>OX465502.1:27500-1277500 GCA_950022335.1 Eurois occulta
ACCTAACCTAACCTAACCTAACCTAACCTAACCTAACCTAACCTAACCTAACCTAACCTAACCTAACCTAACCTAACCTAACCTAACCTAACCTAACCTAACCTAACCTAACCTAACCTAACCTAACCTAACCTAACCTAACCTAACCTAACCTAACCTAACCTAACCTAACCTAACCTAACCTAACCTAACCTAACCTAACCTAACCTAACCTAACCTAACCTAACCTAACCTAACCTAACCTAACCTAACCTAACCTAACCTAACCTAACCTAACCTAACCTAACCTAACCTAACCTAACCTAACCTAACCTAACCTAACCTAACCTAACCTAACCTAACCTAACCTAACCTAACCTAACCTAACCTAACCTAACCTAACCTAACCTAACCTAACCTAACCTAACCTAACCTAACCTAACCTAACCTAACCTAACCTAACCTAACCTAACCTAACCTAACCTAACCTAACCTAACCTAACCTAACCTAACCTAACCTAACCTAACCTAACCTAACCTAACCTAACCTAACCTAACCTAACCTAACCTAACCTAACCTAACCTAACCTAACCTAACCTAACCTAACCTAACCTAACCTAACCTAACCTAACCTAACCTAACCTAACCTAACCTAACCTAACCTAACCTAACCTAACCTAACCTAACCTAACCTAACCTAACCTAACCTAACCTAACCTAACCTAACCTAACCTAACCTAACCTAACCTAACCTAACCTAACCTAACCTAACCTAACCTAACCTAACCTAACCTAACCTAACCTAACCTAACCTAACCGAATATATTCGGTTCTAGACGTGCGATTTTGAAGCTGTTTTCAGCATTTTTAGACAAAACTAGGCGTCCGCTGACGTCCTGACGATATTGCACTCACGGAACCACCCCTATAAAAAACTTCCCTAACCACCCTTAGAAAATTTTCGAATTTTTTACAAAAACTCATCAAAATTTAGTGTTTTTCCAAATTTTTTTTTCAAATTATAGTTGCAATAGTACTCACCCTTCATCCCTGTGTTCTGGTCCGCGTTCCGTGCGCCGGCGCCCAGGTTGGAGGTTGAAACCCTAAATTTTTTGGTTCAAAAACTGGTTTTTTGACCAAAACTCAAAAATTTTATTCGGCACCCACCCCGTTTTATTTCGTAATTAGCTGGCCCGCGACGAGCCGCTTCTTTTGAGACCTCGCTCGCCCGCCTAGCTCAAATAAAACTTGTACTTTTTCAAAAAACAGTTTTTCTCATAGTTTCTGTATAGTACCTAAATCCACCTTAGGAAGATAGTTTTTAATAAAAAAGTGAATATATTCGGTTCTAGACGTGCGATTTTGAAGCTGTTTTCAGCATTTTTAGACAAAACTAGGCGTCCGCTGACGTCCTGACGATATTGCACTCACGGAACCACCCCTATAAAAAACTTCCCTAACCACCCTTAGAAAATTTTCGAATTTTTTACAAAAACTCATCAAAATTTAGTGTTTTTCCAAATTTTTTTTTCAAATTATAGTTGCAATAGTACTCACCCTTCATCCCTGTGTTCTGGTCCGCGTTCCGTGCGCCGGCGCCCAGGTTGGAGGTTGAAACCCTAAATTTTTTGGTTCAAAAACTGGTTTTTTGACCAAAACTCAAAAATTTTATTCGGCACCCACCCCGTTTTATTTCGTAATTAGCTGGCCCGCGACGAGCCGCTTCTTTTGAGACCTCGCTCGCCCGCCTAGCTCAAATAAAACTTGTACTTTTTCAAAAAACAGTTTTTCTCATAGTTTCTGTATAGTACCTAAATCCACCTTAGGAAGATAGTTTTTAATAAAAAAGTGAATATATTCGGTTCTAGACGTGCGATTTTGAAGCTGTTTTCAGCATTTTTAGACAAAACTAGGCGTCCGCTGACGTCCTGACGATATTGCACTCACGGAACCACCCCTATAAAAAACTTCCCTAACCACCCTTAGAAAATTTTCGAATTTTTTACAAAAACTCATCAAAATTTAGTGTTTTTCCAAATTTTTTTTTCAAATTATAGTTGCAATAGTACTCACCCTTCATCCCTGTGTTCTGGTCCGCGTTCCGTGCGCCGGCGCCCAGGTTGGAGGTTGAAACCCTAAATTTTTTGGTTCAAAAACTGGTTTTTTGACCAAAACTCAAAAATTTTATTCGGCACCCACCCCGTTTTATTTCGTAATTAGCTGGCCCGCGACGAGCCGCTTCTTTTGAGACCTCGCTCGCCCGCCTAGCTCAAATAAAATTTTGCCCACCCACTCGCCCTCTGGTCTATAGGAAGGTAGACGTGGGGTTTTCGGCAAAAATTATTTATTTGTATTTTAGCTCCTTTTGCTTTTATTAGGCCTGTTGAAGGGTTTATAGGGAAAACTCGACTTTTTAACTGAACTTGACTGAGTCTTCAAGGCTTTTAATTTAATTTTGTGTTTTTTATTGACAATAATAATATTATAATTAATTTTATTGTAAAATTTTAATCTTATACACTTCATTTTAATTTGTAATTTTACTTTGTCTGTTTTTAGTTTTTAATTATTTGACAGTATTGTATTAATATTTAAATTGACTTTTTAACAATATTTATATTTTAATTGATTAGGTACTCCGTTACTTACTGTGTTCCCCCCTATACAGGGACACAGAGGTACCAGTGTCCCTCCAATAACCCTCTCCTCCTGAGTAGTCGTTATTGTCGGATTCCCTCTTTACAGGAGTCTGACCTGATGATGTCTGCTCAAAAAGTCTCAATGTTTCGCACCCCATCTAGCACCGTGAGGACGCAAGTCTCTGGTGACTCGCCACGATCGGCGGAGAAGGCGGGGCCTTCTTCTGCTGTTGCGAGGAGGAGAATCTCCTTTGGAGATGACACTCCTCCCGCCTCTCAGGGGGGCCCTGCCGCTCCGGGGACGTGCCGAGCCACCACGGATGACTCCAGACAGCTCAAGAAGCCTGAGGCCAAGTACCCCAGTCGGACTGCGGAGGCGAGAGCTTGCCTGAATAAGGCTAAGCTGAACTTGGGCAACTCTCGCAACCTCAGGACCGACATAAAGACGGCGGTACTTGAGGCCATAAACAGGCTTTTTGAGTTAGTCAAGGAGTCGGAGCGTGACAAGGTCCCTGCCGCACCCATCGCCGTACCGGACATCGAGCCCACTGCTGACCGTAGTCCCCAACCCATTTTCGTCGAGGTCCTTGCTGGCCAGACTGAGCTCTTAAGTACTTTGAAGGAGCACATCTCGGAGTTAAGAGGAAACTCCGAGAGACTCGACAAACTCCGAGACAGTCTGGCCAGCGGGGAGCGTGCGGGGGAGGCAACCTACGCGAGTGTAGCGGCCATCAGCAAAAGCCACACCGGGGCAAAGGCCCTGGAGCGAACGACGCTGCACTCCGTGGTTGTCTCCTCGACACAGGAAATGGATACGGGGGACGAAATACTCGAAAGAGTTAGGAAGGCGGTGGACGCGAAGGAGGGCTGGGTGCGTGTAGAAAGGGTCAGAAAGGCCAAGGACCAAAGGGTCATCATGGGGTGCGCAACGAAGGAGGAGAGGCAGAAAATCAAAACCAGACTGCAAGCGGCCGGAGAGAACCTCGTCGTCGAGGACGTGAAAAATCGGGACCCGCTTCTGATTCTTAGGGACGTATTAGTCATGCACAGTGACGAGGAGGTGGTGAGAGCCCTTAAGAATCAGAACCGGGAGATATTTCACGGGCTCGACGACGAGGCACAGAGGATTGTTGTTAAGTACCGACGCAAAACCCGCAACCCACATGCTAATCACGTTGTGCTTGGTGTGTCCCCTGTGGTCTGGAGGAGGTCAATTCAGGAGGGAAAACTCCGTATTGACCTCCAAAGAGTTCGCGTGGAAGACCAAACGCCCCTGGTGCAGTGCAGTCGCTGCTTGGCATACGGGCACGGGAAACGCCTGTGCACGGAGCCTGCCGATCTGTGTAGCCACTGCGGTGGCTCACACCTCAAGGTAGACTGCCCAGAGAGACAGATCGGCAAAGCAGCGGCTTGTGTGAACTGCACCAGGGCAAAACTAGGGGCCACCGAGCACAACGCATTCAGCAATGAATGCCCAGTGCGACGGAAGTGGGACGCATTCGCAAGAGCTTCGATAGCATATTGCTAATGGCGATGCGACCACTTCCGGGCACAGAAACAAGGGAAATTCGGCCCAAACGCAAAACAGGCACGTTGAGGGGACCACCGGCGTTGGAAATGTGCGAAAAGTTAACTTGAGTCTGCTTCATAAGAAACTGGCTCAAGTTATGTTGGAACGGGTGCCAGCTCTGGTGGTTGCGTCAAGTTATGTTGCGTCTAGAAATACGTCGATGGGTACTAATTTATTTTGTAATAAATGTAGAAAAGGTACAACAATAGTTAAAAATAACAGGTTTTAGGAATAAATGATACTTAATTATATATTGAATATATAGGTTAGATATCATACAAATAAAAAAGATAATAAAACATAAATAGTCAAGATACATAGTAAATATAGTAAGGGCATAAATATAAGGATTTATTAATAGATACAAAATTAAACAATAAGTAAAATTAAATAAATTAATATAGTTATAATTTTGAGAACATTAGGGAAACGATATTGGTAAAACAGTTTTTAGATATATTAACAAAATATAATAATTATAGTAAAATGTAGCATATTAATAAATCAAAAATAAAGTAAATTTTGCGGTGTTTATATAGAAGGTAAACTTAACACGTAACTCCAAATCGCTCATCATGTGGTCTCTCCGGCCAACTAGCAGCGTAGACAAGCCAAAATGACAGATGTTAAGGACTCTGATCATGTTAGAGGGACACTTGGCAAGGCAGGAGTGGGTTTTAGTCGGTTCGAGTCCGACACTACCTCCACTGTCTCACAACCTGTGAGATAGTGGAGGTGTCCGTGGGGATTTCCCACTCCTGCCAAAACAAAAAAAAAAAAAAAAAAAAAAAAAAAAAAAAAAAAACCTAACCTAACCTAACCTAACCTAACCTAACCTAACCTAACCTAACCTAACCTAACCTAACCTAACCTAACCTAACCTAACCTAACCTAACCTAACCTAACCTAACCTAACCTAACCTAACCTAACCTAACCTAACCTAACCTAACCTAACCTAACCTAACCTAACCTAACCTAACCTAACCTAACCTAACCTAACCTAACCTAACCTAACCTAACCTAACCTAACCTAACCTAACCTAACCTAACCTAACCTAACCTAACCTAACCTAACCTAACCTAACCTAACCTAACCTAACCTAACCTAACCTAACCTAACCTAACCTAACCTAACCTAACCTAACCTAACCTAACCTAACCTAACCTAACCTAACCTAACCTAACCTAACCTAACCTAACCTAACCTAACCTAACCTAACCTAACCTAACCTAACCTAACCTAACCTAACCTAACCTAACCTAACCTAACCTAACCTAACCTAACCTAACCTAACCTAACCTAACCTAACCTAACCTAACCTAACCTAACCTAACCTAACCTAACCTAACCTAACCTAACCTAACCTAACCTAACCTAACCTAACCTAACCTAACCTAACCTAACCTAACCTAACCTAACCTAACCTAACCTAACCTAACCTAACCTAACCTAACCTAACCTAACCTAACCTAACCTAACCTAACCTAACCTAACCTAACCTAACCTAACCTAACCTAACCTAACCTAACCTAACCTAACCTAACCTAACCTAACCTAACCTAACCTAACCTAACCTAACCTAACCTAACCTAACCTAACCTAACCTAACCTAACCTAACCTAACCTAACCTAACCTAACCTAACCTAACCTAACCTAACCTAACCTAACCTAACCTAACCTAACCTAACCTAACCTAACCTAACCTAACCTAACCTAACCTAACCTAACCTAACCTAACCTAACCTAACCTAACCTAACCTAACCTAACCTAACCTAACCTAACCTAACCTAACCTAACCTAACCTAACCTAACCTAACCTAACCTAACCTAACCTAACCTAACCTAACCTAACCTAACCTAACCTAACCTAACCTAACCTAACCTAACCTAACCTAACCTAACCTAACCTAACCTAACCTAACCTAACCTAACCTAACCTAACCTAACCTAACCTAACCTAACCTAACCTAACCTAACCTAACCTAACCTAACCTAACCTAACCTAACCTAACCTAACCTAACCTAACCTAACCTAACCTAACCTAACCTAACCTAACCTAACCTAACCTAACCTAACCTAACCTAACCTAACCTAACCTAACCTAACCTAACCTAACCTAACCTAACCTAACCTAACCTAACCTAACCTAACCTAACCTAACCTAACCTAACCTAACCTAACCTAACCTAACCTAACCTAACCTAACCTAACCTAACCTAACCTAACCTAACCTAACCTAACCTTTTTTTTTTTTTTTTTTTTTTTTTTTTGTTGACGCTGGGAAAAAATGCATTACGCATACCCTCCCGTCGGGGGACGGAAGGGGTATGTGGGACTCCCCGGGCGAACCAAACCCGGTATACCCACTAAAACGACCCAGCGCATTCCCGCTTCGTCATAGTGGCGGGGGACTGGGAAACCGGCATAGCCTTAACGACCAGTCCTCCGCCGACGATTGCCCCGCAAGGCGACCCCTCACACCCTCGCGGGTGTGGGGGGCCGGAATGACCCGCTAAGGTGACGGGTGCAATGCGGGCGAAGGCACCCCCGTGCCTGCCGCCCGCCGTCACCATGAGGAGGGAGGGCACGAAGCCTTCTCCCCCTTCCGCTGCGGAGCGGCGCAGCGAGAGGGTCGCCCCCCCAGCGCGCGCTCCGCCTCCTCCCTTTGCGAGCGAACTCGCAAAAGGAGGCTACCGCTGACCAGGCCTCCCCGCCCCCCAGCACGGCGTCGACCACGCCGGGAAGCGAGGGCCCGGTCCGACCACCGGCGGGCTCGGTGCGCCACCGGAAGCCGGACGCGCCCGCACCGGCCCCGTAAGACCGGACCGAGCGCGACCAACGCCCGGCGGCACACCGAGCCCGCCCCGGCTCCTCCGCTGCGGAGCGGCGCAACGAGAGGGTCGCCCCCCCCGCGCGCGCTCCGCCTCCTCCCTTTGCGAGCGAACTCGCAAAAGGAGGCGACCGCTGACCAGACCTCCCCGAACCCCAGCATGGCGCTCAACCACGCCGGGAAGCGAGAGGTCCGGTCCTACCACCGGCGGGCCCAGTGCGCCGCCGGACGCCGGGCGCGCCCGAGCCAGCCCTCCACAAGACCGGACCGAGCGCGCCCAACGCCCGGCGGCACACCGAGCCCGCCCTGGCTCCTCCACTGCGCCCTCTGCGACCCAGAGGGCCGCGTGGAGTCGCCCCACCGTGTCAGAATATTGGCCACGACAGTAACATTCCCCGAGGAATAAGAATCTCTTCCCATTCATCGGGGACGGATACTGCCGCGCCCAGGGTGCACCGTCCACAGCAGCTGCTGTTCCCTCCAGACGTATCGAGAAGGACCGGCAGCCACTGGGCCCCCTAGGAGGTTTTCTGACCTAGCACCCCAACCTAACCTAACCTAACCTTTTTTTTTTTTTTTTTTTTTTTTGTTGACGCTGGGAAAAAATGCATTACGCATACCCTCCCGTCGGGGGACAGGAGGGGTATGTGGGACTCCCCGGGCGGACCCGGTATACCCACTAAAACGACCCAGCGCATTCCCGCTTCGTCACAGTGGCGGGGGACTGGGAAACCGGCACAGCCTTTACTTCCAGTCCTCCGCCGACGATTGAAAGGCACAGACCCCTCACACCCTCACGGGTGTGGGGGGTCGGGAATGACCGACGAAGGTGACGGGTGCAATGCGGGCGAAGGCACCCCCGTGCCTGCCGCCCGCCCGTCACCATTAGGAGGGAGGGCACGACGCCTTCTCCCCCGTCTTCGTCTGCGGAGCGCCGCAGCGAGAGGATCGTCCTCCCGCGCGCGCTCCGCTGCCTCCTTTTGCGAGATTACGTCCTCGCAGAAGGAGGCCACCGCTGACCAGGCCTCCTCGCTCCCCAGCATGGCGTCCACCACGCCAGGAAGCGAGAGGTCCGGTCCGACCACCGCGGTCAGACCGCGGCGCAGCTCGGACCACGCCGGGCACACCTCGAGGGTGTGCTGCGCCGTGTCCTCCGCCGCGCCGCAGTCGTGGCACGCCGGGGTTTCCTCCCTCCCGATCCGGTGCAGGTACGATCCGAAGCAACCATGCCCGGATAACACCTGCACCAGACGGAAAGAGAGGAAACCGTGGGACCGCTCGAGCCAGCCCCGCAGGACCGGACCGAGCGCGTCCAACGTCCGACGGCCAAAGGCGGCGCTGGCGAGGTCCTCCGACCAATGGAGGACGATGGCGTCTCTCGCCTCTCGCCGCACCGCCTCCCGCTCTTCGCCCATGGGGCGCTCCCCGAGCGCCTTTCGGCGCGCCGTCCACTCGTACACTCTGGCGAGCACCCATGCCTCCAACTCCCAAGGCGGGGTGCCGGCCAGAGCGCACGCCGCCGAAAAAACCTAACCTAACCTAACCTAACCTAACCTAACCTAACCTAACCTAACCTAACCTAACCTAACCTTTTTTTTTTTTTTTTTTTTTTTTTTTTTTTTTTTTTTTTTTTTTTTTTTGTTGACGCTGGGAAAAAATGCATTACGCATACCCTCCCGTCGGGGGACAGGAGGGGTATGTGGGACTCCCCGGGCGAACCCGGTATACCCACTAAAACGACCCAGCGCATTCCCGCTTCGTCAGAGTGGCGGGGGACTGGGAAACCGGCACAGCCTTTACTTCCAGTCCTCCGCCGACGATTGAAAGGCAGACCCCTCACACCCTCACGGGTGCGGGGGGTCGGGAATGACCGACGAAGGTGACGGGTGCAATGCGGGCGAAGGCACCCCCGTGCCTGCCGCCCGCCCGTCACCATTAGGAGGGAGGGCACGACGCCTTCTCCCCCGTCTTCGTCTGCGGAGCGCCGCAGCGAGAGGATCGTCCTCCCGCGCGCGCTCCGCTGCCTCCTTTTGCGAGATTACGTCCTCGCAAAAGGAGGCTACCGCTGACCAGGCCTCCTCGCTCCCCAGCATGGCGTCCACCACGCCAGGAAGCGAGAGGTCCGGTCCGACCACCGCGGTCAGACCGCGGCGCAGCTCGGACCACGCCGGGCACACCTCGAGGGTGTGCTGCGCCGTGTCCTCCGCCGCGCCGCAGTCGTGGCACGCCGGGGTTTCCTCCCTCCCGATCCGGTGCAGGTACGATCCGAAGCAACCATGCCCGGATAACACCTGCACCAGACGGAAAGAGAGGAAACCGTGGGACCGCTCGAGCCAGCCCCGCAGGACCGGACCGAGCGCGTCCAACGTCCGGCGGCCAAAGGCGGCGCTGGCGAGGTCCTCCGACCAATGGAGGACGATGGCGTCCCTCGCCTCTCGCCGCACCGCCTCCCGCTCTTCGCCCATGGGGCGCTCCCCGAGCGCCTTTCGGCGCGCCGTCCACTCGTACACTCTGGCGAGCACCCATGCCTCCAACTCCCAAGGCGGGGTGCCGGCCAGAGCGCACGCCGCCGAAAAGCCCACCGAGCGGTAAGCCCTCGCCACCCGCTGTGCAATGGCCCGCTGGGGCCTGCGGATGGCGGTAGCATTCTCCCTCCTGTGGAGGGAGTCCGCCCAGATGGGGGCCCCGTAAAGGGCCATGCTCCGCAAAATGCCGGCATAGAGGCGCCGGCATTTTGCCTTGGGCCCCCCCAGGTTTGGGAGGAGCCACGAGAGGGCGTCCGCGGCCTTCAACAGGCGCGTCGACAGCCCGCTGAAATGCGGGCCGAAGCGCCACCTGTCGTCCAGCACCAGCCCCAGATATTTCATCTGAGGCTGGACCTCTATGCGGACGCCCTCCACGACGATGTGGGCGTCGGCAGGGCAGCGCTGCCGGGGACCGCGAAAGAACACGGCCTCCGTTTTATGCAGCGCCACCCTCAATCCCAGGTGGCGGATCCTTTCTGCCACCAAGGATCCGCCAGCCGAGGCCAGAATGGCCGCGTCGGCAAAGTTCCTCCCCCGGGCAGTGAGCAGAGTGTCATCCGCGTAGCAGATTACACTCGTGCCCGGGAGGAGGACTCCCCGCAGGAGCCAGTCGAATCCGATGTTCCACAAGGGGGGCCCCAGGACCGACCCCTGTGGAACACCAGACTCTGCGCCGTACCGCCTCACGGTTGCCGATTTGTCCACGAGGAGGACCTCGCGGTCCTCCAAGTAGTCGGCCAGGAGGCTCCGCAGATATTGGGGCACTCCGTGATACCGGAGCGCCTCCAATATCGTCGAGTGGGGGACGGAGTTGAAGGCGTTGGCAATGTCGAACGACACCGCCAGCACCCCGTCCCCCGCCTCCACCGCCTCCTTCACCTGGCCCTTGAGAAGGGCCAGCGCGTCGATCGTCGAACGCCCACGGCGGAAACCGTATTGGGCGTCCGACAGATCCGGGCCTATCCCCCGCAAGTGGCTATCCAGCCGGGAGGCGACAATCCCCTCGAACAATTTACCGACCTCATCGAGCAGAACGATGGGCCGGTATGCCGAGGGGGAGTCCACCGGGCGTCCCTCCTTCCGGAGGAGGCACAATTGCCCCTCCTTCCAGAGTTTCGGGAACCTCCCAGCCGTAAAACACGCGCTGAAGAGGTCCCGAAACCTGTCCTCCATTTGGGTGGCGGCGATCGCCACCACCCGTGCAGGGACGCCGTCCGGACCGGGGGCGGTTTTCTTCGCGCGGAGGCTCAATACCCCTGCGTAGAATTCCGCCGCCGTGACCGGGGGTACCTCCGCCTCCGGTGGAGTCGCCCCTTGCGGGGGATCCATTGTTGGAGGGGCGAAGTCGGTCCTGCGCGGAAACAGAGACCGGACCACCCCATCCAACAATGCCGGCTCGAGGGTCTCCGACAGTGGGGGACCATAGGGGCGGAGCTGATTCCGCGCCGCCTTATATGGTCTCCCATAGGGGTCCCTGTCGAGACCCTCCAGCATCTCGGCCCTCGCCGAGTCCTGCGCAGCGCCCATTGCAGACTTGAGGGCCGCCGTAGCCTCTCGGTAAGAGGCGTACAGGCGGTCCTCCTCTGCCCGGACTCGGTTCTGGGCGCTGCGCCGTCGGCTACGCGCGTAGGCCCTTCTGGCCGCCACGCAGGTGGCCCGGAGCCCCGCCAGCTCCTCCGTCCACCAATAAACGGCACGACGGGGAGGCGGACGGCGAGACCGAGGCATGCTGGAGTTGCACACCTCGGTCAAAGACCGCCGTAGCCGGACCGCTGCGGCGTCAACGTCCGGGACCTCCTCGACAGGGGGAGGCGACAGCCAGTCCTGGAGGAAGGCGGCCTCCTTGGCTGCCTCCCGGTCCAGGCGGGTGAGTGCCCACCGCGGAAAGGGAGATTGCCCAGCGCGGGCCGTCCCCCCGCCCCGCTGTGTGGAGATGTCGAACCGCACGTAACGGTGGTCCGACAAGGTCTCCACCAGCTCCACCCGCCAGTTCACGACGCGGGCGGCCAGTGCGGGGGTGGCAAACGACACGTCCACCACCGACCCGCCCTGTTGCCGCACACACGTGTGGACCGCCCCCCTGTTAAGGAGGGACACACCGCACGAGGCCGCCCAAAACTCGACGGCGCGTCCCCGGACGTTGCAGCCTGCGGCCGGGTTGCCCCAGGCCACCGACTTGGCGTTTAGGTCGCCGAGCACCACGACCTGGCGTGGTGCCGCCCTCCCTACGACAGCAGTGAGGATCTCGAGGAAATCCTCAAAGTCCGAGAGAGGGCGGTTTGGGGAGAAATACACCCCCACCATCGCTATCTCTCCCCACGCGGCGGCCACGTATCCCGGTCCCCTCTCTAATAGCGAGAGGGGAGGGGAGTCCGTGGAAGACCGCGCCACCAACGCCACTAAGCCATCCCGGTCGCCCAGCCAACGACTAGGGACCGAGTAGGGTTCGGCGACCACCGCCAAGTCCACCAACCACTCAGCCATGGTCTGCATCAGCAGATCCTGGGCTGTCCTGCAGTGGTTGGCGTTCGCCTGAAGGATGCGATGTTCGACCCTGGCCATCAGTCGGACATCGCACTCTCCTCCGCAGCCGCCGCAGGAACGGCGGCGTTAGCGGCAGCAGCAGGTGCAGGCCCGGTCGGCGCCTGCGCTTTGCCACGCTTAGGGGAGGGATTGCACTTCCCCCCCTTCATGACGTGGCCTGCCCGGCGGCCACTGGCGGCACACACCGCGCAGTGCGGCGTGGCGGCCTGGCAGGAGGCGGCTTTGTGGCCCTCCTTGCCGCAGCGGTAGCACGCGTCCGACCGGTCGACTTTGGACGGACACAGGGGCCGGGTGTGTCCGATGCCGAAGCACCGGAAACACCGCAGAGGACCAGCCTCGAGTGCCCTGACTGCACCCGAACTAAAGCCGACTTGAAGCCGTCCTTTCGCAAGGACGGCTTTGGCAGCTGCGATTGGGCACTCGAGGCGGATCGTGCCCATTCCGCCGCGGCCGGGCCTTATGTCCCGGCCTTGGACCGCCGCTGCGCCACAGCCCCCCACCGCTGCGACCGCCGCCACCACCTCCTCCTTGGTGACGGAGTCATCTAACTCCGTCACCTCTATGGTCGCCGACTTGACCGGCCGGGCCACCCGGGCAGAGTCCGCGATGACCTCCTGCAGCTTGGCTGCAAAGAGGTCAGCGCGGGCGCTGCCCTCGGCCCCCGGGAACTCGAATATTCGAGCCCCGGCTTGGGTCCGCCGGCAAGACACACTGCCGATCCCAAGTTGGGCAGGATCGGCATTGGCACGCGCCCGCACCAAGACGGACGCATACGTCTCCCCTCGCCCCGCAGCCTCCGCGGTGAGCGTCACCACGACGGCCGCGGTTTTCGGGGGGACCAACTGCCCACTTCCCCCGCCCTTCGCTTTGCCGATCCCCTTACCCTTTCCCTTGCCGGTCGGCTGCGACTGGCTAGGAGCGGGGGTGGTGGGGACGGCAGGGATGGCAGGGACGGCCGCTGCCGACCTCTTGCCCTTCCCTTTGCCCTTCCCCTTCCGGCCCACTTTCGTCCACTCGTTGGACGGAGTGGTCGAAGGGAGAAGGGCATCTTCGCCCTGGGTTGAGGACGGCCCCGGCTCAGACCGTCTCTCATCCGCCTGGGTTGAGGACGGCCCCGGCTCAGACCGCCTCTTATCCGCCGCAAGCGGCGGTCGGAGGCGCTTCTCCGGCAGGAGCCGGTCCTCAATCCCTGCGAAGCAGGCTCTTGTGAAGGCCCTCTCCTCCATTACTACCTTGCGGATGATATCCTCAAGGTTGGAGGAGGGGCCCTCTGCTGCAGGCCTCGCCTTGGCCTGTTGGGGCCGGGCCGAGGCAGCGCCCTCTGCCACAGGGCTCGCCCTGGCCTGTTGTGGCCGGGCCGAGGCAGCGCCCTCTGCCACAGGGCTCGCCTCGACCTGTTGTGGCCGGGCCGTGGCTTCAGCCAGCTTCAGATGAAGCTGGCTGACCTCCGACTGCAGGCGATCCACCCTCGCCTGCAGCTGCCGCGTCTCGTCGGAGGCCGTCCGCTGGACCAGCTCAGCGACGACCCCGCGCATGCTCGCGGCCCGGCACTTGAGGGCCTTCTGCAAGGTCCCCTTAATGTTGGAGGACTTAGAGGCGACCGCCACTATCTCCTCCTTGTCCTCCTCCGCCATTCTCTCCAGCTCGGCTAGGGAGTAGTCCGCGTACAGGATACGGGACGCACCGTACCCGGACTTGGCCCGGGCAATGTGCGCCCGTTGCTCCTTCGCGGCAACCCGCTCCTCCAGCTCTTGCTGGAGGTGCGCCCGCCGAGCCAGGTCCAACTGGCGTTGGGCGTCCGCGAGCCCAACGACATGGGTGTCCGCAGCCGTCGTCGTCGGCTTATTAGCCTTCGACAACGGTTTGGACCCCGAAGCCGAGGAACTCCCGGACCCCCTAACGCGCTTCCGCGACCTAACGCCACTCGCGTCCGACACTCCAACAACCGAGTCGCTGTCAGACGACTCGGCCCCTCCAAAATAGCTAGCCGCAGACGGCGCGCGGCTAACTTCAGACGCCGAAGCGTCGGGGTGGCCCTGAGAAGGGCCTTTTGGGTGGCCCTGAGAAGGGCCTTTGGGTTGGCCCTGAGAAGGGCCCTTGGGTTGGCCCTGAGAAGGGCCTTTGGGTTGGCCCTGAGAAGGGCCTTTGGATTGGCCCTGAGAAGGGCCTTTTGTTTTTAAAAAGCGCCCGCAGGCGTCCCGCGAGGGTGTATTCGGCATATTATCGCATTCGACACAAGGCATACAAGATTAAAATTCGCTGCGATGCACAGAGCACTTTAGCCAGACCCAGTCTGCCACTCCGTTACGGTGGTCAGAACTGGGCTGTTTCCAGGGGACACGACGTGGACGTATGCTCTGTGGGGGGTCCCCCGAATATATAATGACAAAGAGCACACTTCGTGCCCAGGATTTGAACCTCCAATCTTATGCACGGCAAGCGGTCTTGATACCTCCGGTATAATTAGACGTTACCTAACCTAACCTAACCTAACCTAACCTAACCTAACCTAACCTAACCTAACCTAACCTAACCTAACCTAACCTAACCTAACCTAACCTAACCTAACCTAACCTAACCTAACCTAACCTAACCTAACCTAACCTAACCTAACCTAACCTAACCTAACCTAACCTAACCTAACCTAACCTCAAGCTGTGTTGAATTTGGGAATACTCTCACAAAGATACATACATCTTGTAAATTAGTTTAAAATTAAATAATATTTAATTATATATTGAATATATAGCTTAGATATTATAGTAATAAAAGAAAATAATTTAATAAACAGATAATGAAATAAAACAAAAAGTAAATTTAAGTAGTAATTTTAAAGAGTAAATAATAGATACAATACAATTTAAGTTATAATTTATAGAACACTAGTAAAGTAAAGTAAAAATAGTTTATACAATAATATATACAAGATCTAAAGAAATATATGGCGAACGGGAAAACCAACATTAAAGATTTTAAAAGTAGGTAAAATATATTGCGTAAAACCAAAACGCACCTCATGTGGTCTCTCCGGCCACCTAAAAGTGAAGCCAAGCCAAACCGAAAGACGTCAAGGGCTCTGATCCTCATGTCAGAGGGACACTGGCTGGGCAGGAGTGGTTTTTAGCCGGTTCGAGTCCGGCACTACCTCGACTATCTCACATCCTGTGAGGTAGTCGAGGTGTCCGTGGGGATTTCCCACTCCTGCCAAAACAAAAAAAAAAAAAAAAAAAAAAAAAAAAAAAAAAAAAAAAAAAAAAAAAACCTAACCTAACCTAACCTAACCTAACCTAACCTAACCGTGAATATATTCGGTTCTAGACGTGCGATTTTGAAGCTGTTTTCAGCATTTTTAGACTAAACTAGGCGTCCGCAGACGTCCTGACGATATTGCACTCACCGAACTACCCCTATAAAAAATTTCCCTACAACCCTTGAAATTTTTCGAATTTTTCAGATACGATCATCAAAATTTAGTGTTTTTTCCAAATTTTCTTTCAAAATAACGTTAGATTATAGTTTCAATAGTACTCACCCTTCATCCCTGTGTTCTGGTCCGCGTTCCGTGCGCCAGCGCCCAGGTTGGAGGTTGAAACCCTAAATTTTTTGGTTCAAAAACTGGTTTTTTGACCAAAACTCAAAAATTTTATTCGGCACCCACCCTGTTTTATTTCGTAATTAGCTAGCCCGCGACGAGCCGCTTCTTTTGAGACCTCGCTCGCCCGTCTAGCTCAATTAAAACTTGCAAATTTTCAAAAAACAGTATTTCTCATAGTTTCTGTATAGTACCTAAATCCACCTAAGGGAGATAGTTTTTAATAAAAAAGTGAATATATTCGGTTCTAGACGTGCGATTTTGAAGCTGTTTTCAGCATTTTTAGACTAAACTAGGCGTCCGCAGACGTCCTGACGATATTGCACTCACCGAACTACCCCTATAAAAAATTTCCCTACAACCCTTGAAATTTTTCGAATTTTTCAGATACGATCATCAAAATTTAGTGTTTTTTCCAAATTTTCTTTCAAAATAACGTTAGATTATAGTTTCAATAGTACTCACCCTTCATCCCTGTGTTCTGGTCCGCGTTCCGTGCGCCAGCGCCCAGGTTGGAGGTTGAAACCCTAAATTTTTTGGTTCAAAAACTGGTTTTTTGACCAAAACTCAAAAATTTTATTCGGCACCCACCCTGTTTTATTTCGTAATTAGCTAGCCCGCGACGAGCCGCTTCTTTTGAGACCTCGCTCGCCCGTCTAGCTCAAATAAAACTTGCAAATTTTCAAAAAACAGTATTTCTCATAGTTTCTGTATAGTACCTAAATCCACCTAAGGGAGATAGTTTTTAATAAAAAAGTGAATATATTCGGTTCTAGACGTGCGATTTTGAAGCTGTTTTCAGCATTTTTAGACTAAACTAGGCGTCCGCAGACGTCCTGACGATATTGCACTCACCGAACTACCCCTATAAAAAATTTCCCTACAACCCTTGAAATTTTTCGAATTTTTCAGATACGATCATCAAAATTTAGTGTTTTTTCCAAATTTTCTTTCAAAATAACGTTAGATTATAGTTTCAATAGTACTCACCCTTCATCCCTGTGTTCTGGTCCGCGTTCCGTGCGCCAGCGCCCAGGTTGGAGGTTGAAACCCTAAATTTTTTGGTTCAAAAACTGGTTTTTTGACCAAAACTCAAAAATTTTATTCGGCACCCACCCTGTTTTATTTCGTAATTAGCTAGCCCGCGACGAGCCGCTTCTTTTGAGACCTCGCTCGCCCGCCTAGCTCAAATAAAATTTTGCCCACCCACTCGCCCTCTGGTCTATAGGAAGGTGGAAGGTGGTTTTTTGGCAAAAAATTAATTTATTTTATTTTATCTCTTTTTGGCTTGGTTGTGGGGAAAGCTCGGTTTTAAACGATTCTGACCATAAATTTTACAAATTTTAGTTATTTACATAATTTTATTTGGTAATTTTAATTAGACATTAAGTTATTTTATAGGTAGCTGACATAAATCTTTTATATTTTAATTGATTTTTACAATAATTATATTATTTTAATTGATTTTTAGTTATTTTGCTACTGTGTCCCCCCTTTACAGGGACACAGAAGAATCCAGTGTCCAACTAGTCTCTCCTCCCGAGCGGATATTATATACCTGGCCCCCCTCTTTACAGGGGTCCGTTTTGTAGTATCTGCCGCTCGATTTTAAAAATGCATCGCACCCCGGCCGCCCGACTGCCGACTGGAGGCTCCGGGAGCTCGCCGCGATCGTCGGAGAAAGCGGTGCCTTCGTCCCCTGACGCGAAGCGGAGAATTGTATTTAGTGACGATTCACCCCTCGCGTCCCGGGTGGGTCCCGCTACTCCGGGGACGTGTCGAGCTCCTGTCGACGCTTCGAGACCACTCAAGAAGCCTGAGGCTGGGCGCCGCAGTCGCATTGTGGAGGCGAGAGCTTGCCTAAATAGGGCAAAGCTCAATTTAGGCAACTCTCGCAACCTCAAGGCGGAGATAAAGGCTGCGGTTCTCGAGTCCATTGACAGGCTTTTTGAGTTGGTTAAGGAGTCGGAGCGAGACAAGGCCCCTGCCGCACCCATCGCCGTACCAGAACCCGCGCCCACTGCTGACCGTAGTTCCCAACCCGTATCCGTCGAGGTTCTTGCTGGCCAGACTGAGCTCCTTAAGACCATGAAGGAGCACATCTCGGAGTTAAGAGACAACTCCGAGAAGCTCGAGAAACTCCGAGACAGTCTGGCTAGCAGAGAAAGTGTGGGCGAGACAACCTACGCGAGTGTAGCAGCCGTCGGTAAGCGCCACACCGGGGCACAGGCCCCGGAGCGTACGACGCTGCACTCCGTGGTTGTCTCCTCAACACAGGAGATGGATACGGGGGCGGAAATCCTCGAAAGAGTGCGGAAAGCGGTGGACGCGAAGGAGGGCTGGGTGCGTGTAGAGAGAGTTCGTAAGGCCAAAGATCAGAAGGTTATTATGGGGTGCGAAACCAAAGAGGAGAGACGAAAACTAAAGGCACGTTTGGAGGCGGCCGGAGAGAACCTCGTCGTCGAGGAAGTCAAAAACCGAAACCCGCTTCTGATTCTTAGGGACGTGTTGCTGATCCACAGTGACGAGGACGTGTTACGAGCCCTTAAGAATCAGAACCGGGAGTTATTTGACGGCCTCGGCGACGAGGAACAAAAAGTCTCTATAAAATTTAGGAAACAGTCGAGGAACCCACACGTGAACAGCATTGTGCTGAGTGTTTCCCCTGCAATCTGGAGGCGCGCACTCGAAGGAGGCAAGCTCCGCATTGACCTCCAGAGGGTGCGCGTTGAAGACCAGACGCCTCTGGTGCAGTGCACCCGCTGCCTTGCATATGGTCACGGCAAGCGTCTCTGCACGGAGCCGGTTGACCTATGCAGCCACTGCGGCGGTCCACACCTTAGGGTGGACTGCCCAGTCAGTGGCGAGGCAGCGGTGTGCGTCAACTGCACCAGAGCCAAGCTCGGGGAACACTCGCACAATGCGTTCAGCAACGAATGCCCGGTACGTAGGAAGTGGGACGCATTCGCGCGAGCAACCATAGCGTATTGCTAAAGTTGTCGATGCGCCCACTTCCACGTACATAGAGACGACCAGTTTGGCACAACCAGATAGCAGACGCATTGAGCGAACCACTAGGGTTGGCTTAATGGAGGATATTAATTGGAGTCACTTTCTTGAGAAAGTGGCTGGAATTATGCTGAACCGTAAGCCAACTCTAGTGGAATCGTCAAGTTGTGTCGAACCTGGTGCGAGTTTCTGCTGCTATTGTTTAGCTGTTGAACATGATAGTGACTTATATATTAAGTATATGCAGCAATTATCATCGGAAACAAAGACAAGCGCAGAAATTCATCTCTAAGGGCATAAAAATAAATAAGGGTTAGTAGTAGTGTAATAATATTAAAACAATAAATATAGTAGTATATGTAATAGTAGTATTAAATTTAGTATACAAATAGTAACATTGAAGAGCATCAGTAATAATAACTTTTTTTATAAACATAATAGTAAATTTAGGTGTATGTTAATGTATTTATATATAGTGCAAAGATATAAAAAAAAAAAAAAAAAAAAATAGGAACAAGACCATATTGTTTGGTCTCTTCGGCCTCCAAAAAATTCAGTCACCAAAATAAGCAAAATCCTGAAAAAGGTCTCTGATCATGTCAGAGGGACACTGGCGGGGCAGGAGTGGGTTTTAGTCGGTTCGAGTCCGACACTACCTCCACTGTCTCACACCCTGTGAGATAGTGGAGGTGTCCGTGGGGATTTCCCACTCCTGCCAAAACAAAAAAAAAAAAAAAAAAAAAAAAAAAAAAACCTAACCTAACCTAACCTTTTTTTTTTTTTTTTTTTTTTTTTTTTGTTGACGCTGGGAAAAAATGCATTACGCATACCCTCCCGTCGGGGGACGGAAGGGGTATGTGGGACTCCCCGGGCGGACCCGGTATACCCACTAAAACGACCCAGCGCATTCCCGCTTCGTCACAGTGGCGGGGGACTGGGAAACCGGCAAAGCCTTTACTTCCAGTCCTCCGCCGACGATTGAAAGGCAGACCCCTCACACCCTCACGGGTGCGGGGGGTCGGGAATGACCGACGAAGGTGACGGGTGCAATGCGGGCGAAGGCACCCCCGCGCCTGTCGCCCGCCCGTCACCATGAGGAGGGAGGGCACGACGCCTTCTCCCCCTTCTTCGTCTGCGGAGCGGCGCAGCGAGAGGATCGTCCTCCCGCACCCGCTCCGCCTCCTCCTTTTGCGAGATGACTTCCTCGCAAAAGGAGGCTACCGCTGACCAGGCCTCCTCGCTCCCCAGCATGGCGTCGACCACGCCGGGAAGCGAGAGGTCCGGTCCGACCACCGCGGTCAGACCGCGGCGCAGCTCGGACCACGCCGGGCACACCTCGAGGTTGTGCTGCGCCGTGTCCTCCGCCGCGCCGCAGTCGTGGCACGCCGGGGTTTCCTCCCTCCCGATCCGGTGCAGGTACGATCCGAAACAACCATGCCCGGATAACACCTGCACCAGACGGAAAGAGAGGAAACCGTGGGACCGCTCGAGCCAGCCCCGCAGGACCGGACCGAGCGCGTCCAACGTCCGGCGGCCAAAGGCGGCGCTGGCGAGGTCCTCCGACCAATGGAGGACGATGGCGTCCCTCGCCTCTCGCCGCACCGCCTCCCGCTCTTCGCCCATGGGGCGCTCCCCGAGCGCCTTTCGGCGCGCCGTCCACTCGTACACCCTGGCGAGCACCCATGCCTCCAACTCCCAAGGCGGGGTGCCGGCCAGAGCGCACGCCGCCGAAAAGCCCACTGAGCGGTAAGCCCTCGCCACCCGCTGTGCAATGGCCCGCTGGGGCCTGCGGATGGCGGTAGCATTCTCCCTCCTATGGAGGGAGTCCGCCCAGATGGGAGCCCCGTAAAGGGCCATGCTCCGCAAAATGCCGGCATAGAGGCGCCGGCATTTCGCCTTGGGCCCCCCCAGGTTCGGGAGGAGCCACGAGAGGGCGCCCGCGGCCTTCAACAGGCGCGTCGACAGCCCGCTGAAGTGCGGGCCGAAACGCCACCTGTCGTCCAGCACCAGCCCCAGATATTTCATCTGAGGCTGGACCCCTATACGGACGCCCTCCACGATGATGTGGGCGTCGGCAGGGCAGCGCTGCCGGGGACCGCGGAAGAACACGGCCTCCGTTTTATGCAGCGCCACCCTCAATCCCAGGCGGCGGATCCTTTCTGCCACCAAGGACCCGCCAGCCGAGGCCAGAATGGCCGCGTCGGCAAAGTTCCTCCCCCGGGCAGTGAGCAGAGTGTCATCCGCGTAGCAGATGACACTCGTGCCCGGGAGGAGGACTCCCCGCAGGAGCCAGTCGAATCCGATGTTCCACAAGGGGGGCCCCAGGACCGACCCCTGCGGAACACCGGACTCTGCGCCGTACCGCCTCACGGTGGCCGTCTTGTCCACTAGGAGGACCTCTCGGCCCTCCAAGTAGCTGGCCAGGAGGCTCCGCAGGTATTGGGGCACTCCGTGGTACCGGAGCGCCTCCAATATCGTCGAGTGGGGGACGGAGTTGAAGGCGTTGGCAATGTCGAACGACACCGCCAGCACTCCGTCCCCCGCCTCCACCGCCTCCTTCACCTGGCCCTTGAGGAGGGCCAGCGCGTCGATCGTCGAACGCCCACGACGGAAACCGAACTGGGCGTCCGACAGATCCGGGCCTATCCCCCGCAAATGGCTATCCAGCCGGGAGGCGACAATCCCCTCGAACAATTTACCGACCTCATCGAGCAGAACGATGGGCCGGTATGCCGAGGGGGAGTCCACCGGGCGTCCCTCCTTCCGGAGGAGGCACAATTGCCCCTCCTTCCAGAGTTTCGGGAACCTCCCAGCCGTAAAACACGCGCTGAAGAGGTCCCGAAACCTGTCCTCCATTTGGGAGGCGGCAATCGCCACCACCCGTGCAGGGACGCCGTCCGGACCGGGGGCGGTCTTCTTCGCGCGGAGGCTCAACACCCCCGCGTAGAATTCCGCCGCCGTCACCGGGGGGACCTCCGCCTCCGGTGGAGCCGCCCCTTGCGGGGGATCCATTGTTGGTGGGGCGAAGTCGGTCCTGCGTGGAAACAGGGACCGGACCACCCCATCCAACAATACCGGCTCGAGGGTCTCCGACAGTGGGGGACCATAGGGGCGGAGCTGATTCCGCGCCGCCTTATATGGTCTCCCATAGGGGTCCCTGTCGAGACCCTCCAGCATCTCGGCCCTCGCCGAGTCCTGCGCAGCGCCCATTGCAGACTTGAGGGCCGCCGTAGCCTCTCGGTAAGAGGCGTACAGGCGGTCCTCCTCTGCCCGGACTCGGTTCTGGGCGCTGCGCCGTCGGCTACGCGCGTAGGCCCTTCTGGCCGCCACGCAGGTGGCCCGGAGCCCCGCCAGCTCCTCCGTCCACCAGTACACGGCACGACGTGGAGGCGGACGGCGAGACCGAGGCATGCTGGAGTTGCACACCTCGGTCAAGGACCCTCGTAGCCGGACCGCTGCGGCGTCAACGTCCGGGACCTCCTCGACAGGGGGAGGCGACAGCCAGTCCTGGAGGAAGGCGGCCTCCCTGGCTGCCTCCCGGTCCAGGCGGGTGAGTGCCCACCGCGGGAAGGGAGATTGCCCAGCGCGGGCCGTCCCCCCTCCCCGCTGTGTGGAGATGTCGAACCGCACATAACGGTGGTCCGACAAGGTCTCCACCAGCTCCACCCGCCAGTTCACGACGCGGGCGGCCAGCGCGGGGGTGGCAAACGACACGTCCACCACCGACCCGCCCTGTCGCCGCACACACGTGTGGACCGCCCCCCTGTTGAGGAGGGACACACCGCTCGAGGCCGCCCAAAACTCGACGGCGCGTCCCCGGACGTTGCAGCCTGCGGCCGGGTTGCCCCAGGCCACCGACTTGGCGTTTAGGTCGCCGAGCACCACGACCTGGCGTGGCGCCGCCCTCCCTACGACAGCAGTGAGGATCTCGAGGAAATCCTCAAAGTCCGAGAGAGGGCGGTTTGGGGAGAAATACACCCCCACCATCGCTATCTCTCCCCACGCGGCGGCCACGTATCCCGGTCCCCTCTCTAAGAGCGAGAGGGGAGGGGAGTCCGTGGAAGACCGCGCCACCAACGCCACTAAGCCGTCCCGGTCGCCCAGCCAACGGCCAGGGACCGAGTAGGGTTCGGCGACCACCGCCAAGTCCACCAACCACTCAGCCATGGTCTGCATCAGCAGATCCTGGGCTGTCCTGCAGTGGTTGGCGTTCGCCTGAAGGATGCGATGTTCGACCCTGGCCATCAGTCGCACATCGCACCCTCCTCCGCAGCCGCCGCAGGAACGGCGGCGTTAGCGGCAGCAGCAGGCGCAGGCCCGGTCGGCGCCTGCGCTTTGCCACGCTTAGGGGGGGGATTGCACTTCCCCCCCTTCATGACGTGGCCTGCCCGGCAGCCACTGGCGGCACACACCGCGCAGTGCGGCGTGGCGGCCTGGCAGGAGGCGGCTTTGTGGCCCTCCTTGCCGCAGCGGTAGCACGCGTCCGACCGGTCGACTTTGGACGGACACAGGGGCCGGGTGTGTCCGATGCCGAAGCACCGGAAACACCGCAGAGGACCAGCCTCGAGTGCCCTGACTGTACCCGCGCTGAAGCCGACTTGAAGCCGTCCTTTCGCAAGGACGGCTTTGGCAGCTGCGATTGGGCATTCGAGGCGGATCATGCCCATTCCGCCGCGGCCGGGCCTTATATCCCGGCCTTGGACCGCCGCGGCGCCACAGCCCCCTACCGCTGCGACCGCCGCCACCACCTCCTCCTTGGTGACGGAGTCATCCAGCTCCGTCACCTCGATGGCCGCCGTCTTGACCGGCCGGGCCACCTTGGCAGAGTCCGCGATGACCTCCTGCAGCTTGGCTGCAAAGAGGTCAGCGCGGGCGCCGCCCTCGGCCCCCGGGAACTCGAAGATTCGAGCCCCGGCCTGCGTCCGCCGGCACGACACACTGCCGATCCCCAGCTGGGTGGGATCGGCATTGCCGCGCGCCCGCACCAAAATGGAGGCGTAGGTCTCCCCTCGCCCCGCAGCCTCCGCGGTGAGCGTCACCACGACGGCCGCGGTTTTCGGGGGGACCAACTGCCCCCTTCCCCCGCCCTTCCCTTTGCCGTTCCCCTTACCTCTTCCCTTGCCGGTCGGCTGTGACTGGCTGGGAGCGGGGGTAGCGGGGACGGCAGGGATAGCTGGGACGGCCGCTGCCGACCTCTTGCCCTTCCCTTTGCCCTTCCCCTTACGCACCTCCGTCCACTCGTTGGACGGGGTGGTTGAGGGAAGAAGGGCATCTTCCGCTTGGGAGGAGGACGGCCCCGGCTCAGACCGCCTCTCATTCGCCTGGGTTGAGGACGGCCCCGGCTCAGACCGCCTCTTATCCGCCGCAAGCGGCGGTCGGAGGCGCTTCTCCGGCAGGAGCCGGTCCTCAATCCCTGCGAAGCAGGCTCTTGTGAAGGCCCTCTCCTCCATTACTACCTTGCGGATGATATCCTCAAGGTTGGAGGAGGGGCCCTCTGCTGCAGGCCTCGCCTTGGCCTGTTGGGGCCGGGCCGAGGCAGCGCCCTCTGCCACAGGGCTCGCCCTGGCCTGTTGTGGCCGGGCCGAGGCAGCACCCTCTGCCACAGGGCTCGCCTCGACCTGTTGTGGCCGGGCCGTGGCTTCAGCCAGCTTCAGATGAAGCTGGCTGACCTCCGACTGCAGGCGATCCACCCTCGCCTGCAGCTGCCGCGTCTCGTCGGAGGCCGTCCGCTGGACCAGCTCAGCGACGACCCCGCGCATGCTCGCGGCCCGGCACTTGAGGGCCTTCTGCAAGGTCCCCTTAATGTTGGAGGACTTAGAGGCGACCTCCAATATCTCCTCCTTGTCCTCCTCCGCCATTCTCTCCAGCTCGGCTAGGGAGTAGTCCGCGTATAGGATGCGGGACGCACCGTACCCGGACTTGGCCCGGGCAATGTGCGCCCGTTGCTCCTTCGCGGCAACCCGCTCCTCCAGCTCTTGCTGGAGGTGCGCCCGCCGAGCCAGGTCCAACTGGCGTTGGGCGTCCGCGAGCCCAACGACATGGGTGTCCGCAGCCGTCGTCGTCGGCTTATTAGCCTTCGACAACGGTTTGGACCCCGAAGCCGAGGAACTCCCGGACCCCCTAACGCGCTTCCGCGACCTAGCGCCACTCGCGTCCGACACTCCAACAACCGAGTCGCTGTCAGACGACTCGGCCCCTCCAAAATAGCTAGCCGCAGACGGCGCGCGGCTAACTTCAGACGCCGAAGCGTCGGGGTGGCCCTGAGAAGGGCCTTTTGGGTGGCCCTGAGAAGGGCCTTTGGGTTGGCCCTGAGAAGGGCCTTTGGGTTGGCCCTGAGAAGGGCCCTTGGGTTGGCCCTGAGAAGGGCCTTTGGGTTGGCCCTGAGAAGGGCCTTTGGATTTTAAAAAGCGCCCGCAGGCGTCCCGCGAGGGTGTGGACGGCATAAAAAGACGAGACAAGGCAGTTAAAAATTCGCTTTGAGATCACAGAGCACTTTAGCCAGACCCAGTCTGCCACTCCGTTACGGTGGTCAGAACTGGGCTGTTTCCAGGGGACACGACGTGGACGTATGCTCTGTGGGGGGTCCCCCAACCTAACCTTTTTTTTTTTTTTTTTTTTTTTTTTTTTTTTTTTTTTTTTTTTTTTTGTTGACGCTGGGAAAAAATGCATTACGCATACCCTCCCGTCGGGGGACAGGAGGGGTATGTGGGACTCCCCGGGCGGACCCGGTATACCCACTAAAACGACCCAGCGCATTCCCGCTTCGTCATAGTGGCGGGGGACTGGGAAACCGGCAAAGCCTTTACTTCCAGTCCTCCGCCGACGATTGAAAGGCAGACCCCTCACACCCTCACGGGTGCGGGGGGTCGGGAATGACCGACGAAGGTGACGGGTGCAATGCGGGCGAAGGCACCCCCGCGCCTGTCGCCCGCCCGTCACCATGAGGAGGGAGGGCACGACGCCTTCTCCCCCTTCTTCGTCTGCGGAGCGGCGCAGCGAGAGGATCGTCCTCCCGCGCCCGCTCCGCCTCCTCCTTTTGCGAGATGATTTCCTCGCAAAAGGAGGCTACCGCTGACCAGGCCTCCTCGCTCCCCAGCATGGCGTCGACCACGCCGGGAAGCGAGAGGTCCGGTCCGACCACCGCGGTCAGACCGCGGCGCAGCTCGGACCACGCCGGGCACACCTCGAGGGTGTGCTGCGCCGTGTCCTCCGCCGCGCCGCAGTCGTGGCACGCCGGGGTTTCCTCTCTCCCGATTCGGTGCAGGTACGATCCGAAACAACCATGCCCGGATAACACCTGCACCAGACGGAAGGAGAGGAAACCGTGGGACCGCTCGAGCCAGCCCCGCAGGACCGGACCGAGCGCGTCCAACGTCCGGCGGCCAAAGGCGGCGTTGGCGAGGTCGTCCGTCCAATGCAGGACGATGGCGTCCCTCGCCTCCTGCCGCACGGCCTCCCGCTCCTCGGCGACGGGGCGCTCCCCGAGCGCCTTCCGGTGCGCCGTCCACTCGTACACTCTGGCGAGCACCCAAGCCTCCAACTCCCATGGCGGGGTGCCCGCCAGAGCGCACGCCGCCGAGAAGCCCACCGAGCGGTAGGCCCTCGCCACCCGCTGTGCAATGGCCCGCTGGGGCCTGCGGATGGCGGTGGCATTCTCCCTCCTGTGGAGGGAGTCCGCCCAAATGGGGGCCCCATATAGGGCCATGCTCCGCAAAATGCCGGCATAGAGGCGCCGGCATTTCGCCTTGGGCCCCCCCAGATTCGGGAGGAGCCACGAGAGGGCGTCCGCGGCCTTCAACAGGCGCGTCGACAGCCCGCTGAAATGCGGGCCGAAGCGCCACCTGTCGTCCAGCACCAGCCCCAGATATTTCATCTGGGGCTGGACCCCTATACGGACGCCCTGCACGACGATGTGGGCGTCGGCAGGGCAGCGCTGCCGGGGACCGCGAAAGAACACGGCCTCCGTTTTGTGCAGCGCCACCCTCAATCCCAGGCGGCGGATCCTTTCTGCCACCAAGGACCCGCCAGCCGAGGCCAGAATGGCCGCGTCCGCAAAGTTCCTCCCCCGGGCAGTGAGCAGAGTGTCATCCGCGTAGCAGATTACACTCGTGCCCGGGAGGAGGACTCCCCGCAGGAGCCAGTCGAATCCGATGTTCCACAAGGGGGGCCCCAGGACCGACCCCTGTGGAACACCAGACTCTGCGCCGTACCGCCTCACTGTGGCCGACTTGTCCACGAGGAGGACCTCGCGGTCCTCCAAGTAGTCGGCCAGGAGACTCCGCAGATATTGGGGCACCCCGTGATAACGGAGCGCCTCCAATATCGTCGAGTGGGGGACGGAGTTGAAGGCGTTGGCAATGTCGAACGACACCGCCAGCACTCCGTCCCCCGCCTCCACTGCCTCCTTCACCTGGCCCTTGAGAAGGGCCAGCGCGTCGATCGTCGAACGCCCACGACGGAAACCGTACTGGGCGTCCGACAGATCCGGGCCGATCCCCCGCAAATGGCTATCCAGCCTCCCGGCGACAATCCCCTCGAACAATTTACCGACCTCATCGAGCAAAACGATGGGCCGGTATGCCGAGGGGGAGTCCACCGGGCGTCCCTCCTTCCGGAGGAGGCACAATTGCCCCTCCTTCCAGAGTTTCGGGAACCTCCCAGCCGTAAAACACGCGCTGAAGAGGTCCCGAAACCTGTCCTCCATTTGGGAGGCGGCAATCGCCACCACCCGTGCAGGGACGCCGTCCGGACCGGGGGCGGTCTTCTTCGCGCGGAGGCTCAATACCCCCGCGTAGAATTCCGCCGCCGTGACCGGGGGCACCTCCACCTCCGGTGGAGTCGCCCCTTGCGGGGGATCCATTGTTGGAGGGGCGAAGTCGGTCCTGCGTGGAAACAGGGACCGGACCACCCCATCCAACAATGCCGGCTCGAGGGTCTCCGACAGTGGGGGACCATAGGGGCGGAGCTGATTCCGCGCCGCCTTATATGGTCTCCCATAGGGGTCCCTGTCGAGACCCTCCAGCATCTCGGCCCTCGCCGAGTCCTGCGCAGCGCCCATTGCAGACTTGAGGGCCGCCGTAGCCTCTCGGTAAGAGGCGTACAGGCGGTCCTCCTCTGCCCGGACTCGGTTTTGGGCGCTGCGCCGTCGGCTACGCGCGTAGGCCCTTCTGGCCGCCACGCAGGTGGCCCGAAGCCCCGCCAGCTCCTCCGTCCACCAATAAACGGCACGACGGGGAGGCGGACGGCGAGACCGAGGCATGCTGGAGTTGCACACCTCGGTCAAGGACCTCCGTAGCCGGACCGCTGCGGCGTCAACGTCCGGGACCTCCTCGACAAGGGGAGGCGACAGCCAGTCCTGGAGGAAGGCGGCCTCCTTGGCTGCCTCCCGGTCCAGACGGGTGAGCGCCCACCGCGGGAAGGGAGATTGCCCAGCGCGGGCCGGCCCCCCTCCCCGCTGTGTGGAGATGTCGAACCGCACATAACGGTGGTCCGACAAGGTCTCCACCAGCTCCACCCGCCAGTTCACGACGCGGGCGGCTAGCGCGGGGGTGGCAAACGACACGTCCACCACCGACCCGCCCTGTTGCCGCACACACGTGTGGACCGCCCCCCTGTTGAGGAGGGACACACCGCACGAGGCCGCCCAAAACTCGACGGCGCGTCCCCGGACGTTGCACCCGACGGCCGGGTTGCCCCAGGCCACCGACTTGGCGTTTAGGTCGCCGAGCACCACGACCTGGCGTGGTGCCGCCCTCCCTACGACAGCAGTGAGGATCTCGAGGAAATCCTCAAAGTCCGAGAGAGGGCGGTTTGGGGAGAAATACACCCCCACTATCCCTATCTCTCCCCACGCGGCGGCCACGTATCCCGGTCCCCTCTCTAAGAGCGAGAGGGGAGGGGAGTCTGTGGAAGACCGCGCCACCAACGCCACCAGGCCGTCCCGGTCGCCCAGCCAACGGCCAGGGACCGAGTAGGGTTCGGCGACCACCGCCAAGTCCACCAACCACTCAGCCATGGTCTGCATCAGCAGATCCTGGGCTGTCCTGCAGTGGTTGGCGTTCGCCTGAAGGATGCGATGCTCGACTCCCATCAGTCGGACATCGCACCCTCCTCCGCAGCCGCCGCAGGAACGGCGGTATTAGCGGCAGCAGCAGGCGCAGGCCCGGTCGGCACCTGTGCTTTGCCACGCTTAGGGGGGGGATTGCACTTCCCCCCCTTCATCACGTGGCCTGCCCGGCGGCCACTGGCGGCACACACCGCGCAGTGTGGTGTGGCGGCCTGGCAGGAGGCGGCTTTGTGGCCCTCCTTGCCGCACCGGTAGCACGTGTCTGACCGGTCGACTTTGGACGGACACAGGGGCCGGGTGTGGCCGATGCCGAAGCACCGGAAACACCGCAGCGGCTGGTCCTCGAGTGCCCGGACTGCGCCCGAGCTGAAAACCTAACCTAACCTAACCTAACCTTTTTTTTTTTTTTTTTTTTTTTTTTTTTTTGACGCTGGGAAAAAATGCATTACGCATACCCTCCCGTCGGGGGACAGGAGGGGTATGTGGGACTCCCCGGGCGGACCCGGTATACCCACTAAAACGACCCAGCGCATTCCCGCTTCGTCAGAGTGGCGGGGGACTGGGAAACCGGCAAAGCCTTTACTTCCAGTCCTCCGCCGACGATTGAAAGGCAGACCCCTCACACCCTCACGGGTGTGGGGGGTCGGGAATGACCGACGAAGGTGACGGGTGCAATGCGGGCGAAGGCACCCCCGTGCCTGTCGCCCGCCCGTCACCATGAGGAGGGAGGGCACGACGCCTTCTCCCCCTTCTTCGTCTGCGGAGCGGCGCAGCGAGAGGATCGTCCTCCCGCGCCCGCTCCGCCTCCTCCTTTTGCGAGATGACCTCCTCGCAAAAGGAGGCTACCGCTGACCAGGCCTCCTCGCTCCCCAGCATGGCGTCGACCACGCCGGGAAGCGAGAGGTCCGGCCCGACCACCGCGGTCAGACCGCGGCGCAGCTCGGACCACGCCGGGCACACCTCGAGGGTGTGCTGCGCCGTGTCCTCCGCCGCGCCGCAGTCGTGGCACGCCGGGGTTTCCTCCCTCCCGATCCGGTGCAGGTACGATCCGAAACAACCATGCCCGGATAACACCTGCACCAGACGGAAGGAGAGGAAACCGTGGGACCGCTCGAGCCAGCCCCGCAGGACCGGACCAAGCGCGTCCAACGTCCGGCGGCCAAAGGCGGCGTTGGCGAGGTCCTCCGTCCAGTGCAGGACGATGGCGTCCCTCGCCTCCTGCCGCACGGCCTCCCGCTCCTCGGCGACGGGGCGCTCCCCGAGCGCCTTCCGGTGCGCCGTCCACTCGTACACTCTGGCGAGCACCCAAGCCTCCAACTCCCATGCAGGGGTGCCCGCCAGAGCGCACGCCGCCGAGAAGCCCACCGAGCGGTAGGCCCTCGCCACCCGCTGTGCAATGGCCCGCTGGGGCCTGCGGATGGCGGTGGCATTCTCCCTCCTGTGGAGGGAGTCCGCCCAAATGGGGGCCCCATATAGGGCCATGCTCCGCAAAATGCCGGCATAGAGGCGCCGGCATTTCGCCTTGGGCCCCCCCAGATTCGGGAGGAGCCACGAGAGGGCGTCCGCGGCCTTCAACAGGCGCGTCGACAGCCCGCTGAAATGCGGGCCGAAGCGCCACCTGTCGTCCAGCACCAGCCCCAGATATTTCATCTGAGGCTGGACCTCTATGCGGACGCCCTCCACGACGATGTGGGCGTCGGCAGGGCAGCGCTGCCGGGGACCGCGAAAGAACACGGCCTCCGTTTTGTGCAGCGCCACCCTCAATCCCAGGCGGCGGATCCTTTCTGCCACCAAGGATCCGCCAGCCGAGGCCAGAATGGCCGCGTCGGCAAAGTTCCTCCCCCGTGCAGTGAGCAGAGTGTCATCCGCGTAGCAGATGACACTCGTGCCCGGGAGGAGGACTCCCCGCAGGAGCCAGTCGAATCCGATGTTCCACAAGGGGGGCCCCAAAACCGACCCCTGTGGAACACCGGACTCTGCGCCGTACCGCCTCACGGTGGCCGACTTGTCCACGAGGAGGACCTCGCGGTCCTCCAAGTAGTCGGCCAGGAGGCTCCGCAGATATTGGGGCACTCCGTGATACCGGAGCGCCTCCAATATCGTCGAGTGGGGGACGGAGTTGAAGGCGTTGGCAATGTCGAATGACACCGCCAGCACCCCGTCCCCCGCCTCCACCGCCTCCTTCACCTGGCCCTTGAGAAGGGCCAGCGCGTCGATCGTCGAACGCCCACGACGGAAACCGTATTGGGCGTCCGACAGATCCGGGCCTATCCCCCGCAAGTGGCTATCCAGCCGGGAGGCGACAATCCCCTCGAACAATTTACCGACCTCATCGAGCAGAACGATGGGCCGGTATGCCGAGGGGGAGTCCACCGGGCGTCCCTCCTTCCGGAGGAGGCACAATTGCCCCTCCTTCCAGAGTTTCGGGAACCTCCCAGCCGTAAAACACGCGCTGAAGAGGTCCCGAAACCTGTCCTCCATTTGGGTGGCGGCGATCGCCACCACCCGTGCAGGGACGCCGTCCGGACCGGGGGCGGTCTTCTTCGCGCGGAGGCTCAATACCCCCGCGTAGAATTCCGCCGCCGTGACCGGGGGCACCTCCACCTCCGGTGGAGTCGCCCCTTGCGGGGGATCCATTGTTGGAGGGGCGAAGTCGGTCCTGCGTGGAAACAGGGACCGGACCACCCCATCCAACAATGCCGGCTCGAGGGTCTCCGACAGTGGGGGACCATAGGGGCGGAGCTGATTCCGCGCCGCCTTATATGGTCTCCCATAGGGGTCCCTGTCGAGACCCTCCAGCATCTCGGCCCTCGCCGAGTCCTGCGCAGCGCCCATTGCAGACTTGAGGGCCGCCGTAGCCTCTCGGTAAGAGGCGTACAGGCGGTCCTCCTCTGCCCGGACTCGGTTCTGGGCGCTGCGCCGTCGGCTACGCGCGTAGGCCCTTCTGGCGGCCACGCAGGTGGCCCGGAGCCCCGCCAGCTCCTCCGTCCACCAATAAACGGCACGACGGGGAGGCGGACGGCGAGACCGAGGCATGCTGGAGTTGCACACCTCGGTCAAAGACCGCCGTAGCCGGACCGCTGCGGCGTCAACGTCCGGGACCTCCTCGACAGGGGGAGGCGACAGCCAGTCCTGGAGGAAGGCGGCCTCCTTGGCTGCCTCCCGGTCCAGGCGGGTGAGTGCCCACCGCGGGAAGGGAGATTGCCCAGCGCGGGCCGTCCCCCCTCCCCGCTGTGTGGAGATGTCGAACCGCACATAACGGTGGTCCGACAAGGTCTCCACCAGCTCCACCCGCCAGTTCACGACGCGGGCGGCTAGCGCGGGGGTGGCAAACGACACGTCCACCACCGACCCGCCCTGTTGCCGCACACACGTGTGGACCGCCCCCCTGTTGAGGAGGGACACACCGCACGAGGCCGCCCAAAACTCGACGGCGCGTCCCCGGACGTTGCAGCCTGCGGCCGGGTTGCCCCAGGCCACCGACTTGGCGTTTAGGTCGCCGAGCACCACGACCTGGCGTGGTGCCGCCCTCCCTACGACAGCAGTGAGGATCTCGAGGAAATCCTCAAAGTCCGAGAGAGGGCGGTTTGGGGAGAAATACACCCCCACCATCGCTATCTCTCCCCATGCGGCGGCCACGTATCCCGGTCCCCTCTCTAAGAGCGAGAGGGGAGGGGAGTCCGTGGAAGACCGCGCCACCAACGCCACTAAGCCGTCCCGGTCGCCCAGCCAACGGCCAGGGACCGAGTAGGGTTCGGCGACCACCGCCAAGTCCACCAACCACTCAGCCATGGTCTGCATTAGCAGATCCTGGGCTGTCCTGCAGTGGTTGGCGTTCGCCTGAAGGATGCGATGCTCGACTCTGGCCATCAGTCGGACATCGCACCCTCCTCCGCAGCCGCCGCAGGAACGGCGGTGTTAGCGGCAGCAGCAGGCGCAGGCCCGGTCGGCGCCTGCGCTTTGCCACGCTTAGGGGGGGGATTGCACTTCCCCCCCTTCATGACGTGGCCTGCCCGGCGGCCACTGGCGGCACACACCGCGCAGTGCGGCGTAGCGGCCTGGCAGGAGGCGGCTTTGTGGCCCTCCTTGCCGCAGCGGTAGCATGTGTCCGTCCTGTCCACTTTGGACGGACACAGGGGCCGGGTGTGTCCGATGCCGAAGCACCGGAAACACCGCAGAGGCTGGTCCTCGAGCGCCCGGACTGCGCCCGAGCTAAACCCGACTTGAAGCCGTCCTTTCTCAAGGACGGCTTTGGCAGCTGCGACCGGGCACTCGAGGCGGATCGTGCCCATTCCGCCGCGGCCGGGCCTTATGTCCCGGCCTTGGACCGCCGCTGCGCCACAGCCCCCTACCGCTGCGACCGCCGCCACCACCTCCTCCTTGGTGACGGAGTCATCCAACTCCGTCACCTCGATGGCCGCCGTCTTGACCGGCCGGGCCACCTTGGCAGAGTCCGCGATGACCTCCTGCAGCTTGGCTGCAAAGAGGTCAGCGCGGGCGCTGCCCTCGGCCCCCGGGAACTCGAATATTCGAGCCCCGGCCTGCGTCCGCCGGCACGACACACTGCCGATCCCCAGTTGGGTGGGATCGGCATTGCCGCGCGCCCTCGACAATATGGAGGCGTACGTCTCCCCTCGCCCCGCAGCCTCCGCGGTGAGCGTCACCACGACGGCTGCGGTTTTAGGGGGGACCAACTGCCCCCTTCGCCCGCCCTTCCCTTTGCCGTTCCCCTTACCCCCCCCCTTGCCGGTCGGCTGCGACCGGCTGGGAGCGGGGGCAGCGGGGACGGCAGGGACAGCAGGGACGGCCGCTGCTGACCTCTTGCCCTTCCCTTTGCCCTTCCCCTTACGCACCTCCGTCCACTCGTTGGACGGAGTGGTCGAAGGCAGAAGGGCATCTTCCGCCTGGGTTGAGGAGGACGGCCCCGGCTCAGACCGCCTCTCCTCCGCCTGGGTTGAGGACGGCCCCGGCTCAGACCGCCTCTTATCTGCCGCGAGCGGCGGTCGGAGGCGCTTCTCCGGCAGGAGCCGGTCCTCTATTCCTGCAAAGCAGGCTCTCGTGAAGGCCCTCTCCTCCATTACTACCTTGCGGATGATATCCTCAAGGTTGGAGGAGGGGCCCTCTGCTGCAGGCCTCGCCTTGGCCTGTTGTGGCCGGGCCGAGGCAGCGCCCTCTGCCACAGGGCTCGCCCCGGCCTGTTGTGGCCGGGCCGTGGCTTCAGCCAGCTTCAGGTGAAGCTGGCTGACCTCCGACTGCAGTCTATCCACCCTCAACTGCAGCTGCCGCGTCTCGTCGGTGGTCGTCCGCTTTACAAGCTCCGCGACGACACCGCGCATACTCGCGGCCCTGCATTTGAGGGCCTTCTGAAAGGTCCCTTTCAGGTTGGAGGACTTAGAGGCGACCTCTACGATCTCCTCCTCGTCCTCCTCCGCCATCCTTTCTAGTTCCGCCAAGGAGTGGTTCGCGTACAGAACCCGGGACGACGCACCGTACCCGGACTTGGCCCGGGCGATGTGCGCACGCTTCTCCTTGGCGGCAACTCTCTCTTCCAGCTCTTGCTGGAGCTGCGCCCGCCGTGCCAGATCCAGCTGGCGTTGGGCGTCCGCGAGCCCAACGACGTGGGAGTCCGCGGCCGTCGTCGTCGGCTTTTTAGCCTTCGACAACGGTTTGGACCCCGAAGCCGAGGAACTCCCGGACCCCCTAACGCGCTTCCGCGACCGAGCGCCACTCGCGTCCGACACTCCAACAACCGAGTCGTTGTCAGACGACTCGGCTCCTCCGAAGTAGCTAGCCGCAGACGGCGCGCGGCTAGCTTCCGACAATGAAGCGTCGGGGTGGCCCTGAGAAGGGCCTTTTGGTTGGCCCTGAGAAGGGCCTTTGGGTTGGCCCTGAGAAGGGCCTTTTGATTTTAAAAAGCGCCCGGAGGCGTCCCGCGAGGGAGTTTTAGGCATGGCGTAGTCGACACAAGGCAATAAAATAAAAATTCGCTACGAAGTCACAGAGCACTTTAGCCAGACCCAGTCTGCCACTCCGTTACGGTGGTCAGAACTGGGCTGTTTCCAGGGGACACGACGTGGACGTATGCTCTGTGGGGGGTCCCCCAACCTAACCTTTTTTTTTTTTTTTTTTTTTTTTTTGTTGACGCTGGGAAAAAATGCATTACGCATACCCTCCCGTCGGGGGACAGGAGGGGTATGTGGGACTCCCCGGGCGGACCCGGTATACCCACTAAAACGACCCAGCGCATTCCCGCTTCGTCACAGTGGCGGGGGACTGGGAAACCGGCAAAGCCTTTACTTCCAGTCCTCCGCCGACGATTGAAAGGCAGACCCCTCACACCCTCACGGGTGCGGGGGGTCGGGAATGACCGACGAAGGTGACGGGTGCAATGCGGGCGAAGGCACCCCCGCGCCTGTCGCCCGCCCGTCACCATGAGGAGGGAGGGCACGACGCCCTCTCCCCCTTCTTCGTCTGCGGAGCGGAGCAGCGAGAGGATCGTCCTCCCGCGCCCGCTCCGCCTCCTCCTTTTGCGAGATGACCTCCTCGCAAAAGGAGGCTACCGCTGACCAGGCCTCCTCGCTCCCCAGCATGGCGTCGACCACGCCGGGAAGCGAGAGGTCCGGTCCGACCACCGCGGTCAGACCGCGGCGCAGCTCGGACCACGCCGGGCACACCTCGAGGGTGTGCTGCGCCGTGTCCTCCGCCGCGCCGCAGTCGTGGCACGCCGGGGTTTCCTCCCTCCCGATCCGGTGCAGGTACGATCCGAAACAGCCATGCCCGGATAACACCTGCACCAGACGGAAAGAGAGGAAACCGTGGGACCGCTCGAGCCAGCCCCGCAGGACCGGACCGAGCGCGTCCAACGTCCGGCGGCCAAAGGCGGCGTTGGCGAGGTCCTCCGACCAATGGAGGACGATGGCGTCCCTCGCCTCCTGCCGCACGGCCTCCCGCTCCTCGGCGACGGGGCGCTCCCCGAGCGCCTTCCGGTGCGCCGTCCACTCGTACACTCTGGCGAGCACCCAAGCCTCCAGTTCCCATGGAGGGGTGCCCGCCAGAGCGCACGCCGCCGAGAAGCCCACTGAGCGGTAAGCCCTCGCCACCCGCTGTGCAATGGCCCGCTGGGGCCTGCGGATGGCGGTGGCATTCTCCCTCCTGTGGAGGGAGTCCGCCCAAATGGGGGCCCCATATAGGGCCATGCTCCGCAAAATGCCGGCATAGAGGCGCCGGCATTTCGCCTTGGGCCCCCCCAGGTTCGGGAGGAGCCACGAGAGGGCGTCCGCGGCCTTCAACAGGCGCGTCGACAGCCCGCTGAAATGCGGGCCGAAGCGCCACCTGTCGTCCAGCACCAGCCCCAGATATTTCATCTGAGGCTGGACCTCTATGCGGACGCCCTCCACGACGATGTGGGCGTCGGCAGGGCAGCGCTGCCGGGGACCGCGAAAGAACACGGCCTCCGTTTTGTGCAGCGCCACCCTCAATCCCAGGCGGCGGATCCTTTCTGCCACCAAGGATCCGCCAGCCGAGGCCAGAATGGCCGCGTCGGCAAAGTTCCTCCCCCGTGCAGTGAGCAGAGTGTCATCCGCGTAGCAGATGACACTCGTGCCCTCCTCCAGGGCACGAGTGGACTTAGGTCCTCCAGGTCACGGTGGAGTTGGACTCCCCGCAGGAGCCAGTCGAATCCGATGTTCCACAAGGGGGGCCCCAGGACCGACCCCTGTGGAACACCGGACTCTGCGCCGTACCGCCTCACGGTGGCCGACTTGTCCACGAGGAGGACCTCGCGGTCCTCCAAGTAGTCGGCCAGGAGGCTCCGCAGATATTGGGGCACTCCGTGATACCGGAGCGCCTCCAATATCGTCGAGTGGGGGACGGAGTTGAAGGCGTTGGCAATGTCGAATGACACAGCCAGCACCCCGTCCCCCGCCTCCACCGCCTCCTTCACCTGGCCCTTCAGAAGGGCCAGCGCGTCGATCGTCGAACGCCCACGACGGAAACCGTACTGGGCGTCCGACAGATCCGGGCCGATCCCCCGCAAATGGCTATCCAGCCTCCCGGCGACAATCCCCTCGAACAATTTACCGACCTCATCGAGCAAAACGATGGGCCGGTATGCCGAGGGGGAGTCCACCGGGCGTCCCTCCTTCCGGAGGAGGCACAATTGCCCCTCCTTCCAGAGTTTCGGGAACCTCCCAGCCGTAAAACACGCGCTGAAGAGGTCCCGAAACCTGTCCTCCATTTGGGAGGCGGCAATCGCCACCACCCGTGCAGGGACGCCGTCCGGACCGGGGGCGGTCTTCTTCGCGCGGAGGCTCAATACCCCCGCGTAGAATTCCGCCGCCGTGACCGGGGGCACCTCCACCTCCGGTGGAGTCGCCCCTTGCGGGGGATCCATTGTTGGAGGGGCGAAGTCGGTCCTGCGTGGAAACAGGGACCGGACCACCCCATCCAACAATGCCGGCTCGAGGGTCTCCGACAGTGGGGGACCATAGGGGCGGAGCTGATTCCGCGCCGCCTTATATGGTCTCCCATAGGGGTCCCTGTCGAGACCCTCCAGCATCTCGGCCCTCGCCGAGTCCTGCGCAGCGCCCATTGCAGACTTGAGGGCCGCCGTAGCCTCTCGGTAAGAGGCGTACAGGCGGTCCTCCTCTGCCCGGACTCGGTTCTGGGCGCTGCGCCGTCGGCTACGCGCGTAGGCCCTTCTGGCCGCCACGCAGGTGGCCCGGAGCCCCGCCAGCTCCTCCGTCCACCAATAAACGGCACGACGGGGAGGCGGACGGCGAGACCGAGGCATGCTGGAGTTGCACACCTCGGTCAAGGACCTCCGTAGCCGGACCGCTGCGGCGTCAACGTCCGGGACCTCCTCGACAGGGGGAGGCGACAGCCAGTCCTGGAGGAAGGCGGCCTCCTTGGCTGCCTCCCGGTCCAGGCGGGTGAGTGCCCACCGCGGGAAGGGAGATTGCCCAGCGCGGGCCGTCCCCCCTCCCCGCTGTGTGGAGATGTCGAACCGCACATAACGGTGGTCCGACAAGGTCTCCACCAGCTCCACCCGCCAGTTCACGACGCGGGCGGCTAGCGCGGGGGTGGCAAACGACACGTCCACCACCGACCCGCCCTGTTGCCGCACACACGTGTGGACCGCCCCCCTGTTGAGGAGGGACACACCGCTCGAGGCCGCCCAAAACTCGACGGCACGACCCCGGACGTTGCAGCCTGCGGCCGGGTTGCCCCAGGCCACCGACTTGGCGTTTAGGTCGCCGAGCACCACGACCTGGCGTGGCGCCGCCCTCCCTACGACAGCAGTGAGGATCTCGAGGAAATCCTCAAAGTCCGAGAGAGGGCGGTTTGGGGAGAAATACACCCCCACCATCGCTATCTCTCCCCACGCGGCGGCCACGTATCCCGGTCCCCTCTCTAAGAGCGAGAGGGGAGGGGAGTCCGTGGAAGACCGCGCCACCAACGCCACTAAGCCGTCCCGGTCGCCCAGCCAACGGCCAGGGACCGAGTAGGGTTCGGCGACCACCGCCAAGTCCACCAACCACTCAGCCATGGTCTGCATCAGCAGATCCTGGGCTGTCCTGCAGTGGTTGGCGTTCGCCTGAAGGATGCGATGTTCGACCCTGGCCATCAGTCGGACATCGCACCCTCCTCCGCAGCCGCCGCAGGAACGGCGGCGTTAGCGGCAGCAGCAGGTGCAGGCCCGGTCGGCGCCTGCGCTTTGCCACGCTTAGGGGGGGGATTGCACTTCCCCCCCTTCATGACGTGGCCTGCCCGGCGGCCACTGGCGGCACACACCGCGCAGTGCGGCGTGGCGGCCTGGCAGGAGGCGGCTTTGTGGCCCTCCTTGCCGCAGCGGTAGCACGCGTCCGACCGGTCGACTTTGGACGGACACAGGGGCCGGGTGTGTCCGATGCCGAAACACCGGAAACACCGCAGAGGACCAGCCTCGAGTGCCCTGACTGTACCCGCGCTGAAGCCGACTTGAAGCCGTCCTTTCGCAAGGACGGCTTTGGCAGCTGCGATTGGGCATTCGAGGCGGATCATGCCCATTCCGCCGCGGCCGGGCCTTATATCCCGGCCTTGGACCGCCGCGGCGCCACAGCCCCCTACCGCTGCGACCGCCGCCACCACCTCCTCCTTGGTGACGGAGTCATCCAGCTCCGTCACCTCGATGGCCGCCGTCTTGACCGGCCGGGCCACCTTGGCAGAGTCCGCGATGACCTCCTGCAGCTTGGCTGCAAAGAGGTCAGCGCGGGCGCTGCCCTCGGCCCCCGGGAACTCGAAGATTCGAGCCCCGGCCTGCGTCCGCCGGCACGACACACTGCCGATCCCCAGCTGGGTGGGATCGGCATTGCCGCGCGCCCGCACCAAAATGGAGGCGTAGGTCTCCCCTCGCCCCGCAGCCTCCGCGGTGAGCGTCACCACGACGGCCGCGGTTTTCGGGGGGACCAACTGCCCCCTTCCCCCGCCCTTCCCTTTGCCGTTCCCCTTACCTCTTCCCTTGCCGGTCGGCTGCGACTGGCTGGGAGCGGGGGTAGCGGGGACGGCAGGGACAGCTGGGACGGCCGCTGCCGACCTCTTGCCCTTCCCTTTGCCCTTCCCCTTACGCACCTCCGTCCACTCGTTGGACGGGGTGGTTGAGGGAAGAAGGGCATCTTCCGCTTGGGAGGAGGACGGCCCCGGCTCAGACCGCCTCTCATGCGCCTGGGTTGAGGACGGCCCCGGCTCAGACCGCCTCTTATCCGCCGCAAGCGGCGGTCGGAGGCGCTTCTCTGGCAGGAGCCGGTCCTCAATCCCTGCGAAGCAGGCTCTTGTGAAGGCCCTCTCCTCCATTACTACCTTGCGGATGATATCCTCAAGGTTGGAGGAGGGGCCCTCTGCTGCAGGCCTCGCCTTGGCCTGTTGTGGCCGGGCCGAGGCAGCGCCCTCTGCCACAGGGCTCGCCCTGGCCTGTTGTGGCCGGGCCGAGGCAGCGCCCTCTGCCACAGGGCTCGCCTCGACCTGTTGTGGCCGGGCCGTGGCTTCAGCCAGCTTCAGATGAAGCTGGCTGACCTCCGACTGCAGGCGATCCACCCTCGCCTGCAGCTGCCGCGTCTCGTCGGAGGCCGTCCGCTGGACCAGCTCAGCGACGACCCCGCGCATGCTCGCGGCCCGGCACTTGAGGGCCTTCTGCAAGGTCCCCTTAATGTTGGAGGACTTAGAGGCGACCGCCACTATCTCCTCCTTGTCCTCCTCCGCCATTCTCTCCAGCTCGGCTAGGGAGTAGTCCGCGTATAGGATGCGGGACGCACCGTACCCGGACTTGGCCCGGGCAATGTGCGCCCGTTGCTCCTTCGCGGCAACCCGCTCCTCCAGATCTTGCTGGAGGTGCGCCCGCCGAGCCAGGTCCAACTGGCGTTGGGCGTCCGCGAGCCCAACGACATGGGTGTCCGCAGCCGTCGTCGTCGGCTTATTAGCCTTCGACAACGGTTTGGACCCCGAAGCCGAGGAACTCCCGGACCCCCTAACGCGCTTCCGCGACCTAGCGCCACTCGCGTCCGACACTCCAACAACCGAGTCGCTGTCAGACGACTCGGCCCCTCCAAAATAGCTAGCCGCAGACGGCGCGCGGCTAACTTCAGACGCCGAAGCGTCGGGGTGGCCCTGAGAAGGGCCTTTTGGGTGGCCCTGAGAAGGGCCTTTGGGTTGGCCCTGAGAAGGGCCCTTGGGTTGGCCCTGGGAAGGGCCTTTGGGTTGGCCCTGAGAAGGGCCTTTGGGTTGGCCCTGAGAAGGGCCTTTTGTTTTTAAAAAGCGCCCGCAGGCGTCCCGCGAGGGTGTATTCGGCATATCGCATTCGACACAAGGCATACAAGATTAAAATTCGCTGCGATGCACAGAGCACTTTAGCCAGACCCAGTCTGCCACTCCGTTACGGTGGTCAGAACTGGGCTGTTTCCAGGGGACACGACGTGGACGTATGCTCTGTGGGGGGTCCCCCTCCCCCAACCTAACCTAACCTTTTTTTTTTTTTTTTTTTTTTTTTTTTTTTTTTTTTTTTTTTTTTTTTTTTTTTTTTTTTTTTTTTTTTGACGCTGGGAAAAAATGCATTACGCATACCCTCCCGTCGGGGGACAGGAGGGGTATGTGGGACTCCCCGGGCGGACCCGGTATACCCACTAAAACGACCCAGCGCATTCCCGCTTCGTCAGAGTGGCGGGGGACTGGGAAACCGGCAAAGCCTTTACGTCCAGTCCTCCGCCGACGATTGAAAGGCAGACCCCTCACACCCTTACGGGTGCGGGGGGTCGGGAATGACCGACGAAGGTGACGGGTGCAATGCGGGCGAAGGCACCCCCGCGCCTGTCGCCCGCCCGTCACCATGAGGAGGGAGGGCACGACGCCTTCTCCCCCTTCTTCGTCTGCGGAGCGGCGCAGCGAGAGGATCGTCCTCCCGTGCCCGCTCCGCCTCCTCCTTTTGCGAGATGACCTCCTCGCAAAAGGAGGCTACCGCTGACCAGGCCTCCTCGCTCCCCAGCATGGCGTCGACCACGCCGGGAAGCGAGAGGTCCGGTCCGACCACCGCGGTCAGACCGCGGCGCAGCTCGGACCACGCCGGGCACACCTCGAGGGTGTGCTGCGCCGTGTCCTCCGCTGCACCGCAGTCGTGGCATGCCGGGGTTTCCTCCCTCCCGATTCGGTGCAAGTACGATCCGAAACAACCATGCCCGGATAACACCTGCACCAGACGGAAAGAGAGGAAACCGTGGGACCGCTCGAGCCAGCCCCGCAGGACCGGACCGAGCGCGTCCAACGTCCGGCGGCCAAAGGCGGCGCTGGCGAGGTCCTCCGACCAATGGAGGACGATGGCGTCTCTCGCCTCTCGCCGCACCGCCTCCCGCTCCCCGGCGACGGGGCGCTCCCCGAGCGCCTTCCGGTGCGCCGTCCACTCGTACACTCTGGCGAGCACCCATGCCTCCAACTCCCATGGCGGGGTGCCCGCCAGAGCGCACGCCGCCGAGAAGCCCACCGAGCGGTAGGCCCTCGCCACCCGCTGTGCAATGGCCCGCTGGGGCCTGCGGATGGCGGTGGCATTCTCCCTCCTGTGGAGGGAGTCCGCCCAAATGGGGGCCCCATATAGGGCCATGCTCCGCAAAATGCCGGCATAGAGGCGCCGGCATTTCGCCTTGGGCCCCCCCAGATTCGGGAGGAGCCACGAGAGGGCGTCCGCGGCCTTCAACAGGCGCGTCGACAGCCCGCTGAAATGCGGGCCGAAGCGCCACCTGTCGTCCAGCACCAGCCCCAGATATTTCATCTGAGGCTGGACCTCTATGCGGACGCCCTCCACGACGATGTGGGCGTCGGCAGGGCAGCGCTGCCGGGGACCGCGAAAGAACACGGCCTCCGTTTTGTGCAGCGCCACCCTCAATCCCAGGCGGCGGATCCTTTCTGCCACCAAGGATCCGCCAGCCGAGGCCAGAATGGCCGCGTCGGCAAAGTTCCTCCCCCGTGCAGTGAGCAGAGTGTCATCCGCGTAGCAGATGACACTCGTGCCCGGGAGGAGGACTCCCCGCAGGAGCCAGTCGAATCCGATGTTCCACAAGGGGGGCCCCAGGACCGACCCCTGTGGAACACCAGACTCTGCGCCGTACCGCCTCACGGTGGCCGATTTGTCCACGAGGAGGACCTCGCGGTCCTCCAAGTAGTCGGCCAGGAGGCTCCGCAGATATTGGGGCACTCCGTGATACCGGAGCGCCTCCAATATCGTCGAGTGGGGGACGGAGTTGAAGGCGTTGGCAATGTCGAATGACACCGCCAACACCCCGTCCCCCGCCTCCACCGCCTCCTTCACCTGGCCCTTCAGAAGGGCCAGCGCGTCGATCGTCGAACGCCCACGACGGAAACCGAACTGGGCGTCCGACAGATCCGGGCCGATCCCCCGCAAATGGCTATCCAGCCTCCCGGCGACAATCCCCTCGAACAATTTACCGACCTCATCGAGCAAAACGATGGGCCGGTATGCCGAGGGGGAGTCCACCGGGCGTCCCTCCTTCCGGAGGAGGCACAATTGCCCCTCCTTCCAGAGTTTCGGGAACCTCCCAGCCGTAAAACACGCGCTGAAGAGGTCCCGAAACCTGTCCTCCATTTGGGAGGCGGCAATCGCCACCACCCGTGCAGGGACGCCGTCCGGACCGGGGGCGGTTTTCTTCGCGCGGAGGCTCAATACCCCCGCGTAGAATTCCGCCGCCGTGACCGGGGGCACCTCCACCTCCGGTGGAGTCGCCCCTTGCGGGGGATCCATTGTTGGAGGGGCGAAGTCGGTCCTGCGTGGAAACAGGGACCGGACCACCCCATCCAACAATGCCGGCTCGAGGGTCTCCGACAGTGGGGGACCATAGGGGCGGAGCTGGTTTCGCGCCGCCTTATATGGTCGACCATAGGGGTCCCTGTCGAGACCCTCCAGCATCTCGGCCCTCGCCGAGTCCTGCGCAGCGCCCATTGCAGACTTGAGGGCCGCCGTAGCCTCTCGGTAAGAGGCGTACAGGCGGTCCTCTTCTGCCCGGACTCGGTTTTGGGCGCTGCGCCGTCGGCTACGCGCGTAGGCCCTTCTGGCCGCCACGCAGGTGGCCCGGAGCCCCGCCAGCTCCTCCGTCCACCAATAAACGGCACGACGGGGAGGCGGACGGCGAGACCGAGGCATGCTGGAGTTGCACACCTCGGTCAAGGACCTCCGTAGCCGGACCGCTGCGGCGTCAACGTCCGGGACCTCCTCGACAGGGGGAGGCGACAGCCAGTCCTGGAGGAAGGCGGCCTCCTTGGCTGCCTCCCGGTCCAGGCGGGTGAGCGCCCACCGCGGGAAGGGAGATTGCCCAGCGCGGGCCGTCCCCCCTCCCCGCTGTGTGGAGATGTCGAACCGCACATAACGGTGGTCCGACAAGGTCTCCACCAGCTCCACCCGCCAGTTCACGACGCGGGCGGCTAGCGCGGGGGTGGCAAACGACACGTCCACCACCGACCCGCCCTGTTGCCGCACACACGTGTGGACCGCCCCCCTGTTGAGGAGGGACACACCGCACGAGGCCGCCCAAAACTCGACGGCGCGTCCCCGGACGTTGCACCCGACGGCCGGGTTGCCCCAGGCCACCGACTTGGCGTTTAGGTCGCCGAGCACCACGACCTGGCGTGGTGCCGCCCTCCCTACGACAGCAGTGAGGATCTCGAGGAAATCCTCAAAGTCCGAGAGAGGGCGGTTTGGGGAGAAATACACCCCCACTATCCCTATCTCTCCCCACGCGGCGGCCACGTATCCCGGTCCCCTCTCTAAGAGCGAGAGGGGAGGGGAGTCTGTGGAAGACCGCGCCACCAACGCCACCAGGCCGTCCCGGTCGCCCAGCCAACGGCCAGGGACCGAGTAGGGTTCGGCGACCACCGCCAAGTCCACCAACCACTCAGCCATGGTCTGCATCAGCAGATCCTGGGCTGTCCTGCAGTGGTTGGCGTTCGCCTGAAGGATGCGATGTTCGACCCTGTCCATCAGTCGGACATCGCACCCTCCTCCGCAGCCGCCGCAGGAACGGCGGTGTTAGCGGCAGCAGCAGGCGCAGGCCCGGTCGGCGCCTGCGCTTTGCCACGCTTACGGGGGGGATTGCACTTCCCCCCCTTCATGACGTGGCCTGCCCGGCGGCCACTGGCGGCACACACCGCGCAGTGCGGCGTGGCGGCCTGGCAGGAGGCGGCTTTGTGGCCCTCCTTGCCGCACCGGTAGCATGTGTCCGTCCTGTCAACCTTGGACGGACACAGGGGCCGGGTGTGGCCGATGCCGAAGCACCGGAAACACCGCAGCGGCTGGTCCTCGAGTGCCCGGACTGCGCCCGAGCTGAACCCGACTTGAAGCCGTCCTTTTTCAAGGACGGCTTTGGCAGCTGCGATTGGGCACTCGAGGCGGATAGTGCCCATTCCGCCGCGGCCGGGCCTTATGTCCCGGCCTTGGACCGCCGCGGCGCCACAGCCCCCCACCGCTGCGACCGCCGCCACCACCTCCTCCTTGGTGACGGAGTCGTCTAACTCCGTCACCTCTATGGTCGCCGACTTGACCGGCCGGGCCACCCGGGCAGAGTCCGCGATGACCTCCTGCAGCTTGGCTGCAAAGAGGTCAGCGCGGGCGCTCCCCTCGGCCCCCGGGAACTCGAATATTCGAGCCCCGGCTTGGGTCCGCCGGCAAGACACACTGCCGATCCCAAGTTGGGCAGGATCGGCATTGGCACGCGCCCGCACCAAGACGGACGCATACGTCTCCCCTCGCCCCGCAGCCTCCGCGGTGAGCGTCACCACGACGGCTGCGGTTTTCGGGGGGACCAACTGCCCACTTCCCCCGCCCTTCCCTTTGCCGATCCCCTTACCCTTTCCCTTGCCGGTCGGCTGCGACTGGCTGGGAGCGGGGGTGGCGGGGACGGCAGGGATGGCAGGGACGGCCGCTGCCGACCTCTTGCCCTTCCCTTTGCCCTTCCCCTTCCGGCCCACTTTCGTCCACTCGTTGGACGGAGTGGTCGAAGGGAGAAGGGCATCTTCCCCCTGGGTTGAGGACGGCCCCGGCTCAGGCCGCCTCTCCTCCGCCTGGGCTGAGGACGGCCCCGGCTCGGACCGCCTCTTATCCGCCGCAAGCGGCGGTCGGAGGCGCTTCTCCGGCAGGAGCCGGTCCTCAATCCCTGCGAAGCAGGCTCGGGTGAAGGCCCTCTCCTCCATTATTACCTTGCGGATGATATCCTCAAGGTTGGAGGAGGGGCCCTCTGCTGCAGGCCTCGCCTTGGCCTGTTGTGGCCGGGCCGAAGCAGCGCCCTCTGCCACAGGGCTCGCCCCGGCCTGTTGTGGCCGGGCCGTGGCTTCAGCCAGCTTCAGATGAAGCTGGCTGACCTCCGACTGCAGGCGATCAATCTTCGCCTGCAGTTGCCGCGTCTCGTCGGTGGTCTTACGCTGGACCAGCTCCGCGACGACACCGCGCATGCTCGCGGCCCTGCACTTAAGGGCCTTCTGCAAGGTCCCCTTAATGTTGGAGGACTTGGAGGCGACCTCCACTATCTCCTCCTTGTCCTCCTCCGCCATTCTCTCCAGCTCGGCCAGAGAATAGTCCGCGTACAGGATGCGGGACGCACCGTACCCGGACTTGGCCCGGGCGATGTGCGCCCGCTCCTCCTTAGCGGCAACCCGCTCCTCCAGCTCTCGCTGGAGCTGCACCCGCCGAGCCAGGTCCAACTGGCGTTGGGCGTCCGCCAGCCCAACAACATGGGTCGACGCGGCCGTCGTTGGCTCTTTAGCCTTCGACGGCCCCGAGGCCGAGGAGCCCTCGGACCCACCATTCTGCGATCGTGGCCGCTTCCGCAGCTGCGACCGCTTCCGCGACCGAGGGTCGACGGCGTCCGACACACATGAGTCGTTATCGGACGACTCGTCCGCCCCTCCAGAGAAGCTAGCCGCAGACGGCGCGCGGCTGGCCTCTGACGCCGAAGCGTCGGAGTGGCCCTGAGAAGGGCCTTTTGGATGGCCCTGAAAAGGGCCTTTGGGTTGGCCCTGAGAAGGGCCTTTGGGTTGGCCCTGAGAAGGGCCTTTGGGTTGGCCCTGAGAAGGGCCTTTGGGTTGGCCCTGAGAAGGGCCTTTGGGTTGGCCCTGAGAAGGGCCTTTTGTTTTTAAAAATCGCCCGCAGGCGTCCCGCGAGGGCGTCGCAGGCATTTCGAAACGAAACAAGGCAGTTAAAATCGCAATCAAGGCAGTTAAAATCGCAATCAATTCGCTTCGAGATCACAGAGCACTTTGGCCAGTCCCAGTCTGCCACTCCGTTACGGTGGTCAGAACTGGGCTGTTTCCAGGGGACACGACGTGGACGTATGCTCTGTGGGGGGTCCCCCAACCTAACCTAACCTTTTTTTTTTTTTTTTTTTTTTTTTTTTTTTTTTTGACGCTGGGAAAAAATGCATTACGCATACCCTCCCGTCGGGGGACAGGAGGGGTATGTGGGACTCCCCGGGCGGACCCGGTATACCCACTAAAACGACCCAGCGCATTCCCGCTTCGTCAGAGTGGCGGGGGACTGGGAAACCGGCATAGCCTTTACTTCCAGTCCTCCGCCGACGATTGAAAGGCAGACCCCTCACACCCTCACGGGTGCGGGGGGTCGGGAATGACCGACGAAGGTGACGGGTGCAATGCGGGCGAAGGCACCCCCGTGCCTGTCGCCCGCCCGTCACCATGAGGAGGGAGGGCACGACGCCTTCTCCCCCTTCTTCGTCTGCGGAGCGGCGCAGCGAGAGGATCGTCCTCCCGCGCCCGCTCCGCCTCCTCCTTTTGCGAGATGACCTCCTCGCAAAAGGAGGCTACCGCTGACCAGGCCTCCTCGCTCCCCAGCATGGCGTCGACCACGCCGGGAAGCGAGAGGTCCGGTCCGACCACCGCGGTCAGACCGCGGCGCAGCTCGGACCACGCCGGGCACACCTCGAGGGTGTGCTGCGCCGTGTCCTCCGCCGCGCCGCAGTCGTGGCATGCCGGGGTTTCCTCCCTCCCGATCCGGTGCAGGTACGATCCGAAACAACCATGCCCGGATAACACCTGCACCAGACGGAAAGAGAGGAAACCGTGGGACCGCTCGAGCCAGCCCCGCAGGGCCGGACCGAGCGCGTCCAACGTCCGGCGGCCAAAGGCGGCGTTGGCGAGGTCCTCCGTCCAATGGAGGACGATGGCGTCCCTCGCCTCCTGCCGCACGGCCTCCCGCTCCTCGGCGACGGGGCGCTCCCCGAGCGCCTTCCGGTGCGCCGTCCACTCGTACACTCTGGCGAGCACCCAAGCCTCCAACTCCCATGGCGGGGTGCCCGCCAGAGCGCACGCCGCCGAGAAGCCCACCGAGCGGTAGGCCCTCGCCACCCGCTGTGCAATGGCCCGCTGGGGCCTGCGGATGGCGGTGGCATTCTCCCTCCTGTGGAGAGAGTCCGCCCAAATGGGGGCCCCATATAGGGCCATGCTCCGCAAAATGCCGGCATAGAGGCGCCGGCATTTCGCCTTGGGCCCCCCCAGATTCGGGAGGAGCCACGAGAGGGCGTCCGCGGCCTTCAACAGGCGCGTCGACAGCCCGCTGAAATGCGGGCCGAAGCGCCACCTGTCGTCCAGCACCAGCCCCAGATATTTCATCTGAGGCTGGACCTCTATGCGGACGCCCTCCACGACGATGTGGGCGTCGGCAGGGCAGCGCTGCCGGGGACCGCGAAAGAACACGGCCTCCGTTTTGTGCAGCGCCACCCTCAATCCCAGGCGGCGGATCCTTTCTGCCACCAAGGATCCGCCAGCCGAGGCCAGAATGGCCGCGTCGGCAAAGTTCCTCCCCCGTGCAGTGAGCAGAGTGTCATCCGCGTAGCAGATGACACTCGTGCCCGGGAGGAGGACTCCCCGCAGGAGCCAGTCAAATCCGATGTTCCACAAGGGGGGCCCCAGGACCGATCCCTGTGGAACACCGGACTCTGCGCCGTACCGCCTCACGGTGGCCGACTTATCCACGAGGAGGACCTCGCGGTCCTCCAAGTAGTCGGCCAGGAGGCTCCGCAGATATTGGGGCACTCCGTGGTACCGGAGCGCCTCCAATATCGTCGAGTGGGGGACGGAGTTGAAGGCGTTGGCAATGTCGAACGACACCGCCAGCACTCCGTCCCCCGCCTCCACCGCCTCCTTCACCTGGCCCTTGAGAAGGGCCAGCGCGTCGATCGTCGAACGCCCACGACGGAAACCGAACTGGGCGTCCGACAGATCCGGGCCTATCCCCCGCAAATGGCTATCCAGCCTCCCGGCGACAATCCCCTCGAACAATTTACCGACCTCATCGAGCAGAACGATGGGCCGGTATGCCGAGGGGGAGTCCACCGGGCGTCCCTCCTTCCGGAGGAGGCACAACTGCCCCTCCTTCCAAAGTTTCGGGAACCTCCCAGCCGTAAAACACGCGCTGAAGAGGTCCCGAAACCTGTCCTCCATTTGGGTGGCGGCGATCGCCACCACCCGTGCAGGGACGCCGTCCGGGCCGGGGGCGGTCTTCTTTGCGCGGAGGCTGAGTACCCCCGCGTAGAATTCCGCCGCCGTCACCGGGGGGACCTCCGCCTCCGGTGGAGCCGCCCCTTGCGGGGGATCCATTACTGGTGGGGCAAAGTCGGTCCTGCGCGGAAACAGAGACCGGACCACCCCATCCAGCAATGCCGGCTCGAGGGTCTCCGACAGTGGGGGACCATAGGGGCGGAGCTGATTCCGCGCCGCCTTATATGGTCTCCCATAGGGGTCCCTGTCGAGACCCTCCAGCATCTCGGCCCTCGCCGAGTCCTGCGCAGCGCCCATTGCAGACTTGAGGGCCGCCGTAGCCTCTCGGTAAGAGGCGTACAGGCGGTCCTCCTCTGCCCGGACTCGGTTTTGGGCGCTGCGCCGTCGACTACGCGCGTAGGCCCTTCTGGCCGCCACGCAGGTGGCCCGGAGCCCCGCCAGCTCCTCCGTCCACCAATAAACGGCACGACGGGGAGGCGGACGGCGAGACCGAGGCATGCTGGAGTTGCACACCTCGGTCAAGGACCTCCGTAGCCGGACCGCTGCGGCGTCAACGTCCGGGACCTCCTCGACAGGGGGAGGCGACAGCCAGTCCTGGAGGAAGGCGGCCTCCTTGGCTGCCTCCCGGTCCAGGCGGGTGAGTGCCCACCGCGGGAAGGGAGATTGCCCAGCGCGGGCCGTCCCCCCTCCCCGCTGTGTGGAGATGTCGAACCGCACATAACGGTGGTCCGACAAGGTCTCCACCAGCTCCACCCGCCAGTTCACGACGCGGGCGGCTAGCGCGGGGGTGGCAAACGACACGTCCACCACCGACCCGCCCTGTTGCCGCACACACGTGTGGACCGCCCCCCTGTTGAGGAGGGACACACCGCTCGAGGCCGCCCAAAATTCGACGGCACGTCCCCGGACGTTGCAGCCTGCAGCCGGGTTGCCCCAGGCCACCGACTTGGCGTTTAGGTCGCCGAGCACCACGACCTGGCGTGGCGCCGCCCTCCCTACGACAGCAGTGAGGATCTCGAGGAAATCCTCAAAGTCCGAGAGAGGGCGGTTTGGGGAGAAATACACCCCCACCATCGCTATCTCTCCCCACGCGGCGGCCACGTATCCCGGTCCCCTCTCTAAGAGCGAGAGGGGAGGGGAGTCCGTGGAAGACCGCGCCACCAACGCCACCAAGCCGTCCCGGTCGCCCAGCCAACGGCCAGGGACCGAGTAGGGTTCGGCGACCACCGCCAAGTCCACCAACCACTCAGCCATGGTCTGCATCAGCAGATCCTGGGCTGTCCTGCAGTGGTTGGCGTTCGCCTGAAGGATGCGATGTTCGACCCTGGCCATCAGTCGGACATCGCACCCTCCTCCGCAGCCGCCGCAGGAACGGCGGCGTTAGCGGCAGCAGCAGGTGCAGGCCCGGTCGGCGCCTGCGCTTTGCCACGCTTAGGGGGGGGATTGCACTTCCCCCCCTTCATGACGTGGCCTGCCCGGCGGCCACTGGCGGCACACACCGCGCAGTGCGGCGTGGCGGCCTGGCAGGAGGCGGCTTTGTGGCCCTCCTTGCCGCAGCGGTAGCACGCGTCCGACCGGTCGACTTTGGACGGACACAGGGGCCGGGTGTGTCCGATGCCGTAGCACCGGAAACACCGCAGAGGACCAGCCTCGAGTGCCCTGACTGTACCCGCGCTGAAGCCGACTTGAAGCCGTCCTTTCGCAAGGACGGCTTTGGCAGCTGCGATTGGGCATTCGAGGCGGATCATGCCCATTCCGCCGCGGCCGGGCCTTATATCCCGGCCTTGGACCGCCGCGGCGCCACAGCCCCCTACCGCTGCGACCGCCGCCACCACCTCCTCCTTGGTGACGGAGTCATCCAGCTCCGTCACCTCGATGGCCGCCGTCTTGACCGGCCGGGCCACCTTGGCAGAGTCCGCGATGACCTCCTGCAGCTTGGCTGCAAAGAGGTCAGCGCGGGCGCTGCCCTCGGCCCCCGGGAACTCGAAGATTCGAGCCCCGGCCTGCGTCCGCCGGCACGACACACTGCCGATCCCCAGCTGGGTGGGATCGGCATTGCCGCGCGCCCGCACCAAAATGGAGGCGTAGGTCTCCCCTCGCCCCGCAGCCTCCGCGGTGAGCGTCACCACGACGGCCGCGGTTTTCGGGGGGACCAACTGCCCCCTTCCCCCGCCCTTCCCTTTGCCGTTCCCCTTACCTCTTCCCTTGCCGGTCGGCTGTGACTGGCTGGGAGCGGGGGTAGCGGGGACGGCAGGGATAGCTGGGACGGCCGCTGCCGACCTCTTGCCCTTCCCTTTGCCCTTCCCCTTACGCACCTCCGTCCACTCGTTGGACGGGGTGGTTGAGGGAAGAAGGGCATCTTCCGCTTGGGAGGAGGACGGCCCCGGCTCAGACCGCCTCTCATTCGCCTGGGTTGAGGACGGTCCCGGCTCAGACCGCCTCTTATCCGCCGCAAGCGGCGGTCGGAGGCGCTTCTCCGGCAGGAGCCGGTCCTCAATCCCTGCGAAGCAGGCTCTTGTGAAGGCCCTCTCCTCCATTACTACCTTGCGGATGATATCCTCAAGGTTGGAGGAGGGGCCCTCTGCTGCAGGCCTCGCCTTGGCCTGTTGGGGCCGGGCCGAGGCAGCGCCCTCTGCCACAGGGCTCGCCCTGGCCTGTTGTGGCCGGGCCGAGGCAGCGCCCTCTGCCACAGGGCTCGCCTCGACCTGTTGTGGCCGGGCCGTGGCTTCAGCCAGCTTCAGATGAAGCTGGCTGACCTCCGACTGCAGGCGATCCACCCTCGCCTGCAGCTGCCGCGTCTCGTCGGAGGCCGTCCGCTGGACCAGCTCAGCGACGACCCCGCGCATGCTCGCGGCCCGGCACTTGAGGGCCTTCTGCAAGGTCCCCTTAATGTTGGAGGACTTAGAGGCGACCTCCAATATCTCCTCCTTGTCCTCCTCCGCCATTCTCTCCAGCTCGGCTAGGGAGTAGTCCGCGTATAGGATGCGGGACGCACCGTACCCGGACTTGGCCCGGGCAATGTGCGCCCGTTGCTCCTTCGCGGCAACCCGCTCCTCCAGCTCTTGCTGGAGGTGCGCCCGCCGAGCCAGATCCAACTGGCGTTGGGCATCCGCGAGCCCAACGACATGGGTGTCCGCAGCCGTCGTCGTCGGCTTATTAGCCTTCGACAACGGTTTGGACCCCGAAGCCGAGGAACTCCCGGACCCCCTAACGCGCTTCCGCGACCTAGCGCCACTCGCGTCCGACACTCCAACAACCGAGTCGCTGTCAGACGACTCGGCCCCTCCAAAATAGCTAGCCGCAGACGGCGCGCGGCTAACTTCAGACGCCGAAGCGTCGGGGTGGCCCTGAGAAGGGCCTTTTGGGTGGCCCTGAGAAGGGCCTTTGGGTTGGCCCTGAGAAGGGCCCTTGGGTTGGCCCTGAGAAGGGCCTTTGGGTTGGCCCTGAGAAGGGCCTTTGGATTTTAAAAAGCGCCCGCAGGCGTCCCGCGAGGGTGTGGACGGCATAAAAAGACGAGACAAGGCAGTTAAAAATTCGCTTTGAGATCACAGAGCACTTTAGCCAGACCCAGTCTGCCACTCCGTTACGGTGGTCAGAACTGGGCTGTTTCCAGGGGACACGACGTGGACGTATGCTCTGTGGGGGGTCCCCCAACCTAACCGAACCTAACCTAACCTTTTTTTTTTTTTTTTTTTTTTTTTTTTTTTTTTTTTTTGTTGACGCTGGGAAAAAATGCATTACGCATACCCACCCGCCGGGGGACGGGAGGGGTATGTGGGACTCCCCGGGCGAAACCAAACCCGGTATACCCACTAAAACGACCCAGCGCATTCCCGCTTCGTCAGAGTGGCGGGGGACTGGGAAACCGGCATAGCCTTAACGACCAGTCCTCCGCCGACGATTGCCCCGCAAGGCGACCCCTCACACCCTCGCGGGTGTGGGGGGCCGGAATGACCGCAAAGGTGACGTGTGCAATGCGGGCGAAGGCACCCCCGTGCCTGCCGCCCGCCGTCACCATGAGGAGGGAGGGCACAACGCCCTCTCCCCCCTCCGCTGCGGAGCGGCGCAGCGAGAGGGTCGCCCCCCCCGCGCGCGCTCCGCCTCCTCCCTTTGCGAGCGAACTCGCAAAAGGAGGCGACCGCCGACCAGGCCTCCCCGCCCCCCAGCACGGTGCCGACCACGCCGGGAAGCGAGGGCCCGGTCCAACCACCGGCGGGCTCGGCGCGCCACCGGAAGCCGGACGCGCCCGGCCCGGCCCCGCAAGACCGGACCGAGCGCGCCCAACGCCCGGCGGCACACCGAGCCCACCCTGGCTCCTCCGCTGCGGAGCGGCGCAACGAGAGGGTCGCCCCCCCCGCGCGCGCTCCGCCTCCTCCCTTTGCGAGACGAACTCGCAAAAGGAGGCGACCGCTGACCAGGCCTGCCCGCCCCCCAGCACGGCGCCGACCACGCCGGGAAGCGAGGGCCCGGTCCACCCACCGGCGGGTTCGGTGCGCCGCCGGAAGCCGGATGCGCCCGGCCCAGCCCTCCGCAAGACCGGACCGAGCGCGCCCAACGCCCGGCGGCACACCGAGCCCGCCCTGGCTCCTCCACTGCGCCCTCTGCGTCCCAGAGGGCCGCGTGGAGTCGCCCCACCGTGTCAGAACATCGGCCACGACAGTAACGTTCCCCGAGGAATAAGAATCTCTTCCCATTCATCGGGGACGGATACTGCCGCGCCCAGGGTGCACCGTCCTCAGCAGCTGCTGTTCCCTCCAGACGAACCTAACCTAACCTAACCTAACCTAACCTAACCTTTTTTTTTTTTTTGTTCTCGATGTGGAAATCCTCGATGGATGTCCTCCGCTCTGGGGAGAGCGGAGGGGTCTGTCAGACTCCTACTGACTAAAACCACACCGGTGTTCCCTCGCACACTTGCGTCGGGGGGCAACGGGATCTGATGCGACTTCCGCTGCCCCAGACTAGTGCCGGCCCGCTCGACCTGCGGGCCTCGTCTCGGGGGGGAGTGAGGTGTGAAACTCCCCCCGTTACGTCTAAGAGAGGCGCGCGTGGAACACTACGCGCCGCCGTCTCGGGTCCATTCTGATGGGGGGCGACGGATGTCCCCGAATCCGTCGCCCCTGGACCAATTTAGGGGGGCCGGAAGAGGGCGTTATCCGCCCTCTGCCGACGCCCGGTGCGTCTGCTGCGGGATGGGCGGGAGCTAGTCATCTCCCTCTCCCTCTCCGCAGCTTCCTTCTGCGACATGACGGCTTCGCAGAAGGAAATCACTGCGTCCCAGGACTCTGCGCTGCCAACCATAGAGCGAACGACGGTCGGCAGCGACAGGTCTCCTCTTACCTCTGTGACGAGGGCACGGCGCGGCTCATCCCACGCGGCGCACTCGGCCAGCGTATGCCGCGCCGTGTCCTCCGGACAGTGGACGCAGTGATGGCACCGGGCGTCCGGCTCCCTGCTCAGGCGACACAGGTACTTCCCGAAGCAGCCGTGCCCCGAGAGCACCTGCGTCGCCCGAAACGTCAGGGAGCCGTGCTTCCTCCCGAGCCAGTCGTCGAGTACTGGCCGGATCGCCTCGATTGTGTCGAGGCCGGCGGTAGGGAGCTCTAACCTCCCCCGCCATTCCGCCACCATGACCTGTCGGAGCTGAGACCGGTACTGCGTTATCTGTCGCTCTACCAGCCTCTCGCCCCGACGCTTGGCCCCCTCGCGCCACTGGTACAGCGTCGCGAGGGTCTTCGCCTCCAGGTCCCACGGTGGGGATCCGGCCAGTACGCAAGCCGCCTCGTAGGAGATCGTGCGATAACCCCGTACGACCCTGACGGCCATCGCTCTCTGTGGTCTGCGCAGAACGGCGATAGTGCGGGCCGTCAGGTCCGTCGCCCATAAACCTAACCTAACCTAACCTAACCTTTTTTTTTTTTTTTTTTTTTTTGTTGACGCTGGGAAAAAAAAAATGCATTACGCATACCCTCCCGTCGGGGGACAGGAGGGGTATGTGGGACTCCCCGGGCGGACCCGGTATACCCACTAAAACGACCCAGCGCATTCCCGCTTCGTCACAGTGGCGGGGGACTGGGAAACCGGCACAGCCTTTACTTCCAGTCCTCCGCCGACGATTGAAAGGCACAGACCCCTCACACCCTCACGGGTGTGGGGGGTCGGGAATGACCGACGAAGGTGACGGGTGCAATGCGGGCGAAGGCACCCCCGTGCCTGCCGCCCGCCCGTCACCATTAGGAGGGAGGGCACGACGCCTTCTCCCCCGTCTTCGTCTGCGGAGCGCCGCAGCGAGAGGATCGTCCTCCCGCGCGCGCTCCGCTGCCTCCTTTTGCGAGATTACGTCCTCGCAAAAGGAGGCCACCGCTGACCAGGCCTCCTCGCTCCCCAGCATGGCGTCCACCACGCCAGGAAGCGAGAGGTCCGGTCCGACCACCGCGGTCAGACCGCGGCGCAGCTCGGACCACGCCGGGCACACCTCGAGGGTGTGCTGCGCCGTGTCCTCCGCCGCGCCGCAGTCGTGGCACGCCGGGGTTTCCTCCCTCCCGATCCGGTGCAGGTACGATCCGAAGCAACCATGCCCGGATAACACCTGCACCAGACGGAAAGAGAGGAAACCGTGGGACCGCTCGAGCCAGCCCCGCAGGACCGGACCGAGCGCGTCCAACGTCCGGCGGCCAAAGGCGGCGCTGGCGAGGTCCTCCGACCAATGGAGGACGATGGCGTCCCTCGCCTCCTGCCGCACGGCCTCCCGCTCCTCGGCGACGGGGCGCTCCCCGAGCGCCTTCCGGTGCGCCGTCCACTCGTACACTCTGGCGAGCACCCAAGCCTCCAGTTCCCATGGAGGGGTGCCCGCCAGAGCGCACGCCGCCGAGAAGCCCACCGAGCGGTAAGCCCTCGCCACCCGCTGTGCAATGGCCCGCTGGGGCCTGCGGATGGCGGTGGCATTCTCCCTCCTGTGGAGGGAGTCCGCCCAAATGGGGGCCCCATATAGGGCCATGCTCCGCAAAATGCCAGCATAGAGGCGCCGGCTTTTCGCCTTGGGCCCCCCCAGGTTTGGGAGGAGCCATGAGAGGGCGTCCGCGGCCTTCAACAGGCGCGTCGACAGCCCGCTAAAATGCGGGCCGAAGCGCCACCTGTCGTCCAGCACCAGCCCCAGATATTTCATCTGAGGCTGGACCTCTATGCGGACGCCCTCCACGACGATGTGGGCGTCGGCAGGGCAGCGCTGCCGGGGACCGCGAAAGAACACGGCCTCCGTTTTGTGCAGCGCCACCCTCAATCCCAGGCGGCGGATCCTCTCTGCCACCAAGGATCCGCCAGCCGAGGCCAGAATGGCCGCGTCGGCAAAGTTCCTCCCCCGGGCAGTGAGCAGAGTGTCATCCGCGTAGCAGATGACACTCGTGCCCGGGAGGAGGACTCCCCGCAACAGCCAGTCGAATCCGATGTTCCACAAGGGGGGCCCCAGGACCGACCCCTGTGGAACACCGGACTCTGCGCCGTACCGCCTCACGGTGGCCGACTTGTCCACGAGGAGGACCTCGCGGTCCTCCAAGTAGTCGGCCAGGAGACTCCGCAGATATTGGGGCACTCCGTGATACCGGAGCGCCTCCAATATCGTCGAGTGGGGGACGGAGTTGAAGGCGTTGGCAATGTCGAACGACACCGCCAGCACTCCGTCCCCCGCCTCCACCGCCTGCTTCACCTGGCCCTTGAGAAGGGCCAGCGCGTCGATCGTCGAACGCCCACGACGGAAGCCGAACTGGGCGTCCGACAGATCCGGGCCTATCCCCCGCAAATGGCTATCCAGCCTCCCGGCGACAATCCCCTCGAACAATTTACCGACCTCATCGAGCAGAACGATGGGCCGGTATGCCGAGGGGGAGTCCACCGGGCGTCCCTCCTTCCGGAGGAGGCACAACTGCCCCTCCTTCCAGAGTTTCGGGAACCTCCCAGCCGTAAAACACGCGCTGAAGAGGTCCCGAAACCTGTCCTCCATTTGGGTGGCGGCGATCGCCACCACCCGTGCAGGGACGCCGTCCGGACCGGGGGCGGTTTTCTTCGCGCGGAGACTCAAAACCCCCGCGTAGAATTCCGCCGCCGTGACCGGGGGTACCTCCGCCTCCGGTGGAGTCGCCCCTTGCGGGGGATCCATTGTTGGAGGGGCGAAGTCGGTCCTGCGTGGAAACAGGGACCGGACCACCCCATCCAACAATGCCGGCTCGAGGGTCTCCGACAGTGGGGGACCATAGGGGCGGAGCTGATTCCGCGCCGCCTTATATGGCCTCCCATAGGGGTCCCTGTCGAGACCCTCCAGCATCTCGGCCCTCGCCGAGTCCTGCGCAGCGCCCATTGCAGACTTGAGGGCCGCCGTAGCCTCTCGGTAAGAGGCGTACAGGCGGTCCTCCTCTGCCCGGACTCGGTTCTGGGCGCTGCGCCGTCGGCTTCGCGCGTAGGCCCTTCTGGCCGCCACGCAGGTGGCCCGGAGCCCCGCCAGCTCCTCCGTCCACCAGTACACGGCACGACGGGGAGGCGGACGGCGAGACCGAGGCATGCTGGAGTTGCACACCTCGGTCAAAGACCGCCGTAGCCGGACCGCTGCGGCGTCAACGTCCGGGACCTCCTCGACAGGGGGAGGCGACAGCCAGTCCTGGAGGAAGGCGGCCTCCTTGGCTGCCTCCCGGTCCAGGCGGGTGAGTGCCCACCGCGGGAAGGGAGATTGCCCAGCGCGGGCCGTCCCCCCTCCCCGCTGTGTGGAGATGTCGAACCGCACATAACGGTGGTCCGACAAGGTCTCCACCAGCTCCACCCGCCAGTTCACGACGCGGGCGGCTAGCGCGGGGGTGGCAAACGACACGTCCACCACCGACCCGCCCTGTTGCCGCACACACGTGTGGACCGCCCCCCTGTTGAGGAGGGACACACCGCTCGAGGCCGCCCAAAACTCGACGGCGCGTCCCCGGACGTTGCAGCCTGCGGCCGGGTTGCCCCAGGCCACCGACTTGGCGTTTAGGTCGCCGAGCACCACGACCTGGCGTGGCGCCGCCCTCCCTACGACAGCAGTGAGGATCTCGAGGAAATCCTCAAAGTCCGAGAGAGGGCGGTTTGGGGAGAAATACACCCCCACCATCGCTATCTCTCCCCACGCGGCGGCCACGTATCCCGGTCCCCTCTCTAAGAGCGAGAGGGGAGGGGAGTCCGTGGAAGACCGCGCCACCAACGCCACCAAGCCATCCCGGTCGCCCAGCCAACGGCCGGGGACCGAGTAGGGTTCGGCGACCACCGCCAAGTCCACCAACCACTCAGCCATGGTCTGCATCAGCAGATCCTGGGCTGTCCTGCAGTGGTTGGCGTTCGCCTGAAGGATGCGATGTTCGACCCTGTCCATCAGTCGGACATCGCACCCTCCTCCGCAGCCGCCGCAGGAACGGCGGTGTTAGCGGCAGCAGCAGGCGCAGGCCCGGTCGGCCCCTGCGCTTTGCCACGCTTAGGAGGGGGATTGCACTTCCCCCCCTTCATCACGTGGCCTGCCCGTCGGCCACTGGCGGCACACACCGCGCAGTGCGGCGTGGCGGCCTGGCAGGAGGCGACTTTGTGGCCCTCCTTGCCGCAGCGGTAACAAGTGTCCGACCGGTCCACTTTGGACGGACACAGGGGCCGGGTGTGTCCGATGCCGAAGCACCGGAAACACCGCAGAGGCCGGTCCTCGAGTGCCCGGACTGCGCCCGAGCTGAACCCGACTTGAAGCCGTCCTTTCGCAAGGACGGCTTTGGCAGCTGCGATTGGGCACTCGAGGCGGATCGTGCCCATTCCGCCGCGGCCGGGCCTTATGTCCCGGCCTTGGACCGCCGCCGCGCCACAGCCCCCTACCGCTGCGACCGCCGCCACCACCTCCTCCTTGGTGACGGAGTCATCCAGCTCCGTCACCTCTATGACCGCCAACTTGACCGGCCGGGCCACCTTGGCAGAGTCCGCGATGACCTCCTGCAGCTTGGCTGCAAAGAGGTCAGCGCGGGCGCTGCCCTCGGCCCCCGGGAACTCAAAAATTCGAGCCCCGGCCTGCGTCCGCCGGCACGACACACTGCCGATCCCCAGCTGTGTGGGATCGGCATTGCCGCGCGCTCGCACCAAAATGGAGGCGTAGGTCTCCCCTCGCCCCGCAGCCTCCGCGGTGAGCGTCACCACGACGGCTGCGGTTTTCGGGGGGACCAACTGCCCCCTTCCCCCGCCCTTCCCTTTGCCGCTCTCCTTACCCCTTCCCCCGCCGGTCGGCTGCAACCGGCTGGGAGCGGGGCCAGCGGGGACGGCAGGGACGGCAGGGAGGGCCGCTGCCGACCTCTTGCCCTTCCCTTTGCCCTTCTCCTTCCGGCCCACTTTCGTCCACTCGTTGGACGGAGTGGTCGACGGGAGAAGGGCATCCTCCGCCTGGGTTGAGGACGGCCCCGGCTCAGACCGCCTCTCACCTGCCTGGCTTGAGGACGGCCCCGGCTCAGACCGCCTCTTATCCGCCGCAAGCGGCGGTCGGAGGCGCGTCTCCGGCAGGAGCCGGTCCTCGATTCCTGCAAAGCAGGCTCTCGTGAAGGCCCTCTCCTCCATTACTACCTTGCGGATGATATCCTCAAGGTTGGAGGAGGGGCCCTCTGCTGCAGGCCGCGCCTTGGCCTGTTGTGGCCGGGCCGAGGCAGCGCCCTCTGCCACAGGGCTCGCATCGGCCTGTTGTGGCCAGGCCGAGGCAGCACCCTCCGCCACAGGGCTCGCCCCAGCCTTTTGTGGCCGGGCCGTGGCTTCAGCCAGCTTCAGGTGAAGCTGGCTGACCTCCGACTGCAGGCGATCCACCCTCGCCTGCAGCTGCCGCGTCTCGTCGGAGGCCGTCCGCTGGACCAGCTCAGCGACGACACCGCGCATGCTCGCGGCCCGACATTTCAGGGCCTTCTGAAAAGTGCCCTTCAGGTTGGAGGACTTAGAGGCGACCTCAACGATCTCCTCCTCGTCCTCCTCCGCCATCCTCTCCAGCTCCGCCAAGGAGTGGTTCGCGTACAACACCCGGGACGCACCGTACCCGGACTTGGCACGGGCGACGCACGCACGCTTCTCCTTGGCGGCAACCCGCTCCTCCAGCTCTTGCTGGAGCTGCACTTTCCGGGCCAGGTCTACCTGGCGTTGGGCGTCCGCGAGCCCAACGACGTGGGTATCCGCGGCCGTCGTCGTCGGCTTTCCAGCCTTCGACAACGGCTTGGACCCCGAAGCCGAGGAACTCTCGGACCCGCAACTCTGGAAGACCCGCTTCCGCGACCGCGAGCCACTCGCGTTCGACCCTCCAACGACCGAGTCGCTGTCAGACGACTCGGCCCCTCCAAAATAGCTAGCCGCAGACGGCGCGCGGCTAGCTTCAGACGCCGAAGCGTCAGGGTGGCCCTGAGAAGGGCCTTTTGGGTGGCCCTGAGAAGGGCCTTTGGGTTGGCCCTGAGAAGGGCCCTTGGGTTGGCCCTGAGAAGGGCCTTTGGTTTGGCCCTGAGAAGGGCCTTTGGGCATTCCGCGCCGCCTTATATGGCCTCCCATAGGGGTCCCTGTCGAGACCCTCCAGCATCTCGGCCCTCGCCGAGTCCTGCGCAGCGCCCATTGCAGACTTGAGGGCCGCCGTAGCCTCTCGGTAAGAGGCGTACAGGCGGTCCTCCTCTGCCCGGACTCGGTTCTGGGCGCTGCGCCGTCGGCTACGCGCGTAAGCCCTTCTGGCCGCCACGCAGGTGGCCCGGAGCCCCGCCAGCTCCTCCGTCCACCAATAAACGGCACGACGGGGAGGCGGACGGCGAGACCGAGGCATGCTGGAGTTGCACACCTCGGTCAAAGACCGCCGTAGCCGGACCGCTGCGGCGTCAACGTCCGGGACCTCCTCGACAGGGGGAGGCGACAGCCAGTCCTGGAGGAAGGCGGCCTCCTTGGCTGCCTCCCGGTCCAGGCGGGTGAGTGCCCACCGCGGGAAGGGAGATTGCCCAGCGCGGGCCGTCCCCCCTCCCCGCTGTGTGGAGATGTCGAACCGCACATAACGGTGGTCCGACAAGGTCTCCACCAGCTCCACCCGCCAGTTCACGACGCGGGCGGCTAGCGCGGGGGTGGCAAACGACACGTCCACCACCGACCCGCCCTGTTGCCGCACACACGTGTGGACCGCCCCCCTGTTGAGGAGGGACACACCGCACGAGGCCGCCCAAAACTCGACGGCGCGTCCCCGGACGTTGCAGCCTGCGGCCGGGTTGCCCCAGGCCACCGACTTGGCGTTTAGGTCGCCGAGCACCACGACCTGGCGTGGCGCCGCCCTCCCTACGACAGCAGTGAGGATCTCGAGGAAATCCTCAAAGTCCGAGAGAGGGCGGTTTGGGGAGAAATACACCCCCACCATCGCTATCTCTCCCCACGCGACGGGAGGTGACGGAGATCGAGGTGACGGAGTCATCCAACTCCGTCACCTCGATGGCCGCCGACTTGACCGGCCGGGCCACCTTGGCAGAGTCCGCGATGACCTCCTGCAGCTTGGCTGCAAAGAGGTCAGCACGGGCGCTGCCCTCGGCCCCCGGGAACTCGAATATTCGAGCCCCGGCCTGCGTCCGCCGGCACGACACACTGCCGATGCCCAGTTGGGCAGGATCGGCATTGGCACGCGCCCGCACCAAAATGGAGGCGTAAGTCTCCCCTCGCCCCGCAGCCTCCGCGGTGAGCGTCACCACGACGGCTGCGGTTTTAGGGGGGACCAACTGCCCCCTTCCCCCGCCCTTCCCTTTGCCGTTCCCTTTACCCCTTCCCTTGCCGGTCGGCTGCGACTGGCTGGGAGCGGGGGTAGCGGGGACGGCAGGGACAGCTGGGACGGCCACTGCCGACCTCTTGCCCTTCCCTTTGCCCTTCCCCTTACGCACCTCCGTCCACTCGTTGGATGGAGTGGTCGATGGGAGAAGGGCATCCTCCGCCTGGGTTGAAGACGGCCCCGGCTCAGACCGCCTCTCACCTGCCTGGCTTGAGGACGGCCCTGGCTCAGACCGCCTCTTATCCGCCGCAAGCGGCGGTCGGAGGCGCGTCTCCGGCAGGAGCCGGTCCTCTATTCCTGCAAAGCAGGCTCTCGTGAAGGCCCTCTCCTCCATAACTACCTTGCGGATGATATCCTCAAGGTTGGAGGAGGGGCCCTCTGCTGCAGGCCGCGCCTTGGCCTGTTGTGGCCGGGCCGAGGCAGCGCCCTCTGCCACAGGGCTCGCATCGGCCTGTTGTGGCCGGGCCGAGGCAGCACCCTCTGCCACAGGGCTTGCCCCAGCCTGTTGTGGCCGGGCCGTGGCTTCAGCCAGCTTCAGGTGAAGCTGGCTGACCTCCGACTGCAGGCGATCCACCCTCGCCTGCAGCTGCCGCGTCTCGTCGGTGGCCGTCCGCTGAATCAGTTCAGCGACGACCCCGCGCATGCTCGCGGCCCGACACTTCAGGGCCTTTTGAAAAGTGCCCTTCAGGTTGGAGGACTTAGAGGCGACCTCAACGATCTCCTCCTCGTCCTCCTCCGCCATCCTCTCCAGCTCCGCCAAAGAGTGGTTCGCGTACAACACCCGAGACGCACCGTACCCGGTCTTGGCACGGGCGATGCACGCACGCTTCTCCTTGGCGGCAACCCGCTCCTCCAGCTCTTGCTGGAGCTGCACTTTCCGGGCCAGGTCAACCTGGCGCTGGGCGTCCGCGAGCCCAACGACGTGGGTATCCGCGGCCGTCGTCGTCGGCTTTCCAGCCTTCGACAACGGCTTGGACCCCGAAGCCGAGGAGCTCTCGGACCCGCAACTTTGGAAGACCCGCTTCCGCGACCGCGAGCCACTCGCGTTCGACCCTCGAACGACCGAGTCGCTGTCAGACGACTCGGCCCCTCCAAAATTGCTAGCCGCAGACGGCGCGCGGCTAGCTTCAGACGCCGTTGCGTCGGGGTGGCCCTGAGAAGGGCCTTTTGGATGGCCCTGAGAAGGGCCTTTGGGTTGGCCCTGAGAAGGGCCTTTGGGTTGGCCCTGAGAAGGGCCTTTTGATTTTAAAAACCGCCCGCAGGCGTCCCGCGAGGGTGTAGCAGGCATGTCGAAGACGAATAAAAGGCAGTTAAAAACAAGGAGAGTTAAAAATTCGCTTCGAAGTCACAGAGCACTTTAGCCAGACCCAGTCTGCCACTCCGTTACGGTGGTCAGAACTGGGCTGTTTCCAGGGGACACGACGTGGACGTATGCTCTGTGGGGGGTCCCCCAACCTAACCTAACCTAACCTTTTTTTTTTTTTTTTTTTTTTTTTTTTTTTTTTTTTTTTTTTTTTTTTTTTTTTTTGACGCTGGGAAAAAATGCATTACGCATACCCTCCCGTCGGGGGACGGAAGGGGTATGTGGGACTCCCCGGGCGGACCCGGTATACCCACTAAAACGACCCAGCGCATTCCCGCTTCGTCACAGTGGCGGGGGACTGGGAAACCGGCACAGCCTTTACTTCCAGTCCTCCGCCGACGATTGAAAGGCACAGACCCCTCACACCCTCACGGGTGTGGGGGGTCGGGAATGACCGACGAAGGTGACGGGTGCAATGCGGGCGAAGGCACCCCCGCGCCTGTCGCCCGCCCGTCACCATGAGGAGGGAGGGCACGACGCCTTCTCCCCCTTCTTCGTCTGCGGAGCGGCGCAGCGAGAGGATCGTCCTCCCGCGCCCGCTCCGCCTCCTCCTTTTGCGAGATGACTTCCTCGCAAAAGGAGGCTACCGCTGACCAGGCCTCCTCGCTCCCCAGCATGGCGTCGACCACGCCGGGAAGCGAGAGGTCCGGTCCGACCACCGCGGTCAGACCGCGGCGCAGCTCGGACCACGCCGGGCACACCTCGAGGGTGTGCTGCGCCGTGTCCTCCGCCGTGCCGCAGTCGTGGCACGCCGGGGTTTCCTCCCTCCCGATCCGGTGCAGGTACGATCCGAAACAACCATGTCCGGATAACACCTGCACCAGACGGAAAGAGAGGAAACCATGGGACCGCTCGAGCCAGCCCCGCAGGGCCGGACCGAGCGCGTCCAACGTCCGGCGGCCAAAGGCAGCGTTGGCGAGGTCGTCCGTCCAATGGAGGACGATGGCGTCCCTCGCCTCTCGCCGCACCGCCTCCCGCTCCTCGCCCATGGGGCGCTCCCCGAGCGCCCGTCGGCGCGCCGTCCATTCGTACACTCTGGCGAGCACCCACGCCTCCAACTCCCATGGCGGGGTGCCCGCCAGAGCGCACGCCGCCGAGAAGCCCACCGAGCGGTAAGCCCTCGCCACCCGCTGTGCAATGGCCCGCTGGGGCCTGCGGATGGCGGTAGCATTCTCCCTCCTGTGGAGGGAGTCCGCCCAGATGGGGGCCCCGTAAAGGGCCATGCTCCGCAAAATGCCGGCATAGAGGCGCCGGCATTTTGCCTTGGGCCCCCCCAGGTTTGGGAGGAGCCATGAGAGGGCGTCCGCGGCCTTCAACAGGCGCGTCGACAGCCCGCTGAAATGCGGGCCGAAGCGCCACCTGTCGTCCAGCACCAGCCCCAGATATTTCATCTGAGGCTGGACCTCTATGCGGACGCCCTCCACGACGATGTGGGCGTCGGCAGGGCAGCGCTGCCGGGGACCGCGAAAGAACACGGCCTCCGTTTTGTGCAGCGCCACCCTCAATCCCAGGCGGCGGATCCTCTCTGCCACCAAGGATCCGCCAGCCGAGGCCAGAATGGCCGCGTCGGCAAAGTTCCTCCCCCGTGCAGTGAGCAGAGTGTCATCCGCGTAGCAGATGACACTCGTGCCCGGGAGGAGGACTCCCCGCAGGAGCCAGTCGAATCCGATGTTCCACAAGGGGGGCCCCAGGACCGACCCCTGTGGAACACCAGACTCTGCGTCGTACCGCCTCACTGTGGCCGACTTGTCCACGAGGAGGACCTCGCGGTCCTCCAAGTAGTCGGCCAGGAGACTCCGCAGATATTGGGGCACCCCGTGATAACGGAGCGCCTCCAATATCGTCGAGTGGGGGACGGAGTTGAAGGCGTTGGCAATGTCGAATGACACCGCCAGCACCCCGTCCCCCGCCTCCACTGCCTCCTTCACCTGGCCCTTGAGAAGGGCCAGCGCGTCGATCGTCGAACGCCCACGACGGAAACCGTACTGGGCGTCCGACAGATCCGGGCCGATCCCCCGCAAATGGCTATCCAGCCTCCCGGCGACAATCCCCTCGAACAATTTACCGACCTCATCGAGCAAAACGATGGGCCGGTATGCCGAGGGGGAGTCCACCGGGCGTCCCTCCTTCCGGAGGAGGCACAATTGCCCCTCCTTCCAGAGTTTCGGGAACCTCCCAGCCGTAAAACACGCGCTGAAGAGGTCCCGAAACCTGTCCTCCATTTGGGAGGCGGCAATCGCCACCACCCGTGCAGGGACGCCGTCCGGACCGGGGGCGGTCTTCTTCGCGCGGAGGCTCAATACCCCCGCGTAGAATTCCGCCGCCGTGACCGGGGGCACCTCCACCTCCGGTGGAGTCGCCCCTTGCGGGGGATCCATTGTTGGAGGGGCGAAGTCGGTCCTGCGTGGAAACAGGGACCGGACCACCCCATCCAACAATGCCGGCTCGAGGGTCTCCGACAGTGGGGGACCATAGGGGCGGAGCTGATTCCGCGCCGCCTTATATGGCCTCCCATAGGGGTCCCTGTCGAGACCCTCCAGCATCTCGGCCCTCGCCGAGTCCTGCGCAGCGCCCATTGCAGACTTGAGGGCCGCCGTAGCCTCTCGGTAAGAGGCGTACAGGCGGTCCCCCTCTGCCCGGACTCGGTTCTGGGCGCTGCGCCGTCGGCTACGCGCGTAGGCCCTTCTGGCCGCCACGCAGGTGGCCCGGAGCCCCGCCAGCTCCTCCGTCCACCAATAAACGGCACTACGGGGAGGCGGACGGCGAGACCGAGGCATGCTGGAGTTGCACACCTCGGTCAAAGACCGCCGTAGCCGGACCGCTGCGGCGTCAACGTCCGGGACCTCCTCGACAGGGGGAGGCGACAGCCAGTCCTGGAGGAAGGCGGCCTCCTTGGCTGCCTCCCGGTCCAGGCGGGTGAGTGCCCACCGCGGGAAGGGAGATTGCCCAGCGCGGGCCGTCCCCCCTCCCCGCTGTGTGGAGATGTCGAACCGCACATAACGGTGGTCCGACAAGGTCTCCACCAGCTCCACCCGCCAGTTCATGACGCGGGCGGCTAGCGCGGGGGTGGCAAACGACACGTCCACCACCGACCCGCCCTGTTGCCGCACACACGTGTGGACCGCCCCCCTGTTGAGGAGGGACACACCGCACGAGGCCGCCCAAAACTCGACGGCGCGTCCCCGGACGTTGCAGCCTGCGGCCGGGTTGCCCCAGGCCACCGACTTGGCGTTTAGGTCGCCGAGCACCACGACCTGGCGTGGCGCCGCCCTCCCTACGACAGCAGTGAGGATCTCGAGGAAATCCTCAAAGTCCGAGAGAGGGCGGTTTGGGGAGAAATACACCCCCACCATCGCTATCTCTCCCCACGCGGCGGCCACGTATCCCGGTCCCCTCTCTAAGAGCGAGAGGGGAGGGGAGTCCGTGGAAGACCGCGCCACCAACGCCACCAAGCCGTCCCGGTCGCCCAGCCAACGGCCAGGGACCGAGTAGGGTTCGGCGACCACCGCCAAGTCCACCAACCACTCAGCCATGGTCTGCATCAGCAGATCCTGGGCTGTCCTGCAGTGGTTGGCGTTCGCCTGAAGGATGCGATGTTCGACTCTGGCCATCAGTCGGACATCGCACCCTCCTCCGCAGCCGCCGCAGGAACGGCGGTGTTAGCGGCAGCAGCAGGCGCAGGCCCGGTCGGCGCCTGCGCTTTGCCACGCTTAGGAGGGGGATTGCACTTCCCCCCCTTCATCACGTGGCCTGCCCGGCGGCCACTGGCGGCACACACCGCGCAGTGCGGCGTGGCGGCCTGGCAGGAGGCGACTTTGTGGCCCTCCTTGCCGCAGCGGTAACAAGTGTCCGACCGGTCCACTTTGGACGGACACAGGGGCCGGGTGTGTCCGATGCCGAAGCACCGGAAACACCGCAGAGGCCGGTCCTCGAGTGCCCGGACTGCGCCCGAGCTGAACCCGACTTGAAGCCGTCCTTTCGCAAGGACGGCTTTGGCAGCTGCGATTGGGCACTCGAGGCGGATTGTGCCCATTCCGCCGCGGCCGGGCCTTATGTCCCGGCCTTGGACCGCCACCGCGCCACAGCCCCCTACCGCTGCGACCGCCGCCACCACCTCCTCCTTGGTGACGGAGTCATCCAGCTCCGTCACCTCTATGGCCGCCAACTTGACCGGCCGGGCCACCTTGGCAGAGTCCGCGATGACCTCCTGCAGCTTGGCTGCAAAGAGGTCAGCGCGGGCGCTGCCCTCGGCCCCCGGGAACTCAAAAATTCGAGCCCCGGCCTGCGTCCGCCGGCACGACACACTGCCGATTCCCAGCTGTGTGGGATCGGCATTGCCGCGCGCTCGCACCAAAATGGAGGCGTAGGTCTCCCCTCGCCCCGCAGCCTCCGCGGTGAGCGTCACCACGACGGCTGCGGTTTTCGGGGGGACCAACTGCCCCCTTCCCCCGCCCTTCCCTTTGCCGCTCTCCTTACCCCTTTCCCCGCCGGTCGGCTGCAACCGGCTGGGAGCGGGGCCAGCGGGGACGGCAGGGATGGCAGGGAGGGCCGCTGCCGACCTCTTGCCCTTCCCTTTGCCCTTCTCCTTCCGGCCCACTTTCGTCCACTCGTTGGACGGAGTGGTCGACGGGAGAAGGGCATCCTCCGCCTGGGTTGAGGACGGCCCCGGCTCAGACCGCCTCTCACCTGCCTGGCTTGAGGACGGCCCCGGCTCAGACCGCCTCTTATCCGCCGCAAGCGGCGGTCGGAGGCGCGTCTCCGGCAGGAGCCGGTCCTCGATTCCTGCAAAGCAGGCTCTCGTGAAGGCCCTCTCCTCCATTACTACCTTGCGGATGATATCCTCAAGGTTGGAGGAGGGGCCCTCTGCTGCAGGCCGCGCCTTGGCCTGTTGTGGCCGGGCCGAGGCAGCGCCCTCTGCCACAGGGCTCGCATCGGCCTGTTGTGGCCAGGCCGAGGCAGCACCCTCTGCCACAGGGCTCGCCCCAGCCTTTTGTTGCCGGGCCGTGGCTTCAGCCAGCTTCAGGTGAAGCTGGCTGACCTCCGACTGCAGGCGATCCACCCTCGCCTGCAGCTGCCGCGTCTCGTCGGAGGCCGTCCGCTGGACCAGCTCAGCGACGACACCGCGCATGCTCGCGGCCCGACATTTCAGGGCCTTCTGAAAAGTGCCCTTCAGGTTGGAGGACTTAGAGGCGACCTCAACGATCTCCTCCTCGTCCTCCTCTGCCATCCTCTCCAGCTCCGCCAAGGAGTGGTTCGCGTACAACACCCGGGACGCACCGTACCCGGACTTGGCACGGGCGACGCACGCACGCTTCTCCTTGGCGGCAACCCGCTCCTCCAGCTCTTGCTGGAGCTGCACTTTCCGGGCCAGGTCTACCTGGCGTTGGGCGTCCGCGAGCCCAACGACGTGGGTATCCGCGGCCGTCGTCGTCGGCTTTCCAGCCTTCGACAACGGCTTGGACCCCGAAGCCGAGGAACTCTCGGACCCGCAACTCCGGAAGACCCGCTTCCGCGACCGCGAGCCACTCGCGTTCGACCCTCCAACGACCGAGTCGCTGTCAGACGACTCGGCCCCTCCAAAATAGCTAGCCGCAGACGGCGCGCGGCTAACTTCAGACGCCGAAGCGTCGGGGTGGCCCTGAGAAGGGCCTTTTGGGTGGCCCTGAGAAGGGCCTTTGGGTTGGCCCTGAGAAGGGCCCTTGGGTTGGCCCTGAGAAGGGCCTTTGGGTTGGCCCTGAGAAGGGCCTTTGGGTTGGCCCTGAGAAGGGCCTTTGGGTTGGCCCTGAGAAGGGCCTTTTGTTTTTAAAAAGCGCCCGCAGGCGTCCCGCGAGGGAGTAGAAGGCATCGAAGACGAGACAAGGCAGTTAAAAATAGTTAAAATTCGCTTCGAGATCACAGAGCACTTTAGCCAGACCCAGTCTGCCACTCCGTTACGGTGGTCAGAACTGGGCTGTTTCCAGGGGACACGACGTGGACGTATGCTCTGTGGGGGGTCCCCCAACCTAACCTAACCTTTTTTTTTTTTTTTTTTTTTTTTTTTTTTTTTATTAACGCTGGGAAAAAATGCATTACGCATACCCTCCCGTCGGGGGACAGGAGGGGTATGTGGGACTCCCCGGGCGGACCCGGTATACCCACTAAAACGACCCAGCGCATTCCCGCTTCGTCACAGTGGCGGGGGACTGGGAAACCGGCACAGCCTTTACTTCCAGTCCTCCGCCGACGATTGAAAGGCACAGACCCCTCACACCCTCACGGGTGTGGGGGGTCGGGAATGACCGACGAAGGTGACGGGTGCAATGCGGGCGAAGGCACCCCCGTGCCTGCCGCCCGCCCGTCACCATTAGGAGGGAGGGCACGACGCCTTCTCCCTCGTCTTCGTCTGCGGAGCGCCGCAGCGAGAGGATCGTCCTCCCGCGCGCGCTCCGCTGCCTCCTTTTGCGAGATTACGTCCTCGCAAAAGGAGGCCACCGCTGACCAGGCCTCCTCGCTCCCCAGCATGGCGTCCACCACGCCAGGAAGCGAGAGGTCCGGTCCGACCACCGCGGTCAGACCGCGGCGCAGCTCGGACCACGCCGGGCACACCTCGAGGGTGTGCTGCGCCGTGTCCTCCGCCGCGCCGCAGTCGTGGCACGCCGGGGTTTCCTCCCTCCCGATCCGATGCAGGTACGATCCGAAGCAACCATGCCCGGATAACACCTGCACCAGACGGAAAGAGAGGAAACCGTGGGACCGCTCGAGCCAGCCCCTCAGGACCGGACCGAGCGCGTCCAACGTCCGCCGGCCAAAGGCGGCGCTGGCGAGGTCCTCCGACCAATGGAGGACGATGGCGTCCCTCGCCTCTCGCCGCACCGCCTCCCGCTCTTCGCCCATGGGGCGCTCCCCGAGCGCCCTTCGGCGCGCCGTCCACTCGTACACTCTGGCGAGCACCCATGCCTCCAACTCCCAAGGCGGGGTGCCCGCCAGAGCGCACGCCGCCGAGAAGCCCACCGAGCGGTAAGCCCTCGCCACCCGCTGTGCAATGGCCCGCTGGGGCCTGCGGATGGCGGTAGCATTCTCCCTCCTGTGGAGGGAGTCCGCCCAGATGGGGGCCCCGTAAAGGGCCATGCTCCGCAAAATGCCGGCATAGAGGCGCCGGCATTTTGCCTTGGGCCCCCCCAGGTTTGGGAGGAGCCATGAGAGGGCGTCCGCGGCCTTCAACAGGCGCGTCGACAGCCCGCTGAAATGCGGGCCGAAGCGCCACCTGTCGTCCAGCACCAGCCCCAGATATTTCATCTGAGGCTGGACCTCTATGCGGACGCCCTCCACGACGATGTGGGCGTCGGCAGGGCAGCGCTGCCGGGGACCGCGAAAGAACACGGCCTCCGTTTTGTGCAGCGCCACCCTCAATCCCAGGCGGCGGATCCTTTCTGCCACCAAGGATCCGCCAGCCGAGGCCAGAATGGCCGCGTCGGCAAAGTTCCTCCCCCGTGCAGTGAGCAGAGTGTCATCCGCGTAGCAGATGACACTCGTGCCCGGGAGGAGGACTCCCCGCAGGAGCCAGTCGAATCCGATGTTCCACAAGGGGGGCCCCAGGACCGACCCCTGTGGAACACCGGACTCTGCGCCGTACCGCCTCACGGTGGCCGACTTGTCCACGAGGAGGACCTCGCGGTCCTCCAAGTAGTCGGCCAGGAGGCTCCGCAGATATTGGGGCACTCCGTGATACCGGAGCGCCTCCAATATCGTCGAGTGGGGGACGGAGTTGAAGGCGTTGGCAATGTCGAATGACACCGCCAGCACCCCGTCCCCCGCCTCCACCGCCTCCTTCACCTGGCCCTTCAGAAGGGCCAGCGCGTCGATCGTCGAACGCCCACGACGGAAACCGTACTGGGCGTCCGACAGATCCGGGCCGATCCCCCGCAAATGGCTATCCAGCCTCCCGGCGACAATCCCCTCGAACAATTTACCGACCTCATCGAGCAAAACGATGGGCCGGTATGCCGAGGGGGAGTCCACCGGGCGTCCCTCCTTCCGGAGGAGGCACAATTGCCCCTCCTTCCAGAGTTTCGGGAACCTCCCAGCCGTAAAACACGCGCTGAAGAGGTCCCGAAACCTGTCCTCCATTTGGGAGGCAGCAATCGCCACCACCCGTGCAGGGACGCCGTCCGGACCGGGGGCGGTCTTCTTCGCGCGGAGGCTCAATACCCCCGCGTAGAATTCCGCCGCCGTGACCGGGGGCACCTCCACCTCCGGTGGAGCCGCCCCTTGCGGGGGATCCATTACTGGTGGGGCGAAGTCGGTCCTGCGCGGAAACAGGGACCGGACCACCCCATCCAGCAATGCCGGCTCGAGGGTCTCCGACAGTGGGGGACCATAGGGGCGGAGCTGATTTCGCGCCGCCTTATATGGCCTCCCATAGGGGTCCCTGTCGAGACCCTCCAGCATCTCGGCCCTCGCCGAGTCCTGCGCAGCGCCCATTGCAGACTTGAGGGCCGCCGTAGCCTCTCGGTAAGAGGCGTACAGGCGGTCCTCCTCTGCCCGGACTCGGTTCTGGGCGCTGCGCCGTCGGCTACGCGCGTAGGCCCTTCTGGCCGCCACGCAGGTGGCCCGGAGCCCCGCCAGCTCCTCCGTCCACCAGTACACGGCACGACGGGGAGGCGGACGGCGAGACCGAGGCATGCTGGAGTTGCACACCTCGGTCAAAGACCGCCGTAGCCGGACCGCTGCGGCGTCAACGTCCGGGACCTCCTCGACAGGGGGAGGCGACAGCCAGTCCTGGAGGAAGGCGGCCTCCTTGGCTGCCTCCCGGTCCAGGCGGGTGAGTGCCCACCGCGGGAAGGGAGATTGCCCAGCGCGGGCCGTCCCCCCTCCCCGCTGTGTGGAGATGTCGAACCGCACATAACGGTGGTCCGACAAGGTCTCCACCAGCTCCACCCGCCAGTTCACGACGCGGGCGGCTAGCGCGGGGGTGGCAAACGACACGTCCACCACCGACCCGCCCTGTTGCCGCACACACGTGTGGACCGCCCCCCTGTTGAGGAGGGACACACCGCACGAGGCCGCCCAAAACTCGACGGCGCGTCCCCGGACGTTGCACCCGACGGCCGGGTTGCCCCAGGCCACCGACTTGGCGTTTAGGTCGCCGAGCACCACGACCTGGCGTGGTGACGCCCTCCCTACGACAGCAGTGAGGATCTCTAAGAAATCCTCAAAGTCCGAGAGAGGGCGGTTTGGGGAGAAATACACCCCCACCATCGCTATCTCTCCCCACGCGGCGGCCACGTATCCCGGTCCCCTCTCTAAGAGCGAGAGGGGAGGGGAGTCCGTGGAAGACCGCGCCACCAACGCCACCAAGCCGTCCCGGTCGCCCAGCCAACGGCCAGGGACCGAGTAGGGTTCGGCGACCACCGCCAAGTCCACCAACCACTCAGCCATGGTCTGCATCAGCAGATCCTGGGCTGTCCTGCAGTGGTTGGCGTTCGCCTGAAGGATGCGATGTTCGACTCTGGCCATTAGTCGGACATCGCACCTTCCTCCGCAGCCGCCGCAGGAACGGCGGTATTAGCGGCAGCAGCAGGCGCAGGCCCGATCGGCACCTGCGCTTTGCCACGCTTAGGGGGGGGATTGCACTTCCCCCCCTTCATCACGTGGCCTGCCCGGCGGCCACTGGCGGCACACACCGCGCAGTGCGGTGTGGCGGCCTGGCAGGAGGCGGCTTTGTGGCCCTCCTTGCCGCACCGGTAGCACGAGTCCGACCGGTCGACTTTGGACGGACACAGGGGCCGGGTGTGGCCGATGCCGAAGCACCGGAAACACCGCAGAGGCCGGTCCTCGAGTGCCCTAACTGCACCCGAGCTAAAGCCCACTTGAAGCCGTCCTTTCGCAAGGACGGCTTTGGCAGCTGCGATTGGGCACTCGAGGCGGATCGTGCCCATTCCGCCGCGGCCGGGCCTTATGTCCCGGCCTTGGACCGCCGCGGCGCCACAGCCCCCTACCGCTGCGACCGCCGCCACCACCTCCTCCTTGGTGACGGAGTCATCCAGCTCCGTCACCTCGATGGCCGCCGTCTTGACCGGCCGGGCCACCTTGGCAGAGTCCGCGATGACCTCCTGCAGCTTGGCTGCAAAGAGGTCAGCGCGGGCGCTGCCCTCGGCCCCCGGGAACTCGAAGATTCGAGCCCCGGCCTGCGTCCGCCGGCACGACACACTGCCGATCCCCAGCTGGGTGGGATCGGCATTGCCGCGCGCCCGCACCAAAATAGAGGCGTAGGTCTCCCCTCGCCCCGCAGCCTCCGCGGTGAGCGTCACCACGACGGCCGCGGTTTTCGGGGGGACCAACTGCCCCCTTCCCCCGCCCTTCCCTTTGCCGTTCCCTTTACCCCTTCCCTTGCCGGTCGGCTGCGACTGGCTGGGAGCGGGGGTAGCGGGGACGGCAGGGACAGCTGGGACGGCCACTGCCGACCTCTTGCCCTTCCCTTTGCCCTTCCCCTTACGCACCTCCGTCCACTCGTTGGACGGAGTGGTCGACGGGAGAAGGGCATCTTCCGCCTGGGTTGAAGACGGCCCCGGCTCAGACCGCCTCTCACCTGCCTGGCTTGAGGACGGCCCTGGCTCAGACCGCCTCTTATCCGCCGCAAGCGGCGGTCGGAGGCGCGTCTCCGGCAGGAGCCGGTCCTCTATTCCTGCAAAGCAGGCTCTCGTGAAGGCCCTCTCCTCCATTACTACCTTGCGGATGATATCCTCAAGGTTGGAGGAGAGGCCCTCTGCTGCAGGCCGCGCCTTGGCCTGTTGTGGCCGTGTTGAGGCAGCGCCCTCTGCCACAGGGCTCGCATCGGCCTGTTGTGGCCGGGCCGAGGCAGCACCCTCTGCCACAGGGCTTGCCCCAGCCTGTTGTGGCCGGGCCGTGGCTTCAGCCAGCTTCAGATGAAGCTGGCTGACCTCCGACTGCAGGCGATCCACCCTCGCCTGCAGTTGCCGCGTCTCATCGGTGGCCGTCCGCTGAATCAGTTCAGCGACGACCCCGCGCATGCTCGCGGCCCGACACTTCAGGGCCTTTTGAAAAGTGCCCTTCAGGTTGGAGGACTTAGAGGCGACCTCAACGATCTCCTCCTCGTCCTCCTCCGCCATCCTCTCCAGCTCCGCCAAAGAGTGGTTCGCGTACAACACCCGGGACGCACCGTACCCGGTCTTGGCACGGGCGATGCACGCACGCTTCTCCTTGGCGGCAACCCGCTCCTCCAGCTCTTGCTGGAGCTGCACTTTCCGGGCCAGGTCTACCTGGCGCTGGGCGTCCGCGAGCCCAACGACGTGGGTATCCGCGGCCGTCGTCGTCGGCTTTCCAGCCTTCGACAACGGCTTGGACCCCGAAGCCGAGGAGCTCTCGGACCCGCAACTTTGGAAGACCCGCTTCCGCGACCGCGAGCCACTCGCGTTCGACCCTCGAACGACCGAGTCGCTGTCAGACGACTCGGCCCCTCCAAAATAGCTAGCCGCAGACGGCGCGCGGCTAGCTTCAGACGCTGTTGCGTCGGGGTGGCCCTGAGAAGGGCCTTTTGGATGGCCCTGAGAAGGGCCTTTGGGTTGGCCCTGAGAAGGGCCTTTGGGTTGGCCCTGAGAAGGGCCTTTTGATTTTAAAAACCGCCCGCAGGCGTCCCGCGAGGGTGTAGTAGGCATGTCGAAGACGAATAAAAGGCAGTTAAAAACAAGGAGAGTTAAAAATTCGCTTCGAAGTCACAGAGCACTTTAGCCAGACCCAGTCTGCCACTCCGTTACGGTGGTCAGAACTGGGCTGTTTCCAGGGGACACGACGTGGACGTATGCTCTGTGGGGGGGTCCCCCAACCTAACCTTTTTTTTTTTTTTTTTTTTTTTTTTTTTTTTGTTGACGCTGGGAAAAAATGCATTACGCATACCCTCCCGTCGGGGGACAGGAGGGGTATGTGGGACTCCCCGGGCGGACCCGGTATACCCACTAAAACGACCCAGCGCATTCCCGCTTCGTCACAGTGGCGGGGGACTGGGAAACCGGCACAGCCTTTACTTCCAGTCCTCCGCCGACGATTGAAAGGCACAGACCCCTCACACCCTCACGGGTGTGGGGGGTCGGGAATGACCGACGAAGGTGACGGGTGCAATGCGGGCGAAGGCACCCCCGTGCCTGCCGCCCGCCCGTCACCATTAGGAGGGAGGGCACGACGCCTTCTCCCCCGTCTTCGTCTGCGGAGCGCCGCAGCGAGAGGATCGTCCTCCCGCGCGCGCTCCGCTGCCTCCTTTTGCGAGATTACGTCCTCGCAAAAGGAGGCCACCGCTGACCAGGCCTCCTCGCTCCCCAGCATGGCGTCCACCACGCCAGGAAGCGAGAGGTCCGGTCCGACCACCGCGGTCAGACCGCGGCGCAGCTCGGACCACGCCGGGCACACCTCGAGGGTGTGCTGCGCCGTGTCCTCCGCCGCGCCGCAGTCGTGGCACGCCGGGGTTTCCTCCCTCCCGATCCGGTGCAGGTACGATCCGAAGCAACCATGCCCGGATAACACCTGCACCAGACGGAAAGAGAGGAAACCGTGGGACCGCTCGAGCCAGCCCCGCAGGACCGGACCGAGCGCGTCCAACGTCCGGCGGCCAAAGGCGGCGCTGGCGAGGTCCTCCGACCAATGGAGGACGATGGCGTCGCTCGCCTCTCGCCGCACCGCCTCCCGCTCTTCGCCCATGGGGCGCTCCCCGAGCGCCTTTCGGCGCGCCGTCCACTCGTACACTCTGGCGAGCACCCATGCCTCCAACTCCCAAGGCGGGGTGCCGGCCAGAGCGCACGCCGCCGAAAAGCCCACCGAGCGGTAAGCCCTCGCCACCCGCTGTGCAATGGCCCGCTGGGGCCTGCGGATGGCGGTAGCATTCTCCCTCCTGTGGAGGGAGTCCGCCCAGATGGGAGCCCCGTAAAGGGCCATGCTCCGCAAAATGCCGGCATAGAGGCGCCGGCATTTCGCCTTGGGCCCCCCCAGGTTTGGGAGGAGCCATGAGAGGGCGTCCGCGGCCTTCAACAGGCGCGTCGACAGCCCGCTGAAATGCGGGCCGAAGCGCCACCTGTCGTCCAGCACCAGCCCCAGATATTTCATCTGGGGCTGGACCCCTATACGGACGCCCTCCACGACGATGTGGGCGTCGGCAGGGCAGCGCTGCCGGGGACCGCGAAAGAACACGGCCTCCGTTTTGTGCAGCGCCACCCTCAATCCCAGGCGGCGGATCCTCTCTGCCACCAAGGATCCGCCAGCCGAGGCCAGAATGGCCGCGTCTGCAAAGTTCCTCCCCCGGGCAGTGAGCAGAGTGTCATCCGCGTAGCAGATTACACTCGTGCCCGGGAGGAGGACTCCCCGCAGGAGCCAGTCGAATCCGATGTTCCACAAGGGGGGCCCCAGGACCGACCCCTGTGGAACACCAGACTCTGCGCCGTACCGCCTCACGGTGGCCGATTTGTCCACGAGGAGGACCTCGCGGTCCTCCAAGTAGTCGGCCAGGAGGCTCCGCAGATATTGGGGCACTCCGTGATACCGGAGCGCCTCCAATATCGTCGAGTGGGGGACGGAATTGAAGGCGTTGGCAATGTCGAACGACACCGCCAGCACCCCGTCCCCCGCCTCCACCGCCTCCTTCACCTGGCCCTTGAGAAGGGCCAGCGCGTCGATCGTCGAACGCCCACGACGGAAACCGTATTGGGCGTCCGACAGATCCGGCCCTATCCCCCGCAAGTGGCTATCCAGCCGGGAGGCGACAATCCCCTCGAACAATTTACCGACCTCATCGAGCAAAACGATGGGCCGGTATGCCGAGGGGGAGTCCACCGGGCGTCCCTCCTTCCGGAGGAGGCACAATTGCCCCTCCTTCCAGAGTTTCGGGAACCTCCCAGCCGTAAAACACGCGCTGAAGAGGTCCCGAAACCTGTCCTCCATTTGGGTGGCGGCGATTGCCACCACCCGTGCAGGGACGCCGTCCGGACCGGGGGCGGTTTTCTTCGCGCGGAGGCTCAAAACCCCCGCGTAGAATTCCGCCGCCGTGACCGGGGGTACCTCCGCCTCCGGTGGAGTCGCCCCTTGCGGGGGATCCATTGTTGGAGGGGCGAAGTCGGTCCTGCGTGGAAACAGGGACCGGACCACCCCATCCAACAATGCCGGCTCGAGGGTCTCCGACAGTGGGGGACCATAGGGGCGGAGCTGATTCCGCGCCGCCTTATATGGCCTCCCATAGGGGTCCCTGTCGAGACCCTCCAGCATCTCGGCCCTCGCCGAGTCCTGCGCAGCGCCCATTGCAGACTTGAGGGCCGCCGTAGCCTCTCGGTAAGAGGCGTACAGGCGGTCCTCCTCTGCCCGGACTCGGTTCTGGGCGCTGCGCCGTCGGCTTCGCGCGTAGGCCCTTCTGGCCGCCACGCAGGTGGCCCGGAGCCCCGCCAGCTCCTCCGTCCACCAGTACACGGCACGACGGGTAGGCGGACGGCGAGACCGAGGCATGCTGGAGTTGCACACCTCGGTCAAGGACCTCCGTAGCCGGACCGCTGCGGCGTCAACGTCCGGGACCTCCTCGACAGGGGGAGGCGACAGCCAGTCCTGGAGGAAGGCGGCCTCCCTGGCTGCCTCCCGGTCCAGGCGGGTGAGTGCCCACCGCGGGAAAGGAGATTGCCCAGCGCGGGCCGTCCCCCCTCCCCGCTGTGTGGAGATGTCGAACCGCACATAACGGTGGTCCGACAAGGTCTCCACCAGCTCCACCCGCCAGTTCACGACGCGGGCGGCTAGCGCGGGGGTGGCAAACGACACGTCCACCACCGACCCGCCCTGTTGCCGCACACACGTGTGGACCGCCCCTCTGTTGAGGAGGGACACACCGCTCGAGGCCGCCCAAAACTCGACGGCGCGTCCCCGGACGTTGCAGCCTGCGGCCGGGTTGCCCCAGGCCACCGACTTGGCGTTTAGGTCGCCGAGCACCACGACCTGGCGTGGCGCCGCCCTCCCTACGACAGCAGTGAGGATCTCGAGGAAATCCTCAAAGTCCGAGAGAGGGCGGTTTGGGGAGAAATACACCCCCACCATCGCTATCTCTCCCCACGCGGCGGCCACGTATCCCGGTCCCCTCTCTAAGAGCGAGAGGGGAGGGGAGTCCGTGGAAGACCGCGCCACCAACGCCACCAAGCCGTCCCGGTCGCCCAGCCAACGGCCAGGGACCGAGTAGGGTTCGGCGACCACCGCCAAGTCCACCAACCACTCAGCCATGGTCTGCATTAGCAGATCCTGGGCTGTCCTGCAGTGGTTGGCGTTCGCCTGAAGGATGCGATGCTCGACCCTGGCCATCAGTCGGATATCGCACCCTCCTCCGCAGCCGCCGCAGGAACGGCGGCGTTAGCGGCAGCAGCAGGTGCAGGCCCGGTTGGCGCCTGCGCTTTGCCACGCTTAGGGGGGGGGTTGCACTTCCCCCCCTTCATGACGTGGCCTGCCCGGCGGCCACTGGCGGCACACACCGCGCAGTGCGGCGTGGCAGCCTGGCAGGAGGCGGCTTTGTGGCCCTCCTTGCCGCAGCGGTAGCATGTGTCCGTCCTGTCAATCTTGGACGGACACAGGGGCCGGGTGTGGCCGATGCCGAAGCACCGGAAACACCGCAGAGGACCAGCCTCGAGTGCCCTGACTGCACCCGCGCTGAAGCCGACTTGAAGCCGTCCTTTCGCAAGGACGGCTTTGGCAGCTGCGATTGGGCACTCGAGGCGGATCGTGCCCATTCCGCCGCGGCCGGGCCTTATATCCCGGCCTTGGACCGCCGCGGCGCCACAGCCCCCTACCGCTGCGACCGCCGCCACCACCTCCTCCTTGGTGACGGAGTCATCCAGCTCCGTCACCTCGATGGCCGCCGTCTTCACCGGCCGGGCCACCTTGGCAGAGTCCGCGATGACCTCCTGCAGCTTGGCTGCAAAGAGGTCAGCGCGGGCGCTGCCCTCGGCCCCCGGGAACTCGAAGATTCGAGCCCCGGCCTGCGTCCGCCGGCACGACACACTGCCGATCCCCAGCTGAGTGGGATCGGCATTGCCACGCGCCCGCACCAAAATGGAGGCGTAGGTCTCCCCTCGCCCCGCAGCCTCCGCGGTGAGCGTCACCACGACGGCCGCGGTTTTCGGGGGGACCAACTGCCCCCTTCCCCCGCCCTTCCCTTTGCCGTTCCCCTTACCCCTTCCCTTGCCGGTCGGCTGCGACTGGCTGGGAGCGGGGGTAGCGGGGACGGCAGGGACAGCTGGGACGGCCGCTGCCGACCTCTTGCCCTTCCCTTTGCCCTTCCCCTTACGCACCTCCGTCCACTCGTTGGACGGGGTGGTTGAGGGAAGAAGGGCATCTTCCGCTTGGGAGGAGGACGGCCCCGGCTCAGACCGCCTCTCATGCACCTGGGTTGAGGACGGCCCCGGCTCAGACCGCCTCTTATCCGCCGCAAGCGGCGGTCGGAGGCGCTTCTCCGGCAGAAGCCGGTCCTCAATCCCTGCGAAGCAGGCTCTTGTGAAGGCCCTCTCCTCCATTACTACCTTGCGGATGATATCCTCAAGGTTGGAGGAGGGGCCCTCTGCTGCAGGCCTCGCCTTGGCCTGTTGTGGCCGGGCCGAGGCAGCGCCCTCTGCCACAGGGCTCGCCTTGGCCTGTTGTGGCCGGGCCGAGGTAGCGCCCTCTGCCACAGGGCTCGCCTCGACCTGTTGTGGCCGGGCCGTGGCTTCAGCCAGCTTCAGATGAAGCTGGCTGACCTCCGACTGCAGGCGATCCACCCTCGCCTGCAGCTGCCGCGTCTCGTCGCAGGCCGTCCGCTGGACCAGCTCAGCGACGACCCCGCGCATGCTCGCGGCCCGGCACTTGAGGGCCTTCTGCAAGGTCCCCTTAATGTTGGAGGACTTAGAGGCGACCTGCACTATCTCCTCCTTGTCCTCCTCCGCCATTCTCTCCAGCTCGGCCAGGGAGTAGTCCGCGTACAGGATGCGGGACGCACCGTACCCGGACTTGGCCCGGGCGATGTGCGCCCGTTCCTCCTTGGCGGCAACCCGCTCCTCCAGCTCTTGCTGGAGCTGCACCCGCCGAGCCAGATCCAGCTGGCGTTGGGCGTCCGCGAGCCCAACGACGTGGGTGTCCGCGGCCGTCGTCGTCGGCTTTTTAGCTTTCGACAACGGTTTGGACCCCGAAGCCGAGGAACTCCCGGACCCCCTAACGCGCTTCCGCGACCGAGCGCCACTCGCGTCCGACACTCCAACAACCGAGTCGCTGTCAGACGACTCGGCCCCTCCAAAGTAGCTAGCCGCAGACGGCGCGCGGCTAGCTTCCGACGCTGAAGCGTCGTAGTGGCCCTGAGAAGGGCCTTTTGGTTGGCCCTGAGAAGGGCCTTTTGGTTGGCCCTGAGAAGGGCCTTTGGGTTGGCCCTGAGAAGGGCCTTTGGGTTGGCCCTGAGAAGGGCCTTTGGGTTGGCCCTGAGAAGGGCCTTTTGTTTTTAAAAACCGCCCGCAGGCGTCCCGCGAGGGTGTAGACGGCATGTCGAAACGAGGCAAGGCAGAGTTAAAATCACAATCAATTCGCTTCGAGATCACAGAGCACTTTGGCCAGTCCCAGTCTGCCACTCCGTTACGGTGGTCAGAACTGGGCTGTTTCCAGGGGACACGACGTGGACGTATGCTCTGTGGGGGGTCCCCCAACCTAACCTTTTTTTTTTTTTTTTTTTTTTTTTTTTTTTTTTTTTTTTTTTTGACGCTGGGAAAAAATGCATTACGCATACCCTCCCGTCGGGGGACAGGAGGGGTATGTGGGACTCCCCGGGCGGACCCGGTATACCCACTAAAACGACCCAGCGCATTCCCGCTTCGTCATAGTGGCGGGGGACTGGGAAACCGGCAAAGCCTTTACTTCCAGTCCTCCGCCGACGATTGAAAGGCAGACCCCTCACACCCTCACGGGTGCGGGGGGTCGGGAATGACCGACGAAGGTGACGGGTGCAATGCGGGCGAAGGCACCCCCGTGCCTGTCGCCCGCCCGTCACCATGAGGAGGGAGGGCACGACGCCTTCTCCCCCTTCTTCGTCTGCGGAGCGGCGCAGCGAGAGGATCGTCCTCCCGCGCCCGCTCCGCCTCCTCCTTTTGCGAGATGACCTCCTCGCAAAAGGAGGCTACCGCTGACCAGGCCTCCTCGCTCCCCAGCATGGCGTCGACCACGCCGGGAAGCGAGAGGTCCGGTCCGACCACCGCGGTCAGACCGCGGCGCAGCTCGGACCACGCCGGGCACACCTCGAGGGTGTGCTGCGCCGTTTCCTCCGCTGCGCCGCAGTCGTGGCATGCCGGGGTTTCCTCCCTCCCGATCCGGTGCAGGTACGATCCGAAACAACCATGCCCGGATAACACCTGCACCAGACGGAAAGAGAGGAAACCGTGGGATCGCTCGAGCCAGCCCCGCAGGGCCGGACCGAGCGCGTCCAACGTCCGGCGGCCAAAGGCGGCGTTGGCGAGGTCCTCCGACCAATGGAGGACGATGGCGTCCCTCGCCTCCTGCCGCACGGCCTCCCGCTCCTCGGCGACGGGGCACTCCCCGAGCGCCTTCCGGTGCGCCGTCCACTCGTACACTCTGGCGAGCACCCAAGCCTCCAACTCCCATGGCGGGGTTCCCGCCAGAGCGCACGCCGCCGAGAAGCCCACCGAGCGGTAGGCCCTCGCCACCCGCTGTGCAATGGCCCGCTGGGGCCTGCGGATGGCGGTGGCATTCTCCCTCCTGTGGAGGGAGTCCGCCCAAATGGGGGCCCCATATAGGGCCATGCTCCGCAAAATGCCGGCATAGAGGCGCCGGCATTTCGCCTTGGGCCCCCCCAGGTTTGGGAGGAGCCACGAGAGGGCGTCCGCGGCCTTCAACAGGCGCGTCGACAGCCCGCTGAAATGCGGGCCGAAGCGCCACCTGTCGTCCAGCACCAGCCCCAGATATTTCATCTGAGGCTGGACCTCTATGCGGACTCCCCCAACCTAACCTAACCTAACCTTTTTTTTTTTTTTTTTTTTGTTAACGCTGGGAAAAAATGCATTACGCATACCCTCCCGTCGGGGGACAGGAGGGGTATGTGGGACTCCCCGGGCGGACCCGGTATACCCACTAAAACGACCCAGCGCATTCCCGCTTCGTCACAGTGGCGGGGGACTGGGAAACCGGCACAGCCTTTACTTCCAGTCCTCCGCCGACGATTGAAAGGCACAGACCCCTCACACCCTCACGGGTGTGGGGGGTCGGGAATGACCGACGAAGGTGACGGGTGCAATGCGGGCGAAGGCACCCCCGTGCCTGCCGCCCGCCCGTCACCATTAGGAGGGAGGGCACGACGCCTTCTCCCCCGTCTTCGTCTGCGGAGCGCCGCAGCGAGAGGATCGTCCTCCCGCGCGCGCTCCGCTGCCTCCTTTTGCGAGATTACGTCCTCGCAAAAGGAGGCCACCGCTGACCAGGCCTCCTCACTCCCCAGCATGGCGTCCACCACGCCAGGAAGCGAGAGGTCTGGTCCGACCACCGCGGTCAGACCGCGGCGCAGCTCGGACCACGCCGGGCACACCTCGAGGGTGTGCTGCGCCGTGTCCTCTGCCGCGCCGCAGTCGTGGCACGCCGGGGTTTCCTCCCTCCCGATCCGGTGCAGGTACGATCCGAAGCAGCCATGCCCGGATAACACCTGCACCAGACGGAAAGAGAGGAAACCGTGGGACCGCTCAAGCCAGCCCCGCAGGACCGGACCGAGCGCGTCCAACGTCCGGCGGCCAAAGGCGGCGCTGGCGAGGTCCTCCGACCAATGGAGGACGATGGCGTCCCTCGCCTCTCGCCGCACCGCCTCCCGCTCTTCGCCCATGGGGCGCTCCCCGAGCGCCTTTCGGCGCGCCGTCCATTCGTACACTCTGGCGAGCACCCACGCCTCCAACTCCCAAGGTGGGGTGCCGGCCAGAGCGCACGCCGCCGAAAAGCCCACTGAGCGGTAAGCCCTCGCCACCCGCTGTGCAATGGCCCGCTGGGGCCTGCGGATGGCGGTAGCATTCTCCCTCCTATGGAGGGAGTCCGCCCAGATGGGAGCCCCGTAAAGGGCCATGCTCCGCAAAATGCCGGCATAGAGGCGCCGGCATTTCGCCTTGGGCCCCCCCAGGTTCGGGAGGAGCCACGAGAGGGCGCCCGCGGCCTTCAACAGGCGCGTCGACAGCCCGCTGAAGTGCGGGCCGAAACGCCACCTGTCGTCCAGCACCAGCCCCAGATATTTCATCTGAGGCTGGACCTCTATGCGGACGCCCTCCACGACGATGTGGGCGTCGGCAGGGCAGCGCTGCCGGGGACCGCGAAAGAACACGGCCTCCGTTTTGTGCAGCGCCACCCTCAATCCCAGGCGGCGGATCCTCTCTGCCACCAAGGATCCGCCAGCCGAGGCCAGAATGGCCGCATCCGCAAAGTTCCTCCCCCGGGCAGTGAGCAGAGTGTCATCCGCGTAGCAGATGACACTCGTGCCCGGGAGGAGGACTCCCCGCAGGAGCCAGTCGAATCCGATGTTCCACAAGGGGGGCCCCAGGACCGACCCCTGTGGAACACCGGACTCTGCGCCGTACCGCCTCACGGTGGCCGATTTGTCCACGAGGAGGACCTCGCGGTCCTCCAAGTAGTCGGCCAGGAGGCTCCGCAGATATTGGGGCACTCCGTGATACCGGAGCGCCTCCAATATCGTCGAGTGGGGGACGGAGTTGAAAGCGTTGGCAATGTCGAACGACACCGCCATCACCCCATCCCCCGCCTCCACCGCCTCCTTCACCTGGCCCTTGAGAAGGGCCAGCGCGTCGATCGTCGAACGCCCACGACGGAAACCGAACTGGGCGTCCGACAGATCTGGGCCTATCCCCCGCAAATGGCTATCCAGCCGGGAGGCGACAATCCCCTCGAACAATTTACCGACCTCATCGAGCAGAACGATGGGCCGGTATGCCGAGGGGGAGTCCACCGGGCGTCCCTCCTTCCGGAGGAGGCACAATTGCCCTTCCTTCCAGAGTTTCGGGAACCTCCCAGCCGTAAAACACGCGCTGAAGAGGTCCCGAAACCTGTCCTCCATTTGGGTGGCGGCGATCGCCACCACCCGTGCAGGGACGCCGTCCGGGCCGGGGGCGGTCTTCTTTGCGCGGAGGCTGAGTACCCCCGCGTAGAACTCCGCCGCCGTCACCGGGGGGACCTCCGCCTCCGGTGGAGCCGCCCCTTGCGGGGGATCCATTACTGGTGGGGCGAAGTCGGTCCTGCGCGGAAACAGGGACCGGACCACCCCATCCAGCAATGCCGGCTCGAGGGTCTCCGACAGTGGGGGACCATAGGGGCGGAGCTGATTCCGCGCCGCCTTATATGGTCTCCCATAGGGGTCCCTGTCGAGACCCTCCAGCATCTCGGCCCTCGCCGAGTCCTGCGCAGCGCCCATTGCAGACTTGAGGGCCGCCGTAGCCTCTCGGTAAGAGGCGTACAGGCGGTCCTCCTCTGCCCGGACTCGGTTTTGGGCGCTGCGCCGTCGGCAACCTTTTTTTTTTTTTTTTTTTTTTTTTTTTTTTTTTTGTTGACGCTGGGAAAAAATGCATTACGCATACCCTCCCGTCGGGGGACAGGAGGGGTATGTGGGACTCCCCGGGCGGACCCGGTATACCCACTAAAACGACCCAGCGCATTCCCGCTTCGTCAGAGTGGCGGGGGACTGGGAAACCGGCAAAGCCTTTACTTCCAGTCCTCCGCCGACGATTGATAGGCAGACCCCTCACACCCTCACGGGTGCGGGGGGTCGGGAATGACCGACGAAGGTGACGGGTGCAATGCGGGCGAAGGCACCCCCGCGCCTATCGCCCGCCCGTCACCATGAGGAGGGAGGGCACGACGCCTTCTCCCCCTTCTTCGTCTGCGGAGCGGCGCAGCGAGAGGATCGTCCTCCCGCGCCCGCTCCGCCTCCTCCTTTTGCGAGATGACTTCCTCGCAAAAGGAGGCTACCGCTGACCAGGCCTCCTCGCTCCCCAGCATGGCGTCGACCACGCCGGGAAGCGAGAGGTCCGGTCCGACCACCGCGGTCAGACCGCGGCGCAGCTCGGACCACGCCGGGCACACCTCGAGGGTGTGCTGCGCCGTGTCCTCCGCCGCGCCGCAGTCGTGGCACGCCGGGGTTTCCTCCCTCCCGATCCGGTGCAGGTACGATCCGAAACAACCATGCCCGGATAACACCTGCACCAGACGGAAAGAGAGGAAACCGTGGGACCGCTCGAGCCAGCCCCGCAGGGCCGGACCGAGCGCGTCCAACGTCCGGCGGCCAAAGGCAGCGTTGGCGAGGTCGTCCGTCCAATGGAGGACGATGGCGTCCCTCGCCTCCTGCCGCACGGCCTCCCGCTCCTCGGCGACGGGGCGCTCCCCGAGCGCCTTCCGGTGCGCCGTCCACTCGTACACTCTGGCGAGCACCCAAGCCTCCAACTCCCATGGCGGGGTTCCCGCCAGAGCGCACGCCGCCGAGAAGCCCACCGAGCGGTAGGCCCTCGCCACCCGCTGTGCAATGGCCCGCTGGGGCCATTGCACAGCGGGTGGCGTGGTGGTGATGGCGGTGGCATTCTCCCTCCTGTGGAGGGAGTCCGCCCAAATGGGGGCCCCATATAGGGCCATGCTCCGCAAAATGCCGGCATAGAGGCGCCGGCATTTCGCCTTGGGCCCCCCCAGGTTTGGGAGGAGCCACGAGAGGGCGTCCGCGGCCTTCAACAGGCGCGTCGACAGCCCGCTGAAATGCGGGCCGAAGCGCCACCTGTCGTCCAGCACCAGCCCCAGATATTTCATCTGAGGCTGGACCTCTATGCGGACTCCCCCAACCTAACCTAACCTAACCTTTTTTTTTTTTTTTTTTTTTGTTAACGCTGGGAAAAAATGCATTACGCATACCCTCCCGTCGGGGGACAGGAGGGGTATGTGGGACTCCCCGGGCGGACCCGGTATACCCACTAAAACGACCCAGCGCATTCCCGCTTCGTCACAGTGGCGGGGGACTGGGAAACCGGCACAGCCTTTACTTCCAGTCCTCCGCCGACGATTGAAAGGCACAGACCCCTCACACCCTCACGGGTGTGGGGGGTCGGGAATGACCGACGAAGGTGACGGGTGCAATGCGGGCGAAGGCACCCCCGTGCCTGCCGCCCGCCCGTCACCATTAGGAGGGAGGGCACGACGCCTTCTCCCCCGTCTTCGTCTGCGGAGCGCCGCAGCGAGAGGATCGTCCTCCCGCGCGCGCTCCGCTGCCTCCTTTTGCGAGATTACGTCCTCGCAAAAGGAGGCCACCGCTGACCAGGCCTCCTCACTCCCCAGCATGGCGTCCACCACGCCAGGAAGCGAGAGGTCTGGTCCGACCACCGCGGTCAGACCGCGGCGCAGCTCGGACCACGCCGGGCACACCTCGAGGGTGTGCTGCGCCGTGTCCTCTGCCGCGCCGCAGTCGTGGCACGCCGGGGTTTCCTCCCTCCCGATCCGGTGCAGGTACGATCCGAAGCAGCCATGCCCGGATAACACCTGCACCAGACGGAAAGAGAGGAAACCGTGGGACCGCTCAAGCCAGCCCCGCAGGACCGGACCGAGCGCGTCCAACGTCCGGCGGCCAAAGGCGGCGCTGGCGAGGTCCTCCGACCAATGGAGGACGATGGCGTCCCTCGCCTCTCGCCGCACCGCCTCCCGCTCTTCGCCCATGGGGCGCTCCCCGAGCGCCTTTCGGCGCGCCGTCCATTCGTACACTCTGGCGAGCACCCACGCCTCCAACTCCCAAGGTGGGGTGCCGGCCAGAGCGCACGCCGCCGAAAAGCCCACTGAGCGGTAAGCCCTCGCCACCCGCTGTGCAATGGCCCGCTGGGGCCTGCGGATGGCGGTAGCATTCTCCCTCCTATGGAGGGAGTCCGCCCAGATGGGAGCCCCGTAAAGGGCCATGCTCCGCAAAATGCCGGCATAGAGGCGCCGGCATTTCGCCTTGGGCCCCCCCAGGTTCGGGAGGAGCCACGAGAGGGCGCCCGCGGCCTTCAACAGGCGCGTCGACAGCCCGCTGAAGTGCGGGCCGAAACGCCACCTGTCGTCCAGCACCAGCCCCAGATATTTCATCTGAGGCTGGACCTCTATGCGGACGCCCTCCACGACGATGTGGGCGTCGGCAGGGCAGCGCTGCCGGGGACCGCGAAAGAACACGGCCTCCGTTTTGTGCAGCGCCACCCTCAATCCCAGGCGGCGGATCCTCTCTGCCACCAAGGATCCGCCAGCCGAGGCCAGAATGGCCGCATCCGCAAAGTTCCTCCCCCGGGCAGTGAGCAGAGTGTCATCCGCGTAGCAGATGACACTCGTGCCCGGGAGGAGGACTCCCCGCAGGAGCCAGTCGAATCCGATGTTCCACAAGGGGGGCCCCAGGACCGACCCCTGTGGAACACCGGACTCTGCGCCGTACCGCCTCACGGTGGCCGATTTGTCCACGAGGAGGACCTCGCGGTCCTCCAAGTAGTCGGCCAGGAGGCTCCGCAGATATTGGGGCACTCCGTGATACCGGAGCGCCTCCAATATCGTCGAGTGGGGGACGGAGTTGAAAGCGTTGGCAATGTCGAACGACACCGCCATCACCCCATCCCCCGCCTCCACCGCCTCCTTCACCTGGCCCTTGAGAAGGGCCAGCGCGTCGATCGTCGAACGCCCACGACGGAAACCGAACTGGGCGTCCGACAGATCTGGGCCTATCCCCCGCAAATGGCTATCCAGCCGGGAGGCGACAATCCCCTCGAACAATTTACCGACCTCATCGAGCAGAACGATGGGCCGGTATGCCGAGGGGGAGTCCACCGGGCGTCCCTCCTTCCGGAGGAGGCACAATTGCCCTTCCTTCCAGAGTTTCGGGAACCTCCCAGCCGTAAAACACGCGCTGAAGAGGTCCCGAAACCTGTCCTCCATTTGGGTGGCGGCGATCGCCACCACCCGTGCAGGGACGCCGTCCGGGCCGGGGGCGGTCTTCTTTGCGCGGAGGCTGAGTACCCCCGCGTAGAACTCCGCCGCCGTCACCGGGGGGACCTCCGCCTCCGGTGGAGCCGCCCCTTGCGGGGGATCCATTACTGGTGGGGCGAAGTCGGTCCTGCGCGGAAACAGGGACCGGACCACCCCATCCAGCAATGCCGGCTCGAGGGTCTCCGACAGTGGGGGACCATAGGGGCGGAGCTGATTCCGCGCCGCCTTATATGGTCTCCCATAGGGGTCCCTGTCGAGACCCTCCAGCATCTCGGCCCTCGCCGAGTCCTGCGCAGCGCCCATTGCAGACTTGAGGGCCGCCGTAGCCTCTCGGTAAGAGGCGTACAGGCGGTCCTCCTCTGCCCGGACTCGGTTTTGGGCGCTGCGCCGTCGGCAACCTAACCTAACCTTTTTTTTTTTTTTTTTTTTTTTTTTTTTTTTTTTGTTGACGCTGGGAAAAAATGCATTACGCATACCCTCCCGTCGGGGGACGGAAGGGGTATGTGGGACTCCCCGGGCGGACCCGGTATACCCACTAAAACGACCCAGCGCATTCCCGCTTCGTCATAGTGGCGGGGGACTGGGAAACCGGCAAAGCCTTTACTTCCAGTCCTCCGCCGACGATTGAAAGGCAGACCCCTCACACCCTCACGGGTGTGGGGGGTCGGGAATGACCGACGAAGGTGACGGGTGCAATGCGGGCGAAGGCACCCCCGTGCCTGCCGCCCGCCCGTCACCATTAGGAGGGAGGGCACGACGCCTTCTCCCCCTTCTTCGTCTGCGGAGCGGCGCAGCGAGAGGATCGTCCTCCCGCGCCCGCTCCGCCTCCTCCTTTTGCGAGATTACGTCCTCGCAAAAGGAGGCGACCGCTGACCAGGCCTCCTCACTCCCCAGCATGGCGTCGACCACGCCGGGAAGCGAGAGGTCCGGTCCGACCACCGCGGTCAGACCGCGGCGCAGCTCGGACCACGCCGGGCACACCTCGAGGGTGTGCTGCGCCGTGTCCTCCGCCGCGCCGCAGTCGTGGCACGCCGGGGTTTCCTCCCTCCCGATCCGGTGCAGGTACGATCCGAAACAACCATGCCCGGATAACACCTGCACCAGACGGAAAGAGAGGAAACCGTGGGACCGCTCGAGCCAGCCCCGCAGGACCGGACCGAGCGCGTCCAACGTCCGGCGGCCAAAGGCGGCGTTGGCGAGGTCCTCCGTCCAATGGAGGACGATGGCATCCCTCGCCTCCTGCCGCACGGCCTCCCGCTCCTCGGCGACGGGGCGCTCCCCGAGCGCCTTCCGGTGCGCCGTCCACTCGTACACTCTGGCGAGCACCCACGCCTCCAACTCCCATGGCGGGGTGCCCGCCAGAGCGCACGCCGCCGAGAAGCCCACCGAGCGGTAAGCCCTCGCCACCCGCTGTGCAATGGCCCGCTGGGGCCTGCGGATGGCGGTAGCATTCTCCCTCCTGTGGAGGGAGTCCGCCCAGATGGGGGCCCCGTAAAGGGCCATGCTCCGCAAAATGCCGGCATAGAGGCGCCGGCATTTCGCCTTGGGCCCCCCCAGGTTTGGGAGGAGCCATGAGAGGGCGTCCGCGGCCTTCAACAGGCGCGTCGACAGCCCGCTGAAATGCGGGCCGAAGCGCCACCTGTCGTCCAGCACCAGCCCCAGATATTTCATCTGAGGCTGGACCTCTATGCGGACGCCCTCCACGACGATGTGGGCGTCGGCAGGGCAGCGCTGCCGGGGACCGCGAAAGAACACGGCCTCCGTTTTGTGCAGCGCCACCCTCAATCCCAGGCGGCGGATCCTTTCTGCCACCAAGGACCCGCCAGCCGAGGCCAGAATGGCCGCGTCCGCAAAGTTCCTCCCCCGGGCAGTGAGCAGAGTGTCATCCGCGTAGCAGATGACACTCGTGCCCGGGAGGAGGACTCCCCGCAGGAGCCAGTCGAATCCGATGTTCCACAAGGGGGGCCCCAGGACCGACCCCTGTGGAACACCAGACTCTGCGCCGTACCGCCTCACTGTGGCCGACTTGTCCACGAGGAGGACCTCGCGGTCCTCCAAGTAGTCGGCCAGGAGACTCCGCAGATATTGGGGCACCCCGTGATAACGGAGCGCCTCCAATATCGTCGAGTGGGGGACGGAGTTGAAGGCGTTGGCAATGTCGAACGACACCGCCAGCACTCCGTCCCCCACCTCCACTGCCTCCTTCACCTGGCCCTTGAGAAGGGCCAGCGCGTCGATCGTCGAACGCCCACGACGGAAACCGAACTGGGCGTCCGACAGATCCGGGCCTATCCCCCGCAAATGGCTATCCAGCCGGGAGGCGACAATCCCCTCGAACAATTTACCGACCTCATCGAGCAGAACGATGGGCCGGTATGCCGAGGGGGAGTCCACCGGGCGTCCCTCCTTCCGGAGGAGGCACAATTGCCCCTCCTTCCAGAGTTTCGGGAACCTCCCAGCCGTAAAACACGCGCTGAAGAGGTCCCGAAACCTGTCCTCCATTTGGGAGGCGGCAATCGCCACCACCCGTGCAGGGACGCCGTCCGGACCGGGGGCGGTCTTCTTCGCGCGGAGGCTCAATACCCCCGCGTAGAATTCCGCCGCCGTGACCGGGGGCACCTCCGCCTCCGGTGGAGTCGCCCCTTGCGGGGGATCCATTGTTGGAGGGGCGAAGTCGGTCCTGCGTGGAAACAGGGACCGGACCACCCCATCCAACAATGCCGGCTCGAGGGTCTCCGACAGTGGGGGACCATAGGGGCGGAGCTGATTCCGCGCCGCCTTATATGGCCTCCCATAGGGGTCCCTGTCGAGACCTTCCAGCATCTCGGCCCTTGCCGAGTCCTGCGCAGCGCCCATTGCAGACTTGAGGGCCGCCGTAGCCTCTCGGTAAGAGGCGTACAGGCGGTCCTCCTCTGCCCGGACTCGGTTCTGGGCGCTGCGCCGTCGGCTACGCGCGTAGGCCCTTCTGGCCGCCACGCAGGTGGCCCGGAGCCCCGCCAGCTCCTCCGTCCACCAGTACACGGCACGACGGGGAGGCGGACGGCGAGACCGAGGCATGCTGGAGTTGCACACCTCGGTCAAAGACCGCCGTAGCCGGACCGCTGCGGCGTCAACGTCCGGGACCTCCTCGACAGGGGGAGGCGACAGCCAGTCCTGGAGGAAGGCGGCCTCCTTGGCTGCCTCCCGGTCCAGGCGGGTGAGTGCCCACCGCGGGAAGGGAGATTGCCCAGCGCGGGCCGTCCCCCCTCCCCGCTGTGTGGAGATGTCGAACCGCACATAACGGTGGTCCGACAAGGTCTCCACCAGCTCCACCCGCCAGTTCACGACGCGGGCGGCTAGCGCGGGGGTGGCAAACGATACGTCCACCACCGACCCGCCCTGTTGCCGCACACACGTGTGGACCGCCCCCCTGTTGAGGAGGGACACACCGCACGAGGCCGCCCAAAACTCGACGGCGCGTCCCCGGACGTTGCACCCGACGGCCGGGTTGCCCCAGGCCACCGACTTGGCGTTTAGGTCGCCGAGCACCACGACCTGGCGTGGTGCCGCCCTCCCTACGACAGCAGTGAGGATCTCGAGGAAATCCTCAAAGTCCGAGAGAGGGCGGTTTGGGGAGAAATACACCCCCACTATCCCTATCTCTCCCCACGCGGCGGCCACGTATCCCGGTCCCCTCTCTAAGAGCGAGAGGGGAGGGGAGTCCGTGGAAGACCGCGCCACCAACGCCACTAAGCCGTCCCGGTCGCCCAGCCAACGGCCAGGGACCGAGTAGGGTTCGGCGACCACCGCCAAGTCCACCAACCACTCAGCCATGGTCTGCATCAGCAGATCCTGGGCTGTCCTGCAGTGGTTGGCGTTCGCCTGAAGGATGCGATGTTCGACCCTGGCCATCAGTCGGACATCGCACCCTCCTCCGCAGCCGCCGCAGGAACGGCGGCGTTAGCGGCAGCAGCAGGTGCAGGCCCGGTCGGCGCCTGCGCTTTGCCACGCTTAGGGGGGGGATTGCACTTCCCCCCCTTCATGACGTGGCCTGCCCGGCGGCCACTGGCGGCACACACCGCGCAGTGCGGCGTGGCGGCCTGGCAGGAGGCGGCTTTGTGGCCCTCCTTGCCGCAGCGGTAGCACGTGTCCGACCGGTCGACTTTGGACGGACACAGGGGCCGGGTGTGGCCGATGCCAAAGCACCGGAAACACCGCAGAGGACCAGCCTCGAGTGCCCTGACTGTACCCGCGCTGAAGCCGACTTGAAGCCGTCCTTTCGCAAGGATGGCTTTGGCAGCTGCGATTGGGCATTCGAGGCGGATCATGCCCATTCCGCCGCGGCCGGGCCTTATATCCCGGCCTTGGACCGCCGCGGCGCCACAGCCCCCTACCGCTGCGACCGCCGCCACCACCTCCTCCTTGGTGACGGAGTCATCCAGCTCCGTCACCTCGATGGCCGCCGTCTTGACCGGCCGGGCCACCTTGGCAGAGTCCGCGATGACCTCCTGCAGCTTGGCTGCAAAGAGGTCAGCGCGGGCGCTGCCCTCGGCCCCCGGGAACTCGAAGATTCGAGCCCCGGCCTGCGTCCGCCGGCACGACACACTGCCGATCCCCAGCTGGGTGGGATCGGCATTGCCGCGCGCCCGCAACAAAATGGAGGCGTAGGTCTCCCCTCGCCCCGCAGCCTCCGCGGTGAGCGTCACCACGACGGCTGCGGTTTTAGGGGGGACCAACTGCCCCCTTCCCCCGCCCTTCCCTTTGCCGTTCCCCTTACCTCCCCCCTTGCCGGTCGGCTGCGACTGGCTGGGAGCGGGGGTAGCGGGGACGGCAGGGACAGCTGGGACGGCCGCTGCCGACCTCTTGCCCTTCCCTTTGCCCTTCCCCTTACGCACCTCCGTCCACTCATTGGACGGGGTGGTTGAGGGAAGAAGGGCATCTTCCGCTTGGGAGGAGGACGGCCCCGGCTCAGACCGCCTCTCATGCGCCTGGGTTGAGGACGGCCCCGGCTCAGACCGCCTCTTATCCGCCGCAAGCGGCGGTCGGAGGCGTTTCTCCGGCAGGAGCCGGTCCTCAATCCCTGCGAAGCAGGCTCTTGTGAAGGCCCTCTCCTCCATTACTACCTTGCGGATGATATCCTCAAGGTTGGAGGAGGGGCCCTCTGCTGCAGGCCTCGCCTTGGCCTGTTGGGGCCGGGCCGAGGCAACGCCCTCTGCCACAGGGCTCGCCCTGGCCTGTTGTGGCCGGGCCGAGGCAGCGCCCTCTGCCACCGGGCTCGCCTCGACCTGTTGTGGCCGGGCCGTGGCTTCAGCCAGCTTCAGATGAAGCTGGCTGACCTCCGACTGCAGGCGATCCACCCTCGCCTGCAGCTGCCGCGTCTCGTCGGAGGCCGTCCGCTGGACCAGCTCAGCGACGACCCCGCGCATGCTCGCGGCCCGGCACTTGAGGGCCTTCTGCAAGGTCCCCTTAATGTTGGAGGACTTAGAGGCGACCGCCACTATCTCCTCCTTGTCCTCCTCCGCCATTCTCTCCAGCTCGGCTAGGGAGTAGTCCGCGTATAGGATGCGGGACGCACCGTACCCGGACTTGGCCCGGGCAATGTGCGCCCGTTGCTCCTTCGCGGCAACCCGCTCCTCCAGCTCTTGCTGGAGGTGCGCCCGCCGAGCCAGGTCCAACTGGCGTTGGGCGTCCGCGAGCCCAACGACATGGGTGTCCGCAGCCGTCGTCGTCGGCTTATTAGCCTTCGACAACGGTTTGGACCCCGAAGCCGAGGAACTCCCGGACCCCCTAACGCGCTTCCGCGACCTAGCGCCACTCGCGTCCGACACTCCAACAACCGAGTCGCTGTCAGACGACTCGGCCCCTCCAAAATAGCTAGCCGCAGACGGCGCGCGGCTAACTTCAGACGCCGAAGCGTCGGGGTGGCCCTGAGAAGGGCCTTTTGGGTGGCCCTGAGAAGGGCCTTTGGGTTGGCCCTGAGAAGGGCCTTTGGGTTGGCCCTGAGAAGGGCCTTTTGTTTTTAAAAAGCGCCCGCAGGCGTCCCGCGAGGGAGTAGAAGGCATCGAAGACGAGACAAGGCAGTTAAAAATAGTTAAAATTCGCTTCGAGATCACAGAGCACTTTAGCCAGACCCAGTCTGCCACTCCGTTACGGTGGTCAGAACTGGGCTGTTTCCAGGGGACACGACGTGGACGTATGCTCTGTGGGGGGTCCCCCAACCTAACCTTTTTTTTTTTTTTTTTTTTTTTTTTTTTGTTGACGCTGGGAAAAAATGCATTACGCATACCCTCCCGTCGGGGGACAGGAGGGGTATGTGGGACTCCCCGGGCGGACCCGGTATACCCACTAAAACGACCCAGCGCATTCCCGCTTCGTCAAAGTGGCGGGGGACTGGGAAACCGGCAAAGCCTTTACTTCCAGTCCTCCGCCGACGATTGAAAGGCAGACCCCTCACACCCTCACGGGTGTGGGGGGTCGGGAATGACCGACGAAGGTGACGGGTGCAATGCGGGCGAAGGCACCCCCGCGCCTGTCGCCCGCCCGTCACCATGAGGAGGGAGGGCACGACGCCTTCTCCCCCTTCTTCGTCTGCGGAGCGGCGCAGCGAGAGGATCGTCCTCCCGCGCCCGCTCCGCCTCCTCCTTTTGCGAGATGACTTCCTCGCAAAAGGAGGCTACCGCTGACCAGGCCTCCTCGCTCCCCAGCATGGCGTCGACCACGCCGGGAAGCGAGAGGTCCGGTCCGACCACCGCGGTCAGACCGCGGCGCAGCTCGGACCACGCCGGGCACACCTCGAGGGTGTGCTGCGCCGTGTCCTCCGCTGCGCCGCAGTCGTGGCACGCCGGGGTTTCCTCCCTCCCGATCCGGTGCAGGTACGATCCGAAACAACCATGGCCGGATAACACCTGCACCAGACGGAAAGAGAGGAAACCGTGGGACCGCTCGAGCCAGCCCCGCAGGGCCGGACCGAGCGCGTCCAACGTCCGGCGGCCAAAGGCAGCGTTGGCGAGGTCGTCCGTCCAATGGAGGACGATGGCGTCCCTCGCCTCCTGCCGCACGGCCTCCCGCTCCTCGGCGACGGGGCGCTCCCCGAGCGCCTTCCGGTGCGCCGTCCACTCGTACACTCTGGCGAGCACCCAAGCCTCCAACTCCCATGGCGGGGTGCCGGCCAGAGCGCACGCCGCCGAAAAGCCCACTGAGCGGTAAGCCCTCGCCACCCGCTGTGCAATGGCCCGCTGGGGCCTGCGGATGGCGGTAGCATTCTCCCTCCTATGGAGGGAGTCCGCCCAGATGGGAGCCCCGTAAAGGGCCATGCTCCGCAAAATGCCGGCATAGAGGCGCCGGCATTTCGCCTTGGGCCCCCCCAGGTTTGGGAGGAGCCACGAGAGGGCGCCCGCGGCCTTCAACAGGCGCGTCGACAGCCCGCTGAAGTGCGGGCCGAAACGCCACCTGTCGTCCAGCACCAGCCCCAGATATTTCATCTGAGGCTGGACCCCTATACGGACGCCCTCCACGATGATGTGGGCGTCGGCAGGGCAGCGCTGCCGGGGACCGCGAAAGAACACGGCCTCCGTTTTGTGCAGCGCCACCCTCAATCCCAGGCGGCGGATCCTTTCTGCCACCAAGGATCCGCCAGCCGAGGCCAGAATGGCCGCGTCGGCAAAGTTCCTCCCCCGTGCAGTGAGCAGAGTGTCATCCGCGTAGCAGATGACACTCGTGCCCGGGAGGAGGACTCCCCGCAGGAGCCAGTCGAATCCGATGTTCCACAAGGGGGGCCCCAAAACCGACCCCTGTGGAACACCGGACTCTGCGCCGTACCGCCTCACGGTGGCCGACTTGTCCACGAGGAGGACCTCGCGGTCCTCCAAGTAGTCGGCCAGGAGGCTCCGCAGATATTGGGGCACTCCGTGATACCGGAGCGCCTCCAATATCGTCGAGTGGGGGACGGAGTTGAAGGCGTTGGCAATGTCGAATGACACCGCCAGCACCCCGTGCCCCGCCTCCACCGCCTCCTTCACCTGGCCCTTCAGAAGGGCCAGCGCGTCGATCGTCGAACGCCCACGACGGAAACCGTACTGGGCGTCCGACAGATCCGGGCCGATCCCCCGCAAATGGCTATCCAGCCTCCCGGCGACAATCCCCTCGAACAATTTACCGACCTCATCGAGCAAAACGATGGGCCGGTATGCCGAGGGGGAGTCCACCGGGCGTCCCTCCTTCCGGAGGAGGCACAATTGCCCCTCCTTCCAGAGTTTCGGGAACCTCCCAGCCGTAAAACACGCGCTGAAGAGGTCCCGAAACCTGTCCTCCATTTGGGAGGCAGCAATCGCCACCACCCGTGCAGGGACGCCGTCCGGACCGGGGGCGGTCTTCTTCGCGCGGAGGCTCAATACCCCCGCGTAGAATTCCGCCGCCGTGACCGGGGGCACCTCCACCTCCGGTGGAGCCGCCCCTTGCGGGGGATCCATTACTGGTGGGGCGAAGTCGGTCCTGCGTGGAAACAGGGACCGGACCACCCCATCCAGCAATGCCGGCTCGAGGGTCTCCGACAGTGGGGGACCATAGGGGCGGAGCTGATTTCGCGCCGCCTTATATGGCCTCCCATAGGGGTCCCTGTCGAGACCCTCCAGCATCTCGGCCCTCGCCAAGTCCTGCGCAGCGCCCATTGCAGACTTGAGGGCCGCCGTAGCCTCTCGGTAAGAGGCGTACAGGCGGTCCTCCTCTGCCCGGACTCGGTTCTGGGCGCTGCGCCGTCGGCTACGCGCGTAGGCCCTTCTGGCCGCCACGCAGGTGGCCCGGAGCCCCGCCAGCTCCTCCGTCCACCAGTACACGGCACGACGGGGAGGCGGACGGCGAGACCGAGGCATGCTGGAGTTGCACACCTCGGTCAAAGACCGCCGTAGCCGGACCGCTGCGGCGTCAACGTCCGGGACCTCCTCGACAGGGGGAGGCGACAGCCAGTCCTGGAGGAAGGCGGCCTCCTTGGCTGCCTCCCGGTCCAGGCGGGTGAGCGCCCACCGCGGGAAGGGAGATTGCCCAGCGCGGGCCGTCCCCCCTCCCCGCTGTGTGGAGATGTCGAACCGCACATAACGGTGGTCCGACAAGGTCTCCACCAGCTCCACCCGCCAGTTCACGACGCGGGCGGCCAGCGCGGGGGTGGCAAACGACACGTCCACCACCGACCCGCCCTGTTGCCGCACACACGTGTGGACCGCCCCCCTGTTGAGGAGGGACACACCGCACGAGGCCGCCCAAAACTCGACGGCACGTCCCCGGACGTTGCACCCGACGGCCGGGTTGCCCCAGGCCACCGACTTGGCGTTTAGGTCACCGAGCACCACGACCTGGCGTGGTGCCGCCCTCCCTACGACAGCAGTGAGGATCTCGAGGAAATCCTCAAAGTCCGAGAGAGGGCGGTTTGGGGAGAAATACACCCCCACTATCCCTATCTCTCCCCACGCGGCGGCCACGTATCCCGGTCCCCTCTCTAAGAGCGAGAGGGGAGGGGAGTCTGTGGAAGACCGCGCCACCAACGCCACCAGGCCGTCCCGGTCGCCCAGCCAACGGCCAGGGACCGAGTAGGGTTCGGCGACCACCGCCAAGTCCACCAACCACTCAGCCATGGTCTGCATTAGCAGATCCTGGGCTGTCCTGCAGTGGTTGGCGTTCGCCTGAAGGATGCGATGCTCGACTCTGGCCATCAGTCGGACATCGCACTCTCCTCCGCAGCCGCCGCAGGAACGGCGGCGTTAGCGGCAGCAGCAGGTGCAGGCCCGGTCGGCGCCTGCGCTTTGCCACGCTTAGGGGGGGGGTTACACTTCCCCCCCTTCATGACGTGGCCTGCCCGGCGGCCACTGGCGGCACACACCGCGCAGTGCGGCGTGGCGGCCTGGCAGGAGGCGGCTTTGTGGCCCTCCTTGCCGCAGCGGTAGCATGTGTCCGTCCTGTCCACTTTGGACGGACACAGGGGCCGGGTGTGTCGGATGCCGAAGCACCGGAAACACCGCAGGGGACCAGCCTCGAGTGCCCTGACTGCACCCGAACTAAAGCCGACTTGAAGCCGTCCTTTCTCAAGGACGGCGCCCTCGGACCCACCATTCCGCGATCGTGGCCGCTTCCGCAGCTGCGACCCAGCTGCGGAAGCTAACCTAACCTAACCTAACCTAACCTAACCTAACCTTGTTTTTTTTTTTTTTTTTTTTTTTTTTTTTTTTGTTCTCGATGTGGAAATCCTCGATGGATGTCCTCCGCCCTGGGGAGGGCGGAGGGGTCTGTCAGACTCCTACTGACTAAAACCACACCGGTGTTCCCTCGCACACTTGCGTCGGGGGGCAACGGGATCTGATGCGACTTCCGCTGCCCCGGACTAGTGCCGGCCCGCTCGACCTGCGGGCCTCGTCTCGGGGGGGAGTGAGGTGTGAGACTCCCCCGTTACGTCTAAGAGAGGCGCGCGTGGAACACTACGCGCCGCCGTCTCGGGTCCATTGCGATGGGGGGCGACGGATGTCCCCAAATCCGTCACCCCTGGACCTATTTAGGGGGGCCGGAAGAGGGCGTTATCCGCCCTCTGCCGACGCCCGGTGCGTCTGCTGCGGGATGGGCGGGAGCTAGTCATCTCCCTCTCCCTCTCCGCAGCTTCCTTCTGCGACATGACGGCTTCGCAGAAGGAAATCACTGCGTCCCAGGACTCTGCGCTGCCAACCATAGAGCGAACGACGGTCGGCAGGGACAGGTCTCCTCCTACCTCTGCGACGAGGGCACGGCGCGGCTCATCCCACGCGGCGCACTCGGCCAGCGTATGCCGCGCCGTGTCCTCCGGACAGTGGACGCAGTGATGGCACCGGGCGTCCGGCTCCCTGCTCAGGCGACACAAGTACTTCCCGAAGCAGCCGTGCCCCGAGAGCACCTGCGTCGCCCGAAACGTCAGGGAGCCGTGCTTCCTCCCGAGCCAGTCGTCGAGTACTGGCCGGATCGCCTCGATTGTGTCGAGGCCGGCGGTAGGGAGCTCTAGCCTCCCCCGCCATTCCGCCACCATGACCTGTCGGAGCTGAGACCGGTACTGCGTTATCTGTCGCTCCACCAGTCTCTCGCCCCGACGATTGGCCCCCTCGCGCCATTGGTACAACGTCGCAAGGGTCTTCGCCTCCAGGTCCCATGGTGGGGATCCGGCCAGTACGCAAGCCGCCTCGTAGGAGATCGTGCGATATCCCCGTACGACCCTGACGGCCATCGCTCTCTGCGGTCTGCGCAGAACAGCGATAGTGCGGGCCGTCAGGTCCGTCGCCCATATCGGGGCCCCGTAAAGGGCCATCGATCGCACGATCCCTACGTACAACCGCCTACAGGCGGTGCTCGGGCCCCCCAGATTGGGAAGCAGCGTTGACAGCGCGCCCGCCGCGCCCATCAACTTGGGCACCAGCCGTTGAAAGTGGGGGCCGAAGTCCCAACGGCTGTCGAGCACCAATCCCAGGTATTTCATGGTTGACTCGACAGCGATCCGGACCCCCCCGACCACAATGTGCGATCCCAGCGGCGGTGCCCGTCGGGGGCCATGAAAGGCAATGGCCTCCGACTTGTTGAGGGCCACCTCCAGACCCAGGCGTCGTATGCGGCTCACCACCTGCGAGACCGCAGCCGTAGCCAGCAACGCTGCTTCCCTGTACGAGCTCCCCCGAGCCGTGACCAGCGTGTCGTCCGCATAACACGTCAGGTTCACTCCCGGCGGGAGCTCGCACCGCAAAACCCAGTCGTATCCGATGTTCCACAGGGGTGGCCCAGAACCGACCCCTGCGGAACACCGCACGACATCTCGCGACGGCCCGAACCTAACCTAACCTAACCTTTTTTTTTTTTTTTTTTTTTTTTGTTAACGCTGGGAAAAAATGCATTACGCATACCCTCCCGTCGGGGGACGGAAGGGGTATGTGGGACTCCCCGGGCGGACCCGGTATACCCACTAAAAACGACCCAGCGCATTCCCGCTTCGTCATAGTGGCGGGGGACTGGGAAACCGGCATAGCCTTAACGACCAGTCCTCCGCCGACGATTGCCCCGCAAGGCGACCCCTCACACCCTCGCGGGTGTGGGGGGCCGGAATGACCCGCAAAGGTGACGAGTGCAATGCGGGCGAAGGCACCCCCGTGCCTGCCGCCCGCCGTCACCATGAGGAGGGAGGGCACAACGCCTTCTCCCCCTTCCGCTGCGGAGCGGCGCAGCGAGAGGGTCGCCCCCACCGCGCGCGCTCCGCCTCCTCCCTTTGCGAGCGAACTCGCAAAAGGAGGCGACCGCTGACCAGGCCTCCCCGCCCCCCAGCATGGCATCGACCACACCGGGAAGCGAGAGGTCCGGTCCGACCACCGGCGGGCTCGGACGCGTCCAACGCCCGGCGGCACACCGAGCCCGCCCCGGCTCCTCCGCTGCGGAGCGGCGCAACGAGAGGATCGCCCCCCCGCGCGCGCTCCGCCTCCTCCCTTTGCGAGCGAACTCGCAAAAGGAGGCGACCGCTGACCAGGCCTCCCCGCCCCCCAGCATGGCATCGACCACGCCGGGAAGCGAGGGCCCGGTCCACCCACCGGCGGGCTCGGTGCGCCGCCGGAAGCCGGACGCGCCCGATCCAGCCCTCCACAAGACCGGACCGAGCGCGCCCACCGCCCGGCGGCACACCGAGCCCGCCTTGGCTCCTCCACTGCGCCCTCTGCGTCCCAGAGGGCCGCGCGTAGTCGCCCCACCGTGTCAGAATATTGGCCACGACAGTAACGTTCCCCGAGGAATAAGAATCTCTTCCCATTCATCGGGGACGGATACTGCCGCGCCCAGGGTGCACCGTCCACAGCAGCTGCTGTTCCCTCCAGACGTATCGAAAAGGACTGGCAGCCACTGGGCCCCCTAGGAGGTTTTCTGACCTAGCACCCCAACCTAACCTTTTTTTTTTTTTTTTTTGTTGACGCTGGGAAAAAATGCAATTACGCATACCCTCCCATCGGGGGACAGGAGGGGTATGTGGGACTCCCCGGGCGAACCAAACCCGGTATACCCACTAAAACGACCCAGCGCATTCCCGCTTCGTCATAGTGGCGGGGGACTGGGAAACCGGCATAGCCTTAACGACCAGTCCTCCGCCGACGATTGCCCCGCAAGGCGACCCCTCACACCCTCGCGGGTGTGAGGGGCCGGAATGACCCGCTAAGGTGACGGGTGCAATGCGGGCGAAGGCACCCCCGTGCCTGCCGCCCGCCGTCACCATGAGGAGGGAGGGCACGAAGCCTTCTCCCCCTTCCGCTGCGGAGCGGCGCAGCGAGAGGGTCGCCCCCCCCGCGCGCGCTCCGCCTCCTCCCTTTGCGAGCGAACTCGCAAAAGGAGGCTACCGCTGACCAGTGCCTCCCCGCCCCCCAGCACGGCGTCGACCACACCGGGAAGCGAGGGCCCGGTCCGACCACCGGCGGGCTCGGTGCGCCACCGGAAGCCGGACGCGCCCGGACCGGCCCCGTAAGACCGGACCGAGCGCGCCCAACGCCCGGCGGCACACCGAGCCCGCCCCGGCTCCTCCGCTGCGGAGCGGCGCAACGAGAGGGTCGCCCCCCCCGCGCGCGCTCCGCCTCCTCCCTTTGCGAGCGAACTCGCAAAAGGAGGCGACCGCTGACCAGACCTCCCCGAACCCCAGCATGGCGCTCAACCACGCCGGGAAGCGAGAGGTCCGGTCCTACCACGCCGGGCGCGCCCGAGCCAGCACTCTACAAGACCGGACCGAGCGCGCCCAACGCCCGGCGGCACACCGAGCCCGCCCTGGCTCCTCCACTGCGCCCTCTGCGAACCAGAGGGCCGCGTGGAGTCGCCCCACCGTGTCAGAATATCGGCCACGACAGTAACGTTCCCCGAGGAATAAGAATGTGTTCCCATTCATCGGGGACGGATACTGCCGCGCCCAGGGTGCACCGTCCTCAGCAGCTGCTGTTCCCTCCAGACGTATCGAGAAGGACCGGCAGCCACTGGGCCCCCTAGGAGGTTTTCTGACCTAGCACCCCAACCTAACCTTTTTTTTTTTTTTTTTTTTTTTTGTTAACGCTGGGAAAAAATGCATTACGCATACCCTCCCATCGGGGGACGGGAGGGGTATGTGGGACTCCCCGGGCGGACCCGGGTATACCCACTAAAACGACCCAGCGCATTCCCGCTTCGTCAGAGTGGCGGGGGACTGGGAAACCGGCACAGCCTTTACTTCCAGTCCTCCGCCGACGATTGAAAGGCACAGACCCCTCACACCCTCACGGGTGTGGGGGGTCGGGAATGACCGACGAAGGTGACGGGTGCAATGCGGGCGGAGGCACCCCCGTGCCTGCCGCCCGCCCGTCACCATGAGGAGGGAGGGCACGACGCCTTCTCCCCCTTCTTCGTCTGCGGAGCGCCGCAGCGAGAGGATCGTCCTCCCGCTCGCGCTCCGCTGCCTCCTTTTGCGAGATTACGTCCTCGCAAAAGGAGGCCACCGCTGACCAGGCCTCCTCGCTCCCCAGCATGGCGTCGACCACGCCGGGAAGCGAGAGGTCTGGTCCGACCACCGCGGTCAGACCGCGGCGCAGCTCGGACCACGCCGGGCACACCTCGAGGGTGTGCTGCGCCGTGTCCTCCGCCGCGCCGCAGTCGTGGCACGCCGGGGTTTCCTCCCTCCCGATCCGGTGCAGGTACGATCCGAAGCAACCGTGCCCGGATAACACCTGCACCAGACGGAAAGAGAGGAAACCGTGGGACCGCTCGAGCCAGCCCCGCAGGACCGGACCGAGCGCGTCCAACGTCCGGCGGCCAAAGGCGGCGTTGGCGAGGTCCTCCGTCCAATGCAGGACGATGGCATCCCTCGCCTCCCGCCGCACCGCCTCCCGCTCCTCGGCGACGGGGCGCTCCCCGAGCGCCTTCCGGTGCGCCGTCCACTCGTACACTCTGGCAAGCACCCACGCCTCGAGCTCCCAAGGAGGGGTGCCCGCCAGAGCGCACGCCGCCGAGAAGCCCACCGAGCGGTAGGCTCTCGCCACCCGCTGTGCAATGGCCCGCTGGGGCCTGCGGATGGGACACCCCCCCCCCCCCCCAACCTAACCTAACCTAACCTAACCTTTTTTTTTTTTTTTTTTTTTGTTCTCGATGTGGAAATCCTCGATGGATGTCCTCCGCCCTGGGGAGAGCGGAGGGGTCTGTCAGACTCCTACTGACTAAAACCACACCGGTGTTCCCTCGCACACTTGCGTCGGGGGGCAACGGGATCTGATGCGACTTCCGCTGCCTCGGACTAGTGCCGGCCCGCTCGACCTGCGGGCCTCGTCTCGGGGGGGAGTGAGGTGTGAGACTCCCCCCGTTACGTCTAAGAGAGGCGCGCGTGGAACACTACGCGCCGCCGTCTCGGGTCCATTGCGATGGGGGGCGACGGATGTCCCCAAATCCGTCGCCCCTGGACCTATTTAGGGGGGCCGGAAGAGGGCGTTATCCGCCCTCTGCCGACGCCCGGTGCGTCTGCTGCGGGATGGGCGGGAGCTAGTCATCTCCCTCTCCCTCTCCGCAGCTTCCTTCTGCGACATGACGGCTTCGCAGAAGGAAATCACTGCGTCCCAGGACTCTGCGCTGCCAACCATAGAGCGAACGACGGTCGGCAGCGACAGGTCTCCTCCTACCTCTGCGACGAGGGCACGGCGCGGCTCATCCCACGCGGCGCACTCGGCCAGCGTATGCCACGCCGTGTCCTCCGGACAGTGGACGCAGTGATGGCACCGGGCGTCCGGCTCCCTGCTCAGGCGACACAAGTACTTCCCGAAGCAGCCGTGCCCCGAGAGCACCTGCGTCGCCCGAAACGTCAGGGAGCCGTGCTTCCTCCCGAGCCAGTCGTCGAGTACTGGCCGGATCGCCTCGATTGTGTCGAGGCCGGCGGTAGGGAGCTCTAGCCTCCCCCGCCATTCCGCCACCATGACCTGTCGGAGCTGAGACCGGTACTGCGTTATCTGTCGCTCCACCAGTCTCTCGCCCCGACGATTGGCCCCCTCGCGCCACTGGTACAGCGTCGCGAGGGTCTTCGCCTCCAGGTCCCACGGTGGGGATCCGGCCAGTACGCAAGCCGCCTCGTAGGAGATCGTGCGATATCCCCGTACGACCCTGACGGCCATCGCTCTCTGCGGTCTGCGCAGAACGGCGATAGTGCGGGCCGTCAGGTCCGTCGCCCATATCGGGGCCCCATAGAGGGCCATCGATCGCACGATCCCTACGTACAACCGCCTACAGGCGGTGCTCGGGCCCCCCAGATTGGGAAGCAGCGTTGACAGCGCGCCCGCCGCGCCCATCAACTTGGGCACCAGCCGCTGAAAGTGGGGGCCGAAGTCCCAACGGCTGTCGAGCACCAATCCCAGGTATTTCATGGTTGACTCGACAGCGATCCGGACCCCCCCGACCACAATGTGTGATCCCAGCGGCGGTGCCCGTCGGGGGCCATGAAAGGCAATGGCCTCCGACTTGTTGAGGGCCACCTCCAGGCCCAGGCGTCGTATGCGGCTCACCACCTGCGAGACCGCAGCCGTAGCCAGCAACGCTACTTCCCTGTACGAGCTCCCCCGAGCCGTGACCAGCGTGTCGTCCGCATAACACGTCAGGTTCACTCCCGGCGGGAGCTCGCACCGCAAAACCCAGTCGTATCCGATGTTCCACAGGGGTGGGCCCAGAACCGACCCCTGCGGAACACCGCACGACATCTCGCGACGGCCCGCGCCGTCGCGTCCCATGTAGGTGACACACCTTCCGGACAGATAAGCCCCCACAATGTTGCGGAGGTAGGGAGGCACCCGATGGTATCGCAGGGCCTCCCTGATGCAACTCCAGGGCAGGGTGTTGAACGCGTTGGAGATGTCCAAGGACACCGCCAGCACCACCCCACCCCGGGACACCGCTTCCTCCGCCAGGACTCTTACTCTCATGATTGCGTCGATGGTAGAGCGCCCACGCCGGAAGCCAAACTGGCTGTCGTCCAGGTTCGGCCCCTCTGTACACAAGTGGCTGACGAGGCGATCTGCGATTACACGCTCGAGCAACTTGCCCGCCTCGTCCAGCAGCACTATGGGCCGATAAGCGGACGACGAATCCGCCGGGCGCCCCGCCTTCTTGAGCAGGACCAGTCGGCCAGCCTTCCACCTCGTAGGGAACTGACCCCGCTCAAGGCACGCCGAGAAGAGTCCTCTCAGTGGGGGCTCCAGCTCCTTCAGGGCGAGTACTAGAGCGCGGCCAGGCACTCCGTCGGGCCCCGGAGCAGTGTTTTTTGCCCGGAGCCGCATCACGACCGCGCTCATCTCCGCCTGTGTCACCTCTGGGACGGTTTCGCTTTCCTCTTCTTCCGGCTCTGCAGCTGTGGGCAGAGCCATCGGCGTTGGCTCGTGCTCGGCCCTGTCAGGGAAGAGAGCAGAGACCACTCGCTCCAGAAACTGCGGCTCGAGCCCTTCCGTTAGCGGGGGCGCCCACGGCCGAAGTTTCCCTCGGACCGTGCGGTAAGGGCGCCCCCACGGATCCCCGTCTAGGGTCGCCAGTAGCTCCTCTCTGGAGCGCTTCTTCGACTCGCCGATGGCCAGCCACAGAGCCTCCTTCGCCGCGCTGTACACCTCATACAGCGCGGCTTCTTCGTCGGGATCCCGCAGACGTCTTCTCCGACACCGCGTGTACGGGCGTCTGGCGGCTGCGCACTCGACGCGCAACCGCTCGACCTCGACGCACCACCAGTACACGCGGCGCCTTGCGGACAGAGAGGAGACGCGTGGCATGGACGCGTCGCAGATTTGCGTCATCGCGTCGTTAAACCACTGCGCCTCCTGTTCGACGTCGACGGGACCGACGGTAGCCGACTCCCGGATCCAGGCTTGGACGATGGTGGCTTCCTCGAGAGCTCCTTGTCGAGGCGTTTCAACGCCCAACGCGGGCCGTCTCTTCGGGGGGCCGATTGGCTACGACCTCCAGCGGTCTGGGTGGAGACGTCGAAGCGTATGTATCGGTGATCCGATAGCGTCTCCACCTCCTCTTCCACGTGCCAATCGTGAACGCGGTGCGCGACAGCGGGACTGGCGAACGAGACGTCCACTATGGACCCACCCCGCTGCCGCACACACGTGTAGGCCGATCCCCGATTCAAGACGGCCAGGCCCGTCGTAACGGCCCACTCCTCTAGCACGTCGCCTCTCGGGTCTGTGACCGGGGATCCCCACGCCGCGGATTTGGCGTTCAGATCACCGAGAAGCAAAACGGGCCGAGGGTGAGACCGGCCGACGACGGCTCCCAACTCGACAAGGAAACTCTCGAAGTCGGCGAGACTCCTGTTGGGCGAAAAATATGCCCCGATCGTGACGATCCCGTTCACAAGGGCGGCAACCCAACCGTGACCCCGGGATACGTCAACAAGAGTCGCGCCGATGATGGCCACCAGGCCGTCCAGATCCCCCGCCCAGTTTTCCCAGGGGGGGGACGAAATACGGCTCAGCGACCACCGCCACATTTATCAACCACTCCGCCATGCTCAGGACCAAGAGATCCTGAGCTCTGGTGCAGTGGTTGATATTCGCCTGGAGGAAACGGACGGCCATCACTGGCACTCCATTTCCCCGGCGTTTCCAACCACAGGCCGGGAGTCGGCCAAAGAGGTGCTAGGGGGTGCGGCCCCCGCAGGTCTTGTCCACCGCTTGCTGCGCTTTCTGGGCGCGCCGCAAGCGTTGCCACCTATGCTGTGCCCCGCGGACTTTCCTGCAGCTGTACAGAGGCTGCAGTTTGGTTCCGCGGAGCACTGGGACGCCTTATGCCCAGGCTGACCGCAGCGATAGCACAAATCGCTGCGGTCTGTTTCGGCAGTGCACAGTGCCCGGACGTGGCCTTTCTCCAGGCACCGATAACACTGTAAGGCCCGGGGTGTCAGGAGTTTAACCCTCGCTGACACCCAGCCCACCAGCAAACGTCCCGCGTCGGCGACCTGCTTCGCCGCAGCCACCGGACACCGCACCCAGATGGTGCCAAGCCCGCCAGCATTGACGCGGATGTCGCCCGCCCGCACATTTTCTGGCGGGCATCCGCCGCTCCGGGCTATGGCCGCCACCACCTCCTCTGGGGTCACGGAGTCATGGCGCTGACCTCCCGCTCGAGCTCCGCCATCCTCGATTGGAGACGATAATTTTCCTCTCGGAGCTTAACCGTCTCCTCCGAGGTCGTCCGATCAAGGAGGACGTCCACCGCCTCCTTGATCCCGTCCGCCGCCTCTTTCAGGGCCCGCGTGAACGTCCCCTTTAGGTTGCCCGATTTCGTGGCTACCTACAGGATGACGTCCACGCCGTCCAAGACCTGGCGGCTAAGGGCCTCTGCCGTCAATCCCTCAGGAGCTGCGGCGGTCTGGGACCGCCTCTCCCTTGCACGACGCGCCAACTCAGCGACCTCGTCGGTCGCGATGGCCTTCCGGCCCTCTCTCCTCGCGGCATGGAGCTCCGCCTTGGAGCTCACCAATGCAATGGAGGCCTCGGCATCACCATGCTCCATTTGTACTGCCCCGTCGGAGTCGCTAACTCCGCTGGCCGCCTGCGCATCGGAGAGCTTTAGAAAGCGGCTCCGGGAGTCACGTGAGGATGCCTGAACGTTGGTTCCGGACTTTGACCCGCGTCCTCGACCCCTCCTGGCTGTCGGCACCTTGGGGGCTGGCAGGTTCTCCTCGCTAGAGGACAAACCCGCCGAACCCGCTTCCGACTCACAGGCACGTGGTCGCTTCCCCCAAAACTTGGAGGGAGCGGCCGCAACTGCTTGCGGTGTGTCGCTGACCTCCGACAACACATTTACCCTCTCCAGAACCACGCGTGGTTCCACTGGGGAACAGAGGCTCCTCAGTGACGCAGCGCCAGAGTCCGACACTGCGTCCAACGCGCGGCTCTCACCCGGTACTCGGACGGGTGTGTTAAAACTAAATGAGATCAGGTCTTCAAAAGACCGTGATCTTGTTGAGCCTCCTCGGCTCTCGTTGCCATTGGCAGATGGATGACGATTGTTGCCCTCCCCAGAATACGATTGAGGGCATGACGATCCCGAAGGGATCGTGGCGGATTCTCCAGCTGCTGAGCAGCTGGTACCGCCCTGGGATAATTCTTTACAATTCGTCTTTTTCATTTTGTTTTTGTTTTCCTTTGAAGGGTGTGGTCCCTGTCTCCTACTTCATCATTTCCCCCCCCCCCCCCTTTTGTTTACCCTATGGCTGTTCCATCACCCTCACAGTCACGTCTGATGGGCAGACGCGTACCAGAGGGCGATGAATGCCATGATCACGTACCGTCCGATGAGCCCACTCCGTGAGCCATCGCACGGTACACGACGATACATCCCAGCCCTTTTTTCTTCATTCACTCCCCGAGAACTTCGAGGAATGAACGAGGGTCGCACTAACGACTGATTGATCCATAAGATCTCCCGTCAGCCATACATCCCTTCGCGGTGCGCCGCCGCTTGGGATTCGGGGTAACTTTTTATAGAGGTTTTCTACCTCGCGGTCCGGGCGGTTAAGCCAAGACCCTCGGTCCCTATCGAGGCCGCGAGACGTCGACGATGGGATTACGAGATCGGCGGAGACAGTGAAGGATGAAATCCTTCTCTGTCTGCTCGGAGGCAGGGTGAGTGCACACCGAGCCCGCCCTTGCTCCTCCGCTGTGCCCTCTGCTTTTCAGAGGGTCACGCGGAACAGCGCAGTCCAAATAGGACCCCCTCCCGTGTCAGAATATCGGCCACGACAGTAACATTCCCCGAGGAATAAGAATCTCTTCCCATTCATCGGGGACGGATACTGCCGCGCCCAGGGTGCACCGTCCCAAGCAGCTGCTGTTCCGTCCAGACGTATCGAGAAGGACCGGCAGCCACTGGGCCCCCTAGGAGGTTTTCTGACCTAGCACCCCAACCTAACCTTTTTTTTTTTTTTTTTGTTGACGCTGGGAAAAAATGCATTACGCATACCCTCCCGTCGGGGGACAGGAGGGGTATGTGGGACTCCCCGGGCGGACCCGGTATACCCACTAAAACGACCCAGCGCATTCCCGCTTCGTCACAGTGGCGGGGGACTGGGAAACCGGCACAGCCTTTACTTCCAGTCCTCCGCCGACGATTGAAAGGCACAGACCCCTCACACCCTCACGGGTGTGGGGGGTCGGGAATGACCGACGAAGGTGACGGGTGCAATGCGGGCGAAGGCACCCCCGTGCCTGCCGCCCGCCCGTCACCATTGGGAGGGAGGGCACGACGCCTTCTCCCCCGTCTTCGTCTGCGGAGCGCCGCAGCGAGAGGATCGTCCTCCCGCGCGCGCTCCGCTGCCTCCTTTTGCGAGATTACGTCCTCGCAAAAGGAGGCCACCGCTGACCAGGCCTCCTCGCTCCCCAGCATGGCGTCCACCACGCCAGGAAGCGAGAGGTCCGGTCCGACCACCGCGGTCAGACCGCGGCGCAGCTCGGACCACGCCGGGCACACCTCGAGGGTGTGCTGCGCCGTGTCCTCCGCCGCGCCGCAGTCGTGGCACGCCGGGGTTTCCTCCCTCCCGATCCGGTGCAGGTACGATCCGAAGCAACCATGCCCGGATAACACCTGCACCAGACGGAAAGAGAGGAAACCGTGGGACCGCTCGAGCCAGCCCCGCAGGACCGGACCGAGTGCGTCCAACGTCCGGCGGCCAAAGGCGGCGCTGGCGAGGTCCTCCTACCAATGGAGGACGATGGCGTCCCTCGCCTCTCGCCGCACCGCCTCCCGCTCTTCGCCCATGGGGCGCTCCCCGAGCGCCTTTCGGCGCGCCGTCCACTCGTACACTCTGGCGAGCACCCATGCCTCCAACTCCCAAGGCGGGGTGCCGGCCAGAGCGCACGCCGCCGAAAAGCCCACTGAGCGGTAAGCCCTCGCCACCCGCTGTGCAATGGCCCGCTGGGGCCTGCGGATGGCGGTAGCATTCTCCCTCCTATGGAGGGAGTCCGCCCAGATGGGAGCCCCGTAAAGGGCCATGCTCCGCAAAATGCCGGCATAGAGGCGCCGGCATTTCGCCTTGGGCCCCCCCAGGTTCGGGAGGAGCCACGAGAGGGCGCCCGCGGCCTTCAACAGGCGCGTCGACAGCCCGCTGAAGTGCGGGCCGAAACGCCACCTGTCGTCCAGCACCAGCCCCAGATATTTCATCTGAGGCTGGACCCCTATACGGACGCCCTCCACGATGATGTGGGCGTCGGCAGGGCAGCGCTGCCGGGGACCGCGGAAGAACACGGCCTCCGTTTTATGCAGCGCCACCCTCAATCCCAGGCGGCGGATCCTCTCTGCCACCAAGGACCCGCCAGCCGAGGCCAGAATGGCCACGTCGGCAAAGTTCCTCCCCCGGGCAGTGAGCAGAGTGTCATCCGCGTAGCAGATGACACTCGTGCCCGGGAGGAGGACTCCCCGCAGGAGCCAGTCGAATCCGATGTTCCACAAGGGGGGCCCCAGGACCGACCCCTGCGGAACACCGGACTCTGCGCCGTACCGCCTCACGGTGGCCGTCTTGTCCACTAGGAGGACCTCTCGGCCCTCCAAGTAGCTGGCCAGGAGGCTCCGCAGGTATTGGGGCACTCCGTGGTACCGGAGCGCCTCCAATATCGTCGAGTGGGGGACGGAGTTGAAGGCGTTGGCAATGTCGAACGACACCGCCAGCACTCCGTCCCCCGCCTCCACCGCCTCCTTCACCTGGCCCTTCAGGAGGGCCAGCGCGTCGATCGTCGAACGCCCACGACGGAAACCGAACTGGGCGTCCGACAGATCCGGGCCTATCCCCCGCAAATGGCTATCCAGCCGGGAGGCGACAATCCCCTCGAACAATTTACCGACCTCATCGAGCAACCCCAACCTAACCTAACCTAACCTTTTTTTTTTTTTTTTTTGTTCTCGATGTGGAAATCCTCGATGGATGTCCTCCGCCCTGGGGAGAGCGGAGGGGTCTGTCAGACTCCTACTGACTAAAACCACACCGGTGTTCCCTCGCACACTTGCGTCGGGGGGGGCAACGGGATCTGATGCGACTTCCGCTGCCCCGGACTAGTGCCGGCCCGCTCGACCTGCGGGCCTCGTCTCGGGGGGGAGTGAGGTGTGAGACTCCCCCCGTTACGTCTAAGAGAGGCGCGCGTGGAACACTACGCGCCGCCGTCTCGGGTCCATTGCGATGGGGGGCGACGGATGTCCCCAAATCCGTCGCCCCTGGACCTATTTAGGGGGGCCGGAAGAGGGCGTTATCCGCCCTCTGCCGACGCCCGGTGCGTCTGCTGCGGGATGGGCGGGAGCTAGTCATCTCCCTCTCCCTCTCCGCAGCTTCCTTCTGCGACATGACGGCTTCGCAGAAGGAAATCACTGCGTCCCAGGACTCTGCGCTGCCAACCATAGAGCGAACGACGGTCGGCAGCGACAGGTCTCCTCCTACCTCTGCGACGAGGGCACGGCGCGGCTCATCCCACGCGGCGCACTCGGCCAGCGTATGCCGCGCCGTGTCCTCCGGACAGTGGACGCAGTGATGGCACCGGGCGTCCGGCTCCCTGCTCAGGCGACACAAGTACTTCCCGAAGCAGCCGTGCCCCGAGAGCACCTGCGTCGCCCGAAACGTCAGGGAGCCGTGCTTCCTCCCGAGCCAGTCGTCGAGTACTGGCCGGATCGCCTCGATTGTGTCGAGGCCGGCGGTAGGGAGCTCTAGCCTCCCCCGCCATTCCGCCACCATGACCTGTCGGAGCTGAGACCGGTACTGCGTTATCTGTCGCTCCACCAGTCTCTCGCCCCGACGATTGGCCCCCTCGCGCCACTGGTACAGCGTCGCGAGGGTCTTCGCCTCCAGGTCCCACGGTGGGGATCCGGCCAGTACGCAAGCCGCCTCGTAGGAGATCGTGCGATATCCCCGTACGACCCTGACGGCCATCGCTCTCTGCGGTCTGCGCAGAACGGCGATAGTGCGGGCCGTCAGGTCCGTCGCCCATATCGGGGCCCCATAAAGGGCCATCGATCGCACGATCCCTACGTACAACCGCCTGCAGGCGGTGCTCGGGCCCCCCAGATTGGGAAGCAGCGTTGACAGCGCGCCCGCCGCGCCCATCAACTTGGGAACCTAACCTTTTTTTTTTTTTTTTTTTTTTTTTTTTTTTTTTTTTTTTTTTTTTTTTGTTGACGCTGGGAAAAAATGCATTACGCATACCCTCCCGTCGGGGGACAGGAGGGGTATGTGGGACTCCCCGGGCGGACCCGGTATACCCACTAAAACGACCCAGCGCATTCCCGCTTCGTCACAGTGGCGGGGGACTGGGAAACCGGCAAAGCCTTTACTTCCAGTCCTCCGCCGACGATTGAAAGGCAGACCCCTCACACCCTCACGGGTGCGGGGGGTCGGGAATGACCGACGAAGGTGACGGGTGCAATGCGGGCAAAGGCACCCCCGCGCCTGTCGCCCGCCCGTCACCATGAGGAGGGAGGGCACGACGCCTTCTCCCCCTTCTTCGTCTGCGGAGCGGCGCAGCGAGAGGATCGTCCTCCCGCGCCCGCTCCGCCTCCTCCTTTTGCGAGATGACCTCCTCGCAAAAGGAGGCTACCGCTGACCAGGCCTCCTCGCTCCCCAGCATGGCGTCGACCACGCCGGGAAGCGAGAGGTCCGGTCCGACCACCGCGGTCAGACCGCGGCGCAGCTCGGACCACGCCGGGCACACCTCGAGGGTGTGCTGCGCCGTGTCCTCCGCCGCGCCGCAGTCGTGGCACGCCGGGGTTTCCTCCCTCCCGATCCGGTGCAGGTACGATCCGAAGCAACCATGCCCGGATAACACCTGCACCAGACGGAAAGAGAGGAAACCGTGGGACCGCTCGAGCCAGCCCCGCAGGACCGGACCGAGCGCGTCCAACGTCCGGCGGCCAAAGGCGGCGCTGGCGAGGTCCTCCGACCAATGGAGGACGATGGCGTCGCTCGCCTCTCGCCGCACCGCCTCCCGCTCTTCGCCCATGGGGCGCTCCCCGAGCGCCTTTCGGCGCGCCGTCCACTCGTACACTCTGGCGAGCACCCATGCCTCCAACTCCCAAGGCGGGGTGCCGGCCAGAGCGCACGCCGCCGAAAAGCCCACTGAGCGGTAAGCCCTCGCCACCCGCTGTGCAATGGCCCGCTGGGGCCTGCGGATGGCGGTAGCATTCTCCCTCCTGTGGAGGGAGTCCGCCCAGATGGGAGCCCCGTACAGGGCCATGCTCCGCAAAATGCCGGCATAGAGGCGCCGGCACTTTGCCTTGGGCCCTCCCAGGTTTGGGAGGAGCCATGAGAGGGCGTCCGCGGCCTTCAACAGGCGCGTCGACAGCCCGCTGAAATGCGGGCCGAAGCGCCACCTGTCGTCCAGCACCAGCCCCAGATATTTCATCTGAGGCTGGACCTCTATGCGGACGCCCTCCACCACGATGTGGGCGTCGGCAGGGCAGCGCTGCCGGGGACCGCGAAAGAACACGGCCTCCGTTTTGTGCAGCGCCACCCTCAATCCCAGGCGGCGGATCCTTTCTGCCACCAAGGACCCGCCAGCCGAGGCCAGAATGGCCGCGTCCGCAAAGTTCCTCCCCCGGGCAGTGAGCAGAGTGTCATCCGCGTAGCAGATGACACTCGTGCCCGGGAGGAGGACTCCCCGCAGGAGCCAGTCGAATCCGATGTTCCACAAGGGGGGCCCCAGGACCGATCCCTGTGGAACACCGGACTCTGCGCCGTACCGCCTCACGGTGGCCGACTTATCCACGAGGAGGACCTCGCGGTCCTCCAAGTAGTCGGCCAGGAGGCTCCGCAGATATTGGGGCACTCCGTGATACCGGAGCGCCTCCAATATCGTCGAGTGGGGGACGGAGTTGAAGGCGTTGGCAATGTCGAATGACACCGCCAGCACCCCGTCCCCCGCCTCCACCGCCTCCTTCACCTGGCCCTTCAGAAGGGCCAGCGCGTCGATCGTCGAACGCCCACGACGGAAACCGTACTGGGCGTCCGACAGATCCGGGCCGATCCCCCGCAAATGGCTATCCAGCCTCCCGGCGACAATCCCCTCGAACAATTTACCGACCTCATCGAGCAAAACGATGGGCCGGTATGCCGAGGGGGAGTCCACCGGGCGTCCCTCCTTCCGGAGGAGGCACAATTGCCCCTCCTTCCAGAGTTTTGGGAACCTCCCAGCCGTAAAACACGCGCTGAAGAGGTCCCGAAACCTGTCCTCCATTTGGGAGGCGGCAATCGCCACCACCCGTGCAGGGACGCCGTCCGGACCGGGGGCGGTCTTCTTCGCGCGGAGGCTCAATACCCCCGCGTAGAATTCCGCCGCCGTGACCGGGGGCACCTCCACCTCCGGTGGAGTCGCCCCTTGCGGGGGATCCATTGTTGGAGGGGCGAAGTCGGTCCTGCGTGGAAACAGGGACCGGACCACCCCATCCAACAATGCCGGCTCGAGGGTCTCCGACAGTGGGGGACCATAGGGGCGGAGCTGATTCCGCGCCGCCTTATATGGCCTCCCATAGGGGTCCCTGTCGAGACCCTCCAGCATCTCGGCCCTCGCCGAGTCCTGCGCAGCGCCCATTGCAGACTTGAGGGCCGCCGTAGCCTCTCGGTAAGAGGCGTACAGGCGGTCCTCCTCTGCCCGGACTCGGTTCTGGGCGCTGCGCCGTCGGCTACGCGCGTAGGCCCTTCTGGCCGCCACGCAGGTGGCCCGGAGCCCCGCCAGCTCCTCCGTCCACCAATAAACGGCACGACGGGGAGGCGGACGGCGAGACCGAGGCATGCTGGAGTTGCACACCTCGGTCAAAGACCGCCGTAGCCGGACCGCTGCGGCGTCAACGTCCGGTACCTCCTCGACAGGGGGAGGCGACAGCCAGTCCTGGAGGAAGGCGGCCTCCTTGGCTGCCTCCCGGTCCAGGCGGGTGAGTGCCCACCGCGGGAAGGGAGATTGCCCAGCGCGGGCCGTCCCCCCTCCCCGCTGTGTGGAGATGTCGAACCGCACATAACGGTGGTCCGACAAGGTCTCCACCAGCTCCACCCGCCAGTTCACGACGCGGGCGGCTAGCGCGGGGGTGGCAAACGATACGTCCACCACCGACCCGCCCTGTTGCCGCACACACGTGTGGACCGCCCCCCTGTTGAGGAGGGACACACCGCACGAGGCCGCCCAAAACTCGACGGCGCGTCCCCGGACGTTGCACCCGACGGCCGGGTTGCCCCAGGCCACCGACTTGGCGTTTAGGTCACCGAGCACCACGACCTGGCGTGGTGCCGCCCTCCCTACGACAGCAGTGAGGATCTCGAGGAAATCCTCAAAGTCCGAGAGAGGGCGGTTTGGGGAGAAATACACCCCCACTATCCCTATCTCTCCCCACGCGGCGGCCACGTATCCCGATCCCCTCTCTAAGAGCGAGAGGGGAGGGGAGTCCGTGGAAGACCGCGCCACCAACGCCACCAGGCCGTCCCGGTCGCCCAGCCAACGGCCAGGGACCGAGTAGGGTTCGGCGACCACCGCCAAGTCCACCAACCACTCAGCCATGGTCTGCATCAGCAGATCCTGGGCTGTCCTGCAGTGGTTGGCGTTCGCCTGAAGGATGCGATGTTCGACCCCGTCCATCAGTCGGACATCGCACCCTCCTCCGCAGCCGCCGCAGGAACGGCGGTGTTAGCGGCAGCAGCAGGCGCAGGCCCGGTCGGCGCCTGCGCTTTGCCACGCTTACGGGGGGGATTGCACTTCCCCCCCTTCATGACGTGGCCTGCCCGGCGGCCACTGGCGGCTGGGAACCTAACCTTTTTTTTTTTTTTTTTTTTTGTTGACGCTGGGAAAAAATGCAATTACGCATACCCTCCCATCGGGGGACAGGAGGGGTATGTGGGACTCCCCGGGCGAACCAAACCCGGTATACCCACTAAAACGACCCAGCGCATTCCCGCTTCGTCATAGTGGCGGGGGACTGGGAAACCGGCATAGCCTTAACGACCAGTCCTCCGCCGACGATTGCCCCGCAAGGCGACCCCTCACACCCTCGCGGGTGTGGGGGGCCGGAATGACCCGCTAAGGTGACGGGTGCAATGCGGGCGAAGGCACCCCCGTGCCTGCCGCCCGCCGTCACCATGAGGAGGGAGGGCACGAAGCCTTCTCCCCCTTCCGCTGCGGAGCGGCGCAGCGAGAGGGTCGCCCCCCCAGCGCGCGCTCCGCCTCCTCCCTTTGCGAGCGAACTCGCAAAAGGAGGCTACCGCTGACCAGGCCTCCCCGCCCCCCAGCACGGCGTCGACCACGCCGGGAAGCGAGGGCCCGGTCCGACCACCGGCGGGCTCGGTGCGCCACCGGAAGCCGGACGCGCCCGGACCGGCCCCGTAAGACCGGACCGAGCGCGCCCAACGCCCGGCGGCACACCGAGCCCGCCCCGGCTCCTCCGCTGCGGAGCGGCGCAACGAGAGGGTCGCCCCCCCCGCGCGCGCTCCGCCTCCTCCCTTTGCGAGCGAACTCGCAAAAGGAGGCGACCGCTGACCAGACCTCCCCGAACCCCAGCATGGCGCTCAACCACGCCGGGAAGCGAGAGGTCCGGTCCTACCACCGGCGGGCCCAGTGCGCCGCCGGACGCCGGGCGCGCCCGAGCCAGCCCTCCACAAGACCGGACCGAGCGCGCCCAACGCCCGGCGGCACACCGAGCCCGCCCTGGCTCCTCCACTGCGCCCTCTGCGTCCCAGAGGGCCGCGCGGAGTCGCCCCACCGTGTCAGAATATCGGCCACGACAGTAACGTTCCCCGAGGAATAAGAATCTCTTCCCATTCATCGGGGACGGATACTGCCGCGCCCAGGGTGCACCGTCCACAGCAGCTGCTGTTCCCTCCAGACGTATCGAGAAGGACCGGCAGCCACTGGGCCCCCTAGGAGGTTTTCTGACCTAGCACCCCCTGGGAACCTAACCTAACCTAACCTAACCTAACCCAGTTTAGATTTTTAACTTTTTTGACTGAGTCGGTGAAGGCTCACATATTAATTAGTACGTATTAAGTGAGTTTAAAATTTCTAATTTATAATTATTATTGTCTATTTTAATTTAATATTTTATTCCTTCTGTGTACCCCCCTTTACAGGGACACAGGAGAATCCTCTCTTTTTAAACATCTAGACAAAGTTTTTAACGAAATTATTATTTTATTTATTAATTAATTTTATTGTGACAGTCGCTCGTTAAAGAGCGACTATAATTATATTATTGTATTATATTGATATTTTAATTGATTTTATAATCTTATTACTCTGTGTTCCCCCCCTTTACAGGGCAACACAAGTGCTAGTGTCCAAGAACCTCTCCTCGAGCAGATATTGTAGTCCTGACCTCCTCTATACAGGGGTCCGTTCTTGCACTATCTGCTCTGACTGATTATTATGTTGTGCACCCCGGCCATGAACTCGAACACCTAGAGCTCCAGGAGCTCGCCGCGATCGGCGGAGAAGGCGGGCCCCTCGTCCCCTGACGCGAGGAGGAAAATTGTATTCGGAAACGATACACCCCTCGCGTCCCGGGAGGGTCCTGCTACTCCGCTGACGCGTCGAGTTCCTGTCAACGCTCCAAGATCGCTCATAAAGCCTGAGGCTGAGCACCCCAGTCGCATTGCGGAGGCGAGAGCTTGCCTAAATAAGGCAAAGCTAAATTTGGGCAACTCTCGCAACCTCAAAGCGGAAATCAAGACTGCGGTGCTCGAAGCCATAAACAGGCTTTATGAGCTGGTCAAGGAGTCGGAGCGAGACAAGGCCTCTGCCGCACCCGCTGCCGTACCGGAACCCGCGTCCACTGCTAACTGCTGCGGTCCCCAACCCATCACCAGTGAAGTCCTTGCTAGCCAGACTGAGCTCCTTAACACTCTCAAGGAGCATATCTCGGAGTTAAAAGACAACTCCGAGAAACTCGAGAAACTCCGAGACGGTCTGGCTAGCAAGGAAAGTGCGGGGGAGACAACCTACGCCAGTGTAGCGGCCGCCAGTAAGCGCCACACCGGGGCACAGGCCCTGGAGCGAACGACGCTACACTCCGTGGTTGTCTCCTCGACACAGGAGATGGACACGGGGGCCGAAATACTCGAAAGAGTTAGAAAGGCAGTGGACGCGAAGGAGGGCTGGGTGCGTGTAGAGAGGGTCCGGAAGGCCAAGGACCAAAAGGTTATAATGGGGTGCGCAACAAAGGAGGAGAGGGAAAAATTGAAGAAGCGATTAGAATCGGCCGGAGAGAACCTCGTCGTCGAGGCGGTGAAGAATCGGGACCCGCTTCTGGTTCTTAGGGACGTGCTCTTAGTACACAGTGATGAGGAGGTGTTAAGAGCCCTTAAGAACCAGAATCAGGAGATTTTTCACGGCCTCGACGATGAGGAACAGAAACTTTCTATAAAATATCGCAAGAAATCGCGTAACCCTCACGTGAACAGCATTGTGCTGAGTGTTTCCCCTGCAATCTGGAGGCGCGCACTCGAAGGAGGCAAGCTCCGCATTGACCTCCAGAGGGTGCGCGTTGAAGACCAGACGCCTCTGGTGCAGTGCACCCGCTGCCTAGCATACGGTCACGGCAAGCGTCTTTGCACGGAGCCGGCCGACCTATGCAGCCACTGTAGCGGTCCACACCTTAGGGTGGACTGCCCAGTCAGTGGCGAGGCAGCGGTGTGCGTCAACTGCACCAGAGCCAAGCTCGGGGAACACTCGCACAATGCGTTCAGCAACGTATGCCCGGTGCGCAGGAAGTGGGACGCATTCGCGAGAGCAACCATATCGTATTGCTAAAGTTGTCGGTGCGCCCACTTCCGCGTACACAGAGATGACCGGTTCGACACAACCAGATTGCAGACGCATTAAGCGAACCACTGGGGTTGGCTTAATGGAGAACGGGTATTGGACTCACTTTTTTGGGAAAGTGGTTCCAATTATACTGGACCATGAGCCAACTCTAGTGGAGTCGTCAAGTTGTGTCGAACCTGGTTTGTTTTCTGCGATTACTCTACCAAATTTCAGGATTTTAGGCTTCAAAAGAATTGTGATATTGACTTGTATATTGAGTATACCTAGCAAATATCACGAACAAAATTAAGAATTGGGGCATAATCGCAGAAAATTCTAGAGCAAAAATATAGGGGTACACGAAATCCAAGCTTATGTAAAATCGTAAATATAATTTAGGAATATATATAGTATTTTAATATTAGTATCATAGTAAATAGATTAAAAATGTAAAAGATGAATTATTAAATTAAAATCAAAATTATGTAGTCAATAGTTAGTCATATCAAACAGTAACATTATTAAGTAATAAAAGGAAAGATAGTAAATTATAGTATATAAATTATGTACAAGTAAAATTATAAATATTAAACAGAATAGTAGTATGGTCTCTTCGGCCACCTAATCAACTAGTCGCTACGCAAGTCAAACAACTAACAAAAAAGGTCTCTGATCATGTCAGAGGGACACTAGCGGGGCAGGAGTGGGTTTTAGTCGGTTCGAGTCCGACACTACCTCCACTGTCTCACACCCTGTGAGATAGTGGAGGTGTCCGTGGGGATTTCCCACTCCTGCCAAAACAAAAAAAAAAAAAAAAAAAAAAAAACCTAACCTAACCTAACCTAACCTTTTTTTTTTTTTTTTTTTTTTTTGTTGACGCTGGGAAAAAAAATGCATTACGCATACCCTCCCGTCGGGGGACAGGAGGGGTATGTGGGACTCCCCGGGCGGACCCGGTATACCCACTAAAACGACCCAGCGCATTCCCGCTTCGTCAGAGTGGCGGGGGACTGGGAAACCGGCAAAGCCTTTACTTCCAGTCCTCCGCCGACGATTGAAAGGCAGACCCCTCACACCCTCACGGGTGCGGGGGGTCGGGAATGACCGACGAAGGTGACGGGTGCAATGCGGGCGAAGGCACCCCCGCGCCTGTCGCCCGCCCGTCACCATGAGGAGGGAGGGCACGACGCCTTCTCCCCCTTCTTCGTCTGCGGAGCGGCGCAGCGAGAGGATCGTCCTCCCGCGCCCGCTCCGCCTCCTCCTTTTGCGAGATGACTTCCTCGCAAAAGGAGGCTACCGCTGACCAGGCCTCCTCGCTCCCCAGCATGGCGTCGACCACGCCGGGAAGCGAGAGGTCTGGTCCGACCACCGCGGTCAGACCGCGGCGCAGCTCGGACCACGCGGGGCACACCTCGAGGGTGTGCTGCGCCGTGTCCTCCGCCGCGCCGCAGTCGTGGCACGCCGGGGTTTCCTCCCTCCCGATCCGGTGCAGGTACGATCCGAAGCAACCATGCCCGGATAACACCTGCACCAGACGGAAAGAGAGGAAACCGTGGGACCGCTCGAGCCAGCCCCGCAGGACCGGACCGAGCGCGTCCAACGTCTGGCGGCCAAAGGCGGCGCTGGCGAGGTCCTCCGACCAATGGAGGACGATGGCGTCCCTCGCCTCTCGCCGCACCGCCTCCCGCTCTTCGCCCATGGGGCGCTCCCCGAGCGCCTTTCGGCGCGCCGTCCACTCGTACACTCTGGCGAGCACCCATGCCTCCAACTCCCAAGGCGGGGTCCCCGCCAGAGCGCACGCCGCCGAGAAGCCCACCGAGCGGTAAGCCCTCGCCACCCGCTGTGCAATGGCCCGCTGGGGCCTGCGGATGGCGGTAGCATTCTCCCTCCTGTGGAGGGAGTCCGCCCAGATGGGGGCCCCGTAAAGGGCCATGCTCCGCAAAATGCCGGCATAGAGGCGCCGGCATTTTGCCTTGGGCCCCCCCAGGTTTGGGAGGAGCCATGAGAGGGCGTCCGCGGCCTTCAACAGGCGCGTCGACAGCCCGCTGAAATGCGGGCCGAAGCGCCACCTGTCGTCCAGCACCAGCCCCAGATATTTCATCTGAGGCTGGACCTCTATGCGGACGCCCTCCACGACGATGTGGGCGTCGGCAGGGTAGCGCTGCCGGGGACCGCGGAAGAACACGGCCTCCGTTTTATGCAGCGCCACCCTCAATCCCAGGCGGCGGATCCTTTCTGCCACCAAGGATCCGCCAGCCGAGGCCAGAATGGCCGCGTCGGCAAAGTTCCTCCCCCGTGCAGTGAGCAGAGTGTCATCCGCGTAGCAGATGACACTCGTGCCCGGGAGGAGGGCTCCCCGCAAGAGCCAGTCGAAGCCGATGTTCCACAAGGGAGGGCCTAACACCGACCCCTGTGGAACACCGGACTCTGCGCCGTACCGCCTCACCGTGGCCGACTTGTCCACGAGGAGGACCTCGCGGTCCTCCAAGTAGTCGGCCAGGAGACTCCGCAGATATTGGGGCACTCCGTGATACCGGAGCGCCTCCAATATCGTCGAGTGGGGGACGGAGTTGAAGGCGTTGGCAATGTCGAATGACACCGCCAGCACCTCGTCCCCCGCCTCCACCGCCTCCTTCACCTGGCCCTTCAGAAGGGCCAGCGCGTCGATCGTCGAACGCCCACGACGGAAACCGTACTGGGCGTCCGACAGATCCGGGCCGATCCCCCGCAAGTGGCTATCCAGCCGGGAGGCGACAATCCCCTCGAACAATTTACCGACCTCATCGAGCAAAACGATGGGCCGGTATGCCGAGGGGGAGTCCACCGGGCGTCCCTCTTTCCGGAGGAGGCACAATTGCCCCTCCTTCCAGAGTTTCGGGAACCTCCCAGCCGTAAAACACGCGCTGAAGAGGTCCCGAAATCTGTCCTCCATTTGGGTGGCGGCGATCGCCACCACCCGTGCAGGGACGCCGTCCGGACCGGGGGCGGTTTTCTTCGCGCGGAGGCTCAAAACCCCCGCGTAGAATTCCGCCGCCGTGACCGGGGGTACCTCCGCCTCCGGTGGAGTCGCCCCTTGCGGGGGATCCATTGTTGGAGGGGCGAAGTCGGTCCTGCGTGGAAACAGGGACCGGACCACCCCATCCAACAATGCCGGCTCGAGGGTCTCCGACAGTGGGGGACCATAGGGGCGGAGCTGATTCCGCGCCGCCTTATATGGTCTCCCATAGGGGTCCCTGTCGAGACCCTCCAGCATCTCGGCCCTCGCCGAGTCCTGCGCAGCGCCCATTGCAGACTTGAGGGCCGCCGTAGCCTCTCGGTAAGAGGCGTACAGGCGGTCCTCCTCTGCCCGGACTCGGTTCTGGGCGCTGCGCCGTCGGCTACGCGCGTAGGCCCTTCTGGCCGCCACGCAGGTGGCCCGGAGCCCCGCCAGCTCCTCCGTCCACCAATAAACGGCACGACGGGGAGGCGGACGGCGAGACCGAGGCATGCTGGAGTTGCATACCTCGGTCAAGGACCTCCGTAGCCGGACCGCTGCGGCGTCAACGTCCGGGACCTCCTCGACAGGGGGAGGCGACAGCCAGTCCTGGAGGAAGGCGGCCTCCTTGGCTGCCTCCCGGTCCAGGCGGGTGAGCGCCCACCGCGGGAAGGGAGATTGCCCAGCGCGGGCCGTCCCCCCTCCCCGCTGTGTGGAGATGTCGAACCGCACATAACGGTGGTCCGACAAGGTCTCCACCAGCTCCACCCGCCAGTTCACGACGCGGGCGGCTAGCGCGGGGGTGGCAAACGATACGTCCACCACCGACCCGCCCTGTTGCCGCACACACGTGTGGACCGCCCCCCTGTTGAGGAGGGACACACCGCTCGAGGCCGCCCAAAACTCGACGGCACGTCCCCGGACGTTGCAGCCTGCGGCCGGGTTGCCCCAGGCCACCGACTTGGCGTTTAGGTCGCCGAGCACCACGACCTGGCGTGGCGCCGCCCTCCCTACGACAGCAGTGAGGATCTCGAGGAAATCCTCAAAGTCCGAGAGAGGGCGGTTTGGGGAGAAATACACCCCCACCATCGCTATCTCTCCCCACGCGGCGGCCACGTATCCCGGTCCCCTCTCTAAGAGCGAGAGGGGAGGGGAGTCCGTGGAAGACCGCGCCACCAACGCCACTAAGCCGTCCCGGTCGCCCAGCCAACGGCCAGGGACCGAGTAGGGTTCGGCGACCACCGCCAAGTCCACCAACCACTCAGCCATGGTCTGCATCAGCAGATCCTGGGCTGTCCTGCAGTGGTTGGCGTTCGCTTGAAGGATGCGATGCTCGACTCTGGCCATCAGTCGGACATCGCACCCTCCTCCGCAGCCGACGCAGGAACGGCGGTATTTGCGGCAGCAGCAGGCGCAGGCCCGATCGGCGCCTGCGCTTTGCCACGCTTAGGGGGGGGATTGCACTTTCCCCCCTTCATGACGTGGCCTGCCCGGCGGCCACTGGCGGCACACACCGCGCAGTGCGGCGTGGCGGCCTGGCAGGAGGCGGCTTTGTGGCCCTCCTTGCCGCAGCGGTAGCATGTGTCCGTCCTGTCAACCTTGGACGGACACAGGGGCCGGGTGTGGCCGATGCCGAAGCACCGGAAACACCGCAGAGGCCGGTCCTCGAGTGCCCGGACTGCGCCCGAGCTGAACCCGACTTGAAGCCGTCCTTTCGCAAGGACGGCTTTGGCAGCTGCGATTGGGCACTCGAGGCGGATTGTGCCCATTCCGCCGCGGCCGGGCCTTATGTCCCGGCCTTGGACCGCCGCCGCGCCACAGCCCCCTACCGCTGCGACCGCCACCACCACCTCCTCCTTGGTGACGGAGTCAACCAGCTCCGTCACCTCTATGGCCGCCAACTTGACCGGCCGGGCCACCTTGGCAGAGTCCGCGATGACCTCCTGCAGCTTGGCTGCAAAGAGGTCAGCGCGGGCGCTGCCCTCGGCCCCCGGGAACTCAAAAATTCGAGCCCCGGCCTGCGTCCGCCGGCACGACACACTGCCGATCCCCAGCTGTGTGGGATCGGCATTGCCGCGCGCTCGCACCAAAATGGGGGCGTAGGTCTCCCCTCGCCCCGCAGCCTCCGCGGTGAGCGTCACCACGACGGCTGCGGTTTTAGGGGGGACCAACTGCCCCCTTCCTCCGCCCTTCCCTTTGCCGCTCTCCTTACCCCTTCCCCCGCCGGTCGGCTGCGACCGGCTGGGAGCGGGGGCAGCGAGGACGGCAGGGACGGCAGGGAGGGCCGCTGCCGACCTCTTGCCCTTCCCTTTGCCCTTCCCCTTCCGGCCCACTTTCGTCCACTCGTTGGACGGAGTGGTCGACGGGAGAAGGGCATCTTCCGCCTGGGCTGAGGACGGCCCCGGCTCAGACCGCCTCTCATCTGCCTGGCTTGAGGACGGCCCCGGCTCAGACCGCCTCTTATCCGCCGCAAGCGGCGGTCGGAGGCGTTTCTCCGGCAGGAGCCGGTCCTCAATTCCCGCTAAGCAGGCTCTTGTGAAGGCCCTCTCCTCCATTACTACCTTGCGGATAATATCCTCAAGGTTGGAGGAGGGGCCCTCTGCTGCAGGCCTCGCCTTGGCCTGTTGTGGCCGGGCCGAGGCAGCGCCCTCCGCCACAGGGCTCGCCCTGGCCTGTTGTGGCCGGGCCGAGGCAGCGCCCTCTGCCACAGGGCTCGCCTCGACCTGTTGTGGCCGGGCCGTGGCTTCAGCCAGCTTCAGATGAAGCTGGCTGACCTCCGACTGCAGGCGATCAATCTTCGCCTGCAGTTGCCGCGTCTCGTCGGTGGCCTTGCGCTGTACCAGCTCCGCGACGACACCGCGCATGCTCGCGGCCCTGCACTTAAGGGCCTTCTGCAAGGTCCCCTTAATGTTGGAGGACTTGGAGGCGACCTCCACTATCTCCTCCTTGTCCTCCTCCGCCATTCTCTCCAGCTCGGCCAGAGAATAGTCCGCGTACAGGATGCGGGACGCACCGTACCCGGACTTGGCCCGGGCGATGTGCGCCCGCTCCTCCTTAGCGGCAACCCGCTCCTCCAGCTCTCGCTGGAGCTGCACCCGCCGAGCCAGGTCCAACTGGCGTTGGGCGTCCGCCAGCCCAACAACATGGGTCGACGCGGCCGTCGTTGGCTCTTTAGCCTTCGACGGCCCCGAGGCCGAGGAGCCCTCGGACCCACCGTTCTGCGATCGTGGCCGCTTCCGCAGCTGCGACCGCTTCCGCGACCGAGGGTCGACGGCGTCCGACACACATGAGTCGTTATCGGACGACTCGTCCGCCCCTCCAGAGAAGCTAGCCGCAGACGGCGCGCGGCTGGCCTCTGACGCCGAAGCGTCGGAGTGGCCCTGAGAAGGGCCTTTTGGATGGCCCTGAAAAGGGCCTTTGGGTTGGCCCTGAGAAGGGCCTTTGGGTTGGCCCTGAGAAGGGCCTTTGGGTTGGCCCTGAGAAGGGCCTTTTGTTTTTAAAAAGCGCCCGCAGGCGTCCCGCGAGGGAGTACAAGGCATAGAAGACGAGACAAGGCAGTTAAAAATAGTTAAAATTCGCTTCGAGATCACAGAGCACTTTAGCCAGACCCAGTCTGCCACTCCGTTACGGTGGTCAGAACTGGGCTGTTTCCAGGGGACACGACGTGGACGTATGCTCTGTGGGGGCCCCCCAACCTAACCTTTTTTTTTTTTTTTTTTTTTTTTTTTTTTTTTTTTTTTTTTTTTTGTTGACGCTGGGAAAAAATGCAATTACGCATACCCTCCCATCGGGGGACAGGAGGGGTATGTGGGACTCCCCGGGCGAACCAAACCCGGTATACCCACTAAAACGACCCAGCGCATTCCCGCTTCGTCATAGTGGCGGGGGACTGGGAAACCGGCATAGCCTTAACGACCAGTCCTCCGCCAACGATTGCCCCGCAAGGCGACCCCTCACACCCTCGCGGGTGTGGGGGGCCGGAATGACCCGCTAAGGTGACGGGTGCAATGCGGGCGAAGGCACCCCCGTGCCTGCCGCCCGCCGTCACCATGAGGAGGGAGGGCACGAAGCCTTCTCCCCCTTCCGCTGCGGAGCGGCGCAGCGAGAGGGTCGCCCCCCCCGCGCGCGCTCCGCCTCCTCCCTTTGCGAGCGAACTCGCAAAAGGAGGCTACCGCTGACCAGGCCTCCCCGCCCCCCAGCACGGCGTCGACCACGCCGGGAAGCGAGGGCCCGGTCCGACCACCGGCGGGCTCGGTGCGCCACCGGAAGCCGGACGCGCCCGGACCGGCCCCGTAAGACCGGACCGAGCGCGCCCAACGCCCGGCGGCACACCGAGCCCGCCCCGGCTCCTCCACTGCGGAGCGGCGCAACGAGAGGGTCATCCCCCCCGCGCGCGCTCCGCCTCCTCCCTTTGCGAGCGAACTCGCAAAAGGAGGCTACCGCTGACCAGGCCTCCCCGCCCCCCAGCACGGCGTCGACCACGCCGGGAAGCGAGGGCCCGGTCCACCCACCGGCGGGCTCGGTGCGCCGCCGGAAGCCGGACGCGCCCGGCCCAGCCCTCCACAAGACCGGACCGAGCGCGCCCAACGCCCGGCGGCACACCGAGCCCGCCCTGGCTCCTCCACTGCGCCCTCTGCGACCCAGAGGGCCGCGTGGAGTCGCCCCACCGTGTCAGAATATTGGCCACGACAGTAACATTCCCCGAGGAATAAGAATCTCTTCCCATTCATCGGGGACGGATACTGCCGCGCCCAGGGTGCACCGTCCACAGCAGCTGCTGTTCCCTCCAGACGTATCGAGAAGGACCGGCAGCCACTGGGCCCCCTAGGAGGTTTTCTGACCTAGCACCCCAACCTAACCTAACCTTTTTTTTTTTTTTTTTTTTTTTTGTTGACGCTGGGAAAAAATGCATTACGCATACCCTCCCGTCGGGGGACGGAAGGGGTATGTGGGACTCCCCGGGCGGACCCGGTATACCCACTAAAACGACCCAGCGCATTCCCGCTTCGTCACAGTGGCGGGGGACTGGGAAACCGGCACAGCCTTTACTTCCAGTCCTCCGTCGACGATTGAAAGGCACAGACCCCTCACACCCTCACGGGTGTGGGGGGTCGGGAATGACCGACGAAGGTGACGGGTGCAATGCGGGCGAAGGCACCCCCGTGCCTGCCGCCCGCCCGTCACCATTAGGAGGGAGGGCACGACGCCTTCTCCCTCGTCTTCGTCTGCGGAGCGCCGCAGCGAGAGGATCGTCCTCCCGCGCGCGCTCCGCTGCCTCCTTTTGCGAGATTACGTCCTCGCAAAAGGAGGCCACCGCTGACCAGGCCTCCTCGCTCCCCAGCATGGCGTCCACCACGCCAGGAAGCGAGAGGTCCGGTCCGACCACCGCGGTCAGACCGCGGCGCAGCTCGGACCACGCCGGGCACACCTCGAGGGTGTGCTGCGCCGTGTCCTCCGCCGCGCCGCAGTCGTGGCACGCCGGGGTTTCCTCCCTCCCGATCCGGTGCAGGTACGATCCGAAGCAACCATGCCCGGATAACACCTGCACCAGACGGAAAGAGAGGAAACCGTGGGACCGCTCGAGCCAGCCCCTCAGGACCGGACCGAGCGCGTCCAACGTCCGCCGGCCAAAGGCGGCGCTGGCGAGGTCCTCCGACCAATGGAGGACGATGGCGTCCCTCGCCTCTCGCCGCACCGCCTCCCGCTCTTCGCCCATGGGGCGCTCCCCGAGCGCCCTTCGGCGCGCCGTCCACTCGTACACTCTGGCGAGCACCCATGCCTCCAACTCCCAAGGCGGGGTGCCCGCCAGAGCGCACGCCGCCGAGAAGCCCACCGAGCGGTAAGCCCTAACCTAACCTAACCTTTTTTTTTTTTTTTTTTTTTGTTGACGCTGGGAAAAAATGCAATTACGCATACTCTCCCATCGGGGGACAGGAGGGGTATGTGGGACTCCCCGGGCGAACCAAACCCGGTATACCCACTAAAACGACCCAGCGCATTCCCGCTTCGTCATAGTGGCGGGGGACTGGGAAACCGGCATAGCCTTAACGACCAGTCCTCCGCCGACGATTGCCCCGCAAGGCGACCCCTCACACCCTCGCGGGTGTGGGAGGCCGGAATGACCCGCTAAGGTGACGGGTGCAATGCGGGCGAAGGCACCCCCGTGCCTGCCGCCCGCCGTCACCATGAGGAGGGAGGGCACGAAGCCTTCTCCCCCTTCCGCTGCGGAGCGGCGCAGCGAGAGGGTCGCACCCCCCGCGCGCACTCCGCCTCCTCCCTTTGCGAGCGAACTCGCAAAAGGAGGCTACCGCTGACCAGGCCTCCCCGCCCCCCAGCACGGCGTCGACCACACCGGGAAGCGAGGGCCCGGTCCAACCACCGGCGGGCTCGGTGCGCCACCGGAAGCCGGACGCGCCCGGACCGGCCCCGTAAGACCGGACCGAGCGCGTCCAACGCCCGGCGGCACACCGAGCCCGCCCCGGCTCCTCCGCTGCGGAGCGGCGCAACGAGAGGGTCGCCCCCCCCGCGCGCTCCGCCTCCTCCCTTTGCGAGCGAACTCGCAAAAGGAGGCGACCGCTGACCAGACCTCCCCGAACCCCAGCATGGCGCTCAACCACGCCGGGAAGCGAGAGGTCCGGTCCTACCACCGGCGGGCCCAGTGCGCCGCCGGACGCCGGGCGCGCCCGAGCCAGCCCTCCACAAGACCGGACCGAGCGCGCCCAACGCCCGGCGGCACACCGAGCCCGCCCTGGCTCCTCCACTGCGCCCTCTGCGACCCAGAGGGCCGCGTGGAGTCGCCCCACCGTGTCAGAATATTGGCCACGACAGTAACATTCCCCGAGGAATAAGAATCTCTTCCCATTCATCGGGGACGGATACTGCCGCGCCCAGGGTGCACCGTCCACAGCAGCTGCTGTTCCCTCCAGACGTATCGAGAAGGACCGGCAGCCACTGGGCCCCCTAGGAGGTTTTCTGACCTAGCACCCCAACCTAACCTAACCTAACCTAACCTTTTTTTTTTTTTTTTTTTTTTTTTTGTTGACGCTGGGAAAAAATGCAATTACGCATACCCTCCCATCGGGGGACAGGAGGGGTATGTGGGACTCCCCGGGCGAACCAAACCCGGTATACCCACTAAAACGACCCAGCGCATTCCCGCTTCGTCATAGTGGCGGGGGACTGGGAAACCGGCATAGCCTTAACGACCAGTCCTCCGCCGACGATTGCCCCGCAAGGCGACCCCTCACACCCTCGCAGTGTGGGGGGCCGGAATGACCCGCTAAGGTGACGGGTGCAATGCGGGCGAAGGCACCCCCGTGGCTGCCGCCCGCCGTCACCATGAGGAGGGAGGGCACGAAGCCTTCTCCCCCTTCCGCTGCGGAGCGGCGCAGCGAGAGGGTCGCCCCCCCCGCGCGCGCTCCGCCTCCTCCCTTTGCGAGCGAACTCGCAAAAGGAGGCTACCGCTGACCAGGCCTCCCCGCCCCCCAGCACGGCGTCGACCACGCCGGGTACGAGGGCCCGGTCCGACCACCGGCGGGCTCGGTGCGCCACCGGAAGCCGGACGCGCCCGGCCCGGCCCCGTAAGACCGGACCGAGCGCACCCAACGCCCGGCGGCACACCGAGCCCGCCCCGGCTCCTCCGCTGCGGAGCGGCGCAACGAGAGGGTCGCCCCCCCCGCGCGCGCTCCGCCTCCTCCCTTTGCGAGCGAACTCGCAAAAGGAGGCTACCGCTGACCAGGCCTCCCCGCCCCCCAGCACGGCGTCGACCACGCCGGGAAGCGAGGGCCCGGTCCACCCACCGGCGGGCTCGGTGCGCCGCCGGAAGCCGGACGCGCCCGGCCCAGCCCTCCACAAGACCGGACCGAGCGCGCCCAACGCCCGGCGGCACACCGAGCCCGCCTTGGCTCCTCCACTGCGCCCTCTGCGTCCCAGAGGGCCGCGTGGAGTCGCCCCACCGTGTCAGAATATCGGCCACGACAGTAACGTTCCCCGAGGAATAAGAATCTCTTCCCATTCATCGGGGACGGATACTGCCGCGCCCAGGGTGCACCGTCCTCAGCAGCTGCTGTTCCCTCCAGACGTATCGAGAAGGACCGGCAGCCACTGGGCCCACGAGGAGGTTTTCTGACCTAGCACCCCAACCTAACCTTTTTTTTTTTTTTTTTTGTTGACGCTGGGAAAAAATGCATTACGCATACCCTCCCGTCGGGGGACGGAAGGGGTATGTGGGACTCCCCGGGCGGACCCGGTATACCCACTAAAACGACCCAGCGCATTCCCGCTTCGTCATAGTGGCGGGGGACTGGGAAACCGGCATAGCCTTAACGACCAGTCCTCCGCCGACGATTGCCCCGCAAGGCGACCCCTCACACCCTCGTGGGTGTGGGGGCCGGAATGACCCGCTAAGGTGACGGGTGCAATGCGGGCGAAGGCACCCCCGTGCCTGCCGCCCGCCGTCACCATGAGGAGGGAGGGCACGAAGCCTTCCCCCCTTCCGCTGCGGAGCGGCGCAGCGAGAGGGTCGCCCCCCCCGCGCGCGCTCCGCCTCCTCCCTTTGCGAGCGAACTCGCAAAAGGAGGCTACCGCTGACCAGGCCTCCCCGCCCCCCAGCACGGCGTCGACCACGCCGGGAAGCGAGGGTCCGGTCCGACCACCGGCGGGCTCGGTGCGCCACCGGAAGCCGGACGCGCCCGGACCGGCCCCGTAAGACCGGACCGAGCGCGCCCAACGCCCGGCGGCACACCGAGCCCGCCCCGGCTCCTCCGCTGCGGAGCGGCGCCACGAGAGGGTCGCCCCCCCCGCGCGCGCTCCGCCTCCTCCCTTTGCGAGACGAACTTGCAAAAGGAGGCTACCGCTGACCAGGCCTCCCCGCCCCCCAGCACGGCGTCGACCACGCCGGGAAGCGAGGGCCCGGTCCACCCACCGGCGGGCTCGGTGCGCCGCCGGAAGCCGGACGCGCCCGGCCCAGCCCTCCACAAGACTGGACCGAGCGCGCCCAACGCCCGGCGGCACACCGAGCCCGCCCTAGCTCCTCCACTGCGCCCTCTGCGTCCCAGAGGGCCGCGCGGAGTCGCCCCACCGTGTCAGAATATCGGCCACGACAGTAACGTTCCCCGAGGAATAGGAATCTCTTCCCATTCATCGGGGACGGATACTGCCGCGCCCAGGGTGCACCGTCCTCAGCAGCTGCTGTTCCCTCCAGACGTATCGAGAAGGACCGGCAGCCACTGGGCCCACGAGGAGGTTTTCTGACCTAGCACCCCACCCCAACCTAACCTTTTTTTTTTTTTTTTTTTTTTTTTTGTTAACGCTGGGAAAAAATGCATTACGCATACCCTCCCGTCGGGGGACAGGAGGGGTATGTGGGACTCCCCGGGCGGACCCGGTATACCCACTAAAACGACCCAGCGCATTCCCGCTTCGTCACAGTGGCGGGGGACTGGGAAACCGGCACAGCCTTTACTTCCAGTCCTCCGCCGACGATTGAAAGGCACAGACCCCTCACACCCTCACGGGTGTGGGGGGTCGGGAATGACCGACGAAGGTGACGGGTGCAATGCGGGCGAAGGCACCCCCGTGCCTGCCGCCCGCCCGTCACCATTAGGAGGGAGGGCACGACGCCTTCTCCCCCGTCTTCGTCTGCGGAGCGCCGCAGCGAGAGGATCGTCCTCCCGCGCGCGCTCCGCTGCCTCCTTTTGCGAGATTACGTCCTCGCAAAAGGAGGCCACCGCTGACCAGGCCTCCTCGCTCCCCAGCATGGCGTCCACCACGCCAGGAAGCGAGAGGTCCGGTCCGACCACCGCGGTCAGACCGCGGCGCAGCTCGGACCACGCCGGGCACACCTCGAGGGTGTGCTGCGCCGTGTCCTCCGCCGCGCCGCAGTCGTGGCACGCCGGGGTTTCCTCCCTCCCGATCCGGTGCAGGTACGATCCGAAACAACCATGCCCGGACAACACCTGCACCAGACGGAAAGAGAGGAAACCGTGGGACCGCTCGAGCCAGCCCCGCAGGACCGGACCGAGCGCGTCCAACGTCCGGCGGCCAAAGGCGGCGCTGGCGAGGTCCTCCGACCAATGGAGGACGATGGCGTCCCTCGCCTCTCGCCGCGCCGCCTCCCGCTCTTCGCCCATGGGGCACTCCCCGAGCGCCTTTCGGCGCGCCGTCCACTCGACCCCAACCTAACCTAACCTAACCTTTTTTTTTTTTTTTTTTTTTTTTTTTTTTTTTTTTTTTTTTGACGCTGGGAAAAAATGCATTACGCATACCCTCCCATCGGGGGACAGGAGGGGTATGTGGGACTCCCCGGGCGGGCCCGGTATACCCACTAAAACGACCCAGCGCATTCCCGCTTCGTCATAGTGGCGGGGGACTGGGAAACCGGCAAAGCCTTTACGTCCAGTCCTCCGCCGACGATTGCCCCGCAAGACAACCCCTCACACCCTTACGAGTGTGGGGGGCCGGAATGACCGCAAAGGTGACGAGTGCAATGCGGGCGAAGGCACCCCCGTGCCTGCCGCCCGCCGTCACCGTGAGGAGGGAGGGCACAACGCCCTCTCCCCCTTCCGCTGCGGAGCGGCGCAGCGAGGGGATCGCCCCCCCGCGCGCGCCCCGCCTCCTCCCTTTGCGAGACGAACTCACAAAAGGAGGCGACCGCTGACCAGGCCGACCCGCCCCCCAGCGTGGCGCTCAACCACGCCGTGAAGCGAGAGGTCCAGTCCTACCACCGGCGGGCCCAGTGCGCCGCCGGACGCCGGGCGCGCCCGAGCCAGCCCTCCACAAGACTGGACCGAGCGCACCCAACGCCCGGCGGCACATCGAGCCCGGCCCGGCTCCTCCGCTGCGGAGCGTCGCAACGAGAGGATCGCCCCCCCGCGCGCGCTCCGCCTCCTCCCTTTGCGAGCGAACTCGCAAAAGGAGGCGACCGCTGACCAGGCCTCCCCGCCCCCCAGCATGGCATCGACCACGCCGGGAAGCGGGGGCCCGGTCCGACCACCGGCGGGCTTGGTGCGCCGCCGGACGCCGGACGCGTCCAACGCCCGGCGGCACACCGAGCCCGCCCTGGCTCCTCCACTGCGCCCTCTGCGTCTCAGAGGGTCGCGCGGAGTCGCCCCACCGTGTCAGAATATCGGCCACGACAGTAACGTTCCCCGAGGAATAAGAATGTCTTCCCATTCATCGGGGACGGATACTGCCGCGCCCAGGGTGCACCGGCCTCAGCAGCTGCTGTTCCCTCCAGACGTATCGAGAAGGACCGGCAGCCACTGGGCCCCCTAGGAGGTTTTCTGACCTAGCACCCCAACCTAACCTTTTTTTTTTTTTTTTTTTTTTTTTTTTGTTGACGCTGGGAAAAAATGCATTACGCATACCCTCCCATCGGGGGACAGGAGGGGTATGTGGGACTCCCCGGGCGGACCCGGTATACCCACTAAAACGACCCAGCGCATTCCCGCTTCGTCATAGTGGCGGGGGACTGGGAAACCGGCAAAGCCTTTACGTCCAGTCTTCCGCCGACGATTGCCCCGCAAGACAACCCCTCACACCCTTACGAGTGTGGGGGGCCGGAATGACCGCAAAGGTGACGAGTGCAATGCGGGCGAAGGCACCCCCGTGCCTGCCGCCCGCCGTCACCGTGAGGAGGGAGGGCACAACGCCCTCTCCCCCTTCCGCTGCGGAGCGGCGCAGCGAGGGGATCGCCCCCCCGCGCGCGCCCCGCCTCCTCCCTTTGCGAGACGAACTCACAAAAGGAGGCGACCGCTGACCAGGCCGACCCGCCCCCCAGCGTGGCGCTCAACCACGCCGTGAAGCGAGAGGTCCGGTCCTACCACCGGCGGGCCCAGTGCGCCGCCGGACGCCGGGCGCGCCCGAGCCAGCCCTCCACAAGACTGGACCGAGCGCGCCCAACGCCCGGCGGCACACCGAGCCCGCCCCGGCTCCTCCGCTGCGGAGCGTCGCAACGAGAGGATCGCCCCCCCGCGCGCGCTCCGCCTCCTCCCTTTGCGAGCGAACTTGCAAAAGGAGGCGACCGCTGACCAGGCCTCCCCGCCCCCCAGCATGGCATCGACCACGCCGGGAAGCGAGGGCCCGGTCCGACCACCGGCGGGCTTGGTGCGCCGCCGGACGCCGGACGCGTCCAACGCCCGGCGGCACACCGAGCCCGCCCTGGCTCCTCCACTGCGCCCTCTGCGTCCCAGAGGGCCGCGTGGAGTCGCCCCACCGTGTCAGAATATTGGCCACGACAGTAACGTTCCCCGAGGAATAAGAATCTCTTCCCATTCATCGGGGACGGATACTGCCGCGCCCAGGGTGCACCGTCCACAGCAGCTGCTGTTCCCTCCAGACGTATCGAGAAGGACCGGCAGCCACTGGGCCCCCTAGGAGGTTTTCTGACCTAGCACCCCACCCCAACCTAACCTAACCTAACCTAACCCGTGAATATTTTCGGTTCTAGACGTGCGATTTTGAAGCTGTTTTCAGCATTTTTAGACTAAACTAGGCGTCCGCCGACGTCCTGACGATATTGCACTCACCGAACTACCCTTATAAAAAACTTCCCTTACCACCCTTAGAAATTTTTCGAATTTTTTACTAAAACTCATCAAAATTTAGTGTTTTTCCAAATTTTCTTTCAAATTATAGTTGCAATAGTACTCACCCTTCATCCCTGTGTTCTGGTCCGCGTTCCGTGCGCCAGCGCCCAGGTTGGAGGTTGAAACCCTAAATTTTTTGGTTCAAAAACTGGTTTTTTGACCAAAACTCAAAAATTTTATTCGGCACCCACCCTGTTTTATTTCGTAATTAGCTAGCCCGCGACGAGCCGCTTCTTTTGAGCCCTCGCTCGCCCGTCTAGCTCAAATAAAACTTGTACATTTTTAAAAAATAGTTTTTTCTCATAGTTTCTGTATAGTACCTAAATCCACCTAAGGGAGATAGTTTTTAGCAAAAACGTGAATATTTTCGGTTCTAGACGTGCGATTTTGAAGCTGTTTTCAGCATTTTTAGACTAAACTAGGCGTCCGCCGACGTCCTGACGATATTGCACTCACCGAACTACCCTTATAAAAAACTTCCCTTACCACCCTTAGAAATTTTTCGAATTTTTTACTAAAACTCATCAAAATTTAGTGTTTTTCCAAATTTTCTTTCAAATTATAGTTGCAATAGTACTCACCCTTCATCCCTGTGTTCTGGTCCGCGTTCCGTGCGCCAGCGCCCAGGTTGGAGGTTGAAACCCTAAATTTTTTGGTTCAAAAACTGGTTTTTTGACCAAAACTCAAAAATTTTATTCGGCTCCCACCCTGTTTTATTTCGTAATTAGCTAGCCCGCGACGAGCCGCTTCTTTTGAGCCCTCGCTCGCCCGTCTAGCTCAAATAAAACTTGTACATTTTTAAAAAATAGTTTTTTCTCATAGTTTCTGTATAGTACCTAAATCCACCTAAGGGAGATAGTTTTTGGGGTGCTTGGTCAGAAAACCTCCTCGTGGGCCCAGTGGCTGCCGGTCCCTCTCGATACGTCTGGAGGGAACAGCAGCTGCTGTGGACGGTGCACCCTGGGCGCGGCAGTATCCTTCCCCGATGAATGGGAAGAGATTCTTATTCCTCGGGGAATGTTACTGTCGTGGCCAATATTCTGACATGGTGGGGTCCAGACTGGACCAATGGGGCGTTCCTCCGCGCGACCCTCTGAAAAGCAGAGGGCGCAGTGGAGGAGCAAGGGCGGGCTCGGTGTGCACTTACCCTGCCGCCGGGCAGACAGTGAAGGGCTGCGTCCTTCACTGTCCCCGTCGTATATCGTAATCCCATCATCGGAGTGTCGTGGATCACGTCTCGCGGCTTCGATAGGGACCGAGGGTCTTGGCTTGGCCGCCCGGACCGCGAGGTAGAAAACCTCTATAAAAAGTTACCCCGAATCCCAAGCGGCGCCGCACCGCGAGGGGATGTATGGCTGACGGGTAAATCAGTCGCTAGTGCGCCCCCCCGCCAGAGTACCAGCCGACCCTCTGGCGGGTTATGGGTTAAAATCCGCAGGCTTATCTGGGTACAGGGGGTACCCCAGATGGACTTTTTAGATCCCCCACTACTCGTGGGAACAGACATGGAAACTAGCACAAAAAACAAAAACACTGCCGAACAAGGCATTCGTGGGGAAGGGAGGGATGCGGTGTCGGGGGCCGACGCCGCATCCAGCGATGTGAGCGCGGGAGGAGGCTCAGAGAGCTCCTCCCGCCGCGAGAGGACCAGGACTGCTGCTGCGGAGAACTCTAAGTTCTTCCGCAAGCGGTCCTGGCCGGAGGGCGACCATGGGTCGTCTTCCGAAGGCGAGCTGGCCTCAGCCCGCAAGATCCCCACCAACAGGCGTGGTGGTATCCGCGGCAAAGGGCGGGGCCTCTCTGCGGCCCAAAGCGCGGCGCGGCTCGCTGAGGAGGGGCGGCCCCCGGGGGTGGCCGGTCACGAGGTGTCCCGTTTGGGCACCTCTGGTGACGAGGCGGATGCAACTGGCGGCTCCGATGCGGAGCGTAAGTCCAGGTTTGCGGCGGAGGTGGAGGCCGCTTTGAGGGTGGTGGCCCACAAGGTGAAGCCCTCCACCAAATTTGGGGCCATACCGGCGGCTTCCGCCTCCATTCTGGCGGCAGCAGAGGCCGCCTATGCGAGGCCTCCGCCTGGCGAAGTGGCCAAACTGCGGGCGGAGGTCGCCCGCCTGACGGCCGCGACGGAGCATCTCCAAAAGGAGAATGGGGAGCTCCGAGCAGACCTGGCCAGTCTGCGCGAGTCCGGCTCCCGCGAGGCGCCCCAAAAAAAGGGGGGCCAGCAGGGACAAAGCCAGCCTGCGTTGGTGGAGAACCAGGTGCTGAACCTGGTTCGGCAGGAGCTGGCTGCCTTCCAGGCGCGGTTCTCCGTCCTGGAGGGCATTGTCCTGCGGCCCCCCTTGGCAGCTAACAAGGCCACCCCGGGCCCGAGGGCGGCCTCATATGCTGCTGTGGCTGCCGCCTCCGTATCTGGGCCGTCCAGCCAGCCCTCCGGCAGGGCTGCGGTGGCCCCCCCCAAAAAGCCGGCTCCGGCAAAACCGGCGCCGGCCAAGAAGGCGGTGGCCCAGAAGAGGGGCAAGGCGGCGGCAAAGCCCGCGAAAACGCCAGCGCCAGCGGCGGGCCAGCCGCTGCCGCAGCCGCAGCCGCAGCGGCAGCAGCAGCGGCCGCTCCCCCCCCCTCCGCCCCCTAAGCCAGCCGCGGCCGAAGCTGGGTGGCAGGTGGTCGGGGAAAAGAAGAGGGGGAAGAAAGCGGCCAAAAAGGCGAGGCAAGCTGAGCGGAAGCGCCAGCAGAAGGCGAGAAGCGTCGCGGCTAGGCTCCGCGCCCCGAAGACCGCAGCTGTAGTGATCACACTACAGCCGGACGCGGAAAAGAAGGGCGTGTCCTACCGCGACGTGCTCGCAAAGGCGAAGGCGACGGTGAACCTCGGGGAGCTGGGGATCACCGGGGGACTCCGGCTGAAAGTCACCGCGACAGGGGCGCGAGTGCTGGAGGTCCCCGGTGAGACCAGTGGCTCGTCCGCTGACGCTCTGGCTGAAAAGCTCAGAGCGTCCCTGAATGCGGACGAGGTCCGAGTGTCCAGGCCCGTTAAGTGCGCAGACCTGCGCATCCTGGGTCTGGACGACTCGGTCACCGAGGAGGAGGTGGTGGCCGCCGTCACCAGGACCGGTGGGTGCCCTGCCGAGCACGTCAAGGCGGGCACCTTACGTCCGGACCAGACGGGCATGCGGACCACCATGGTTAGCTGCCCTGTGACGGCGGCTAGGAAAATAGTGGAGGGCCGAAGGCTCCTGGTGGGGTGGGTCTCAGCGCAGGTGAAGCTGCTGGAGCCCAGACCTCTGAGGTGCTTCCGCTGCCACGTGGGGCACCACGTGTCAGTGAAATGCACCTCGGAGGTGGACCGCAGCCGCCTGTGCTTCCGATGCAGTCAGCCCGGTCACATGGCCGCGGCTTGCTCCGCCACGCCGCACTGCGCTGCATGTGCGGCGGCTGGCAAGCCCGCCGACCACCGGGCTGGGAGCAAGGCCTGCGCCCAACCCACCAGGACCAGGGGCAGGGGAAGGCGGAGGCCCTCCGCCGTTGCCACCACCACCCCCACCGTCGCCACCGCCGCAGCCGCCGCCACCGTCGCCGCCGCCGCTGCCACCGCCGCTGCCGCCACTGCTGCAACTCCCGCAGCGGGGCCCTTACAGGGGGCCCGGGGGGGGCTGAAATGGAGTGCCAATAGTGGCCCCATTACGCCTCCTCCAGGCGAACATCAACCACTGCGCCTGCGCTCAGGATCTGTTGCTCCAGAGCATGGCGCAGTGGTCGATCAATGTCGCCGTGGTCGCTGAGCCGTACTTTGTCCCACCCAGGGAAGACTGGGTGGAGGACCTAAGCGGCTCAGTGACCATAATTTCGTCGGCCGCCGCCGGTACCCCGACCCTTGAGAGTGTCAGGAAGGGTCAGGGGTGCGTAGCAGCCCGGTTCGGGGAGATTGTCGTAGCGGGAGTCTACTTCTCTCCGAGCCGAACTCTCGCCGAGTTCCACAACTCCCTCATGGAGTTGAGTGTCGTCATCGGAGGCCATTCCCTCCCCGTGCTTGTGCTCGGGGACTTCAACGCCAAGAACTTGGCTTGGGGTTCTCGTTGCACGGACGTGCGGGGAAGGATGGTGGAGGACTGGGCTCTGGAGGCAGGCCTGGTCGTCCTAAATCGGGGTTCTGTCCCCACGTGTGTGCGGATGCGGGGCGAGTCGGTGGTGGACATATCGTTCGCTAGCCCCGCTCTGTCACCGCGTGTGCTTGACTGGCGCGTAATGGAGGAGGTGGAGACCTATTCCGACCACCGGTATATCCGGTTCGATGTCTCTGCCCCCTCAAGCGCGCCGGTCCAACAGGCCCCGAGTGGTCCGCGATGGGCGCTGAAGCAGCTGGACCGGGAGCTCCTCCTGGAAGCCTCGATCGTGCAGGCCTGGGTGACACCACCGGGCAGGCCTGCCGATGTCAACAGCGAGGCGGGGTGGTTCCAGGAGGCCATGTCCGAGATATGTGACGTGGCAATGCCCCGAGTTCGGCCAGGAAGCGCCCGGCGTCAGGTGCACTGGTGGTCGCCAGAGCTGACGTCTCTGCGCGAGGCGTGCGTCGCCGCGCGGCACCTGTACGCCAGGCATCGCAGGCTCCGCATCCGTCCTGCGGATGCGGCAGCCATTGAGGCGGAGCTGTACGAGGGGTACAGAGCAGCGAAGACCGCCCTCCAAGAGGCTGTCCAGCGGGCCAAGGATTTGGCCCGCGAGGAGATGCTGGAGACTCTCGACAGAGATCCGTGGGGGCGCCCTTACCAGATGGTGCGGAACAAACTCCGCACCTGGGCCCCCCCGCTGACGCAGAGTCTCCGGCCGCAGCTCGTGGAGGACGTGGTGAGCGCTCTGTTCCCTTCGCGAGGGGAACATCCTCCCCCGCCTATGGCTCCGCCGCTTGCGGTGCCGGAAGCGGACCACGATGACGATGACGACACTCCGGAGGTGACTGGGGTAGACCTGAGAGTGGCGGTAAACCGGCTTAAGGCCAGGAATACCGCCCCGGGACCCGATGGCTTACCTGGCAAAGCCTGGGTCCTGGCCTTGCAGGCTCTCGGGCCCCGACTGGAGGGGCTCCTAAGCGCATGCTTGGAGAGAGGCCAGTTCCCGCTTCGTTGGAAGACAGGGAAGCTGGTCCTCATCCGGAAGCCGGGGCGCCCTGCGGACTCTCCGTCCGCATACCGGCCCATTGTGTTGCTCGACGAGGTGGGCAAGCTCTTCGAAAGAGTAATTGCAAACCGCCTCGCCGGGCACCTGGTGGGGATTGGGCCGGATCTTGCGGACAACCAGTTTGGTTTCCGCAAGGGGCGCTCGACGGTGGACGCCATCATGCGCGTGAGAGCCCTCACGACGGGGGCTGCGGTGTCCAGGGGTGGGGTGGTCTTGGCGGTGTCTCTCGACATCGCCAACGCCTTCAACTCCATGCCCTGGAGCTGCATTAGGGAGGCACTCCGGTATCACCGGGTGCCGACCTACCTTCGTCGTGTGGTCGGGGACTACCTGACGGACAGGTATGTCATATATCCCGGTCACAACGGAGAATGGAACCGGCGAGAGATGTCGTGCGGTGTTCCACAGGGATCGGTTCTGGGGCCGCCCTTGTGGAACATCGGCTACGACTATGTGCTGCGTGCCGACCTCCCTAGCGGCGTCAGCGTAGTCTGCTACGCTGACGACACGCTGGTGCTGGCGCAGGGGAGGTCGCACGAGGCGGCGGCCGAATTGATGACACGCGGGGTTGCGATAGTCGTTGAGAGGATCCGGCAATTGGGTCTCGAGGTGGCATTGCACAAGTCTGAGGCCATGTGCTTTCATGGGCCTCGGAGCGCGCCACCGTCGGGATCCATACTCACGGTAGGAGGGGTTCCCGTCGGCGTCGAGTCGACGTTGAGGTACCTCGGACTCGTCCTCGACAGCCGATGGAACTTCGTGGAGCATTTCCGACGTTTGGCTCCCAGACTGGAAAAGGCCGGGGCTGCTTTCAAGCGGCTCCTGCCCAACCTGGGGGGGCCAAACGCCTCCTGCCGGAGGCTCTATGCGGGGATCTTGCGGTCCATGGCCCTTTACGGGGCCCCGGTGTGGGCGCGTTCGTTGAGGTTGCGTGCAAAGCACTACCTGAACGCGCCCCAAAAGGTGGTAGCCGTAAGGCTGATCCGGGGGTACCGCACGATCTCCCGCGAGGCGGCGAGCCTCCTTGCCGGATTGCCGCCATGGGATCTGGAGGCCATAGTCCTCGCGCGCCTGCACGAGTGGCGCGCGGAGGTACAGAGCCGGGGGGTAACTCCGCTGCCGCGGCATATTGTCGCGCGGCGGACAGACCTCCGCCGTGATCTCATGGCGACATGGCGAGAGCGACTATCGCAACCCCGTTCAGGGCACGCCACGATAGTGGCGGTAAGTCCCCTCTTTGAGGAGTGGCTAGGGAGGCGCCACGGCGCCCTCACCTTCCGCCTGACGCAGGTCCTCACCGGACACGGGTGCTTCGGGAGGTACCTGTACCGAATCGGGCGGGAGGAAACGCCCGGGTGCTACTATTGCGAGGATCGACCGGAGGACACGGTGGAGCACACCGTTGAGGTCTGCTCCGCTTGGGAGGAGCACCGCCGTGTCCTCGTAGCGGCGATTGGCGGCGGCGACCTCTCGCGTCCGGCCCTGGTTCAAGCCATGGTCCGGGGCGAGAGGGAATGGGAAGCCGTCGCCTCCTTCTGCGAAGCAGTCATGCTAGCGAAGGAGGCGGCGGAACGTGAGAGGGAGAGAACCTCCTCACGTCCCAGCCGCCGCGGGAGAAGCACCGGGCGTCGGGGGCCACGCCGTGATGGCTCTCGGCCACCGTAGGCGCGGGCCTGTGGACGGCGAGTAATGGGCTAGCTCGCCGTCCGTCCGTCGTATGACGACGGGCAGGCCGTGTCGACGGCGCGTTCGTGTTCCACGCGCGCCTCAAAGAGTTGTCAGCAAACGGGAGGGGCCCGCAAGGGCCGGTGCCTGCCAGGGCTGCGGGACTGTTCGAAAGAGATACCGCGGCCCTGGAACATAAAGGGCCAATGAAGGAACATGGGTGTTTTTTAGTCAGTAAGAGTCTGACACTCCCTTCCGCTCCGCCCAGAGCGGGAGGAGTCATTTGATGATTTCTCACCCTCCAAAAAAAAAAAAAAAAAAAAAAAAAAGGGAGATAGTTTTTAGCAAAAAAGTGAATATATTCGGTTCTAGACGTGCGATTTTGAAGCTGTTTTCAGCATTTTTAGACTAAACTAGGCGTCCGCCGACGTCCTGACGATATTGCACTCACCGAACTACCCTTATAAAAAACTTCCCTTACCACCCTTAGAAATTTTTCGAATTTTTTACAAAAACTCATCAAAATTTAGTGTTTTTCCAAATTTTCTTTCAAATTATAGTTGCAATAGTACTCACCCTTCATCCCTGTGTTCTGGTCCGCGTTCCGTGCACCAGCGCCCAGGTTGGAGGTTGAAACCCTAAATTTTTTGGTTCAAAAACTGGTTTTTTGACCAAAACTCAAAAATTTTATTCGGCACCCACCCTGTTTTATTTCGTAATTAGCTAGCCCGCGACGAGCCGCTTCTTTTGAGCCCTCGCTCGCCCGTCTAGCTCAAATAAAACTTGTAAATTTTCAAAAAACAGTATTTCTCATAGTTTCTGTATAGTACCTAAATCCACCTAAGGGAGATAGTTTTGCCGTATCGACGGCGCGTTCGTGTTCCACGCGCGCCTCAAAGAGTTGTCAGCATACGGGAGGGACCCGCAAGGGCCGGTGCCTGCCAGAGCTGCGGGACTGTTCGAAAGAGATACCGCGGCCCTGGAACATAAAGGGCCAACGAAGGAACATGGGTGTTTTTTAGTCAGTAAGAGTCTGACACTCCCTTCCGCTCTGCCCAGGGCGGGAGGAGTCATTTGATGATTTCTCACCCTCCAAAAAAAAAAAAAAAAAAAAAAAAGGGAGATAGTTTTTAGCAAAAAAGTGAATATATTCGGTTCTAGACGTGCGATTTTGAAGCTGTTTTCAGCATTTTTAGACTAAACTAGGCGTCCGCCGACGTCCTGACGATATTGCACTCACCGAACTACCCTTATAAAAAACTTCCCTTACCACCCTTAGAAATTTTTCGAATTTTTTACAAAAACTCATCAAAATTTAGTGTTTTTCCAAATTTTCTTTCAAATTATAGTTGCAATAGTACTCACCCTTCATCCCTGTGTTCTGGTCCGCGTTCCGTGCACCAGCGCCCAGGTTGGAGGTTGAAACCCTAAATTTTTTGGTTCAAAAACTGGTTTTTTGACCAAAACTCAAAAATTTTATTCGGCACCCACCCTGTTTTATTTCGTAATTAGCTAGCCCGCGACGAGCCGCTTCTTTTGAGCCCTCGCTCGCCCGTCTAGCTCAAATAAAACTTGTAAATTTTCAAAAAACAGTATTTCTCATAGTTTCTGTATAGTACCTAAATCCACCTAAGGGAGATAGTTTTTAGCAAAAAAGTGAATATATTCGGTTCTAGACGTGCGATTTTGAAGCTGTTTTCAGCATTTTTAGACTAAACTAGGCGTCCGCCGACGTCCTGACGATATTGCACTCACCGAACTACCCTTATAAAAAACTTCCCTTACCACCCTTAGAAATTTTTCGAATTTTTTACAAAAACTCATCAAAATTTAGTGTTTTTCCAAATTTTCTTTCAAATTATAGTTGCAATAGTACTCACCCTTCATCCCTGTGTTCTGGTCCGCGTTCCGTGCACCAGCGCCCAGGTTGGAGGTTGAAACCCTAAATTTTTTGGTTCAAAAACTGGTTTTTTGACCAAAACTCAAAAATTTTATTCGGCACCCACCCTGTTTTATTTCGTAATTAGCTAGCCCGCGACGAGCCGCTTCTTTTGAGCCCTCGCTCGCCCGTCTAGCTCAAATAAAACTTGTAAATTTTCAAAAAACAGTATTTCTCATAGTTTCTGTATAGTACCCCAACCTTTTTTTTTTTTTTTTTTTTTTTTTTTTTTAACGCTGGGAAAAAATGCATTACGCATACCCACCCGCCGGGGGACGGGAGGGGTATGTGGGACTCCCCGGGCGAACCAAACCCGGTATACCCACTAAAACGACCCAGCGCATTCCCGCTTCGTCAGAGTGGCGGGGGACTGGGAAACCGGCATAGCCTTAACGACCAGTCCTCCGCCGACGATTGCCCCGCAAGGCGACCCGTCACACCCTCGCGGGTGTGGGGGGCCGGAATGACCGCAAAGGTGACGTGTGCAATGCGCCGTCACCATGAGGAGGGAGGGCACAACGCCCTCTCCCCCCTCCGCTGCGGAGCGGCGCAGCGAGAGGGTCGCCCCCCCCGCGCGCGCTCCGCCTCCTCCCTTTGCGAGCGAACTCGCAAAAGGAGGCGACCGCCGACCAGGCCTCCCCGCCCCCCAGCACGGTGCCGACCACGCCGGGAAGTGAGGGCCCGGTCCAACCACCGGCGGGCTCGGTGCGCCACCGGAAGCCGGACGCGCCCGGCCCGGCCCCGCAAGACCGGACCGAGCGCGCCCAACGCCCGGCGGCACACCGAGCCCACCCTGGCTCCTCCGCTGCGGAGCGGCGCAACGAGAGGGTCGCCCCCCCCGCGCGCGCTCCGCCTCCTCCCTTTGCGAGACTAACTCGCAAAAGGAGGCGACCGCTGACCAGGCCTGCCCGCCCCCCAGCACGGCGTTGACCACGCCGGGAAGCGAGGGCCCGGTCCACCCACCGGCGGGTTCGGTGCGCCGCCGGAAGCCGGATGCGCCCGGCCCAGCCCTCCGCAAGACCGGACCGAGCGCGCCCAACGCCCGGCGGCACACCGAGCCCGCCCTGGCTCCTCCACTGCGCCCTCTGCGTCCCAGAGGGCCGCGTGGAGTCGCCCCACCGTGTCAGAATATCGGCCACGACAATAACGTTCCCCGAGGAATAAGAATCTCTTCCCATTCATCGGGGACGGATACTGCCGCGCCCAGGGTGCACCGTCCTCAGCAGCTGCTGTTCCCTCCAGACGTATCGAGAAGGACCGGCAGCCACTGGGCCCACGAGGAGGTTTTCTGACCTAGCACCCCATAGTACCCCAACCTAACCTTTTTTTTTTTTTTTTGTTGACGCTGGGAAAAAATGCAATTACGCATACCCTCCCATCGGGGGACAGGAGGGGTATGTGGGACTCCCCGGGCGAACCAAACCCGGTATACCCACTAAAACGACCCAGCGCATTCCCGCTTCGTCATAGTGGCGGGGGACTGGGAAACCGGCATAGCCTTAACGACCAGTCCTCCGCCGACGATTGCCCCGCAAGACAACCCCTCACACCCTTACGAGTGTGGGGGGCCGGAATGACCCGCTAAGGTGACGGGTGCAATGCGGGCGAAGGCACCCCCGTGCCTGCCGCCCGCCGTCACCATGAGGAGGGAGGGCACGAAGCCTTCTCCCCCTTCCGCTGCGGAGCGGCGCAGCGAGAGGGTCGCCCCCCCCGCGCGCGCTCCGCCTCCTCCCTTTGCGAGCGAACTCGCAAAAGGAGGCTACCGCTGACCAGGCCTCCCCGCCCCCCAGCACGGCGTCGACCACGCCGGGAAGCGAGGGCCCGGTCCGACCACCGGCGGGCTCGGTGCGCCACCGGAAGCCGGACGCGCCCGGACCGGCCCCGTAAGACCGGACCGAGCGCGCCCAACGCCCGGCGGCACACCGAGCCCGCCCCGGCTCCTCCGCTGCGGAGCGGCGCAACGAGAGGGTCGCCCCCCCCGCGCGCGCTCCGCCTCCTCCCTTTGCGAGCGAACTCGCAAAAGGAGGCTACCGCTGACCAGGCCTCCCCGCCCCCCAGCACGGCGTCGACCACGCCGGGAAGCGAGGGCCCGGTCCACCCACCGGCGGGCTCGGTGCGCCGCCGGAAGCCGGACGCGCCCGGCCCAGCCCTCCACAAGACCGGACCGAGCGCGCCCAACGCCCGGCGGCACACCGAGCCCGTCCTGGCTCCTCCACTGCGCCCTCTGCGACCCAGAGGGCCGCGTGGAGTCGCCCCACCGTGTCAGAATATTGGCCACGACAGTAACATTCCCCGAGGAATAAGAATCTCTTCCCATTCATCGGGGACGGATACTGCCGCGCCCAGGGTGCACCGTCCACAGCAGCTGCTGTTCCCTCCAGACGTATCGAGAAGGACCGGCAGCCACTGGGCCCCCTAGGAGGTTTTCTGACCTAGCACCCCACCCCAACCTAACCTAACCTAACCTTTTTTTTTTTTTTTTTTTTTTTTTTTTTTTTTTTTTTTTTTTTTTTTTGTTAACACTGGGAAAAAATGCATTACGCATACCCTCCTGTCGGGGGACAGGAGGGGTATGTGGGACTCCCCGGGCGGACCCGGTATACCCACTAAAACGACCCAGCGCATTCCCGCTTCGTCACAGTGGCGGGGGACTGGGAAACCGGCAAAGCCTTTACTTCCAGTCCTCCGCCGACGAATGAAAGGCAGACCCCTTACACCCTCACGGGTGCGGGGGGTCGGGAATGATCAACGAAGGTGACGGGTGCAATGCGGGCGAAGGCACCCCCGCGCCTGTCGCCCGCCCGTCACCATGAGGAGGGAGGGCACGACGCCTTCTCCCCCTTCTTCGTCTGCGGAGCGGCGCAGCGAGAGGATCGTCCTCCCGCGCCCGCTCCGCCTCCTCCTTTTGCGAGATTACGTCCTCGCAAAAGGAGGCTACCGCTGACCAGGCCTCCTCGCTCCCCAGCATGGCGTCGACCACGCCGGGAAGCGAGAGGTCTGGTCCGACCACCGCGGTCAGACCGCGGCGCAGCTCGGACCACGCGGGGCACACCTCGAGGGTGTGCTGCGCCGTGTCCTCCGCCGCGCCGCAGTCGTGGCACGCCGGGGTCTCCTCCCTCCCGATCCGGTGCAGGTACGATCCAAAGCAACCATGCCCGGATAACACCTGCACCAGACGGAAAGAGAGGAAACCGTGGGACCGCTCGAGCCAGCCCCGCAGGACCGGACCGAGCGCGTCCAACGTCTGGCGGCCAAAGGCGGCGTTGGCGAGGTCCTCCGACCAATGGTGGACGATGGCGTCCCTCGCCTCTCGCCGCACCGCCTCCCGCTCCTCGCCCATGGGGCGCTCCCCGAGCGCCCTTCGGCGCGCCGTCCATTCGTACACTCTGGCGAGCACCCATGCCTCCAACTCCCAAGGTGGGGTGCCGGCCAGAGCGCACGCCGCCGAAAAGCCCACTGAGCGGTAAGCCCTCGCCACCCGCTGTGCAATGGCCCGCTGGGGCCTGCGGATGGCGGTAGCATTCTCCCTCCTGTGGAGGGAGTCCGCCCAGATGGGAGCCCCGTAAAGGGCCATGCTCCGCAAAATGCCGGCATAGAGGCGCCGGCATTTTGACTTGGGCCCCCCCAGGTTTGGGAGGAGCCATGAGAGGGCGTCCGCGGCCTTCAACAGGCGCGTCGACAGCCCGCTGAAATGCGGGCCGAAGCGCCACCTGTCGTCCAGCACCAGCCCCAGATATTTCATCTGAGGCTGGACCTCTATGCGGACGCCCTCCACGACGATGTGGGCGTCGGCAGGGCAGCGCTGCCGGGGACCGCGAAAGAACACGGCCTCCGTTTTGTGCAGCGCCACCCTCAATCCCAGGCGGCGGATCCTTTCTGCCACCAAGGATCCGCCAGCCGAGGCCAGAATGGCCGCGTCCGCAAAGTTCCTCCCCCGGGCAGTGAGCAGAGTGTCATCCGCGTAGCAGATGACGCTCGTGCCCGGGAGGAGGGCTCCCCGCAAGAGCCAGTCGAAGCCGATGTTCCACAAGGGAGGGCCTAACACCGACCCCTGTGGAACACCGGACTCTGCGCCGTACCGCCTCACCGTGGCCGACTTGTCCACGAGGAGGACCTCGCGGTCCTCCAAGTAGTCGGCCAGGAGACTCCGCAGATATTGGGGCACTCCGTGATACCGGAGCGCCTCCAATATCGTCGAGTGGGGGACGGAGTTGAAGGCGTTGGCAATGTCGAATGACACCGCCAGCACCCCGTCCCCCGCCTCCACTGCCTCCTTCACCTGACCCTTGAGAAGGGCCAGCGCGTCGATCGTCGAACGCCCACGACGGAAACCGTACTGGGCGTCCGACAGATCCGGGCCGATCCCCCGCAAATGGCTATCCAGCCTCCCGGCGACAATCCCCTCGAACAATTTACCGACCTCATCGAGCAAAACGATGGGCCGGTATGCCGAGGGGGAGTCCACCGGGCGTCCCTCCTTCCGGAGGAGGCACAATTGCCCCTCCTTCCAGAGTTTCAGGAACCTCCCAGCCGTAAAACACGCGCTGAAGAGGTCCCGAAACCTGTCCTCCATTTGGGAGGCGGCAATCGCCACCACCCGTGCAGGGACGCCGTCCGGACCGGGGGCGGTCTTCTTCGCGCGGAGGCTCAATACCCCCGCGTAGAATTCCGCCGCCGTGACCGGTGGCACCTCCACCTCCGGTGGAGTCGCCCCTTGCGGGGGATCCATTGTTGGAGGGGCGAAGTCGGTCCTGCGTGGAAACAGGGACCGGACCACCCCATCCAACAATGCCGGCTCGAGGGTCTCCGACAGTGGGGGACCATAGGGGCGGAGCTGATTCCGCGCCGCCTTATATGGCCTCCCATAGGGGTCCCTGTCGAGACCCTCCAGCATCTCGGCCCTCGCCGAGTCCTGCGCAGCGCCCATTGCAGACTTGAGGGCCGCCGTAGCCTCTCGGTAAGAGGCGTACAGGCGGTCCTCCTCTGCCCGGACTCGGTTCTGGGCGCTGCGCCGTCGGCTACGCGCGTAGGCCCTTCTGGCCGCCACGCAGGTGGCCCGGAGCCCCGCCAGCTCCTCCGTCCACCAATAAACGGCACGACGGGGAGGCGGACGGCGAGACCGAGGCATGCTGGAGTTGCACACCTCGGTCAAAGACCGCCGTAGCCGGACCGCTGCGGCGTCAACGTCCGGGACCTCCTCGACAGGGGGAGGCGACAGCCAGTCCTGGAGGAAGGCGGCCTCCTTGGCTGCCTCCCGGTCCAGGCGGGTGAGTGCCCACCGCGGGAAGGGAGATTGCCCAGCGCGGGCCGTCCCCCCTCCCCGCTGTGTGGAGATGTCGAACCGCACATAACGGTGGTCCGACAAGGTCTCCACCAGCTCCACCCGCCAGTTCACGACGCGGGCGGCTAGCGCGGGGGTGGCAAACGACACGTCCACCACCGACCCGCCCTGTTGCCGCACACACGTGTGGACCGCCCCCCTGTTGAGGAGGGACACACCGCACGAGGCCGCCCAAAACTCGACGGCGCGTCCCCGGACGTTGCACCCGACGGCCGGGTTGCCCCAGGCCACCGACTTGGCGTTTAGGTCACCGAGCACCACGACCTGGCGTGGTGCCGCCCTCCCTACGACAGCAGTGAGGATCTCGAGGAAATCCTCAAAGTCCGAGAGAGGGCGGTTTGGGGAGAAATACACCCCCACTATCCCTATCTCTCCCCACGCGGCGGCCACGTATCCCGATCCCCTCTCTAAGAGCGAGAGGGGAGGGGAGTCCGTGGAAGACCGCGCCACCAACGCCACCAGGCCGTCCCGGTCGCCCAGCCAACGGCCAGGGACCGAGTAGGGTTCGGCGACCACCGCCAAGTCCACCAACCACTCAGCCATGGTCTGCATCAGCAGATCCTGGGCTGTCCTGCAGTGGTTGGCGTTCGCCTGAAGGATGCGATGTTCGACCCCGTCCATCAGTCGGACATCGCACCCTCCTCCGCAGCCGCCGCAGGAACGGCGGTGTTAGCGGCAGCAGCAGGCGCAGGCCCGGTCGGCGCCTGCGCTTTGCCACGCTTACGGGGGGGATTGCACTTCCCCCCCTTCATGACGTGGCCTGCCCGGCGGCCACTGGCGGCACACACCGCGCAGTGCGGCGTGGCGGCCTGGCAGGAGGCGGCTTTGTGGCCCTCCTTGCCGCAGCGGTAGCATGTGTCCGTCCTGTCCACTTTGGACGGACACAGGGGCCGGGTGTGTCCGATGCCGAAGCACCGGAAACACCGCAGAGGCTGGTCCTCGAGCGCCCGGACTGCGCCCGAGCTAAACCCGACTTGAAGCCGTCCTTTCTCAAGGACGGCTTTGGCAGCTGCGACCGGGCACTCAAGGCGGATCGTGCCCATTCCGCCGCGGCCGGGCCTTATATCCCGGCCTTGGACCGCCGCTGCGCCACAGCCCCCTACTGCTGCGACCGCCGCCACCACCTCCTCCTTGGTGACGGAGTCATCCAACTCCGTCACCTCGATGGCCGCCGACTTGACCGGCCGGGCCACCTTGGCAGAGTCCGCGATGACCTCCTGCAGCTTGGCTGCAAAGAGGTCAGCACGGGCGCTGCCCTCGGCCCCCGGGAACTCGAATATTCGAGCCCCGGCCTGCGTCCGCCGGCACGACACACTGCCGATGCCCAGTTGGGCAGGATCGGCATTGGCACGCGCCCGCACCAAAATGGAGGCGTAAGTCTCCCCTCGCCCCGCAGCCTCCGCGGTGAGCGTCACCACGACGGCTGCGGTTTTAGGGGGGACCAACTGCCCCCTTCCCCCGCCCTTCCCTTTGCCGTTCCCCTTACCCCTTCCCTTGCCAGTCGGCTGCGACTGGCTGGGAGCGGGGTTGGCGGGGACGGCAGGGACGGCAGAGACGGCCGCTGCCGTCCTCTTGCCCTTCCCTTTGCCCTTCCCCCTACGCACCTCCGTCCACTCGTTGGACGGGGTGGTCGACGGGAGAAGGGCATCTTCCGCCTGGGCTGAGGACGGCCCCGGCTCAGACTGCCTCTCATCTGCCTGGCTTGAGGACGGCCCCGGCTCAGACCGCCTCTTATCCGCCGCAAGCGGCGGTCGGAGGCGTTTCTCCGGCAGGAGCCGGTCCTCAATTCCCGCTAAGCAGGCTCTTGTGAAGGCCCTCTCCTCCATTACTACCTTGCGGATAATATCCTCAAGGTTGGAGGAGGGGCCCTCTGCTGCAGGCCTCGCCTTGGCCTGTTGTGGCCGGGCCGAGGCAGCGCCCTCTGCCACAGGGCTCGCCTTGACCTGTTGTGGCCGGGCCGTGGCTTCAGCCAGCTTCAGATGAAGCTGGCTGACCTCCGACTGCAGGCGATCAATCTTCGCCTGCAGTTGCCGCGTCTCGTCGGTGGTCTTGCGCTGTATCAGCTCTGCGACGACACCTAGCATACTCGAGGCCCTGCACTTGAGGGCCTTCTGCAAGGTTCCCTTCAGGTTGGAGGACTTAGAGGCGACCTCCACTATCTCCTCCTTGTCCTCCTCCGCCATTCTCTCAAGCTCCGCCAAGGAATAGTCCGCGTACAGGATGCGGGACGCACCGTACCCGGACTTGGCCCGGGCGAGATGCGCCCGTTCCTCCTTGGCGGCAACCCGCTCCTCCAGTTCTAGCTGGAGCTGCGCTCGCCGAGCTAGGTCCAACTGGCGTTGGGCGTCCGCCAGCCCAACGACATGGGTAGACGCGGCCGTCGTTGGCTCTTTTGCCTTCGACGGCCCCGAGGCCGAGGAGCCCTCGGACCCACCGTTCCGCGATCGTGGCCGCTTCCGCAGCTGCGACCGCTTCCGCGACCGAGGGTCGACGGCGTCCGACACTCGTGAGTCGTTATCGGACGACTCGTCCGCCCCTCCGGAGAAGCTAGCCGCAGACGGCGCGCGGCTGACCTCTGACGCCGAAGCGTCGGAGTGGCCCTGAGAAGGGCCTTTTGGGTGGCCCTGAGAAGGGCCTTTGGGTTGGCCCTGAGAAGGGCCTTCGGGTTGGCCCTGAGAAGGGCCTTGGGGTTGGCCCTGAGAAGGGCCTTTTGTTTTTAAAAACCGCCCGCAGGCGTCCCGCGAGGGTGTATTCGGCATTTCGAAACGAAACAAGGCAGTGGGTTAAAATATTAAAATCGTAAGTCAATTCGCTTCGAAGTCACAGAGCACTTTAGCCAGACCCAGTCTGCCACTCCGTTACGGTGGTCAGAACTGGGCTGTTTCCAGGGGACACGACGTGGACGTATGCTCTGTGGGGGGTCCCCCAACAGAATATCGGCCACGACAGTAACGTTCCCCGAGGAATAAGATTAATCTCTTCCCATTCATCGGGGACGGATACTGCCGCGCCCAGGGTGCACCGTCCACAGCAGCTGCTGTTCCCTCCAGACGTATCGAGAAGGACCGGCAGCCACTGGGCCCCCTAGGAGGTTTTCTGACCTAGCACCCCCCCCCAACCTAACCTTTTTTTTTTTTTTTTTTTTTTTTTTTGTTGACGCTGGGAAAAAATGCATTACGCATACCCTCCCATCGGGGGACAGGAGGGGTATGTGGGACTCCCCGGGCGGACCCGGTATACCCACTAAAACGACCCAGCGCATTCCCGCTTCGTCAGAGTGGCGGGGGACTGGGAAACCGGCACAGCCTTTACTTCCAGTCCTCCGCCGACGATTGAAAGGCAGACCCCTCACACCCTCACGGGTGCGGGGGGTCGGGAATGACCGACGAAGGTGACGGGTGCAATGCGGGCGAAGGCACCCCCGCGCCTGTCGCCCGCCCGTCACCATGAGGAGGGAGGGCACGACGCCTTCTCCCCCTTCTTCGCCTGCGGAGCGGCGCAGCGAGAGGATCGTCCTCCCGCGCCCGCTCCGCCTCCTCCTTTTGCGAGATTACGTCCTCGCAAAAGGAGGCTACCGCTGACCAGGCCTCCTCGCTCCCCAGCATGGCGTCGACCACGCCGGGAAGCGAGAGGTCTGGTCCGACCACCGCGGTCAGACCGCGGCGCAGCTCGGACCACGCGGGGCACACCTCGAGGGTGTGCTGCGCCGTGTCCTCCGCCGCGCCGCAGTCGTGGCACGCCGGGGTCTCCTCCCTCCCGATCCGGTGCAGGTACGATCCAAAGCAACCATGCCCGGATAACACCTGCACCAGACGGAAAGAGAGGAAACCGTGGGACCGCTCGAGCCAGCCCCGCAGGACCGGACCGAGCGCGTCCAACGTCTGGCGGCCAAAGGCGGCGTTGGCGAGGTCCTCCGACCAATGGTGGACGATGGCGTCCCTCGCCTCTCGCCGCACCGCCTCCCGCTCTTCGCCCATGGGGCGCTCCCCGAGCGCCTTCCGGTGCGCCGTCCACTCGTACACTCTGGCGAGCACCCAAGCCTCCAGTTCCCATGGAGGGGTGCCCGCCAGAGCGCACGCCGCCGAGAAGCCCACCGAGCGGTAGGCCCTCGCCACCCGCTGTGCAATGGCCCGCTGGGGCCTGCGGATGGCGGTGGCATTTTCCCTCCTGTGGAGGGAGTCCGCCCAAATGGGGGCCCCATATAGGGCCATGCTCCGCAAAATGCCGGCATAGAGGCGCCGGCATTTCGCCTTGGGCCCCCCCAGGTTTGGGAGGAGCCACGAGAGGGCGTCCGCGGCCTTCAACAGGCGCGTCGACAGCCCGCTGAAATGCGGGCCGAAGCGCCACCTGTCGTCAAGCACCAGCCCCAGATATTTCATCTGAGGCTGGACCTCTATGCGGACGCCCTCCACGACGATGTGGGCGTCGGCAGGGCAGCGCTGCCGGGGACCGCGAAAGAACACGGCCTCCGTTTTGTGCAGCGCCACCCTCAATCCCAGGCGGCGGATCCTCTCTGCCACCAAGGATCCGCCAGCCGAGGCCAGAATGGCCGCGTCGGCAAAGTTCCTCCCCCGTGCAGTGAGCAGAGTGTCATCCGCGTAGCAGATGGCACTCGTGCCCGGGAGGAGGACACCCCGCAGGAGCCAGTCGAATCCGATGTTCCACAAGGGGGGCCCCAGGACCGACCCCTGTGGAACACCGGACTCTGCGCCGTACCGCCTTACGGTGGCCGACTTGTCCACGAGGAGGACCTCGCGGTCCTCCAAGTAGTCGGCCAGGAGACTCCGCAGATATTGGGGCACTCCGTGATACCGGAGCGCCTCCAATATCGTCGAGTGGGGGACGGAGTTGAAGGCGTTGGCAATGTCGAACGACACCGCCAGCACTCCGTCCCCCGCCTCCACCGCCTGCTTCACCTGGCCCTTGAGAAGGGCCAGCGCGTCGATCGTCGAACGCCCACGACGGAAACCGAACTGGGCGTCCGACAGATCCGGGCCTATCCCCCGCAAGTGGCTATCCAGCCGGGAGGCGACAATCCCCTCGAACAATTTACCGACCTCATCGAGCAGAACGATGGGCCGGTATGCCGAGGGGGAGTCCACCGGGCGTCCCTCCTTCCGGAGGAGGCACAACTGCCCCTCCTTCCAGAGTTTCGGGAACCTCCCAGCCGTAAAACACGCGCTGAAGAGGTCCCGAAACCTGTCCTCCATTTGGGTGGCGGCGATCGCCACCACCCGTGCAGGGACGCCGTCCGGACCGGGGGCGGTTTTCTTCGCGCGGAGGCTCAAAACCCCCGCGTAGAATTCCGCCGCCGTGACCGGGGGTACCTCCGCCTCCGGTGGAGTCGCCCCTTGCGGGGGATCCATTGTTGGAGGGGCGAAGTCGGTCCTGCATGGAAACAGGGACCGGACCACCCCATCCAACAATGCCGGCTCGAGGGTCTCCGACAGTGGGGGACCATAGGGGCGGAGCTGATTCCGCGCCGCCTTATATGGCCTCCCATAGGGGTCCCTGTCGAGACCCTCCAGCATCTCGGCCCTCGCCGAGTCCTGCGCAGCGCCCATTGCAGACTTGAGGGCCGCCGTAGCCTCTCGGTAAGAGGCGTACAGGCGGTCCTCCTCTGCCCGGACTCGGTTCTGGGCGCTGCGCCGTCGGCTACGCGCGTAGGCCCTTCTGGCCGCCACGCAGGTGGCCCGGAGCCCCGCCAGCTCCTCCGTCCACCAATAAACGGCACGACGGGGAGGCGGACGGCGAGACCGAGGCATGCTGGAGTTGCACACCTCGGTCAAAGACCGCCGTAGCCGGACCGCTGCGGCGTCAACGTCCGGGACCTCCTCGACAGGGGGAGGCGACAGCCAGTCCTGGAGGAAGGCGGCCTCCTTGGCTGCCTCCCGGTCCAGGCGGGTGAGTGCCCACCGCGGGAAGGGAGATTGCCCAGCGCGGGCCGTCCCCCCTCCCCGCTGTGTGGAGATGTCGAACCGCACATAACGGTGGTCCGACAAGGTCTCCACCAGCTCCACCCGCCAGTTCACGACGCGGGCGGCTAGCGCGGGGGTGGCAAACGACACGTCCACCACCGACCCGCCCTGTTGCCGCACACACGTGTGGACCGCCCCCCTGTTGAGGAGGGACACACCGCACGAGGCCGCCCAAAACTCGATGGCGCGTCCCCGGACGTTGCACCCGACGGCCGGGTTGCCCCAGGCCACCGACTTGGCGTTTAGGTCACCGAGCACCACGACCTGGCGTGGTGCCGCCCTCCCTACGACAGCAGTGAGGATCTCGAGGAAATCCTCAAAGTCCGAGAGAGGGCGGTTTGGGGAGAAATATACCCCACTATCCCTATCTCTCCCCACGCGGCGGCCACGTATCCCGGTCCCCTCTCTAAGAGCGAGAGGGGAGGGGAGTCCGTGGAAGACCGCGCCACCAACGCCACCAAGCCGTCCCGGTCGCCCAGCCAACGGCCAGGGACCGAGTAGGGTTCGGCGACCACCGCCAAGTCCACCAACCACTCAGCCATGGTCTGCATCAGCAGATCCTGGGCTGTCCTGCAGTGGTTGGCGTTCGTCTGAAGGATGCGATGTTCGATTCTGGCCATCAGTCGGACATCGCACCCTCCTCCGCAGCCGCCGCAGGAACGGCGGTATTTGCGGCAGCAGCAGGCCCCCCAACCTAACCTTTTTTTTTTTTTTTTTTTTTTTGTTTACGCTGGGAAAAAATGCATTACGCATACCCTCCCGTCGGGGGACAGGAGGGGTATGTGGGACTCCCCGGGCGGACCCGGTATACCCACTAAAACGACCCAGCGCATTCCCGCTTCGTCACAGTGGCGGGGGACTGGGAAACCGGCAAAGCCTTTACGTCCAGTCCTCCGCCGACGATTGCCCCGCAAGACAACCCCTCACACCCTTACGAGTGTGGGGGGCCGGAATGACCGCAAAGGTGACGAGTGCAATGCGGGCGAAGGCACCCCCGTGCCTGCCGCCCGCCGTCACCGTGAGGAGGGAGGGCACAACGCCCTCTCCCCCTTCCGCTGCGGTGCGGCGCAGCGAGGGGATCGCCCCCCCGCGCGCGCCCCGCCTCCTCCCTTTGCGAGACGAACTCACAAAAGGAGGCGACCGCTGACCAGGCCGACCCGCCCCCCAGCGTGGCGCTCAACCACGCCGTGAAGCGAGAGGTCCGGTCCTACCACCGGCCACCGGCGTGCCCAGTGCGCCGCCGGACACCGGGCGCGCCCGAGCCAGCCCTCCACAAGACTGGACCGAGCGCGCCCAACGCCCGGCGGCACACCGAGCCCGCCCCGGCTCCTCCGCTGCGGAGCGTCGCAACGAGAGGATCGCCCCCCCGCGCGCGCTCCGCCTCCTCCCTTTGCGAGCGAACTCGCAAAAGGAGGCGACCGCTGACCAGGCCTCCCCGCCCCCCAGCATGGCATCGACCACGCCGGGAAGCGAGGGCCCGGTCCGACCACCGGCGGGCTTGGTGCGCCGCCGGACGCCGGACGCGTCCAACGCCCGGCGGCACACCGAGCCCGCCCTGGCTCCTCCACTGCGCCCTCTGCGTCTCAGAGGGTCGCGCGGAGTCGCCCCACCGTGTCAGAATATCGGCCACGACAGCAACGTTCCCCGAGGAATAAGAATGTCTTCCAATTCATCGGGGACGGACACCGCCGCGCCCAGGGTGCACCGTCCTCAGCAGCTGCTGTTCCCTCCAGACGTATCGAGAAGGACCGGCAGCCACTGGGCCCCCTAGGAGGTTTTCTGACCTAGCACCCCCCCCCAACCTAACCTAACCTTTTTTTTTTTTTTTTTTTTTTTTTTTGTTGACGCTGGGAAAAAATGCATTACGCATACCCTCCCATCGGGGGACAGGAGGGGTATGTGGGACTCCCCGGGCGGACCCGGTATACCCACTAAAACGACCCAGCGCATTCCCGCTTCGTCATAGTGGCGGGGGACTGGGAAACCGGCAAAGCCTTTACGTCCAGTCCTCCGCCGACGATTGCCCCGCAAGACAACCCCTCACACCCTTACGAGTGTGGGGGGCTGGAATGACCGCAAAGGTGACGAGTGCAATGCGGGCGAAGGCACCCCCGTGCCTGCCGCCCGCCGTCACCGTGAGGAGGGAGGGCACAACGCCCTCTCCCCCTTCCGCTGCGGAGCGACGCAGCGAGGGGATCGCCCCCCCGCGCGCGCCCCACCTCCTCCCTTTGCGAGACGAACTCACAAAAGGAGGCGACCGCTGACCAGGCCGACCCGCCCCCCAGCGTGGCGCTCAACCACGCCGTGAAGCGAGAGGTCCGGTCCTACCACCGGCGGGCCCAGTGCGCCGCCGGACGCCGGGCGCGCCCGAGCCAGCCCTCCACAAGACTGGACCGAGCGCGCCCAACGCCCGGCGGCACACCGAGCCCGCCCCGGCTCCTCCGCTGCGGAGCGTCGCAACGAGAGGATCGCCCCCCCGCGCGCGCTCCGCCTCCTCCCTTTGCGAGCGAACTCGCAAAAGGAGGCGACCGCTGACCAGGCCTCCCCGCCCCCCAGCATGGCATCGACCACGCCGGGAAGCGAGGGCCCGGTCCGACCACCGGCGGGCTTGGTGCGCCGCCGGACGCCGGACGCCTCCAACGCCCGGCGGCACACCGAGCCCGCCCTGGCTCCTCCACTGCGCCCTCTGCGACCCAGAGGGCCGCGTGGAGTCGCCCCACCGTGTCAGAATATCGGCCACGACAGTAACGTTCCCCGAGGAATAAGAATCTCTTCCCATTCATCGGGGACGGATACTGCCGCGCCCAGGGTGCACCGTCCTCAGCAGCTGCCGTTCCCTCCAGACGTATCGAGAAGGACCGGCAGCCACTGGGCCCCCTAGGAGGTTTTCTGACCTAGCACCCCAACCTAACCTTTTTTTTTTTTTTTTTTTTTGTTGACGCTGGGAAAAAATGCAATTACGCATACCCTCCCATCGGGGGACAGGAGGGGTATGTGGGACTCCCCGGGCGAACCAAACCCGGTATACCCACTAAAACGACCCAGCGCATTCCCGCTTCGTCATAGTGGCGGGGGACTGGGAAACCGGCATAGCCTTAACGACCAGTCCTCCGCCGACGATTGCCCCGCAAGGCGACCCCTCACACCCTCGCGGGTGTGGGGGGCCGGAATGACCCGCTAAGGTGACGGGTGCAATGCGGGCGAAGGCACCCCCGTGCCTGCCGCCCGCCGTCACCATGAGGAGGGAGGGCACGAAGCCTTCTCCCCCTTCCGCTGCGGAGCGGCGCAGCGAGAGGGTCGCCCCCCCCGCGCGCGCTCCGCCTCCTCCCTTTGCGAGCGAACTTGCAAAAGGAGGCTACCGCTGACCAGTGCCTCCCCGCCCCCCAGCACGGCGTCGACCACACCGGGAAGCGAGGGCCCGGTCCGACCACCGGCGGGCTCGGTGCGCCACCGGAAGCCGGACGCGCCCGGACCGGCCCCGTAAGACCGGACCGAGCGCGCCCAACGCCCGGCGGCACACCGAGCCCGCCCCGGCTCCTCCGCTGCGGAGCGGCGCAACGAGAGGGTCGCCCCCCCCGCGCGCGCTCCGCCTCCTCCCTTTGCGAGCGAACTCGCAAAAGGAGGCGACCGCTGACCAGACCTCCCCGAACCCCAGCATGGCGCTCAACCACGCCGGGAAGCGAGAGGTCCGGTCCTACCACCGGCGGGCCCAGTGCGCCGCCGGACGCCGGGCGCGCCCGAGCCAGCCCTCCACAAGACCGGACCGAGCGCGCCCAACGCCCGGCGGCACACCGAGCCCGCCCTGGCTCCTCCACTGCGCCCTCTGCGACCCAGAGGGCCGCGTGGAGTCGCCCCACCGTGTCAGAATATTGGCCACGACAGTAACATTCCCCGAGGAATAAGAATCTCTTCCCATTCATCGGGGACGGATACTGCCGCGCCCAGGGTGCACCGTCCACAGCAGCTGCTGTTCCCTCCAGACGTATCGAGAAGGACCGGCAGCCACTGGGCCCCCTAGGAGGTTTTCTGACCTAGCACCCCACCCCAACCTAACCTAACCTAACCTTTTTTTTTTTTTTTTTGTTCTCGATGTGGAAATCCTCGATGGATGTCCTCCGCCCTGGGGAGAGCGGAGGGGTCTGTCAGACTCCTACTGACTAAAACCACACCGGTGTTCCCTCGCACACTTGCGTCGGGGGGCAACGGGATCTGATGCGACTTCCGCTGCCCCGGACTAGTGCCGGCCCGCTCGACCTGCGGGCCTCGTCTCGGGGGGAGTGAGGTGTGAAACTCCCCCCGTTACGTCTAAGAGAGGCGCGCGTGGAACACTACGCGCCGCCGTCTCGGGTCCATTGCGATGGGGGGCGACGGATGTCCCCAAATCCGTCGCCCCTGGACCTATTTAGGGGGGCCGGAAGAGGGCGTTATCCGCCCTCTGCCGACGCCCGGTGCGTCTGCTGCGGGATGGGCGGGAGCTAGTCATCTCCCTCTCCCTCTCCGCAGCCTCCTTCTGCGACATGACGGCTTCGCAGAAGGAAATCACTGCGTCCCAGGACTCTGCACTGCCAACCATAGAGCGAACGACGGTCGGCAGCGACAGGTCTCCTCCTACCTCTGCGACGAGGGCACGGCGCGGCTCATCCCACGCGGCGCACTCGGCCAGCGTATGCCGCGCCGTGTCCTCCGGACAGTGGACGCAGTGATGGCACCGGGCGTCCGGCTCCCTGCTCAGGCGACACAAGTACTTCCCGAAGCAGCCGTGCCCCGAGAGCACCTGCGTCGCCCGAAACGTCAGGGAGCCGTGCTTCCTCCCGAGCCAGTCGTCGAGTACTGGCCGGATCGCCTCGATTGTGTCGAGGCCGGCGGTAGGGAGCTCTAGCCTCCCCCGCCATTCCGCCACCATGACCTGTCGGAGCTGAGACCGGTACTGCGTTATCTGTCGCTCTACCAGCCTCTCGCCCCGACGCTTGGCCCCCTCGCGCCACTGGTACAGCGTCGCGAGGGTCTTCGCCTCCAGGTCCCACGGTGGGGATCCGGCCAGTACGCAAGCCGCCTCGTAGGAGATCGTGCGATATCCCCGTACGACCCTGACGGCCATCGCTCTCTGCGGTCTGCGCAGAACGGCGATAGTGCGGGCCGTCAGGTCCGTCGCCCATATCGGGGCCCCGTAAAGGGCCATCGATCGCACGATCCCTACGTACAACCGCCTACAGGCGGTGCTCGGGCCCCCCAGATTGGGAAGCAGCGTTGACAGCGCGCCCGCCGCGCCCATCAACTTGGGCACCAGCCGCTGAAAGTGGGGGCCGAAGTCCCAACGGCTGTCGAGCACCAATCCCAGGTATTTCATGGTTGACTCGACAGCGATCCGGACCCCCCCGACCACAATGTGCGATCCCAGCGGCGGTGCCCGTCGGGGGCCATGAAAGGCAATGGCCTCCGACTTGTTGAGGGCCACCTCCAGGCCCAGGCGTCGTATGCGGCTCACCACCTGCGAGACCGCAGCCGTAGCCAGCAACGCTGCTTCCCTGTACGAGCTCCCCCGAGCCGTGACCAGCGTGTCGTCCGCATAACACGTCAGGTTCACTCCCGGCGGGAGCTCGCACCGCAAAACCCAGTCGTATCCGATGTTCCACAGGGGTGGGCCCAGAACCGACCCCTGCGGAACACCGCACGACATCTCGCGACGGCCCGCGCCGTCGCGTCCCATGTAGGTGACACACCTTCCGGACAGATAAGCCCCCACTATGTTGCGGAGGTAGGGAGGCACCCGATGGTATCGCAGGGCCTCCCTGATGCAACTCCAGGGCAGGGTGTTGAACGCGTTGGAGATGTCCAAGGACACCGCCAGCACCACCCCGCCCCGGGACACCGCTTCCTCCGCCAGGACTCTAACTCGCATGATTGCGTCGATGGTAGAGCGCCCACGCCGGAAACCAAACTGGCTGTCGTCCAAGTTCGGCCCCTCTGTACACAAGTGGCTGACGAGGCGATCTGCGATTACTCGCTCGAGCAACTTGCCCGCCTCGTCCAGCAGCACTATGGGCCGATAAGCGGACGACGAATCCGCCGGGCGCCCCGCCTTCTTGAGCAGGACCAGTCGACCAGCCTTCCACCTCGTAGGGAACTGACCCTGCTCAAGGCACGCCGAGAAGAGTCCCCTCAGTGGGGGCTCCAGCTCCTTCAGGGCGAGTACTAGAGCGCGGCCAGGCACTCCGTCGGGCCCCGGAGCAGTGTTTTTTGCCCGGAGCCGCATCACGACCGCGCTCATCTCCGCCTGTGTCACCTCTGGGACGGTTTCGCTCTCCTCTTCTTCTTCTTCCGGCTCTGCAGCTGTGGGCAGAACCATCGGCGGTGGCTCGTGCTCGGCCCTGTCAGGGAAGAGAGCCGAGACCACTCGCTCCAGAAACTCTGGCTCGAGCCCTTCCGTTAGCGGGGGCGCCCATGGCCGAAGTTTCCCTCGGACCGTGCGGTAAGGGCGCCCCCACGGATCCCCGTCTAGGGTCGCCAGCAGCTCCTCTCTGGAGCGCTTCTTCGACTCGCCGATGGCCAGCCACAGAGCCTCCTTCGCCGCGCTGTACACCTCATACAGCGCGGCTTCTTCGTCGGGATCCCGCAGACGTCTTCTCCGACACCGCGTGTACGGGCGTCTGGCGGCTGCGCACTCGACGCGCAACCGCTCGACCTCGACGCACCACCAGTACACGCGGCGCCTTGCGGACAGAGAGGAGACGCGTGGCATGGACGCGTCGCAGATTTGCGTCATCGCGTCGTTAAACCACTGCGCCTCCTGTTCGACGTCGACGGGACCGACGGTAGCCGACTCCCGGATCCAGGCTTGGACGATGGTGGCTTCCTCGAGAGCTTCCTTGTCGAGGCGTTTCAACGCCCAACGCGGGCCGTCTCTTCGGGGGGCCGATTGGCTACGACCTCCAGCGGTCTGGGTGGAGACGTCGAAGCGTATGTATCGGTGGTCCGATAGCGTCTCCACCTCCTCTTCCACGTGCCAATCGTGAACGCGGTGCGCGACAGCGGGACTGGCGAACGAGACGTCCACTATGGACCCACCCCGCTGCCGCACACACGTGTAGGCCGATCCCCGATTCAAGACGGCCAGGCCCGTCGTAACGGCCCACTCCTCTAGCACGTCGCCTCTCGGGTCTGTGACCGGGGATCCCCACGCCGCGGATTTGGCGTTCAGATCACCGAGAAGCAAAACGGGCCGAGGATGAGACCGGCCGACGACGGCTCCCAACTCGACGAGGAAACTCTCGAAGTCGGCGAGACTCCTGTTGGGCGAAAAGTATGCCCCGATCGTGACGATCCCGTTCACAAGGGCGGCAACCCAACCGTGACCCCGGGATACGTCGACAAGAGTCGCGCCGATGATGGCCACCAGGCCGTCCAGATCCCCCGCCCAGTTATCCCGGGGGGGGACGAAATACGGCTCAGCGACCACCGCCACATTTATCAACCACTCCGCCATGCTCAGGACCAAGAGATCCTGAGCTCTGGTGCAGTGGTTGATATTCGCCTGGAGGAAACGGAGGGCCATCACTGGCACTCCATTTCCTCGGCGTTTCCAACCACAGGCCGGGAGTCGGCCAAAGAGGTGCTAGGGGGTGCGGCCCCCGCAGGTCTCGTCCACCGCTTGCTGCGCTTTCTGGGCGCGCCGCAAGCGTTGCCACCTATGCTGTGCCCCGCGGACTTTCCTGCAGCTGTACAGAGGCTGCAGTTTGGTTCCGCGGAGCACTGGGACGCCTTATGCCCGGGCTGACCGCAGCGATAGCACAAATCGCTGCGGTCTGTTTCGGCAGTGCACAGTGCCCGGACGTGGCCTTTCTCCAGGCACCGATAGCACTGCAAGGCCCTAGGTGTCAGGAGTTTAACCCTCGCTGACACCCAGCCCACCAGCAGACGTCCCGCGTCGGCGACCTGCTTCGCCGCAGCCACCGGACACCGCACCCAGATGGTGCCAAGCCCGCCAGCATTGACGCGGATGTCGCCCGCCCGCACATTTTCTGGCGGGCATCCGCCGCTCCGGGCTATGGCCGCCACCACCTCCTCTGGGGTCACGGAGTCGTCCAGCCCATCGACCCGCACCTCAGCCATTTTAATGGGCCTGGACACCCGGGCCTCCTCGGGGTTGAGGACGTCCCTCAGCTTTGCAGCTAGAGAGTCCGCCCTCTCGGCACTGCTGGCCCCCGCCAACTCAAACATTTTGGCCCCCGTGGCTGCCGTCCTGAAACGGAAGCCGTCTGGGGTGCCGAAATCAGCGAAGACCAGCTTGCCCCTCGCCTCCGCTAGCACCTTTTGGTACGTCACCCCCCGCTCTTTGGCTTCAGGCTGCAGCGTGACCACTACAGCCTCGGAGCGAGGGATGCGGATCCTTGGGGCCTGCCCCTTTGATCCCGGCACGTTCTTGGCCTTGCGGCCCCTCTTCCGCCTCTTCTTGCGGCCTTCGGCCGTCTTCCAGGCACCCTCGTTGGGAGCCGGGTCATGCTCCTGTATTTCAAGATTTGTGGCCCCTTCTCTGGGCCTTGTGGCAACCTGCGAGGGCTTTTTGGTAACCTCTGAGGTCCTCTTGGCTACCTGCGAAGGACCCTTGGCCACCTGCGAAGGTTTCTTGGCCACCTGCGAGGGCTTTTTGGCTGCCTGCGTGTGTTTTTTTGGCGCAGGTGGCGCTTTAGCCACCTGTGCCCACGTTGGCCCAGCCGTTGCTGGAGGGGGCTCCGCCTCCTTCCTCCGCTTATCTGCTGCCAGCGGCGGACGAAGGCTAATAGGGGGGTTAAGCCTTGGCTCTATGCTGTCCAGGCGGGCGGTCATAATCCTCAACAGCCGGTCAAATTGGTCTTCCCCCAAAGACCCGTCCTGTGGCAGAGCACGACTGTCTTTAGTCGTCGCACCCTGCTGCCGGCTGAAGTCCGCCCTCATGGCGCTGACCTCCCGCTCGAGCTCCACCATCCTCGATTGGAGACGATAATTTTCCTCTCGGAGCTTAACCGTCTCCTCCGAGGTCGTCCGATCAAGGAGGACGTCCACCGCCTCCTTGATCCCGTCCGCCGCCTCTTTCAGGGCCCGTGTGAACGTCCCCTTTAGGTTGCCCGATTTCGTGGCTACCTTCAGGATGACGTCCACGCCGTCCAAGACCTGGCGGCTAAGGGCCTCTGCCGTCAATCCCTCAGGAGCTGCGGCGGTCTGGGACCGCCTCTCCCTTGCACGACGCGCCAACTCAGCGACCTCGTCGGTCGCGATGGCCTTCCGGCCCTCTCTCCTCGCGGCATGGAGCTCCGCCTTGGAGCTCACCAATGCAATGGAGGCCTCGGCATCACCATGCTCCATTTGTACTGCCCCGTCGGAGTCGCTAACTCCGCTGGCCGCCTGCGCATCGGAGAGCTTTAGAAAGCGGCTCCGGGAGTCACGTGAGGATGCCTGAACGTTGGTTCCGGACTTTGACCCGCGTCCTCGACCCCTCCTGGCTGTCGGCACCTTGGGGGCTGGCAGGTTCTCCTCGCTAGAGGACAAACCCGCCGAACCCGCTTCCGACTCACAGGCACGCGGTCGCTTCCCCCAAAACTTGGAGGGAGCGGCCGCAACTGCTTGCGGTGTGTCGTTGACCTCCGACAACACATTTACCCTCTCCAGAACCACGCGTGGTTCCACTGGGGAACAGAGGCTCCTCAGTGACGCAGCGCCAGAGTCCGACACTGCGTCCAACGCGCGGCTCTCACCCGGTACTCGGACGGGTGTGTTAAAACTAAATGAGATCAGGTCTTCAAAAGACCGTGATCTTGTTGAGCCTCCTCGGCTGTCGTTGCCATTGGCAGGTGGATGACGATTGTTGCCCTCCCCAGAATACGATTGAGGGCATGACGACCCCGAAGGGGTCGTGGCGGATTCTCCAGCTGCTGAGCAGCTGGTACCGCCCTGGGATAATTCTTTACAATTCGTCTTTTTCATGTTTTTGTTTTCCTTTGAAGGGTGTGGTCCCTGTCTCCTACTTCTTCATTCCCCCCCCCCCCCTGTTTTACCCTATGGCTGTCTCATCACCCTCACAGTCACGTCTGATGGGCAGACGCGTACCAGAGGGCGATGAGTGCCATGATCACGTACCGTCCGATGAGCCCGCTCCGTGAGCCATCGCACGGTACACGACGATACATCCCAGCCCTTTTTTCTTCATTCACTCCCCGAGAACTTCGAGGAATGAACGAGGGTCGCACTAACGACTGATTGATCCATGAGATCTCCCGTCAGCCATACATCCCTTCGCGGTGCGCCGCCACTTGGGATTCGGGGTAACTTTTTATAGAGGTTTTCTACCTCGCGGTCCGGGCGGTTAAGCCAAGACCCTCGGTCCCTATCGAAGCCGCGAGACGTCGACGATGGGATTACGAGATCGGCGGAGACAGTGAAGGATGGAATCCTTCTCTGTCTGCTCGGAGGCAGGGTGAGTGCACACCGAGCCCGCCCTTGCTCCTCCGCTGTGCCCTCTGCTTTTCAGAGGGTCACGCGGAACAGCGCAGTCCAAATAGGACCCCCTCCCGTGTCAGAATATCGGCCACGACAGTAACGTTCCCCGAGGAATAAGAATCTCTTCTCATTCATCGGGGACGGATACTGCCGCGCCCAGGGTGCACCGTCCACAGCAGCTGCTGTTCCCTCCAGACGTATCGAGAAGGACCGGCAGCCACTGGGCTCCCTAGGAGGTTTTCTGACCTAGCACCCCAACCTAACCTAACCTAACCTAACCTAACCATCGCTTATTCCCGATCCAGACGTGCGATTTTGAAGCTGTTTTCAGTATTCTTAGACCTAATTAGGCGTCCGCCTAATATCTGACCACACCGCATGCGCCTAAATAAACTACCCTTAAAATCCCGCTTCCCTCCGCTCCCGTAATTCCAGATTAAGAGCTTTTCAAAATTTTCTTTCGAATTATAGTTGCAATAGTACTTACCTTTCATCCCTGTTTCCTGGTCCGCGTTCCTTGAGCCGGTCTCTGGGATAAGGGTGCTTTTTCGTTCATTTTTGACTAAAATTAGGGTTTTTCGACCGAAAGTCCCGAAAATTTTTCGGGATCCTACTGGGATTGTTGCAGGGATCGCTAGCCCGCGCCGAGACGCTTCTCTGGACACCTCGCTCGCTGCCTAGCTCAAAAAAAAAAAAAAAAACATAGTTTTTGATAAAAAGCAGGATTCTTTTGTTTTGCGTTCTATAGTTATAGCTAGGTAGGTAGGTGCGTACCATCCAAATCTACCTTAGCGAGACGAGTTGGAGGCGCCACGGCACCCTCACCTTCCGCCTGACGCAGGTCCTCACCGGACACGGGTGCTTCGGGAGGTACCTGCACCGAATCGGGCGGGAGGAAACGCCCTGGTGCTACAATTGCGAGGATCGACCGGAGGACACGCTGTAGCATACCGTGGAGGTCTGCTCTGCTTGGGCGGAGCACCGCCGTGTCCTCGTAGCGGCGATTGGCGGCGGCGACCTCTCGCGTCCGGCCCTGGTTCAAGCCATGGTCCGGGGCGAGAGGGAATGGGAAGCCGTCGCCTCCTTCTGCGAAGCAGTCATGCTAGCGAAGGAGGCGGCGGAACGTGAGAGGGAGAGAACCTCCTCACGTCCCAGCCGCCGCGGGAGAAGCACCGGGCGTCGGGGGCCACGCCGTGATGGCTCTCGGCCACCGTAGGCGCGGGCCTGTGGACGGCGAGTAATGGGCTAGCTCGCCGTCCGTCCGTCGTATGACGACGGGCAGGCCGTGTCGACGGCGCGTTCGTGTTCCACGCGCGCCTCAAAGAGATATCAGCAAACGGGAGGGGCCCGCAAGGGCCGGTGCCTGCCAGGGCTGCGGGACTGTTCGAAAGAGATACCGCGGCCCTGGAACATAAAGGGCCAATGAAGGAACATGGGTGTTTTTTAGTCAGTAAGAGTCTGACACTCCCTTCCGCTCCGCCCAGAGCGGGAGGAGTCATTTGATGATTTCTCACCCCCCAAAAAAAAAAAAAAAAAAGCGAGACGAGTTGAGAAACAAACATCGCTTATTCCTGATCCAGACGTGCGATTTTGAAGCTGTTTTCGGTATTCTTAGACCTAATTAGGCGTCCGCCTAATATCTGACCACACCGCACGCGCCTAAATAAACTACCCTTAAAATCCCGCTTCCCTCCGCTCCCGTAATTCCAGATTAAGAGTTTTTCAAAATTTTCTTTCGAATTATAGTTGCAATAGTACTTACCTTTCATCCCTGTTTCCTGGTCCGCGTTCCTTGAGCCGATCTCTGGGATAAGGGTGCTTTTTCGTTCATTTTTGACTAAAATTAGGGTTTTTCGACCGAAAGTCCCGAAAATTGTTCGGGACCCTACTAGGATTATTGCAGGGATCGCTAGCCCGCGCCGAGACGCTTCTCTGGACAACTCGCTCGCCGTCCTAGCTCAAAAAAAAAAAAAAAAAAAAAAATTCACCCACCCTGTTCTATACAGAAAGAGGTCTGGGTTTTCGGTAAAAAATCTTTTTTCGGTTTTGAGCTCTAATCGATTTGTGGGCTTGAAAACTCCTAAAAGAGCGTTTTGAGGCTCCTCTAGCATCAAATTTGGTGGTAGGGTGGAAAATTATATTTATTAATTTGACAAATATAAAATTATTTTGACAAGACAAAGTCTTATAATTAAGACTTCGCAACTTGACGCACTACAGACGTAAGGCCGGATCCCCTCTTTACAGGGATTCAGGTTTTCTTTTTACGTGTCCCCTGACAATTTGATACCCTCTGCGATGCTCGGCATCAGAAGTCCGGTGCAGAAGGCGAAGGTTGCGGAGGAGAGTTTGGACGTGGAGGGGGCATGCCCAGTACAGGCGGGCCCCTCAGTGCGGCGCAGTATTGGCGAGTGGGAGGCGGAGAAACTGAAATCGGGGCAACACCGCAAAACCCCCACACCCGTTACCACTCCCCCAAAGAAGACTCTCGTGCCCACTCCTCCCAAGCCCAAATCCAAAGCCGCGCCTTCGCAGCAGGCAAAGGCCTTGGAGAGCTCGCCCCGGGAAGTGCCACCCGTAAGGTACTTGAACAGAACCACGGAAGCAAAAGCATGTCTCACCAGTGCCAAAATTCAGCTCGACAGCTCCCGAAACCTAAAGAAGGAGATAAAGGACGGGATAGCCAAAGCTGTCGAGAGACTTTATAACCTGGTCAGAGAGGGAGAGAGTGAGAGGGGAAAGGGATCTGAGGAGACAACCGGACCTGAGAGGGCTCACAAGGACCCCGTTTCGACCTCGGGTGAGTCGACAGAGCTCATGAAGCAGCTTATGGCGAACCTTCAGCAGCATAACAAAGCGCTGGAGGAATGCCAGCTGCTCACACGGGCTCTGTCGGAGCACCTGAAACTCGCACCTCATTTTGTCGCGGGCCAGGGGCCCTCGTTCGCGGAGATGGCCGCCGTCCCGAAGCGGCACTTCCAGAAGCCTCTTCACTCGGTGGTGGTGTCATCGGTCGATGACAAAGACACCGGGGAAGAGGTTCTTTAAAAGCTGAGGACGGCAGTAGATGCCAGGAATGAGGGTACAAGGATTGAGAGACTGCGGAAGGCGAGAGATCAAAAGGTGGTTGTCGGATTCAAAACCAGGGAGGAGCTGGCTCGGGTGGCCGAGAGGATTAAAAAGGTCGGAAACCTAACGGTGGAAGAGGTTAAAAACAAAGATCCTCTCATCATAGTTAGGGACGTCCTCTCGTGCCACTCGGACGGGGAGTTCGTCGAGGCATTAAAATGCCAGAACAGCCACCTGATCGGAGACGTGCCTGTGGATGATATGAGGGTGGGGGTGAAGTACCGTCGCAGGACGAGGAACCCCCCCATGTGCCACGTCATTCTACAGGTGTCCCCTGTTGTGTGGCAGAGGCTGACGCACGCGGGTCGGGTTCACATCGACTTGCAGCGGGTGCGTGTGCTGGACCAGTCGCCACTGATTCAGTGTACCCGCTGCTTGCGATACGGCCACAGCCGTAAGCTGTGCACAGAGCCCGCCGACCTCTGCACACACTGTGGAGACCCCCACATGAGGGTGGACTGCCCCTCACGGCTAGCTGCGGAGCCACCAAAGTGTCGGAACTGCGTTTCCGCAAAGATAGGCAAGACCGAGCACAACGCCTTCGACAGCGAGTGCCCAATTCGTGTCAAGTGGGACGGATTGGCGCGGCTGTCGGTGGCGTATTGCTAAGGTGGTCCCGGGCGGAAGCGCAGTAACCGGCGAAGGCAGACCTCACCAGTGTCACGTCGCGCAGGCAAACCTCCAAAAAAGCAAACTGGCCACAGCCGAGCTCATTGTGGAAGCGGGGAAAAGGAAGCTGGCGTTTGCAATGGTCCAAGAGCCATACATAGGTGGGATTGGAGAAATGAAGAGCCATCCGGGTACAAGAGTAGTGCAATGTGCCAGGAAGACCGAAAAAGTCAACAAAGCGGCCATTGTACTCTTTGACGACACCATAGACCTCACACAGTGCCCAACCCTGACCACTGAAAATTTCGCAGTTGCGAAATTGAAGACCGGAGCATGGGAAATAGGTGTGGTGTCGGTGTACCTGGATGGTGGACAGCCTATCGAGCCAGACTTGGACCATTTCAAGATGATCATGGAGGAAATCGGAGTTAGCGACGTTATACTGGGGGGGGATGTCAACGCTTGGAACACGTGGTGGGGAAGCCGAGAGGCGGATCAGAGGGGGGAGGCCCTGGCGGGTGCCCTCGACGAACTAGGACTTCAGATCCTAAATTCGGGAACGGCCCCTACTTTCGACGTCATCAGAGGTGGCCAAAGGTACTGCAGCTGCGTTGACATAACAACATGTACGGAGGACATGCTTCGGAGTGTGGCGAATTGGAGACTGTCTGGGGACGTCACCACCTCGGATCATAAGGCAATCCTGTTTGAATTAAAACTAGAAAAATCAATAGGTATGGACATTAAGAGAACAACTAGAAAATTTAACACAAAAAAGGCAAAATGGGCAAAATTCTTTGGAAAACTTAACGAAGTCTGGGAACAGCAAAACATAAACCAATCAGAAATTGACAAGATCCTAACAATAGAAGATTTGGATAGAATAACAAAAATGTACACAGAGTCGATAGAGAAGGCTTGTGAAGGGACCATACCAACAGTCAGTGAAAGAAACCAGACAGGATTGCCTTGGTGGACCGAAGAGTTGACACGAATGAAGGAAGAAGTTAAGAGAAAGAAGAGGAGAGTCTCCGGTGCCGCACCGCGACGTCGAGCATGGGTCTTAAGCTTGTATCTCGCAGCTAAGGAGGAGCTGAAACAGAAGATGGAGAGCACATTGACATCGAGCTGGAAGGAGTTCTGCGGAAGGCAGGAACGAGAGACAATGTGGGATAGCATATACAGGGTGATAAGCCGCACTGCCACTAGGCATGATGACATACCGTTGGTACAAGTCAACCGCGTACTCAGCAGCGAGGAGTCAGCCCGGATGCTTGCGGAGACCTTCTATCCTGAGGATAGAACACAGGACGACAATGTGGACCACAAAAGGATACGTGACCTGGCGAATAGAGTGAACAGTGATACGAATGGTGAGACATTTGATCCTCTATTCACGGCGGAGGAACTAATGTGGGCCGCATCAAGTTTCAATCCGAAAAAAGCTCCGGGCATTGACGGACTAACAGCGGACATATGCAGGGCGGCTATTACCCACAACCCACAACTGTTCTTAGCAGTGCTAAACAGATGCCTCTCTCTGTTCCACTTCCCGACCATCTGGAAGGAGGCAGTGGTCGTGGTTCTCAGAAAGCCGAGTAAGGAGGACTATGCGCACCCCAAGTCATACAGGCCGATTGGGCTATTGCCTGTACTGGGAAAAATCTTGGAGAAGATGCTGGTACGTCGCATTAGGTGGCATATATCGCCACAGGCTAGTAGGAGCCAGTATGGTTTCATGCCACAGCGCAGCACCGAGGACTCCCTCTATGACCTGATGAAACACATAAGAGACAGACTTTTAGGTGATGTAGTAACCGGAGATAAATAAAAGAGATGGTCACTGGACTGCACTGATATTATATTGACACTATGAGGTACAGGCAACGAGTGTGTGCCGCGTGCCTTGCGGTTACATATTTATAAGCTTACGCTATTACAGTGTGTGTGTTGTATGCGCTATCTAACCCCTACAACATTCCTCCCCTTTGAAAAAAATTTTTTTTTTTACAGTAAAATTATATGGGTTAAAAAAAATATACAAGTACAAGTGAATATGAGGAACGTGTGACACAAATTTGCAATTTTGCAATACAATGAATGACGTACATGTTATGATAAAATTATCTGCACAGTGTTTGTTATAACACGGTTTCTAGTTACATAGTTAGGTGTAGGTAAGCTTGCACCTGGTAATAAAATTTGATCCGTGTGAGAAAGCGTTACACAGTATTACAAATAACAATGATTATAAACACAGACACAAGTAGGTACATAAATCCGAGTTCTTATATTACTAAACTAAACTAAACTAAACTAAATACACTTGTTACACTTGAACATAATTGCGATTTACACATATGGGACACTTGCAGGTTGTTGAGCGGTTTTGTCCACCTGGCTCAACGACACTGCTGAAATCAATTCTTTCCGAGCCCATTTTGTTGCTCCGGAGTGACACTTCTTGCACAGGAAACAAAAAACGAGTATAAGGACGATAGCAAGTAAACTAGCGAGAGCGATTCCGTATAGCTCAACTTTCTGCTCCAGAGAGGTCTGGCTTGCGTTATTTGCTCCATTTTGAGCGATTATGATCTCTTCCTGTTTGCTGTAGGTCTTGCCCATTTTTGAGTTACTCGTTACTATAACGTTGTACATGTACTTATAAAGTAAAAGAATGTGTCCAAAAAGACTAAAGTGATACTTATTTATAATATAAATCTGCTTACATGCTAACTTATGTAAAATAATATAAAGGTGCGGTCATAGCACTAGATGCGCTAACATTTGACAAAAATTTTATTCATTAAATCTGACTGGTCGTTTAATTGTGCGACCGGAGCGAGTAGTGAGCGTCGCATCTGTGCTAACGTGTGCGGGTTCGATTCCCGTTTGCATAGAAGGCGCTACTTGACGTGAGCTTTGTGTACTGTCGCTAACATTTTCCGATTCTTTATCAGCCAATACATATGCGGGTTTGAGCCGGTCAATAGAAATGTTACTTTTTCTACCGGGTAATTGGATAATGTAAGCCTTGTGTTGGCGCGCACACACGCCCCTCGCACGCATGAGCGGGACGCGGGAGGGGAGACATAGCTGAGGCCGGCCAAGCGGCTGCGCCACGCTCGGCGTCTCACCCCGCACACCCGCGCCGCTCGCCCCTCTGCGCGCACGGCGGTCGCCGCCTGCCTGCGGCGCCGCGCCGCGCTCTCCGCTAGTACGACCGCAGCAGTCATTAAGAGCGGGCGCCGGCAAAATCATTACGAACCTTATTATTGTCGCGTCGCGGTCCGACATTGTACTCATTCTTTAAGTCTATCTTTAAATATAGAACTAATATTTTCGGAGCATTTCATCATTTATCTCCACACACACTATCCTCAACCGGGACGAGATCACAGCCCCAACAGTGGTCCTTCGAGCCAAATATTGAAGAGGATTGGAAGAATCAACGAGGAACTTCAAGGCAGCATCCGGCATCCCGTGTTTCGAGTCATCACGTCGTGTTTCAACGGGACAACGGGTCAAGATCGTCGAGCGTGCCCACCGTGCATCGTGGCATCGTGACATTGTCGCGGTCGCGTGCCCGCCCGCCAAGCAAAGCCCGCGTGCCACGTGGAGACAAGACAAAATGGCGTCGGAGTAGACGTGGATCAACGAGCAATATTATAGCCTGGAGGGTATTATTCTTGTGAGTTCGTTCCAATTTATCTTCCCAAAGTTAAAATCTTAATGTGGCTATTGCATTAGTTAGCCCATAATACCGTCAACAGTCATTAAGTTGTTGACCATTGCGTTTCCTTCTCAAAGTTAAATTCATTAAATTAGGAGTGGATATCTCATTATTTATCCCTCAATACCATCAACAGTCATTAATTTGTTGATCATTGCGTTTCAGGAACACAGTACCTACGTGACTGTTATTCTCATATTCATTAAAAAACTGTGATTATCCCGTCCCTTTACAAAGGAAATCGTTTTACTTAGCAGTATTGCATTATTAACATTATTTTATCGCATTTCAACAGGATTTGCGCCAGACCGAGCAGAGCAGCGACGCCACGTGTCGCGCGTTGCTTGCTGTTTCCGCCTGCATCGGGGCTACGCCCTTGCTTTCAAGTCGGACAGTGGCTGCATGCCTGTCCGAGCGTGCCCTACCCGCTTCTTGCCTGTATTTGCACGCTTGCATTTAAGTATAACCTTCTGTCATTACACCTTCTTTGAGTTTAATTTGCGCATTTTACCTACGGCTTGGTGTTATTTATCATTTTAAGTTAAATAACTGTTCGCAATGTCTAACCTAAAAGAATTAAAAAAGAAACGTGCCTCTTATAAAGCTAAGCTTACACAGTTTGAGAAATATTTGTTAGTCATGTGCACGTGTGACAAGCCTAGTAACGTTCAACTCAGTGAGCTTGGGGCCAGGTTGCAAAAGATTGAAGAATGCTATGGCGAATATGATTCCATACAGCTTCAAATCGAAAGTTTGCCGGACATTACAGATGCTGATTGTCAAGATGAATACAGTGAACGCGAGCGCTTTGAGACGCAGTACTTCGCGGCAGTCGGCAAGGCACGAGAGGTGCTTGGCAGGCCGGGTTCTGTGGAAGCGGAGCACAACTTGGAGGATTCAGTAACAGGTTCTGTCCTCACTGCAGGTGGGCCAAGCTTAAACTTAAAATTACCTACGATACATCTACCCACCTTTTCTGGGCAATATGAAAATTGGTTAGAATTTCATGACACTTATGTATCTCTAATTCATGCTAATGGCAAAATACCTAAAATTAGTAAATTTCATTATTTACGGTCATCATTAAAAGACAAGGCTGCGAACGTTATTACTTCTTTGGATTTTTCTGAAAGCAACTATGATACAGCATGGTCATTGTTATGTGAACGTTATCAAAACAACAACTTGCTTATCAACAATCATATGGATGCATTATTTGACTTTGAAAACATTACAAAGGAATCTTCATCATCGTTGAGGAGCCTCATAGATACTGTAAATAAAAACCTTAGGTCTTTAAAAACGTTAGAGGTTAACATTCAAAATTGGGATCTAATGATTATTCATGTTATGTGTAAAAAATTAGATAGTTCAAGTAACAGGACATGGAAAGAACATCTGAGCCTTCAAAAACATAAAATACCCACCTTAGAACAATTTATTGATTTTGTTAAAAGGCGTGCTGAACTTTTAGAAACAATAGATCATACCAATAGGATCACCCGTAGGCACAGTGAACCTTCAAATTCTAAACCGAAAACATTCATTGCTAATGAAAAACATAATAAAAAACGAACCACGGATTCATACACATGTCCGCGGTGCAAGCAAAACCATCCTATCTACATGTGTCCGCAGTTTAAATCATTGTCTGTAACAGCTCGAATTGCTGAAGCCAAAAGGCTCAACCTGTGCAACAATTGCTTAAGACAGGGACATGGACCTCAGGATTGTAAATTTGGGCCATGCAGAGTATGCAGCAAACAACATAACACTACACTGCACACAGATGAACCTGCACTTCCACAGCAGTCTGATGCTGCTGTGTCTCAAGACAAATGTGTTGTGTTAGCCTCACAGGAGGATTGCCACTCAAGTGTTGATTCATCAATTCAAACTGACGTTGCCTTGTCATCTACACATAATGGTTGCGTATTGCTGTCTACAGCACTCATAGACATTATTGATTGTAATGGTAGAATACATACTGTCCGTGCCTTACTGGATAATGGTAGCACATCTAACTTTATAACAGAGAAACTAAGTTACCGACTTAACTTGCCAGTTAAGTCTACCTCCATTTCAGTGGAAGGTTTAAGTCAATCATTACATGTGACTAAACGTTCTAGTTTGACTATATCCTCACGCACAGAGTCATACATAAACATCATTGATTGCTTTATTGTACCAGGGATAACTCAACTATTACCTACCACACGTTTTGACATCTCACAGCTGAACATTCCAAAGAACATAAAATTAGCTGACCCTAGTTTCAACATTCCTGCAGAAATAGACATATTGTTGAATGCTGAAATCTTTTGGAACATATTAGGTAAAAAACGCATATCTTTAGGCAGGAACAAACCAGTCATCATTCATACAAAGATGGGTTGGTTGGTATCGGGTGTGATGCATAAACAAGAAACTAAAGGTATAATAAACACAGCTCATTGTAATTTTTTAAATGATGGCCACCTCCAACAACAATTAGATAGATTTTTTGAATTAGAATCTGTTCCATCACCCCGTACAACAATAAAGGAGGAAAATGATTGTGAACAAAACTTGATAAAAACAACCACTCGTGAAAAACAGTCACCAGAAATATTAGGTGACTCATACGAACTAGCATTATCTAGGTTTCAGTCTTTGGAAAGAAAGTTCAAACGTGACTCATTGTACAAGGAAAAATACTCAAATGTCATTAAAGAGTACATTGACCTCGGTCATATGTCTTTAGCTAATCATAGTACCAATAAATGTTCATATTTCATGCCACATCACGGCGTAGTTAGAGACACTAGTTTAACTATCTACTAAATTAAGAGTTGTATGTGGGACCTACAGTCCAAGATAGTTTAATAGATATATTAATCCGATTTAGGCAACACAAATATGTTGTTGAAAACAGATTTATTCATAAGTTTTCAAGCTTTAGTAAATTGCAACGTGTCACCGCTTACATATTGCGCTTCATAAACAACTGTAAGCATCCTCATAATAAACTTACAACATTCCTAACTATTCGTGAATTAAATTCAGCTACATTGCTTTTATGTAAACTTATTCAACTAGATCTGTTTTCAGATGAATACTCTGTATTAACGAAAGGTCAGTCATTAAAAAGGTCACAGTTACTAAATCTTAACCCATTCATGTCACATGAAGGTGTAATAAGAGTTGGAGGTAGATTATCAAATTCAAATTATACTTATGATGTCAAACATCCTATTTTAATTCATGCTTCTCATTATGTTACCCACATTTTATTCAGACATTATCATACATTATTAATGCATGCAGGACCTCAATTACTGCTTGCTACATTAAGACAGAGATTCTGGGTAATAGGTGGTCGCAGTCTTGCAAGAAAAATCACACATGAGTGTCATAAGTGTTGTAGATTCGCCGGCAGAACTATTCAGCCAATCATGGCGGATCTGCCTAAAGAACGCGTTCATAGTGAGCATCCATTCAGTAACACAGCTGTCGATTATGCTGGGCCTATTCTAATTGCCAACAGAAAGGGTAGGGGTAGCCAACTTATAAAATCGTACATTTGTATATTTGTGTGCTTGGCAGTGAGGGCAGTTCATGTTGAACTAGTCACTGATCTAAGTGCTGAAGCCTTTATAGCTGCATTAAACAGATTTATCGCTCGCAGAGGTCGGCCTGTTAACATATACTCTGATAACGGTACAAACTTTGTAGGAGCCTACAATGAACTCTCAACCTTTCTAAAATCAAGGTGTAATGACATTAGTTTAAGTGCAGCAGAGCAGGCAATCAATTTCAAATTCACTCCTGCCTATAGCCCACATTTCAACGGCTTAGCTGAAGGCGCAGTCAAGTCCGTTAAACTCCTTCTTAAAAGGATTCTATCCCTAGCCCATTTAACTTACGAAGAGTTAAACACAACATTAATTCAAATTGAAGGGATTTTAAATTCACGCCCTCTTACTCCATTATCTTCCGATCCCAACGATATGACTCCATTGACTCCCTCTCATTTTTTAATTGGACGAACAAACATGATGTTGCCCACTCAGGTGGACTTAGAAAGAGAGACACAAATCAGTACTTTGCCTCGATACAAAAGGGCACAAGCCTTGGCGGCTCATTTTTGGAACCGATATCAGACAGAATATCTTTCAGAATTGCAGAAACGTGCAAAATGGCAGCGCCATGATGAGGAGCTGCTGCAGCTGGGAGACCTAGTCGTGGTCAAGGATGACCGCCTCCCACCAAACCATTGGCGACTCGGCCGCATCATAAAGCTGCACCCTGGCTCCGACGGCATCACACGCGTCGCTGACGTCAAGACAGCATCGGGAGTGCTTCGACGAGCCTACAATAGGCTTTGTCTGCTGCCCACTTCAGACTTTGGAACAAGTTCCAACGGGGGGAGCCTGTTGGCGCGCACACACGCCCCTCGCACGCATGAGCGGGACGCGGGAGGGGAGACATAGCTGAGGCCGGCCAAGCGGCTGCGCCACGCTCGGCGTCTCACCCCGCACACCCGCGCCGCTCGCCCCTCTGCGCGCACGGCGGTCGCCGCCTGCCTGCGGCGCCGCGCCGCGCTCTCCGCTAGTACGACCGCAGCAGTCATTAAGAGCGGGCGCCGGCAAAATCATTACGAACCTTATTATTGTCGCGTCGCGGTCCGACATTGTACTCATTCTTTAAGTCTATCTTTAAATATAGAACTAATATTTTCGGAGCATTTCATCATTTATCTCCACACACACTATCCTCAACCGGGACGAGATCACAGCCCCAACACCTTGGGTCCTCTCTTTAAAACTTTATACGGGCCGTTGTACGGTGGTTTTAAAGGTGAACGTACAGTATCATCTCTTACAAAAACATATTCTACTTTAGATAAATCTGGGTGCACAAAATATAACCGTGAATTACTATGCGGTCCTGGCACTGGCTTTAACGATTGTATATTCTCCCTTATTCGTTCCACGAGGCTATGAGGTTCTGATAAACCTACTTCCGTAGAATAGAATAGAATAGAATAGAATAGAATAGAATTTTATTTTGCAAACATGGGTAATACACAATAGTTGTTATAAAATATCAAAGCTCAGCCATATTTTACCATTCGGCATGCAAACAGCAGCATCATAGAAATCTCCGGGTAAACGCAGTGTACGTCCGAACGTTAATTGTGCCGCTGAAACTCCAGTATCACTACGGCCAGCGGCTCTGAGGCCTAACAAAACGGTGGGTAGCTCGTCAACCCATGACTGTGTGTTCAAGCGTGCCATCAGGGCAGCTTTTAGCGTCCTGTGAAATCGTTCAATCGCACCATTGGCCTGAGGATGGTAAGCTGTAGTCCGTATTCTGTTAATACCAAGTAACTTCAAAAGTTGATGGAAAAGTCGACTTTCGAATTGGCGACCTTGGTCGCTCGTCAAACTTACAGGTGAACCATAACGACAAATCCAGTCTGTGTACAATATTTTAGCGACTGTTTCAGCGTTTATGTCGCGTATGGGAAATGCCTCTGGCCAGCGTGTATACCTATCAATTATTGTCAAACAGTACCTATATCCCTCTTGTGAAATGGGCATAGGGCCGATTATGTCAATATTAATGTGTTCAAACCGATTCGCGTTCGGAAACTTTTCCAAATTCGAAATAGTGTGCCGATTGACTTTAGCTTTTTGACAATTTAGACATGATTTAGACCATTTATTAATGTCAATGTTCATATTTGGCCAAAAGAATTTACTGGATACTAATTTACGAGTTGCGCGTACGCCTGGATGACTCAAATTATGGATGCTATCGAAAGCGATACGTCTAAATTCTAATGGAATATACGGTCTAACTGTTTTGGTAGATATGTCGCAATAAATTGTTTTATTGCACATAGGTATCTGTAATTTCTTCAAAACGACACACGTGTTATTATTCATTTGCGTCACGTAGTCATCGCTTTCTTGCGCTTCAGCAATTTTGTCGTAATCGAGCACTGTGGGACAGTAGATTGTTTCTACGCGTGATAAACTGTCTGCGACTACATTTTCAAGTCCGCTTATGTGACAAATATTTGTAGTAAATTCACTGATGTAGAGTAATTGCCTGATTCTACGGGGTGTTTCATTTGATTCTTTACCTAACTTTGAGTATGCGAATGACAAAGGTTTGTGATCAGTATACACAGTGATCTGATGTCCTTCGAATAATTTTCGGAAATATTTTACAGACATATATATTGCTAGCAATTCACGATCATATGTTGAGTACTTTCGTTGGGCGTTAGATAACTTTTTAGAGAAGTAACCTAGTGGCTCCCAAACACCATTGATTCTCTGCTGTAAGACTGCACCTACACAAAAATCGGATGCATCTGTCATCAATGATAGCGTCGTATCGATCCGCGGGTGTGACAATGTAGCGGCCTTTTTAAGACCTTGTTTACATTGTTCAAAAGCTTCACTCGCTTCGTTTGACCACTGAATTTTAGTTTTATCCTTCTTTTTGGCGCTTCCTATATATACGTTTAACAAAGACTGATATGACGCTGCATTGGGCAAATGGGCGCGATAGAAATTAATCATACCTGTGAAACGGCGTAGTTGCTCGACCGTCTCTGGTTTTGGGTACTCGATGATGGCCTTGACCTTCTGCTCTGCCGGACGAATGCCTTCTGCTGACACATGGTAACCTAGATATTCTAATGAACTTTGCCCGAATACACATTTAGACAAATTAATCGTGATACTGTAATCTTGTAATCTTTGAAATACTATTGACAAATGTTCAATGTGTTGACTTTCATTCTCACTACTTATTATGGCGTCATCAATATAATTAAGTACAAAATCGTGACCTCTGAAAACTGTATCCATAAATCTCTGAAAACTCTGTGCCGCGTTGCGCAAACCAAAAGTCATTCTTGTGAATTCAAAAAGACCGAAAGGCGTTATGATCGCGGTTTTTTCGACGTCTTTGGGTGCTGTTTCTATGACATGGTACGCACGATTAATATCGATTTTCGAAAATATTGTCTTGTTCGCTAGGGTATACGTGAAATCTTGTAAGCGCGGTATTGGGTATCTGTCGGGCTTGGTAATGGCGTTCAGTCGGCGATAATCGCCACACGGTCTGATGTCACCATTTTTCTTTTGAACTACATGTAGGGGACTTGCCCAAGCGCTTTTTGAGGGCCGACAGATACCGAGTTCTTGCATTTTCTGGAACTCAGCTTTAACAAGTTTATAACGAGCCGGTGGAAGTGGCCTTGCTTTAGCAAAAACAGGGGGTCCTGTGGTTTCAATACAATGCTGTACCGGACTAGGCGGGGATTCTTGAAATGACATCGGTTTGGTGATGCACGGATATTTTGATAGTAACTCGTGATAAGGATGGTTAATGCTAACTGACAGTACAGAAGGTTCACACATTGTTGTTACTTTTGCGATAACATTTAAATCGGTTACCTGATCGATAAGTTTTCGTGACCCGACGTCAACGAGAAGCTTATGGTGACTTAAAAAATCTGCGCCTAATATTGGCTGCTTCACGTCGGCGATCACGAAATCCCATCGGTAAGGTCGGCGTAACTTAAAGTTTAAAACTAATGACCTTTGTCCATACGTTTTTATCTCTGATCCGTTGGCTGCGAAGAGTTTATAGTCACTACACTGGTTAGCACTGCACTTTCTATTCACTGGTAAAACTGACACATTTGCGCCGGTGTCCACTAAAAAGTTTAGTCCACTGTTACTGTCTTTGATTTTAAGGCGGTGTCCGGGTGTTATGGCGCAGATCTCCGCCGTTGTCTGCACCTTGCCTAGTTTTCCTGTTGAGCTTTTTTCCAAGAACACGGCTCCACACATTTCTTTGCCCGAGCGTGAAAACGGTGGTGATAATAGCAGAGCCAGTCGGGACTATCAGGAGAGCGCCGTGACGTAGACTGGTCGCGGTTGCGATTACGGGACGCGGAACGGGACCGATTATTGTTGTTCCACCGACGTCTGAATTTCGGCCGTGATCTCTCCAGCTCGTTGACCTTGAGGCTCAGCTTTGCTATTTCAGCCATGATTGTTTCTGCTTCTCGGCTCAACGGAGACTGCTGTGATTGTGACACCTCGTTAACCTGATGAACTGCGCGCGACGTTTCGAAAACATTGTCAGCAATTGACGAGAGATGATCCAACTCTTTTACCTCTGATACAGCGAGAACTGCGCGAATAGTATCTGGTAAATGACCTTGCCATAATATTCTTAGAGTGTCATCTGGAATTTTGTCCTTGGCGAGCTCTCTCATACGTCGCAAGAGCTGCGAGGGTTTTTGGTCGCCTAGGTCCATCTCGCTTATTAGTTTTTGAAGCTGTCTGTTTTTTGATTCTTCGTATATTCGTAACAAGCGTTCCTTGAGTGCTTCAAACTTTTTACTGCCGGAGGCTCTATTAAAATATCAGTGACCTGTTAAACTTGCGACGTCTGGTAGACAGTTATCTCCTGAACAGAAAAGTAAGGGTACGGTATGCAGGAGTAGAATACGTACAGGAAACGACCAAGGGTTGCGTACAAGGCTCTATAGGAGGACCCACTTTCTGGAACCTGCTCCTGGATCCCCTGCTCCAGGAACTGGAGAAACGTGGGGAGTACTGCCAGGCATTTGCGGATGATGTGGTACTGATCTTTTCGGGTGAAACAGCGCTTGATGTCCAGAGACAGGCGAATGCTAGTCTTGCTCATGTCCAGAAGTGGGGAATCGGAATGAAACTCAAGTTTGCGTCCCACAAAACGAAGGCAATGGTCATCACAAACAAATTAAAGTACGATTCACCACTTCTGCGCATGGGCGGGGAGGACATTGCCCTGTCTCGGGAGATCAAGATACTGGGGCTTACGGTTGACGACAAGCTGACGTTTAACGCTCACACCTCGAATGTCACGAGGAAAGCGTTAAACGTTTACAAACAGCTGTCAAGAGCCGCCAAAATCAGCTGGGGCCTGAAGCCCGAAATTATCAGGACCATATATACCGCAGTGGTGGAGCCGGTGATAATGTATGCTGCCAGTGCTTGGGCATCGGCAACAAATAAAAAAGGGATGAAGAAGCAGCTGGACACCGTCCAGCGGGGCTTTGTGCAAAAAATGATCAAGGCGTACAGGACAACATCGCTGAACTCGGCCTTGTTACTCTCCGGACTGCTTCCACTGGACCTCAGGATTCGGGAAGCAGCCTCTTTTTATGAAGAGAAAAGGGGATACTCCCGGAGAGTAACAGGAGACCGAGGGATCGAAATGCCAGTCCCTTACACACAAGTGCCACATCCAGCTAGTCAAACTGGCATAGATTTTAAGTGCGTGGTAAACGGTGCGGAGATGAACCAGCAAGAACTCAGAAACCCGAAAATTTTCACCGACGGAAGCAAAATTCAAGGCAAAGTCGGTGCAGCACTGAGCCTCTGGGAAAATGGGGTCGAAGTCAAAGCCCAAAAGTTCAAGCTGGATCATTTCTGCACCGTTTATCAGGCCGAACTATTGGCTTTGCACAGGGCCTCGGAGCTGGCCTTAAAACACCCTTCAGCCGTTGTTGAAGTTTATTGCGACTCTAGGTCAGCCCTGGAAACCGTCACCCGAGGCGTCTCCCTCCATCCCTTAGCATTTGAAACGCAAAAGAACATCCAGGCAATGAAAACTAGCGGAAAAACCCTTCAGTTGTTCTGGATTAAGGCGCATGCGGGGTTGGAGGGGAACGAGAGGGCAGACGTGTTGGTGAAAGAGGCAGCGATAGGCAGCAAAACAAGGCCGCACTACGACCTGTGTCCAGCTTCATTCGTCAAGCGACAAATCCGAATGGAGTCGCTTGACGAATGGAGCAGAAGATACGAATTGGGCGAAACGGCCGCAACCACAAAACTTTTTCTCCCCGACGCAATCGCAGCCTACCACGTGGTCCGAAAAATCGAGCTCAACCCAATGATCGTGCAGGTGCTTACAGGGCATGGCGGGTTTTCCGAGTACTTGAATCGTTTCAAGTGCAAGGAGAGCCTGTCCTTGTGACCCTGCCAAAAACGAGAATGTCCAGCACATAATCGCAGAGTGCCCCATTTATGCAAAAGATAGATATAGCTTAGAATCGGAAATAGAAATAGAAATTAAATTAGTAAATATACCAATTATAATGGGAAACAAAAAATTAAGAAAAAAGTTTTTAGAATTTTGTGAAAAAATAGCTGCCATAGTCGTTAATAATAACAAATAGTAAAGAAAACGAGATACTTTTATGTATTATAAGAATACGATAAAAGTTATCGCCGTAAAATGAAGAATTAAAATATTAGTTGCTAAAATAAATCATATATAATCAGTAAAATATAGTATAGTTAAAATCAGTCATAAAAATTGTTAAAGTTTATAAAGTGTCGAGCCATTAAAATAAAATCTTCAAAATTAGTAAATAAAGTAATAAGAATAGATATAAAAACAGTATAACAAGATCTCTGATGACCCATGTCAGAGGGACACTGGACAGGCAGGAGTGGGTTTTAGTCGGTTCGAGTCCGACACTACCTCCACTGTCTCACAACCTGTGAGATAGTGGAGGTGTCCGTGGGGATTTCCCACTCCTGCCAAAAAAAAAAAAAAAAAAAAACCTAACCTAACCTAACAATTCAACAGTGAAGTCAACAGAGCTAACGTCCATCAACAATGCGCCTACATACTGGTATAACAATTATGGACGCTAGACAACAAGAACTTCTTAAGCGGCAGGGAATCATCGATCGCAGAGGGCATCCGGAAAATTGGTGTCAACTTCGGAAAGGATGGGCCTGGCCGCAAAACTGCAACATACATCCGGGGCAGACTGGATACCCTCCAAGCGCACTGGAACGAATTCGAGATGAACCATGGCGTGCTACAAGGCGCCACGGACCGGCCCGACACATACTACACTACAAAGGTGTACGACAGGGTCAAGGCGGAATACTCAAGCATACAACATAAGCTGCAAATATGGCCTACCTGCACTGCGGAACCCGCGAGTCACTAAGTGGTGAAGAAAACAAACAAACAAACAGATGCCGACGCGTCTCCAAACAAAGGGAGCTCGACGACAACAGTACTAAGGGATGCGTACAACAAATACAGATGCTATCCCAAGGTAAAACATACAAGCTCCGACAGAAATTGTCCTGACATAAAAATTAGGACAATTGAGCAATTGAACATTTGCAAAATCTACATGCATCCGCACAACGGAAAGAAATGCAAATCGCAAAAAAGGTGCAAAGTGTGCAACGGCGCACATCACACCACGCTACATGACCTAACCCGTGATACTACGTCAGCGACTCTGTCGTCAAGCCAAATGACCGACAAAGTAACTAACAAAGTCTACACAGTAAGGGGGCTTGGCTGTTTACGTGTTGCGAGGAATGCACTATGCGCATTTTCTGTCCAGCTGGAATTACGTCACACACACTACAAAATACAGGCATAATTACCTTAGCGACAGGTTGCATGAGGCGCGGCGATAAACATCTAATTCATTCGCACTACAATATGCAAAGCACAATGAATTTAGGAAACGAGGAGGAGTTCTACGTACCAGAGATAAACCTAAACGAACTATTAAGAAGCAACAGTCAAATTACAAATATAACAAACATGGAAATTGAAACACATGAAGAACAACTACAAGGTCTTAACTTAAGAGAAAAATTGAGCTGGTTAAAGAACAACAGGACATCCAGATAGTGAATTCTGTGGAGGCGGAGGCTGTACGGCTGTATGATAGCCTGCGCAACGATATTCAGCATATGGGTTTACTTTCAAATAAAAGCCCGCTGCCTCCATCTACCTCATGGAAGCAGAACAGCAACACCGGCGCATAAGGAAGAGATTGAGATGGTACCAAGTCATACTCAACGGGATCTTCCTGGGAAAGAACAAACAAAGGCAGATACACAGTCACTAGAAGAGGTTTCCGGCCATCGTCCTAACAGCAACAAGGTGGATCGCGAAACGTCACCAATATCAGTTAGCGGCGAACGAAGAACCTTCTAATAGATTTCTGTACATACTTTACTTACTTCTTGAAAACGCACTTTACTTGTTATTTGTCCTTTTATAGTTGGCATGATGTACGAGCATCGCCACATGATATCAATTGTTTTAGTTTTTAACTGAACAAGCGGTTGCTAATAAATTCACCGATTTATTTACATTCGCTGACTATGCTATTACGCCCGCCACAAGTCACCTACTTTAGGTATTATATATGTTTATGTTTTACTTAATAAACTGTCAATCATTAACGGACACAAAGCAGTGATTTTATTTCCTGTACACATCCCGTTTCATTCGTCCACCTACATACTACATCTCAGTGTGCGGAGCTGCTGCCCGTACACTTCCTATAAAGGTCTAGCTCAGAAACATTGCGTAGGCATTGCTGGCGCACATTTCGTGAGTGGGGGTAGGCTCCCTGAAGTATTTCACACTGAAACAATATCTAATTGATATCTCCGTTCTAAGGAACGCTAGGGACTGACAAGTCAAACCTGGCTGTTTATCTCGTTGAAACCAAATCCGGCCACTGGTTGGCCTATTACTGAATCGACACTATTTAGCGAGACACGCAACCACGACATGGGGTAGATTAAAGAAATGTGAAGTGACGAAAGTTCCCACTTCGGCGTTCACCAATCACCAATCGTAATATGTTCTGCTACAGACTGAGTCTACGGTGCGCTTGTGCAAGTTATGTTGTATCATTGTCAAGGTGTAGATTGCCGTAAGGGTGTTTAACATGAATACGCGTGTAGGAATAACTACTAAACGTGCCTTCCTCAATGGCAGCAGGACTCCTCAGAACTCTGTCTTAGGATTGAGAAAGACATGTGAATTGTGCTTAGGGAGCGTGGTCTGTTAGAATTCGTAGCAGTGTCCTTAGTGGACCTATGCGCTTAGGTCTAACAGTCACGTACTGAGGCAGTTATTGTAACCGGTTACATGCCATAGAGATGGGTTCGTAATACATTTAAATAGTTGAATTAACGTAACGGTAAATAATGGAATCCTTAAGCGCAAGCGTAACGTTTCCTTCACCAACCCTTTTTAATCATATATCTTATCTTTGCGTACGTTTGTCTTATTGCTTCATACTTTATTGTTATATTGTTTTATATGATGTGTTATTATTCATGTATATGTCCTAACTGTGAACTCCCAATACTAACTTCACCTTGAATACCCACTCCTGCTCCCGAACTTCTAAAGCCGGAGCAGGACTAGGATCCATTTTCCTTATTTCGGTGGAAAAGTAATCCCTCTTGGACGAACTTTACAGAACAGTGCGGGTGGATGGGGCACTGTTCCTCCTCTTATCTTAATTGGGGAGCCGATATAAATACTAATATTTACACAATTTAGGAAAACGAAAATTTTATCAGCCTAGGGTCATTTAGGAACAGTCACAAAGGCATAAAAACTGTGAAAGTACTGTTTTGTATCGTACTATGGAGAAGAACGGTCAAGAAACTCCGTGGACACACACGAACATAACGCATGAACCAGCACCATTCAACTCAACCATTTTGAATTGAACTAAATAATCCGACACACGCGCTACCATCAGCGAGACATTTGAGTGGGCATGACATACTCTTAACCGCCACGGCACATTCAAGTCAATTATTATAAAAAAATATATATGTTATTAATGCTATATAACACTCGCTACTTTTAACATTTGGTAAATCAAATCTTGTGCATTTTGTTTTTTTTTTCATTTAATTCTAAATTGTTTGCTGTAAATCAATTAAGGACCTGAAGTAGGGCATTATTTACGTCATCTAGATTTATGGCCCGTCTATTTATCTTAAAAATTAGGGAAGTGTCATCAGCAAATAACACCATATTTTGTCTCTCCGAGTGCTTACACATTCCTACTTTCTCTGGTCTGTCTACTGTTTCTTGTGCTAACCTAATATTATCAGTGAAAACTTTTGATTGGCCTTCATTCACTGACTGTCATTTAGTCGCTATAACTACTCCCCGAGGAGCCACACACGACGCCACCTCGCCGCCGGTGTCGCACTCGTGTGTCGAACTGTGTCGCACTGTATCAGCGTGTCGCGACACTGTGTCAGTGGGGCGCGGGTCACAGCGAGCAGTAGTGCACAGTGCACAGCGCCACAGTAGCGGACTCTCAATTTAATAAAAGCGTCGCGTGGCGCTGCATACTAATGATGGATTAACGACGAGAAAAACCGACCGATGTTGATGTGTTACATGAGCTCAGATCGTTCGAGCTCACAGCAGCATCGCGCCACTGACCTGTGCCGCATCGCTCACCTACACGCGAGACAGTTCGAGAGATCTGGATCGATCTTCTGTAAAATCACAGAAGATACATGGCGCTAAATAGAGCCCTAGAGCAGAGAGCGTATCTCGCCAATTCAGAATAACTGTCGTTTGATACTTAACTTCTGTTTAAAATCCTCAGTAGCAACGAGGCTGCATCGCGCGCGATGAATAATTATAAGAACAAAATTAATTCAACTGCCTCACCGCATTAGTCCGCTCCAAACCGCACTGCTCCGCCCCGCTCCGCCACGCTCCGCGCCGCTGAGCCGCCGAGGCAGGCCGCTTCCTTTTATTCATTACGTGAAACAATAGAAACGTTCTCTACCTTATCTCATCCAATAAGATTTTCACAAAAAAGAGTCTTCAAAAAGAAGTTGCGGAGCCCGATAATTACATCCCGTGGGAGCGAGCGCCGGGGCTCCGTGCGGCGCGGTGAATGCACTCCTCGCGTGTACCAGACAGACGCGTGGTAGCAGGGTACTTACATCGCTCTGGCCGAGGTCCATGGATTATTGTCACAGAGACTAAACAGTGCAGTTGCGGGATACACGCGGCACAGCGCGGCACGGTATGATGCAACGATGTGTGGCACGGCACGGCACGATACGGCACGGCACGATACGGCACGCCGCGGACGGCAGGTTTTTCAGTTTGCGTATTCAATTTAACGTCGCGTTGTCCGGCTTCGTTAGTTAGTCTGTTTGTCACCGCGTCTGCGGTATCGCGCGACTCCTAACTCGGTAAATGGCATCTTGTTTAGCTCCCCTTGGATTTGAATAATAAAACTTTTTGACTAAGTAAAAAGAAAACTCTGAGGCGACATATTCGCTGAATAAATGATGTGATTCAATGAGCTTGCCCCAACTGTGCTCAAATGTATAGTATAATAATGAGTGGCGGCAGGATACGCGCCTCGCCACTGTTTAGCCAGAGTCCGTCCCTAACCGCACCGGCCTGGGCCACTGGCGACGTACATACTGTTTAGTGAGAACGGCAAGCCTCGCCAGCGCCGCTGATAGACTAAAATGTATAGCAGGGCATGGGCTAGTCTCATAAAGTTCGTACTGATATGAGAGCTGAGGTTGACGGCGGCGCGCGACTGTTGTTGCCGTGTCACCATGGGACAACTCGTACATGATAGTTGATGCGTTGGTGCGTTCCATGATTGTTGTCGCTACAGTAACTAACAAGATTGAGAATGATCAGTGTGTGTCGTAACACCGATCGACTCACAGACAGTGGTCCATACCGCTCACCCACGACGCGAGCCACGTCAGCAGAGCAACGCGACAAAAGATATGCAAATAGGGGCGCTCTGATTGAGCTCAAACACGAGCAGCCCCGCTCTCCGCGCACACCCCCCACCCGCATCACACACTTATTGGGAGCTGTCGCAATGATTCGCGAAACTTTGTCGCGCCGCGACACTCACACTATTGACCATAATGTTATATAATAGAATATCTACCGTATAAAAAAAACAATCACCCTAGCCTTTTCCTAACTATTTTGGGGTCGGCATCCAGTCTAACCGGATTCAGCTAAACACCACTATTTTACATGGAGCGACTGCCTATCTGATCTCCACAACCCAGTTAGTACTGTGTAATACGAAACCCTTCGGTAAGACTGGTTGTTAGACTTTCGAGCCAATGACTACGTGTTACAACTGTCAAAGATCTAAAAATGACAGCCGGGACCAACAGCATAACGTGCTTTCTGAGGCACGGAGGAAACTCGGTACGTAATGGGTGGTCAGTCATCCACGGACCAACCTAGGCAACCTAAAGATCGATCCGAGTGGCTGTTATTATTCTTATTATATTATAGATTTTCCCAATTATAATTTGCCAACCAATGCGGGGCAGTATTATAATAAAAGTTTTTATTTGAACACAAAAACCAAATAATACAATTTAGTGACATTATAGTAGTACCTACAACAGAGACAATTTATAAATGAACGTTCGACTTCTAAACTAGGCAACAAGAAGCCTGTGTCTTAGAAGCCAATAGATTATATAGATTATAGAGGATCTACTGTATAATGGGTAATGAAATACAAACGATCGGTTAAGGCTTGGACTACACATGTGGTGCTTGGTTTTTAGCGCGCGAACACTCGAAACAATGTAATACTTTTGGGCAGAGCTTCGTTATGTCAAAAGAGACGTCTGTACGCATGACATAAACCACACACAATCACGTGACGGAGAAGCACCGAGAGTGATCTGTGACGATCGAGAGGAGCCGCGTGAGGCAGGCGAGGTGTGGGGAGAGGGGCAGGAGGAGGGGGGCAATTAGCGGCGATGAGATAAAACGTGCAAAGTCCACCAATGATTCAAGTTTTACAATTAAAAGTTGCCGAGCGCCGCGGAGCCACACTGTCCGCGGATACCCCGCTTTATGGGAAATTGAAAAACTGCCATTTCCTCTCAACACCTAATATTTCTTAAAAAAAAACAGCTGTTGCCTACAAAACTGTAGTACCACAGTTAAAATGTATGATACCGATGAAAAATTTCTATGAGGAAGGGTTCACAATGATGAAGGTACTGAATACGTGCAAACCGTCTTAGCGTCGGTGTCCCTTCCACCCTGTTTAAATTGAATCAATCAATCAAATCATTTATTTGCAATGAATTTAGGTTACATTAAAATAACAATTGAAGAGAATGAAACCTTTGTTGTGTGAATTTGGACCTCTGGGGTCTCATCATTCATCATCCAACTGATCAGTCCACTGCCCCTCAGCCTCTGACTCTGTGGCTGGTAGTCGGTGCCGCGCCTGCCGACCCGACATTTTATTGTCTCAAGAAAAGTTCGCGACGTTTTAAATTAAAATTCAGATCATAAAAGATAAAGTGTTAAAGTGACGAGCGCCTCATCGACCAGTGCGTACTGACTGGAGCGCAGTGTCAAGTCTTGCAACAACACTCGCAACATCCTAACGACCTCTTACGAGTAACACTCTTTATAATTATATAGAGACTAGATTACAAATGAGAGCTGCTATCAGGAATCACCGAGAAAAGATCGTCTATGTCAAAGGAGCATCAAATATCGGTGTCGATCACGCGACATCCGACCGGCGACAGATAAACACTAACATGACACTCGTACAAATGACTCAACCAATCAGTCAAGTGTTGATCATCAACTCCCCCCTCCGTCCTCTCCCCCTGCCTTCGCGCCCCCCTGCTCACAAGGTACGTGCGTGATACCATGAGCCGCACACGACTCGCAGCAATCATGTTGGCAACGCTTATCTAAAGTGGCAGACGTTGTCAATTATATATACAGCAATATTTATATTGTTTACTTTCTGCACATCTGTACTGCAAGTTTTCAGTTGTGACAGGTTCTCCTGTACACTAGCGCCAACTGTGGCCAGTGTTCCTTGAGTCCTCACACGCATTAACCAAGAAAACGGCTGCAGTGCGTCACCCGCACCAGAACCAGCGGCCCGCGCGGCGCTTGCAGGTAACGACGACATCTTAAGTAGCATGATGGTATTTGTAGGGTTTATTATAGAGCGCGGCAATAAGTATCGACACTAACTTGGGTGGCGCGGTGGTGACGTAGCGCGGCGCAATGATGGCGTGACGCAGTTCGCACGGTTTCAAACGTTCGTCGTTGATTAAAAAACTTCATCAACGCATCTCTTTTTAGTTTCCTACGGCGGACGCCTTCTTCCGCTAAACTTTGCCAATAAAAACTTGCTCCGAGTGCTTTGTGGAGCGCTCTCACGCGCGTCACTAACACACGCACACTCGCGCACGCATGGCGCCCTGTGCTGACACCTGCAGGCAGCCAACAGCGAGCGCACCGAGCACGCTGAGCACATGCTCTCTTTTATTTGTCTTCTTATTAATTTTATAATGTTACCTTTTACACTATTCTTGCAGTGATAGTATGTACTCATAGGTAAATTAAATGCCTCTATGTGGATGAATGACGGAGCTTCCACGAACAAAGACGTTTTAAATAAATTAAGGTCAAGAGAAGAGAGCTTCGTCAAAATTGTGATCCCGCGGGATCCGCGTGAAAGCCACGAGAACCTAATGACCCACGGCGCGAGTCGCCTCCACCGCCCGCCGCCGCGCCGGTCTCCGCTGACGAGCCGGCTCGAGCCATCACAATGGATTCTCTTTCACAGCGACCGACTATATACTCTGATTGTCATGATGTAACACGATACATGAGGCCTGCATGAGTCGACCGCGAGCCACACGTCCGGCGCTCATCACATGCGCGACTGATCAAGTCTGTCATCAAAAGCGTTGAAATGTTAACTTATATCCAAAGTTCCAAACATAATTATAATAAGTAAACAAGTTGCATCTATAACATTACATACATGTATCATGTAGTAGGTATACTACTGGAGGACGACCGGCGACCGATCGCGGGACACGCCCGCCCCGTTCAGAATATTATGTTATTACGAAATCTACGTCCGGCGAGTTATTATGCTAATGCGAGTGGATAGTGAACAGAAGTCCCGTCAAGCCTTTTTGTGAGCAGAACAAATTGTTTTATATTCCGTGGAAATTGGCGTCGAGAAGGCTCTGTGTGTGGGGTGGAGGGGGTGTGGTAGTGCACCCCCTGACAGGGGGCGCTGGCTCCGCGGCGGCGGATACTGACTGTGAACTCACTGATGACAGTTTTATGAACTCGGCATTTACATTTAAATTGAAAGTTAGGATTTGGACGAGCCGAGGCTGAAAAATCTTTTGTTCTAGACAGTACATACTCGTAGGTTAGTAGCATAGAGCACCGCTCGACGGAACGCTGCGGGCATCAGTCGAACACTCGAGCGGGAATCACGTAATGTTAATGATGTTATCTGAAGTATTGTCTGCTGGCCTATGATACTGAACTAGGCATTACTGAGAAGGCAGAGGAACCTGCGCAGTCGCACTTATGCCGCTAGTGCCAAGTTGACTACACGAAAAACACATGAGGAACATAAACAAGATGTCAATGCACCGTCGCTATTCGCGAGATATAAGTAGCACCTTGGAGGGAGTCTTCGGAGTAGCGTCCGCGTAGTCCACGTGGCTCTCGAGTCACCGCCTCACGCGTAGAGAGATCATCGTCTCAGATAACTCAAAATAGAAGAATATCCAAATGTTAATTCACAGTTTTGATTCGAGTGTACAGCATATTGTAAAGAGCATTTACACTGATAACATATACTTATGTGTCAAAGAAGCATGGTCTTTGACACGTAAGTATATCATATTATGTACCATATTTAAACAATACTTTTTATCAATCTTTGTAAAAAGACAAACCGGATCACCTACAAGCACCTGGATCTAATTAGCATATTATTAGCAAATAAGAACTGTTATTGAAAACAAATTGTTATGTAAGCAAACATTGATTATAATTTATAAATGTCATGTTTAAAACATACAATATTTGCTCACGATTACGCTGGCACAATTTAGCTACATACATTAGTTCGAACTTCGAATGAAGGTATCATGCCTATATCTGTTTGGTATCTGTGTCGATTTGTTACTAAAATCTATATACATATAATAAATCTGTACACGTGGCGTTTCTGTACATTAAAAATATTTAGAAAAAAAAATAGTAGGGGTGTTAAAGGATCACACACAGAACCTATTTCTACCATTTTTAGAATGTTTGTCTGTTTGTCGGTTTGTCTGTTCGTTTGTGCGCGCATCACGTAAAAACCCTTCATTGTATTCAAAATCGAAATATTGAATCATAAGAAGCATTATTCCGAGTAACATTTAGCGTTTATTACATCAAAATCGACCAACAGACGCAAAAGATATCAATGTTTAAAATTTAGTTAGTAACCTTATACGCCATTTCTATGATTTTAATTATTTACGTCAAATAGGTTTTAGTCGAAGTGTAGTCGGAATGACTGAAAATGAATTTAGTTTTATTTTTTCTTTTGTGTTTATACTTTGCATGGAAGTAATAAGTACTACTTACAACCCATTACTAAATAAAATCTCAAAAAGTGTAAAAAACAAAACAAAATTAAAAGATAAAATCCACGACGTACATACGACACTCACACACGTTGTACGACCACTCGACCAACGAGGCAGTCTCTCACATACACACCAAAATTTTCACGGGAGCGAAGTCGCGGGCAACAGCTACTTAGTATTTAATAATCATACTTAGATAATAGAACTCTGTATTGATGTAATGAATGAATGAGTAAACTAATTATTGTGCAATTGGGGGAACCTGGATCTACTTGATCCAGGTCCTCCAATTTTACCCTACTACTTATGTCCAATGCAATACCCAGTTTCCTTAAATATAGTGATCGGACAGACAAATAGACTCAGGGGAGAAACCCCTAAGTCTATTTGTAATGCATTTTCTTCCCAGTTTTATTCTACTTTTCTAGATCCTATCTGTTAAGGCGTGTCCTCACGTTTGTAGGGTTTGAGAATCAGGGTATGACAACCAAAGTGGCTAGTTTATTCTCCTCGTGAAATGAGTTTATTGGGGTTTTACACAGGATACATTCAGTTTGTATTAAGTCGTGGCAGAAGGAATAAGGGCCGAGTCGTTGGAACTCGCTGCACCCCCGCAAGGGGGCGCGGCTGGCGGGTTATGGGCTCAGGTCCTGGTCCCGCGGGTTCGGCTTGTGTCCGCAGAAAAGCGGACACCGTCGGTTGTGTGGCCGTATAGGCCTGGCCGGTGGCGAGCGGCGCTCGCTTGAGTGTGGTTGCTGTTTTGTGTAGGTAGGGGGCGCCACGGCGCTGTATGTTAGCGCCGCTTGCTTCACGCCGCCTCGGCGGTCCGCCGCCGCCGGGTGAGACCTCCGGTTACCCGGGGGAGGCCCAGCGGACGGCGACCAGCGGCAGAGGCGGCTCAGGCGCCCGCTACCGGGGGAGGGGGCCCCCGTCTGGCAACGATTTCGAGTCTAGCCGAGCACGCACCAGACTGGAGGCCATGTGTGTGTGTGTGAGCGGCAGTGTGTCTGTGTGACACCGCTCATGATGGCGATAGGATCGCAGGCCCGCGCCGCGCATCCATCGCGTGAGTTTAGTCGCATGGGGAGTCATGAGTGTGTGAGGCGGTGATTGTCGTGCCTATATTAACCTAGCACACGACGCTCACCGAGTGTGTGTTGTGATTGAGGAGTCGTTTTGTTTGGATATGTCGCGTGTAGGTGCGAGCGACATATCCGGGTGCGTCGAGTCCGGTGGGGTGGCGTCCTGCACGTCCGCTACGAGGTCGCGAGGTAGGCGCTTCGCGTCCGGTGGCCGCGCATGCCACGGCGCCAGGTGCTTGACATGGGGCCAGGCTGAGGCGTCGGCACGCGCGAACATGTTGGACGCGAGGCGGCGGCTGAAGTCCTCCAGGCTCTCGAGCTTGGTGTCCCGCTGGATGGTGGCGTTCCTCACGTAGCGAGGGGCGCCGGTGATCTTGCGGAGCGAGATGTTTTGCTGTACCTGCAGCGCCTTCTTGCTTTTCTCGCTCGTGAGGGCGAGCCACGCTGGGGCGGCGTAAGTGAGGAGGGGCCGTATATAGGCCTTGTAGATTCCCAGCTTGCAACGCAGCGGGAGGCGGCTCCGGAGCACTGGGTGCAGCAGGAAGCGGGCACTCCTGCATTTTGCGACGATCGTGCGGACGTGGGGCGCCATGGAGAGCCGACTGTCGATGGTGACCCCCAGGTACTTGGCCTGGCTCGACCACTCGACATCGGCTCCCTGCAGTTGTAGGGGTGGTGGCCGCTTGTAGCCACCAACGGTCAGCGCCTGTGTTTTTCCCACGTTCACCGACAACCTCCATTTCGACAGCCATTCCGGCAGCAGGTCGAGCACGCGCTGCATCTTGATGGCCGCGTGCTGCACGTTGAGGGAAGTGGAGATGTACGCGGCGTCATCGGCGTACAGCGCGAGCGTGGTGTCGGGTGTGGTGGGGATGTCGTCGGTGAAGCAGGAGTAGCAGCACGGGGAGATGCAGCTGCCTTGGGGCACTCCGGCGGCGATGGGACGGGGGCTCGAGAGCGCGCCGTCCACCACCACCCTGAAGGTCCTGTCCTGGAGGAAGGAGGAGACCACCTGTATCAAGCGACGGGGCGCGTCTGTCTTGGATATCTTGTACAGCAGACCGGCGTGCCAGACTCGGTCAAATGCCTTTTCCATGTCGAGGAATACTGCAACTGCACGCTCCTTCTTGTTCACCGCTGCGGTGAGCAGGTGCAGTACCCTCGACAGCTGGAGCGTCGTCGAGTGTTCCGAGCGAAACCCGAATTGTTCCGGTCGTGGTGTCAGGTGCGGTCCCAGGTGTCGCAGCAGGAGTTGTTCAAACACCTTGGAGATGGCAGAGAGGAGAGTGATGGGCCGATAGCTCTCCGGCTTCAGTACATCCTTGTGGGCCTTGGGCAGCATTATGACGTGCCCTTCCTTCCATGCAGTGGGGAAGACCCCAGTGCGGACGATTCCAGTGAAGAGGCGCGCCAGCGCGGCCACCGTTCGGAACGGCAGGTGGCGCAGCGCTGCGTTGGTGATCCCGTCCGCTCCCGGGGCCTTTCTCGGCTTGGTCCGCAAGATGGCGCGTCTCACTGCGCAAGGCGAGAAGTGGAGGGGGGCTTCATCTGAGGCTATCGGCGAGGCGAAGTACTCTCCAAGGTGCCTCTCGACTGCTGCGATGTGCTCGGCGTTGGTGGCCGGGTTAGGCTGGAACTGACGCTCCAGGTGATCAGCGAAGATCTCCGCGCGGTCTGCTGCGGCGTATCTTGGTGCCCCGTCGCTGTGGCGTAGCGGTCGTACCGGGGCCGGGGTGTTTGTGAGGGTTCTGCAGAGTTTGTGGATCGACGTCCAGTCTCCCTCTGCGGCGTCGATTCGTTCCTCCCAGCCCGCGGTGTTGTGGTCCTGCAGCTTGGCCCTGACCTCCGCGAGACGGTTTAACTCCCGTTTGACTGTGGGGCATCCTGTGTCTTGCCACCGCTTGCGAAGCCGCCTCCTCTGGGCGATCATCAACTTGAGGTGGGCGGGGAGGGGCTTGTAGACGCCCCCCCCTGGTGTTGTCGGCATGGTGGTGGTAGCCTCTTCCAGGGCTCGCTGTATGCAAGCGGTGACTTCCCCTGTCAGCCCGTCCACGTCTGCGGCGGTCTGGATGGGCCAAGTGGGTGTGGTGGTCTCCATTGCTTCCTTAAAAATGGTCCAGTCCGTGACACGACGTGGCGCTGGAGGCGAGAGTCTGGTCGGCATCTCCGATAGGACGACGAGGACCGGCTGGTGGTCGGATTGCAGCTCGTCGTCTATTACCTGTTGTGCGACCTGGCAGTCCAGGCCCTTATGGATCACGATATCCAGCACGTCTGGCGCTTGTGCCGGTGCGTCTGGATAGTGCGTCGGGGTGTCGGGGCCGGATATCGCGTATCCGTGGTAGGGATTTCGGTCTCGGAAGCATTTTCAGTCCCGGGACCAGTCTCGAACCTCGGAAGCTAGTCCCGGGACTCCCGGGAAATTCGAGACCCACGTGTTTTTTTATATTAGAATGGTTTTTTACGGATACGTTACGTTATGGATGGAGGTATTGCAGGTGTGCAAGAAAATGGTGATTTTAATATTGTTTTGGAAGGTAAACTAGACTTATTTTGGTAAAAATAAAAGAAATGGCAATGACATAGTTTGACTTAGTAAATGATAAACTATAAGAGGGTGAGGGTAGTAGTGAAACTGACTGAAGTGAGTGGTGGTGAACTGTGAAGTAAATGATAATTACGATTGTAACTGTTTATAAATCACATTTATTACAAATTTACTCTTTGATCAATCTGACCAACACCAAACCAAACGTTACAATAGAATATTATAACAAATAGAAAAAAATAAGATAGCAATATTTGAAGTACCTAATTCAGACTTTCAGGTTATTACTTAATTCTTTATTCTTAATTCTAATGTTTAGTCTTTTTTAATTAGGAACTTTGGTAAAAAAAGCTTATATCTAAGTAGTCGTTTTATCTAGTAAAATATTAAAAATATACCCTTTCCTTAAGTTTCGGTAATTTAGGTATAAATAAACTTATAAATGTCGATTGACCTGACCAAACATTTAAACAAAACAAAACGAAAACTCTATAATTCTTGCACTAGAATCTTATGACTTATTAATAACTATAATTACTCTGTTTATACAAAACAAAATTCAAATTAAAACAAAACTTCTCATAAAAATCAACCAATCGAAAAGTTACACTCAAACAAAACAAAACGAAAATTTAAAATCAGTTCTTTCGACTTATTAATATTAATTAGTCTGTTTAAACAAAACAAAATTTAAAACAAAAATAATCTTCTAATAAAAATCAACCAATTGAAAAGTGTTAAATATCTTTTTTTACATTAGGTACTGTCATAATCACTCAGTTAAGTCGCTTTCCAGATAGATAGTATGTTCTTAAAACACTTAGTGCAGATTCCGTGGGCCTCTGCGTCCGCGAAGAGTTGCCTCCCCCCGGTGTTGGCAATCCGGCTGTTCCAGGCCGGGTGCTTGACATTCATGTCGCCGGCAAGGAGAGTCGGATGAGGTGAGGAGAGTAGTCCTCTCAGCTCTGGTAGGTTGAGGGCCGAGTTCGGTGGGCGGTAGGCGGCGTAGATGTTGACGTCCTTGCCGGCGATGTGCAGCTGGATGCCAAGGGCCTGAAATGATGACGTAGCGGCCTCGGGGAGAGGTTGGTGGACTATCCTCCTGTTCACCAACACTGCCAGGCCGCGGTAGATGATGCCGAGCGGTGACTTCTCATCCCTCCTGTAAGAGATATATCCCGGGAACCTGGATTGGTCCGCAGGTCCCAGGTACGTCTCGCTGATGAGCGCCACGTCGATCCTCTGTTCCTTGAGGAGGAGGCGGAGTAGGGCGACCTTCTTCCTAAGGCCGCGGGCATTCCAGTGTAGTACCCTCAACGAACTAGCCATGGTACAGAGTGAGGAGTTCGGCCAGCCCGTCAAGGATCACTAAGCCCGCGTCTTGTCCCTGCCTTATGGCCTTGATTAGGTCCATGAGGAGTTTGATGGCGCAGGCGGTGAAATCTTTCCCCACGGTTGGGGGTACTTGGCGCCGCTGCTGCTCACGGGCGCCTGGGTGAGCTTGCTGTTGTTGTTGTTGTTGTTGGTGCGGTTGCTGTTGCCGTTGCGGTCCGGTCGCTGTTTCCTGCGCAGCGGCCGGGGCCGCAGCGACGGGTGGGGCGGGCACTGCCGCCCGCTTCCCCTTCTTGGTCGTCCTGGCGCCAGCAGCGGCGTCTGTGGGCTTCGTGGCTGGTAGCCTTGGAGCGGCTGGTTGGGCCTGCGCTACGGCAGGGACAAGGCCCTCCTTGGTTTGTGTTTGGGGCACGGGTGGCTGGGGCTTTTTTCCCCTATTCCTTCCCCCGCGCCCCTTCTTCCTCCGCCTCGAGGCAGCTGCGTCCTTGGGTGTGGGCCCGTTTGCTGCCGCCATCAGTGTCGCGCTAGGGGCCTCGTGGTCGTCGGCGGTGGCGGGTGGCCCTTCTCTGGGCCGGCGCTGTCTGGTGGTGATGGCGACAGTGCCCGCTCGCTTGTTAAGTGCCTCTTTCTTGAAGACTGGGCATCCGGTGCTGCATGCCGGGTGATCTCCTGCGCAGTTGGCGCAGGTGGCAGGCACCTCTCTAGGTCGTGGGCAGTCCCGAGCGGCATGCTCCTCGCCGCATCTGACGCAGGCGAGCGGGCGGTGGCACTGGTGCGAGCTGTGCCTGAATTTCTGGCACCTGTGACACTGAGCGGGCCCACGCTTGCTCCGCCAGGCTTCAACGCGGACACCACGCATGAAGAGGAGCACGGTGATGTCATAGATTCGGCGGATGTCCGGCTGCCTCCTCAGGACTGCGTGAAATATGCAGCCGGGTCGTCCAAGGGCCGAGTCACGCTCGACGTAGGCTTTTATAGTGCTGCTTCGGCGCCCTCTCGTGGTAGGTGGAAGAACTACGCACCTCGGAGTGTCGCAGGCGCAAGTAAGTTCTGTGATTCGGTGGAGGCACCGGCGCGGCAGGTGGACCAAGCAGTTCCGGCGTAGCGCCTGCAGCAGCGGCGAGCAGTGAGCGACGCGTTGACGTTTGCTATGTCAGCAATCCCAGCGGTGTGCTGATGAATACTGATGAGTCATATCCATTTTATTATGATTCTGGTGCCGAATGCTCTCTCATCAAAGATTGTGTTGCCTCAAAGTTTAGTGGCAAGCGTGTAAATAATTTTGTAAATTTAACCGGGATTGGTCATGGTAGTATGCAAATTACCCTACAAATTTTATCTGAGGTTATGATTTACGATTAGAGATATTAATTTTCATGTTGTACCGGATAGTTGTTTTAAAAATGATATTTTAATTGGCCGTGAGATTTTAGATCAGGGGTTTAGCGTCAGTATGACTTCTGACAGTGTTGTTTTGTGTCGTGATTGTTAGGTTATGTGATGTTTCAAATAACCTCAAGAATGGTTTTAATTATCAAATTGATTTTGATAAAGTTGACACAGATGTCCAGCCAGAATTTCGTTCCCAGTTAATTGACCTTTTGTCAGAATATTCATCTTCGTTTTCTAGTGGTGTTTCTAGATCCCGTGTTACGACAGGACAGTTGCAAATTAGGCTTGTAGATCCTAGTCGAACGGTTAACCGTCGCCCTTGTAGGCTTAGTGCTAGTGAACTGAACAGTGTCGGCGTAAGGGCCACTGACACCCCGGGCGAAAATATTGTGGCGCCCACTTGAGGGAAGCAATATCAAGTGTTAGTTTTGTGACTCTAACGATATCGTTAGAGTCGCTCCTCGACCACAAACCCTCAAAAAATCCATCTAAAAAAAACTCAATAAAAAATATGCATAGGTATGCACAGAGCGTAGAGCACAGTTTTAAGTGTTTGCACCAGGGGAGGCCAGAGACTCCAACTCCAGACCTTGGCGCCCCCCAGAATTTGTCGCCCTGGGCCTTCGCCCCATCGCGCCCCCCCCTAACGCCGGCACTGGAACTGAACTTCTGTTAAAGCTTCTAAAAGCAAAACTGACTTGTCGCCACGAGTTCATCGTTGATGGGCCTACATGCAGTCATTTGAGTTTGACATTGTTTATCGTGAAGTAGGATTAGCCATGTAGACTTTTTGTCTAGAAATCCCCTCCTTACACCTAAAGTAGCTTTCACTTGTGTAGACCAAAAGCGTGTCGATTTAGCTGAGCTTACTAGTAACTGATTGCAAGCTAAACAGGAAAAAGACGAAGAGATCAGTAATATTGTTTCTGATCTTCGTAAGAAGTTTTTCCTGAGGAAACTCGCGAAACTTACGAAATTCGTAAAAACATCCTGTATCGCAAAATACAGCGTAGCGGTCGCACTCGATGTTTAGCTTTTGTACCTAGGTCGCTTAGGTGGTCTGTAATTAATAACGTCCATGAGTCCGTCATGCATTTGGGATGGGAGAAAACTCTCGAAAAGATTTACGAGCACTATTGGTTCGAAGGTATGTCGAAATATGTGAGAAAATTTGTGGACAATTGCATCACTTATAAAGTAGCGAAGCCCCACTCGGGTAAAGTTCAGGCAGAACTTCACCCAATTCCCAAAGTCAGTATCCCATGGCACATTATTCATATTGACGCTTCTGGTAAATTGTCTGGTAAGAACGACCTCAAGGAGTACGTGTTTGTCATCATAGATGCGTTTACCAAAGGACATGGCTAAATTGAAGTATGGACGACTGCCCCCGCAATGAAAACGCATGTATAAACATGGTACAGTCATGGTCTTTTCCGCCTGACCAGTTAAAAATTTTTTCGCTTAAATCATGCGGAGGCGCCAAACCACGCCCCCTTAAAGTTTAGGCCTAATAGGAAAGCGTCAACGTTATTAGTTGCAATCTGCACTGCGCAGCTTAGTGACGTATCCTGTGTACACCTGTTGCGAATTTTACGGACGAACTTTAGCGCGCTTACCGGATCTTTTGAAAATTGACCATTGCTCTGTTTACCTGACCCTTGATTGCCTAACGTTGACCTGTGCGATAATATTGGACTCTTGAGAACCTGTGCTGGAACATTTTGTGCATAATGGCCTATAGAAATCTCATACGAGAAGAAAGAAACGAAATTATAATTTTGCATGGACAAGGATTTAATATCAGTCAAATCGCTGAGCAGCTGCATATGAGCGTAAGTAGTAAATTATTTTAATTTTCCTCTACTCTCTATTTACTATAAATATTATTTTACATTTTTAAATATTCCATTATAAAAACACTATGAAAAACAAAATATAAAAAAATTGTCGCCCACCACCATTTTAATTACCTCTTGTTATGATAAATTTTGTTTAATTTTCAATCAACTTAATTTATAAATAAAACTTTATAAACGATGCAAACTGTATCATGCAAATGTTATCTTGTGTAAATAATGGGGAATATATAACGAACTTTAAAAATAATGGTTCATCCTTTAAAATTAATTGAATGAACTACAAAAAAAATGGTTTCCACTATAAATATGAGCTTTAAGGATTTTCTTTTTGTAAACCGAGTCATTTTGTTTTTATTACACGACTGCCCAAAAAAGGAGTGTTATTATTTTATGTGTTTGTTTTTTATATTTACTTTTTTACACCAACTTGGGGCACTCAGCTTATAGGTTAGAAAGTTTTTTTTTAAACCATTTAGAAAACCTATCAATCAACCTCAAACAAACAAAAAACCAACCCAAATTCAAATTTCGAAACAGTTATAGTGCAAATCATTATTTTTAAAGTGTAAACCATTAAATTAAAGTGATAATATTAAATTATAGCTGTATTATTGATTTAAAGTGCTGATACACAATTTTAAAGCTGTTTTTATCAAATTTTAAAGTGCTATTATTATACATCCCGTAAATAATTAGATGCTTTTTAAATACAATTAAACTAGAAAGAAGCAGAAAATTCAACCAAAATATTCAATTTTTAAAAAACAATTATTACTGCGCTAACGAAAATACTTATTTACTAATTTCTTGCTAATCTCGCTATCTGTTTTAAGGGTTTCGTACCCAAAGGGTAAAAACGGGACCCTATTACTAAGACTTCACTGTCTGTCTACCCGTCTGTCTGTCTGTATCTTATGAACCGTGATAGCTAAACAGTTGAAATTTTCACAGATGATACATAGACATATTTCTGTTGCCGCTATAACAACAAATAGTAAAAACAGAATAAAATAAATATTATAGAACAAACGTGATTTTTTTGCCGTTTTTTGCTCGATATTAATAACGGCAACAGGTAGACGCTTGAAATATTCACAAAATATTTAGTTGTATATATACTTTAAAAATAAATAATTAAATTAAAATAACATAAATATTTAAGGGGGGCTCCCATACAACAAACGTGCTTTTTTGCCCTTTTGTCTAATGTTGTATAGATAATGGTACGGAACCCTTCGTTTGCGATTCCGACTTGCACTTGGAAGGTTTTTATTTCTTTTGTTAGGGGCCTAGGGGCTAAAATGACCGCTTTAGCAGAATCATAATTGGATACTAATATGAATCACGTAGATACAATTATTAAAATAGTCACAAACGCAATTAACATTATGAATTGTCACGTAATGACCATTTCACGAATTGTAATAATTATTATCATATCACGATTCTGTTAAAGCGGCCACTTTGGGTTTCCAGGACACGACTATTAGCGAGACCAAATAATAAACAAATCGTTTGCAAAGTCATTTTTTCAATGCCAATAGTAACGTCATCTCTTTGTATCTTGACTATCGTATGGGCTTCAGATTAGTTTGAATGCAAAACAATATAATTCTAACTAGACAAACCCAAAAACGTATTTCGTAGTTACCGCAGTATAACAATGCAATTAGAAACAACAGAAGGTATCAAAGAATTTTAATCCTTTGCCGACGAAGTTTAAAAAGTGATAACAAAGCGCATTATTAAGTTTATGGTTTTAATCCCTTGCCAAAAAATGTAAACAGGTGTTCGCATGTTTTAATGAGCTTCTCTCGATTTGTAAAAGTAGGTAACTATTTTCTTTGTTAAACATTGCACGCCGAAGTAAAAATATGCTTTGTTCTTAATTATCTTTAATGTGACAAAAAAATCCGACCCAAGCCGCAGTTTTATTATCTACACATAAATAACAGCATTGAAAATTAAATAGGTGTAAATACAGGGCAAAGTAGTTATTTCGTTCTGATTAAAAGTTGTTAGTTAAAAATTTTGTAAACCTGTATGTGTGACTTATGAGGTTGTTTATTGTTTGTAGAGAAACACTGTCCGGATGTGGATCAGACGCCATGAAGAAGAGGGTGTCTTAGAGGATAGACCGCGGGCACCACGCCCATATCTGATATCAGAGGAAAACGTCCAACGTATGGTGAACACCTATCAACAAGAAAACGCGTTCACGCCGACGAGAGTGTTCGCCGAGGAGTACGACGTGTCACTGCGCACAGTTCGTCGTGCTTTACATAGAGCGGGGCTCCACCACAGAAAACCAGCAAAAAAAATAGTGCTCACCGAGCAACAAAAAGCGGCAAGAGTAAGGTTCGCAAGAGATTACAGAGATATGGATTTCTCAACCGCCATCTTTGCAGATGAGAATTGTTTTAGGTCAAGCCAACATGGTCGTCGACACTTATGGTGCGTGATGAATACACGGTACGAACCAAGAAATGTGATTCCAAATAACGATTCTGGAAGGGTATGCGCCAATATGTGGGGCTGGATGAATGCTGGAGGTCCCGGAGAGCTTGTCCATATCCCAGGGCGAGCAAATGGCGCAGCTTACCGCGAACTCTTAGAAACCGTGATGGTGCCTACTGTGCGCACAGTTTATCCGAGAGCAGAGCTCCCCGAATTTATCTTTATTCAAGACAATTGTCCAATACATCAAGCACGCATTGTGCAGACTTGGTTAAACCAACAAAGAGAAATAAGAACAATACGCTGGCCATCCCGATCTCCTGACCTGAACCCCATCGAGAATTTGTGGGGTATAATGGTCCAGAGATGGGATCATCGACGGGAAAGAACAGAAATGGAACTTCTTGCTCATTGCGACGAAGTTTGGGAGTCGTTAAGGGGTTCCAACTTGTGTGAAATACTTATACAGTCAATAAGAACGAGATGCGACGCCGTCATTGACGCAGGAGGCGCGATGACTAAGTATTAGAGTTTTTTTTTTCCTTTTACAATTTTTTGTTAAAAAAACAATATAAAAAAAATTAAAAATATAAAAAGATGTAGCCCACTGGTATCGGGAACAGGGTATCGATTATTATATTTATTTTTGTAGTATTAAGATTGAGTATTCAGTTGGTGATTATTGTGATAACCTCGTATTTAATAAGGAATAGTAAAAAATAATTATTATTAAAAGACTGTTAATTTTAGTTGTAGGGAAGTTTTTGTTTAATATGTTTTTTTTATATTGTTTTTTCTTGTTTATTTTGATTTATTGAATCGTTTTAAAATGTGTAATTTCAATATTAACGAGAATTTTATTGTTTTGTTGTTAACTTTTTACGGTCGAACTCAAATACTTTCGATGCGACGTTGTTATTGACGCAGGAGGCGCGATGACCCCATAAATGTATTTCCTTTATTTATTTTTTACAAATTTATACATTTTTTATTAAAAAAAAAATTTAGTCTACCGGTATCGGGAACAGGGTATCGATTACTGTATTTATTTTTGTAGTATTAAGATTGAGTAGCTACCTTGAATTTAATAAGGTATAGTAAAAATAATAATTATTTACCGATGGTTAATTTCATTTTAGGAAGATGTCGTTTATTGTGTTTTTGATTATTGTTTTGTGTTTATTTTATTTTGATTTATTGAATCATGAAAAAAAAAATTACTTAAATAATAACGAAAAATTAAAACTTCGTGAAATAATGATGTATTCACGGATGCTATTGTTTTGTTGTTCCCGGCGAACTCGAATACCTTCTCGCTTACTCACACACTGTCTGTTTCAATTTCTTAGGTAGGTTTTCAAGAAACAATGCCACTGTATAGATATCACTATTAACTTTAACCCTTTAACGCACACCCTAACTTTTTTTTGAATTCTTAATATTTTGTGTTATATACCTATTCTGTGCCGTAAACCATAACGACATCTTTTTGAAAAAAAACCTGAAAATCTTTATTTTTCGAGAAAATCATGAAAATCATATGGCCAGTAAACTGGCCATTGAACGTTCTGCGCCACTAACCATCACAGCAATATCACTGGCCAGTAAAATGGACACTAATGAAATCTATTTTATTTTTAGGAAAAGACGATAATAATAAAAAAATAACTGTATTTCCTAATCATCCTTTAATAATAGAACCTATAGTGGACAATCAGTTTTAATTACAGATAGAATTAACATAATATATTTCTTCTAAAACAAAACTTCTTCATTTTTAATTTTTCTTGTCACAATCAGACATTTTTTATCAATTGAGTGATCACAGACCTACGTTTTTTAATTTGTCCTTCATTATGGAATGGTACAAAACATTCTACACATAGGCAATAGGGCTACATCACATTGAACGCATTTATAGACACTTCTTTTTGGCTTAGACGCGGTACTGCGGTATCTACATCTACGCAAATTTTTCTTAGATGATTTCATGAGCTTATGATCGCTCTCTTTATTTTCTCGAAAAGGAAGCAAAGGTTGTATCGTGTCTCTTATAAGCTCATCAGCCAGTTTACTCCTAAACATCAGGTGAGTCATTGGCTTTGTACCACCAGGATGAGCCTTCGCCCAGGTATCCTTATAAATAATGTAGGAATTGACGATCGCAGCTTCTATCAAATAAAACCAGATTTTCTTGTACACTGGTGGTTCTCGAAATCTTTTATTACTCCAGTTACTAAGATCTTCATGTATTCTCCCGAGGAGCTGCGTCTTTGGGAGAAATTGTCTTGTGATACCTGGTCGGATTTGGTGATAGCGGCTGTGGCGGTGGAGATGGCGGCGGCTGCAGAGGTGGCGATGGTGGTAAAAACACAAACTCCTGTGGTGGTTGTGACGAAGACGATGCTCCAGAAAATGATCCTTGGTTTCGACTACGTGTGCTCAGGGTGCTGGTACTGAAACTTTCATCGAAGCAATCATCGGCATCGGAATCACCACCGATGTCTGATTATGTGGCCTGGTCACCAGTAATACCCACGAAGTCATTCCATTGGTCCTCGTCTAGTGACTCCAACTCCCGATAAGTGTATGTGTGTCTAAAACGATGAGAAAATTACAATGCAAAACTATTACATTACGATTTTCATAAGTACCCACACATCTGCAAAAAAACGGCGAAAAAGAACCCCAAACTTTCATAATTATTGGTTATAACTACCGAACAAGATTGTTTATTGCAAATATATTATTATATTATAACACATGCATAGATACTTATTGTAAAACAATATGTTTCATAGGGATTAATCGAAAGTAAATACTCAATGCAACATCTCAAAGTTAGGTAGTCAAATTTTTGGTCATAATTTTTCAACAAACCGGTTTGAATTCAATCTCCAATAATATATGTTTTTCTTATTATCCACGATTAGATTTGCACATAACATCGAAGTATATAATATAAAAGAGTAGTTTCACTTACCTTTTCCAAGAAGACATGATTTTTTATTACGATAAAACTTGTAAACACGTAACGTACACACCCGATGACAGCAAATGTTACTGCGCGGGCGCACGGTGGCCAGTTTACAGGCCATCTTGAAAAAAGGCGCGAATTTAAAATGTCGCGCGGCGAACTTGAGCGCTGGCTAGTTGATGGGCCAGTGTGCTCTTACGCGGGTCGTAAATGTTCATATGGTTCAATTTATAAACAAAAATCTATGAGATAACGACCTTGAAGTGACTGGCCAATTTACTGGCCACTTTGTATGAGCCGTCCTATAAAGGGAAGAAAAAATATGATTTACCGACTGTTTTAATTCTAGTAAATTTTTTGTTTATTGTTGTCTTATATATTTTTGTAATGCTTACTTACAGATAATTTTGATGTTTTGTGGCTGCTTTCGTTTGTTGATATTTTTGATTACTTAATTACTTTTTTAACAAGAACTAGCAAAAAGCCAATTATTTTGTATATTTGTTTATTATCAGAGATTTTATTTATTTTTTCAAATTTTATTGTTTTGTATTTGAATCTGCCACCGATAGTTGATCGTTATCTTGTAAAGAATTACATCACTCGAATAACTATTGTTTATAAAGATCTGTTGCTTGTAGGAATAGGTCACAGGAAGGGAGGTTTTGTATTTGTTTAAACCGTAAACTATTTTAAGATGATTCTATTACTTGTTGTTTGATTTTGTGTTTAACCTATTTACTGTATCCAATTCCTATGTTGGACCTAATATATATTTTATGAATCTGTGTTTGTTTTATTTACTTTAGGTAGTAAAATTGATAATCCTATAAACAGTATTTTACTTTTTCATTAATGCCCATAATAGGATTTAACAAAATAATGAAAGTTCTAGCTAGAATAAATACTATAATTAGAATAGTTTAAGTAAAATATCTGGGTGACCGATCTCCGCTCAGGACAAATATTGACTGGTAACGAATTTTCCCATATATGAGATCTAGCTAAATTAACGTTTCACCCCCTGAAGCCCCATTATTTCAATATTATCGAAATTGATAAAGCCGATTTAGAGATCGTGCTTAGACGCTCGCTAGCTTACCTATATAACAGTTAATTGTATAGGATTTTATAAGATTCCTATAAAATAAATTTAAAAAAATATTATTACAGAAAACTTTGAGTCTTTAATTTACAATTACCGATACACACGCCATTAGTAGGTAACGTAAGCCAATTTCAGGTAAAGGTTTTTTCTAACAATAGCAGTTTAAAAATAACTATAACTCTCGTTTGGCGTGCGTCGTCAATGCGCTCGGCCGAACGGTATTGTATTTCATTCCATATTTCTATACAAAGTCAACGGGGCGGGGCTAGAGAGCGTTTCATGTTGTGAGTGCAAGCAAAAATGAGCTTAGTGGTGGTCAGGCGGGAGTGACCACGATAGTACCTAGCAATATGTAATGCTAAATAGCTGAAATTAGTATTTTGTCATTTAAAAAGGTTTAGGAACTTTTAATATTTGCACAATACTAAAAACAAAATCGCGCAACTCCTACGACAAAGGTACAAAAACTTCAAACAATGACATTGCTATAAACTTTTATCTAGGCGTTTTAATGTGTCTGCGACGATTTTTATTGATAATTGTGTTTTTGACTGGCGATTTTGCACTAAGGTACTTGAAGTAAATATCTACATAGGGGTAATTGCAGCAAAAAAAACTTGATACATTTTGGTAATGCAATATGTCTCTTCCCTAGCTGTCAGTATTCCTTGACCTTGTCATGTCAAACCAAAACAAAGCATAAAAATACAATTAAGAAACTTTTTTACGTTTATTAGTTCACGAAAGTTATAAGAAATTATTAAACACTAAATAATTCATGAATTAATTTTTAATTATTACTGGTTAGTGTGAGGTTCCTATTTGTGCTAGTCATGTTGGGGGCAGTCGTTTAGCCATCTCTTTTGTACTTCTTCGTTATTCTCTAAACATTGACACAAAGTACCATTAGGAATCAACCTTTACTTCTATTGGCAGGATAGCCGAGCTAAATTACTCTCTGAGCACATTTTGTCCACAGGTACTACACCCGAGGACGGGTGCTAGTCAGGGATGGCCGTGTCGTGGATTGATGGCGCCATAGTGCAATAAGCAGCGCCATCTAACAATTAGTTTTGTGAACTAATAATATCGTTACCGCTTGGACACGATCGTCGGTAGAAGGGATGCAGCGAGGGTTGGAGAAGGGACCGAGGGTCCCGACAGTCGAGCTCCAACAGCCCTGGCAGACGCTCAGTACCAACACACGTGTTTGTTTCTTGTTGAAAAGTTACGATGGATGTTTGTTACTCAATCACGCCAGAACGGCTGAACGGATCTGGATGAAATTTGGAACAGAGATAGATTATAGTCTGGAATAACACACAGGCTATATATTATCGCGCTATTAACTTCGGGGGATGAGCAATAGAGCATTACAACTATATTCTTAGCCACTGTTTGACAAGTCTTGGCTACTGTTTGACAACTGCCAACTGTCATAGCATGCATTAGAATAGAACGGCTATTTCAAAAGATTTTTCACAGGTGTAATTGGCCTATCGGTTCAGCGACCACCCTGTAAACCAGGGTTCGCAAGTTCGAATCACAGCCAGTATTCACTTTTTGTGTTTTTTTTTTTAATGCTGTTAGATTTTCTAAAATAATAAACATGGTTCGCGAGTTCGATCCCCAACCGGTTTTCAGTTTTTTTAAGTTTTAGGTATTTTGTTTTATTTTAATGCTTTATGATTTTCAAATCATTACAAAATAGATTAATGTATACTTTTCGTTTTTTTTCCATTAAAAAGACAGGTAATCATAAATTAATGAATAAAAATGGACCAATTTACACAGTACAAAAAAAAAAAATCTAAAAAGTTTAAAAATGAAAACAAAATTAACATTTGATAATATCCACGACGTTGTAAATATGTTCCGTGCGGGAATCGAAATCGTGACACGCAGCGCCACAGTCTCAGCCAGTGCACCTCCTGTGCCGTCACATAACATTTGTGCTGAATCATCAGCTGGCCCAACTCCGCAAGGACCGCAATGTACAGAATGAAAGTTTTTTTTTTTTTTAAAGTTGCCTCACACTAGAAATTTCTCATGTATCGTGGGTGTGTTTACAAACATTTAAACTCACAAACACCACATACAGCCAGACCCGGAAGAACTGCCTGTAGGCCACACAATAATTGATTCGGTGCGGGCATGAAACCCGATACAAGCAGCGCAGCAGCCATTCGCTCAACCACTGCGCCAACCGTGTCGTCATAAAACTGTGGTTGTGGCTTCCTCGGGTATTGCTGCAACTTTGCTTATGGGTGGTTGGACTGCACATTCCAATTTCAAATTGCCGCTGAATCTTGCAAGCGAAGATACGTCCCAACATGCAATATCACCAAAAACGGGGGAGTCCTTTTGCAGCAGTGGAAGTTCATAGTTAGGGACGAATGCACAAGCATGCATTAGAGGCGTTGAACCGCAGCTTGCAGGACATCCGCGGCAACCAGGTGCTGATTGGTGGCGTCATCATTTTGTTCGCAGCGACTTTAGACCCTGTGGATGGTGAGTAATGAGCTAGCTCGCCGTCCGACCGTCTTATGATGACGGGCCGTGTCGAAAGCGCATTCGTGTTCTACACGCGCCTCAAAATGATGTCAGCAATTCGGAAGGGGTCCGCAAGGCGCGATGCCTGCCGGAGCTGCGGGACTGTTCGAAAGAGATACTGCGGCTCTGGAACACAAAGCGCTAAGAAGGAACATGGATGACACTCCCTTCCGTTCCACCCAGCGCTGGACCCCGGGGTTAAATAAAGGCGACATTAGACAGACACTGCCAGTTATTAAGAGGGGCCATTTTGTAATAAAAAAAGGGCACACCGCCGGATGAAACGCATGTCTCATGGCGTCGCCACTGTGAAAACCTCCTGGATTGAAAAGCTCCATATTATGTCCAACTGTACAACGACCACGAAGCAGGTGTCTTTGCGAATAAGCATCTGCAAATGGGGGAGGGTCGTCTGGAATCGGACGGAGATGGGAAAATTCTATTTTTTGTAGAGGTGTACCTTATCGTACACCCACATTTCGCCGTTCGTTATGTTGAAGTCCCATGTGACAGGGGCGAGCCTATTCAATTCTATTCCACCAACCGGGCAAAAATCCAGATTCTGTGGCTGCTACTGAGAAATTACTGAAGGAATACTCCAATAACACTATTATTTAAAGTATTTTTTCAATTGCATACATTGTTTAATGTTAAGTGGAAGAGCGGAGTCACCTAATACAAGCATCTTCTTGATCTCCAAATCATGTGCGTTATAACTTTATGTAATTTAAATAAACATTATTTTTACACTGCCCGACCCGGCAATCGATCCCATGACCTCATGCTTAGTACCTAGTCGTCTTGCGACCACTCGACCAACGAGGCAGGCTCACACATACACACCTAAATTGCCACGCGAACGAAGTAGCGGGCAACAGCTAGTTTGAATATAAAACCATGAAAAGGGAATGGGCCCCGCCGGCTTCCAACTTTTGTTTAATTTTAAATCTGCTTGTTTTTGCTTTATAGTTTTTTCAGTCGGGTTTTTATTATTTTATCTGCAGATATAATTCATGAATACTAATGGTCAAATTGTGACGGGAAGTGTTACTACGTTGAGGAACATTGCTAATCTATAAAAAGATTCCCGTTGTCCAGCGACACGTGACGCCGGCAGAAAGCAAAACTGACTCGCGGAGGTCCTAATGTAATTTAATTCGTAATCCCGAACTCTTTAACACGAAAACTTTTTTCAGCGCTTCGTGCGAAATGAATAAGTGCGGAAGTTTGTGCGGCTGATAATAAACCACCCGAACTTTTAATTGTGAAATGGCTATCTGTTTGAGGCGCGACCACAGGGCGACATTAACTGCCAACACTCGCAGAGTTTCCGCCGCACTACTGTGCCGCTGTGCCGCAACGACGCTCTGCTGACCGGCCAACGCCACTTCCATCCGTACGAAGACAAATACTTTTAACAGGATTGATAATAAGCTATGGGTAGGTAAGGCCAATGCAATACATTCTTACTTTTAATAAAAGTTGGAAGCAGGTGGCCCGAGTGTTAAATTGACAGTACGAGTTTTTTATCATATCGAATTTTATTTTAATGTTTTTATCGATTTAACCCGTATTTAAAGCAAACTAAACTTATTTTAAATAATAATGATAACGAAAAAAAACCGATACCCTACTTCACAAAACTGAACCAAATATATAAAATAATATGGAAAAAATGTATGTACGTCGAAAACATTGTCACCAATCAAAGAGATTAAAAAGACTTAATATTTGAATGTCTTTGTCACCAATGCTGACCAGACGCCGGGCCAAATTATGGGGCGCGCATATTATGGGGCTACAGAGGGAGGATAATTCCTCCCGACACCGACTGTAAGGTTAATACCTTACAGCGTACCGATGTCGGATGCTTTCTCTGTTTTAGGCACTTGAACCTGCCGTCAATGTTTCTGCCCAACGATTGTCGTGTCAGGTGCACGTCATTATAAATAATCATAGGTTGGATGATGCTACACTTGGTCGGCTGCGCTCGGAAATGCAGATTAGCCCTGCCAGCGACCCTCTCCCATCCCAGAACGTCACACTAGTGCCTGCTGCACTACCGCTGCGGGCAAATCACAACAACACAAAAAAAACAACAACAACACAACTCACACCACAACTCATCACAACTCTCAAGGCAAGCCTGGCCGAGGTACAGTCCAAGTTGGAAGTGTCGAATAACACCATTGGTGAGCTACGTGCCGAAATGAAGTTGTTGCGCAGCGCTATTACGGTAAATAGGTCACCTGATGTCTTCAACGTGAGCACATGTCGCGGAGCGAGAAACGCTAACGTTGGCAGTCTTGGGTCGGCGAGCTCCACTGCGTCACCCGCTGCTGATACTGCACGCGTTGCAAGTTACGCCGCCGCCGTCGCTGACTTGATGCCGGTCGAAGTAGTGACACGTGTGGGTACGTCGACCCCAAGACGTGCCTACGCTGCTATCGTCGACACGAACAAACCTGTGTCGCAAACCAAGAAGGGGGGAAAAGAAGAGCTGTGAACCTGCCAACAGGGGTTCGAAACAGCAAGGCCCAGCTACGGGCACGTGTGACAAGGAAGGCTTCGTGAAGGTGGAGAGGAAGAAGAGGAAGAAGCCCCCTAGTCGGAACCAGTGTGGGACCGCGGTGGCTTGACCCAATGTGCTGCGTCCGGCAATACCAACGACGCAGCTTTATGTGTCCCGGCTACATCACACCACGAAGGTTGAGGAGATCGTGGAGTATGTCCGAGCGAAGACCAGCTGGACCTTGAGGGTTGAGAAGTTGGAGTCGCGCCACAACACAAATTTCAAGTCGTTCGTGGTGCGAGTTCCGACTCATCATATTGAGACCTTCCTCAAGGAAGAGTTTTGGCCGAAGGGTGTCGGCGTTTCCGCGGAAGGCTACGCGACACCACGCAGCGCAACTTCGTGTACAATAATAATATATTATGTTTTCTGGTTTTTATAAATATAATATGATAGTCTATAAGGTATATGTTATGGGTCTTTGTTACCTGAAATAAATGATATATTATTATTATTATTAAATCAGCATGCGGAGGAAGACGAGGACAGGGCTATATCCGCAGATAACCTGTGTAAGGTGAGCATAGACGCCTTAATAACTGCGTACTACGGGCTAACGGAATCTGTTCTCAGATATGGGATTATCTTTTGGGGTAACTCAACGAACAAAGAAACCGCATTCAAAGCACAAAAGAGATGTCTCAGAGCCATGTTTAACTTGAAAACCACCGATAGTTGTAAGCCTTATTTCTTACGCTATAAAATATTGACACTGACCTCCCTTTATATTCTGGAAACAGTAATGTTTATTAGAAATAACGGTAACTTATTTTCGCGAATGACTGATAAGTTTCCCAGAAACAGGTAGGCGTGATCAAAATCAGCTGTGTCTGCATGGGAGTAGGACGGCACTTATGCGCAAAAGTGTTTTTTGCATGGCTCCCATTATTTATAATAAGTTACCTAAAAGTTGGAGAGAGCTTAATAATGTACAATTGAAAAAACAATTAAAATCATTTCTAACTGACAAAGCATACTATAGTGTTAATGAATTTCTGTCAGAACCATTTACTGTGACATAGATTTAATTATAATTTTTATTAATAATTTTTGACATTACTGTGTATACTTTGACATTTATTGATTTATTTTGACATTTATTGATTTATTTTTGACATTTATTGATTTATTTTGACATTTATTGATTTATTTTTGACATTTATTGATTTATTTTGACATTTATTGATTTATTTGCTTATTATTTTTAATTATGATTTTTATTTTTTTTCGCTTTTGGCATGTATCATTTTGACATTTATGTACTAGTTGCTAATTTTATAGACATAGTTTAAATTATGATTTTTATTTTTGCAATGTTTAATTTTCTCATTTGGTATTTTTTTGTTAAATAGACTTCTCTCGAATTGAAATGATATTTTAAAAATCACAATATTTTTGTTAAACATTTGCACGCCATAGTATGTGGCAAACATGTCTGAACCAATTTTCTTCAATTTTATCCTGCATGCACTTTTTAATATTGTATGTGTACACATGTTTGGAGCAAATAAATTATCTTATCTTATCTTATCTTATCTTATCTTATCTTATCTTATCTAAATGTCGAATTAAGGAGCGCTCTGGAGGATGCGATTTGTGAGTATTGGTTCACCTCTCCTGATACGTTTGCCCATGAATAAAAAGAATAGAGCACTGGTGTGTGCCCTGGATGCGCTGTTACCAAATTTTATTGAACGCAGCGCAAACCTTTGCGATACACACTCAATCTTGTATTGCACGGCTGTTCCGGCATGTCGTGTAGCCAATGTCTGTGTTTGGAAATGACAGTACTACACGACCAAAATCTGCCGTGCCAGCCTAGCAATGCAGGATTTAGCGTCGTATGAATAAGGCCAGGGCATTCATCGGGAAGCTCATCTGCTTCAGGGAGGGCAATACACGTCCAAGGGTGATGCGCTTTGTGAGGCGGGCATTCTCGGGAACTGATATCAGTTCCCGAGAAATGCCGAGAATACATGATGTCACGAGTCACAGTGCGCATCGACTTCCTGAAGCAGAAAGTTTATGCATGGGCTAACCGTATCCGTCGGTATAGGCGAAAAGTGGATCGATATACTCAGAACCGCATGTTCGGAGTGACGAAAGGATACAGAACATAGGAGTGGCCCGTTACATTCAAGGTGTGGCTGACGCGCATCTGCCGGATAACGACGCCATGAGTGCTTTTTGGCGAAGTATTTGGTCGGTGCCCATCGGTCACACTGAGGGTGATTGGATACGTGATGTTGAGCGAGCGTGTGACTCAATTCCAGAAATGGAGACCATTTCTATTAGCCCACTGGACGTGGCCCGTGCAGTCAGTCCGTTACCTAATTGGAAATCTCCAGGGCCGGACGGACTGCACAACTTTTGGATTAAATGGCTACAAAGGTCACACGCTTGCTTAGCCTCACAATTCCAGTTATCCTTAGAGACTGGGTCGCTACCACCATTCTTTACAACAGGAGTTACCCACCTGCTCCATAAATCGGGTAGTACTGCATAACCTAAAATCTATAGACCAATTACGTGTTTACCGACGGTCTATACAGTTCTTACATCCATTCTGAGAGCAAAAATTGTTCGTCATAATATAGATAGCAATTCAATTATGCCTGTCTCTCAGAATGGATGTAGGAATGGGTCCCGCGGTACTAAGCTGCTCCTTATTTACATGGCCATAAGCCAACATGTTCGTCGGTCCCGGAGGGATCTGTCGACATGTTGGATAGATTATAAGAAGGCCTATGACTCGGTGCCACATACATGGCTCATGTGGGTGCTGGAGTTGTACAAAATAAATATAACTCTTTGCACCTTTTTGGTGTCGTGTATGGGGCAGTGGAGGACGGTCCTTCTCTATCCAGGATGTCGGCAGGTTCTTGGGAACGATATTTTAAATCTGTCTATGAACCTTCCACTTTATCAAATGATTTTCTCTCAAAGGCAGATTGTCCTGAGGACTGTACTGCTGTGGACAATATTCAGTTCTCAGTTCAGCAGGTATTGAGGCACCTGGAAACCTTAGATCTCTCAAAAGGGCCTGGTCCTGATGCACTTCCTGCAATATTTCTCAGAAACACTGCTAGGAACATATGCGTACAAATTATTTTTAATCGATCCTGACAAGGTGTAATAAACTAAAACAAAAAGGTGTAATAAACTAAAACTTAGCGTACCTAAATGTTGTTATTTGTGCATCACTGCACTTACTTATTATTATTTAAAAGTTTAAGATCATTGTTTTATATCATAAAATGCTTGTTACTTTTAACTCTTCGAAGCCGCGTGTTATTAATATTCTGCTTGTATTCTGTGAATAACGCTGCGGATTACATAGGTAACTGTTAATTTAAAGTTTTATGTCTCTAAACTTTATTATGTAATTGTTTGTTGTTTCAAATAAAAAAAAAAGAACAGGTCAGGATGGAGCGAGGAATATTTCAGGGTGACAGTTTGTGTTTGTTCTTTTGCTTGGCCTTAAATCCTTTAAGCACACTGCTGGAGGACTCAGGTCTAGGCTACCGGTTGAAGACAGGTGGTCAGGTTATATCTCACCTCCTTAACATGGATGACCTGAAACTCTTTGCCCCCATTTGCAACTGATGGAGCTACTGAAGGTAACTGAAACTTTCAGTAGCGCCATCAGTATAGAATTCGGTGAGGACAAATGTGTAAAGCGAAGGGAGATTGTGGAATCTGTGGGAACCCAGCTCTCAGATTCCATAAATCTTAGATCCGTCTCAGCAACCGAAACCTATAAGTATTTGGGTATGTCGGAAGCGCTGGGCATCAATGTAGCTGACATGAAGCAATCTTTGAAGGAGCGCTTATTTGGCCGCCTGAAAAAAGTATTTAATAGTCTTTTACCAGGCGGAAATAAAGTGCGTACCTTCAACGATCGGGTCATGCCGGGTTCACCTCGTGAAAGCCGAGAAAGATAAGCAAATCAAGTATCTTGACTTGGCTCGCGAGGTTGTCGACATGTGGGATGTGGACTCAGCGATCATTGTGCTGATAGTCGTGTCAGCCCATGGTTTAATTGCTAAGAGCCTCGACCAATATCTGAGGAGGCTGCTCGAGGCGTCGGCAGCTAGATCAAGGGTTTGATTCAGAAAGCGGTACTTCTGGACACAGCTTGTATTGTTAGGAGGTTCCTCTCTCTGGACCCCTGACCGCCGCCGGTAGCTTGGACCCTGTTCCCGATATCGGTGGGCTACTAATTTTTAATTTTCAAAATGTTTTTTTTTTATTTGGAATATTTAAAAATTAAATTAATGTAAACACAAACAAATAAAGGAAAAATAATAATAATAATTTATTTAAAAAATAAACAGATTGTAGATTACAGCTTTTTAACTTGAATAATAACAGGTAACACAGAATAAATTATTGAAGTCTAGAATAAGGTGGGTGAAGCTCTGTCCAGGAGGACAGAGCTTCACCCACACGGGCTAAACACAAGCTATTTTGTAGCCTAGCTAGGAAGCTAGGCTACAAAATAGCCTGTGTTTAGGAGACACAGTTCGATCCCTATTTAGTAATTGGCTCTGGTACGTGTTACATGTGCAGATTGGCTAAAGTGATAATTAGCAAATGGCTATGCAAGGGAAATCTACAATGATTAAAGGATAGAAATAAAGTAAAAAACAAAATAAAGACAACCGTAACATGCAATTAAGTGTGTGGGTGTGTTTTGTGTCTGGATGTGTGTGTGCGTATTTGTGTGTGTGGTGTGTGAGTGTGTATGTGTTTGTGTGTGTGTTTGTGCGGGTGTGTGTATTCGTGCGTGTGTATGCATCAGTGAGAGTAATTAGTGAATTTTTGTCAGTCGTTAGATAAATTTCGGTGTCGTCATAATTTAGGTTTGATAGGAATGAACGGACAGAATTTTTAGAATTGGAAAGGGTCGAGCCTTGGACTGGTAAATGTGAGTTGACTTGGTTATACAAAGATGGACCACGGTAGATGTCTTATGGCATTCTGTTATGGGGATGGGCTGCAGACATTGAGTCTATATTTATTCTGCAAAAAAGAGCCATCAGAGCCATATATAATCTTCGTAGGCGCGATTCTCTTAGGGAACTGTTTAAGGAAATCAACATCATGACGCGGACGGTACATTGTCAATACATCTACGAAAACACAATGTACGTTAGAAAAAATCTACATCTTTTTAATAAAAGTAATTGTGTCTGTCACCTCGACAGACACAATTACAGTACTAGAACTAGAGATCAATTAGTTCAGCCGGGCTTCAGACTCGCTAAAGTTGACTCATCTTTCATGGGGTACTGTTTCTTCTTCTTAGCGTATCGATGGCAATCTAAATTGTATCAGCCCAAAACTGAGCTACTAGTTTGGCGCTTTCAGTAGCGTCCATCAGTTCCTGAAGCGAACAAACAACAGGACAAGCAGGACATTATATTAAGTGCCCCATCGTTTGCAGAACAGCACCACATTTACACTCCAGGGCAGAATCATTAATCAATCCCCACCTGAGCAGGTTTTCCTTACTGCGACCAACCTGGGTCCGGAGTCAATTCAGAGACTTCCAGGTCAGCCATGGCAGCTCATGTCCAGGCGGGAGATTTTCAGCAGGCGGAACGAATGGGTTAGGGTTAGGTAAAGATGCACTACCTCGCCACAATCTCAATCTTTCCGTAGACCGCTCGCCAGTGAGTGGGGTGACACACTTCAGGAAGCTGTTTCGGCTTTTCAGCCTTTGCGAGACGAGGGTATTTAAATGTAAAGGGTGTCGAGTGTCTGAAGCCATTTTGGCTCTTTCGCTAGAGCTTGCCACTGTCCTGCAAACTTCTGGTGGCGCTATTCTTGCCATTGGATACAGCATCTGCACCGGGGTCGGTTTAAGGCAACCAGTGATGATCCGGCACGTTTCATTCAGAGCTGTATCCACTAGCTTTGCATGGGCTGAACGGCTCCACACGGGGCACGCAAATTCGCCAGCTGAAAAAGATAGCGCCAGCGCAGTAGTCCGCAAGACACGAGGCGAAGCACCCCACTTTGAAGAGACTAGTCGCCGTAAAAGACTGTTGCGAGTGTGCAGCTTCTGCTTGATGGTACGGCAATTTTTGCTGAAGGTCAATGATCTGTCCAGAGAAACCCCAAGATACTTTGGAGAGTTACTGTGCTCGATAGACACCCCATCCCAGACGATGTTAAGCCTACGCCTAGCCTCTCTGTTTCGAAGGTGGAAAATGCAAGACTGTGTTTTGCTCGGATTGGGTTTGAGTGAATTAGCGAGGTAGTATGTGGCTAATTCACCAAGAGCATCTGACAAGCGGTCCTCGACCACCTCAAAGGTGGTGGCTTGGGAGGTGAGGGCAAGGTCGTCTGCATACAGGAAGCGGGACGTGTTCGGGCTTGATGGTTGATCGTTGGTGTATATATTAAATAGAAGCGGTGCCAAAACACTACCTTGGGGCAGGCCGTTCTTTTGTGCCCTCCAGCGACTTTTATCTGAGAGAAGGTGGACCTGGAAACGGCGGTTATGGAGAAGTTCCCGGAGTATACGAACAAACCTCTGATCGCTGATCAAGGTCTCCACCTTCCACAACAGACGTTTGAGGTTGACTGTATCGTAGGCAGCTGAAAGGTCCACGAACACAGCATCTGTGACCATTCCTTTCTCGAAGCCATCTTCAATGTGTTGAACCAGTTTGAGGGTCTGGTTACTGCAAGACTTGACGGGTCTGAAACCAGCTTGCTCTGGGATTAGTTTCGGGTCAATCACGCTCGTAAGACGGTTAAGCAGCAGTCTCTCGAAAAGCTTGTATGTATGGCACAGTAGAGAGATTGGACGGAAGTTTTTTGGGTCGTCTGCTGCTTTACCTGGCTTGGGTATAGCTATGACTTTCTCCAGAGACGGGGTATTGAAGCTGATTCCAGACAGTTGGGGTACTGTTTGAGATGCTATAATAAAATTCCACAAAGTATTCTTGAACTGAATGAGACGCAATTTAAAACATGCATTAAACGCACACTATGTAAGCAAGCATATTACAAGTTGGACGATTATATCTCTGATAAAAATGCTTGGCTCAATGCTAGTCCTGCTCCACATGGACAGGGGCGCATAAATGGATTAATGGATAGCATTAAATAGTATTGTTGGAGCTGCTGAAGATTGTACAACTGTCTTTGCATTGTATAAATTCAATTTCTTTTGGCATTATATAACCGCATAGCCCATATTATGTGAGTACTATGTACTAGAAAGCTAGCATTCGCTGGAAACCTACGTCTTTTTTTTTTTTGGGCTTGAATGTGCCCTGGCGGTTAAGTGTATGTCATGCTCACTCAAATGTATCGCTGATGGTGGCGCGTGTGTCGGATCATTTAGTTCCCTTCAAAATGGTTGAGTTGGATGGTGCTGATACATGCGTTATGTTCGTGAACGGGCGCTGTCAGTTGTGACTGGTCATCTCTTGGTTGCCACGGCTTATTTGAATTAATTATTTTATTTTTGAATTGTTCTTTTTTCTTTGTTTTTACTATGAACACTTTTAACGTGCACATCTTGCTACATCGCTCTCACATAATGTACCATCTCAACATGAATGATGTAACCAAGGTTTTATAAAATATTCTGATTTAAAAGAGTGTCCATGGAGTTTCTTGCCCGTTCTTCTCCATAGAGATCTACGTTAGGGAATGGGCAACTACAGTACTTTCACAGTTTTTATGCCTTGTTACTGGGACTGTAGCTACATTTCATTGTTGTCTTTGTTTCGACAATTCAAAAGTGCCTGTAACTGGCCTACTTGAAATAAATGCTTTGATTTTGATTGATTTTGATTTTGATTGAAGGGCCTGGCTACGTGTCGTAAGTTTAAAAAAATAAAAATCACGTCCTGAATGAGCGCTAATATGTGATTATAGTTGAGATTTTTATCTAACACAGTTCCAAGATATTTTATCTGATCAACTGGTGTGAGAGTAGGATATTGACAGTATATATGGCCATGCACAAGTGCGCTTTTATGGTGAAGGAACTATTCGGTTGAGAAGCAGTGCTTGCAGAAATGTGAATGAAACATGTTTTTGTCGCATTGAGAGTTAGTGAGAGTGAATCAAGCCAGTTTAGGGCACTATTAGAACCATGCTGTGCTATTGTTTGTAGGTCCGACTATGAGTCCGCACTTCCGCAGTAAATGTTATTGCAGTGTCATCTGCAAACCATACGATTTTTGAATTCGGAATATCGTCCCTTTTACATGATAATTTTTGTGTTTTTGCTTGGCGCTCAGGTTCCCTCACTGTGTTCCTTCACGGTTACTTAGCGATGTAAGATCATAAAGATGCAACGACTGATCATCAGTATAGTCCTGAAAATTGTTGCATTCAATAAATCAAATTTAATGCTGAATGTTGAGTCATTGCTGCTCAAAATGATGGGAGATAAATAGCGTGCAATAAATCGCGGCGTTATTTTAATTAGCGCGTGTAACAACGTGGCGACATTCCGTACTACGCAGATATCGAGACCGGCCTCGGCCTGCAGACGAACGGATTGATGAGCACCCCCTCCCCCCCACCCCCCGCCACACTACACCGCACCGCGCGGATAATTTTAATATTCTCGAAGTGAAGAGGAAGACGGAAGCATTAGTTGAAATTGTCAGCAGTTAAGTAAGCCATTAATTTATTCACAGGAGCAGAACTGTGCCGTTCATTTCATTACGAGGTGAACTGCGATGTTGTCGCGCGCGGCAAAGGCAACAGTTCATTCAGATGATGTCGCATGCTGGCGCGTACTCGCGCGTCCTCGTGAGACTCTCACTGCATAAAGTAGACAGTACCGAGTTTTTCTCACATTAGGTATCGAAAATACTGCGTAAGGGACTACGCGGCCAAGACCTCGACTTTAGCCGCAGAAGCTTCGAGCAGGAATAAAGTTTGGTTGCCAAACCGGGCGACCGACCAGTTTCGTTCAATGTAGCGGCAGGTCACGCGATTGTGCGAGGTACCTTAAATTTTGAAATAGTGAATCGTATTTTTGGACACGAATGCCATCTGTTGAATCAACAACAATTTACAGGTTGTACATAGTTGTTGCACGTATGGACACGAAAAAAAATCATCAAAATAAAAAATAAAAAAATCATCATCATAAATTATGAATAGGACAGTCATTTGGTCGGGCTGTCTCAGGGCTAATTTACGGGCCGTGGTGCGCCGCGCGTGCGTACGGAGCGGCGTGGCGTCTCGCCGCGCGTTTTGCGTTTTTTGCCTTTAAGGCGGCGCGTGCAGTGGGCCGCGTTATCCCACACACAAACAACGACAATGTACGATGTTGTTTACGCAGATGCGGGGCGTGCAACGATGTATCCAACGCCGCGAGCGACGCGCGTGTTCCGTCGCGGATATCGCTACGTTCCACACGCCGCTTAACCGTGAACTAAGTACATAGTAAAGGAACTGGCTGCCGCATCACTGCGTGTTTCTCTGCGTTGAACGCCGCGTGCCTTGCGGCGGTGTCATTTGCGGGATCAGCCGCAAGCAACGCGTAATTTAAAGCAAACCCGTTCTCCGTCAACACTCTCATACATCGCCATATTATGTTTGAATTAAAAACGGGTCCGGACTCCGCAAAAGAGCCCTTTTTTTTTTTTTTTTTTCGCTAAAGAGCCCTAAGGCAATCCTTCCGACTGAAGTTAGTTTGTCGTCTAAGATATAATTGGAAAACAAAGTATTTCTCGTCAGGCACACCCGCGGTAGATTGATGGCGCGATGTGTCATTTATCGCTAGAGGGAGACACATTCGACGTGTATTGTTCTTAACAGGTTGCTGAGTTTGTGTTAAAATAATTAATATTTGTTCGTACAATACTTAATATTGGATGTTTCGTGCTCCGCAAATTTTTTGTGTTCAAGGTACATCTAGAAAATCCCAAAATTTAGGAGGTAACCATAAATTAATGAAAACTCAATTTCTACATAATATTAATCAAAATATATTATTAAAGTCTTGCAGATGTATATGTACGAGTAGGTATTTTTCTTCCATCTGTCTATTTAACTTTACTTATTTTCCCAGGGCACACCAACAAGTGACAGTGCCGCAGCACACACTTTGTGAAACACTGACTTGGTGTACATTAAACCAGCATGCTTTTACGAATAATGAAGGTGATACTTTATGTACAGCAGCACGTAGGCGGGAGACGACAATGTCTTGGAGTTCCGAGAAACAACAGTTCGCCCTCCCCAAATATGGCATGTATAGGCGACAGCTCGAATAGCCGAGAAGCCTTTTGATTCTTAAACCCCAGTATAAAAGTGTCATTGTGTGCGCACCGTGTCACCCCGCCCCCCACGCCCTCCACTCCCCACGCAGGGACCCGCTTCCGACCCCGCGCCGCGTTGGGCCCACAAAGCCGTCTTGCGCCTCTTTTATTATATTCGCCATCCATCTTTTGAACAGTGACGTCACATTAAAGCCTAAATAAAACGTGTCACCGCGGAATAATGTCCTCCATCTCCATCACGCCTGTGTGCTATCATCCGCACCCCCTCCTACCCCCCGCACACCCCGCACGCACCGCACGCACCTCGACGCTCCACAGTAGGCTCACGATGAGTTGACCAGCAGAACGCGCAGTTCAAGAGCATCCCACCTCACACTGTCCTACGGCTGGTGGCATGACATGACTGTATTGATAACGCAGACATTTCCATAAACATTCAAATGCACATTAAAAGAAGATTATATGAATAGTTAGTGGTTAGAAATGTTTGTGGTAGTGACTAATGACTCCATTTACAAATATGTTCTTGCATACAGAATTTACTTTTATTAAACTGATAAAAAAAACCCCGAAGTTTCCGAAGTTTCCGTACGGACTTGTATGTTGATGGTTTGTCCATAACGGAAATCAGGTGTCGAAAATTCAAGGTATTCTAAGTTGGATTGAATAACAAATTTAATTTATTTTGCAGTTTCTGTCTTTCTTTACCGTGTGGTTAGTGCCTAAACTGGTGTCAGAGTTTTAAATTTGGTGAAGATCTGATGCTGATCTTCGGAGATATACATTGGAACTCTTCAATGATAGACAGCAAGTCTGTCGTAATTGCTGTAGTCGCTTGGATATGTAAAGTTTATACAGGGTTATTTGTAAAACACCAGTAACCTCTTAAGAGGTCATTGTACTCATCATTATGAACAACTTTTAGTATGGGACCAAACCTGAAATCGCGAAAAATAAATCAGCTGTTCCCTACATTTTGACGAGTTAATCGATCATAAATGTAGGGAACAGCTGATTTTTTTTTCGCGATTTCAGGTTTGGTCCCATAGTAAAAGTTGTTCATAATGATGAGTACAATGACCTCTTAAGAGGTTACTGGTGTTTTACAAATAACCCTGTATATGTAGGTATGCTTACACAATTCCATAACATAACATTACGCTTGTATGCTTTGAAGGGGTAAATATCCCCCAAATTTCGCCAGTTATGCTAAGTTCCATTTTGTTAGTTATGCTTAAGTTCCATTTGAGGAGCTCGTGGCTAAATAAGAACAGCCGCTCGGGTCGATCTTTAGGTTAAGCCGTGCTTACCTAGGTTGGTCCGTGGATGGGTGACCACCCATTACATACCGAGTTTCCTCCGTGCCTCGGAATGCACGTTAAGCCGTTGGTCCCGGCTATCATTTGTACATCTTTAGCACTCGTTACAGGTAGTCAGTGTCCCGAAAGTCTGACAACCAGTCTTACCAAGAGTTATCGTATTACCTAGCACTAAATGGGTTGTGGAGGTCAGATAGGCAGTCGATCCATGTAAAATACTGGTATTCAGCTGCCTCCGGTTAGACTGGAAGCCGACCCCAACGTAGTTGGGAAACTGCCTGCAATGAAAGGGAGGCAAAGCCCAATTAAACAACTGACGACATTTGGGGGAAAAAAAAGTTTCACTCTCTGTTCTGAGTTCTGACATTGGTTTTTAATAACGCCGTTTTTATTTTCCTATTATTTAAATATGCCTGAGTGGTAATTAACTTTTCGTGTTTTCATATCCCTTCACAAAAGAAGTAAATGATATAAGAGCCATCTACTGACATAAATGTAACAACAGAACTCTTCTAATCAATTCGTAATAATTTCCTCGCTTTGGCGAGAGATGGCATTCAAATAAAAAATTGGTTTCTACGACTGCCAATTGTTGAAAATGTATGAAGGTGTTATTTTATTATACTCACAATGTCAGCCATAACTCTTCATTCTTCGCTTTTTTACCACAGACAGATGACAAAGAACAAAGCACACAGTAGGCATGGTATTACTAGATAGATTTACAGATACTTACATAATAATATCAACAATGACATATTTTCACACACTAATCCTTCACAAGGAACAGTTGCATGCGTTTCCGAGTTCATTTTAGTGTTAAAAAACTATAATCACTTCTAAACAACGTTAATTACAGCAAAAACTAATCACAAGAAATTTAAATTACAAAGAAAATTGCACCAGTAATCAGTATCACTAATCAGTAGTAATCACTAAAAACACAAAAAAACAAACCAACATACCTCTTGGCGCGAACCGAGAACACACATTCTCTCTCAAACTACACTGACTTACACGCACACATTCAAAAAAAAAGCCCTGCTTTAAATTCAATACAAAATGTTCAAATATGTACCTACCGATTTAATAAAAATCAGACACAACTTGCTAGGAGCAAGCGAGAGGTCAGAAGCCAAATGCAAGCCAATGGGTGTGAAAGAGAAAGCGTTACTGGCTGTAGGCCGTAGGTACGATATCGCAAGAGATTCGCGCGCTCGTTTCGCGCAGAATCATATGTTATTTATTATTGTTTGACGTAAATTGTGTTTTAAAGAATGTTTTATTAATTTTTTATTTGTTGAGTTTGATTGTAAGGCAAGCCGGGCTTTTCGGCTTGTATGATAGATCTGCCACTGCTAAAGTTTCATTTTCTTGGGGACAAGCTTATTATTATGACGTGTATTGTTAAAAATGTAAAATTAATGCACAGGATAAAATTGTATAGGAAAAAAAAATGGATATATAAAAACTTTTTGCAAAAACAAAACAGATTAAAAAAAAAACATTATACTCTCCCATTCGTCACGTTCAATTGTATATAGTTTTGTTAAACCGACTTCAAAAAAAGGAGGAGGTTTCTCAATTCGACCGTATATATATATTTTTTTTTTTTTTACGTTGACTAAGAAGCTTGATTTTTTTACAGTTCCAAGTGACCGTAGACTTAGTACTAACTAAGACTAAGTAGTACTTATTTGATATTAATTTTTATTTTGATACCAACACGCGCTCTTGAGAAAAAGGGTCTTGACAGACAGAGAAATGGCCAACGAAGAGATCCTATAAGGTTTACGTTTTTCCTTCTGAAGTACGGAACCCTAAAAAGTTATCATTATGTAGGCGTCCTTATAGTATTTTATTAATAGAAAAATTACACGTTCTTTTCCCTTTATTATTATTTTATTTATAAAATAGAGGATGTACGTTGGGTGTGACAGATCTTCTCAAGGTGTCCACAAGTCGCTTATAGAACACGCTCTGCTAAGTAACATCAGCCGTTCTAGGGGTCTGCGAACAAGGAGTCCTTCTCGAAAATATCCTCATCGAATGGCAGCCGCTGCTCACCGCTAGTGTTATCGTTATCTTCAGAATGATTGCCATCATCATTTCCACCTGACTGATTGCCATCATCGTTACCACTTGATGGATTGCCATCATTGTTACCACCAGATTCGTTGCCTTCATCGTTACCTCCTGATTGGATGTCATCATCATCTCTTCCTGATTGATTGCCATCGTTATTACCTTCTGACGTGTTCCCGTCGTTTTTCTCATCTCCTACTAGCCACTCCTCATTGCCGTTATCATTTCTTTCCGGTTGATTGCTACCAACGTCACCGTCTGACTGGTTGTCATCGCCGTTTCCTGCGTCGCCGTAATCCCCCGGGTCTCCTCCGTTGTCCCCTGCTGACTGGTTGCCACCATTAAGGTCACCGTCACCGTAGTCGGGCTCGGGGCGCGCGCTCACGCTACTCACCACCAGAGCCAGTGCCAACACCACCTGTTCAAATAACTCTCATGTAAATATCCCCTCGACTGTCATGCAGCATAAGGTAATTTGAGTTGAACTCTGCCTTAACATTTATAGACTCAAGAATACAGTTAGGAAATACGAATCCGTCCATTTATGGATACGAATAATTATACATAATATTGCATTTAAAATTGGGCCAAAATTTTACATTCAGTATTATTGAGTAACTATAAATACATTATAGAAGCAGGTAACAAATAAAATCAATTTAGTATTTTAAGATATATCCGTAACTTAATAGAAAAGATGAGTATTTGAGATTAATTCAGAGCAAATGTTATAAAACAAATAAAAACACATAGTATATTTGAACTCACCAATAACCGCATTGTGTTTGAAAAGTGTCGAAATAAAATAGACATCATGGAGACAGTTATTTATATGATTCGTTGGTAATGTGCTGACCACAAACACGCTGAGCCATGGAGATAACGTCTCTATTGCGTCCGAACTAATTAGCGCGCGGTGGGGACCGGTGTGTGCAGGGGGTATCATTACATGGCTAGCGACCGAACGCACTGGGCTACACCGGTCTGTTGTACTCGTTGCTGGCACAAAGGTTAGGTATTACATTCAGATAATTTTGTAATATGAAAGTGTGTGTAATTAGAAATAACCTAATTATTATTGAACAAATTTCAGTTTTCATTACAACGGCTAATGAGAGTTTTGGTCTGAAATAAAAATCTAGAATTAGAATTTAATCATTTTGATTAGAAAAATACACACCCTTTTCTCATGGGGGTAGGCAGAAACCACACCGTTTGCCTCGTTCACGTTCACATATCTGGTCATACACGCATGCTGCGCGATTGCGAGTACTACGCGCCTGACCTTCCTAATGAACCTCGCCAATAACGTCAGTGTATGTATTTCTAGGGCGTCCCGTCCCGGCGTCATCTTTCACTCATGCTCTCCACGTGACCAAATTAGTCATCTAAGCATACTCTTTTCAATTTTGGTCAATACGTTAAAAAAAAACTGTTATTTTGTGTAGGTAAATGTAAACATTGGTAAAACTATTTATTACTATTATACTTTTGTAGTTTGTAAATAATTTAATTATCTTTGAAATAAAAACAGAATCATTATTATAAAATATCTACTTCGTGTTACTCTTGCACGATGACGTAGGCAATAATTTCGAGCTAAGCAATGTTTATCGTGTTATAATAATATGAATCGTGAGTAAGATAAGGCACTCCGAATTCTATGATTTGTGAAGTTATTTCGACAACGTTCGTCAATAAAACTTATTGAAAACAAATGAACGCCACTTTTGCACTTCGCCAATTGTGCGAGAAGTAGTTCACTGATCTGAAGAGTGTGTATAGAGGTGTGTTCTATTGGGCCTGGAAAGAGAAAGGTATACCTGAGAGGAATGTCGAGTTAACTCGTGCCATGTACAGTCAATCTTGTACCTACGTCCGGTCAGCTGCTGGCAACACCGATGAGTTCAGTGCGGCTGTAGGCTGGCAGCAAGGGTCGGTTTTAAGTCTTTACCTCTTCCTGTTGATTATGGACGCTCTGACGTCGGACATACAGGAAGAGGCCTCCTGGTGCATGCCATTGGCCGACGAAATTGTTCTTGTCGGTGAAGATGGACATAAGATCCAAAGCAGATTGAGAAATGGGAACAGAAGCTGGAGAATGTTGGCTTGAAAATCAGCTGAAGTAAAACTGAATACATGTACTGCGATTTTTTTGCGCTAGATGGCGCGCTGCTCCCAGTTTGTACGGATTTTCGGTATCTCGGTTCACTCGTGCAAAACGATGGCGAAATAGATCGCACAGAATTAACACTATATGGATGAAATGGCGGCAGGTCACGGGAATATATACGACTCTCGAATTCCACCGTTAGACCTGATGTCTTGTATGGATCAGAATATAGGGCCAGAAAAGGGATGAATGAAAGGCAATTGCATGTGACTGAGAAGAGAATGCTAAGGGGGATGTGTGGTGTAACGCCAATGAATAAAATAAAGAATGAGTAGGTACGTAAGAGGAAGTCCGAAAGTGGCGCCGAAGACTCAAAAGTTGAGTGGTAATCGCTTATCGTGGTATGAACATATATTATGATGCGGAGGAATGAGGAAATTATCATAGTCATTGACCAAATGACCGAATGGAAAGTTCAAAAACTACATTAAACGTGTCCTTATTAAAAAGGCATATTACAAAATCCAGGACTACGTTGAAGATAAAGAGGTTTGGCTTTAGTTCCTTCTGCGCATGCGGCTTCCCTGGTAGCTCATAAACGGCACAAATATGTGGATGTCTCTAACTATTCTCAGTCTCGTTTTTTCTTTTTTTTCTTTTCCTTTTAATTACAATGGTTTTTTTTACAATGGTTCTCAAATCATTTAAACACCATTTGTTCAGAATAGTTGCAGCACTGATGACAATATTTTTGTCACATGTTTAATTTAGTCTTTCAAAATATTTTCTTGCCTTTGTCATTCTTTTTAACGATTGTTTGTGAATGTGTGAACAGTGTAGGCCTTGTAGATTCCTAGAAGTGTGTTAACTTTTGTTAACCTCTTATCTTGTTTTCCGTTTTTTTTTGTGTAGTAAGTAACGACTTATTGTCGGGCCTATGCTGTCCCCCCATACTTGAGTACTAATCCTGTAACATGTTAATATTGTAAAATCTAATCATTCCAAAATAGTAACCACAGAGTTTCTTGCCGGTTCTTCTCCATAGGAAACGACCAACCCGAACCGTGCACCTTTTTATCTATTATCTATTATTTGGTTACATCATTCATGTTGAGATTAAACTTAGATGTGAGAACGATGTACAAAGACGTGCACATTAAGAGCGTCCAGAGTAAAAGATTAAACCAATAATTTAAAATTAAAGTAATTAAAATAAACCGCGGCAGCTAAGAGATGACCAGTCCCAACTGACAGCGCCCGTTCAGGAACATGACGCATGGATCAGCGCCATTCAACTCAACCATATTGAAGGGAACTAAATGACCCGACACACCCGCCACCATCAGCGAGACATTTGAGTGAGCATGACATTCTCACAGCCACCAGGGCACATTCAAGTCAATGAAAGATAACTAAATGTAAATGGTAGCTTTACAGTACATAATCTTCACACATGTGTGGATAGCAAATACATAATTTTAGGAGATAGAATCTATACAATGCAAGGATATTGATATAATTCAATACTTAAAGATTAGGATAAGGCCTAATCAAAGTAACTAAGTTTACAGAAGAGAAATAAATAATAAAAGAACTGGAGTGGTATTTTATTGTAACATTTTACACAGTACCCCATAAAGGAAAGTGCGTACTTTTGACAATCTAAAACGTGGCTGATCTAATTTGTCCTTATTTCTAGTATTTACATCATGCCTGTCGCTTATTTTTACCAAAAAGATGTATATTTTTCAGAACATACATAATGTTTTCATAAATATATTGACAAGGTACCGTCATGATGTTATTTTTTTTTTAAATAATTCTCTTAGAGACTCGCGTCTGCGTATGTTATAGATGGCTCTTACAGCCCTCTTTTGCAGAATAAATATTAAGTCAATATCTGCAGCCCGTCCCCACAGCAGAATACCGTAAGATATGATGCTATGGAAGTAACTAAAATAGACCAGTCTCGCGGTATCCACGTCTGTTAATTGCCGTGTTTTACGGACAACGTAAACGGCTGAACATAGCCACCTTGCAAGTGCTATTAAGTGAAGACCCCATTGCAGTTTCGAGTCAAGCGTAATCCCAAAGAAAACCGTATTTTCGACGCATTCTAGTATCTCCTTGTTCAATACATTCGGTAACGCGAATCTTATACATTTAGTTTTCTTCTCATTTAACACCAAATTATTTACAGTCTGGTTTACTGTAATGAATTATGAATCTTAAGCATAGCGTTATTTACGTCGTCAAACTCTTGTGCACGTCTGTTAACCTTAAAAATCAGAGATGTGTCATCATCTAATAACACCATTTGAGGTAGACTTTTCAGTAACTGAGGTAAATCATTTACCCGGAGGACACGGTGGACCACACTGTGGAGGTCTGCTCCGCTTGGGCGGAGCACCGCCGTGTCCTCGTAGCGGCGTTTGGCGGTGGCGACCTCTCGCGCCCGGCCCTGGTTCAAGCCATGGTTCGGGGCGAGACGGAATAGGAAGCCGTCACCTCTTTCTGCGAAGCAGTCATGCTAGCGAAGGAAGTGGCGGAACGTAAGAGGGAGAGAACCTCACGTCCCAGCCGCCGCGGGAGAAGCACCGTGCGTCGGGGGCCACGTGGTGGCTCTCGGCCACCATAGGCGCGGGCCTGTGGACGGTGAGTAATGGGCTAGCTTGCCGTCCGTCCGTCTTGTGACGACAGGCCGTGTCGATGGTGCGTTCATGTTCCACGCGCGCCTCAAAGAGATGTCAGTAAACAGGAGGGGCCCGCTAGGGCCGATGCCTGCCAGGGCTGCGGGACTGTTCGAAAGAGATACCGCGGCCCTGGAACATAAAGAGCAAAAGAAGGAACATGGATGGTTTTTAGTCAGTAAAAGTCTGACACTCCCTTCCGCTCCGCCCAGAGCGGGAGGAGTCATTTGATGATTTCCCATGCGAAAAAAAAAGGTAAATCATTTATATATACTAGAAAATCACTATCAACCTAACTCATCCGTCTAACCGTCATCATGGGTTCATAAACAAGTTTGTGCCTTCTGTGGTCAGCAGCAATGTGTTCGGTAATTATATTCATATCTGTATATAGAAGGAATGCGACGATGTAGAAGTTAATTAGGTATCCGGCTACCACACTAATTAATAGCATTTTCCGTTGACCCACAAACAAAGTGAGCTCGAGAAAATATCGTGTTCTGTACTAATTTTGTAACAAATGCTCGGCCGTAGTTTGCGAGACGTTGACAAATAAGACACGCCTCGCTCGTCTCTCGTCGCGACTCCTCGCACACCGACTAGCTCCGAAGCGACTCGTTCCATACACGTATAGTGAAACCGCTTCTTTAAATAGAACTACTCTTATATTGACTGCTGATTGATGAGCGCCAGTCGCGTTGCTTGCACGCACACCAGGAGCTCTCTCCACCACAGAGTATAGATAGTCTCAGTTTACATTAGACCTACTGGATATTTCGCGTATCAAGGGAAGTGCAAGTCCAATATTCTGTGGCAGGAACGAAATCGCGGGTATTCGTAAAACAAACTAGTAGATAGTGAATAAAAAAACGTGTCGGTATCGGGCGCGGCACGCTGGTACCGCATGTGTCGTCAAATATTTATGAAGCACTCAGTCGGAATCGGTTCGTGCGGCGCTAATGTGCTGCATCACTACTCTATTACTTACGCGATAGTTTCACGATGAGCGGTTCTGGGCTTCAACTGTTAGAATCATTTTTAATTATTATTAATTTAATTTATTTCACATAACAAATAAATGCTGATAAGAATTGCACAACGGTTGTGTAATCTATACCTACGTGCCATAATAATACGTCAATTACTTAGAATTGGATTTGACGATATTCGCATTATGATCTCTTTTTAGGGCTCCGTAGCCCAATTGCTAAAATGGAGACCTTATGCTGCGGCCAATAATAATGGCATTAAATTACGATATAAATTACCGCGTGAAGTGGTATGGCACTAATGTTGATGTTAATAATGATATGCGAAAAAAGACCGCTTCCGGAGCTATTGCCTACCGTCATATGCCATATTGATTGACATTGTAAAATTATAGTCAGAAATTGTGGCTACGCCTTGTTGTTAAATTATGGCCATAATTATTGCCATCTCACGGTAGTGTGGCCGCAGCATTAGAGACTGATTCGCTCTGCCCGTCTGTCTGTTTGTCTGTCCGTCCGTAAGTCACAGGCATTTTACTCCGAGACTGTTGGCACCACATAGTTGAAAGTTGTATCGTAGGTGTCTTCTATGAACCGCTATACAAAAGTGATAAAAATTATGAAAAAAATAAAAATAGCACTAATGGCTCCGATATTAGTAACTGAGAGTACAACAACTCTACAAGATTTATTGTCGGTATCCACAGGTTTTAAAATTATTAAGCTGATTTCGGGCAAAAATGGCTACAGTTCAACAATATCTATCTAAACGCGGTTAAAACCTTACGAGACTAGTGCACTCTTACGTGTCTGGAAGCGAACAGGCCGCTACAAAAGAAATGTGGGCGGAAATTCGCGTTTACACTCAACTTCCGGTTCCAGAAACGTCTAGAGTATTTGAACAGTTCTATAGTGCTGCCTGTAGGGTCGAGAGGCGACTACTACAATATTCATTCATTCATTGATAAAACTGCGCCTGCAATGTCAGGAAGCAACTACTACGACATTCATTCATAATAACAATAGCTCATTGGTATAACAGCACCTCCAGTGTCGAGCGGCGCAAGCATATGCGTAATCATGCATAAACCATTCGATGATACTGATGCCTTCTAGTAGTAATTCTACTATACTGCTTCCTCCGCGCGACAACAGAAGACGCTACTTGTACATCAGTCACAAATGGTGCCCCCCCCCCCTCTAATTTATAAAGTAAGAGGACGAAAATTCTGAATGAAAAATAGATTTGTAAAACATAAAAGAAATTTCCACGAAAATTGATTTGAATAAGCTTTGACGTTTAGTTTTTGAGATATATATAAGGTGCTATAAAAATATCTGCCACAGCTTTAATGGGAGGTAGTAATTGTGTTTATAGATAACAATAGTGAAGAACTTTCGTACCCCGAAACAGTTAATTCAATTTGATAAAATAAAAAAGTTAAATTAACATTGACGCTACTCTGCATAACGTGGTTCACAAACACACACGTGCCTAACAGAATAAATCTAATAAAATAATGTAAGTCTCAAGTTTGTTTTGAGTGTTATTATAATTCGAAAACTGTTGAATTTTGGTTTTGGAAATATTGGCTGTTAGGTTGTTGTCCTTTAGCCAGTTCATTATTGAATCTATGGTATAATTTAATGAATTTTCGTATTTAATATCTGGTTGGTCTGGTACAATAACCGATATGTCATCTGCAAACCACAACAAAAACAAATTTGTAAAATCAAGCCAAGCATTTTCATCTACGAGGTAGTCTTTCAACTCATAATATGCTCGCTTACATAGTGTGCGTTTTATTCATGTTTTAAATTTCTTCTCATTAAGTTATAGAATGTCAAGTAGTATTTTACTGTAAAATACAATAAAAGATGCGTACGAGTACTTTATGTTATCATAGGTAGTTACTGTACAGTTTAAATAACATAATACTTAGCTGTAGCCGGCACAATAACATAGATTTATCGCCTACTGAAGCATAACTGCAATGTTAAATAATACTAGCTTTGCTTTATTTTTTTGTCTGGCACTAAAATATTGATAAACAACACTTTTGTCGATATCTTTATTGCCGTGACAGTAACAGTATTATCGTTGTAAAACATTAAGAGAAGCAAACCGGAAGTAATTAATGGCCACTGTGAATTTCAATAATTCTATTTATCAGGGACTCTACGACTCGGTGACCGGCCATCCTGACATCAGAATGAACGGGCACCCTTAAACTGTTTTTTTGCTTCTCGATGGAAGTAATTGTTTGAGTATAGGAAGCAAAAAGAAGCAATAGGGAAGCAATTCTTGGGCATAAATTCAACGTTAAATACGCCTCGTGACCGTTCAACCTGACGGAGACATTTTTTTACGTATGTTCACCAATTTCTCCGCCAATTGTGGACCCATATTCAAAATTATTTTTATATTCAAAAGTAGTACTACTGAGGTGGTTCCATTGTCACCAAGTCAGAATCTGATGATGGGATCCCAGGGAAATCGACGGAAACCCTGAAATTTTATAGGCACACACATTGTTTTTCATATAAGTATGTAATTTCTAAAGCAATTCAGATATTAATTGTGCCTGATAATCATCATCTCATGTTGCTAATCTGATAATGGAAGGTATAAGTCTGGATCTGATGATGATCTTCGGAGATATACCATTGTCTATCTCCGAAGATCAGCATCAGATCCAGAGAGGGTTCCATTGAACTCTTCAATAATAGACAGCAAATCTGTCGTAATTTGTGCAGTCGCTTGGAAGTTTATTGTTTACTTAATATCATAACATAACACCTGTATGCTCTGAGGGGGGGGGGGGGACGCAGATGTGTACAGAACACCCAGATTTCAACAGTTAGGTATGTTAAGGTAGGGGATAAGCCTATTACAATAACAATGTAAATAAATGCTTAGCAAATATTTGTATAGGATATTATAACTAAAAATGGAAAAATTAAAAAAAAACTTTTTTGTAAAAATTAAAAAACGACTTCAAAAACACAAAAAAAATTAAAAATAACTTTAGCTTAGAAGTCGGTGACAAAAAAACTCAAAAGCCACCGAGTTCTGAAGCTAAAGTTATTTTTAATTTTTTTTGTGGTTTTGAAGTCTCTTTTATTTTTTGCAAAAAAGTTTTTTTACTAGGGCGAGTATTATGATTGTCCTTGTTTGTTATGGAGATAAAGCAATCGTTGAAGGCTGTTGCAATTTTCAATGTTTTCATGATTACAGTTTATTGATATTATGGTTTCATATAATTTTTGTATCATCTGTTTTATTTTTTATTATGTACCAGTTAGCTTTTTACTTACTTTTTGCATTTGTTATATATTTGTCGTTATTTTATTTTTTAGAATTAGATATACATTTTATAAGTAATTTATCATACTTTTTATAGACTTTTTGTTTTCGTTAGTGGAATCTTTGTAGTTGCGGTATCTTATTGTTCTTTTGTTATAAGCTGAGAGTTTCAGCCCTTTTGTGTGTGTGTGGAAGTGACCTCGTTTCGGAGGCGCTTACACAATGAATCGAATTTTTAAATCAATTTAGTAGTAACGCTGTAATCTCGGCCGGACAGCCGCCGGGGAGTGGAGGGTAGGGAGAAGGGGAGTCTGGACCAAGAGGAATAATGTAGGAGACCGCCCTTCGCTGACCCCTCACGCTTAGAAGAGTTCTGTTAACTAGGAGTTGCAACTGTTCTCAGCAGCCCAAGCACGCGCCCTCACTCGCAGTGCTAATTGTTTAGTAAGAGAATACGAAACAAGTCATCCAAGTGATGATATCGTGAATATCGAATATGAAAGGAAAGGAAACTCCCGAAACATTCCAAGTGTTACGCAATTTGTCGTAAAGTGCTGCTATTTATATCTTAATCTCGTTCAAATTTGATGAACTCGATCTTCAGATAAGTACGCCAACAGGCACAGTTGAACAGTCAACATCTTTCATTTTTCACACATATTCAACGTCATTTTTCGGAGTATTTAACTGGTCATAATTGTGTATCAGAAATGTGAGGTCATATTCGTGGGTGTGGTGCAGGCCATCACACTGACAGGATCATGAGATTGGTTCCATGATGGTCTTTCCATACATATATTATGAGCACACAAATGTCTTCATTTTGATGGAATAGTTTCGTAGTTCGGTGTAACAGCACATAGCCGCGGTCGTCCGATAAAAAAGCGACTAATAAAATGTACTGAGCCTGTCCCCCTCAACCAGGGGTGAGGGGTGAGGGTGGGGGGTGAAGGACACGCTCGTAACATCAGCCGGAGTCGGAGGTACTCGTGTGAGTCAATCGGCGATTGAATCAGCCGCCGATATTATTGATAATGGCCTCTTCACTTCCGCTCGGGATTGTTCGAGAGAGGAGTTCCTGCACAAGTGTACAGAGTGCGGGAAGTGTCGTAGCGTGGACTCATTTGTATGAATACACGAATGAAGCAGCAAGTCCGCTTACTAACTTGCGTGTAGCATGGTTATGGTCTCTTTAAAAGAGTGTCCATGGAGTTTCTTGCCCGTTCTTCTCCATAGAGATCTACGTTAGGGAATGGGCAACTACAGTACTTTCACAGTTTTTATGCCTTGTGACTGGGACTGTAGTTATATTACGTGTTTTTCTTATAAAAACGTTAAATAATTATCAAATTAAATTAGAGGACAGTAAGAAATTTTATGAAATAGATACTCAAAACTTACAGTCTGAAATTCAAGTATTAGAGTGTCAACTAAAAACATGTTATTCTAAGTATGTGAACTCTCAAAAACAAATTAAGTAACATATCCTTGCTGCAAACGAGTTAGTCAATAGGTGTAACAGTAATGCAGACTGTGTAGACATGATGTCCTTTAATGACACTCAGTGTGTTTCACAAAGGGAATCCAGCCCTAACACTCTCCTGCCTGTGGAAACGGAGAACCCGACCCGGTTGGAGAGTGCTCGGGGCTGTATCCCCATTCAAGATTCGCCAGACATTATACAAGGTTCATCACAGGTAGGACAAACAGAAAGTAGTTCTGCCCGTTGTTGTAGTACAAATGGTTGCTGCTCAATTATGTTTTCGGATAGTTTAGGAAAAGGGTTAGGAAAATTAATTAGCAACAATCTGAGTCATTCTTCTCAAAATTACTGTACACCTCACGCTTCTTACAACCAGATAATGTCATCCATAATTCGGAAAGAATTAAATCCTAATGCCATCATAACTGTATTTGTTGGTAATAGTTCGAACGTCAAAATTGATGATATCACTGACAATGTCACTCAATTGTTAAAACTTAATTGTAAGAAAATTATTCTGTGTGCCTTTCCATATTTTGAGAAGTTGTCAAGCAGACAAAATCATTTTATACATAACCTTAACGATCGCATGCATTTATTAACAAGTCACTATAGTCACAAGTTCGTATTTTTCGACACCAACAGTTTCGTTCAGAAGTTGAAGTCAAAGAGAAATAATGCGTATCTGCCTCTTAGTTTTAGACGTCAAATAGCACGGCTATTAGCTTTTAATTTATACTCAGACTTATGTGGTATGTCGCAGTTTTTTGTAAATAGGTCTACTAAAATTAGTAATTTTACTAATTGCAATTATACAAATATTAACTTAGATTTAAACTAGTCAATAAGACAGTAGAAGGTACGAATGACAACTTAGTTAAACTGAGCAACTTTAAGGTATCTTCTAGCTCTCAATCAATTAATTCTAAAAGAGGGGTTGAGCAGAATTCCTTGAAATTGCTTCATCAGAATATTCAAGGTTTTTCTTCCAAACAATTAGAAATAGAATTATTTTTAGAAAAAACCAAATTTGATATTATTTGTATTACTGAACATTGGATGAAAGATTATGAAATGCAAATTAATTATGAGAATTATAGCGTGGGCAGTTGCTTTAACCGAAAATCAATGCTGCGTGGAGGTTCATTAATTTTAATTAAAAATTGTTTTAAATCAAAACCACGTAACGACATAGTTGAACTCTCAGTTGAGCATAGCATTGAATTGTCATGTGTTGAGCTGGATAAGCATGTCATAGTGTGCGTATACAGACCCCCTAATTATCAAAACTACTCTCTAACTACTTTTTGAGTCAGTTATGGAAGATGTTTTGGGTAAACTTTCAAGTGGTAATAAATCAGTAATTATCTGCGGTGACTTTAATATTAATATTTTAGAAAATAACTCTAACAGCAGTAGACTATTAAGCCTTTTTAAATCTTTCAATCTGTCGAATGTGTTTTTAGAACCAACCAGAATAACTACAACTACTTCTACTTGTATTGATAACGTTTTCTGTGGCTGCGACTATTTGGAGAAAGCTATTGTAAATTACCTCCCCTCTGATCACTGTGGTCAAACTGTGTCTTTTGAATTTAACACACCACTGCAAAAAGTACAGATACAAACTAGACCAATAACCTCTAGTGCCTTGATCAAATTTAATAGCACTTTAATTGACAAGTTAGCTGTGCAGGGCCTAAATATTATGAATGTTAATACTATATATGAAGAATTCTTTTCATTAGTGCAAACAGAGTTCAATAATACTTTTAAGAAGAAAACTAAAACTATCTGCCCGAAGTTTTTATTCAGTGACTGGGCAACTAAAGGCATCAGGAAAAGTCGGGAAAGACTTTTTGAGTTGTATGGCCTTAAGCCTTATATTAATACGGAAACTTTTAATAAGTATGTTGCTACTTATTCTAAAATTTTCAAAAATACCTGCAAGACAGCTAAAGCCTTATTCATTAGCAACAAGCTGAAATCTGCAGAAAACAAGATTAAGACTGTTTGGAAAATTATAAATAATGAAACAAATAGAAACAAAAGACACAACACTGATTACACACTGGACTCTTCCCGAGGGCTCATTAGCGCAAATGTCGATGTTGCTCAGGAATTCGCAACGTTCTTTACCAGTATTCCAATTAAAACCACAGAAACGCTAAATTCTTCGCCATCCCTTGCCATTAATTTATTAAGAGAGAATGTTTCAGCCTGTAATGTTGAATTTAAATTTAAACATATAAACCCTGTGGTCGTTATGAAGGCTTTTAAGCAACTTAAAATAAAAAGTACTGAAGACCTTTGGGGTATGTCTACTAAAGTCTGTCAATCAATTGTTGAGACAGTAGCTCCCTATTTAGCCTTAATATTTAATTTATGTGTAGACCAAGGGGTATTTCCGGATTTAATGAAGTATAGTAAAGTTATACCACTTTTTAAATCTGGAGACGGCAAAGACACAAATAATTATAGACCTGTATCTATTTTGCCGGTTTTCAGCAAGATATTTGAAAAAGTAATGTTAAATCAAATGCTCTATCATTTTAATCGGAATGACATCCTACATGATCAACAATATGGTTTCACCAAAGGTCGTTGCACTACTGACGCCGGTGTCACCTTACTAAAGCACATCTTTAATGCATGGGAAGAGGCAAAAGATGCAATAGGCATCTTTTGCGATCTATCCAAGGCATTTGATTGCGTGAATCACGACACACTGTTGCTAAAACTTGAGCATTACGGACTGGGAAAACAAGCACTTAGTTTAGTAAAATCGTATTTAAATGATCGAATGCAGCATGTACAAATAAATGGCGTAAATTCATTAGGATTAAAAGTAAAAATGGGGGTACCGCAAGGCTCAATTTTGGGTCCTTTCCTTTTTCTAGTATACATAAATGATTTACCTCAGTTGCTGAAAAGTCAACCTCAAATGGTGTTATTTGCTGACGACACATCACTGATTTTTAAGGTAGACAGACGTGCACAAGAGATTGACGACGTAAATAACGCTATGCTTAAGATTCATAACTGGTTTACTGTAAATAATTTGGTGTTAAATGAGAAGAAAACTAAATGTATAAGATTCGCGTTACCGAATGTAAAAAGTAACGAATGTAACGTTGTATTGAACAAGGAAATACTAGAATTCGTCGATAAGACGGTTTTCTTGGGGATTACGCTTGACTCGAAACTGCAATGGAGTCCTCACTTAACAGCACTTGCAGGGTGGCTAAGTTCAGCCGCTTACGCTGTCCTTAAAATACGGCAATTAACAGACGTGGATACCGCGAGACTGGTCTATTTTAGTTACTTCCATAGCATCATGTCTTACGGTATTCTGCTGTGGGGACGGGCTGCAGATATTGACTCAATATTTATTCTGCAGAAAAGGGCTGTAAGAGCCATCTATAACCTACGCAGACGCGAGTCTCTAAGAGAATTGTTTAAAAAAATTAACATCATGACGGTACGTTGTCAATATATTTATGAAAACATTATGTATGTTCGAAAAAATAGACATCTTTTTAGTAAAATAAGCGACAGGCATAATTTCAATACTAGAAATAAGGACAAATTAGATCAGCCACGTTTCAGATTGTCAAAAGTACGCACTTCTTTTATGGGGTACTGTGTAAAATTTTACAATAAAATACCACTTGACATTCTACAACTTAATGAGAAGAAATTTAAAACATGCATAAAACGCACACTATGTAAACGAGCATATTATAAGTTGGAAGACTATCTCGTAGATAAAAATGCATGGCTCAATGCTGGTCCTGCTCCACAGCCACTTGGGCTCACGAACTAAGATTTTATTGTTTGGAAGAGATGCTCCCCCTTTAATTCTTTAATTATACTTTTCTTTTTTTTTTTTCTCTTTCTCGTTTCTCTTTTGGTGTGGAAACTTAGGGTGTGAAGTGTATATTTTATATCAACATTGTGAGTGCAAACTAATTGATTATGAAGTGTGAAGTTATTGTGGAAGCTGCAGAAGATTGTAAAATATCTTTGCATTGTATAGATTCCATCTCTTATTATTATATAATTGCATAGCACATGTGTGAGTACTATGTACTGTAAAGCTTCCATTTATATTTTGTTATCTTTCATTGACTGGAATGTGTCCTGGTGGCCGAGAGAATGTCATGCTCACTCAAATGTCTCGCTGATGGTGGCGGGTGTGTCGGGTCATTTGGATCCCTTCAATATGGTTGAGTTGAATGGCGCTGATCCATGCGTCATGTTCGTGAACGGGCGCTGTCAGTTGGGACTGGTCATCTCTTACCTGCCACGATTTATTTTAATTACTTTATTTTTAAATTTTTGGCTTAATCTTTTACTCTGGACGCTCTTAATGTGCACGTCTTTGTACATCGTTCTCACATATATGTATAATCTCAACATGAATGATGTAACCAAGATTTTGTAACAATATTTTGATTTAAAAGAGTGTCCATGGAGTTTCTTGCCCATTCTTCTCCATAGAGATCTACGATTTGGAATGTGCAACTACAGTACTTTCGCAAGTTATTATGCCTTGTGTCTGTGACTGTAGCTTAGCTTTTTTATTTTTGACTTTCAAAAGTGCCTGTAATGGTCTAATTGAAATAAATGCTTTGACTTTGACTTTGACTTTGACTTTGATTACATTGTTATCTTTGTTTCGACAGTTCAAAAGTGCCTGTAACGGGCCTACTTGAAATAAATGCTTTGATTTTGATTTTTCTTACTGAGTGAAGTGAGTGAGACTTGTCTCAGAACCTTTTATTCAACTTTCAGCTTCTGATGATAATACAAAGACAAACAAAAAACCTGATACAAGTAAAAATAATGCAATAATTAAATTCGATACAATTTACTAAGAAATGTATAGCAATTAGCTTGCTTTAATTCTTCAGAAAAAATTAACACAAGAAAAGCCCTTAAGGAAGTTCTGGTAGTTCAGTTCTGGTCCACCTGAACATGGAACTATTCGTTAGCGGCGCGGCTGTGGCTCTTTGAGGCTCGGAGTTCAGACGCGGCCCACAACGGAGCTACTACAACTAGACTTTTAGTAAGGCTCATGACACAACGGTCGCAACTGTTTACGTGTCTCGCACCGCAACGCCCGCAACGGTCAGCATTTGTATAATTAAGGGCAATGCCGACATAGTCCTTTATTCAGTGTCATTAAAAAGTACGTGAATATTTTTCAGCTGTGTGGAAACAAACCTTACATGTAATACAGTGTTATACATTGGACCACTTCAGAACACAGCATAACTCTCGTGTCGTATCGCTACAGGTTCCTCTGAAGCGCATCGCATCGCTTCGTAGCGATTCGTAGCAGCATGCCGTAGCGCTACAAAGTATTCGTAGCACCACGCGGCAACACGTAGCGATTTGTAATAAATACCCGGTAATGCTATCGCGTCATAGCACTACAGGTCTTTTGTTAGCGTTCAGTGCAAATTCACCAAAACAAGTATAAGCATATAGCGTTCAATCTCTAGGGTTCCGACCTGTTTAGTTCCATCGATGGCACGGAGTGGTCCCGGTGTGCCCCAGCCACCGCCACACAATTAGCAAACAACAACTACTCACAATCGCCGTATTTTTCACTCGCCGCAACTTTGCTGGCTTTTTGCGCCAGAAAATCTCTTCTGAAAACTTTATTTCGCAGTGAATAAATTTAATATTTTACATCGGACTTTTTCGAGCCCACGGCCCTCCGGCTTGTAGGTCTGTAGGTAGGCGATCAAAAATTCCCTCTCGGACGGACAACATGATGTTTCGATAAAAAGATAATCTGCGGGCGGCGGGGTGCGGGACGTGGGACGCGGGGTGTAAGGCGGGCGCGGGGTAATGCATAAATACGTCGTTTATTTTTCATACGCAAAAAGCTAAAACGTATTTTTTATCCGCTTAGAGGAAAAATCCGTAAACACGGTAACGTAAGCCGGCGGCAGAACATCAAGAGCTGTGAGCACATCGAGTCCGCCTTCATCTGCCATAAACAATCGCCCAGAACAAAACCCAAGCAATAGTAAATTTCACGAAAAGTCATTCTACGGAATAATGGCGGGATTCTCCGATCGTCTCACCCACGCACCGCGAAAACTGACCTTAACACTACTATCATAGAAGTGAGTTCAGAGTGGTGGCGGTGACGGGCGGGTCGGGTGTCCATGCCCACGTGTCCCGCCATATGGGCTCATATGTCGTGCACATAGGGGCGCTATCCGCGTGCACGCCGCCAGTAAGATGTGACTCGCCGTTTAATCTGGTTCTGTTATTTTTCCGGCAATACATCAAAGTGGCGACTTTCTACGGCAAATTGTATCAAACTCGCTGATGTATGGAGGTGCCTACACTCCTACAGCCCGCGCGAGCTCGCACTCATGTGTAGAGACGCGGCCAAACAGTAATGCAATACTATAGTACGTACTTTTTATATACACCATTATTTTTATGTCGTTCTGGAACCGATGATCGAGTTAATGGTATATTAACTCGATCATCAAACTCGAAACGATTGGGACTATTTTTTTCAAAAAGTAACAATAAAAAAAACACGAAAGAATAAATTTAATGTTTTTTTTGTCAAATAATGAGAATCGATCGATGAATGAATTTTTCAATGGGTATCGTTCGCATAATTATGTTGCCGATTGTGGATACGTTTTACACACACATATGCATTTGAGTTCTCATTATTTCACAAAAAAAAACATTAAATTTATTCTTTCGTGTTTTTTTTATTGTTACTTTTTGAAAAAAATAGTCCCAATCGTTTCGAGTTCGATTATCGAGTTAATGGTATTCGGTCCACACCGTCGCGTCGTCCTTGCTAGCGATTACGTTTAATGTGTTATTATGAAAGTGTTGCATTATAAACGCTACTATAAATAATACTGAAAGGGAGTCGGGAAAGTCTCTAGAAGTGGGTGCAGTACGATCTTGACTGTTGTCAATCGTTTACAGCTGCAATTCTTAGCTAAGTTAGTTTACAGAACGCTTCTGGAATAGGACATACAGTGTGGTCTATGTTAGTTCGGAGTTGTGTGACCGTGTGGCGTGCACTGTGGCGCGCGCCGCCGACCGACCGCCGCCGATGTGCGAGATTTATTCCTACTCAGCGATATTAAGAGGAAATATCTCACATCTCACTATACTGTACCCCTCGTCCCCCCACACCGCAGTTTACCGCTCCTCAACGTCTTACGTACACCACAGCTCCATTGTGGTGGCGGCTCAAACAATATCAGCCAATCAATAACAACGGGTGTCGCGATGAGTCGCCGATACTTGGCGTCGCGACACTTCGCTAACTCCGGCACGCCATGCTCAAGGCGGCTCACTCAATAACATAACTTTACTGTAACTCATACTTGTCGTGTACTCGTTGGATACTTGTTATTACTGGATCGAACCAGTCTGGCTGAGAAGCCGGTTATTGCTACGGAGGACTACTACCCTTTTGTTCGAATTCAAGTAGCGAATGTGTTCTGCTGCTACACCACCGTGTCAACCAGTGACATTATAAAGTTCGGCAGCAGCAGCGCTGCAGCTGCTGACAAAGTTTATCATGACCTCTGATCGAGCTCGTCTGGTGACGACTCTGCTACAACTACCTTGAGGAACTTTATGAAACTTATCATTAGTTGTGATAAACATATTCACCCGACACCACTACTGGGACACACGCTTTCTCTAAGTGTGCACGAGCGGGCCATAACCAGCCCTCGGGCTCAGTGCTGGTTGGCAGAGCTCACGGTTCTAAGACATGCCGGTTTCCTGACGATGTAGTAAAAGTGGCGTAACGTGCCTACCTGAGCTCGAACCCACGACCTAGAGTTCGTAAGTCGAGTCCGATACTACTAGGCCACTACCGCTAGGCCGCTATTGTTAGGTCATTACTACTCACGAAACAATTGTGATATTTCATGAAAAATAAGTATATTGCACAGGTGTACGGAACATCGGCGTACTGTACCTACTCTAGCAGAGTGCAAGGAATCCAGTTAGAGTCGTCGCGTCGTGAACTGAGCGCGAGTGTAGTGAAGCGATGGTCGACGGGAGAGGTTTTTGTCCTCGCTCGTTAACCGCTAACAGGATTGTCACCGGTACCTGCTGCCAGTAGCATGGAGCCTGTAGCCTGTACCCTGTAGCCTGTAGTCTGTAGCCTGTAGCATGGCAGAACATTCAGATAACTAGATTTGATAAACTCATTTACACACTCGACAGTACTCGCTGTTCCCTGCACTGTTTCAGGCGGTAAGTCGACGTATCTGTAAACGAATAATTCGGTATTCCTAAGAACATAGTTGGGAAAAGCTTGACAGATGATGATTATATTATTGGTATCGTTTGGTTTCATGATTGTTAGCAATTTGTAAAGCTGCGTGTCGTGTGGAGCAGGAAGTCACTTTACCTATATCGAGTTTTGTATGGGTACAATTTAAATGTTCACCAAAATAATTTTTAGACCCTAAGACTAAGTACCAAGTAAAATATATACTTTCTTCTTACTTCATATTTAAATTAAACTCACTCTTAAAACGTTGTTTTTAGACACATCGGGTGTCTACAAAACAATGTTTTAAGTTAGGTAAATAAATACACTCATCAGAATAATTGTACGTTTTGTATTTATATTCTTTTTGCTTACCTCGGGTCGCTTGTCCAAGGAGATGGCGAAGTAGACCGGGACGTAGCACACCGGATCAACTCAGGATGGATGAAGTGGCGACAGGTCACTGGAACAACTTGCGACCCACGCATGCCCCGTGATTAGACCAGTAGTACTGTATGGATCAGAATGCTGTGAAGAAGATGGATAAAAAACGATTGCTACGTGCAATATAAGAAAACGTGTTGCGCCGACCCCAAATAGAATGGGACAAGGGCAGGAAGATGATTCTTTTTGCTTATGAAAATCCCAAATTTCTTTGCTTACCTGAAACAGTAACATTGATACCAAAAATTACAGTTCTAAATAGCTTTAGTGAAATCAAATTATCCAACCCGAATCCAAAATATATTTTTGTCAAACTAAGATTACAGTCGTTTCCCTTTATTTAAAGTTTCGACGACTATAGGCAACAGTTATTCAGTGAATGGGAAGAACTGACACACCAACAGCGATGATTGACTAACCGGTAGATGGAACTGTCCTACATTCTTGAAACATTACATCTGTAAACATTTGCTGGGTTTAGCAAATAGGCTGAAGTTGAAGAAGAGAAGATTGTGTTCCTTAAAGTGCCATTGATACATTTGTAAGTACAGACGTCAGCACATCAAGCTACCCGAAACTGTCGAATTTTCCCAATCGACCATTAATAGCAAAGCACAATCTGACTCCAGACAGGTCTCTGATTCAGCCTGTGATAGTCTTTTTCATGTATGAACATAATTATTTTTATACTGCACCAAAATATTAATGGACTTGTAAATAAATCGGACTTACTAGGTGTGCACATTAATAATTTTAAAGAGAAGGATAAATCGGTGGCCTTATATGCATAAACTAACATTAAAAACGACGAGCATATGCATCTTCACGTATCCAATTATACACTCCACACATATTATTCACGAGAAAATAGGAACGGGGGCTCGTGTATACTAATAAGGAATACTTTAACTGGGAAAAAATTAGATGTAGGAAAATGTTTTAAACCAAACCTGAATCATCCCGTATAGTTAGTATATAGTTGTGTGTGTTTACATACCTCCTAATTTAGATAAGGCCTCACTGAATACAATAGGGTAGTTGACACAGCAATCAATGGACATATTTTTCATGATCTGTCAAAACGCGATTCCCCCTTACATTTTGTATGGCAATAACACGCTGTGACGTCACTATTTAGTCAACTCAATGACTCAATTATTTATTGATTTCAAAGAAACTAAAAATCGAATTTATTAATTAACTGAAAATTAGTAGCGTTTTCAGGTCTAAAATTAAGTGTTTCTTTTTACAGAAACTGTCTTGGAATAATTTTTAATGGTGTCAACATCCCTGTCCTCTTTAGTTTAGATATGATTCTCAGTGACATCTGTTTTAAACGTAAGAAAAAGATAATTTTAAGTACTGATTAAAATCAGTTAAAAATATCTGTATTAAAATACAGATATTTTAAAAGATAACTACGCCTCTCGCAGTTTTAAAAACCTATTGCAAAGTTTTAATTTGAAACCAGGTGTGCTCACTCCAACACGACTTTGTAGCGGAAAATGCATTGACAACATCATCGACAATATAAGGGGAAGTAAATGGGTCACGGTCGAATTGGCGTTGTCGGATCATAGAACTACTACACTGTCCTGTTAAAAAAACTTGCATAGTTCCATATTGGTACATATTTAGACGTAGTTTCTGTAAAGAAAATATGCAAAAGTTTAACAGTTGTTTACAAAATTTGACATTTAATGATATTTATTCCTCCACAGAGCCCAATGACAATGAAAGAGTATACTCCCGAGGTGGTCCTTTTGTCACCATGTCAGAATCTGATGATGGAATTCCAGGGAAATCGAGGGCAACCTTCAAATTTTATAGGCACGTATTACGTGTTTCATGTTTTCTCTAAAGCTATTCAAGTATACGCATCTGGAAGTCATCACCTCATGTTGATGAGCTGATGATGGAAGGTATAACTCCTTAACGGTTAGGAGTTGGAGGATAATTCTTTTGTAAAATATTAAGTGTGGACCGATCTTCAAAATTCTTTTTATTTTTATTTGAAAGAGTATAGTCCCAAATTGGTCCCATAGAAATATTGTCATGATCTGATCATGGACTTCGGAGGTATGGAACGGAACTCTTCAATAATAGATCGCAAATCTGTCGTGATTGCTGCAATCGCTAGGATGTTTATTGTTTACACAACATCATAACATAACATCACGCCTGTATGCTCTGAGGGGTTACGCAGATGTGTAGGTACAGTACACCCGCATTTCGACAGATAGGTATGTTAAGTTACATTTTATTGAGAATCAGACTATTACCATGAAATGTATGTATAACAATGTAAAATTTTTGAAAATATTTACAGTTAAAAATGGAAAAACAAAAAACTTTTTGCACAAAAAAAAACTGACTTCAAAAAAGTCAAAAATAACTTTAGCTTCTGAAGTCGGTGACAAAAAAACTCAATCAAACAAACAAAAGTCACCGACTTCAGAAGCTACAGTTATTTTTCACTTTTTTGAAGTCAGTTTAATTTTTTGCAAAAAAAGTTTTTTATTAAATAATTTCGAGTACAACCACAAAATATCTTGTGTGTACACTACACGTGATACCTTTTATACTCTTTTAATGTGGTTGGAAATAAATAAATTAGCATGTGCTAGCCTGGAGGATATCACATTGAGGGTATCACGAAGGTATAGCATCATGTGTATAACATGCCTGGAGATTGACTGCGGGTCAACACGAGGGTTTAAAAAGCGTAACGCTTGGCCAGTTGGTTCACATTTGAAACGTTGATCGTTTTAGACGACGAAACCATGCAAAATGATGTCACGGCCACGCAGCTTCACGTTCCAGTTGCATATCATGATGTTCAGGAAAACACTGAAATGATTTCAAAGGCGCCGACTCAACTAGCGTAGGATGTTTCTCCGCAGCTGGATCCAGAATTACTATCAGCGCTGGGTGATACCACTGATGAACAGCGGATTTACGGCGCAAACATACACCGCACTTTAGCACATCGTTGGATTCCTTTAAATTTCTAGGTTTTAATTACAACATTATTAACATGTCTTTATCCTTACCGAATGATAAACGAGTACATATTTCAACATTTTGGCCTTCGCCTGTAATACTACCGGATCTGGAATGGTGGTCACAGAACATTTTTTCGACATCTACTTCTTTAAGGCCTGATAAACTTCACCTAGAAAAAAAATTTGGCCCTCCCTTACAAAACTGACTACCAGCTGATTGATTTACTATGGGAGGGCCAATTTTTTTTTCATATTTCGACCTATGTTCTTTGGGGAAAGTTGTTGAGTTTCATGAGCACATTCACCTCCTTCAGGGTTGATACCCCCCTTCCGTTACACGCTGTAGAATTACTTTTAATAAAGATTTCCCAGCCTGTAATCTAATTAGTCTTATGCACAGCTCACAGAGCGCAAACAATTGCTTCTATTAAAATAAAATAAAACATTCATATTGGTCCTAACGGAGTCAACATTATAATTTCCGATATCATTAAGACATCTGCTGCCGGTCGTTAACAACCAATTTTATTCCTGCCTTACTTCAAAGAAAATATCTAATCTTAATAATATAGTGTCTATTATTTATCTAAAGAATGAAACGTACGTAATATAATTGATGATGTAATGAACTTACTTTTAAGTGAAGTTCTATCCCAATTATATGAGTGCGTTTCATTCGAAGATAAAGGTCCCTCCCTTCCCAGAACCCTGAATCTAAAAATTTTGTAATAGGTCTCTAAAAAATGAGGAGCGTCGCCGCCGTTGCGGCAGGCCGGGCGTGGCGCGAGCAAGGGAGATTTTTCAATCTACTACTACTATTAATAAGTGCGAAGTTGCCAGTACAATGAAGGTACTACATGTGTCTGTTATTTATCTTTTTTTGGTCACCCAGAATAACTTAACTTCGGTTCTCAAATAGTCACCTATTTAGGTCAATAACTCCGAACGGAATACGAATTGGCGAAGGTCGTGTAAGTGGCAAAGGCTCTCCTTAAAAAACTCTATCTAATGATTTATATCTTATAATTATTGGTTACCAAATAAATCTTAACCTACGGTGTCCAAATAGACAGTTATTTAAGTCAATTACTCTGAACGGACTGCGAATTAGCAAAAGTTGTCATTGAAAACGCCTTTTCGATGGTATAATTATTATTATGGTATTGCTATTGGTCACCCAGAAAATCTTAACTTCAGTGCTCAAATAGTCACTTATTTAGGTCAATAACTTCGAAAGGGCAACGAATTGGCGAAAGTCGTGTTACTGGCAAAGGTTCTCCTTGAAAAGCTCTATGGATACTTCGAGGCCCATTCTCCTTTGGCGGAAATATTTATTAAATTAACGTCACTCCACTATTTTCTGTGCGGCTACGTGAAACTCTGGTCTATGCATACAAACCACAGAGGATTGACGACCTGAAGGACGACATAACTCGCGTGTTTTTATGAAATGAAGCCCCGTCAATGTGACGATGTCATCCAAAATACAATAGCCACAGTTTAATCTGTTTTCATGATATTAATCTTCGCTTTCTTTATTACTTGGTTCAATTATTTGACCGCTGCGAGCTCAAGTGCGAGTGGCTCCAGGTATTGCGTCTGAGCTGAATTAATTACTTAGCTACTTATGTTTTTCGTTAGTGACTGGTTCCACTGAAAGTGATTCGCTGGAGCACTCGTAACATCTAGACGTAAGGCTGCGGACACATGATATAATGTTATCGTGGTACATGTCTACACACTTAAAATATTTTATTGGAATAGAATAAACTTTACTCGTCACGTTTGTAATTTGGTCGATTTGAATACTTTGTATAGAACTTAGTGAAATGTCTCGTCTGACGAACTAACAGAACACAAAATCGGTAGGTATGTGCTTTATGTAGTTGTCACCAGAGGTAATACATCGTTGGATACAGGACCTGCGTGAATGAAACAAGAAGAAGCTGATAGCTTTTGATTCGGTGCATCAGCGGTGACTGCACCAACATTAAAAGGGCTACGAGCTCAGTACACGATACCTACCGAAGTAGCTTTGCACTACGATCTATATCGCCATCGCTTTGCACGAGTGAACCGAGATACCGAAAGTCGAAGCAGACAGGAAGAAACGCGCCATCTAGCGCTATGACTCCAGGATGGAGAGACCGCTGAAATCGCAGAACATGTATTCAGTTTTACTTCAGCTGATTTTCAAGCCAACATTCTCCAGCTTCTGTTGCCATTTCTCAATCTGCTCTGGATCTCATGTCCATCTTCACCGACATGAACAATATCGTCGGCACACAGGATGCACCATAGTACCTCTTCCTGTATGTCCGACGTCAAAGCATCCATAATCAACAGGAAGAGGTAAAGACTCAAAGTCGACTTTCATGCAAGCCTACAGCCACACTGAACTCGTCGGTGTTGCCGGCAGCTGACCGGACGTAGGTACTACATTGAATGTACATAGCGCGAATTAACTCTACATACTTTCCAAGTATACCTTTCTCTTTCAAGGACCACCACAACACATCCCGAGGTACCCTATTATACACTTTCTCTAGATCAATGAACACCATGTGCAAGTTCTTGTGTGCACGTCTGTACTTCTCACACAATTGGCGGAGTGCAAAAGTGGTGTCCATTGTTCCTCGACCTGCCATAAACCCAAACTGATTTTGAGTAATCGCACTCTCCTCTCGCAATCTTTTCTCTATTACACTCTCCCATACTTTCATACTACGTGACATAAGTTTTATCCCTCGATAGTTGTTATATACATATATTTATATACCTCGATAGTCCTGCACATCACCTTTATTCTTGAAGATGGGCACTAAAGAACTATTGCACCTTTCTTGTGGGATTCTTTACTCAACAACTTATTGAAGAATAAAGTCAGCCACATGCATCCATCTTCTTTTAAACACTTCCATACTTCTACTTGTATACCATCAGGGCCCATGGCCTTCATACTTTGAACTGAAGGCAGTTCAAAGTATGAAAAATGATCTCACTTCATCCATACTAATTTCCCTCACCAAACCCATTTTTACTTGTACCTCTTTAAGCACACCGCTTCAATCATTCTCTTCATTCATTAACTTTTCAAAATAAATCTGCCATCTCCGTTTTATTTCATAATCTTTTGATAGAACCTTACCAGTGCCATCTTTTATACATTTTATATGATTTATATCTCTCGTTCTCTTGCTTTTGTGATCCGGTAGAGTTCCTTCTGGCCTCTAGGGATAACTTTTCCTGCGCCTTAACCCTGGAAACTGCTACCGCCTTTTCTGTCTTTCTCTTCCATTCTTTATAAATCTTCTTCTTTTCTTCTTTCAAACTGTTGTTGCCGTATCCCATACCCTGCCATTCTTTAAACGCAACCTATTTCTCTTTCAGACTCTTTTGTACCTCTTCATTCCACCACCATGTATCCTTATCTATAATACCTTTCCCTTTCCATTCTCCGAACACATCTTTTGCTACTCTCTTTATACAATCCGCTTTTCAATTTTCCTTCCATATCTTTCATATCAATCATCTTATCTACCACCTGGATCTTGAACATACTAACACATTCTTCTCTTTCTATCATAATATGCCATCAGTTTTTAGGCGGGGGCCGTTCTTTGTTTGCCCTAGACGGGACACTAATTTTTACCTCTATTACGACCAATCTGTGTTGGGAGACTAAGTCTTCGCCTGGCAGCACTTTACAGTTTGTGATGCATTTGAGGCTGTTCCGCTTGACCAAGAAATAGTCAATTTGGGTCGCGTGGTGGCCAGTTTTATAGGTTATAAGATCTTTGTTTCTTTTCTAAAAAAAAAATGTATATATGTAGTTTATCAGCCATCTAGCTACCATAACACAAGCATTAGGTTGCTTAGCTTGGGACTAGATGGTGCTGTGTGAAATGTCCAGGGATATTTATTTCTTGAACCACGTATTCGTAGGAAGTTAGTAGGTCGAAGGCAGAAGCAGCTTGTAGCAGTGTCTCGCCGTCATTGTTACGGTCTCCGTACCCCCAGCCACCATGCACTCTCTCATACCCATCCTTCACTCTTCCAACATGCCCATTGAAATTACCCCCCACATACACTTCTTCACTTCACTTCTTGCACATCCAACATCACTCGATCAGTCTTCCCAGAACTTATCTTTTACGCTATCCTCACTTCCTGCCTATATACACACTAACTATATTTAGCACCACACTATCAAGAATCACTTTTACAGCTCTATCACTCTATCGTTCACTCTTTTAACATCCACCACACATTCTTTCAACTCACTATCCAAAACTATTCCCACCCCATTTCGCTTGCCATCGCTTCCACAGTAATAAAAGTTATATCCTTCTCCTGTCTCTCTTGCCTTCGCACCCTTCCACTTACTCTCTTGCAGACACGCTATTTTTATCCGTCACTTTTTTAGAACATCTCTTCCTCTTCCAGTCATCGTACCTATATCCCAGCTCGCTGAACTCGCACACCTCATTCTTGCTTCTCTTACTCTCTGAGCTTCCTTTTTACGTCGCACCCGCCTGTTCTGGCACGACAACCCTTGTCCACTTGTCGCAGTGGCCGGGTGCTGCCCTGCGCGTCGCCTGTGGGGTACGCCCTAGCCCTAACATTACTTTCATTTATTCTCATCATAGTGCTTTGGGTTTTGGCAAAATATATATAATTATGGCCGGCCGCCTGCCTGACATCAACCCTCCTGGGGAATGCTATCGAGCACGCCTTTTAATTAATTGTAAATATACTAAGTAAGTCGCCTCTTACGACACCCGCTGGATGAGATGGGGTGGTGCCATTGTTTGAGTCCGGCACCACACGGATTAGTGTTGAATGTAATACTACTAATATTGTTCCTGTGTTCGTGTGAGTACGACTCGCACTTGGCCGGTTGAGTATACAAAGTTAATCCCATAGTGCAAAACATAACATCATCGCGCCTGTAATACCCGAAGGGTTAGGCAGAGGTGTACCTACCTAATAGTATACCTACGTTTCGCCAGTAACGTATTATGTCCCATGTAATAGAAGGCAAGCCTATTACCATCATTAACCGGGCACACAATTTAAGACTCCGTGGCTGTTACTGAGAAATTTTTGAAGGAAAAACCCAATAACACTGCTCAACCTGGGAATCGAGCCTAGGACACAGTCGCGTTTGCTACCACTGGTTCAACGAGACAAAATATTCATTTTCATGTGTAGAGAGTGTTCTGTTGGAGTTTGTCCAGGTACTATGTGTGGAGCCGCCTGTGGGAGCAGCTGTAAGCCGCTTATCAGTTCACAAACGTGTGCACATAACCTGGCAGAACATAACGGTGCGGATGCAAAGCGTCACATCATTATCAAACTGCATACAATTTAAATTTCCAATTGTGCGGTGAGCGACTGTACGCTAGTGTGACTGTGCGCGACTGTGACCATGTCGCACCGTGTCGTGTCCTGTGGCTGTGTCGCCGAGCGACAGCGCCGCGCAATGCGCATACATTTGCAAAAACTTCGTTAAACCGCTAGTAAAGTCGCGATTTGTGACCGTTTGTGGATGTCGCTGACATCTACGTTGTTGCCACTACGGGACTCCATGTCCTTGTCCTGTTTACATGAGAGTGTGTCCAGCAATGTTACAGGAACATTTACAGTTTTAGTTCTGATATCAAGTGGCGCAGTTATAGATTTCTAGTTAGAACTTTTAATAATTATTTCTTTTTACGAATTGAGACGCGATTACCCAAGTTTTTATTTAATTTCACATGTCGACCTAAAGCTTACAACTTTGCTTTTCGATAAAGTTTAATAGGAATGTAAATTATGATCTCAGATAACTTTGAAACATTGAAGCACTTTTGAACGACAGATACACATTTGACTCGTAGGAATAAGAAGTTACAACTTTCTCATGAAAGTCTCTTTATGAATGCCTAAATAATTCTGTCCTCATGTTTGAAGCAAGTACATAAATACACACATACACACATACATACATAATCCGCCGGAGCTCCTCCGAGCAGACCTTTGAACATGTAACTTTTACCTTTTCGTCACAATCATAGCTCACGAGTAGGTACGAACTGAGTATTAATTTCAATAACACTTATGTTTTACAAGTACACTGGGTGGTTTGTTAAACGTGCGCAATACTTGAGGGGCGGCATGAGTAGGTACTCAGGAAAATGAACAACTTTTACTATGAGGCTAGCCATGAAATCGCGGAAAAAACATCAGTTGCAACTATTAGGACTACACAGTTGAATCTTGGTAGGTCTTGGTATTCTGTGAACCGCTTTACGATTTTTATAAAGAAATAAAAAATAAAAGATTAAGGGCAGTTCCATGTATGGGGAGCCCCCCATACATGGAACTGAAACTTTAAAATATTGTGCGGGGTGTCCATATGATAGGTCTTTAAAAATAACATTGAGGTTCCTAAAACCATTTTTTCTCAAAGTCAATCGTTTGAAAGAAAAATGTGTCCACCCCCCTCTCTAATTTCTAAAGTAAGAGGACGAAAACTCTGAAAAAATGTAGTGTTGTAGAACGTAAAAAAACTTTCAACAAAAATTGGTTTGAATTAGATTTGATATTTAGTTTTTGAGATATGGGACTTTTTCATCAAAGTGCAACGGTAAAGTTTTTCATTATCATACTATGCAAAAAAAAATTAGTTTTGCTGTTGAATGTAAAACAATACAACATCATGAAAGGACCTTCAAATTTTTTTATTAGGTACCTTGTTTGGTGCTGCGGAACCCTGTGTGCGTGTGAGTACGATTCGCACTTGGCCGGTTTTTTCCATATTTCAGAATGAGACCCATGGTAAAAGTTAACTATACAAGTTTGACAAAACCCTGTTAACAAGTAACATGTTTGAGACGTTAATTAAATGCCACAAGTATACATAGCGAGTAGCGAGTACGTCACGAACGGCCGGCGACGGTCAGGAGTTATGATTGGCGGTGTAACAGCAGCACAACTAAACGTTAATGAGTGGCGCGCAACTAACGAGTCATCGCTAATGAGGGCGCGACCCGCGTGACCCGCGAGCCCCGCCTGACCCGCGTGACCCGCCTGACCCGCGGCGCGGTGCGTCTGTGTCCAACCCGGGTCTGGGTCTAACATTACTAGTTGCTCTCACCACGTCCCTCCTTCCTGCTGGATCGTACCTCATTAGTAATTGAATACTAGCACCATTAACTCAACAACTAAATTGATCAGCAGCACACATACTGACAATCCTGCATGGATGTGCTCTAGACATGCAACTGGTTGAGTCGGAAATGCTCTTGGAGACAACACAGCTTCTTACAATAACAGGCTTAGCATCTCCAGTAACACTGAACTTGTTCGGAAAGCGATATATTCACGTAAAGTGAACACATTACGCGTGTGTTCGTTAGCAGCACAGGAACGTGTAACAGTAGTCTGTCTGCTCAGCTTCCCGCTCCGATCCCTCCACCTGCTCCGACCGCCTGTGAGGAGCGGTGCGATTACATTATTCATAAAGTTTTTATTTGAGCGGATAGATTCCCTTTGCCTCCAAAGATCGGTAGCAGCCCAATGACGTGATTAAGCTCGATATGGGCGCTGCAGGTGCGACATGCGGCCAGCGTTCAGCGGACAGAACAGCGGGGCGTCATTTAACGGGCACTGGCGGTGATCTGTGGGTAACAAACGTTGCGCATCGACCAGCGGGCAGCAAAACAAGCCGGCAGTAATCGGCGGAAAACGGATGAGCAGTGACAACTTCTCACTATAATATTGATACTTTGATTTAAGAGGAGTGCAGTCAGTAGCCGCCCCGCCCCCGCCCCGGCATCCGCTCCGCTCGTCACCGCGCGCTGCGTCGTCGTCGTACAAGTTAACAATCAAAACCGGCTCATTTGCATTATTCTTCCATCTCGAATTCAAACGCTTTGAGTTACCTTCCTTCAAACGTCGGCATCACTCGGAGATGTTCGGGACCGCTCCGCCAAGCGCACTTGTTCGATCAAACGACTCTAATTGTGTATTTTTGTCGTTTGAGGACCTATCGGAGAAGCCTTTGTTTTTATAACGAGAAGTACCTCCGAGCACTGTTACTGAACAGTTCCCTCCTCTTCTGTCTTTAACTTGTGATAGAAGGCGGATGTGTGGTTTATTGTTTCGTCTGCCGGGTGGGCCAAAATGGGCCGAGGTTTTGACTGAAGCCTAAGGTTCCTAGCAAGCGCCGAAATTGAACGAACTGTAAGGAATGCGCGAGCTCGCGGTGGAAAAGACCACGCGAGGTGGGCGGAGCTGTCAGATTTCAAAGTTTTATTACTTTCTCAAGTTGCAAGGTCTTTTAAAGCAAATGTCAATTTCGTTGTTCGTAAACTTTTATTTTCAAAATTTAAAATGTCATAGTATTATTCACGTCTAGGCAAGCTTGAACTGAATTTCTTAGGGTTATTCAACTTTCGACTTCGGTTTCGGCCGAAGGTTGTGGCAATTGCCGACTACTATTCAGTAAAATCCTGTTGTCGTGAACGCTCCACATCACACAAAGTTCTTGCATTGGGAGAGGTTTATTTGTAGGTGTATAGATGTGCACCGAATTCCATAATAAATACGGAATTCACTCATGTCTTCGCACATTGGAGCACCATCATGGTGTCACATCTTTTCAGTTTAGAGTGAGTCGAATAGCTGCCTAGTTGTTAGCAGGGGACCTGCCACACCCGCAGAAACTGTTGCACAAACTGAGGTTTAAAATCGTCGTTGTACATATTGTGTAATATTAATAGAGTAGCTCCGAGCACATCGCGGCACTAAACAACTGAATCCCCGCGCGACAGTTACGATAACACTAATAACTCGTGTGTTCTGTTCTCGTTGCTCTGCACCAGAGACTAATTTGTAGAACTATCGCGCAGCCAACTACTGGTGGTTACAACGGTCCCGCAGGCGTCCAGCCGAGGTTCGGAGGTTCACTTCTTAATTTCGACAGAGTCCACACTACAGCTAAATCCGACTGTCAGAAATAGTATACAGGGTGGAAGGGACTTTGACGCACAAACGTTTACCTTCGCACATGAATTTATTAGACACCCCAGCGTCTACATTTTTCGTCGGATCGGGGATCTGGAATCGTGTGCTGAATTCATGGTAACCGTTTGCGTCGACGTCTTCCACGTTGTGTTCTATCAGCAGCCCATGTCATGTCGTCGCCATCACTATTGTTGCAGTGTTCCGGTTTGCAGACAACCGGTTTGCAACATTATTTTCATGCACATGAAATATGTATACGTTGTGTTGGCATTCATTGAACCCAATCTGAATTAAATGCACAATTGAAAGATCAGTTTTTTATATGTTTAAGAACGGTGTGAGTGTGAGGAAAGGGCTGGAGGCGAGGGTGAGGTAGAGGGTGGGAGCTAGCGACCGCACGTTTATTGAAAAACACGTTTATCTATAATGAGAATCAGAATCTTCCTCGCCGTGCAGACAGCAGACGTCTTCGACGAGTCACGTCATATTAGCCGGCCATCATCACACGCTCTCGCTCTCGCGAAGTTTAAAACCATGTTCCTTACTCTCAACATCTCTCTAGGAAAACGTAGATACCGGCATTCAGTGTTGAGTTTATGTGCGGAGCATCGGCGCGTACATCACACACAACTCCGGCTGCGAGTACAAGACGAATGTGTCGTTGTTCGCTCGTTAGCCGGCAAGTATTGTCAGTAGCAACACTCGGACTGTACGCGCCAGACAACGCCACTTTGTCATTGAAGGCAGGAATGACAGAACATGGTGTACCATACTGACTTAGCAACTATCAGCAACTGGAACCATAGACGCGGCTCAAGAGCATGGTCACTCAATGAGAGTGAACGTGAAGACCGCCGCATTACGTCATGACAACTGTAACAACTGAACAATTATTAATCGTGATCGATAGCGGGCGCGGGGCGCGGGCGGCGGTGCGATGCTAGTTGACCGACTGCTATAAACTGCTGTATATCAGGGCCTTTGTGGGTACTGTACTGCCAACATTGTGACTTCATAGTCGTGTGTTCAGCGCAAACAATTGAACGTTCCCGAGACCCCAGCGGACCCCATCGGACCCCACCGGAGCGGCAGAAAGGTAAATGCCCTCTTTAAGGCGCTTAATGTCTACAAAAACCCACGTGCGCCAGACAAATGACCGACATGAAAAAATATATTACGAGTTACCGCCATTTACCGGAACAGGGCCACCTCAAGAAGAATGCGCTGCGTGCGAGTGGGCCTGGGCCGCGTCCATCGCCGGCTGTGACCACACAGCCCGAACGCGCGCCGTGTACAGCCCGCAGTGGACACACGACCGACATCAGCTGCGATTCAGTCGCATGCGACGCGGACCAAGCCGGGAAATAACTTCGATTTCAAATATATTTACTTAGGAAGACATAAAACGAGTTTTATTGAAAAGGACCCTATTCGATTTTGGAAAGCGGAGTAGAATACTGTATGTACCCATAATAGAGTGTCGTAACATAACGCATGTACTCGTTCGGACAGAATACCCGTCATTGGTCCTTCACTACGATATGCAAGTACATATTATGTAATCCAAGTCCTGTTTGTTCAAGTATTCTATGGGAATTTTGCGTTATAAACAGAACCTACCTGCCTAATAGTACACCCACATTGCGCCAATTATATTTTAAGTCGTATGCGATAGAGGGCGAGCCTATTGCCATCTACTGGGTACATATCCAGACTCCGTGGCTGCTACTGAGAAATTCTTGATAGCAAAACCCAATAACACTTGCCAGACCTGGGAATCGAACCAAGGATCTCAAGCTCAGTAGTCGCGCTTGCAACCACTAGACCATCGAGGCAGTCTGTATTTAGCAGTACCTACTTACACCCCGATAGTGTGTGTCGTGTGCCTCGCTATGTTTGCAAAGCGCGGGCGAGGCAGGGAGGCGCGACGATGTCACTCACATTCACTTTGAGACTCGATAACAAACGATGTACTTACAGCAAATGGTTGATATTAATGCGAACCATCTCCGCGAGTAATGCGCCGTGAAACTAATAGCAATCCCATCTGCGTAGTGATGTTACGACTAGACTTGCGACAACGACTGCGACTCACGACACGACACACGGCGACCGGAATACAACACCAGATGCTGATTACCGACAAACATCAACTCATTAAGGGTGCGCAAGCAGAGCGATCACAACATCGACAAATGTATGACGTGTGTAGGATATGTCATCATGTGGAACTCCTTAGGGAGGTTCCGTGACGTGACGTTTTGTACTAAATGAGTCTGTTTCCGCAGCTCGAGGGGAGACAGCTCTGTAGCCTGCCCGGCCGCCGAGCGCGCAACGTTCAATAGTATCGAAACAAAGCGCCTGTAAAAAGGCTTCGTGGTCCATCAAATTAAAATCGTCTCACTCCGCCCGCGGGCTGACGGCCTCCCCCCACTATGTACCATCAAACAAATGAATCTGCAAAGAAACCATCTCCCCCCCCCACCGCGCCCCGCGCCTCCGCGCGAACCAAGCCAGTCTCCTTCTGAAACAATGGCACCAATCAACTTAAAATAAATTAAGTCTGTGTACACGGCAGATTTGTCCTTACCTATGTCTTATATGTAATCAACTTAAAGAAAAATCTTGGCTGGACCGCTGAGCATGAGATCCTGGATTCAATTCCCAGGTTGAAAAAAGTGTTACTGGGTTTTTCTACCAGGAATTTCTCAGAAGCAGCCATGGAATCTGAATTTGTGCCCAGTTGATAGCAATAGGCTCGCCCCCTATTACAAGGGACTTCAAAACATAACCGGCGAAATGTGGGTGTACTATTAGGTACACCTCTGCCCAACCCTTCGGGGATAACATTCGTGATGTTATGTTACATGTTAAAGAAAAATCAGAAGCGCACTCAAACCCATAATTATAAAACAATACTCAAGGGCAGAACCCACCTTGAGCATAGATTGAAAGCCATTTGATTTTCACGGCGATCAATTCTAGGACATAATGAGACGCGCAGATGACATGTTCTACGATCTAATTAAATGCTTCGCTCCATTGAAAATTATTTAGGCCCTTCCAAGTGAGTCAAAACAGGTTGCAAAGTGAGGCTCCAAATATACTGGTTGTAGCTATGTCAGTAGATAAAATCCATTGTAAGTAGAACTTTTTGCACAAAAACAAGCGCGAGTTAGAAAAGATGAAAACAAAAAACAAGAAGAGCGAGGTGTGACGTACTTACCTGTAGGACGTACTCACACAACTTATTGTTGAAGTCAACAACCATCACTGCTGTATGTTTGTAGTCATGCTCTGTAAATCCAAACATGTGTAGACAAGAGCACCTGGGAGCGACAAGAGCCAAGCTATGATGTTCTCGACAATTATGTATGGTCTATGCCAGACTCGAACCGTAGATATCTAACATCCGCTGAACAATAGAAAATTGGCATGGCGCGACATCGACTGCGATTAAGACGCGTTTCGAAGCTGTTCCTTGTAAGACGTAGTTCTGCGAGAGAACATTCATAAACGGTTCCATCGGCACGAGGCGGTCAGCGTAAAGGCGCGAGTCGGCGAGGCGCCTCGCTACGTGACTACGTTCCTACAAAGGCTACAAGCTGATGAACTGAGAGCAATGTGCCGGTGACACGTGACTACGGTGTAACAGTTTGTTGCTAACTGTGTGAGTGTTTGCCGATCCCATTGACAACACTTGATTATTTGCTCTAGTATCGATAGATATCAATTACCTTTTAATTCCATATGTGCCAAAACATCCCTTCTACATTTATTACGAAAACAAGAATACTGATTTACCTTATTTTGATAACGTAAAGATTTACATAATCAAAAAAACAGCGCGCAGCATAAAATTAATAAAAATAAATTTCGATCTTCTGAACAGATTTGGTTAATGGACGTTTTCTGTCAGACTTAAAATCAGACAGAAAGTAATGTGTTGCGTAATGTTCACGCCATTACGGAGCAGAGAGTGAGCAGATGTGGTTTGCAGCGATGGCTCCTGAAGCATCACATCGCTGTCATCGGAGCGCAGATGTGCTGTCTGCTCAAATTCAACGACTTGAAAAAAATTAGTAGGGTAGCAACTCACTGTTGTTCGAATAAGAGATTTTATTTAAAAAAAAAACAAGTAAGACGTACAAAATTACGTAATCTAGTCACAGATTTTTCTGCAAACCTTAAAACGAAAATAAACATTTTCTGTGCCTTGAACCCTTTCCACAGCTCAGATACCGAAAGATGCACCGATCCAACCACTAACTGAAAACGATACTTGTTATGTGTCTCCTTACATATTTTCTCTGTTACGTTGTTTATTGAAAATATTCGTTAACTAGCTAATGCACGTGGTTTAGCCCGCGTGTAGTTCGGGAGTCACCCTCGGGATCTTACTTCTGGGATAATAAGTAATCTAGGTGCTATACCAGACTATAATCTATCTCTATGCCATGTTTCATCCAGATCTGTTCAGCCGTTTTGGCGTGATTGAGTAACATACATCTATCCATTAAACAGTTTATTTAAGATATTTATAGGTATGTGAAATATTAGTTTTTAATTTTAAAGTTGAATAGGTAATAAAGAATCGTTCGTGTAAGTATTTCATTTTATTTGAGTAATACAGACACACTCGCGTTTTTTTACATGTACTTACTTAAAACTTGCAAATATTCGTTCATAGTAATAGATTGGACACCGGTGACGACGATCAAATGATTTATTAGGAATCTTTATAAAGACATAATACTTTTATATAATATTTAATATCAATTTCGCGTATCATGAGCCAACGCGAAAATCGGGATTTCACATATTCACAGACATGTCTACCTCAGAAAAATCCTACCTACTTACTAATGGGTAAATTCGAAGCCCTTTTTGATTCTGTTGGGGGATAATTTTAGAAAAACTGTGATACACGTGTCTCATAATTTTAATTGAAGAATGTGTACACCAATTTTCGAGTCAACCGACCCAGAGAATATAAAGTTTCACAGAAATTTCCACCCCCTATTTCACCCTCTTAGGGGTGGAATTTCTAAAAACCCTTTCTTAGTGGATACCTACTCTTTGCTAAGAATACACCCTTCAAATTTCATGTCTATAAGTCAGTCAGTCAGGACTTTGAATATTATTTCTTATATAATAATATAATAATAAGGATAGAGCGAGGTATATTTCAGGGTGATAGTTTGAGTCTACTTTGGTTCTGCTTAGCCTTGAATCCTCTTAGCACGCTGCTGGAGGATTCAGGTCTAGGCTATCGGTTGAGGAGAGGTGGTCAAGTTATATCTCACCTCCTATACATGGATGACCTGAAACTCTTTGCCCCCAACGATTTGCAACTGATGGAGCTACTGAAGGTAACTGAGACTTTCAGTAGCGCCATCAGGATGGAATTCGGTGTGGACAAATGTGCGGTCATGCATGTAAAGCGAGGGGAGATTGTGGAGTCTGTGGGAACCCAGCTCTCGGATTCCATAAATCTTAGACCCCTCTCAGCAACCGAAACCTATAAGTATTTGGGTATGTCGGAAGCGCTGGGCATCAATGTTGCTGACATGAAGCAATCGTTGAAGGAGCGCTTCTTTGGCCGCCTGAAAAAAGTATTTAATAGCCTTTTATCAGGCGGAAATAAGGTGCGTGCCTTCAACGGTTGGGTCATGCCGGTTTTGATGTACTCTTTCGGCATACTCAAATGGACTCAAACAGAACTAGATGCCCTGGATAGGAGGGTCCGTACATTGTTGACGGCATATCGAATGCATCACCCGCGTTCTTCGGTTATGAGACTGTATATCCCGCGGAGGTGTGGGGGTCGAGGCTTTTTAAACGCTAAGGCTGATTTTATAGTCACGCGTTTCAGCAGCGCCGTTCGGAGCGCGCGCGCTCGGATATGTATTGGGGTAGTAGTAGCGTTTCAAATTCGCGCGCTTGAGCAGCGCCGTTCGGTGTTCCTGTTCAACAGCGCGCTGCCCAACGGCGCGTCTAGCGGCGTGACTATAAAACCAGCCTAAGACTCTCCACAATCGCGAGATATGCAGTCTCTGGGAATATTTCCTAGAAACCGACGTGGGGATGCATCGAGATGTGGTCGCGGTGGACAAGGGCCTCACCCCGCTCTCCTTGGCTAAAGAGAACTGGCGCAAACCTGTAGTACTTGATACTAACGACCGCAGGGAGGTATGGCAGAGTAAGGAGCTTCACGGACGCTTTTTCCGGGCCCTGCATGGGCCCGATGTAGACCTATCAGCGTCCGTAGCCTGGCTACGTTCCGGGGACCTCTTCGGGGAAACTGAAGGTTTTGTCTGTGCAATTATGGATGAAGTTATGATGACGAATAACTACCGGAGATTTATTGTGAAGGACGGCACGGTTGACATATGTCGGGCATGCCACCGTCCAGGCGAATCAATCCGTCACATTATCTCTGGGTGTTCTCGTCTGGCTAACGGAGAGTACTTGCATAGACACAACCTTGTAGCCAGGATTATCCATCAGCAACTTGCTCTAAAATACAATCTTGTTGAATCGGAAGTTCCGTACTATAGGTATGTGCCCGACCCAGTTCTCGAAAATGGCAATATCACATTGTACTGGGATCAATCCATCATCACTGACAGGACTATTGTAGCCAATAAGCCTGATATAGTGGTGGTGGATCGATCAGAGCGGCGCGCAATGATTGTTGACATTACGGTCCCGCATGACGAGAACCTCGTGAAAGCCGAGAAAGATAAGCAAATCAAGTATCTTGACTTGGCTCGCGAGGTTGTCGACATGTGGGATGTGGACTCAGCGATCATTGTGCCGATAGTTGTGTCAGCCCATGGCTTAATTGCCAAGAGCCTCGACCAACATCTCAGGAGGCTCTCGTTAGGCAGCTGGATCAAGGGCTTGATTCAGAAAGCGGTACTTTTGGACACGGCTCGTATTGTTAGGAGGTTCCTCTCTCTGGAGCCCTGACTGCCGGTAGCTTGGACCCTATTCCCGATACCGGTGGGCTACTATTTTTTATATTTTTAAATGTTTTTTTTTTTTAATTTTTGTTACTTAAAATATTTAAAAATGTAAATTATATGTAAGAAAGATGAATAAAGAGAATAATAATTATTATAAAGCTGAAGAGTTTGTTTGTTTGTTTGTTTGCTTGAACGCGCTAATCTCAGGAACTGCTGGTACGAATTGAAATAATCTTTTTGTGTTGGATACTAGCAAATTAAATAGGTATAATATTTCCCTGCAGAACAAGTTAAGTGTTATGAGCCATCATATGGACGATATGAATATAAATCAATTGTATGATCATTTCTTTTCAATAGTTCACACTGAATACAACAAAACTTTTGAAAAGAAGACAAAAAGTATTTGCCCTAAATTTATATTTAGTGATTGGGCAACTAGAGGTATCAGAAAAAGTAGGGAAAGACTATTTGAGCTTTATGACCTTAAATCTTATATAAACACTGAAACTTTTAATAAGTATGTTGCTAAGTATTCAAACATTTTTAGAAATACATGCAAGGTTGCCAAAGCCCTGCACATTAGCAACAAGATCAAAACAGCAGAAAATAAAATAAAGACAGTTTGGAAAGTCATAAATAACGAGACTAACAGGAAGAAAATACGTAACACTAGCTACACCTTAGATACAGCATGTGGTCCTAAAAGCTCTAATCAGGAAGTAGCTCAAGAATTTGTGAATTTTTTTACCGATATACCGTTAAAAACTACGGAGTCTCTTAATTCCTCTCCTGAAGTAGCAATTGGTTTATTAAAGGCGAATGTGTCTGGCTGCCCGGCTGAATTTAAATTTAAACACATAAACCCTATGATAGTTATTAAAGCTTTCCGGCAAATAAAAGTCAAACTGACCGAAGATCTTTGGGGAATGTCTATCAAAGTTTGAACATCCATAGTTGAGACTGTAGCACCATACTTAGCTTTAATTTTTAATTTGTGTGTAGACCAAGGAGTTTTCCCTGATTTAATGAAATACAGTAAAGTCATACCTCCATGAGTCATGCCTCTTTTTAAATCCGGGGATAGTAAAGATACTAATAATTATAGACCTGTATCCGTGTTGCCAGTTTTTAGCAAGGTGTTTGAAAAAGTAATGCTTAATCAAATGCTCAATCATTTTAACACCAACAGAATCTTACACGACCAACAGTTTGGTTTCACTAAGGGACGTTGTACAACTGACGCCGGTGTAACCTTATTAAAGCACATATTTTCTGCGTGGGAAGCATCCCAAGACGCAATAGGAATATTTTGTGACCTCTCCAAAGCATTTGATTGCGTAAATCACGACACATTGCTTTTGAAACTTGAGCATTACGGACTAGGTAAACCTGCACTTAGTTTGGTAAAATCTTATTTAAGTGATAGACAACAATATGTTCAAATAAATGGTGTTAATTCACAGGGTTTAAAAGTAAAAATGGGGGTTCCGCAAGGCTCAATATTGGGTCCTTTCCTCTTTCTAGTATATATAAACGATCTACCCTATTTATTGAAAAACCAACCTCAAAATATGGTGTTATTTGCTGATGACACTTCTCTAATTTTTAAGATAAATAGACGGGCCCAAAATCTAGATGACGTAAATAATGCCCTACTTCAGGTCCATAATTGGTTCACAGCAAACAATTTAGTATTAAATGAAAAAAAAACGAAATGCATAAGATTTGCTTTACCAAATGTTAAAAGTAACGAGTGTGATATAGTATTGAATAAAGAGAAACTTGAACTCGTAGATAAAACCGTTTTCCTGGGGCTTACGCTTGATTCAAGGCTACAATGGGGTTCTCATTTGAAATCTCTTGCGGGGCGCCTAAGTTCAGCAGCATATGCTGTTAGAAAAATCCGTCAATTTTCTGATGTAGATACCGCTAGACTGGTCTATTTTAGTTACTTTCATAGTATAATGTCTTATGGCATTCTGTTATGGGGACGGGCTGCAGACATTGAGTCTATATTTATTCTGCAAAAAAGAGCCATCAGAGCCATATATAATCTTCGTAGGCGCGATTCTCTAAGGGAACTGTTTAAGGAAATCAAAATCATGACGGTACATTGTCAATACATCTACGAAAACATAATGTACGTTAGAAAAAATCTACATCTTTTTAATAAAAGAGGTGACAGACACAATTACAGTACGAGAACTAGAGACCAATTAGTTCAGCCGGGCTTCAGACTCGCTAAAGTAGACTCATCTTTCATGGGGTACTGTTTAAGATGCTATAATAAAATTCCACAAAGTATTCTTGAACTGAATGAGACGAAATTTAAATCATGCATTAAACGCACACTATGTAAGCAAGCATATTACAAGTTGGACGATTATATCTCTGATAAAAATGCTTGGCTCAATGCCGGTCCTGCTCCACATGGACAGGGGCGCATAAACTGATTAATGGATAGCATTAAATGGTATTGTTGGAGCTGCTGAAGATTGTACAACTATCTTTGCATTGTATAGATTCAATTTCTTTTGGTATTATATAGCCGCATAGCCCATATTATGTGAGTACTATGTAATAGAAAGCTATCCTTCGTTGGAAACCTACGTCATTTTTTTTTTTTTTGACTTGAATTTGCCCTGGCGGTTAAGTGTATGTCATGCTCACTCAAATGTCTCGCTGATGGTGGCGCGTGTGTCGGATCAGTTAGTTCCCTTCAAAATGGTTGAGTTGAATGGTGCTGATACATGCGTCATGTTCGTGAACGGGCGCTGTCAGTTGTGACTGGTCATCTCTTGGTTGCCACGGCTTATTTGAATAAATTATTTTATTTTTTGAATTGTTCTTTTCCTTGTTTTTACTATGGACACTTTTAACGTGCACATCTTGCTACATCGCTCTCACAACCATCTAAACATAAATGATGTAACCAAGGTTTTGTAAAAATATTCTGATTTAAAAGAGTGTCCATGGAGTTTCTTGCCCGTTCTTCTCCATAGAGATCTACGTTAGGGAATGGGCAACTACAGTACTTTCACAGTTTTTATGCCTTGTGACTGGGACTGTAGCTAAATTTCATTGTTGTCTTTGTTTCGACAGTTCAAAAGTGTCTGTAACGGGCCTACTTGAAATAAATGCTTTGATTTTTTTTTTTTTTTTTTATAGTCCATTTATCGAGGAAGGCTATAGGCTATATAACATTACGCTACGACCCTTAGGAGCCGCGCAGCGTGTGACACCGCGGGGAACAGCTAGTGTATAGATAAGATCTAAGAGCTGTCCAACTGACATACCACCAAAGTTAATTTTAAATAGTCTATTATTTTTATTATGAGAATGCTTGTAAAGTGATGTAAAAAAGTTGTAATTTTAGTAAAAATTAACATAAATGGTACCGCTTGCAACGGGTGCACCCACCCTGCTTCATCTCGCCACTAACAACACGCTAATATAAACGCGAACATAATAAACGATCTCATTTGTGAAGCTGTTAGTCTGAACCAGCCTTATGATAAGTTCCACTGATTGATACCAGATGAAAAATGTCTAAGATAGCGAAAAACGAGACGAGCTTAACATATTTTTACAATACAGATAAATAATACGATGGCTGCGACCGAAAAAATAAACAAAAGAGTGTTCCCTATATTTGAAACAAATTAAATATTGGAGAGCACGGCTATTCAATAAAGGACATTGTAAAAAATGGCCTATGCATCAACACGTATGAAGCCTTTACAATAATTAGGTACTAGTTGTTTTTATTATTTACATTACAAATTACAATAGAACGGACACTTCATAATTTCGAAAACATTTCAAAAAGTAATTCACTTCCTTCTGTCTTATTCCCCGGTGCGGGTGCCATTATTTTTTTGAATTGAATTGAGGTTTTTAGTTACAAACAGAATAAAGCGATTGAAAGCGCTATGCCAAAAGAGTAACATCGACACTGAAAGTCGATGAATTGACAGATGACACTTTGACGTTTAATAGTAATGATACAAAACAAAAATGTTTTGTTCGTTTAACTTTCGTTTAACAATCGTTTGAGTATTAAACGGGAACGGAGGGCACTGTCCGTACGCGCGAATATGATAGCCCGCAGGTTTGCTCGTTGTACTGCAGACGTACCACCTGCTACACTTGCAGCTTGTGGGAGAATTATTCGCAGGCGTCGCATGTAGCCCTTCGTGTCCAATTCAATAATGCGTTCCGGAGACTGATGGGGTTGCCATGGCGTTGCAGTGTGTCAGGGATGTTTGATTGTTTTTACACAATAATGCGAAAGCGCGCAGCATCGATGGTGGCTCGCGTCATGGCCAGCTCAAACAGGGTTCTGGAAATGATTGCTGGCAGAGTGGACTGTCCTTATGTGGTTCACTGCTGTCAGTTACATGTGTCACCGTATCGTGTTGTTTACTAGTTTTAAGGATTATGTTACCAACCCAACATCAGTCTCCGCTCGAACATTTTTTTTACATTAATAAAAATCTATGTTGGTACATGGACTAATAGCAACTTAATATAGTATTTATATTTTGTACCATTGCCTGCAGCTGCACACATACAAGGCACTCAGTCGACAGGGAATCAACTTCCTGCCTTTTCCCAACCCTGTTGGGGTCGGCTTTCAGTCTAGCCGGATGCAGCTGACTACCAGTATTTAACAGGGAGCGACTCAGTCGATAGCGAATCTCTTGGCTTATCGCGACGCGACGTGCTGATAGGCGCCATAAATCTGTCTGTACAGAACCTGCCTCGTGCCTCACATGTGCCTCGTGCTTCACGCCTCGCACGTCTGCCCGGAGGCATCGCCTGCCGCGCCGGTAAGCACGCTGCACAAGTGCACAGGCTAAACTGCCACGGGTTAGGCTATAAAATTCAGTTTAAAAAAAATATTTAAAATATTGTATCTTCTTTGGCTTGCTCGAAATTTTGCCTGGAGTTTGCAATTGAGATTTATTATCTCATATCAGTGAAGCTTGAAACTAGTTGCATTACTAGTCACTGATACAGGGAGAGTATTAAGTCCGAACTCAACATAATAATTAATATTTTGAAAAAAAGGTTATTTTTATAAGTGGAGATCGAGAAAACTGAAAGGGTGCGATACAACAGGAAACTTGGGTCCAAGTGTAAAATGCATTCAGGGATAATCGTCTGTCGGTGCTTCTTGTGAATACGCCTGAAGGGACTTTGGGAGCGAGTTTCGACCTCGTACGCCTTCTAAAGATATGGTCTTCAACAAAAAAATGCAATAAGCTTGAAACTTCGCACTACAATTTGCAAACTTTAAAAGGAGAAAATACCGGTTTTCTCCTGGTTTAAAGTTATACCAATAACTTGTGATTCTATACAGCCCAAAGGTACAATCTCACGCGTTTTGCCAAAAGAACAGTTTCAGGCGTGCGTATAATATGATCATAAATATGTAAGATCATTATCCGGCTGACTTGTTTATTGATAGCGAGGAGGAGTAACATCCTACTTTGGTTTGTTGGGACCTATGCTTATAAGTTGTGATTTGTTCTGCCAAAACTTTGACTTCTTTTTAACGCATTTTGGCACATTTATTGCTTTTGCCCGCAGCTTCGCTCGCGTTATTGTTGTTTTTCTGTTTCTGTACACCTGACAATGTACATGGAAAATTTCAGGGTGCTCTGTTCAGTGGTTTAGGCGTGAAAAGGAAACAAACAAAACGCCGTCCCCGGAGAATAAAATGATAACTGCCATTATCTTAGTTTTAGTGTTATGTCATTTTTGGGATCTGTGGGTGGTAATAAATCTGCTCAATTTTTTCGAAATTTTTATACAGCTATTTGACGAAGTTACAAAATTTTACAATAGTATTCAAAGTTTTAACACAGGCCTTAAATTACGAGAATAAAGTGTTAATATAATATTATCGAAATGTTTTCCTACTTGTTAATATGACAAACAGTCTTACAATTATATTCTCGTGAAAAATATTCGACTGGATAATGATAAAAGCAGTTATCGTTTTATTCTCGTTCAAAATCAACCAGTCGCTTCGTATAAAGATGTGTTAGTAAAACGACTTTCATGGTTTTGAACAGTAAGACATATTGTCATCATCATTTGAACCCTCTCAGCGCACTGCTGGAGGGTTCAGGTCTAGGATATCGGTTGAGGAGAGGTGGTCAGGTCATATAATATCACCTTCTTTACAAGGATGATCTAAAACTCTTTGCCCCCCATAAATTGCAACTGACAAAACTACTGAAGGTAACAGAAACTTTCAGCAACGCCATCAGGATGGAATTTGGTGTGGACAAATGTGAAGCGAAGGGAGATTATGGAATCCTAGGGAACTCAATCCTCGGATTCCATACACCTTAGATCCCTCTCTTCAACAGAAACCTACAAGTGTTAGCTTGTGTTATACAGCCGACATGAAACAATCGTTACTGGTTACTGCCGACATGAAACAATCGTTGAGGAAGCGCTTCATTGGCCACCTGAACAAGGTGCTAACAACAACAACAACATCCATTTATTTTCAGGCTACTTTGACCCATAGATATATGTATACCTTACAGACTAACGTACATAATGATATAATACAAATTGTGTTAGTAAATAGAACCTTAAAACTATATTAGTAACACTTCACTTGTGGACTGTGCCACTAAGTTCATGTGGCACTTGCTCGTGGAAGTGACGATCCTAAAGTCCTCGTCCAAGACGAGGTGCTGATAACAAGAATTGTTGACTTTACGGCGCGACATAAGCAGTTACACTCTCGCTACCTACTTGGTCTTCTGACGCAAGTACTCAACGATGTCCTCCACCGTAGTGGTGTAGTGTAGGCGGGAGATGTACACCGGAGTGTTTGGCTTCGCGGCACGAATAGGCACTAGGCACGTTGGGCTCCGATGGAGCCGTACCGCAGCGGTGCTTATTGGTACGTTGACGGTGCTTCCTATTCAATATTGTCACAATGATCACCAACCTGTTACAGTGCCTTTTCAGGCACGCAGCGCTTAAACAGGCTTTTGTTAGGCGGAAACAAGGTGTGCGCCTTCAACGGTTGGGTCTTGCCGATTTTGATGTATTCTTTCGGCATACTCAAATGAACTCAGACGCAACTTGATGCCCGGAATAGGAGGGTCCGTGCACTGGCTGACCGCAAATCGGATGCAACACCCTCGTTCGTTGGTAATGAGACTGTATATCCCACGGAAGTGTGCGGCATAGCTTCTTAAATGCTAACTAATAAACTAACCGTGAGGTATCGCGTCCGTGCAGAACCGTGAGGTATACAGTCTCTCGGAATACTTCCTAGAAGCCAACGTGGGGATGCACCGAGGTTTGGTTTCAGTGGACAAGGGCCTCACCCTCCCTGGCTAACGAGAACTGCCCTGCATGGGCCCGATGTAGACTTCTTAGCATCCGTATCGTGGATTTGCTTCGGTGACCTCTTCGGCAAAACCGAAGGTTTTGTCTGTGCAATAATGGACGAAGCTATGATGGCGAACAACTACCGGAATTACATCGTGAAGGATGGCACGGTTGACATATGTCGGGCATGCCACCGTCCGGTAGAATCGATCCGACACATTATTTCTGGCTGTTCTCGTCTGTCTAACGGAGAACTTGCATAAACACAACCTCGTTGCCAGGATTATCCACCAGCAACTTGCTTTGAAGTACAACCTTGTGGAATCAGAAGTGCCATACTATAAGTATGTGCCTGACCCAGTTCTAGACAGTGGTAATATCACGTTGTGTTGGGATCGATCGGTCATCACTGACTGGACTATTGTTGTCAATAAGCCTGACATTGTGGAGATAGATCGATTGGAGCGTCACACAATGATGATCCAGAGAAAAATGAAAGCAGAGAAAGATAAGCAGTTCAAGTGTCTAGATCTGGCTCGCGAGGTTTTCGACATGTGGGATGTGAGTACAGCAGTCATTCTGCCGATAGCTGTGTCGGCTATTGGCTTAATAGCCAAAGGCCTCGACCAACATCTGAGGACGCTTTCGCTTGATTCAGAAAGCAGAACTTCTGGACACGGCGCGTATTGTTAGTAAATTCCTCTCTCAAGAGCTGCTCCTGATGCCGGTGGGTGGACTACTTTTTTAAAATATTTTTTATAGGAATACTTAAAAATGTATTAAATGTGTATTAGAACAAATAAATGAAATAATTCAATAATATAGGATCATAAAGCTGACTTTGATTAATACCAAATAGTTTTTTTCACTATTGATTTGATTGTTTTTTTCATGTATTTATTTTTGAGGAGTGAGAACCTAGTTTTTTTGCTATAGAACGATTTGGAAGACATTTGTTACAAAGTTAATTTTCAAACACTAGAATTTAATTGATTACCGTATCATAGTTTTATTGGGAAACCAAATTTAAAGTCCATAACAGAAAAAAAGTTTCACAATATTTACGAGAATAAGACGATATTAAAGTCACACATCATCACTTGCACCCTAAAAACCCGTAGAATAAAATGATAAGTAATGAGTGCAATATTTGATTCTGATCAGGCTGTACGGAGAATAAAATGATAATCGACATTATACAACTTAGACGATGACTGATTTTGACTAACTTCTTATTTTTTTAATAATATCTCTATTTTAATAATTAGGCGTATTTCACTAAAACATTTCAAACACACAAAAAATAACTTCTTTTCAAAGCTAGGAATCGTCAGTCTACGTCCAGTATTTAAGGAGCAATCGAAGAAAACATGTTTTTTATTTTTCCTGAAAAGTTGCGTTTTTGTAATTATCATTTTATTCTCCGGGGACGGCGAAAATATAGTTCGCATTTATAAAGTTAATTAGGATACAGGAGCTATACCAAGAATTAAGACTTTTTTTAACGAAACATTTACTTGGCATGCTAGGGAACACTACTTGCAACATCATACTTATCTTATTAATTGCAAAACATAAGAAACATTGTGCAGCCAAGATAATTGGACACTTTGGCTTAACATTTTGCAGCCGTCGAAGTAAGGAGGTTGCTCACCAAATCTGGAGCTGCGATGAAAATTTTATCTATCTAATCAGCAAGAAGCAAAGATTTTCAATTGATTGAGAAATTCGCAAATTCAGCCATCATTGAAGTATTATCAAATAATAATAATTATTTAGGTTGTACATAGGCGTTTAGATAAAACCAAACACACCAGTGCTGGATTCAATGACAATACCATTAACACAGCTACACTATAACTACCACATCGTTTTATGCACCGCCAGTGAATGTGAGAGCTAAAGCGTTCCACCGGGGCGGGTGATGACGTCACCGCTCACAAAACTGTCTCCTCGCATAATGTGCTGTATCCGAGATGCTCATGCCCATCAATATCTCGCGAGGGATTGCGCAAATCCTCACTCATTGAGCACAGGCTCTCCCAATCCCTCTCGAGCCCTCCGCTATTGAGAGGCCGTTATGAGGCACCGCCGCTGCGGGCGAGTGTGGGCTCCCACAACGAGGCGAGGTAGTCATTAAATCGAGTGTCCTATTATGGCAACATTTCATATTTAAATAGCTACGTCAATAGAATTTATTGTAATTGTTCTTGCGTTTAGTTTCCGTGACTAAATCGTGCCAATTGTTTGATTTAAATTGATTGCTGTCGTTTTCGCATGATTATGTCTAAAGATGAAATTATTATTCATCCATTAAAATGTTTATCATTTCCATTAATTGGCACAAATATTATCTACCAATCTAGCGGGTGTTGAGTGAGAACAATAAAAACAAAACCGTTGGAGTTACATCGACAGCTTATTGTTTTAATTAAATCGGGAAAATAATAATAAACGCAGCGCGAAATCGCGATGTGCCGCGGCGCTGCCTGAGGGCTGTTGACGCACGGTATCGCGTCATCGCGAAACACAAATTAAAATACATATGTTAATCCACGCGGCCCGATAGCCGGGGGCCGGTCGGTGGGGGGGGGGGGGTCAGCGACGATATAATCTGACAATCAAGTGGACAAACAGAATGGATGCGTTCAGCCGACACTGTAGTCTTTATGAATAACAAAAGATATCCAATGTGTTCGATTGGACGGTATCAACTTAGTATTGCAACTTAATTTTCACTCCAATCAGTTTCTAATAGACAATTGTTTCAGGATTGTTACCTACTAAAAATTTATAGATTAATTTGTTAATAATTGCTGTGATTAAAGCGTTAATAAAATAAATCAATGTTCATTTCCGAGCAGTAACATTATAGTGGCCGTTTTCACAAACGTCAAGCAAAGCAACATCGAGTTAGGTAATGTCTAGCGTTAGCAATGTCCTTAGTAACCAGTTCTGATTCAGCATTCGTTTCTTAATAGGAAACTCGGAAAATGCTTCGAAATTGAAAATTTTGACACTTGTTAATGCTTTGTCATATTGTTTGTCAACATTGCTACAGATCTGTTGCTACTGTTGCTAGGCAACTTGTCAGGCGCGCCGCCGCCATCGACATACTAATACTTAGTCTCACTACTTAGAAAGAGTTTAAAGCTCACGATTTTATGGGCAGTTCTGTTCAAAGGTCCACAACCACCTGTTTTCTCTGAAATGCAAAGGAACACATTCGTAACAAATAGTCCTCGTTTTTGCTTCGTCGAACTCGGGTAAATAGGCATGATGGTGCAGTAATAGCACAATGGCGGTCGATCGAACAGTCAGATCCTGTGTGATCCATGTGTTGATTGGCGAGCGCCGCCATCGTCCAGCAACACACACTCGGTGTACACTCGGCTTTCATTGAATACTTGTAAGTCGGGAGGCAGGCGAGTCTGATTGCATTTTATTTTCAGCTTTAAAATAAAATCTACAATAATCCATCAACATAATCGATCTACGACGACGCGGCGCGCGGCGGTAGTGGAGCGAGCGTCGAGCGGCGCGAGCTGAGCAGTGCGGCGCGCGGCGTCACGTTATGTTCTCGTGAGTAAACTTGCTCTTGCTCAGATCTAACTTGCTATATTGTTGTTTTTTAAATTATTTTGGATTCCGTGAGTAGCCCAAGTTTCCACAAGTTTGCTCTGGGGTATAATAATATGCTCGCACCACGATACAGCAGAAATGTCTAGATAAAGATTAAATTATTTTTCAGAAAGTATCATAAAAATTGCGTATCAAACCTGCTCACTGCCATCTTTACTTTTGGGACAGTTGTTTACAATGCATACAGTGACCTACTCTATGCATGCACACTATTTCTTTTTGTTGTTTGTGAATGATCTGTTTACATGTATATGTGGATGCGAAGTGAGACTGAGCGGAGCGGTGCGCTGCGACCCGGTGCGACCCGGTGCCGCGGTGCACTGTGGTGTGACTGGGCGCGGATTAAGAGTGATAATTGCAGTGGCACTGCGCTTTTATCCGTCTGAACCAATATCATCATGATTGCGAAGCAATTTATTGAGGACGAGAAAACGGAGGCTCTAGCACGAACGCGCGTGTCAACGTAACGTACATTTAAATAGGTACGTCGTTTTTTTTTATCGAAAATACAATTATTCTGTTACTAAATTGTTTGCAACGAGTAGAAGCAGTATCATCCAAAGATATAAATGCATTCTGCAAGAGTGCTAGGGCCCCAGAGCTCCAAACAAAACGATATACATATATATATATTATTTACTTACCTTCGGTGATGGTTCTACTCTCATTTATTTCATTTGGCCTGTTAAACTACATTATTTTGTGAAGCTCTTTACTAACTTGCAACACACAAGCAATACAACACGCCCGTAATCCACGACGGGTTAGGCAGAGGTCTACATATAGTACACCCATACAACTCAGTCATGTTTTAGCTTGATACAATAGGGGGTGAGACAATTGGTTTCAACCGACCATAACTGATAAACGCTTAATGAGAATGCGCGTTGTCGAAAAACGCAATCCCACCGCCATGCCCGTCCTGTGAATCAAAATCGTGACCTCAGGCTTAGCCGTAGCACTTGCGACCTCTAGCAGAGCGAGGCAGGCTGACTTGCAAAGTGATCTCTATGTACAAGTGCATCGGGAACAGTCTTGTGTTAGGTAGCAGTGTAGCATCATTCAAATATGATATATTCGGTAATAGAGTGAGGGCGCCGCAGTTCGCATTACGCGGGGTGTACGCGCCGCGTGAAATATTCGCGCGCGTGTCGCCATACATCACGCGGACGCGGCGGGGTGCCGCCACTGACTCACGCGTCGCAGAAGGACAACTACAGACGACTACGAATCATCATCATCTTCCTGCCCTTGTCCCATGTTATTTCGGGTCGGCGCAACACGTTTTTTTCTTCCATTCTCCTCTGTCAACCGTCATGCTATCATTTACTTCTTTATCTTTCATATCATTCCTCACACAATCCATACGAATAGCAAACTTAATAAAAAAGCGCAACAAGCTTAAATGAAAAAAAACATTTACTATCAAAGTTTCCTTGAACCGTTTAAATTGGGCAATGCAGTAGCCCACCGCCAGCCATAATATCCTAGCCAGCCACCCAAAACCGGATAGAATGAACTGGTGGAGGTGTTGGCCCTTGATGAATTATCCTACCTACATATTTGCTATTCAGATAAAAGTCACCAAGACATCAGTATATTTATGTATAGTTGACTTACTGTTATAGCTAGGCTGTGCAAGTTGGCTCGTGACACGTGTCGGAGCGTCGTGCCAGCTCGTCACGCCACACGCCCCACGGGGCTCACATGGAGATTCCTCTTCTATAGTGCGAAGGATAATTTCCTGGAAATAATAATATAATTTTGTGGTTATTTATACAATGATTTTTAATTCAATTCAACAATCTATCAATATACGACAACTGTGTTATTTATTATTTAGTTGCTTGGCTTTCTCCTTTTACATTTCTGCAAAAATAAAACAGCTCAATGATTTACCGATAGATTAGTAGCAATTACAGAGTCACACCTCAACCTAGGCAGTAGGCTAGCTATTCAGTTCAGGCAAAAAGGATAATTGAGTTTGAGTTAGCGACCGGTTACCGTCCCTATCCTCGGCCATTAGTATCAAATAATGCCCGAGGGGCCTCCACCACGGCGGAGACGTGTGGGCTGTGCATAGCGGAGAGGAGAGGACATGATGAGCTTGGGTGTATCCACCGAAGCTGCACGGAGTTGCGTGCTGGCTAGAACGGAGCAGAGATGTGTGTTCAGGCCACTCATGCTACGAGTACGTTTAGCGACCACCGCACAGCGCTCGTCGCACGCTGCCGCTGCTCCCCGCACGCTCACCTTGCTGCTTGTCTCCGCTGTGCGCTGCTGCCGACTGATATTAGACATCTCCTCTCCTCTCTGGTCAACCCCTTCCACTAAAGCTAAGCGGAGACGAGAAGTGTAAATAACGAAATTCTATTGGTGGTTCACCCCTAACAGTCTGAAACACGGTGACACCAGACAGACCGGAGTGGCATACTGATGGCACCAAAGTGCCAAGTGATTATGACCCTAGAATGACAAAATGTATTACGATGACGTAAGGCCCGGTATCCACCAAAGCGGAGAGGAGAGGAGACGAGAGGAGATGTGTTTGAATAAACCAATCCGATTTCGTTATTTCCACATCTCTTCTCCGCTTAGCTTTGGTGGAAATGGGTCAAGCGGAGAGGAGAGGAGATGTCTCATTTTTCTATAGAATTTTGTGCAGCGAGCGAGCAAGCGGCGCAGCAGAGCGGAGAAGTGTCTAGTCGGGCGGCCGGGCGGTGCACGCGCTGCACACCCCTCACCCCGCTGCCTTCTCCGCGCGCCTCGCACGTCCCGAAAGCGTCATTCGATTGACTGGCTTTTGGATATACGGTTTAATCAAATCATGTAACTGGTAGAAATTATTCCTTGTTACCCTGTAAGATTTATGAAAACTTTCATCATCAAACTCTCGAAACAGTGTGGCATATTCGCCATGACTGTGACATTTTATATGGTTTCTTATCCAGAATCTATGTTGCCGTCGATAATTTAAATGTTGAAGAATTAATTGTGTTTCTTCAACCTCTAATTCTTCTCCCTCAAGCAAATTCAGATATAACTTTTGTAACGACATGACGTCTTCCTTTCGTAGACAGCACTTGACTGTTTTCGATCTCTCACAGCTCACATCTCTGCTACACACAGCTCACATCTCCTCTCCGCAACGCATCTCCTCTCCGCTTTGGTGGAAATAACCTGCCAGCTTCGCGGCACATCTCCTCTCGTCTCCTCTCCTCTCCGCTTTGGTGGATACCGGGCCTAAGAGTAGCACATGCCAGCACACGTATCCAAATTAATGTATAGTGATGCCATAGATACAAACGATGACAGAAGACATTGATTGACAGATTGTTGTATTAATTATAATATTTGTTTTGCGTTTTATGATTACTGTTATTTCTTTTTTTTGTATGCACGTCATGTCCCTGCGACAAATAAGTATATTTTCTTTCTTTCTGATGTCGTTACCAGTAGTAGAGTGAAAATGTCCCACGGTGATGACACGAAAGAGACTGATTGATCATATAATCTAAGCCATGAATGAATTCCAAATTAACATGAAACCAATTAAACAAATCCCAACATTATTGAAATCGATCAAATAAAATGCAATCATCTGACGGAGCGCTGTGAGCTATAAATCTGAGTAACCAGACGTTTGGGAGTGAAGAAATTCACATTTCTTAAAATGCTGCGTTCGTGTCAGGGGGTCTACTCTCTAAGCACGAAACCCGTAGTTTCGGCCGAAATTACGGGCGTTTCCTACTCCCTAGCACCGACGGACGGACGATTAGTTCGAGCCCGAACGAAGAATGAATGACAACTCGATTTGACAGTTGTCCCTACTCCCGATGTGTTTTTGCCCGTCCGAAAAGTTGAGTTTGGCACTTCTTAGGACGGATCGTTATGTCAGTTGATACGACATCAAAATAGTTATCGTGCTGTCGACGAAAGTTTAAGTTTTTTAGAAAATCAATACAATGGCTGCTTTTTTAATGCTTGAAGAAGCTCTACAAGAAGAGCGGAGGCGACGCCCATTCTACTCGCGCCAAAACTTCCGCTTGGCGCTTATTCCTGACATGGGGTTGCAAGGGCTCACACGGGAATTATCTGAAGATATGTCTTGCCTCTTTTGCCTAAACAAGCGACGAAATGGTGTTGATCCAAGAATTAAGGTAGGTAATAGTTTGATCCAAAATTTAAGGACTTAGGCTAACGATATACATTTTGAAGATTCTGAAAATTATTGAGTTGTATTACTACTAATCGATCTTATCTATTGTTACTGTTGTTTTTGTATACTTTCAGATACTTGATGCTCTCAATTTTTAAGCCCGGGGGATCCATCAAGGTGCAGTGGGCCTTAGCAGTGACAGGACATAATGGGTGTTGGGACAGGCGGAAGATTGTGATAAAGTAAAGAACAAATTTGCACAATAAAAGCATTTTTTTTTAACAGAGTATTTTTTCATTTATTTGGCACCAATCGATTTGAAAAAAATATAAATACATTCAACAATACATTATTACAATCAAAACATATGAGGAGTTCAGATAGAATTCGCAAATAAGGCCAAAAACCTGGGGGTGATAATGGACTCTTACTTATCGTAGACTTCCCAGGTAGCTGAAGTAAGTCGCAAAGTGCACTCCAGAGCTACTTGCCTTTGATGACCAAAACCTCCCTCGCGCAAACTCTCATCCAGCCCATCAAAGACTACGCCGATGCGTGTTATTTGGATGCCACCGAGAAGCTTTTAAATAAACTTGAACGTTTATAAAATATCTTTATTCGTTTTGTTTTTAACCTCAAAAAGTATGACCGTTTCCAACTTTCGCAATATACTCAGATGGCTCCCAATCCGACTTCGCAGGAACTCTCGAGTATTGTGTCTGCTTTTTAACATCCTTCATAACCCTAAAACACCAGCCTATCTGCGGGAACGCTTTTCTTACACCCGTTCCTCTGATGCACCTTGCAGGTCACATCTTAGGAACCTCCTTAAATCCCCTCCCCACGCTACTGACTTCTACTCCTACTCCTTTACTGTACACGCTTTGCGGTTGTGTTATTTATTCTCTTCCGCCTGATATAAGGGACTGCCAAACTGTTGCAGTTTTCAAAAGAAGAGTGAAAGAACTATATATTTCCAACTTGCCATAGTTGCATAAGTATTTATACATATATGATACGTAATATATTGGAGAGGAGCTCGTGGCTACATAATAACTGCTGCTCGGCCCGATCTTTAGGTTAAACTGCGCTTGCCAAGGACCACCCATTACATACCGAGTTTCCTCCTTGCCTCGGAAAGCACGTTAAGCCGTTGGTCCCGGCTGTCATTTGTAGATCTTTGACAGTCGTTACAGGTAGTCAGTGGCCCGAAAGTCTGACAACCAGTCTTACGAAAGGGATTACCCAGAACTAACTGATTTCTGGAGATCAGATAGGCAGTCGCTCCCAGTAAAATACTGGTATTCAGCTGCATCCGCTTAGACTGGAAGCCGACCCCAACATAGTTGGGAAAAGGCTAGGCAGATGATGATGATTCTTATACATATTGTATGTTATATTTAAACTTGTCATTTCCTTTATGTTTTTATGTATTCTATTTCCTCTTCTTCTTTTACACACTACGTCTACATCTCCTTTTTCTACTATCCTTTCGCAGGTATGCTGGAAGAGATTTCTTTAGAAATAAGCATCACCTTTGTACCTATTTTTTCTGTTCCTTTCTTCTTCCTATACTTAAATAAACTGTTAAATAAAATAAAACACATACTTCCTTTTATTTATCTATAGTAGTTTTATATTACACTAAGTTCGTAGTAATAAGTAACTTTCAATAGATCAATCACTTTTATTTTCAGGCATCGAAGATACACTACACAAAATACTTTTAGAAGTACAATAAACTAAAACATATTGAACACTTTTACGAAAAACTATTAACTGTGTTTGGTCGGCCATATAATTATTGCACTGAGTCGAGGTGTCATGTAGACTTCCGCGAATACACGAGACCCTGCAGCCAAAATTCCGTCATAAAAGTCTCGAGATGGTGTTGGGACCCGCATCACAAAAGATAATCTTGTGGCGCGAACAACCTAACCTGTCCATTCTAAGGGTGAACTTGGTCTTGTTTCTTATATACTCCACGACCTCCTCTGGCGTCGTGATGTGATGTAGATGTGTATGTACAGCTGCGTCGATGGAATAGCGGGATGCAGCAACGTGTTCGGACCTGTCAATTCGTAACCGCACTGATTGCGTTTAGGCTTCTTCTTTTCCACACGAATGCCTTCTTCATCAGCTTGTCCTCGGCTTGTTACTGGTGGCAACGAGCTTCGAACTCGCCTGGGCACCACGGTATTGTGGTTGCCGCTGGTGTTTTGCAACTCGTTCTCACTCATAAAATGTTGAGGAGTGTGTCTATTTGCGCCCGTGAGTTGCTGCTAGAACGGTTGAGGCCATTTTACCATTTATTACGGAGTTCCCGCGTCGTATTAATAATGCGAATTACGTATATTGTAGCTCCTAATATTTGAATGTATATAATAAAATTGTAAATAAAAAACTGACATTTCATTTGAGACTTGCCGTCAAAAGAAAGAAAAGCAAAGGTAATAACAGGATAAAGCCACAAGTCGGGCAAAAATAGCAAAAATAGTTCAATTCTATAATAATAAAATGTATATTGTTAAAATGAGGTAATTTTTTTAAGAATAACTATAATATTTTTTGTTTAAAAACTTTAAAATCATAAAGTTAGTAAACCGGTAATCGACCAGTAAAATAGCGCAACTCTATCGCCATGCGTCATTCGTTCACGAATATTGTCTATGACTCCGTTCGAAAATCATGAATCCGTAATCAATAGGGAGTAGGGTTTGTCCGTAGTAACGGACTACGGTCGGACGAGCCCGTCCGTCCGTCCGTCCGTCGTTGACGGACTTAGAGAGTAGACCTCCAGGAGGTCTACTCTCTAAGCACGAAACCCGTAGTTTCGGCCGAAATTACGGGCGTTTCCTACTCCCTAGCACCGACGGACGGACGATTAGTTCGAGCCCGAACGAAGAATGAATGACAACTCGATTTGACAGTTGTCCCTACTCCCGATGTGCTTTTGCCCGTCCGAAAAGTTGAGTTTGGCACTTCTTAGGACGGATCGTTATGTCATTTGATACGACATCAAAATAGTTATCGTGCTGTCGACGAAAGTTTAAGTTTTTTAGAAAATCAATACAATGGCTGCTTTTTTAATGCTTGAAGAAGCTCTACAAGAAGAGCGGAGGCGACGCCCATTCTACTCGCGCCAAAACTTCCGCGCTTGGCGCTTATTCCTGACATGGGGTTGCATGGGCTCACACGGGAATTATCTGAAGATATGTCTTGCCTCTTTTGCCTCAACAAGCGACGAAATGGTGTTGATCCAAGAATTAAGGTAGGTAATAGTTTGATCCAAATTTAAGGACTTAGGCTAACGATATACATTTTGAAGATTCTGAAAATTATTGAGTTGTATTACTACTAATCGATCTTATATAATTGTTACTGTTGTATTTGTATACTTTCAGATACTTGATGCTCTCAATTTTTATGCCCGGGGGATCCATCAAGGTGCAGTGGGCCTTAGCAGTGACAGGACATAATGGGTGTTGGGACAGGCGGAAGATTGTGATAAAGTAAAGAACAAATTTGCACAATAAAAGCATTTTTTTTAACAGAGTATTTTTTCATTTATTTGGCACCAATCGATTTGAAAAAAATATAAATACATTCAACAATACATTATTACAATCAAAACATATGAGGAGTTCAGATAGAATTCGCAAATAAGGCCAAAAACCTGGGGGTGATAATGGACTCTTACTTATCGTAGACTTCCTAGGTAGCTGAAGTAAGTTGCAAAGTGCACTCCAGAGCTACTTGCCTTTGAAGACCAAAACCTCCCTCGCGCAAACTCTCATCCAGCCCATCAAAGACTACGCCGATGCATGTTATTTGGATGCCACCGAGAAGCTTTTAAATAAACTTGAGCGTTTGCAAAATATCTTTATTCGTTTTGTTTTTAACCTCAAAAAGTATGACCGTGTTTCCAACTTTCGCAATATACTCAGATGGCTTCCAATCCGACTTCGCAGGAACTCTCGAATATTGTGTCTGCTTTTTAACATCCTTCATAACCCTAAAACACCAGCCTATCTGCGGGAACGCTTTTCTTACACCCGTTCCTCTGATGCACCTTGCAGGTCGCATCTTAGGAACCTCCTTAAATCCCCTCCCCACGCTACTGACTTCTACTCCTACTCCTTTACTGTACACGATTTGCGGTTGTGGTATTTACTTCTTTTACTTCCACCTGATATAAGGGACTGCCAAACTGTTGCAGTTTTCAAAAGAAGAGTGAAAGAACTATATATTTCCAACTTGCCATAGTTGCATAAGTATTTATACATATATGATACGTAATATATTGGAGAGGAGCTCGTGGCTACATAATAACTGCTGCTCGGCCCGATCTTTAGGTTAAACTGCGCTTGCCTAGGTTGGTCCGTGGATGGGTGACCACCCATTACATACCGAGTTTCCTCCTTGCCTCGGAAAGCACGTTAAGCCGTTGGTCCCGGCTGTCATTTGTAGATCTTTGACAGTCGTTACAGGTAGTCAGTGGCCCGAAAGTCTGACAACCAGTCTTACGAAAGGGATTACCCAGAACTAACTGATTTCTGGCGATCAGATAGGCAGTCGCTCCCAGTAAAATACTGGTATTCAGCTGCATCTGCTTAGACTGAAAGCCGACCCCAACATAGTTGGGAAAAGGCTAGGCAGATGATGATGATTCTTATACATATCGGATGTTATATTTAAACTTATCATTTCCTTTATGTTTTTATGTGTTCTATTTTCTCTTCTTCTTTTACACACTACGTCTACATCTCCTTTTTCTACTCTCCTTTCGCAGGTATGCTGGAAGAGATTTCTTTAGAAATAAGCATCACCTTTGTACCTATTTTTTCTGTTCCTTTCTTCTTCCTATACTTAAATAAACTGTTAAATAAAATAAATCACATACTTCCTTTTATTTATCTATAGTCGTCTTAAATTAAACTAAGTTCGTAGCAATAAGTAACTTTCAATAGATCAATCACTTTTATTTTCAGGCATCGAAGATACACTACACAAAATACTCTTAGAAGTACAATAAACTAAAAACATATTGAACACTTTTACGAAAAACTATTAACTATGTTTGGTCGGCCATATAATTATTGCACTGAGTCGAGGTGTCAGGTGTCAGACTTCCGCAAATACACGAGACCCTGCAGCCAAAATCCGTCATAAAAGTCTCGAGATGGTGTTGGGACCCGCATCACAAAAGATAATCTTGTGGCGCGAACAACCTAACCTGTCCATTCTAAGGGTGAACTTGGTCTTGTTTCTTATATACTCCACGACCTCCTCTGACGTCGTGATGTGATGTAGATGTGTATGTACAGCTGCTGCGTCGATGGAATAGCGGGATGCAGCAACATGTTCGGACCTGTCAATTCGGAACCGCACTGATTGCGTTTAGGCTTCTTCTTTTCCACACGAATGCCTTCTTCATCAGCTTGTCCTCGGCTTGTTACTGGTGGCAACGAGCTTCGAACTCGCCTGGGCACCACGGTATTGTGGTTGCCGCTGGTGTTTTGCAACTCGTTCTCACTCATAAAATGTTGAGGAGTGTGTCTATTTGCGCCCGTGAGTTGCTGCTAGAACGGTTGAGGCCATTTTACCATTTGTTACGGAGTTCCCGCGTCGTATTAATAATGCGAATTACGTATATTGTAGCTCCTAATATTTGAATGTATTTAATAAAATTGTAAATAAAAACTGACATTTCATTTGAGATATGCCGTCAAAAGAAAGAAAAGCAAAGGTATTAACAGGATAAAGCCACAAGTCGGGCAAAAATAGCAAAAATAGTTCAATTCTATAATAATAAAATGTATATTGTTAAAATGAGGTAATTTTTTTAAGAATAACTATAATATTTTTTGTTTAAAAACTTTAAAATCATAAAGTTAGTAAACCGGTAATCGACCAGTAAAATAGCGCAACTCTATCGCCATGCGTCATTCGTTCACGAATATTGTCTATGACTCCGTTCGAAACTCAGGCATCCGTAATCAATAGGGAGTAGGGTTTGTCCGTAGTAACGGACTACGGTCGGACGAGCCCGTCCGTCCGTCCGTCCGTCGTTGACGGACTTAGAGAGTAGACCTCCATGATCGGGACAGACGCTGACACAATCCGGCGTGAAACACAATCATTGCCATGCATTGATTACAGCACACACAGAAACACTCACGAACACATACAAAATCAGCGGCATTGACTCTCGAGTGATGCATGAATAAGAGAACATTGGCCCGCATCTGTACTTCGATCAACAAGACGATATCTTCCCAGGGCACGGCGGGCAATTTGTGGCGCCGGGCCATGAGCTCGTCACCCGAGCAATAACAGTGCTTGCTTTGATATCCCGTTGTTATTACAGTATATATTATGTCGAAGTATTTCCAAGAGCCTGAGACGAAACAGTTACTACAGACATGGATTTATTATTATGCATAATTAGATAAATTATTCATTTCAATCGTATAATTTATAAGATCGTGACTAGGTCCTTTTTTTCTCAGAACAGCAAAGTTGTGTTCTCAATAGGGGTTGGACCTCATCTATCAGCACAGAATCGCATTTTTCCATTCTCCTATCCTTCCAGCGAAGAGTGGTAGTAGTATCGCCCGCGGCCCGCGGCAGCACTGATGAAGCGCTCGACGGCACGTTTCTCGCTCCTTCGTGTTGCTCCAGCAAATGTCGGTGCAGACCGATAGCAAAGGATTGTTGAAGAATGAAGCCTGGCGCAGTAGCACTTACCTACTCGTACATTATAGATGATAATTCCAGTTTTTCCATGTGCCCAATTGACAAATTCTCTTTGTGGGAAAGTTTTAAATAGGCAATAACCATTCGTCCTTCGGGGAGGTGAATTTAGAACGAATGCAAGATAACGATGATATTGTTACAACAGTCCCTCGCCCCCCCGCCCCCCGCCGGTTGCGGTTCGCCTGCGGTCACAGTTAACATCGGCGGGTGCTAAGTACGACACCTCGTGCACCCACCGCGTACATACAAATGTGCCTTTACATGTATGCCGAGATAATGTGTGTCTTTTTTGCATCAGATCAAAAACACGTACCGTTCACGTCCTCGGGTGATGCAGCGAAGTAAGTACAAGACGTGTCGCAAGTCACACGTGTCGTAAGTGTCGTAACAAGTGTGACGTCTGAGCGTGTAGCTTGTGACCAGGCCGTGGAGTCGTATCCAATGAAAACAATTTAAGAAACAGTTAGTAACCTCTTTCCCAACAGCCAGGTTGAATCCTGTTAGCCGTCATGGCGTGAAAAGGTTACTGGTTACAGACTGAAAGACTGAGTAGATTCTTTGAATAAGGAGCGGGCCATATCGTAAATGAAACACTCCGAAAAACTATATGATTGTAAGGATCATAGCAGCCTGCAGGTGGCATACCTGTAGTCTCTGCCTACCCCCATGGGAAGTAGGCGTGGATTTATGCTCTTTATTGTAAATGTTAACAGCAGAGAGAGAATTGGTTTGGTGTGTCCACCTGTCCACAGCGTGGAACAGGAATGCGAGCGATCACGCGCTTGTTGGAATACCAATAAATTAATCACTGCGAACTAATTATAATGATTGAACTGCGCTATTCATTTTCATTAGTACCTATGAAACGAATGATTTGAACGCAGTGGAATTATTACAACTGCGGAACGCTTGCTTTCGTAGTGATAAATCCTGAATCAAGGGTTTCAAAAATTCAATTGTCACATTAATTCAAAAAAAATCTAATGACTACTTTACGAATGTCTAATTATAATTCCATAAAGTAGTTAACACATGCAACTAACAAAACTGCACAAACTGCTATTTTCCCCAGCGCTCTACGATCATATATTATTATCCATTATTCTAAGGTGGTGAGCCGTCGTGGCAAATTACTGGCATATTAACTTGTGAGAACATATTATTATGGCTTTTATTATTAATGTTAGGTTGACTTAAGACACACGTGATAGCTGCTCCTCAGTGAACAGAAAAAGAACTATATTAATGCTTTAACAAAACTACGGCTACTACTTTTTATCATTGGTTTGTATTTCCTTTATTTGATGTGGAATAAAGAGTTTATCTATGAATGGTAGGGACTTTGATTAAAACTTGATATTTCAGAAGATTGATATTTACTATGCCTAGTATTATCCCAATAAATGTTCACAAATTACCCTAGGCTGATAAAATTTTCGTTTTTCCTAAATCATGTAAATATTAGTATTTTGGTCGGTTTCCCCCTAAGGGGAAAGGCCCGAGCCCCGCCAACCGCACGGCTTTGTAAGATTCGTCCCAGACTGGTCGCCTTTCCACCGACTAAGAAAACTGTATTCCTTAACATGAAGAAGTCCAATGCCTCGTATCATTCTTAGAACAAGGAAAGGATTGTAATAGTAGTAGTATATAAATATATATACAGCGTGTAACGGAAGGGGGGTATCAACCCCCCTTTGGAGGTTTTTAGGAATGTGCTCATGAAACTCAACAACTTTCCCCAAAGAACATAGGTCGAAATATGAAAAAAAACTTGGCCCTCCCTTACAAAACTGACTACCAGCTGATTGATTTACTATGGGAGGGCCAAATTTTTTTTTAAATGTAATGTAATAGTGTATAGTATTATATATAGGTATTGTATGCGTTACGTATATTATATTGTATGTATTAGTTTAGTTTATGAAATAAGTTAGTAAAAGTTTTTAAATATACTGATTCTGCACGTGGTTATCCTCTACCGTTAATCTCGCAATCGAAGTAAGGTTTGCTGTAAGAAAACCTAATTTTGGGTTAAGCTCGCCGTTGTACATAAGCTATATATTGGAATGTTGTGTATTTTTTTTAAATTTGTGTGCAATAAAGAATAAGAATAAGGATTGAAAGATATAGTAAATCAGATTCGCTCACCAACAAACACACACACACACAGATGAGTCTAGACAGGGCGTTTAATCCAACTATGTTTAACTTATTCAATCATTATCGCACTCTTACGATAACCCACTTGGACATAGACTCTAAGTATTATTCACCAAGTCTCCTAACTTAACTAAACTAGCTTATATCGTCCGGACCTATAGCGGTTTAAAACCGACTGCCAGGTACCATCTCCAGTCTCCAGCCTCTCTCAAAAAACCACGCTTGGCTCGTCCTCACATACTTTCACAACATTGGTTTATTTATTGTCGTTTTTGTGCAAACATCTCAATTGTTTTAAGGAAAGTTATTTGGAAGTTTTGTATTTAATTTAAAGCTGAGGTTTTTTTGAATGTGTGCGTGTAAGCCTGTGTAAGTTTGAGAGAGAATGTGTGTTCGCCGTACGCGGTTCATTTTTGTTTTGACCGATTACTGGTGCATTTCTTTGTTGTGATTTTATTTTTTCAATGTCTTGTGATTTAAAGTTTTGTGATTAGTTTTTGCTGTAATTAATGTTGTTAAGAAGTGATTACAGTTTTTTAACACTAAAGCGAATTCGGAAACGCATGCAATTGTTCCTTTTGAAGGATTAAAGTGTGTGAAATCGGTACTGGGCAATATAAATACTTTAAGTTCAGAAAAATATATTCTCGTTACACCTGATATCGTGACAATTCCCGCGACAAGTTATTCCATGGAACGCGATTTTCCATCTTTAAAACGTATTCACACATTTCGGCTTTCCGAATTATCGACAATTGCTATAGAAAAACAGTAATTGTTGGTAGGTAGAATTAAAACGTTCACCAACATTTTATGCTGATGTAATAAAATTATTTTTAAAGAAAGATAGTCTTTGATTTAGAATACAGTAAGTAATTAAAGTAATATTGTTATACATTAAAGTGTTACAATAATAGCATGCACCAAAATCATTAACTCAAACGAATTGTCAACAAACAGCTTTTGTCAAAGCCACTGGAGGTTAGTCATTGCTGATATGTAAGTGCCCCATGTCATAGTTGCGTGTCTCGCTAAATAGTATCGATTCAGTAATAGGCCTACCAGTGGCCGGCTTTAGTTTTAGCGAGACAAACAGCCGGGTTTGACTTTCAGCCTCTAGCGTTCCTTAGAACGGAGTTATCAATTCAGTGTGAATACTTCACGGTGCCTACCCCTCTCCAGAAATGCGCGCCAACAATGCCTCCGCGATGTTTCTGAGCTAGACCTTTATAGGAACCTTTCGTTGATCTATACTACAAGTACAAGTACAAGATAATATAGCCTGGCTAACAATATAGTTTGTATTAATTGAACTGCGAATATTACGGTTCTGCCTTCTATTTGTGATGCGTCAGCTCTTGCAATTTCAAATGTTTACTCAATGTTGAATGGGCCGCTAAGGCCCATTTGTCAATGTCATCGGTTTTGTCACAAATTTGCTTATAAAAACTGCATCTATCTTGCTCAAACTTTCACAGAGTCTAGGAGAAACAACAAGAGAGATAATATAATACTGCCTCTGTTCAAGTTATTTGAAACGACTGGATGACGCATAATGAACCGAACAAAACCCGTTTGAGTGGGCGTTTTTTGCGCCCGTTTTCAAGTGTTTGTTTTGGTTAGCCGATACTCTTAAACTAAACACTTCTAACAACTGAGACTGTTTGTAATAAGCATCTACACTTAACGTTATTATATACAGTTACAATATCAACACTTAGGCCGCTGCCTCGAATTTTGCGGGCAGCGGGGCGGCGGCGGCGGCGGCGGCGGAGGCGCGGGAGCGGCAGGATCTTATGCGTAAAATCCATTTGATTTCTCGGACCGGTTCTCGAAAACAGCGGCGCGGGGGCGGGCAACGAGCGGTGCACTCCATTCAACGAGCGCCGCCGCCGCCGCCGCCGCCGCCGCCGCCGCCGCCCCGCTGCCCGCAAAATTCGAGGCAGAGGCCTAAGTGTTGATATTGTAACTGTATATAATAACGTTAAGTGTAGATGCTTATTACAAACAGTCTCAGTTGTTAGAAGTGTTTAGTTTAAAAGTTTTAGTTTAAGAGTCCAGCAACGAGCGGTGCACTCCAGTCAACGAGCGCCGCCGCCGCCGCCGCCCCGCTGCCCGCTAAATTCGAGGCAGCGGCCTTAAGCGTTCAAATAAATATACACATTAGTTTAACCGGGACGCGGCACGTGTCACGTGAGTCATTGTTATTGTTATGCTTGTTTTTTGTTTTCTTTAACTATTGTAATCAATACTCAATCTGTTAGCTAATTTAATACCGATTCCAATGATAGAAATGGTATAGAGCTAACCATCGTAACTTTGGAGATTTCGTCGTTTTAATCAGAAGCGCCGTAAAAGCGCGCGACCACCCAGGATGGCCCCACACTTAGCCGATGACGCGCAATATGGCGTCCACATCATTCGTCAATGGTCGGGTTTACTGTACAGTGTACATGTCGTATGCATGAAATGTGTATACAGTGTAGCGAAAGCCGGTCCCCGTTTTCCCTATAACCAAACGCAGATGACGGATATTTGCCAAGGTACGGTGTAGGAGGTGGACACATAACAAATGAGATAATAATATACATTGTGATGATATAAAGCGGCTGCTCCGTCATACTGAAATAAATGATTATCAACAGATCGTCTGCGCTACCGCCAAACTGCTATTTAAGCTAGGATTTAATTATATAGTTAACACTTACCACGTGTTCATTGAAAATGATTAGTATAAAACTAACTTACAGAGTACTGCACATACTACCAGTTACCTCCACCACAGCTCGTCTCCTCCCGCTCCTCGACGCTGACCTTAACTAGACTTATTACTACTACTTATATTTAAGTTATAAAATACTATCACTCTCTTACGGCAGTCCCCTGGGTCTGTCCATCTTGGTACCAAGATTACGCTAACTTCACGAACCTAACCTAGGACGTCCTAGCACTTTAACCGCTTTAGGCCGACTCTCTGACTTAGCTCGACTAGCCTCAACGTCTGGACACTTCCGTGACTTCAAACCAACTGCCATGAGTTCCCTAAGCTTCCTCCGGCCTCAGCCTTTCTAAAAACCCCATGCATTTTGTCCCAGTTTTTTTAAGCATCCCCTTGGACGCCCATGGCCGGGGTATATTACAACCAGATGTGGCGCTAGTATTCAGAAATGCCCTTAAAATAATATGATTTTATCGTATTTTTAAGCATTTGTTAAAATATTTCATTAGACCTGTCGGCCGCCTTCAATTCAAATAAGGAATTTATGCGTTCCCAAGAAATCCAATATTGTTTTACAATTCAACGAAAGAAAGACGTTTTACCATTAATTACGGTAACTTGTCAAGCCATAAAGTAGAGGTTTAAAGTGTTTGCACGTGGCCGATATCGAGTGGTGATTTTTGCAACTACAATCAGGACTAATAGATTTGCTTAATAATTAAGAGTACGTGACAGACAGTCACATCAACTACCAGCTGTTTGTTCAAGGTTACAGAGTAGTCGGCACAAATGCGAGTATCTCCATTGTTTTTCAACACTGGGGCAGTATGACTGGCATACTTAATCAGAACTACTGACCGATTCCAGTATGCCAACCTGGACTAGTCTGTCTACCTCGCGGTCAATCTGGTCATTTTAATTCAAACAGGCTTTAAAATAAATTGGCTTTGAGCCCGGCTTGACCTGGAGACTGACCTTTGACCCATTATGACACAATAGTTTGTTTGAAAACAATTTTGGATATTTAGTTACCTTTGTTCCACATAGTTTCTGCAATTATTAACAGAGGTAATTTTTAAATTTTCAGTTAATTACTTTGCTTTGAAATCAATAAATAATTGAGTCATTGAGTTGACTAAATAGTAACGTCACAGCGTGTTATTGCCGTACAAAATGTAAGGGGGAATCGCGTTTTGATCTGTATGAATGTCCGGTTATGATCCCCTCCGTCCACCGACACGTGTGCCGTGTCCAGTGTCGCAATCAGTGCGACACGCCGACACTCACCGACACTTGTGTCACGCCCGCTCGATTGGCGGCGCGCGCGTGTCAGACACCCGGAGTGACGTCATACGAACACGACTGCCGTTATCAGGGCATCACTTTGCGAGGATTACGAGTGCTGGATTGGTCATTTTGTGGGGAATCTGTTTTGAGTAGACGTTTACTTGAGTTAAAAGTGTTGTTAAGTATGTTGCAAGACATTCCTTTCTCCAATGTTCTGAGTGCAGTAGGTCTCCTCCTGCCAATCTACTTACTAATGACCATAAGCTCACTAACAGAAGACGCAAATTATGCACAAGAGTTCGTAGAGGATGAAAGTTTCAATGGTAGTTCGTCAATGTTAACGGTGGGACATCCTATTGGGTCTGTGTTCAAAATTAAAATTATCTCTTTGAAGTCTTGTGATAGTTAATAAAATGCTACAGTAGAGATTTACACCGATAGATTAAAATCTAAAGGCGTTTCAAGAACTAGCTTCGGACTAGCATCGGACTTTTGAACCGGCTACCGAACAATGGGCACAGGTGTCCATCGAGGCTATAGGCCATTACATCGTCACTATATTATTATGAGTGTGAAGTATCGCCAGCTCACGTGTACCACCGCGTGCTACCCACGTGCTACTGATGTGGGTGAAGCCTTTCAAGAGAGTGCAGTAAAAATACTCACACGGAGTGTGGGCGCGGGTGTTTTCGTGAAGTTAATAAGTTGCAACATGTGAGGAAGCTGAGCAAGTCCCCGTGGGTGCTAATTAAACGCGAACGTCGCACCAACGGGTGGGGACGAAGGACCACTTCTTATAAAAACTATTTTGGCTAAATAATAAATGTGAGTTCTATACAGGCAGGGTGTAAAGGAACCTATCTATTACTGAGCCGTCGACCGAGTATTCTGCACATCAAACAAAGTGTCGCAAGTAGCGATCCTATTACCATCAACTAGGCCGAAAATCCGGAATTTGGACTGTTACTGAAAAAACCTTCTTAAAAAACCCATTAACACTGCCACTTTCTCAAAAATCAAAATCAAAGTATTTATTTCAAGTAGGCCAGCTACAAGCACTTTTGAATTGTCGCAACAAGGACAATAATGAAATGTAGCTACAGTCCCAGTCACAAGGCATAATAACTGTGAAAGTACTGTAGTTGCCCATTCCCTAACGTAGATCTCTATGGAGAAGAATGGGCAAGAAACTCCATGGACACTCTTTTAATTTTAAATCAAAATATTTTTACAAAACCTTGGTTACATCATTCATGTTGAGATGGTACATTATGTGAGAGCGATGTAGCAAGATGTGCACGTTAAAAGTGTCCATAGTAAAAAAAACAATTCAAAAATAAAATAATTAATTCAAATAAGCTGTGGCAACCAAGAGATGACCAGAAGATTCTTGAAATCGAACCCTGAACCAGGTCAGCAGTCGCGATCACTGTACAAAAATGTGGCAGTTTAGAACGATAATTTATATGTTTTCTACAAGAATGGCCTGAAGTCACTTACATGCGTAACTACTGCTGTACTGTATTCATAATAACTGTAAAGTTTTCTGCCCTATATTGGCCTTCTGCGCCTGTCTCTTGTACGTCACCGGGTCGGTGCCTCTCCCGGGAGCCTGCCCGCCGCCGCCGCCGGCGCGCGGTGCTTCCCTCACATTACGTGTACATCGACGCGCCGACCTCATTGTTAGTGCACCCTGTATCAAACGCACAAAGTGACATTTATCAAATTGAGTCGCTTTGTTGCCATGTTTATGTAATAAATTGTGTGAAGTAGGAATGCTAGTAAGCAAAATGGCAACTTCAATATCCAAGCAGTACCTACGTCCAACTTTAACATCAGACAGGTATGAGCGTCAAAGACGGACGGATGGACTAAAAAGTGCTATGTCATTCAGGAAGTAACATTTTCCACCAATCTAAGTATCGTCTCCAATGGATTAAAATAAATTTGGCCGTCACAATGATGATTAACACAAAGGCTGTGGTCTGGAGGGATTCCTCCTCACTGCTCACTGCTTACCTCATTGTAACAGAAGAATGACAATAACAAAATGGTTTTTACTTGCTTCCGTCCCCCTCTTATCCCCCTCCCGCGCCTTCACGTGCACGAAACGTATTAAAATATAAACGATGGAGAAAAACTCCACAAACACAATTTAACTGTATCAACAACCAAGCTTAATAGCTATTTCTTAAGACGCGCAGATATTCAATAATTTAAGACGATGTTCCACCAGACAACCAAGACCTTTTTTCAGCAAATCAATGAAAGATACCAGAGCTCAACTTATAATAGACACAAACCAGAATTTCTAGACCCCTGACAGTAAATCACACCAAAGAATCCATAGATCAAGAAATACCAGCCAGTTAAACAACCAGAATACATGGAGCCCTAACATCAACCAATTTCAATAATAACATAGTTCAGCTTATATTGGTAATCTACCTCTACCGGATTGTTTACGGGCCGGCTCGTGATCCGGACATTATGGAACCGTTTACGGCTACTTACCGGATAACGGCGGTGTGTGAAGAGTCCGTTTTACAGCTTCTATGCAGTTTGAAGAAGGAAATTGGAAATAAATATCCTGAAGTTACTACCTTCCTGTTATTTGAAGATAGATCAAGAGAGTCATAACATTAGGAAGATCAACTAAAATATGATGACCCATTTGTTCGTCACAAGCGCCCCTGCATTACAAACGTGAACGAAAATGCATAAAACCATGTTTGGCGGTTAAATCATAAACAGTCGCTTTAATTATCTAAACAAGTATTTTTGAAAGGCGTTCTGCCATTTGATAAGATTGACGGATATAAACTTCAGTAAGAGACATTTCAGTAGTGCGCATAATGCGTACGTTTAGATATGTTTTCGTTGAGTTTATTGAGAGTGATTTCCGAATTGCCTTTGATTCCGTGTCTTCCTAAACCTATATGTCATCAGCGCTTCTGATAATGAAAGATAATACAATTATGTCAGCAAAACCTAAGATAATTAACGTAAAAATGACACAATACTGATTGAGTGTAACTCGATAAACTAATCAGTAATCAGCTAACGAGCACAACTTGCGTGGCGTGGTGTACGCGTGGCGAACAATTGTCGCCGACCCGCGTACAGTCGCCCGCGCAGATACTGTTTACCCGTTTGATTGCCATCCGTCGAACGCGTGCCTTTATCGTAATGAGCTGTTTATATGGACACCCGACCACCTCATTCGAAAACACGTCGTCTGACAGACTCACACACTATACATTACTTGTTTTGTTTATAGTACCGAAAAGAGATCACCTTTTCAGCGCGCAATGGTTGTTAAGTCATGCCATAATGTTGAGCCTCATAGGTGAATGTTAAACTTCGTATTACAAGTCCCCGAATAAGACTTACTTATGTTCGGTCACGTTTAAGGCATAAAAAATCCCGCGCTGTTTGCAGTGAAGCCCAGAGGATACGATCTATGCGAATAATGTATTATAAACAAATAAAAAGCGAGTGTTTTTCTGTTTATCCCAATTTTATGGCGACTGTGGCTCCGCGATCTATCGCAGGATTCGCAGGGAACGGGATGTTCGCAGTGAGGGAAAGAGACAGCGAATGTTGTTTATAGCTTGTACTGCTCGATAATGTTGCATTCACGATCGTGTTGTAGTGAGGAAATAGGCAGAGTTCTATTCTATTCTGGGCTTCACTAGCTGCAGACATCATCATTCGCTTGCCCTTGTCCCAATTCATTTGGTGTCGGCGCAGCATGTCTTCTTCTTCTATACTTCTCTATTACTCGTCATCTCATCAGACACCTCTTTTCGTGCCATATCATTCTTCACACAGTCCATCCATCTTTTTCTTTTGGTCTTCCTCTACTCTTATACTCATCCACAGTCATACTCAAACGGGAGACGGGATACAAAATTATAGAAAATGAAATTCAATTTCTCCAAGCATTTTTTACGACCTTACGCATAATATCTTTATTTAAAGTAAGTGATGAAGTTTTGGGCCATAATCAAAAATTTATTATTGTGCACATGTGCGTTATACGTGATAATCTACAATTAATGAAGCTACGGGTATACAGTGAGCCAGCAAACTATTCTGTGTGGCAAGCGTGGTGATTGTACCCACTCAAAATATATGTATATGAAGTGGGCAGTGCGACACAATGGGCATTACCGACGCATATCGAGATCTATTTTGCATAACAACACTTGTACAAAGCACCACTGTGCACTGCTGCTATATCCGCACATATTTACTGCTGTACTGCCAAAAAAATCATTGCGTGGTCCTCTCCGCGGCACAGTGGGCACATTGCACAGTGGTGCACACCGCACTATTTCCGCGCCGCTGTAGATTCTGTTCTCTGTGCACAAAACTAAATAAAGGACAATTACTTTAAATCCATTCAAGTTTCACGCAGTTTTTTCCGCGTTTTATGTGATTGTGAAGTATTCTGAACTGTTTGGTCATGAAAATGTTTGCTTTGTTCTACTGTGAGCACATACTCGTATGCCTAGCGACTCCACCACACAATCGTCACGTCCGAGGTAAGCGGTCAGAACCACTGCCTTACTGGCTGGATAATGCTTTAAAATTGCGTTAAGAAGGCAGTCCCTCCCTATCCAAGTTTCATTACGGATCTGGTTCACAAATTAATGGAAGGAATGTCGGTAGGTACCCGTCATTGCACCATCTAGCGCACATTTAAACATTCCTGTAAGTTTACAATACAGCAAGTGATTTAGAACATTGTACACATACAAACTGACTGAACTACAATAAACCTTTGATAACTTAATACAATAAACCTTAGAAAATCTCAACAGAAACTAATCTGCCACGATTACAGACTCGCTTCATCATCTGTCCCTCTCTAACACATTAAAAACAACCAATTACCTCGCTCTCTAGCGGAGGCGGGTAAAGTTGTGAGCTGTTGAAAAAGAATGCAAACTGTAGTTCGTACTTTGTGGCATGAATCGGGCATCGCGGCTGCTGCGATGAATCTCAATGTGTTGGCTCTTTCCGCAGCACTCGTGTACTGGTACTTGTGTACTCGCGAGTATGCGTGCACTCGAAGTTTTACACAAGTTGGTCGGCGGCGCTCATTGGTCGACTGACAGTTTTATAATTAAATCATGTTTAAAGTTGTGCAGTAGACAAGAGAGCGCTTTGTTTTCTACACACGTACTTTAAATAATGATATAGATGGTGTATACTTGTGTAGAGACAAGTTAGATGCATAGCTAGAAATGGTGTAACTACTGAAATGACGAGTAGCTGATAGAGAAGTATGGAAGTAGAAGACATTAATTATAAATTGGTATCAGGAAGAGAATGATGATGATGACGATGTATAAAAATATTTGTGAGCACTTGGCATCACATGTTCTGGACAAACAGCCTTGCCGTGTTCAATTAGGAAGTATACGGGTTGTCAGTGAGGAAACATCAGATTGTCCTCTTTGTCAGCAATATCTGACGACACGGTTGGCGCAGTGGTCAAGCGATTGACTGCTGCGCTGCATGTCGCGGGTTCGATTCCCGTACGGGACAAATATTTGTATGACCTACAAGTAGTTGTTCCGGGTCTGGGTGTTTTTCTATCTATAATATGTATGTATTTACAAAAAAAAAATGTATATATGTAGTTTATCAGCCATCTAGCTACCATAACACAAGCATTAAGTTGCTTAGCTTGGGGCTAGATGGTGCTGTGTGAAAATGTCCAGGGATATTTATTTATTATTTATTAATATCTTTTGGTTCTCCTGGGCTGCGTGTGCATGCCATAACGACTTCCTATCAGCTCCGGCCGCCGTCAGCGATACAAAAAGCACGACAAAACGTGTTACATGAATGGTGTGAGCACGCTTTGTTAATATTTATCTACATTAATAAATAAAATTGAAGTGTTTGTTTGTAATAGCAAAATAACAGCTTTTTACTGAAAGAATATTAAAACACGACGTGGTTTTCATAACCGAAGACCGAAGAAAACCGAGAAAAGTTTCTGTGGGGGGGTTTCCGAATTATGTACTGAATACGTGGTAACCGTTCTCGCGTCGGTGTCCCTTCTACCCTGTATATACGGCACTTGTTACAGAATCACATTTTTTCAATTTTTGAGCCGTTTCGGAGATTAGCCGGAACAAACAGACAGACAGCTGTTTGTTCCGGCTAATCTCCGAAACGGCTGGACCGATTTTGACGGGACTTTTACTGGCTGATGTTATAAGGTCTATCTTGAGCCGTGCAAAAAAATTAATACTCTTGAAATTGGGAACAAAATCCAATTCAAAAAGGGATGTAATATTTTTTTATAATATTTCACGCGAACGAAGGTAACAGATAGTTTAAAACAATAACTTGTCTTCTTCATGGTTACCCGTATTTATTTGAAAATACATAAACTTTGGTTTAAATTACGTGAAAACCGCTTAACAACAAAATCAGTTGCGTAAAGAACGTAGCGGTCGGAAACACAAACACAAAAAACGTTATTAATATTTATTTATGATAAATGTATAGATATAGATAAATATCTATATGCCAAGAGGTCATGTATCGCAGCTGACAGGGAAACTATCGCTAATTATAATAATGTAAGGACGCAATACACACACACACACCCAAAAATATAAATAAAAATACAAACTGTCACTAGTCCAGTTCAAGCTCACTTCACTAGCCCTCAGTCCCGAAAAAGTAAAGTCCGACCGCGAAGTCCTGTTTAGGGGAACTGTTCCTGGGAACGCGACTAAGTGGTACCTGGTGGGATTCGCTACGCTACTAAGTTAAACACTTTAAAGGGTTTATTAAGGTGACGTTTAGGCTATGCTATCGCTAAAATGATGGAAATGAATGCACCCGGTTGCTCGCGGCACACTTAGTGCGGCCGTATCGTATCGCTAGGTCAGCAAAACGTGGGCGATTGCAATTATTGCTTCGAACAACTGACACAACAGACTGCGGTTCACAATGTAATTAATTTTATCGCTCTTGTTATTACATCCCGGCCCTACATTATAATGAGTTGCCAAATAATAATGAGTTACTTCGCCTCTGCAAGTGTGTGTAATAAATAGTTTAGTGGGTGCGGCTGCCCGCTGCAAACGACCTCACAGTACAGTCAAGGACACAAATGTGTTTACAATAAACTAATTCCAAATGCCAGCTTCTCGAAAAGCATCGTTTTAAATGTTGGAATGAGATCCGATTCCCCACATTATGTGAGCAAATGTATACTGTATAGTATTGTATTTCGGTTCGGTATCTGCAACTCCATGTCGAAAGCGCGTATTTTGCGGTGCGAAGATGCTCCATGCGAAAGTCCTCGTCATTTCAATCTATGTCATAGGAGAAAGTAATTGTAAAATATACGTATATTTTCCCTTGATTGTACAAACCCTACCTCAGTACACACGTTGCTTTAATAGCACTTAATTAGTTAAGTGTTTTGCACCTTGTATACTTGTAATGGTCTTACCTCAGTCGACCCCAGACTTATCTTGAAGAGTATTTTGTTGTTAACTTCTTTTTGCAACGGGAACAGTTTCAACCCACACTCAAGTTAGCCAACATAGTGGGTTGTTAATAAAATCCTAAAAAAAGCAACGATTGAAATGTATATTTACATCCATAAGTAGTTTGCATAGTCAGGAGTTGTTTTTCTAACAATCCGTTGCTTTCCCATTGTTGGGCAAAGGCCTCACAAGTCCTTCCAAGTACTCTTTCCCCACGCTGCCACCGTCCTGAACCAGCTCGCATGGGTAGCGTCTCAGTCATCGTGCCATATCTCATGACACATGACTCATGAACACAGATTCACAATTGATTAATTCTTGACACTTCAACAATCATCTGCGAAAATAGCTCAAAGCAAGATTTGTTTTAATCAGTACGGAGCTTCATACAAATGAATGAAGTATCTGTCAGTGTCCGGTGTACACAACCGGTCCTCAACTTGTCCGTACCAGTTTGACTGATCCTCAAAACGATACCCAACAACGAAACAACAAGAATACTTGTTTTTCTTTGCAATCCTAGCCGAGGTACTATAGTACTTCGGCTACTATAGGCTCACATGAACATCTGGCAGCGCACCGGTTGCACGCGGGCTCAGTGCTCAGTGCTCGCAATAAATACGTGTCGCGGGTAATGCGCGCGGTTCCGCTGCCTGATGTATCGCGCGGTTGTATCCACACGAGTACAGAATATCGCACTTTTTATTATTGCTAATGTAGCGCAATAATTGATAGAAGTTTTACGTGTATATATCTAGATTTACGTATATATATATATATCTGTCTTATAGAGAGTTTTTAACAGATTAATATTTGTTTGATTGCTGGATATTTCGAGTGTACATGTGAGCTTTGTGTCTATAAACGTCAGTTTAGTTTAGTAGTGAAACTCCGAATATCATACAAGTACATAATACTTGCAGGTTGCAGGTTTTTAAAATTCTTACTTCAGTCGTTGATATCGTATAATACGTTTTAAAATATTATTTTATCTTAAAAACAAAGTTATATAATTCACTTTGAAGTACAAATAAAATAAATATACTCGTATGTTTTCAGCCACGTTGGGCTAGAGGCTGCAAACGCGCCTGCTGATCACGAGGTCCTGGGGTATATTCACAGGTCGGCCAAAAGAGTTATTGGGTTTTCTATCAGGAATTTCTCAGTAGCAGCCACGGAGTCTGAATTTTGTGCCCGGTTGATGGCAATAGGCTTGCCCCCTATTACATGGGACTTAAACGTAACTAGTGAAATGTGTGTGTACCATTAGGTATACCTCTGCCTTACCCTTCGTAGATTACAGGCGCGATGTAATGCCATGTTATATATTATTAAATCCATATTTAGCACGGCCAAGTCAATCTCCCTCCAAAGCTTTCCGTGTAACTGATCGCAACTACAGTATGTTTGTCAGAATTAACAATTCCTGTTGGTTCGTCACACGCACAGTTCCCGATGTCTACAGAGTACCGCACTAGCGACCTCTAACGACCCTCAAGGGACACTGCTAGGCCGGACAGTAGGCTATTCTTGAACAAAATACCTCAACTAATAGCTACCTAGGACAAATTAGCCGTAAATGCTAGAAATAACTCGTGGTCGAGGATTACGGCTAACGATCGTTTTTGTCCAGAGCCCTCAGATAGGCGTCGGATAAGTTTTTATCTGAAGGTCGCGCGATACTCGACGTGAATCATCTTTTTCTAATGAGATAATTGTACGTCTGCGGCTAACAGACGGATGGCAGCCATTTACTATGTTCTAAACATAACACACCTGTTCTCATGTAGGGGTAGGCAGAGAAGTGTGGCTCTACACTGCACTCATGTTTAATTAAGTTATAAGAGACGTGCTTATGGCTATCGACCAGACAAAGACCAGCCTCTAGCCTACTACAGATATTCCTTATGGCAAAACTAAATAATACTTCGCCCGACCTGAGAATCGAACCCAGGAGAGAATGCCAGTATTGCTAACTGGACCAACAGTCAGTACTCTACTGCTTTATATTTATTGGATGCAAATGTCGAGATAAGACGGACGAGATACTGTACGCAGTTATATCCGCGTAGTACTGAAGTGTTCACTGAGAGCTCGCGACGTCTTGTGATTCAATAATTCAGGAGCTCTCACGTTCAAATAAATTTGATTACGCTTATCCTGTTTTAATCCGCGCCGACGTTTGCGTCGGGTGTCGCGGGGTGCGTTTAATTTTGCAGTAACTCTGCTCTTCGCTCCGCTCGCTCACTGCTTTCGGCAGAAACTCTCTGAAATTCCATAACATTATGTAAACGCATCTGCATACACGCCGCGGGAACTTTATTAAACGAAATAATGTAGTGAATACGTTGCCTGACTCACTCCGGAATAATGAGCAATCTCGTAGCGCTACGCCGTAGCGCCGTAGCTCAGTAGCCGCTGGGACCGCGCGTCGAGCGCACGCTACGAGCTTCGCATGACGATGCCCGCACATACGCTCGCGTTGTGTTAAACCGACAGTTTCATAATAATTACGTTTTTGCCAAATTATTGCCATAAGTTAGTGAATAATAATAATTATAAATAATTGTGATCCTGAATACCTCTACAATTTGACAATACTCGTGTAGTTTAATGTCCAGTTGTTTGTTGTAAGTAGTTACTGTTCTGTAAGTGTTTCAAATGATCAAGATGAAAAGGATTTGTCACCTCATCTTCAGGCTGCTGTTCCTGCTAGACGGTATGTACTAATATTAAGAGGGTATTATTATAATAACAGTGTATATTACATTTAATTTTTGAGAGTAACAAAAGCCAGACCACTTGACGCGACGTGACTTGACGTGACATCTGCTCATTAATTAGAAGTAACGTTTGTCGTGCATTTGATAAATTTATTTACTTAAATACGTAATTACATGAGCCGCCGGAACCGGTTATCTTGTTAACTAATTTATGGCACAATGATTGTGTTAACGTTGCTAACTTACACTAATTACTTCACAACGGTTTATAATTAAAAACGAACATGAGCGCAACGAGTGCTTTGTTAAAACTGTGACCAAAATTGTAGCATTGTTTAAAACTGGAGTATTGTAAAGTATCTACTAGATTTTAATATCCTCAAAAAATGTATTTTGGGGATATTTTCGGAAAATTTATTAGACTTTTAATCCTATGATAAACTCACATAGAAATTGTAATAAAAATACTTTCGGCCTGATAGTAGTTTGTACAAATACATGGAATTCAAAGAAATAGTTATAACTCTGTGTGTATTGTAGTGAGGTATCCCTCGCCGGGATACAGTTATTTCAAAAGTTTCGAAATTATAGGTGACCGATAACTAGACTTAAAACAAAACTGTTGTGATTTCACAGTTGTTGACAGTTCAATAATGTCAACATTTGCTAATTAGCGTATACATATAACGTATACGCTAATTAACATATAATATACATATATATTACACTGTGGTATCGCAACGTTGTTTAAGACAAATATTAAATTAATAAAAGAGTAGGTGTGTGTGGAGTCTCGCCGTTTCTCCTCCTTAGGAAAGGACAAATTTGGATCGTGGATCTATCTCTTTGACATATCATGAATGCCCGAGCTGGTTTGTGAGATATACAACATTTTGGATTTGCATTTCATAAATTTTTGCGTAGTAGCAGATGTGCGAACGCGGACGCATCAAAAGGACTATGTAAGGATCATAGCAGGAGGCATTCTGTGGTTCCTACCTACCCCCACGGGGAATAGGTGTGACTTTATGTATGTTTGTAATAGTTATGAAGTAGCCAGAAAATTGCCACAGAGCCACCCGCAGAGCTAGTTAACATTACAACGAAACTTATTTCGTGTTCACTCCGTGTTGTGTCGAGTTTTGCTGTGACTGTGTTTTTATTCAAAGTGTTCATTAATTCACTTCTTGAACGTTGCGTTGTCTTAGTCAACAGACTAATTAACTTATAATTAACTTTGTCTCTGTTCTTCAATTAGCATTGTGTTTGTAAGCAGTGATTCGTACTTAAGGGTTGTCTGTTACTGTGTGAAATGGTTCGTCTCTTGTCATTATAGGCACAGTTCGCTGTAGGTTCATCGCGCTGTTTGTGGAGAAGTTGTGTTATTTCACTAATAACTGATATTACTGACTATCACAACACTATCTATGTTCCACTTCTAACTAAATAGATAATTGGTTGGAGTCGCGTGTTCGTACACCATTAGTTGTGAACTTTAGAATCGATGCGTGTGGTTTGGGTAGTCCTATGAAGTTTTATCAATCAGTTTAAACTGATTGATAAATAATTACAAATACCTAACCTGCAAACCGGAGAAGCCCAGCCCAGTGCTGGGCAAGGCCTCTCCCCGTTCATTTGGTCCAGGGCTAATGTTGACCAGTGGTCGCTGGTTTTATCCAGTTCGTCTCGCCATCACTTACGAGGTCGCACTCTGGCTGTATCAGGACTCCACATAGTGGCTATTGCTGTGGCTATACCCACAACTGATGTATTAAATAATTATTGTAGGATATTCTATTACAATTAATTGTGAAAGTAGCCATATTTCAAACATTCAATACGCGTATTTCAGATATTCCAAAAAAAACTACACAACAAAATCCCATGATTGATAGGAACATACAGTAAATAAAACTCACGTCGACGTAATCCTCCCGAAATAGGTGGAAGTATCAAAACTTCACAAATCAGTGAGTGAAGTGTTAACTCACACTCACTCAATTCACTCACAGTCGCTCTGAGAGAAACCGCGAAATTATCATCTCATACATATAGAGACACGCTGCTGCACACATGAGCTGAGTTACAGGCGTCTGCAGGATGCTGTGTTGATTCTTATGTTACTACACAATCTTTGTGATACTGAAGGTTTGATTTCATACGTTAAGTTGTCGAAGCGATTATATGAAACGGATAAGCGACGTCCACTTGTAACGTGAGGATTATCGGTGTCGAGTATCAAGACATGTTGGTGCAGTACATGTTGTAGGTACATATCGCAGAGGCACGAACTGTTCGAGCTTAGCAGCAGGCTTATGATATGTATGTTGTACTGACAGATCCGCCTGCCCCAGGAGCGCCAAACTTTAGCCAATATTAACGGCATTAACAATCTTTCTTCCAACCGCGGATTTTATTCACTGTTTAATCCTAATCTTAACTAATATTCTAAATGCGAAAGTAAGTTTGTTTGTTACCTTTTCACGCCTCAACCACTGAACCGATCATCCTGAAATTTTGCATATACGTTGTCAGGTGTACAGAAACGGGCATAGGGTACCTTTCATACTGCAAAAAAGTACTGTTCCCGAAGAAAACAAAAATAACTTATGATAATAGATGGCACCACGTGTCTTTCGAAAGATGATTGAATTATATTATTATAGAAACTTTGGTAGTGCAATTTTATTGTCAAATTCTAAATTAACGCAAGCGAAGCCGCGGGCAAAAGCTAGTTTGTTATAAACATTTGTTTCGGTGTCGATTACTTTTCCAAATCTAGGCATTTTATTAACTTGATTTATAGTTGGCTAACCTCAGCATCACTACTTCGTACGCGCGTTTCTTATTTTGACATGACATTTAAGTACTTGCAATAGCACTCGGAAATATTACCTATAATTATGGTGATTTATCAGTGTAATCAGATCAGAGCTTCAAGCGGGTTATAAACTACACATTTTACTTCTTTCAGTTATTTACCCATTATTAATAGTGGTCAAATTATATTTTAATAATTAAATTACAAGTAAACGTCAAAGTAAAATCGCGAATCACTAAAGCCGATAAAAAGAAACCTGTCAGTTGATTTCAATGAACGTTTCTGTTCGAAGGCGCTTGACTTGACGCAACTTTCAATATTCCCGTGATATTTTAATTTTATCAGAAATGAGAACGATTGAATGAACTCCGCAGCTAACGTAAATTGAATTATTTTGTGCTTATTTTTTCCGCAGCTACAAAATATAGTTGCAGAACTAAAATCGTGTTTCAATACTTTTGTTTCTTATTGTGTTCGAACTCACTATCATTCTCCTGACCTCATCCTTATTTATTTGAGATGAGTGTATTACTTTTTTCTCAATTTGTGTAACGATCAGCATAATCTTTTTCTAATATAAAAGTAATTTTCCGTGTCTGTCTGTATGATCGCGTTATTCTCTAAACTTCACCATCATTTAGAGAATTAATTAGAAAAGTTCATGTGTACTTTAATTTAAACTTGTATATAATAAAAAGATCTCGATGTTTTGTGAATTGGCAAAGTAGGGTGAGGGTCGCTAGTAAATATTAAAATATTTCACTCCGTCAATTCAATTTTTAGACAATTTTTAGGGTTCCGTACCCAAACGGTAAAACGGGACGCTATTACTAAGACTTCGCTGTCTGTCTGTCTGTCTGTCTGTGTCCAGGCTGTATCTCATAAACCGTGATAGCTAGAAAGCTGAAATTTTCACAAATGATGTATTACTATTGCCGCTATAACAACAAATAAAAAAATTAAATATTAAGGGGGGCTCCCATACAACAGATATGATTTTTTTGCCGTTTTTATAGATAATGGTACGGAACCCTTCGTGCGCGAGTCCGACTCGCACTTGGCCGGTTTTTAATCATTCCTATATAGTCGTCATGCAATAACTATAATTATAGGCTTGCACTAATGTCGTGTGTATATCTACGCATATAATATAGTTAGGTAATAGTTAACGGTCGGCGAATTAATCAAACGTTATCATTGTACTATCGGCACTCAAGCGTTACATACATGCGCTTACATTAATTTATTATACATACATATATACTAATGTATAGCAGTTTCAGAAGCAAGTTATATTTAAATCCCAGTCGTCATAGAAATTCCTATAAAATTTAGTTTTTATGGGCAGCCAGAATACTCAAAGTTTCTCTAAACATTTGTGTATTTTTTAGGGTTTAGAATCTCAAAAGTAAAAAACAGAACGCTTATAGAATCACTTTATTGTCCGTCCGTCTGTCTGTCTGTCATGACCCTTTATCTCGGGAACGCGTGGAGGTATCGAGTTGAAATTAAAACGATATACTCAGGTCTATAGTCTCTGGAAGCTGTGAAAAAATCGAACTTATAAGTTAAGATAAAAAAAGATTCGGGAATTAAAATTTATAGGGTACTTCCCGTTGACCTAGAATCGTGAAATTTGAAAACCGTAAATATGTAGTTTAATAACAAAATACCGACAAGTTTATACGGAACCCTCGGTGCGCGAGTCCGACTCGCACTTGGCCGGTTTTTTAGAGTCAATTTCAATTTATCACCGGGTACTACCGCCTTGTAATAAATTGGGATTATAATAAACATAATTACAGTATCAATATCATAAAATAAACGATTCACGTAATAATTCAACAAAACGTGAATCACCTGCCAATTAAACATTATTTATGATCCGATGTCTGTTTACACAAGTTACAGTAATTAATAGGTCGAAACGAGAATTATAACATCAGTCGTTTCGTCGTGTTTATTTGTGAAAAGGCGTGATATCAAATTAATCGCGCACAATTAACGCCTTAATTTGCATAAGTCCCATGGATGTAAGTCCCAAAATCCCATGGCAAGTCCCTTAGACGTGCCCCCCTCTTCACTAGCACGTTTCACCCCCTCGCCCAGGATCATGGGTGCCATAAAAGGTCCCCTAATACTCATTCAGATATAATGTAACACATAGATGGGTGGATTAAATAGATTAGTGCAGAAAATCTACTCCTTGTCATCATTGTACCCTGAACTACGCTGGTCCTTTTGTACTGTATTGTATAACCAGATGCGACTGAGTATCAATATTTTGTAAGAACTAATTGCTAGCTCACTTTCATTGCCCAAACTACTGGCAAAACCAATATTGGCAGTCCAACTAATGATCAACAAAGTATCTTCTGTATTACTCATTCTTCGAGCACTGATGTCTATTTGTCATCCATTTACGATTAACTTATCCAGGGATTTAGCACAAGACACCTCAAATAACTAGATGCGTTTATCGATAAAAGTATTCAAAACCTCGTTATGTTTCCCTACATCGTTTGAAAATGACAGAGTTTAGAACTAATCTGGAGCAAGCGGGTCTAAGCCTAGTAATTGATAATTTCATTTTAGTTAAGGCCTATTATTCGATGTCGGAATAGCCACTACTTACAGAATGAATGCAAAAATAGAACAAAATTAGTATAAAATTACCTGCCAAGTAAGTTAACGGGAATTAAATCGTATAGGGGGCGAAACAAGCGCTTCGACAATGTAATAATCCCGATAAAACCAACAATATCTGAACCACACCCGAGTAAAGTCAACGAAAGCCAAGTGTCGAAAAAGCTGCGAAATGGTTTCTGTAGAATTGCTCGCAATACCTAAATGAAGATCGACAGTAAAGTGCGGATCACACGGCGCTTCCCGTCGGGCGGGACTCAGGATCTCATACGAAGGTAAAAAGTCAACGTAAGCGAAACCGAGCGAGTTCAATTCCTATCAGTTCTACTTTTGGTGATTTTATTGGAATGGATACTGAACATGAAACGCATATCGTGTTACTGACGTTTAAAATCGTCATACGGTTTGTGTTTTGTTTTGCTGACGATCAATCAATATGCGGCCAATTAGTATCAACGCATATTCTAACTGTTATGTTTTGGGAATTGGTATTATTTAGCTTTATCCATGATACTGTAGGCTTGTATATATGTAATTTTAAAGTTTTTTTTAACCTATATTGTCCCACACTGGAAAAAGGTCTCCCCAATAACCTTCCACCCTTCTCTCTGTGCAGTTTTCTCCGACCAATCTCCCAAAGACGCATCTAAGTCGCCACGCCAACGTGTTCTTGGCCTCTCTCGGTGACGTCGCCTGTCTTCTGGTCCTTATTTAATTAGGCGATTATCACACTGCCACGCATCACGCTGCATGTTGCGTGTCAACGCACCTACGCGCGTACTTGCGGGAGTGCATATCTGTATCATCGTGCGGGTTTGTTGTATACTCGTAAGTTACCCAAAACATTATGTCAATCTTGTTGAACGTTGCTGTAGAAATATGAAACGATATTATAGCGTCTGCTCTCGGGGCTTTAACAATCGGTTCTACATAACTAGCACGTATTGTGCAAGCGTATCAAATGCTCGTTCCAGTTTTCCTCTACCAAGCTAATATATCTGTTTATCCTATATAATGCCACTCAAACGTAACTTGTTATAAACGGCAGCTGATCGTACTCGATCCAACCAATTGCAAAATAGTTAATCGACAGTACGTCGCGTCGTACACGTCGTATACAGAGTTCCACCGAACAGTAGTATGTGACATTCTGGCTACTCATGGGCGATTTGAGTTTGTAACACTTTACATCGCAGACGATAGGCCTTTCTTATAAGTTACACATGGCTCTTCTGCATGTCTCTATTCGATGACAAAAGGTCCTTGACACGCTCGCACATGCGGGTTTACTCGTAATGTACTCTCTTTGTGAGTCCCTCGTATTTGAGTCATTAAAACTAGCGGTTTTACACCATGTGGGCACGCTCCTCTAAGATTAAAATCATAATTTTCTGGTTAGAGGGAACCCCGTGTATGGCAGAGTAACGAATTGGCACTGCATCTCTAGTTTCTACTATCGTACTTTCATAGGATTATGGCCAGCCAGATTGCCAGCTGACTTATTAGCAGGCCTGAGTTGCTTCGTTAAGTCCCATCAACTTGAGTAATCGCCTTTCACTTATGGCAAAGAAAGCTGTGTTACTTTAACAAAGAGACTGTTAGATAGACACGACCCCTTTTCGGTATCTCGATTTGCCTTACCTGCAACTGTAAGATAAGATGATTTATGTGTCCAAAACATGAGAATAGTACACACTCCAAATTGTAAGTTATGTTTTGCTTTAACGGGCGGACAAATATAAATGCGTAATTAGTTAGACTTACATTAAGAACAGCCACATGTAGAAAAATTCTAGCCTATTCTTACCAACACAAAGTGTTAGAAAGAACAAATTAAATTAATGAATACGGCAGTCTTTGTGCCGACCCTGTCTTTATATTAGTCGGTAGGCACCCTTTACAGTGAACTTCAAAGTGTGGGAGAATGAACGAACGAATTAATGAATGAGAAACAAAAGCCGCTCGCCGCCAACAACGCGCCCTAATTAACTAAAATAATGATAGTATGGATTGTCGGCGCTTTGTACACAACCAGTTCACAGACAACAGGTTGGAGAAAGAGAACAGATTGGAATACGCTTATTGCTGAATCGATGAAAGTATCAACCAAAACGTGTATTTGCAAAATAAAGGAATTGCAAAAGTTTCACTCACAGCATTTGCATTGCCGACATAGTAACTTGTATAATTAAGATGTGACACGTAACACAACAGGGCCTCAATTCTGCTATTTTTATAAAATTCGACATTCCAACACGATCCCATTGTCATTTTGCTTAAAGTTCGTAATCTGCTAAATTCATAATGGTCGATCATTGGTCGGTCAGTGGTCTCGTAATAGAATTGTGTTATAATGACATTGTAGTATTGCCATTATTATAAAATTCCTTGGTAGAAATGATTTTCGAAAAACTACTACTAAATTTGAACATCTATTCATGTGAGATTTTATTTATATATATTTTTACATATTATTTATTAGTATTATAAGCAATCTGAAGTAGTAAGAAGTTCGTAAATAGCAAAAAAACATTAAATTTATGTCATGTTTAGCTGTCAAAGTCAAATGTGACATTACTTTGACGTTTATCTGTTTATTTATTTCTAGCAGCCGGTGTTTTGTTATGTTTTTACATTTAAGTGTTTTTATTAGATTTTTGTTTGTATATTTAAATTCCCTTTACAGAGAAGCCTATATTTATTGATTTTATACAAAATGGTGCTAATTGAGCAAATTTCGACTCTTGGAGGGCGAAGTTCATCGAAACGATATTGTATGAAGTGCGCCCAATTTTTAAATTGGGTATCGGTGGACTGCCCCAATAAAACGCCGGCAGAGTGGCGCACAGTAAGTACCTAAATACAGTATAATTAGGTATGCATTGTAAAATGTATCATTATTGTAATATTTACACTTTTTTTAGTTCTAAGTACAATGAATATAAGAGTAAAATGTTAAAGAAAATTAAATCACAGAAGAGTCTCATAAGTGCAACAGGTTACTCATTGTATGTACCTACAAACATACCCACAATAAGTATTAAGGAGCATTGAAAACAATACAATAAAAATTAATATAACTCCTCCAGCTAAGCTTAAAACCTTTGTTAGGTGTAGACTCACATCAGTGGTAGTACATTGGGCAGAATTTGACATCTTGATTGTAACTCAGATCAGATACTGAGCGCTAGGTTACACATCATATTGAAGTGTTGTAACTATTGTATTAAAGCTAAATTTGTTTTCATAGAAACTCCGCAGAATTATAATGTCATCAGATTCTGAGTCTGACTAATGTTTTCTAAAGTATGCAAGAGGTTTTGTCAGATTATTAAAAGATAAATGAAATCTATTTAAGGAGGAGTCTATGTCCAGCAGTGGATTCCAAATGGCTGTAATGATAAATGATTAAATGAAACAGTGTTTATAAAAATAGTATTAATTTATTTTAAATCATATTTAGTACAATACTGTGGATCTGTAAAAAAGAATTAAATCATTTTAATAATAATTAGAGCATTTTCGCACTTCACTAGAATATTGAGGTGGGTTTACATTACATATCTGCTAATTTAATTTATGTATTTCTCCACAGTCTGTCAACAAGAGCCTGCTGCAGTGCCCGACCTTCAAGAAGATCCCGATTCACCCTTTGATGGTCTTGATGATTAGGTGCTGCTTAATTATTTTCCTCCTAAATTAAAAGACTGATTAGTGATTAATGACATGACTGTTATTATTTTCATTATATATGGTAAAATTTGTTATTTGTTTTTGAAATGATGATTAAAATATTATGATAATTTAACTTGGATTTGTTTTATTATTTAAATGATTTTCACATTTTTCAATTGGCTTGAAAGTCAACTTAAATATTGTTAAATAAATATTTAGTTTATGATAAATAAAAAGTAATTTAAATGTTGATTTTTTAACATAGTAGTAGTATCATTTAAAATTCCAACTTCATTATATTCCAAAATAATGAAATAGAAATCACATACCTATTGCAAGCCAAGTGCTTCTGCATAAACTTCATCAGGCAGGTGGCAACGGTGCTCTTGCCATGTTTGCAATATTGTGCAATATGCAACATGCATTCACAATCTTGCCTGCAGTTGTTGGACTATAACGTACAGCATGTGCTGCAATGCTGCAAGCAAACACCTGCAAAAAATAAATTTACTTTTATACAACCCCATTTTACTGAACGTCTTATTACTTTTATATACTCACTGTTCTTGACATATAGGTACAAGAACTGTTGCATCTAAAGTTCTATAACAAGAAATTCATTCAATACCTCTCTAATGCCTGTTACTTCATTAATTGCTCCTGATACAGTAATTTGTGAAACATTATGGAGGGCAATCTGTCCAATCAAATTTTGGTAGGACCCTGATGCATAAAATGCAAGTGCTATTAGAATCTGCAATAAAAAATATCAACATTAATCAACCTATTTCGTGTATATAGCTATAGAATAATAAATCAATGTCAAATTCAGTTTTCTCACCTTCATTTCTGCCGTTACGCTATCGTTTCGGCGCGGTCTGGCCATAAGGGGAATGAGTTCTTTAATTAACCCCCTTACTGAATCCTTTCAAAGGCGAAAAGTTTTTACAAATTCCGCCTCGGGTATATCATGGGTTCGTATTCATTCTCGTCAAGTTATGGGCCCGACGACGTCTTCTGCATTCCACCCATCTTCTTTATCTAACATCCACTGCGTTGGCTAGCTCGAGAATACATTGTCTCCATTCAATATTCCACAAACACTTTACTCGTAACTAAATAAAAGCAATGACTGCACGATGACGTTCTAATGGTAGGTCAGTGATCAAAGGAACTGTCAAAATTTTAGCAGATTACCGCCTAAGTCAGTCATTCATTTGTCATTATGTACAAGATTACCATTCTATGCCATTTCTTTCAATGGACTGTCAGTGGTTGACCATTGGAAAGTCATAATGACGCCATTATATTAGTAGATTACCAAACTTGTCAAAATCAACAATTATGAAATCAATGACGGACCATTCTGACACTATTGTAATAGCAGAATCGGGCCCCAGAACGTTTGTTTCCTCGATGGGTTAGGCGGAGGAGTACCTCTAGTACAGCCACACGTTGCCAGCTCACGTGCTGAGGTCTCATGTAATAGCGGGTAACAGCCTACTGTCATCGACCTTGCTTAAATCAATAGGTAGATAGATGTTGCCCGACCTGGGAATTTAACCCAGGACCTCATACTCATCGCAATCGCGAACCAGGAATCCAGGGTCTCATTGCGATGGTTTTTCGTTCACCCGTCCTTCTGATGCTCTGTGTAGATCCCACCTCAGGCATCATCTTAATTTCCCATCCCATAAAACTGAATTCTATTCTCACTCTTTCTCTTTCTTTCTTTCGCAGTACGTTTGTGGAACTCACTTCCGCCTAACATTAAAGACTCCAAATCTTTATTTCTCTTCAAAAAACAAGTCAAAGATTAATTACCTGTCCCCTATACTGTAATATTCTGTATACATATTATCATTATCTCCTTTATTCATTATATCTCTTATTTAATACATTTTTAAATATTTTAAAAAACAAAAGTAAACAAAACATTTAAAAATATAAAAAATAGATGTCCCATCGGCATCAGGAACAAGGTCCAGGCTGCCGGTGGTCAGGGCTCCAGAGAAAGGAACCTCCTCACAATGCGCGCCGTGTCCAGGAGTACTGCTTTCTGAATCAAGCCCTTGACCCAGCCGCGCAATGAGAGCCTCCTAAGGTGTTGGTCGAGGCTCTTTGCTATTAGTCCATTAACCGTAACGACTATCGGTACAATGATTGCAGAGTCCACATCCCACATGTCGACAACCTCGTGTGCTAAATCAAGATACTTGATTTTTTTATCATTTTCAGCTTTCACGAGATTCTCGTCATGAGGGACAGTGATGTCAACAATCATTGCACGGCGCTCTCGGCGATCTATCACCACAATATCAGGTTTATTTGCTAAAATAGTCCTGTCCGTGATGATAGATTGATCCCAATACAATGTGGCATGACCGTTCTCGAGAACTGGGTCGGGCACATACTTGTAGTATGGTACTTCAGAACCCACAAGGTTGTATTGCAGGGCAAGTTGCTGGTGGATAATCCTAGCTACTAGATTGTGTCTGTGCAAGTACTCACCGTTAGCAAGACGAGAACAACCGGAAACAATATGTCGGATCGATTCACCGGGACGGTGGCATGCCCGACAGATGTCAACCGTACCGTCCTTGACAATGTATTTCCGATAATTGTTCGTCATGATAACTTCATCCATAATCGCACAGACAAAACCTTCGGTTTCCCCAAAGAGGTCACCAAATCGTAGCCAGGATACGGACGCCAAGAGGTCTACATCAGGTCCATGTAGGGCCCGGAAAAAGCGTCCGTGTAACTCCTTGCTCTGCCATACCTCCCTACGGTCATTAGTATCCAATATCACAGGTTTGCGCCAGTTCTCGTTAGCCAAGGAGAGCGGGGTGAGGCCCTTGTCCACTGAGACCACATCTCGGTGCATCCCCACGTCGGTTTCGAGGAAATATTCCCTGAGACTGCATACCTCACGGTTGTGCAAGGTCTTAGCATTTAAGAAGCCACGACCTCCGCACTTCCGCGGGATATACAGTCTCATCACCGATGATCGTGGGTGATGCATCCGGTTTGCGGTCAGTAGAGTGCGGACCCTCCTATCCAGGGCATCAAGTTCCGTCTGAGTCCATTTGAGTAGGCCGAAAGAATACATCAAAACCGGCATGACCCAACCATTAAAGGCGCGCACCTTGTTTCCGCCTGATAAAAGACTATTTAGCACTTTATTCAGGCGACCAAAGAAGCGCTCCTTCAATGATTGTTTCACGTCAGCAGCATTGATGCCTAATGCTTCCGACATACCCAAATACTTGTAGGTCTCGGTTGAGGAGAGGGATCTAAGGAATATGGAATCCGAGAGTTGAGTTCCCACGGATTCCATAATCTCCCCTCGCTTTACATGCATGACCGCACATTTGTCCACACCAAATTCCATCCTGATGGCGCTACTAAATGTTTCAGTCACTTTTAGTAGCTCCATCAGTTGCAAATTGCTGGGAGCAAATATTTTCAAATCATCCATGTAAAGGAGGTGAGATATAACCTGACCACCTCTCTTCAACCGGTAGCCTAGACCTGAATCCTCCAGCAGTGTGCTCAGAGGATTCAAGGCCAAGCAAAACCAAAGCGGACTCAAACTGTCACCCTGAAATATTCCTCGCTCAATCCTGATCGGTTCATCGTTCGCAAGAATCTGCCGACATCCTGGATAGAGAAGGACTGTCTTCCACTGTCCCATACACGACATCAAGAAGGTGCGAAGAGTTGCATCTATTTTGTACAACTCCAGCACCCTCATGAGCCATGTATGTGGCACCGAATCATAGGCCTTCTTATAATCTATCCAACACGTCGACAGATCCCTCCGGGATCGACGAACCTGTTGGCTAACGGTCATGTCGATAAGGAGCAGCTCCTTAGTACCGCGGGACCCATTCCTACATCCATTCTGAGAGACAGACATAATTGAATTGCTATCTATATGACGAACAATTTTTTCTCTCAGAATGGATGTAAGAACTTTATAGACCGTCGGTAAACACGTAATTGGTCTATAGTTTTTAGGTTCCGCAGTACTACCCGATTTATGGAGCAGGTGGGTAACTCCTGTTGTAAAGAATGGTGGTAGCGACCCATTCTCTAAGGATGACTGGAATTGTGAGGCTAAGCAAGCGTGTGACCTTTGTAGCCATTTAATCCAAAAGTTGTGCAGTCCGTCCGGCCCTGGAGATTTCCAGTTAGGTAACGGACGGACTGCACGGGCCACATCCAGTGGACTAATAGAAATTGCCTCCATTTCTGGAATTGAGTCACACGCTCGCTCAACAACACGCATCCAATCACCCTCAGTGTGACTAACGGGCACCGACCAAATACTTCGCCAAAAAGCACTCATGGCGTCATTATCCGGCAGATGCGCGTCAGCCACTCCTTGAGTGGTGATGGGCCGCTCCCATGTTCTATATACCCACCTTTCGTCACTCTGGAACATGCGGTTCTGAGCATATCGATCCACTCTTCGCCTATACCGACGGATACGGTTAGCCCATGCATAAACTTTCTGCTTCAGGAAGTCGATGCGCTCTGTGACTCGTGACATGTATTCTCGGGGACTGATATCAGTTCCTGAGAATGCCCGCCTCACAAAGCGCATCACCCTTGGACGTGTATTGCCCTCCCTGAAGCAGATAAGCTTTCCGATGAGTGCCCTGGCCTCATTAATACGACGCTCAATCCTGCATTGCCAGGCTGGCACGGCAGGTTTTGGTCGTGTAGCACTGTCTGTGTTTGGAAATTTGACATTGGCTACACGACATGCCGCAACAGCCGTGCAATACAAGATTGAGTGTGTATCGCAAAGGTTTGCGCTGCTTTCAATAAAATTTGGTAACATGGCATCCAGGGCACACACCAGTGCTCTATTCTTTTTATTCATGGGCAAACGTGGTAACCGTGGTCTAATATCAGGTGACGTGAACCGATACTCACGAATCGCATCCTCCAGAGCGCTCCTTAATTCCACATTGCACAGGTTATCTGCAGATATAGCCCTGTCCTCCTCTTCCTCAGCATGCTGATTTGCCCGCAATGGTATTGCAGCAGGCACATGTGAAACGTTCTGGGTAGGGAGAGGGTCGCTGGCAGGGCTAATCTGCACTTCCGAGCGCAGCCGATCAAGTGTAGCATCATCCAACCTATGATTATTTTGAATGACGCGCACCTGATCCGACAATCGTTGGGCAGAGACATTGACGGCAGGTTCAAGTGCCTGGAACAGAGAGAGCATCCGACATCGGTACGCTGTAAGGTTAATTCCTCCCTCTGTAGCCCCATAATATGCGCGCATCACATTTTCATTCATGGACAGCGTCCATCGAATGCGCGACACATTTCCACCGGCAGCGGGGACCCTGTTCGGGGCCTGTTGGCCTCGAGGTCCCAAGCCCGCTGGTGGCCGTCCTCTTCCTCGTCGTCGTGGTGGTGTCGACGGCGGGGAGAAAAACTCGTCACTCGAGCTCGACGCAACTGCAGCAACCGGCGATGCAGCGCTCACGGATGTGGCGCGTCCCGGCGGCTGCGAGGCGGAGCTGAGTGACGAGCCCGGAGATGGTGGGTGTGTCTCTTGAAATTTGGCCCGACGTCTGGTCAGCATTGGTGATAATATTTTTGACAAACATACATATTGTTTTCCATTTTATTTTCCATTTAGGCTTCAGTATTGTGCAGTTTGGTTTCGTTTTTTTTTTCCTTTATCATTATTGTTGTTTAAAATTGGTTAGTGTCCTTTAAATATGGGTTAAATTGATAAAAACATTAAAATAAAATTCCGTAGGATAAAAATACGTGCTGTCAATTTGACACTCGGGCCACAGATCTTAGTGATTAGATTTATCATTATTATTATTAGGTATTATTATGTTTACAATATCAGTATTATTTTTTTATATGAGTATATATTTGTAGGTACGTACCTAGTTATAGTTTTCTTTTTAGTTCTAATTAAAATTTTCCTGTTTTGTCTATTCCACACACTGTGTCTACATTTTTAACCCAACTTTCCTAGCGCAGGTCTGCTGGGACAAATTGCTTATGAAATAAGCAATACCTCTGTGCTGTTCTATGTTAATGTTTTGTCCTGTTAAGTATTTTGTGTGTACATAAATAAATAAATAATCAGCAGTAGCACATGCAACCACTGACCTAGCAACGAGGCAATGAAAGAGACAGGTAATTAATTATATTAAGTAACTATTATTTACGGACAAGCTACCTACAAGAAAAACTATTTGTATACATAATTACTTATCTATAAAAATAGTTAAATAATTGGTTATCATGATATTCGTGAAGTTCACCCACCCGTTCTAAACCGAAACAGACAGTAACCCGCCCTTCAGAACACAACAATGAACAAGAACGTTATTTGTGTCACAATTCAACACTAATAAGAGCACAAAACATAACGCCTGAGCGCCACAGCAAGCGAGGATATGTGTTATATCCCATCTGTCGAGTAAAGTGTGAGAAAATATCCAATAAATATACGACAGCGCGCGCCGACCGTGACTAACGCGAGTGGACTGCCAGCGCTAATTTGTCTCGACGACACACGTGTGCACACGCCCTTACGACGCGGGTCACTACTGTGTGTGCCTGTGACTATGTGCACATGACACACACACACACAGACCCTGCGATACTCGACACACGAGTATTACAAAATAACATTCTTAGAGTAGATCTGCCGTACTCCTGTCTTCAAGAAAGGACGATGTTATTTCTACTGTTATGACGTAGACGTATAAACGAGTACATAACATATAAGTGTTGTAACAGTATCCAAATGTCTAGAAAGCTGTGCCAATAATAAGTGATTGTTACGCCAGTCAGGTCATTAGGGAACCAACTATGCGCATTATATTCATGGAGTATTAAACATTATCTCACACACTAAATATAATTGTAACATAAACATTAATGAAATAAATGACACACACATGCACAATTGCACCGTCCATATCCTGTTGTCTAGTGGTCGTAACTGCTATGGGTAGATTCCCAGGTCAGCCAACGTATTATTGGGTTTCCACCAGGAGTTTCAGGTTTACAACAAAGGCTCACCCCTTATTATACGAGATTTAAACATAACTAGGAAAGCATGAGTTCACTATTCTGGTGCTATCCCTTCGGCAAACGGGCGTGATGTGACGTAACACGAACTGCAGGAACATCCCCCAGGAGTCTCAACTAAACTAAAGCTTCCGGTTTTTCCTTTGCAATGACAAGCGAGATATTATCAGTAAGCACGCGGCACCGTGATGTTTACAGCACTCCCTGTCAACATTTTCTTCTAAGTTAAATTTAAAGCAGAATAGCAGCCGCTCCATACTTTTTTATTTACAAGATTGTCACGAACGCGATTCCCGGTAGAACTGAACAGGCAGCTGTTTGTCTTGGTCTTTTTCCCTGGAATATTGTAGGAATCTTTAGATTACATCATTAGTACCTGCAAGCAGAAGCAACTCAAGGTACTTACTTACTTATTAGGACATTATTATTTTGAAATAAAATCCCTTAGCGTCTTCTTCTTTAACTCTTGTTCCTACATTTACATTCTTTGAATTTTTTGAAAGGAACCTATAAACTAAATAACAAAAAAAAAAATCGATTGCCCAGCATTATTATGTTGAGGTGTAATTTGTTTCACACAGGGTTCAAACCACGGGGTACAAGTCTGTGCGCAATAATGTACCTTTCCTCACCCGATAATTTAAAGCTAAACCATAACTTACCCTATTCTTACAGAATCGACTCAAGCACGATAATGTAAGTCGAGGTCAAGCGAACATTGCAGTTCCAAAGTTACGAGTTTCGGCAGTTTGCGAGTAATGGTCGTCGATGGCGGACGATGGGTGACAATGGCCGGTCACCAGGTGCCTCATAAGAGAGGCACACCATGTACCACCGTTTATTATCGTAAAATATGGAGCTGGTACTATTACTAGCTCCATATTTCACCCTTATCAATGTTCACTAGAATAACATTCTCTACGTGGCACTTAGAGCTTTAAGAACAGCAATGGTGCCAGTGGGAGGACTCATGACGAAATGTAATGTATTAAAGTTGTATTTATTGTATTCACATTCAACCGGGACATGCACGCCGTTGATTTATTAAGATTTGATTTAATGTAAGTTTTTCTTTACTAAGAAAATCTTGTAGATACTAGAGGGGTTTCCATAACCAAACTTCGTTTGAAAGTAGCCTTAGCAAACGTAGGTTAAATAAACTTCTTCGTATTTATCTTGAATAGCGGTAAATTGACTTTAACTGACCAGTCTTTTAATTCTTTGGAAAAACTTTACAGATTAGTGATTCCAAAAGTTGCTCGAGATTAGATTATAGTCTGTTATAACAATATATTCACTAGAAAGTGGTACTTAGGTATCTGATAGCGGTTGATACCGGACTCCCTCTCTATTTTAAACTTCAGACGTCGCTAAAACGAATTCTTTAAATGCTCTCTTTGGTCTATTCCAAAACACAAACCCGTTCTCAAGCCTGAGTTCACATGATACGTGATACCACAGCACGTTCATGCACAAGCATCAAGTTCATGCAGGATGTGCACAGGGTAATCCACCCGAACAGTCGGAATGTTCGGGGTTACCCACTCAAACATTGTACGGGGTTGCCACTCGCAAGGGGAGTCACATAGTCGGCATTACCATGATACGTCTGTCTTGCCAGGACTTTATGTAAGCGAGAAAAATTGAAGACGATTTGGAGAATACCATTTTCAGGGTCGAGGCAGTCACTGGTATAGCTAGAAAAAATTTAAGTCGTGTATCTGTAACATATAAGCATCGAATCTGTACCATAAAATATTAAAAATCGGCCAAGTGCGACTCGGTCTCGCACACGAATGGTTTCGTAACAACTTCGAAAGAAACACGTTTCCAGTATGGATTTCCCTTAATTAATTCAATAATACGCAGCGTCAGTAATACGCATTCTGTGAAAATGTCAAGTATCTACCCTATTATGGTTCAAAAGAGTCAGTCCTGTGATAGACGAAGAGAGACGGACAGACAGCGGAGCCTCAGTAACAGTATCCCGTTGGCAACCTTTGGGTACGGGACATTACAAACAATTATTTAAAACTGGAATCGTGTTCCCAATTGACAACAACGTACTATTAAGATTTTACCCTCTAGAACTAATTTCAAAGCGCTAGCTAACTAGGAATGTAAATATTTCTTCGCACTTTGTTTGATGTTATTTCTAGTGAAAAGCGAGCGAAGATATGTTTCTGTAACCATACGCTCCGAGCTATTACCATAACTTTGTACCGGAGAAGCGAAACACTCCGTATCGTATATACTCGAGCAATCAGGAGCTGTTCACTTTGTCACTCAGTTCACACACACGAAATATTCTGAAAGAACACTCAAAATCTCGTAAACATAAAACCTGCTAAGATTTTCTCCGTTTGCAAATTCAATAGCTTTTAACTTTTAATACATCTAAAGGTAGGTTCGGAACAGAAAGGTCAACAACAAATACTTGCTCTTCACAAAATGGCTTCAAACTAAATACACCCTTTTACATCGAGGGTTAAAAGGAAAAATGTCTTAATACTTTTCTACATAAATGTTTTCAAAGATTTTCTCTCAATATTAAATCCTGAAGTTAAGTTTACACAATCTAGAATGTTCTCGGGTCCGCGTCCCGGTGATGCTGTAAACAGTATAAGATGAGAGTATTATCTGCTAGTCCTCGGTGTGGTACCAGGAAATAAGAACGCTCGAGAGATGCACTGCTAACGACTTGCGATAGCACCCACACACACCAACAGTCGTGAAAGATACTTGTACGTGTTTGAGATAACTTTAGTCGTAGATTGCAGAGTTATTAAGATAATAGTGTCGCAGGTTCCTTAAACAATACTGTTAGTAATTCTTATCTCGGCAACAAAGCAATAGGTGTGAACTCCAGACGCAAATCGCCAACTTCCGATAACGGTGGCACACCATTATGTATATTATAAGAAAGTATGTACTAGGAGACCAGAAACGTATGAGAGATGAACCCACAATATACTTAGAATTTTGCAATGTACCTTTTTCCATCGCGTAGGTATATAACAGCCCTATATCTTCTACTACTAGTGGTATCCTAGTAGTAGAGAGATCCCCTCGACTCGCTGTGTTCACTAGTGTCAGCTCTAGTTTGTTGCCAGGTTTTACCGACCCACACTACTACTACACTAGGTTACCTTCACTAGCATACACAGCGAAAAGGTCCACTTGACAAAAAACAAACACTTAGCTTAGGATGAGTTTAAAATTCCTAAAATATAAAGTGAAAGCTATTTTCTTGTTCAAAACCAAAATCAAAATCATAGGACAGAAACCTTTAAGTGTAGGTACTTCTCGTTTATCTTTATGTTGATAAGGTAAAACATACGTGTTTAGTTAGATTCAGAGTGATTTTATTTATTTATTGATTATAACCAACTTATACTGACAGATTACACTACACATACAAGTTATTGGTTGAACATAAAAATCAAGTAAAATCATATATGACTAATTAGAATTAAAGATAAAAAAAAAATTAAGCTAGAGAACGTTATGTCCAGTCAAGAAGAGGACGTTTTAGATAACTGTTGGTTATGTCAAAACTCAATACGTCTATCAGTTTTTTTGGGGGCAGAAAACTGTGAAGCATAGCAAAAACATGGCGAACCTTCTATAAGTCGCCTATATGATGGCAGTCCGTATACAACTAGTAAACAAGTGAGTCCCTAAGGTACATGGTCGGAAGAATAATTCTTTAGAGACCTGGTATATTGACAAGTGCAGACAGTCCACTCATGAAGTATGGTATATTTAATTGCTGTATGTTGTTTTGGTTTACCATTTTATTTTGATTTGCTTTACCCACAAAGTATGTTTTTCCCGAAAGGGTTAGTCAGAGGTGTACCTACAGAAACTACACCTAAATCTTGTCTGATAAGTCTCATCTAATGGAGCAATGTTTTAACTCAATCTGTACTTATTGCAAACACTTTTTCTGACATTCATTGAACTTAGCATCCAACATTGAGTAACCCCCCATACAACCACTGACCCAACATCCTCCAAACACATAATGATCATAAAAGCACTGATCACTCATACATAAAGTGCTATAACACGTACATAAACATAAACCAGTTTTTATGCCCACTTAGCGTTACTTAGCAATGCGCAATGATGGCAGGCTATACCGGGCAATACGGGGCAATACTGGGCTATAATGTGGCGCCAATCAATACGACCATTAGTGCCTTTTATTGCCCCGAGCTAGGAGTAGGATTTGTTTTACTACTAGTAATTAGGAGAATGATCGTAGGTGTCTGGGAATGGAAGCTGGCTTGTTTCTCACTAAGTAATTATGTGCAGAAGAGCTTTGAGGGAAAGATCGAAACACACTTAACATTTTAATAGCTGAAATACGTAATTAACAAGTTTGTCTTTAAAACCAATAACAAAACCATAACAAGGCTGAACATAACATCACGCCTGTAGGAGTACGGTGGGTCAGGTACCGCTGTACCTAAGAGTACGAATAAATACTTTGAGAGATTTTTGTGGATTTTTACAACGTTTACGTTCGTGCCTTGCTCGTGTCAAATAATGTAAAATCTTCCTCTCGACTACCGACGTCTATAATTATTATCATGAAGTAAGTGAACTTCATGATAATAATTATAGACGTCGGTTAGCTTTCGCGCCAATATATTATTTCCGATGCTCAGCTTCACTGGGAACATCAGCAGACGAGCTTTATACACAAAGACATTCAAATATTACTTGAGTTTAATAGAAATCTCTTTGATTATGCACGAGAATGTTAATTTGTATGAGTTGACCATGAAATAAAATAATGACGTAAGTAGTAAGATCATAATGATAAAAGCAACTGAACATTGATGTAAGCCGCACTGTGGCTTACATCAATTTTCAGTTGCTTTTATCATTATCATTAATATTAATAAATTAAAATCTAAACAAAGTAGACAGAATAATAATTATAATGTTTAATTATAAAAATCTGGCGTTTGTATAATTTTTCTTTGTAGCTTTTAATCTGTGCGTATAATGAAAATGACTCGTAAATCCGGAGAGGTATAATTAAAATGGAACCAAAAACAAACAAACTCAAGTGGATGACAATTCGAAGCTCCGACCTCGGGCCAGAGACACCTGACGGTAGCAATAAAATATGGAGCGCTTGCAAACGATACAAAAGGTTTGTTTATCGTTTAAAAAACAATGTATGACAGTAATCACTTTATCGGTAACGAGAACAAGGTTAAATTAATAGTTTGAGTTTCTTTTAAGGAACTATTCTTCAATGCTGGAATAACGCGCTTTTGCATTGCATATCCAACAAAAAATGTAGATATGAAGGCCACTCATAGGCTAGATTTGAATTCGGGAATTTTGAAACTCAAAATTCATATTTTTTGTTTCACTTATGCCTACATGGGCACTTATAAAACGTCTGGAAAAGGTGCACGGTTCGGGTTGGTCGTTTCTTATACAGAAGAGTCGGCAAGAAACTCCATGGTAACTCTTTTAAAATTATTTGATTTTACAATGTTATTATGTAGTTAGTACTTAAGTATGGGAGAACAGCGTAGACCCGACCATAAATCGTTGGTTACTTCACATAAACGTAAAAAAAGATAGAAAAGTTCACAAGCACCAAAGAATTTATAAGGCCTACCGGCAATTAGGACTTGATCTAATGTTGACACGATCTCGTCAATATTTCAGTATGTGTAAAGTGTACACAAAGTGAGGCTTATACCCAGCAGTGGGTGAAGTCAGGCTATGGAAGATGATGATGAAAGTACACAATCAAAAGATAATAAGCGCTCTACAGCTTGCATTCGTACTCCACTCCCCGCCATGCTGGACGCCAAGAGCCACTCGTGCCGCTCCCCTCGCAGTCATCAAACTTCAGCCCATAATTGTCGCGAACAATCATTTAAATAAATTAAACAAGGAGTTTGCAAACAACAGGTACTCCGCCAAGACATGCAAACTTCTCGTAATTGAAAGAGATCGAGTGTCCTGAGTGAAGGGAGGGATTAAAACAAAATGTTGTTTGATGTTAGAAATAAGGAATGGAACATTTTTGAGACAACAGAATTCTTGAACGTGGTACCTACAACTACAACTGAATTCATCGAGAGACAATACGAGGCGCCAATATAACATGGATAACAATTTGTATGGCAAAAAATATTTTATGCATATGACTAATGTTAAGATATTGTTTTAAGTTCTTTTAATATCTTATCTTAGTTGTGATTTTGATTTTAATTTGAATGTTGACTTTGATTTTAATTTTAATTTTGATTTTAACTTTCATTGTGATTTTAATTTTGATTTTAACTTTCATTGTGATTTTAATTTTGATTTTGTTTTTAATTTTAGTTGTGATTTTGTTTTTGAATTTAATTTAATTTTGATTTAAAATTTTAATGTTTGCTTTAATTATATAATAATTGTGATGTATTTGTATGATCCAAAGTTGATTGAAATTAATATATATTATTATTATTTAAATAAGCAAATAGGTAAGACAGTTTTTGCAAAAATTCAACACAACTCTTACACCAAACTTGTTGAACATTGAACCCAATTCGAATACAAAAATAGTCTTTCCTAAGCGCCGAAATTCCTTCTGTACATAAAATCCATTTGGTCCGTTTAAGTATTTATATATTTATAAAATTCTTTGTGAGGCCAGGGTCGGGAACACGAGACAGAATAGTTTCCACTAATGTGGACCCCTCCTGGACCCCTCAGGGTCCACTCCATGAATTATTAAGTCGAAGCCGACCTGCCTCACTGCCTACAAGTTTTATGAAACTTGCTACATACTCTCATGGTTACAAGAACTTGTATGAAACTATTTTTTTTATTTCCTCTAGTATGCATTATTAAAAGAAAAAACTGATGCTTTTAGTCTTCCTTTTTCATCGTCATCATCATTATCCTGCCCTTATCCCAATATATTTGGGGTCGGCGCAGCATGTCTTTCTTCTTCCATACTTCTCTATTACTCGTCATCTCATCAGACACCTCCTGTCTTGCCGTAGCATCCTTCACACAAACCATCCATTTTGGTTCTACTTGACTCTTACACCCATTAACATCCATGTTAAAAATTTTCCTTTTTCATTATGTAGTTGATTAAACTATTGTGACAGCAATTGCAACAAGCTTGGACGTCGTGGATAGTGGAAAGGCTACCCATGTACGTCACATCATGCCTGTATTCTCGGCAGGGTTGGACCGAGGTGTACGGGATACCCAGGTTTTGTAAGCGGTACATACCAGGTGTAAACGAACCCTTTATGAAGCCTTCAACTAAACATTCTGTACATCACACTACGCAAAAATGATTGCTGGGAAACGAATTTTTTTGGGGTGAATAATAATGCTTTCCGATAGAACTCAATGTAACGCGCTCAAAACACTGGGCTAATGAATGTTTTGAGTAGTACAGGGGGCATGTAGGAATAAAAGTAACGTTATAACATTAACAAATTGTATTGAAAAAAGTTGGAACTTTGACCTCCAATATCTCCGTCTCTATAAGGCTTCCGAGTATTGGTCTAGAACAAAAAAATTATCACAATGACCAGGAAAATAAGTGCCTTTCAGTGTTAAGGGTCTTTTTACACCCGATAGGTGTGTGTCTGTGGAACGAATAGAATCCACCGGCATGATAATAATATTACACACTGTATTACCCGTGTATAACATGTAACTACTAGTAGGTACAAAATTGAAGTGGAAACACTTTATTTACATTAGACGTCGAGTATAATATGCGTGTCGTTATTACTGCGAACCTAATTTATATCGCGAGAATGAATCAATCATTCGCGAGATATAAATGTTCTACCAAATAAGTCTACTCCGATTTGTGTAATATTTACATTACTACCCAAAAACAGTGGCGAAAATAAAAACATTAATCGGTATTTCGATCAAATCTCTGTAAAAACAAATCGTGTTCATCGGATCCTGAATCCCAATGAGTTCTGAAGCCCTGCGAATGTTTCACGAGAGCCAATATACACCGCGTGGTGTGCTAAAACAAAAGGAATTAAAATTTCCATGTGTTCGTATCGTTTTTATTTCGTGTATCACCACACAATTCCGCTCCTCGCTCAGATCGACGGACGCGTGTATTTTACGACCTGAACTAAATTTAACATTATCGTCGATCGATAGAGGGCGCCACTTACGGACGCTTGTTATCGCCAACTGGCCACATAAAAAGGCTCCTCTAGTGAAAACTCAGGGCTCTGCACCTAATCCTCCGTGATATAAAGTCGGGCACTCCGGCAGATTTTAAGGTCCCGCACACAAAGAGTGCCAGTGGACCCTTATTACTAAGTCTTCGCTATCTGTTTGTTAAATCACACTATTTTAATAACTATAGATAGGTAATAGCTAGCTAGCCACTTAACACTGGGATTCAGCTGCACGCTGTTAGACTGAGAGCCGACCCCAACATTGATGGGAAAAGACTGGTAGCTAGTAAATATCTAGCCGGTGGAAATGTATACCCAAGAAAGGTTTTGGAAATGTTTGGCCAACTATAAAAATAGTTTTAGCAATACGGAACCACTATATAAGTGCGCGAGTTCGACACACACTTGCACAATTTTAGCCAACTCCAATCGGGTACAAAGAAGGAATTTACCGAATTTACGTGAATTGTTAAGTCGCTCTGTACTCGTATATTCGCCGTAAACATCAAACAGTAAAGGTGAGTTTAATGGAAGTCGGAACGGATCAAAACGAAGTAGGAACGGATCAAAACGGACCGATGCCAAGGATCCGTAGTTAAGCTGGGAGCCGCGGTGAAGGTTACGTTTTACACTCTGTTATGTCGACGCCGATCTTTGCTGGGTTTTAACTATCAAGTAGGTACTAACTATTGCTAGTGGCTTCGACTGCTTGGAGGTCAGAAATTATCCCACAGAAACATACTTCTGGGATGAAAAGTAACCTATGTTTTGAACCAGGTTGTGGTCTAACAGTGTGCTAAATTTCATCGAAATTCGTCCAGCCATGAGGGCGTGAAAAGTAAAAGATATGCCTACAGACCAAGTAACTTTTGTCATGAAAATTACTGGAGATTGTCTAAACCCAAATATTGTAACTTCAGATCATTATTGGAACTCTCTGTAATCAATACACGTTGTATTAATATGGTTAGATAAGTCTCAAAATAATTGAAGTTTACAACAAGACCCAAAGTCATAATCAGCAAGAATTAGGGCACCCTTGCAAACTATCGACTCAACTAGTTGTTCAAGTTTGTAAATCGAAAATTATAGACACTGATAACCTCGCATAAAACATAATATAAACAGGACATTACGCTTGTAATACCCGAGGGTTAGTCAGAGGTATACCTAATAGGACCCCCACATTTCACTAGTTAGGTTTAAGTACCATGTTATCGGGCGCGAGCCTATTGCCATCAACCGGGCACAAATCCAGAATCCAAGATGCTACCAAGTACTTTTTGAAACAAAAATCTTTCCCGACTATAGAATCAAACCCAGGACCTCAAGCCTAGCAGTAGCGCTTGCGACCACTACACCAACGAGGTAGTACAATGGTTTACTATATTAGTGCTGATTAGGACACTCTCATCTTCCATCGTTCAAGGAGGTGGAATTGTATCCTAAGAGGTTGAATAGCATCATCAAGTCAAGATAACGAATGAGAGTAGCAAACTGTTGGTCATCCAAAATCAAAAGGGATAAACATCCTTAACGATGCCACACACAGTGGCCCATTATTCACAACGACCAGCAATGGCGGTACTTACCGAGAGTGGCTTGTTCTGGTCAATAATGTATCGGGCAGTAAAAGGATGAAACAGAGAAAATATAATAGTAAACATTACAAGAAATATTCTGTACAGCTTTTAATGCAATTCATCGCAGTGTTTCGAGCATTTTATATTTAGAGTGTAATCTAGCCGGTTTATTTTGAAAATGTACTCATTTTCAGTCGCAGTTACGTCATGAATGACTAGTGTAAGTGTCATCACCATCGTCCTGCCCTTGTCCCATGCTAGGTTTTTTTCTTCCACTCTGCCCTGTCTACCGTCACGCTTTTTCTTTCATAACTTTTCTCTCACAATCCATCCATCGTTTCCTTGAATTTCCTCTCCCTTTCCATCCTTCAACATTGAAATTCATTACTCTTTTATTCACATACGATTCATCCCTTCTCATTACATGTCTTACTAAGACAGTAGATTCCTTGGCAGCGGAGTTTCCCCTCGGCGTAGTGCCTCCGCGCGCCACTCGTGCAGGCGCGCGAGGACTATCGCCTCCAGATCCCATGGCGGCAATCCGGCAAGGATCGTGATGAGATCGTGCGGTACCCACGGACCAGCCTTACGGCTACCACCTTTTGGGGCGCCTTCTGATAGTGGTCAGCTCGCCGCCTCAAGGAACGCGCCCGTGTGGGAATCACAAGTAAAGCTTTTTACATACTAACTTTAGTTGGACTTTATTTATTATTTCCAGTACCACACACATTAATACTACTACATTATAGAGGGCTGCTGGTGAATATTTGTTACCGCATTAGTGAAATTGAAAAAAAAAAATGGTGGCTGGTGTATCGATTTCTTATTCAGATTACGCTAGATCCTGGTTCGCCATAACCAATTATAAAGTAGATGTTTCATTTTCGGCCATAAGATGTACATTGGCACGGTTGGCGCAGTGGTCAAGCGATTGACTGCTGCGCTGCATGTCGCGGGTTCGATTCCCGTACGGAACAAATATTTGTATGATCTACAAGTAGTTGTTCCGGGTCTGGGTGTTTTTCTATCTATAATATGTATGTATTTACAAAAAAAAATCCTACTAATATTATAAATGTGAAAGTTTGTGAGAATGGATGTGTGGATGTTTGTTACTGTTTCACGAATAAACGGCTGGACCGATTTGGTTGAAATTTGGAATGTAGATAGGTTATACCCTGGATTAACATATAGGCTGCTTTTTATCAACACACCACGCGGGCGAAGCCGCGGGCGAAAGCTAGTGTATATTATGTAGTTTATCAGCCATCTAGCTACCATAACACAAGCATTAGGTTGCTTAGCTTGGGGCTAGATGGTGCTGTGTGAAATGTCCAGGGATATTATTATTATTATTTATTGAAAAAGAGGAAAAAATACCACAAACTTAGGAAAAATATTCTTTCGTGAATTTAAGCCTTATATTTGCTGTGCGCAAAAAGCAATAGTTTTTCAATTATAGCCATATTCTATTCAACATGGCGTCTTACAGTTTGCATAGTCTGCTTTCGTTCTGAAATCATGTTACATAAAAACATAATATAACGTCGACGTTGAATATGAAAAGTATGTGTTCTTGTAATTAATTGTTATTATTATTCGGTTATACATCATTTTCAACTAGTTATATGCAAGTGTGATGATTTCATCGTTAAGAAATATTAAAGGTACTACTTTTCTGGAGTGTACTTCTGAACGAAAAAATCAAAATGACATTTTGTTCTGACAAAATCCATCAGTGTCAGTCAAGATAACAACTTCTCTGTTATGTAAACGTCATCTCTACAACCTGTCATGGCTGTCTTATCTCTCACGACAAACGTCAAACATTTTTAATTTTTAATGTGCGCATAAATACCAGTACCGTATTTTTTTGACAGTCGTTAGGTAGTCAGTGGCTCGAAAGTCTGACAACCAGTCTTACCAAAGGGTATCGTGTTACCCAGTACTAGCTGGGTTGTGGAGGTAAGATAGGCAGTCGCTGCATGTAAAATACTGGTATTCAGCTGCATCCGGTTAGACTGGAAGCCGACCCCAACATAGTTGGGAAAAGGCTAGGCAGATGATGAATGTGCGCATAAAGACCAAATAATATAATGTAAAAAATGTAATTTTATTCTATTCAGCGGTTTGTTTCCCAGCTTTTTTGAAAGGTACAGGTTATGGCCGAAGTCCCATACAAAAATGAAACATCACCTTTGAGCTGTGTAAAATCGATAAATTTAAAAACATAGTTATTCGCTCAAAGTTGATAAACAATCAGAAACCACTTTAAACCGTTACAAATGACCGATCCATCTCAATTCAGTCAAACGTTCCACATTGTATGTGTGAGAGTAAACGGTAAAGTTTACGAGAAGTACCCATAGTACCTCCCTTACGTCTTTATTTGTTGTGTTCCCTCCTCACTCCTCTGATCTGAGTGATAAGAGGCTGTAAACTGAGCCCTCAGCGACGCGTTACTCTTCAGTTACCACTTATTTATTCACATCGTGCGACTGAATTACGTGTGTTTTATTGTACAGCTAAACTGTTGTGCTATACTTGAAATTAAGCGGGTTTTAGTAGATTTAAGAGAGAGAGTAATCTCTTAAAGGCTCTCAAAACGGTGATGAAAATTTGTAGACATGTGACATCTGCCATCCCGCACTGGGCCCGCGTGTTGGATTACGGCGCACTCCCACTTATAGTGAAGAGGCCTACGGTTTGTGTGGGGGGAACATAATAGGCCGATATACAGGGAAAATAGAGGCCAAGAGGAGAACCAAGAAGAAAGTACATAGAGAACACAAACCGCGGGACAAACAATATCTGTATTTTTTTATATCGGTCGAGCCAAATGAAAATAATTGTAGAACTTTTACACGTGTTCTGTGTACTCAAATATTGCGCTATACGAAATACATGTTGTGTACGAACCGGTGAGGGACGCGGTCTGCGGTCGGTCTCCGAGGAGAGAGGTTAATCTTACGTCCGTACTGGGTTCTGTCACAAGAGCTGGGTAATAAAGTATTATAACACGTCATAGTAATATGTCCATAATAATAGCAGACTTATTCGTGTTGAATATCATACTATACCAGCTTCTTACCCGACTGCGGCGAAGCCCTAAAGGAGGGTTATTTAAAAAAAGTTAGTATAGGTATGTAGGTCTCCGCGGATCAATTGAGTTGCCTTTGATTGGGAAAAACTGAAGATATTGAGTGTTGATAATAAGAAAGACGTGATGTCAAACGTTAAGGGTTTGACTTCCAATCATTCTAGAAATTTCTTTTCATCCAGGAGTTTCTTGAGTAACTTATAAGTCAGACTGTCTTATTCAGATTCTATTAGCAAAGACGTACTGCACGATAGTTCAGGTCAGCAGTTTATTCACAAATTTCAATTGGCATTAATTCTAGCCGCCTGCCTCTTTCTTTCTCCCGAATATATTATACGGCAGTGCCGATGAATGCCGGACCCGAAAAGGTATGAAGCACGCCTTAGGACATCTTTTTAGTTATTATTTTATCACAATAACACCCAAGACGGCAGTCTTAGTTGCCATGGCGACGGCTTACTTCGATACCTACGAGTATAGACACTGCGACAGCTCAGTTAGAACGCTCCTTTGTTCGCGTTGTGTCGCTAACTTATGTTATTACTTTCTAACTTTAACTTATGTATATTGCCTAAATACGTAAGCTGTGAACTCCCTAATGTACCTTTCATGTAGATATCACCGTCTGTGTACTCTTCTCTTATGATTATACCCTAGTATTACTCGAATGGTTATGGCAACATTTACTCTTAAAGCCTGTTATTTGGCCTAGATTTTAATGAGTTGGAATAGTACCTATTTTACGCTGATTGTTTGCGGTAAAATATTCTATCTGTGATTTCGTCTCTTTTACCAAAAACTGTGCCAAATATGAGCCAATAATAGTGTATGATCATAATTACTAATCCCATCCACCATTGTCTCGTAGCACATATGTGTACATACATATGTAGTTACACCCACATTTTGCCTGTTATGTTTAAGGACCTACCATGTAATAAAAAGCCGGCTTAGTGCGTGCTGCGCCACGCACAATGTAGGGTTCCGTAGTTGACCATCAAAATATGCGGACTAACTAAACTGATTCGCTGAATTTAGTTTATGAACATTGACATGACTGTATTGACTGTGTGTATTGTATGAACAACGCCAATGACGGATATACCACAGGTTCAGTAAAATTGTATTTATTGTACAAGTACTTATAATTTGTAACGCAAAATTGCCAAAAAATGAGGTACAATGATATTCCATGCCACCTGCATGGAATATCATTGTACCTCAATTTAAAAAACGGAGTACTAACTGGTGAGAACAAAACCCCATTAGTGTTAAAGTAGTGTGTAATGTAACAGTAGAACAAATGGGAATTTTTGGTCCCACTAGTTCTACGATTTTGTTTCACCTGAAACCGTAGGACTAGTAGGAAAAAATATTGCCCTTAGTTCTACCGTAGAACTGCTCAGTAGAACCAGTGGAAACGTAAAATATCCCCAATCGAGGATTTCAGGAGCGAACGTAATCAAGTTCACCGAGTGTCACAAACTTGTGTATAATTATGTGTGTACAATAACTTTGCCACGGTTTATTTGTTTATTTTTTATAATATTTTGGGACAACCAACACACCGCCATTTGATCCCAAACTAGGCAGAGCCTGTACTATGGCAACCAGACAACTGATAAACATACTTATATATTACTAAATACATACATATTATAGATAAATCACACCCAGATACAGAACAAATAATCGTACTCATCGCACAAAGATTTGTCCTGTGTGGGAATCGAACCCACGACCTCCGTCCTAGCAGTCAGGGTCACTAACCACTAGACCAACAGGCCTATCAAATCTTATTGGTTTTGTTTGCCAGGAATATCCCCAAGCTGTGCAAAATGCTGTCAGATTGACGACATTAAAACATTACTAATCATTGACTATTTATAGTGACATTTCACAACATTTCGCCTGAATTTCCCGAAGTTTTAGACAAAGATGTATGTTTGAATAGTAGAGGCACAGGACTCCGAGTTATTACTACAGAAAATATTGTAATGAAAACTCTAGTAGCATTTACACGGACCTCGGGATCAAATCCTTGAGAAAAACGTAGAGCTTTACAGATCACGTCGTAAAATGAAATAACGAAATATTGAAGAGTCAAATAACTATGGTTTATTGACACAATAACTAAACATGCCTGTTTTTTCCAAAGTCCCTGTCATTTTGAGGTTTTTGACAGCTGTTTGACGGGTAACAGAAAAGTCAGACACACAATTTTAACATGCTAGTTGATAGCTAGCTGGCTACTTGCTGTTCAGATAGGTAGTTGTTCTAGGGATCAATATTGATATGAATCATCTGGCTTTCGGTTAATTTGAAATCCGATCCCAACATAATTAGGAATAGACAGCAGAGAATCACCAGCATCTGCGAAATTTACATAACGGTGTTGTTGTCACCCACACATTACGTTAGTTATTAACACCTGTCCAAAACGTTGACAACGGCAACTATTCGACAGTTTCCCTCAAACGCTATAAACTTGATGTCTCGACGAACACATCACGTCACGAAACTTATCCAACGGATAGCGATAACAGACGCGTTGTAGATAACGTGTGTGGATGTGACGGGAACTGACGATACTTGCGTTGTGTGAACATGTTATGTGTTTATATTGGCATCGGTCGTATTTGACTAAACAACTATACCATTCTCATATTATATTTTTCATCACCATTATTCTGGCCTTTTATGCCATCTATGTCCCTATGGAGTCCATCTAACTGGATGCAGCTGACCAGTACTTTACATTGAGTAACTACCCATCTGACCTCTATAACCCAGTATCTGAATACCCCGGGGTATACGCACACGTCAAGACCTACAAAAACTAACCATTCTGATAATTTCCCTCTCTCATTTTAAGCCTGAAACCCATTCATTAGTAGCTGCTGATTCGACCAAAAATAAAACATGTTTTGATGTTATAAAACTAGTTCTTTATATTTTGGTCCTCAGTGGCGAATTTATTAATCACCTAAGAGCTGATAGATCATGAAAAGCTTCCATTAAAACCTGTAGGGATTTGATAGTTAATAGCTAAAGACAAAAAATGCGGATTTTCAAGGCATAAATAAACATTATTAATATTTCATTGTACAGAATGATTTATAAGCCAAAATAATATAATCAATAGTCGGCCTATTGCAATTTCCTCAAGAAAGCGGAATTCAATCAATCCACTGGGAGTGAACCGGCACCCTCTGGGCCTAAACCAACAGACAAACCGCACTCATCTCCCATCGAACCAGAACAATAGCTTTGAAACCAATAGATATTCGCATTGACTTGAAAGCATACCTGTTCCTTACTTCTGAACTCCTAGTACCTGCTTCTGTTTGCATAGTGTAAAATATTTATGTCACGGAGTCTTATGTTACTGTAGCTCCCTTTAAACCAGAACAATGCCTTAAAAGCCAATACACCGATTTACTTGGAAGTACACAGCACACCTGTTTGTTATTTCTGAATTCACAATAGACACGCACACTGCCCAATAAATGAGGAGGTTCTTTTCAGAACTTGACTACTACACTTTCGACAGCATTTGATTTTTTATTTTGTTTTCATTGGTAACATTGAAACAGAAAATTGGGCCAAAACTCGATAATTATACAAGAAAATTAAAAATAAAAGGCATGATTTTGGCAAAAATAGATTATTCCACTTCAAAATGACATTACTCATTTTAAATATTCATTTTTGGAACAAAATATGATTAATCCAGGAGTTAATTAACTATTTTAGTATAAAATGCAACAAAACATGTTTTATCCCTACATTTTTCACTTTTTTAATGTGGCAAGCTGGTTTTTTTGTTTGTCGTGGCGTTTGTTTGACAGTTTAGGCACAAGTCATGTCATGATTGTCATTGTCAACTGTTATCAACTAAGTGCAACTAAGTGGAGCGAGTACGTAACAAAACTTGATTATTCCAATCAAGCCGCGTCAAAAGTAGATTATTCCATTTCAAATTTTGGATTTATTCAAAATTATGTTATTGCAAAATTTTTGAATCCTGTACAAAGCAATGATTAATATTGTTGCATATTATAATGGAACAAATTTTTTCGGGTTAAATACATAGTTGCAATCCAAAAAAAACTATTTTCTCAAATTGTGCAAAAACACAAAAGTGGAATAGTCAAATTTTGAAAAGAATCTCCTGAAATGACGTTCAAGTAATAATAAGCGTTCCAAAAATCTGTGCGAAGTGTAGAACACAAGGTAGGTAGATCATAAGAAACAAAAGAACAATTTTGCTATCAACAGTCTTTTACCTTTTCTTTAGTGTAACAACCTAATAGGTATACATACAGCTTTGATGTAAATTCCAAATCGCTTAAGCGTGCCTAGTACACGTTATCAGCAAACACTGGAACCCAAAATTCTCATATTACTCTTAGGGACGAAGCCCGCGGCGTGCAAACTTGGGCGCTTTGCTACATTAATGGTCTAAACGCCGCTCGTTCCTGTGCGCCTGGTCATAAAATTTTCACTGGCTCTGTTTCATTCGCGTGTATGTGTGAGGTGAATATGTTGCAGTATTGGAAAATGAAGCACTTGTTTCATTGTTTTTATAGAATAACTTCGTCATGGGATTTATGCCATGTCTTGTTTACCTACACAAGCTTAGAGTTTTTTTAGTCCTTGACTATTTTGATTGTCAGCTTATCTCTAAATAATTAGGACCTACCGATTCACTTACAACAACACTACGCCCTTCGCTCTTCTTAAACATTTTAACAGCGTACAGTAAAAGTGACAAGTTAATAAGTTCGTGTAAAATAATTAGGCTTACGGGTGATTTAAGTTACCTATATTAGTAAGTTAGCGATCTCTTCTTAAGATTTTACTCGTAAATAGTCATATACGATAAATTATTTTGTAAATAGATACATTTATCTTGCAGAACTTCACCCAATCGACAGCAAATTGTAAGATATTGCTCGTTCAATTAAATTAATGTTAATCTTTAAGCTCATTTGTTTTCGAAGCTAGCGAGCGCACTTTGCTACAAGTGACGTGAATGTTAGGAATAAAACATAAACTACGCTGACAAATTAATGAGTCGAAAATATGAGAGGATAAAATGAGATATTTTTTTAAATAAAGGTTTGGCATCAAATAAAATGGAACATAAAATATAACAACATTATCTTTACGCACGAATATGTTCTCTACTTAATGTCTAGAGGTTAGTTCTTAAGGGTTACTTACAAAGGCTGCATCACTGTCCTCACTGAACTTGATAAGTTTCTACTTAAAAGTTCAAATATGTTTGGCTAAAAATTAAACTTAGCGCACTGCACTCAGTAATTTATCACACAGTAACTCTAACCCTTTATCAAAATAACAGCTTTTTACTGAATGCATATGAAAGTATATACGGTACTTATAACAAAAACACATTTATATTTATTTTTGTCTGTCTGTCCGTTTGTTCTTGCTAATCTCCAAAACGGCTGGACCGATTTTGACGGGACTTTTAATGGCAGATAGCTGATATTATAAGGTCTAACATACTTTTATTTTAGAAAAATAATTAGGGTTCATGCAAAAAAATTAAAACCCTTGAAATTGGTAACAAAATTCGATTGAAAAATGGAAGTAACATTTTTTTTAATAATAATTTTACGCGAACTAAGGTCACGGGCAACAACTAGTAGTAAATAAACTAAATAAGCCGACAGTCCCACTTACTCATCACGTGACGAGTTCACGACGACTTGCTGACAAGTTTAGCTCCGATACTTGGACAAACTCGTGGAAATGAATCCGAGACCAGTAGCTACTCTTACAGCACTAGTTTACTAATTAGCACCTTAGGATAACTTCCCCGCTAGTTAGAACTTGGATAGAAATAGTCGCTACACTTGGATTAGTATCTACAATCTACATGGACTGAAATGTTACCCTGTATGTAGCATACTAGAAATAACGAATGTGTATGGATCGGGACATCAGGATGAGTCAAGAGCTCATGTTTTGTTTTTTTTTTAAACAGTATTTTTAAGAGACCGTATTCATTCAGTATATATAATATTAGTTATAAGCCTCGGTTTACAGGCGCTACATTATGTTGTCCAATAAGCCGTCGTGTTTATTATGCAACGGAAACCGTTTATACTGAAGATCCTCCACATGCCAGGACAATGTCCTGCCTGTCACCTACATAATATTACATAGTTATGACTATCGTTCAAAATGTCTCGACAAAGAACACACAATATAAGTGCATTGTGTGTTGTTGTAGGACAAGTCCTAATTTATACCTGCCCACATAATATAAATATTGCACAACAATGATTCTAAAACATTAAAAATATCGCGACATTTAATCTCTGTCTGGGTTTTTCTATTCCTCGGTTATAGTAAACTAGCTTATGCCCGCGGCTTCGTTTACGTGGAGTTCGGGAATTGCCCACGGGATCTAACTTCTGGGATAATAAGTTATCTATGTGCTATACCAGACTATAATCTATCTCTGTGCCAAGTTTCAACCTGATCTGTTCAGCCGTTCTAGCGTGATTGAGTAACAAACATCTCTCCATCCAAACTTTCGCATTTCCTTTCTTAGTAGATACCTACACTTCACAAAGAATACACCCTCCAAATTTCATTTCTCTAGGTCCAGCGGTTTGGGCTGTGCGTTGATATATCTTTCAGTCAGTCAGTCAGGACTTTGAATTTTGTATATATAGATGTAGGGGCCGCCTTCCAAATGTAGGAGGGACACTAGTCGTCGACTCACCCAGCGTCAGTGTACCGTCTATGACTGAAGCACTCTTCAGTAGAGAGCACACTGTTTGTCGTCCAGATTCAGCAAGTCGCAAGCGTTTTATTTGAACCAGTCAGCCTCGCTTGTTGTATTGGAAGAGAGAAAGAGATGTTTTAGAGGGAGTGAAGGAAAAAGAACGATGGGGGCAAATAAATATTATGGTCTGATTAAATTGTTGAATTGGCTGGTCACGATTTCCGCATGCCGCATCAGCAGTGGGCCACCTTAGCCTTGGATCAAAAAACTGAAACCCATTGAGAGAGGCCTTTGCCCAGCAGTGGGAGGACATAGGCTAATAGTATTAGTATTCAATATCATAAAATAATATAACAAACACTAACACATGACAATAGTAATGACTTCGGTCATTCCCAAAGTCGCCGTATTCTATTCATCAAAACAAATCTTTAGCGAAGTATTGAGCGGTTCTATTGTAAGTACGTACGTAGATATGGAGGAGAACGTCGAAGCCATCCCAACAGACAGGAATGGAAATCAAAGATCGTATTACGATAGGCGAGCCTATCTATTTCAATATTACGTTTTGCCTTCACTGACTCTGAAATCTGTGTCAGACTAGTGAAGTAAAAAGGTCTAACCTAGATATTTTTACGAGTCTAAGCTGCGGATGAAATATCTGATTTTTACGTAAATGTTACGAATTTCGTAAGTCTTATTTAAGACGTGAGAAAAGAAATATTGTTAACTTAAATCTCTGCGCCTCGCCAACGACGTAGCAACGTTTTAAAATAACTATCGGTGGAAAAGATAAATAATTGTGTGACCTTTGATGTTTGACATCCGCCTTTACGAGGTGTTGTGTGAACATGAACACCGTTACAATCAATTGCACTCACTTCAAACCCGCTTGAATTTGAGCCTAAAATGAACTTTATGTATTTTATACCGGATATTTTTTACTTTAAACAAATCCGACAGAGTGATGCGTGTACATGAGAATTTAATGGTCGTATTATGTTATTAGCTTCAAGGGTACACTCCTACTCAATTCCTTACTTACGACACGTTGTGAGGCAAAAACCTGGTTTTTCTCCAGGCTCTCGCCATTCTCTCTATACATGATTGAATGGTCCATTCCCCCACACACAATGGCCCAGTTCCCGCCCAAATATAGCACGAACATCGGCTTGGGAACATTCTTCCATGTACACACACACACATGCATATTCGTGATAGCTAATATAAAAGCTGTCAGTTCCAAAGGCGCGCAGAATACCAAAATACAGTAATCACGAAACTGTGGAGACCACAATGTTGCTGCTTTAAAATAACTTTGTATTAAAAATGTTGGTGTTTTTGCGCGCGTTCGCCGCGTTTGTAGATAATGTTCGCTTGCAGAGACACTAGTTAGTTATGTAGTCAGATGGACGGGGCACGTTTTTGAATTTCATACATGAGGAAATCCTGGATAGCTAGTACATACTTATATTTCTGTTTGTCAGGTTCTCTTTTATTGTTTTATGATCGAACATAGTAATTGATTTATTCACTTGAATTAATTTAGACAGGGTTGAATTTTATTTCACAAAGATGATTAGGACTTTCGTATCAGGAAAAGACCTTTAAGATAAAAGCCTCATACTGTTCAAATATTTTCAAGAAATTAAGAAATATTGACACCAGACAGAATTAAGCTTCCGGTGTCTGTGTAACGTATCTTCCCCTAGAAGAATAGTTGATGGTTTCTTAACATACGATAACATGGCAATAGTTTCAGTAGCATTTATACCTCTAAATAAAAAACAAATCAATACAGGAAACGCAACGTAGTGCTGTTATCGTTTTTTTCTGCTGAAAAAGAGCAAAAAATATAGACACACTATTCAGTCCCCAGTTATACAGTTTTGATTCACGCCCCCCGTTAAGCGGCGAGGTGAGTGCTACCGGCGCATCGCACCTGTTGCGACAAACTGAACGCAAGGAACACGGCGACATAATCACATGTACTGCGAATATCGGAACAACCACGAAATCTACGAATATCGGAGCAGTACACCGTCTGTGAATATTTATACGAACAGAGGAAATCATAACAATATTCGGTACGGCGAATTTCGTTCGGCAGTTTAGTTTCAGTATTTGTTGAAAAATAATGCCGAGTGTCGACCTAGAGCAATTACTACATATTATATCTCCTTGTTATTCGTACTGCTCGACAAACGACGTTCGAAATTCTATTATCGACGAATTATGCTCATGTTCGCTACACAGTTGCTTAGCTCTAATTGTGTTGACAATTAAATCTAAGCAATTGTCTAATAATCATTTGATTTTGCCACCCGACTGTGCCCCTAACCGGAGTATAAAGGAGGCCCAGCTATTTTTATGTTGCGGGTAGATTGCCCAATATTGAATTTTGTCATCAGTGACATTCCGTTAAAATTTTTAATAAAAATCAGGCATGTTATGTATGTTGTGTAACAGTCTGATGTATGTATGTGATAGGTCGGGTTAACATGATCATTTATAAAACCGAGACGTGTGCCTGCTTGGTGGATGGCAAAGGCTCACCCTGTACAACATGGAACTAAAACATAACTGGAAAAATGTGGGGCTGCTACCCCTGGCGAAACAGGCTGTTGAGAAACCTGCATATCGAAGTTTCTAAACTACATTCATATTAAAAACGATAAGTATTACTACCATTACCACTAAAAACGGATATTTACCATAATTACTATTTATTTTCGTGAATAAGCAAATTATGAAGTATCTCGATAATGATTTGTTCCATTTAATTAATTATCAAATTACTATTCATCAGCCACAGCTAACAAACTATAAAATAATCTCATTACTGGAGATCAAAGCAAATGATTTTTTTTAAATATTTCTTTGATATTTCATATTTGGGATTAATTTGTTGAAAAAAAATATATCTGAAGACCACACTAAACTTTATTATTTTTTAAACATTTCTGTATTAGGCAATGAAAATATCCAATAAAAAATGTTCACAGCATGACAACCATAAATAGCCAAAGCTGTTCTTTCCCACGAGTTTACATTAACAACACCTACTTTAATGAAATTGTGAATGTGAAAGTCTGTTTGTCTGCTTGCAAGACTTTCTTTCACGCAACAACGAAGTCACACATTTTTTGCACATAAATAGAGTATAGGCCGGAGAGTGACATAAGCTACATTTTAACCTAACAAACAACTCTTAAAGAAGTAAAATGGAATATTGAAATAACTGAGACAAAGTCGCGGCAAAAGCTAGTTATGAATAAAGTGCAGCCCCGTCCACAGTCCCAGTGCCTCTCCATCCAAGGGCTGTTGAGTCGAAGGTCCTCGCCATTGTAATGTCGAAAATAACTTCAAAGTCTTTCTGACTGTATTTCAGGCTCACAACATTTGCATCGCTCCCCGCCCCCCCACCACCCGCACTTCGCCGCAGGGGGAATTAGATTTCCGTAGAAGCCGTATTTTGTTTTCCATGATATGTGAACGTAAAGTTATTATTCTGGTAATGTTAGTGCGTTTTAATGTAAGCTGTAATGTTTCTGAGGGGTTCATATTTTTTTTAAAGTAATGTAAAGCTGCAGAGCCATACATTTTTGTTTTCTAGGGAACTATGCGTATGTAGGTGGTGAAATAAGATGTATTTGGTAACTAACTGCGGTTAAAAAAATTGCATTCACAGGGTATCTGACTTACAAAGCAGGAGATAACATAATAACTTGACTCCCAGTGATTGTTGTGATTGAAAGCGTCGCGCCTACGCTTGCTACGCTTTCGTAGGCATCGTAGCAACGTAGGCGCGACGCTACGAGCCGCAAGAAAATCTGTAGCAAAATTCATTTTGTAGTTATGTTATAATATTTCGTTATTGAACTTCTTGAAACAATCCGATGTTTGTCTTAATTCGAAATTGATTGGTCGATTATTAATTATTTAGGTTCACCCATAAACCATTATTTCAGTCACAACAGTCCATTCGCAATGTGTTAAACAAAAAGAGTTTAATGTAATTATACAAAACATTGCTATTCTTCATCAACACGACCCCTTCGCCTGCCTATTAACAATTCTGCGCAGATTACACGCTGTGAATATACAAACACGCTAAACCGTTCACGGCCACAGAGTTATCATGATGCATGAAAACCTTCGCGTAAATACGCAGTACGCATATCATATACGTTATAATGTTATTAGGCTGTGGTTTTTTGGTTACTAAACTAAACTTTTGCTAGTTTATTTTGAAATTCAAAATAAAAGCTATTTGAGTTTTTAATTTATTGTAATGGCTGAAACTGTTTTATATAATTTACGATGCTTTTATAGAATAATACGAGATTTATTCCTTGTGGCATTAAGTCCGCCTATGTACCACTATTGAACATGAAGTTTAAATAAATAAATAAAATGGAGAGCGAAAAGTTTTGATTCTCAGGTCGGGTAGTTTTATTGGGGTTTTTTTTTATCAGGAATTTGTTCGTTTGGGTCACAAGCCCAGACTCCGAGCTAGTAGCCTGGACTCTAAACCAATTGATGGCATCAGGCTCGCCCTCTAGTGTATGTAACTGGTGAAATGTATTTCCTACAGATCTAGCCCACGCTATCCTCTCTGTACGTTTACCTCAAACAAACTAAATTCTTGATAAAAATGCTCTCCATGAACAATATTTACTCACGGGTACACAGTATCCCATTCCGCTCAATTTACTCGAAACACAAAAAGCCTGTAATTCGCTCAGTACACGCCTGCTGCTTCTCTACATATTTTTATTCCATTTCATAGAAATTGGATAGAATAGTCGAGAGGTACCTAGCTAGCAAAACTTGCAAATGTGCCTTATTTTGTAAATGTGCGTTATTTCAGCTTCCATTGTTATTGTAATACGGAAGGTTGTGTACCAAATATATTGAATTTATTACTGTTGTTGGACCCGAGTTTTTGTACTCAATAAGTAAGTTCGACAAGGTTCCACTTGATTGTGTATAATATTCGCTCCCATTCACGGCGCGATTGTTGTGATCATTACAATGTAGGCTTCCGCCAGGTTTACAAACTGTGTTTGATGTTTTATTGTGTATGGGAGCTTTCTTTGATGTAATAAGGTCAAGTTCGAACCTAATGTGAGGACTATTGAGCCATTATTTTCTTTGTGCAAAGGTTCAGTTATGAACAAATATTATTATAATAGGTAAATAACTATGTAAGGTAAAAAAACAAGTTTCACGGATTTTCTGATATTCTACTCAAACTCAAAACATTTATTTTAAATAGACCGTTACAGGCAATTTTACATTGTCAAAACAAGATGTTGAAGCTACAGTCCCAGTCACAAGGCATAACAACTGTGAACGTACTGTAGACAACTGTACTACTTCACACATTGTTTTAAGCTTTCAAAGTTTATAATTTTTCACAGCTCAGAACAATGGATAATCACGGAAGATCTCGAAGGCACAGTTGGGCCCTACAAGTGTGTGACGTCAGATTAACATCTACAATAATCTAGACTATTATTTAGCCACGACATACCATTCTAAATTCTCCTTCATACAGTTCAGAAAATATTCTCGTGACTACGGACAGTTGGCAATCAATATCGATAGCACAGCGACTATCCAGTAACAACAGAACAAATACTCGTACATACTGGTACACAACTGTCTACAATCTGGCCTAGACAATTGCCATACATAATACCTATAATGTGCTGCCTTTTCTAGACGTTCATACCAATGTCAATGGCATGTATTTTGGAAGTAATCGAAAATGTAACTTAGGAAAGAGACATATATGTATTATTATGGAATAAAAATAGAACAAAACCGAAAAAATACCGATATGCAATCGAGAGTTAAATATTAAACGTATTTTATTAATAGTTAAGTAAACAGGATGTAAATGGACCCTTCACAAAGCCGTCAACCATGCAATGAGCAAAAATGATTGCTGGGTATCGACTTGCTTTTTGGTGTGAAACATCATGGTTCACGGTAGCGTCAAAACATTGTGCTCATAGAGGTCATAGAAGTATTTAAATAAAACTTATAACATTTACTACTTGTTGTGATGTTCAACAACAGAGTGATTAATATTGAATACTGAAAGGCGATTTTATACTATTCCAAAATATATGGATATTTTGGAATAGTATATAATTATTTAAAACCCGAACCTAATGGCCATTAATTGTTGAAAAGAAGTCGCTACAAGAGCGTTTTTCATGATTTAATAGGTATCAATTGTATTGATAATTTTTGAATCTTCTTTTTCATCGATATTCAATCCATTTTATAGATTTTTTTTTTCTTTCTGGACGCTCTGTTCTTAAAAACTGGTTTTTCTAACCGAATTTTTCATTCGTCTTAGGAAACCAGTGGATTAAGGTCGTCATTTTTCAGACCTTTCCAGTTACCTATACTGTCCTATATCGAGGACGAAATTTCATTTTGAAAGTCTTCAACAAGTTTTTTTTTCGGCGAAACAACCCTCTGTGACTCTGACAGCTGAGCTGGCTGCGTGTTCTGCTCCATAGACGCAGTCGCACCAAGAAGAATCCTATAGAAGGGTCGTCGCGTCACTCAATCTCTTCTAGTGCTGATTTAAAGCGTAGGTGCTATATCATCGACATCCTTCTCTCTTGACTCCCAAATCCTGTATGTGTACCGAAGTCTTGCTGATTTCACACGACTACAAAAGCACTTATCCTCGTATAACTGCCCTTACGACAGAAGGAGTAGGTATAAAGTATCTTCGTGTGTGCTAATAAAAACATACGGTGGTCATTATGTAGCGCCGCGCGCGATGATAGCCGTAATAAATTAGTTGTTCATTACGCGGGTTATTTACAGACGACTTGCAGTAGGAGCTCAGAGGAAACGTTAACGTGTTGCTACTCATATGGAAAATACGGGAAAAATAAACGGGTGCTACACACGTTAAACGCTACTTTTTTTTCATCTATTAATAAAATGCCAAGATAGATATTCAAATTATTATTTGTAACAAATCTGGAAAAGTCTCATGTCTGTGACAGCTGAGCGCACAGGTAATATATACGTATATTATTTATTTACCTATCATTTGTGCATGTGCGTACTTCGATGTTGGCGCTATGGAATGTTGCTATTTTGAATATTACCCGCTTACCTGTTATTATTAAAACTCGGTGGGGATTGATTTTTCATCTACTGAATTTTAAACATTGAAACGACTGTGTTGATTGAAACACAAAACAAAACACAAAATTAATAAATGAATTTGAAACTTTCTGTTTTTCTTAAATCTTAACGCCAGAAGCAAAATTAAATCAACTTCTCTTTTTTACTACCTACACAACGCTTCTAAATTATTAAATCGCTATCTCAGTCATCTTGTCACTTCACAAGAAGCTTTCAACTAATAGCGGCTCAATAAATCACTCAACGTTACCAAAAAATAAAATCAATAACTTGATACAACGGGCTACACTTAAGTTTGACATCGTTTGTAGCGCACATTATGAGATAGTGCAGGTATTAGGGTTCGAGGCCGGGTGGCAAACGGTTCGCCTAATGGTCGGTAATGGGCCACGGCGCTAAACACCGGCCAGCTGCCGGTCTAGCGGAATATTAAATATTTAAGTGTGGAGAGTGATTGTGTTTCTAGGGTGGGCTAGAATTAGAGGAAAATTACATTTTTGGAGTTACCTAAAGACTACGTAGGTGGAATTACTGGTTGTCGCTAAACATACTAGACAAAATGTAATCACGGAGAGTTTAAGGTTAGTGTCGGGATGCCTTTATGGTACGTCATACAAACACAATTCACTCACAAATACTCACAGCACTGGAATCTAGTGTCATTGATCGGTTTCGAAACAAAATATGGTGAACCTATTGTCATAAACTGCTACCGAGCCATTTTAAGTGCAAAAACTCAAAAACTCTTCATGGAACCCAGAAACCTTATGCTCAGTCGTCGCGCAATACTTCCACTAGATCAAATTATATACTTTAAGGTTTTCCAACCTTCCAACCAATTTTAAATTATGCAGGCTGGTTGATGAATAAAGCCAGGCCACATTCTCAAGCTATTTTGAATTTAAACGATTTGGTATAAGACTGTACAGTTGTGTTCTAGTTGTTGTAAGTTCTGCCTAAGAAATGGAAAAATAATGACTATACTTTAAAAAAAAACATGCTGTGGAAGGCTTTTATTGAAACGGTAGTACTGTTAACGTGCCTGACAATCCTCAGATACATTACAGTACACATCAATCACAATTACTTAACTTACTTGACTGGCCTGTTGGTCTAGTAAGTTAAGTAATTAGTGACCCTTTTTTTTCGGATGGGAAATCATCGTATGACTCCTTCCGCTCTGGGCGGAGCGGAAGGGAGTGTCAGACTTTTACTGACTAAAAACCATCCATGTTCCTTCTTTTGCCCTTTATGTTCCTGGGCCGCGGTATCTCTTTCGAGCAGTCCCGCAGCCCTGGCAGGCATCGGCCCTTGCGAGCCCCTCCTGTTTGCTGACATCTCTTTGAGGCGCGCGTGGAACACGAACGCGCCGTCGACTCAGCCTGTCGCCATAAGACGGACGGACGGCGAGCTAGCCCATTACTCACCGTCCACAGGCCCGCACCTACGGTGGCCGGTGAGGATCTGCGTCAGGCGGAAGGTGAGGGCGCCGTGGTGCCTTAGCCACATCTCAAAGAGGGGACTTATCGACACTATCGTGGCGTGCCCTGAGTGGTTAGTGACCCTGACTGCTAGGACGGAGGTCGTGGGTTCGATTCCCACACAGGACAAATCTTTGTGCGATGAGTACGATTATTTGTTCTGTATCTGGGTGTGTAATTTATCTATAATATGTATGTATTCAGAAATATATAATTATGTTTATCAGTTGTCTGGTTGCCATATTACAGGCTCTGCCTAGTTTGGGATCAGATGGCGGTGTGTTGGTTGTCCCAAGATATTATTTACTTTCTCGCAATCGTCTGCCCCGCCTCCCATATATCTAAGCTACAAGTCTCACAAACATAATGCTCGGACACAATACTAGTCATCCATCCACACGACAAGTAATGAGTGCCATCCACCGCCGCGGACTGTCCACTAACAACTGTCCACTCGTTACTGTACATCGGACACTGGACATGTGTCCGCTAAGTGAAGCTAATGGCTCATACATTATGGACGCGATGTACAGCGCTTCTTTTGTTTGGGAGGATTTGCTTCCGTGCATTTAGTGGGAAACGTAGACAGCTTTTGTAAGTGTTCAGTTGGACCAACTCAGCAAAAGACCGAAACGATTTTCTGCTAGACTATAAGAACATTGAAATAATCAAAATACTATTTTTCTTTTAGCAATCAAGCTCGATTTAAATTTCAGTTTGTTTTGTTGCAAATATGAAGAGCTGTTTGCACATTGAAAAATCGTTAAGAAAAATGTTGATTAATACCTATTACGATCATAATGGAAAAGTAACAGTGCTACTCTTTTTACAATGTAGATATTAGTACAAGAGCTCTGAATGGTATTCCGAATTGCTCATCTCCGGATGTATGCTTTACCGAAATTATCCTTCACCGTCGGTTGGTTCTACGAAATAATCGCTTTCCAGCTGAACGGCTCGCCGATAATACTCGTCGTCTGTTGGTTTTACGAAATAATCGTTTGCCGACAGAACAGTACGTCTGAAACACCCTTTATCGATGATCGCTTCAACGAAATTGCCTTTTGCGAACATCTCGAATCATTGAATTGCAGTGGCGATAAAACGACGCGAATACGATAAAAATAAAAGTGGAACGCTCGGCACGCGGCGCCTTGGTCACCATATTAATATTTTACTATTGTTAACCAATGTTACGGTGGTAGCTTCCCCGACTTTCGCGCCGTAAATCGCGGGTTGGTACCCAGGCATTTTTTTGTTGATAATGACGACGTCTGACGGCTGATGTCTTCTTAACCGGACCATCCTGTGGATGCCTTTAGTGTAAACCCTCTAGCCAGGGGTGGTAACAAGGCACTTCACTTTGAGTAATTTATACCACTGCCCTCAGAGTGATGAATGAAAACATCGTGAGGAAGCCGACATGTCAAATAGTATTAGGTGACTTCCCCCAACCTGAACTGGGCCCACGTGGCGGTTTGCGTTTCACTCCCAGAGAGATGCTTTTGTCGCAGCAGCGGGAACATGAAATAAGGAACTGTTAATATAATGTCTGTTAGGTATAAATGGATGTGAACAGCTCAGATAGTTAATTATTTTATTGTTATTATTTTAAATTTTAAGGTGTTGGCCATATTGTTTAATTTACATGTCGAAGTACGATATTGAAGAAATGTGAATTTATTATTTTTAATTGTTGATGTTATTTATGAAAATCATTTGGCTCATGGCTGAATAATAGCAGCCGCTTGGATCGATCTTCAGGTTTGACCCTGCTTGCCTAAGTTGGTCGGTGTTTGGGTGACCACCCATTACATACCGAGTTTCCTCTGTACCTCGGAAAACAAGTTAAGCCGTTGACAACCAGTCTTACCAAGGAGTGTTACTCAGTATAAACTGGATTGTGGAGCTCAGAAAGGCAGTCGCTCCATGTAAAATCGGTCGGTTTCCAGTCTAACGTAGGTGGGAAACCGCGCCGCAGTTTATGAGGTAACAATAAACCTTTCTCGAATAAACTACTTTAAACAAAACAAAACTTAAAACTACAATATAACCAGCAAGTCTGCCTAAAATCGCCAATAACCTTTGATAAGTCATTTTCCACAAGTACCCTCTGTTTCAAAATACTAATATTCCAAGGTTGTCAAATATATCAGCAACTAGAACGAACCACAGGGGAGCGAGTGGCAGCCCTCGACTGATTCGCATGTCGGCCGTAATGACAGCCGCGCGGGACTCGGCCGCTACGAGACAACCCTAGGGCGGGCCGGCGGAATATCGATAGTTTTTCTATATTCAATTACGCCTGTATTTATTGGTGGGGTAGGCGGCTGAATGGGTTCTTCTAGATTTTGCTAGTTATGTTTAAATCGCACGTAGGACACCTTAAGATATAAGACAAAAGTTTAGGAACAGATACATTTACATTATAAAGTCAGAGCTTTGAGATATCCATATATCGGAAATTATCTGCAATACCTCATGTTACATAGAAGTCTTTTCCATATTGAAAAATCACACTAGAACAGCGTTATGGATTACAGTCTACTGGCTAGGCTGTACACTAACATAGCATATAAGCTCAATCTGTTACTAACCACTAGCAACTTATGGACTGATAAAGGTCTGAAATAAAGATATATATATATTATGTTGTAATTCACAATGAGGGCCTAGTGCGATATCTTCGCATAACATAGGCACAAACTACAAAACAGCGCCTGCTACTCTTTCTTATTATTTCCCAACTCTTCTTCCTACCTGCAAGCCTCGTTGAATAGCACTTGATTTCTCTGACAGCCACTATTGGTATCCCTACATCCGCCAAAAGCCTCGCGATATACTCGTATTGATACAGCACTAAACAGCCCGGCGACTCACAATGTTTGCGGTAACGACCACTCTGGACCAGCCCTATGTTTAGTAGGGTTGAACGTTTGATTACATTGATTTAGAATGAACTGAAAATTAGATAAAGAATGTTTTACTGTTGTACGTTGTCGTGAAAGGACCATGGACAATTTTCTTTGAAATCTGGGCGCTAGACCAACAGGATTGAAACATATCTGAAAGAATAGTGTATGATTAGGACTTTATTTCATTCTAAAATAACAAATACCTAAGTCACCGGAGAACAGAAATAGAGCAATTTGGAATAATATTGCGGTGCGATGGCCGCGTCTAAGTGTGTTACCACACCAATCGATCGATGGCATCGCTCGACGATCGACCGATTCGTGTGGAAACACCCTAACGGTGGGATGGCCGCTTGTCGACAGTGGCCGACTTTTAATATAGATTTTTCAAGTGGCTATAATAAATACTTTCAGTTAATTTAACACTAGACCTAACTTATCTTTTTTTACTTAACAAAAGCGCGCTGCCGCTGGTAAATCTTCAACTCTCGCATCAGCAGAGAAAGCTGAAAATGCAATAACGGAATAATACGAATAAATGGAATGTATTTAGGTGTCGCCGAATGTTGTAGAACATCACACCTATTTTGCCAAGTTGTTAGCAGCTCCTTAGGTGTGACTGTAGATAAACACTGCTATTTATAAGGCAGTACCACATAAATAGCAATATTTATCCCTATTACTCTTTCCCTGAGCACTCTGTGAACATACAATACATCGCTAACGATGCCACTCGGGCTCACTCGGGTACAACCGGGCACACTCGGGGTCGCTCGCCACATGCCAACCTATATGATAGGGCTGACACATTATTTTGCCTATTTTCTGTAAAGGATAGACAGACAGATGGCCGATCGAGATGTAGTTGAACATAGATCTGTTGGCGCATGGCTATAATCGGAACTACCACTGTCAACGTGTTTTCTCAATAAAAATCCTCAGACAATCACACAAATGTTTACCAACAGCGCCGTCCTAACTCCGTCATTCAAGGGCTAAAAGATCTACTGAATGCTTATAAACTAAGCCAAGTGGTTGGTCGACCTCACGTGACCAGAGGACTGCTCGTCTTTTGGCCAAAGAATCATCATCAGCTTTGTCATTCAACGTAATATTTTTCCCCTTTTGAAACTTGTAAATATTTTTACTATTATTTTAAGTATATACCTACCCTATCCCCCACCCTACCCTACCCACCCCACCCTATAGACCCCCCCCCCAACCCTATAGTATGTACCTACCTACCTACCTGTGTATACCTTTGTGCTCTTTTATGTTAATATATTGTCCTGTTAAGTATCTGTGTGTACATAAATAAATAAATATATTTACAGTTTGTAAATCATGTACATAATATGCAAAATAAATTATATGGGTTAACATTATGCCAAGTATGTAATTTCATTCTTTCTGGAATTCGCCATTTTCTATGCATTATTATTCATTAAATACACCTTCAAGTATTGACAACAACAGCCTCCACTCACGATTTAAACTAAAAAAGTAAAACAAAAGCTAAGTGTTCACTTTTACCGCCTTTTTCGTGAAAAAATCTTAAACGCACGAAAGGGATAACATTTAAAACCACTTAGTGCGGTGCTCGCTAAGCGGCGGGTTCGGATAATCCTCGGCACGCCGAAGGCCGAGTCGAGTAATACGCGAGGTGCCGACCGCGGTAAACATCATAAATTGATATACTCCTGAATTATTTTTGGATGCTATATTGTGAAGAGGAAAACATAAAATGAGAAATGAATATTATCTAAGAGAAAATTGTTAGTAAACGCATCTGCGTAGCCCAAGGTCAATTTCAGTTCCTGAGTCGTACAGTACAGTGAAACTCACACGGAAAATTTTCCGACCGGCAGCGGACACGCTGACAGATATTTCAGTAGTATTCGTATGAAGGTTGAAGTTCGTGCGCAAGTATCCAGAATTCTTTACAAAAAGAGAGGACATTCAAACGAAAATTACTTTAAGACACAAAAATAGACTAAACTTACCAACATCGCGGCTAAAAATGCACTCCAATAGTACCTTTGTCATGTCCATAAAAATTTATAATAAGCTACCCGAAATCATAAAGAATTTAAACAAATATAACGTCTTTATCAATAAATTGAAACTGTTCCTTATAAATAAATGCTACTATAGTATAAGCGAATACTTAAATGATAATTTGTGAGTAACTAACTATTCAATATGTAGCGTCCAATAAATAACTTACCTCAGTATAATAAATATTAATTATGTAATAGATAAAAATAATAATAAGTAAATAAAAAAATAATTAATAATCTAAAAAAGTAAATGGTTTTTACAGTGTTACTAAATAAATAAATGTAAATAATTACTTAAAAATACCCTTACCGTAGGGATATTAAATATCAAAAACGTATTAAGTAAATAAATAAAAAAAAAAAACATTAAGTAAATAGAACAATAATTAACAATTTAAAAATAAATGGTTCTACAATGTTACTAAATAAATAAATGTATATAATTATGTACAGTAATTATAACTGTTAATTTCAATTCTGTATTAATAAAACAATTTATCTTACTAAATACTTAACTAATAAGCATATTTATGACAATAAACAGCCAGTGTTCTTCCTCCTCTCTCCTACTTGATCTATGCTGTGCCCGACAGGGTCCATAATTGTGACTAGTATATTTAATTCCTTACCAACTTTATACATTATGGTACGCAATAAAGAATTGAGAATTGAGAAGGTACGCTCCGGAGCTGCATCCACGTGTTCCGTCCGTACCGATGACCGAATATGAGACCACACAGTAAAGAAAGAAAGAAATCATAATTATTTAATTGGCACATGTCACTCGTTCACACAACAAAAAACGCGACAATGCGTGTCATATACCACATGTCTGCTTACCCTTTTCAGTGAAAAAGCTAGTAGTAACCTTTTACAAACCACAAAGTACTAGGCTACTATAAAACCTAAAAGATCTCACGACAGTCACCAAACCAAAACGGCAAAGAAGCTACATACAGCCCCAAGGTTTAACATTGACTCTTCAAGAAGTACTAGGACCCCATAAACATCGCGTATGTGTCGGCACTGTCAATCAGTGAGGCTCGTAAACAGGGCGCTACTGGGAACAACCACTTGACACACGAGTGTTTGTAGCGAAGTGGTTTGAGTGGGAACTATATTGTGAGGAGAGTGATTTTATAGTGCATGCTTGTTTTTGTTGGACGTTGAAATTCGATGTAGAAAACATTCACTAGTAAATTGACTGATGCGAGCACTGCTTGATTGCTGAACGGCTTGGGTTTGGTCTCAGGTAGTGTAAAGTATCAATTCTGATTTCAGATTTGTGATAATCTTGCTGACTATTAATTACCATGTCATGGCATGGCATGACCTAAAACTAGAGCATGGAGACGCCTCGGCGGCCACTGCTAACTAGAAGTAACATTAAATTAACACTTTTCATGCAAACTAAACAAGTCACTGTTGTTAAACTTGCAGTTTGAAGACAGTCTGTGACAGAAGTGGTGCACTCAACGCACTTTTGGTAGTACGAATTTTCTTACAACGATATCGTGCTCTGTGCATCTGGTACTATCATTTATGGCAGTTTTCTCTGTAATATTAATAGGGACATGCGATTTTTTTTGTTTCCCAATAAAAAACTCGGCTCACATAAAGTGGTGCAGTAGTTACTGAAGCGCGCCAAATGGTCGGTGGTTCGATACCCGTGCCAACGGTACGTGGCGATTAGCCAGCCCACTCCGGTTGTGTCGCTCTTTAATTATGATCACGCCATGCCCCGGGGGTAGGCAGGGTTAGAAGTTGAGCAATACGGCCGTCATACCACAAATTTAAGTAAGTTCGATCCCCGTGCCAAGAAAACGACTGGTTGTGATAACTTTCTACTAGCCTATTTCAGACTCATTTTCAACTTCAAATTATCAAAATGGGATTGAATCTCCACATTTAAAAATGAAGGCATCGTTAAAAATACGGTTTCGATTCGTCGATTTTCTGCAAAAGCAATAGATTTCAGACGAACTTCAATATCCATTGCCGTTTCACTAAAAACATCGATGAACATTCTCTACATAAACCACGTATTGGACATTAAACCACGCAAACAGCCATTATTTCAAGCGCACACACATGTAGCACAAAACTCTGATATTTATGAAGACTTTAAGAAAATACGTTAGAAGCCGCCACTAACACGTTTAGGAGTAAATTCTTTACATGACGTGTTTACGGGCGAGAAATATTTGACACAATAAAGGCCGAACATCGCACTTTTATTATTCTCAATACATTAATTTATCTTCATATTTCATACTGAAAGCTAACGGCCGATGGAGGGGAGGAGGGAATCTTATCGACTCATGCGTGTGAACGGAAAATTGTTCGTGGACTAGATTGAGTGTCCGTGTCTTTACATCATAGAAATAAAATTAATGCGTAAAACCGCGGATTAATTTTATTCAATGTATTTTGTTTGGGAATTAAACTTCTAATTATGTGTTTTCTTCTTATTACAGGTATGTGACCTATGGTTGACTGCAGGTAGGCTTACCAGCAAACGGGTTTAGGAATATTAAAGAAGATTTAATTATGATTTCATACTGATCATGCAATGTGACGGCTCAAGGAAAGAACCCAGAATTAAAGAACCGTTTTGCCAGGTATCTACATCTGAAGATTGCTGTTATAAAATATAAACTTATTTATTTACTTCTTTCCAGATATCAAACTATGTCCGATAGAAAAACGCTTCGTTTTCTCGTATAAGAAGGTTAATTTGTTAAACAATTTTCGCCCTAATAACATCGATAACACCAGGCTGCACAACAAAAACCTTTGCAATTAAAAAAGAACCTGTGCAATGGCGGGTCGGATCACGACAGCAGATAAAAAATGGCGCTCGATCATTTTGAATTTTATAAAAACTCTCTCCAAACAATATTTCAGGGCTTCGGTTACAAAAGGCTGGCTGATAATAGGATCTTTGTTATAAAAGACTTGTCATTACCGCGCGGTGGCCATGATCGATGCGATGACGTCGCCACTAGCTTCCCGCCAAAATTAACGTCAAGCTACACGCCTCATATTGGAACATTCTGGAACATTCCAGAGAGTTACAAGGGCCTGTTTGATGTTAGGAGGTATATTCAGGGACGTAATTAACTAAACAAATTAAAGTTATAAAAAGATTCATTGAATTTAAAACATGAAAGGTTATTATTTGGATTGCTTTTTGAACATTTGATAAGTAGTTAAAATATCCTTAGAAATAATAATGAAGCTAGTTTTCTTGATAATAACTTGATTTTATTTTCGTATTAGTCAGATTATGTGTCAGATTAAAAAGAAGGCGATAGGTAATAAAAAAAATCAAATGAATGAAATCGTAGATTACATAGGTAAGCAGTAAGCGGTGATAAATTTAAAGAAAATCAAAGTGTTTCCGCTCGTTTAGTAAAAAATCACTTAACTAATGTTTGGAAGAAAGCTTTTAAACAAAGTAATCCTTGTTTAGAGTCTCGCGAGTAAATTAGTTGAGGCAAGGCAACTCTTAAGGCGAATAGCGGATTTTATCAAAATGACTTTTAAATCAAGTCAAATTAAATTCCTAACGCCAGATGACAGATAAAGACTTTACGTGAAAAACTTTACAGCTTTAGACCAAAAAATTAAGTTTATTGCATTTTCAAAATAATATGCGAATAAGAAAAGAAACTATTACAAAAAGGTGTCTTGAATTTGTTTGCCAGGTGCCATAATAATTAGGTTTTGTAAAAGGATTTTATTCTATGTAACTAAAGAAATCACAAATGGACAACCTTAGGGTAGCAAACCGCCCCTACAGCTGATTTGCTGCACAAGCAGCAAAGACCGGTGTGAATGTAGTAATAGTCGGTAGCGCGGTAGTCAGTGCAGAGAAAACAGATAAGTTTTGTATCGATTGAGTTCCACGAGCTTAGTTAACTTCAATACCGATGCCAAGGCAATAAGGTAATAGGTTAACTTCAATACTCCAATAAGTAAGCGTATAGCGTAGGCATCATTTCCAAATTGTTTCTTTTTTAATGAGATGGCAAAACCAACGACCAGAGGTCCACATTAGCCCCGGATCCAAAGAACTCTACGTCACGGAGCCTTTTTCCAACAGTTGGATGACAGTAATTATACTATTAATTTCAAATTATGATCTCATACACGGTACAGTCAGCAACAAAATTAAAAAATAGTGGTTTCGTGATGTGATCTGAATACACTCAATATTATTTGATACAAATATTCCGCTTTTCATGTCAGTCATGTCAGATTTTCTGAATTTAACAAATTGTTACATTTTATTTTGTTTCAGTAAAAACTGCAGTTTTGATCAACGTTTATCTAACGTACCTAAAAAAAACTTCTATATTTGGCAATTCAAAATAACAACCATGCACAGTTCAGTAAGTTACAAATAAGCTGTAGATACAGTTACAATTTTTGTTTGTTACATGTCGGTACCTACTTATTATGGTTGTACACACAGACCTGATTCGCTCTGTTCCCCGTACTAGTATAGACTGTATTACGGTGGAACAGTTTTCCTCGTTCTCTGTGATTGTACATATGGTAGCATAATTGTGACAAAATAACATTTTAATAGAATAAAGGATTTTAGGAAATAAAAGCAAAGCAAAATATAATATAACTTAAACAAGGGGTAGGCAAACATACAAATAGTGAACTTGATTTTTGTTAAGTTGTAGGTAGATGTATAGTATACGCAAATATTTAGATGCTTAGTTTGTTTACATTGTGTTTGGTTATACTTTTACAATGTTTGTGTAATTAAGAATACTAGTGGCAAAATATATTTAAAGTTGAAAATTAATTAAATTAAAAATAGGTCATTATTTTTAGCGATTATCTTAATGTGTAGAAAGTGTACGTTGTATGTAAAGTGACTTGAAATGTGTGAATGTACATAATATGTATACCTATTCTCTACAATGTCTGAAATTTTTGTATTTAATTTTTGCTTTCTTGACATTTTAATTGTGAATTTGATTTTGTATTGTATTATTTTGATTGTGCTTTTGATTTTTAATTTTGTATTTAATTTTGATTTTGATTTTGTTTTAAATTTTTGTATTTAATTTTGATTTTGCTCTTTATTTTTTAATTTAATTATGACTTTAATTCTGTTTTTAAATTTTGAATTTAATTTTACTTTAGACTATTTATAACCTGTAACATGTATTAATTATTTTATGGGGCATGCGGTGCTAACCTATAAGAAATTGTAATACTAACCCTTGATATAAGAATCTTTTTTGTTAGTGTAACAGTATATACAATTGTTGGTTGGCCAAAGAAAATAAAATAAAAAAAATAAAAAAAATGTCGAACTTTTCCTTAAACTTTGTGTATGATACCAACAGCCGGGCACTGTGACATAATTATTTGACCGCTTAGCAAAAGTTCACTGAACTACAATATTTCATCACATCAGCTTATAAAGTTCCATTGATGTCCACCCTAGCAAGCCACCTCTGGCCCGGCCTGCGCGCCTGGTACCGTCGTCACACTTGCGCGTCGCCGCTAATCCTCCGCGGGTCACATCTGCGTCCTTTGTCCGTCATACCTACGTCACGTCAGACCTACCTACCGTGGGGTGTAAAAAGACCCATCAGTAAGCTGAAATCTACGCATAATGAAGTGAGTTTTATCAACTAGCTTAGAGAGACTTGCTCGGAAATGACAAATGACGGAAATTAAACTTTTTTGCTTTGAAAATTCTCTGTTTGCACACAACAGACTATGCTATTGACTTTGTGGAAGGGAATGGATGGCGTAGCGTATTTTCCTTAAGAAACAACCTTAGTTACTAGGTACAAAAAAATCATTTACATGTCAGAAATACTATGTGACACTACTTTTTACACCCCTTATAAAATATACGAAGTTAGCAAAAAAAAAACTGGTATTCGAAAAATTAAATACTGGTATTCAGCTGCATCAGGTTAGACTAGAAGTCGATCCCAACGCAGTTGGGAAAGGCTAGGCAGATGATGATATACGAAGTTAGTACAAAACTTCCCATCACTTGACGATGCAACATTCATTAATTACCAATCAGAGTCCCTCTAAAAGGTCTAAATTAAACCGATCCTTCAGAACACACTCATCGCTCCCCACTTGCGGTGAGACCTCGCCTCCCTCTCGCGGTAGGACCGCGGCCGACAAATCGTTCGAATTAAACTAATTACCTTTCCGAATCGACTAACTCGTGTTTAGGACCTCTTAAAACTAATCTGTGGATTGGCAAAGCGAATAATTTCCACTTTGCGAGCTCGTGATTGGTTTTCTTCAGCGCTCGCTGTACTTGATCATTTAAAGTTGGATTACTTTGATTCTGTTAGTTGGCTGCCATGGTTACTATGGGTTGCTGTGGTTACTGTGATGGTTTGGAGAAATTATTTTTAGTGGTAATTGCTTATTATTGTAGGTATTCTTCAGTGAATAGCCAGTCTTTGATGTTGGTATAATAAAGTTATACAAAATGTTTGTAACATTTCTTTATAAACGCACCCAAAACACCGGTGAAAATAATAACAATAAAATTATAATAGCTGATGTGCCCGCGACCTTCCACCGCGTGAAATTACTTTAAAACTACTAGCTAGGTGAAAAAGTTGGCACACGCACACGACCTAAAACTTGGAAAAAAGAATGATATCTTTACAAAGAATTTATTTTTCATGTTCTTCATAATTTGATGCGAAAAGTAAGCTGTGACCGATGATGATGCGTTGCAATGCACCTTTCCAATACAGTTTTCCTATCTACCACTTCCTTATACTTTTAACTACACTACCCTACCTACCCTACCTTACCCTACCTACCCTACCTGCCTACCTGGCTACTCTACCTACATCGTTTGAATAAACAACACCTTGTCTTTATGCTAGCCTAGTACTTTTCGTCACCAAAAAGACGATTTTAGTCAATATTTCAAAATTCGGGAAAACCATATTTGAGTTATTTATTTGATCATCCCACGGGAACACCACATTTTCCTGGGATCAAAAGTAGCCTATGTGTTAATCTAGAATATAAGCTGTCTTGATACCAAATTTCATCCAAATCCGTTAAGCCGTTTGAGCGTGAAAGAGTAACAAACATACATACATACATACACACACAATGTGTGATGTGATTTTTATAATAATATCGGGATTGACACTTTAAGACACAAATATCTGTGCAGCACTGGTTCTTGTACCAGGCGCTCATGTATTACAAGAGCTACAGCATTCGAAAACGTAAATAAAATATTATTATTTTCTATTTCTAAAATACTTAGAACCGTATCATTCGTGCAATAAGCACATACTCCCAAACTACTAGTCAAGCCACATCCTCCAATAGAAACAGTTGCCTGCATATTGACAAGAGCACGTCCCAACTTGAAGCAACTTGTTACGTTTAAAGATGCGGCTTTGTGACAAGTCGCAATTGATCGCACTTGGTCGCATCGCATCGTATCGTGCGACAGTGACTTGTCATCCATCACAGACGAACTGGAAGCACGCCAATATCTTGGCGCGATAACACGGCAGGAGGTAGATATGTTTCTCTAATTTGATTGTAAATAAGTTATTTCAAGGCAAATGTGCACCGTTGTTAAACGAATCAGACACTGTCAATAAAATTGTTATTTTTTTTAATCTTGGAATTGACTCAGACTTTAAAGGAATAGTAATACACTATGTGCCTGGTTTAAACCACCAACCCGCTCCCTACGATACGTACAAATTAAAGATATTCAACCTAAATTATGGGATCAGAAGAAAATTGTAAGTGCTTACCATATAACTGTTGTTTAACATTTTATATTACACGTAGTATGATAAAGCATTAATAAACTCAACACAAACACGAAGTAATTAATCTCAGCTCACGTTAATAACAATCGTAACTCGTTCAAACTGTTAATTAATATTTTCATTCATTCGTTCACTCACTAACTTATAACGACCGTTCACTCGGAATGATTTAATCTCCACGGCGCGCTCTGATTGGCTAGCGTATTTTTAGATGCGCCAATAATTGATTGGTATTTATTTAAGGGTCTGTTCGCTGAGAAATTCCAGACACTTGTAATTTATTTGCGAGTGAGTTTATAAGTGTTTTATTTACGTACTATCACAATTTTATTAAGTTCTTTCCACTCTTAACTTTGTATAAAAGTTGTATTTTTGTTCATAAATTGACTTTCATCTACTTTCAATGTTATATTTATCCGAGTGTAATTGAAATATTTGCAGTTACAGTCCCTACATTTGTTAAAATTTGAACTTTGTGTTGAATAGCGTACATTTTATGTTATAGAATACTAGCGCCTAGCGCCCCGCCCCGGCATCGCACGTGTAGTAGAGCATATTATGCCAACATGTTTTGTCTGTCGTAGGGTCGCATCAGTTTTGTGCGTCGAAAATGTGGATTAGATTTCAATGAAAATAATGTCTACACTACTTGAACTATTTTAATGTATTTTATTATGTAGATATGATAAACATAAAAACGAACTAAAATATTTCTTTATATACAACATTGATAACTTCTGCCGGATTACGTGTAAAAACGAACATATGCTTTGTTAATAGTCATTCCAAACACTAATTTTATTGGAATTGGAGAAAAAGAAATTCTGAGGGCAACAGAAATACATCATCTGTGAAACTGTCTAACTATGACGGTTCATCATATTATACAGCCTGGTGACAGACGGTCAGACAGACAGCGGAGTCTTACTAATAGGGTCCCGTTTTACCCTTTGGGTACGGAATCCTAAAAACTAATCCAATTGATACATTTTACACACAATCAATCGCATTATTGGTATTATTGATGCAAACTAAAGCCAGGCTGAATAATTAAATGTAATTTAATTAATATTGACTTACCTAAAGTTTTCAGTCTCTCAATTTATCCGATTTTATTCTAATTTTATTAAGTATATTTTATTTTTATATATTATGAATATACTATGCTGACTATTTTTTTAACTGTAAACCATTATTTAAATTTTATTTTCAATGTATTTAACAATTTCATTAATGTTTGCATGCCTAATATAAGGTAGATTGTACAAGGTTCACCCATGTTATCGTTACATCTTATTTTATATACCTACAATCTATGTAAATAAATTTTTACTTTACAGGCTTTGACGTCCATTGTAGAGAAAAATAAACTAACATCCTTTTGTAACTATTTTTTTATATTATAAAGCTCAGTTCAAACATTTTGCTGATACATACAATACATTATTAACTAAAAATTTAGCTTAGAATACTTTCCTTTAAGAATTTTTGCATTATTGTTTTTAAAACTGTAGTTTCGATTCTTGTTAAAGTATGCTTTTAGAAAAATTAAAGGAAAATATTTCATAGAGCATTTCTCGTTGTTGGGAATATAATGGAGTGACGACTCTTGTAGTTTAAAGTGCACTTGCTGCGGTCGGTCTATAGATGGGTAACCGTTTTGTTCACAGCATAAGTCTGTGTAATCATAAGTCCGTGGCGTGCTCAAAGCACATTTACCCTTCAAGTCTTGTAAATACATAAATTATTAGTATGATAACACTGTATGAATGTTCATAAATGCCATAGTTAAGATAGGCCTAACTAGACGAGCAGTGATCATCATTCCACATCTTACCAAAACAAAAATCACTAAACCTTTTTTTTTTTGGGATGGGAAATCATCAAATGACTCCTCCCGCTCTGGGCGCAACGGAAGGGAGTGTCAGACTTTTACTGATTAAAAACCATCCATGTTCCTTCTTTTGCCGTTCCAGGGCCGCGGTATCTCTTTCAAACAGTTCCGCAGTCCTGGCAGGCGTCGGCCCTTGCGGGCCTCTCATGAAAATCACTAAACCTATTACCACTTCTTACAATTAACCAACAACTTTTCGACAAGAAGAACATGAATCCCTAACTCCCTCACTTATGCCCAGCGCGTGTTGACAGCTCCGTCCCCTGCGCAAACAACGTAGACAAAACAAACATCCTTTGTAAAGCACTGGTTCCCAACCAGAGGACCTCGAAGGCTAAAATATGATCCACGAATGGCTCAAAATGTCAAGCTAAGAAATTTGGCGAAAGATTTCCATTTCAAATGTTATAGTTTCCATTAAAATACCACAAAGGTTCACATAGGTATAAAAAATATCCCTGCTAACAATGTAAAAATCAAAGTGTTCCCTGATCAATTATATTGCTTGAGGACCACTGTCTCAGAGCCTCAGGAACATTGGCCCTGGAGTCCTACAAACATTGGTTCCTAGAGACCTCAGGACCAAAGTTTTGTGGTCCTTCCTTCTACAAAGTTGTCGCAATTTATCACCGTCGCTGCGTCGCACACTTGCTGCTTACCCTATATTTCATAAGCACTTAAAGTTGCGAGTAGTTCGAGGTTTGCGTCAATCATTCTTTGTGTGTACATATTTAATGGATTACTTCTTATGAGTACGCCATGGAGTTTCTCCGCAGTTGTTTTCTGAGGGCGTTTTATAACTGCAATTGCATGGACTTTTTCCTGGCTGTGAGATGTCGTAGGCTATCATTACCAGTTTATTGACTTACAGTAACGAAGTTAGCGGAGTTTAGCTACTTCACCGGGATATTTTCGTAATTGAAAGCGCCCCACTGATGGAATTATTAAAAGCCTTTAAGTAAAAGAAAAACGCTATTAAGAGACTCAAATACTTTTTGCTCGGCAAAGACAGATTTCGGACGTTAAAATATTTCGCTCATTAAGTTTTAAGTCAATTTGTCTCAACATCCAACGGAATTGCTGTAAAACACCACTTTAAATTTTCTTGCAACAAAATTGAAAATAATTATGTAAGTGGTCCGGAGTAAATTAATAAATTAACCCCTCCCCAAAGATCTCAGTCACTCTTGCTAAGATAATGATATCTGCCATAATAGCGCCCATTATCATAATAATGGCACAACCCTTATAACCGTTACGGAGTAGGCCCGCTACGACGCTACGAGTGCTACGACGCTACGCTGTTGCGGCGTAGAGCCCATAGTCGGCTGATTTTATGAACATTTTCAACAATGTCGGAGTAAATGATTGTATAGAACTAAATTATGTTGGTTTTAAGAATATTCGAGACTTGTTATTTTACTTGATTAATTGTTCGCATTGTATAGAATTTAAGTCTCTGACTAATTCAGTTGAAGTTTTGTTCATAGTTACCTTTATTCTCAAATATCTGTTAAAAGATGTGAGAAGTAAAGTTGTGAAGCGTCTGCCGTTTTGTTTCGTTCATTTGCGAAATAGTAAAATATTCATTGGAAGCCAAACGACTTAAAATCGGCCGAACTTCATTATTATTCAAACGGAATATAAAAAGAGAAGGAGGACATTAAATGGCCCATAAATTATTAATATTACGGAAAGCAGTTTGAAACAAAAATGTGAAATTTATAAATAAGAAGGTTTAAAAGGTTGATTTGATGCTTGAATAACGAAATTAATAAAATAAGTGGTTAGTAGAGTAAGTTAAAAAGTAAAGTATAATTATTCATTCTATTAACTATTAACTATTTATGAGTTTTTATCGGTGTCGTTAACTATTTAAAATAAATTATAAATCACTTTTAATGATGATAAATTATTGTCACATGAGTAATCTGTTAAATAGTGTAAACCAAGGTCGCTTCTTTTCTAAATCCTACTTGAGTACGAAAAGCTACAGCGATTTCTGAATTGCGACAAGTGACTTTTAACCGTCAATATCCCTTTAGGGAATTCAGACCTTTCAAATGCCAAGTCAAGCGTTCATCGCTTAACCATCCAAAAACGCCGTATAAAACCTTTTCCACATGAGTTTAATGACTCCCTTCATAATTGTAAGCTCGTTATTATTCATATGTTTCAGCATGGAGTCATTTCATGGTGCTCATGACGGAGTAACGCTCGTGTTATGGGCATTACTTTGAGTTTATAGCCCCGTGGAGGCTCGGCGGTTGTGACGACATAACGAGTGTGAGCATGGTAGCAAGAGTGTTGCTATGTTGCTACAGGGTTTAATTTACGAACATGTAATATGATCTTCATAGTCAACTTGCTTGAAGTTAAATATTAAAATCGCTAAGAAAACCAATGACGTCGAGTATCGTGAATGCGCTAACACACTAACATTCAGGTTCAACGACAATCTTGTCCATCTTCATAAGTTACCTCCGTCCACTGCGCACAGTGTCCGAGACTAGCATATAAAATGCTTACAATACCGAATACTCTATAGTAGTATCTACTAAGTACTGAACCCAAATGTGATCCTTTTACCTGAATTAGTTTCCTGAGCCTGTGAGCCTCCCGGTCACCTGGAAACTGACAGTTACATTACTAGGTAACCTATCTTAACGTAAATAATTATACAAACTGACGCCTTATTCGCGTGGGGGTTGCCAGTAATCACAGAACGTCACCTCTGCTGAAGATATAACATACTAGTAACACACTAAATGTGTAAACACACGTGTACTGATTGAGTGCTATGCACCGGGCTACTATTCTATGTTTGAAAATCACACAAACGCGCGCGCACACACACACAAAAGCAAACTATTTAGTGTGATGTAATTACAACAGTTTCACGACTCATCGTGTGCGTGCGTATAGTTTCGGTAGTGAATGAGACACAGTTGTTCCGGCCGCCTGTCCGACCGCCGTCACCGGCATTATCGGCACAGAGGCGGCACACAAGCGGTACGGTCACGAGCACTCATATATACACACACTTAGCAACTTTTAAAAGGGACTTTCTAGAACTATTATATGATTGTAATTTTATGTTTTTCTGAATAATAATATTATACCCAGAATGAATTTCAGTAACGAAGAAGGTTGGACAAGTACTCAGAATATAATTATTATAGTGCACAGGTCGCTGTTTTTGTACCTCTCGCAATCCGATTGGAGGGCAATACGACACGACCGGAGAGAGCTCAAGTGCAGGATCAATGGTTTAACGTGCTTTCCGAGGCACGGAGATGTTGCACAACCAACTTCCCAATTCTGGGATACTACTGAGAAATTCGTAATAGAAAAACCTGTTAGCATTTTTAGAGAATCGAACCCAGGATCATGCGCTCAGCAGTCGCAACCCATACTATTATGAAATAGATCTTATCTCAAAGTTGCAACGCTATTCTACGAGAAAATCGTCTTTGTAAGTGTACCCAAATATTGTTGCTGAAGACTGTACGACAGCGCTACATAACCGCAAGTACAAGCTGACTGTTGTTCTGTCATTGTGCTCCAGCTTGAGCGGTTGTCTGGTTATTTTGAATTGTTAATGTTAGTTATTTATTTTAACATAATATTTCTCAATGAAAACTGTCGTAGTTCATTTGTGAATCAAAAAAGAATCGACAAAATCACGTACTTCCAAACAAAATTTCATCCCCTGTTTGAATCAACAGGATGAATTCTTAATAATCCTTCATAAGTGCCTGAAATACGAGAGATGTATTTTTTTTTATTTAAGAATAATTTATTTAAAAAAAGATTAGTATTACAAAAAGTGTATATTTAGGCGCAGTAGAATTATTTCCCATACATATAATGGTATAATTCGGACGTATAAACTATTACTAAAATATATTCAACAGTTGCAAGTAATGATAGTTCAATTCGAATCTTTGGTAGACCAGCCCGATCTAGGTTTGTTTAAACCTGTTTCAGGCCATCACTTTACAAAACACAATGTAATTAGAAAAGTAAATTTATAAAATAAAATAAATCTATTTACAATAGCTATAAGTATAATAACTGTATGTATAAAATATTTAATAATAGTAGGTATAGTTACTTTGACAGTCAGTAAAACACTGCGTTATTTTAATCGTGTTTTATGTCTATCGAATTTCTCTATTTTTCTACACAAATATTGTGAGACCTCAGGCTCTGGTAGACTAGATACAGAAGTCGATCAACTAGAGTTAGGAGCGGCCTATTGTCCAGCAGAGTAATTAATCTAACTACGACCGTCAAAGTTTATTAACAGTCAGATTGAAGAGATTTACGACAAACTTATCTTTAATCCCGGAGGAAGTATTAGAAGTTTTCAGTTGTTTGACATAACAAGCTTTAACTGTTTAAGTATCTTAAGATTCTATCAGTCAGAGGAGGGAGTCCCTTGAGAGCAGGTGTCCTCACAGAGGGAAGTCCATGTTTCAATATAATTTATGACAGGGCTGTAGTTGGCTAGTTAGGAAGAGCGAGGGGCTGGCTGCTAGCTGGATAATTTGCTTGTCCTTACCCATGTCATGGTCTACTTATGTGCCCAATTTCCTCCGTTAATGCGTGAATCTGTAACAGACAGAGTTACAGTCCAATTTATATATTAGTATGGATTACGGTACATTCGAAGCAATATTGTGAAATGATGTAACAAAAGCTGCAGATATTCCCGATTATGCCATTAATTACTATTAATGGCATAATACGAATACTGTGTAAATAATACGTTTCTACCTGATCGCATACGATTTTATGACGCATTTTTTTTTCAAGTTTTCTTAAATTAGATATAGAACTATATAAGCTTCAAGGCTGCTAGTTAAAACCCGCAGCCTAGAAATTATTCGACCAATGCAGTTTCAATCTCAAACACAGACCGTTCAAAAACCTTTTCCGATGTCATACCATATTCATGTAACTATTAGGACAGGCTTCACAGTTTTCAGAGTAACCTCACACGTGTTACATTTTATTCATGCCGAATTTAAAACGGACAAAAGTTTCGACCGCCAAACTAGGCAACAAAGAGTGGGCCAAACCGGCCCACTGTGTACACAGCGAGTGACCCACGTCAAGCCAGCAAACATGACCCCGAGGACCTAAAGTCACACAATGCGTTTCAACCCATTGTCGGCGAAAACAGTCGGTTTGACAGCGGGAGGAGGGTTGAATCTCATCTGCCTTCACGTGAAGGGTTACTTCTGGTCCTTTTGACCACGAAGTTGTGTACAGTTGAGGGCTAACGTGTCAATCAGTGTTTGTTGGCCGGGATAGTTGATTTTTAATTTATTTTCTTTCACCATCAAAGGGGTCCTTATTGTATTAATTACAGTATTTTTTTTTCATGTGTCCTCGTTAAAACAATAAATAATGAATTTCTAACACAGCAACAGTTAACGTGTCACTTACCTTACAAGGGCACGAACCCTCGACGTTGTCATTTCACAGGGTTAGAGCCATCAGGTCATACTTATAATCTGGTCATTCCCCTGCCCATATCGCAAATTTATTTGTGATTGGTGCAGCGTGTATTCGTAATCTTCCATACTTCTCTATTACTAAGTCGTAATAAAAGTGTTGAAGTCACTCAATGGACTAAATGACTTCAACAGTCTTTGTTCCAACCAGAAGCCAGTACACTTTTTGTACTGGTTTCTGGATGGTTTTATTGGATAAAACCATCCTACACTATACAACTATTTACTAAAACATCTTTTTATCTATTTGATTCACTACCAAATTGCCATCTTTCGCGACATGAACGGAAAAATATTATCAGATGTCGTCGAAATACACTTTGTCGGTGTCAAACGGACCGTTTGACGAGCTGACGACTAATTTAAAAATAAAATGAAACCAGCTTTCGATGAAAATATTAAAAAGCGGCCAAGTGCGAGTCGGACTGGCCCATAAAGGGTTCCGTAGCAGCAAGTAACATAATATAAAAGTTCTTGTAGTTCGTTATAACTTTGATCGATGTTTTAATAATAGATATCGTATTAAAAAAAACTACCTTACTAGATCTCGTTCAAACCAATTTTCGGTGGAAGTTTGCATGTATACATCATATATTTTTTTTAGTTTTATCATTCTCTTATTTTAGAAGTTACAGGGGGGGGGGGCACACATTTTCCCACTTTGGAAGTGTCTCTCGCGCAAACTACTCAGTTTAGAAAAAAAATGATATTAGAAACCTCAATATCATTTTTGAAGACCTATCCATGTATCCATAGATACCCCACAAGTACGGGTTTGATGAAAAAAAATTTTTCAGTTTCAGTCTACCTAAGTATGTGAAACCCCCAAAATTTATTTTTTCTTTTTTCTATTTTTGTGTGAAAATCTTAATGCGGTTCATAGAATACATCTACTTACCAAGTTTCAACAGTATAGTTCTTATAGTTTCGGAAAAAAGTGGCTGTGACATACGGACGGACAGACATGACGAATCCATAAGGGTTCCGTTTTTTGCCATTTGGCTACGGAACCCTAAAAATTATCGGCGGAAGCATCCTGACACGTTTGTACAGTGCAGCGGTTAGATAAATAAAAACGCTGCATTTGTTTATGTGGTTTGTAATATTATCCGTCGTATTCATGTGAAAACATTTATTCAGCAGTAGGTTTTTACTGGGAATTTGTTTTATCAATTAAAACATAAAACGCTTTGGTTATACTGATTACAATACGAATATATATATAACTAGCTCATTCCCGTGGATTCGCCCGCGTGGAGGTTGGTATCGTCTCTAGGGAACGTACAATAGTCATTTAAAAAAAGGTATTCTTTGTCCTGACCCAAGTCATTGTATCTACAGTGTACCTCATCGAAATCCGGCCAACCGTTAAAGGCATGAAAAGGTTACAGGTTTAAAGGTGGAACAGACAGAATTACTTATGGATTTATATTTTTAGTTTGTATTGTTCGCTCGTATGGTATACAATACAAACAATTCTATACAGTCGAACAGGAAAGAGTTTTCTACTATTTTTGTGGCAGCATGTGGCTGTAACAATTTACCAGGATATCGTATTTATGGGACCAACATATAAACTAGAACGATTGCTAAAAATATGAGAATTGCGGTAAACACCGCATATTTCAAGTCATTACAGCCCTTAGTGATGACTAGAGGTCGGATGCATATTTAACTTTTGCGCGTTGTCAGTATGAACCGCGCTTAAGTACGGCTAAAGTTCTGGTTTATATAAGTAGTTTTTATTTTCATTTTAATTTTTTACTTCAAATGAATGGTCATGTTTACTATTTTGTCCTGTTATATTCGAATACTCGTATTCAGCAGTAAAATTTAAAATCAAACATTTTATAACGTGTTATTTTAAATAAATTTCTTGCCTGGTTTTAAATATTCACTGTGCTTGTGAGCAGGTACTAACTACATTTTATTCACACTGTATTATTTATGGTACACCGCGATCCCGGGTCAAAATTGTCATTTTAAGAAGCCACTTCGTTACTTTTGTGCCCTAAGCTGGGAAAAAACGTACTTTAGATAAATATGCATCCAAGTATCCGATTTCTAGTGATGACTGATGATGAACACAAATGGTTCGCAAAATAATTTTCTCCTCATACTTGTTTTTCAAAAGTCTGTGTACGTATGTAGTTCTGTAAAACGTTTGACCAATGTTAGTCTAACGTGTAACACAATACATAGCTCGACAGAGCTCAGACAATGAAGCGTCATGTTACTTCGAACATTTGTAACCCGAGCGACGCACTTAGTGCAGTTATGAAGCTGGATAAATTGGCATGATATATTGTATTAGAGTTTGTGAGTGGACGTCCCACGTTGTTTAAACTGTCTCGATATTGCACAAATACCGTCAACAGTCACTGTTGACGAGTACGAATTCATGAAACGTTCGTCTAGCACAGTGCTAGACGAACGTTTCATGAATTCGTACTATTCACTGCTAGCGTTTTACTCTTCATAAAATCTATACTAATATATAGAAACATAAAGTTTGTAAGTTTGGATGTGGGGGGTAACACACGGAACTACAGATCCGATTCCAAAAATGATTTCACTATTGGGAAGATTATCCCAGAGTGTCATAGGCAAGCATAGGCTAGGCAAAGCGTTCCCGTGGGTTAATTACCGACCATAACGCGAGCGAAGCCGCGGGCAAAAGCTAGTCCTCAAAATGAATCACTTACTCAATTTTTTAAATGATGATCAGAATAAAAATAGATTATTTATAATTTTACCAAAACATTCCATACTCAAACACAAAGTTAGAACCACTACGCGTTTAAAAAACGATAACTTGAACTATCTATTTTACTAATAAAACAAAGCTCAACCAAATCTACCTCTCCACATAAAATGCTGGCTGTATGTAACACGTCTCATATGTTGTTTAATGTTAGCGAGCGGTCGACAGGCAGGTCGATCGATCACTTGGCCAACCGGTATGACTAGTTGACTGGTATCATGTATTGGGTAATTGACTGATTTTAAATCTTTGTGTTGTTAGATATTCACTATTGCAAATAAATGAACTAAGTCGAACCTAAAATTATGAAGTCAGAGAAGTGTTGTTGGGAAATTTTTTGCGCCAGTTCTTCACTTACTCTGGAATTTAGTGAACATTACTCATTTGGAGAGCTGTGTGTTTAATTACAAAGTATTAATTTAAGGAAAATTAATACTTCAGCATCATCATTCACAGTGATGTCATCCGTTGCTGGGAATGCCCCTCTCTTCATTCTAGTGAAAATTGATTAGTTTAAAACTATACAAATAGAAATGGTCAAAGCAAACTAAGTAGTTTATTTTAAAATGTCAAGATTCTTATATTATTTATTAGCTTCACTTGTAACAAACAATGTAATCAAATCTTAGAAGTAAATTTAAACCTACTTCTTATTGTATACATTATTAATTAACTACGTAACGTGACGTTTAGCTGCAGCTGTGAAGCTACTTTCATAAAATAAATAAATAAACTAATAACAAACTATAAAAGGGCATCGAAATACTCCTCAACATTGTCAGCTGGTAATATGCCCAAGAGACTGGCGGAGTTGCCACGTTGTATGGCAAATCTTAGTCTCTGGACAAAGTAAAAGCCAGCTTTTGGGTTAGGAAGCGTCAACTAGGCGTTTCTAAATTTCCTTAAACAGGCTATGAGCACTCGGACCCCAAGAGAGAGTTTCGACCCCAATCGGCTCGAAAATATAGTTTCCACAAAGTAAAACAAAGTACCAAACATTACATACAAGCTAAGTTAAATCGTCAGATTTCTCCAAAGTGTATATGTATAATGTACCAGGAGCCCAGTACCCGGTAACAGTTAACCTAATTTGAAAGGTTAATGTCTCTATTAGTGCTGCTTCGTTGACGCTTCTAATGGCGCGCTGTATTGGATCACTACCAGGATATCATGTTTGGCAGGAGGTTATATTGACAACGTGGTATATCCATAATCGTGCACGGTTGAAGAGAATATTGGATGTGTGGAAGTAACTTGCTTTCGCCCGTGGCTTCGCTCGTTCACTATCCCATGAGAAAGTACTCCTGAAATAATAAGTATGCTAAGTCATTATCCAGGTCTTGTATTTTATCGAAGCCTGTGTAGTTGTGAAAAGGTAACAGACAGTAAAATTAGTACCTAAGGTTGGCGAAGGAAAACTTAATGAGGAAACATGAACTAATACTTGATGAATATCAGAAACCACCAGAATTTCCCAGACCAGCCCTAGTGAATATCAGCACTGGTACGTCAATGGCGGTCCGTACATGATGGAACCAATCGTCATCTGCCTACATTTTCCCTACTCTGTTGGGGTATACTTCCGTTCGGGTGCAGTTGAACTCCAGTATTTTGCATGGAGCGGCTGTCTATGTGACCTCCACAACCTAGTTAATCACGCGTTAGTATGTCCTCTGTACTAATATTTCACTTGTTTTGTTGAATGAGTGTTTAGTGAAAGTGAATAGCTAGCCAACAGGACTTGGGCTCCTACTCGTAGCTCAGAAACTGGAAACTCGTGTAAACTATGCATGAGCTGGAATCTCCAACCCGGAGGAGAGAATGTGGTGATTAATCTTCTTTCCTTCAAGCATAAGCCCAGGTTTTAGGCATAAGTGAGACAAATTATAGCTTTATCTAAGAACAAGAAACATAACGTTGTAACAAGACTCACAAAAACAGCCAGTCATTACGAACATACCTAATTATGTCACGCAGACACTACTTACAATAATTCAGTGGCGAGCTTATCTGTGTGTCCGGCCGGACACGGCGGCGGCGGGTTGTGTTGTCCAGCGGTGTCCGGGATCGATAAATAGTGTCCGCGAGACACCGGACACGGCTGGTCGCCATTGTATGCTTTCAGCGCAAACGGATCAAATTGCTTTAACATTTCAATATCTCCGTAGTGTTTGTTTAGACATTGTGTTCTTCATTGTTGCACTCGGCATCGCAATTCTCCGTGAGTGCATTGGCTATTGGTAAATAAAGATATAGAATAATGTTAAAATCTCACCAGAGATATAAAATAACTTTTAAAACTCCAGGAGGACACGCCCTACAAGGACATACACTGACCTTATTGATGATGTTTTACAGAAAGAGCAGGTGCGCAGGAGGCACTCACAAACAGCGTGCGTGTATGATCATGGATGGTAGCCGGTGGCGTTCTGTGTTTTTTACCTATCTCCGTGAGAAAAAGGTGTGAGTTTGTATGTGTGTAATATGTTTCTGTCCGAAAAAATGCATCCCAGTTACTTGTCATAATTCAAATGAACGTTCAAAACTAAAACTGTAGCAATACAGGTTGGTAGAACAGTTGTGTCAATAATAATTATGTTTAGGCACGAAATAATGATGATACATGTTTGAACTTTCAGTCATTTCAAGATTGTAATAATGGGAATCAAACTTTATAGACAAAGTTCAACAGTTAACTCATATTAGAGTATGTCTTGGGATCAAATTAACATCATCTGTATATCCCTCGGAGCTACATAAGTTTATCAATTGAGCTTCGCACGTCTAAACTCCAACTCACGGCTTTTATTTCGAATAGACCAGTTACTATACTTTTGAATATTCAAAAACAAGGAAGTGCCACAAGGACAAGGTCACATGGTCATACCAGTGGAAGTACTATATCACCCGTTCCAAAGCGTCTCTATGGAGAAAAATGGGCAAGATAATCCATGTACACTCTTTTAACTTACAAAAGTCTTACAAATCTCTTGCCAAGCTCTTCTAACGGTAGTTGCATTACATCGTGACTGTCAATAATTTACTTTACCAACAATACAGAATTATTATTAATATTATTTTATATTAAATCTGCCTACTCTTGACCGCAATCTAGTCCTGAGGACAGATAAATCACACACACAAACGAATAGGTGATAAGATTACTAAAGAGAATAATTATCAAAGGTATTCTAAATATTCCCATCCACGGAACCGATCTGGGCAAGCTTTGCTTAACCTCGCAGATCGACGCGTGTGGCTGTTATTAGTTAACCACAATCAAAGACAGTCTCTGGCAACAGGTAATAACCAAAAAACAAAAGAAAGCTACCAAAATGAAAATTGATTATAGCATTCTTAATGTTTCCTTCATAGAGAAGTAGTTGTTCATTGACAATTATTATTCGCAGCGGAGCGGGGCCCGCGGCTCGCTCGCTGAATATTAAGTGATACACAAAGTTTTCTTTAATTTCCAACTAAACCGATCTGCGAGCGTTTGTAACTGTCGCCTCGTTTCTTAATAACGTTCGTTTCAAAATAATTAGGCTGAAGGGGATACAAATGGTTATTATTTTTTTGTAAGTTGTTTATGTGTGCGGAGATGGTACCTACTGAGGAACACACATCCAAAATAATCTATTTATCCTCACTAGTTTATCCTCACTAGGGTTTGTGAATGGTAATGGAGAAGACATAATTATAAAATTAAGAAAATGATCGCTATCAGCATTCATCTTTGGGATTTGGAGGAGGCTTGAGACTTCAAATACGACAGGCAGAATGTATGTATTTAATGTATTGGTTTTACTTCGCCTCTATTGTCCCACTGCTGGGCAAAGGCCTCTCCCATAGCCTTCCACTTTTCTCTCCGTGCGGTTTTCTCTGGCCACTCTCTCACAAACGCCTCTAGGTCGTCACGCCAGCGTTTTCTAGGCCTCCCTCGGTGACGACGCCCGTCTTCTGGTACCCACTGCGTGACGACTCTGTATGCGTGTGTGTAGGTATGTGTTTTTGTGTCTGTGTGTGTAGATATTTGAAAAACTCTGCTATCCCTCTTTTGCTGATGACATTTCCATAGTAATGTTACTACCGACAAAAAAAAAACAATTATTGATCATGAGCGGACATTTAATGATAAAATAGACAATCTAATTAATTGGTTAAATAATAATAATTTATCGAGATTATTATACGAGAACCTCGTGAAAGCTGAGAAAGAGAAACAAATAAAATATCTCGACTTGGCACACGAGGTTGTCGATACACGGCATGTGAACTCGGCTATAATTGTGCCGATTGTCGAAACGGCCAATGGCCTTATGGCCAAGAGCTTTGACGACCATCTTTCGAGGCTCTCCTTAGGCCGTTGGATCAAGGGCTCGATTCAGAAGGCAGTACTCCTCGATACGGTTCGCATTGTGAGGTTCCTGTCTCTGGAGCCCTAACCACCGGTAGCTTGGAACCTGCTCCCATAAGTTAATCAATCTTCAAAATCAATTTAATTTTAGAATGGACATACCACAAATTACACAAGTTTAGTGACACAAAGTTTTTAGGAGTAGTAATTGACGAACATTTAGACTGGAAAACTCAGGTTGATATTGCAATAAAATAAATAAATTTGTATACGCTCGCAGACAGATCAAAAAGGTAACTATTATATAAAACGGCATGCCATACCGTGATATATATCAATAACACTAGAAACGGGGTATGACAGTTTAAAAACTTATACTGTGCATATGTTGAGTCCTCGTTAAGGTACCTATGGATTAATTATGTGGGTACCGACCACAACAGAGCATTTGTCGCCCAAAAAAATGTTTACGAGCCATATAGGGGATTCCATCTGATGAATCATGTCAACCAATACATAAAAAGCTTGGTTTGCTACCCTTACCTTCATTATATTTGTATGAAGAATGTATGTTTGTTAGGAAATATAAAGAATTGTTCAAAACAGCAGAGGAAATAAGTTCTCGAAGTCGCCGTGATCAATACAGACTTGTACTGGATGAGCTCCTTAAATTAGCAAAATATAATAAAAGCTGTCTGGCTATGTGTGTGCGTATTTATAATAAACTACCTACTGTATTAAAAATATAAATTGCAGGTTATTCAAGATTAAATTATATAAATGGCTTAATGAAAATATTTTTTTATAATATTATACGGAAGGATTTCTTTAACAAAAATTATAATGTTTTCAAATTTGTTTATTCGTTGAAGTTTGCATACTTTAATAACACCTTTGTATACAATGTTTTAAAACAAAAATTTATTTTAGTTTTTTATTTTGATTTTAATTTATTTTAGACACTTCGCGTGACCAGAGGGCTGGCTCTTTCTTTGGGCAAAGAATTAGCATTGCCATTCAACGTGGCAATGCTGCCAGTCTTCTGGGCACGTTTCCAGATGATAGCGATGCGGAGGAGTACTTTGACGCCTAAGACGTGTCCTATTGTCGTCGTTGTATATATATAGGTACTTTATTTTAGTCTTCTTTTTATATTTATTTTAGTTCTATTTGTAGTCTGTATATAATGTACATAGCAATAATATTAAGTACATAATGCATTTATAATTGTATCAAAACACAAATTAATTATCTTATCTTATAAATAAAGATTACATGTTATATTTTGTGAAAAAAAATAAGTGTTTATTGAAAAAAAATACAATACCTACCTACAATAAATCAATGCTTCGCTAAACAAAATCCCAAATCGAACAAAAACATATTTTCTTCCAGTAAAGGTAGGCTTAGACCTAAATCAGCACATCACTAGACCCGGGGTCTCTCAGACCCCAATCACGTTTTTATCAAAAATCCAATTTTCCAGTATCTCACTACAGGCTCCCAACCCTCCGCTGCTATTAAAAACGCGCCAATATATTATGTTTTTATCTCCGCATTGTCATCGGGTCCGGTAGACCCTCGCTTTTCATTTATATCGTTTTATTGTGCGATTGTAATTGAGTCGGTCGCTGATACGTTGGTATAAACAGTGCGATCAATTATATCGCCATTGAAAGGGTTAGGGCGAGGCTGATGGTGTGTTCATTGAGGCAAATTGCTGTTAATTGATTTGATTTTTATGTTGTAAAATTGAAATATGGTGTTAAATAAATGTTTTTATGTAAAAAAAAATGAAAATTAATATAAAAAAACATAATATAATATCAAACCAGTAATACCTAAAGGGTTAGACAGGTGTATTATGTTACACCTATATTTTAGCCAGTTATATATTACGTCCCATGAAATGGGGGCGAGCCTATTGCCACAAACCAGGCACTAGTCCAGATTCAAAACTACTTTTGAAAAAATTCTGATGGAAAAACCCAATTGCACTTTGCCCAACCTGGGAATCCAACTCATCATAATATTATATTGTTCAAAATCTGACAAGGGTTATGAACTCACAACGATACTTTAAAACCCTTAAACAACGTCTTAAGGCTGAGCTTAATACATAAAAGTATAAATAAATAAACGTAAGTCCCCCAGTGAATACTCGGCCTTATTCTTTGTACACTTTTTATGACTTCGAAGTATAGCACAAAAAATATGAGTTCATTTGTAGAAGTCTGAGCTTTTCTCTGGTGAGCCGGGTGGTACTCCCTCTACTGAGCTGAATTATTTACCGCTGAGAAGAAAGAAACCCAACGATATGCTAACGCTCTCTTTTACATAGAATTATTAAGATTTAGTGCGCTACTCTAGTTTATTGCAGAATTATGCACATATTTTTGTAAACACTGTACTAAATACAGTCTGGTGGGACGTTTTACATTAATTGGAAAATATGTTGCTAAACTGACGTTAGTCTAGAGGTCGCCAACGTGACTTCTAAGTGTGGTTTCTTGTGTTGTGGTTTTTGAGATCCGGCTGTTTGAGTTTATCCATCAAAAAATGCTCAATCAGCCTTGACCAGATTTAATCTAACTGATAATATGATATACAGATAAGTTAATGAATGAATAAATTGACAAAATTATTTTCATGACAAGTGCTGTTTATTTAAAGCATAAAATGTATGAAAAAATCAATTGCTGGGATGCCACCTGTCACCTGTGTTCTGTTGGTTATTAAACCGACTTCTCATAGAACAGGCCTCTGGAGTCTAGATTTTTTTCAACCTGACTTATGTCTAAAGTTTCAATGTCCCTTGCTCCGCGAGGTTAATATTACTACAACATATAGGCCAACCCTACCTACACTCCTGGGAAAATAGAATCGTAATAATATAACGAGAACTCACTTCCCCTCAAAGAGAAACGTAAACATTGGGAACATTAAAACGATATCTACATTAACTACAGTTAGCTACAATAACCGTTTCAGATAACCGTTATCGATAACGTTACCGAGTAACTTCTATGACGGTTACCGTCTAGTGAATCATGAGAAGACTGCTTAACTGTGGTACGCAGGTTAAATTTGTATGGGAGGTGCGTTTTAACTGATAAAGGTATTTTATTAGTTATGGGGTTTTAGAATATCGGGGGGGGGGGGGGGGTACTATTATGTTAGTAATTAATAAGGTTTCGTTTGTGATGCTGTAATTATCATACATTATCTTGTTTTATCTCTTTGTGTATTTATGTCAATGTATTCAGGACCGTCTCATGTCCACATGTAGGCGACCATACCTATAAACCGGATCATTCTCTCTTTAGTAGAAATGATGAATTGCACGAGTAGTTACTGACGTCATATTTCTGCAATCTTTGTTACTTGTAGAATCCTTCCATGCTCTCAGATTCTTATAGCCTGTAATAAATATTATTGTATTGATTTAAGTTAAACATCACATCACGTAAATGGCATGGTATTGTTTGTGCAACATTTACCAATTTTTTTTTTAATAACAAGACAAAATTTATAAAAATCTTAATTCTATGCTATGCCACACAAAATCGTTTATATCTCTGTATTCAAATAGCAGTTATTGTTTACAAATAAAACCCTGTATAGATGCCAAACCACAAGAACAGCTGTACCAATAACAGCTCGTTTAAAATTACAATTTCATGAGAATCTTTCATTAGACCCACAGAACGAAACGAAAATCAACAATTCAAAATATCAGAAAGCAACGCAATCTGCGTCAAATCCCTGGAATCCGAATAAATGAATAACAAAGCACCATGCGACCAATTATTGAGGAAATTAACCAAATCATTGGATCCGCAATCCGAACTAATTGAAAAAAGTTTTAAAGCGCGCCTCCGTCAAATTGTTTCGCGGAGATTTCGCCGCCATTTTAATTTGCGAGCAATTTGTATAAAAATTAAATGTTTAACGTGCTCGCTAATGGGACGGGGGATGAGAGAGGATGGGGCATGTCCCCCATTGTCCCCCATCGTATGATTCGGATCCGCTCCGCTCCTGGTACATTGGCTGCGCTCCCGCTACATTTGCGCGCATTCTTTTCTCGCGTTACATGACATTTTCTCCGTTCATTTGGTTTGGGAAGCAGTTTTTAAATTGCCTCGCGGGTAATTGTGTCCCGTGTGTTCATTTATGCCCGTGATTGTGTCTTTTATTTTTGCAGTAAAAATATTTTCGTAGAAATCGCAAACATGGGTTGAGCAAATGTTCTAATGTTCGTTTATAGAAGGAATTTTATCCTGTAGTCCTGTAAAGCCATCAACCGAACAAAAATCTAGGCTCAGAGCTGCTTCTGAGAAATTCATGGTGGAAAAACTCAATGAAAAGTTTCACTGAGTTTTTTCACCATAATAGGATATCGTCCAAATATTTGAAGAAAGGTAAGTTGTACATGTACAGGTAGGTGTACAACTTATCTTTCTTACAATACAGGCGTGACGGATACAGGAAACATACAGAAAAATAACTCCAGCGAACTATCGTCAGACATGTCGTCACACTTTACGGAAGTGTATGACATACGAGCGCCATTGGCCTGTGTTCGTGTTGCTAACTTATAGTCGAGCCATCTGTCACTAGTTTGTGACAAGTTGTGATCGGGGGAGCCAATCAGAGACGAGGAAACGATTTGTGTAGCGCACCTTATGGGTAGGACTAAAATGATGGAATATTGTCGGTCAATGTGACTTTAGTTACTTTGTTAAAGGGATGACAAGACAAGATAAGGTCGACACTAATAAAAAAATGTTTATGGCGCATAATATTGTCATGATAGTTCAAAAGCATTTAAAATAATTATTATGTTCTTTTTGCTATAACTTTTTTATTTACTATGCATATGTACAATCTTTACAAACTATAATTAGACATATAATAAAAATAAATATACAAAATCCCAAAATCAAAAAGGAAAAATAATAACTGGGCGTCAAAAAGTTCGTCCGCATCGCATACAATATCGTCATCTCGACCTAAAGATCGTGAAATACGACGTATAGGATTTGGTTCGCCAGTAATTTGTCAGAATTTAGAACACATTTATAGTATTAGTTTTACAATATCTATATCTTACAACTTGAGAGATACATATGTCATACAAAAAAATACTAGAAGAAGAATCCGTCGAAGGAATAAGTAAAAAAACAAGTACCGAAACCAAGCTTTTTCCTCGATCTCTAAATCTTTTGCGGGAAAAGATTATTCAAACTCCCATATAAATATGACTTGCTATTTCCTATATATTCAGATTGTTTCAACACATTACGTCCTCCATACATTCAAATTACGATTGTTTCTTACCAGAAAGTACCGTTGCGCCGTAGATCACGGTGGGAGTACTGCTATACGCCTGTCAATTTTCTCGCAGTTTGCGCAGCATGTGTATCTGTATCAGTTAGGATGGCTGCCAGGCGGATTCGCGGCGCGTAAATAAGAGAGCGGAACCAGAGCGGTAGCAGCACTTAATAATAAATTTCTATCAAAAGAAGTGGTGTATGATATAAGATTTAGCGAGTAAACGTAAGACTAAGCTTCCGTATTCAAGATAGAACAATCATTTAAAAGCTTTCGTGTGTATCAACAAGAAAACTCTCGTCTACGACTTCATTCCTACGTTTTACAGAAACTAGATGTAGATATTTTCAAGAGCTATGCTAAATTTATACCATTAACAAAGCCAACGAGTTGTATGTATGTTCGAATCTGTTGATACTAGAGATCTTGGCAGTGGAACATATTTCGCGCTGTGACTATAAGTCATTTAAAAAAAGATAAAAAAAATATCAGTATTCCCTCTTGATCTGAATGTCTTGAATGTGTTTAATTTTTATTAAATCGTACAAAAATCGTCGTTAATACAGTTTACTTCATCTTGAACTACTCTAGTACATAAGATATGCAGCATATTCTATAAAAAAATATCTAAGCACAGAAAAGGAAAGATTTGTAATCTATTAAACTTTTGGCAAGCACCGAGACGATCACCGAATAAGTGTATAAAACGATTGCTTTAACGATCTCCTTTTGTGGATATTTTATTTATCAACAGTTTAAGGTTTTACTGTTAGTAGAGCACTTTAGTTTATTTTAGACTATATAGCTGGAAATTAAACTGTCCAAAAACTATGTCACAAAACTCAAATTGTGTATCAAAACATATTTTTCTCGCACACACCCCAATAAAACTAAAAGTATTAATATATCATTCGAGCAAGCGTCTATTTTCAACGCTTTTATTCCAAGTGTCCTTCTCTTTTCCCACTAAATGTTATTACTCGCGCGTGACATAAATCCGCCCGCGCCGCTCACTTGGACCGCCGCCACCGCGTTGCCTCTGGTACGTTGCCAAGAGTCTCGCGCGAACTGACTTTGTCTCAAGAAAAACTCGATTTGTGTCCCGTATAATGACCGAAACGAATTGTTATAGTTTTTTCTTGTCCCCGTTTCTCTGTGTAGTAGGGTAGCCCTATTCTGGTTAGCCAGAGAATAGTTATAGACAGAAGGTTCGATAATAATTAACAGGTGTTTCCCGGGTTTTGGATAAGCAGCTGATACTTCGATATCAATCTATTTGTACCTGAGTAGGCCCTCTCTAACGAAACACGAGGATATAATACAGTGTGTCCAAGAAAAGTGTGGTCATATTTCAGGTTGTTTTATGAACTTGCCTGAACAACTTTTTCTGCTGTTCCATCGAAAATGCGCTTCTATGATGGTCTTATGGAGAAAGATGTTCAGTTTCAACTTTCTGGTACACGCTGTATAATTATGTCCAAACACTCCTGTAGTTATAACAAATTAAGAAATGCCGCGACATTTTGTTTTGCGTGTAATGATTTTATAAAAATAGTTAACGATGAACCATTATTCTCTATTAAAAGACGTAAATGAAAAAAAAAATCGAACGACTATTTTGAGAAAATTAAATCCCACGTTCTAATGAACCTACTGTCCTATTTACTCTGTGCCTTAATTTGCTTAAACAATTACTATGTGTAACAGTATTAGTGCGGCACATATTAACATTTATTTGTGCCGCCATTTTGTACAAAAGCCTTGTTTTTTTGCTACGAACGTAACCTAACGTTTACTATTCATATTTTAGTTTTATCTGCGCTATCGTTACGTTATTTAGCGTCGCAATTGTTTTCGCTATTTGTTACGGCTTTATGTATGGAACCGTTTAATGCTTTGATTTGAGTGTTATGTGCGAATGCGAAATGTTTTCGTATTATTTTCGCTTACTTATTTGCTTTTGTGTTGTATATGGCCGATAATATGATATTTTTCTCTCTTGCTAGCTAGCTATTGTAATATAGCTTTTGTAATTAAATGGAGCGATTTTATAAATTTTGTAGGATTTATTGAAGTTTGTAACTATCGTGCATGAATTGAAAATATTTAAATGCAAACTGTTTACTGTATGAGGAATCATCGTTTAGTGGAAGGTGTGATACACCGTCCGCGGTAGCACAGAACAGACTACGCCGTAGCACGGAGTGGGCTACGCCGTAGCACGTAGTCGGCTACGCCGTAGCACGTAGTATAGCTTAATGTAGATTGTTACGTCATCATCATCATCATTTCAGCCAAAAGACTTCCACTGCTGGACATAGGCCACCCCCAAGTGCACCACATTGACCGGTGCCGTGCGAATCGCATCCAGCGGATCCCCGCAACCTTCACCAGGTCATCGGTCCACCTAGTGGGAGACCTTCCAATGCAACGTTTTATTACGTGTCGGTATTATTAATTTACAAGTAACGATTATCAAAGATCACAAGATAAAACGCATTGATTAGTAGAACAACCTTGTACATTTGGAGCATTGTTCGAATCAGAAGGCCAAAACAATCCCATTACGTTTGGCACATGGAGCGTACACATTATATTATGTTACGAAGCTAAGACCTCGACAAAAACAGCTTTAAACTATAGACACACAGTAACACAATCACAATGGTGACATCATTTTTTTTTAAGATAACTTGACTCGAAACGTTACGAATTAGTTTATAAATACAATCACTTTAAGTAATTCCAATCTAAAATCAAACAAAACCGAAGTAACTAACAATTATGAGCGAACGCTTTAAACAAAACTCATTTCATATTTGGAACAATCTACCTGCCACAAACTTCGTCACACTTCGCCCACAATCGGAACAGTTCGGGCAAGTTCGGGCGTGTTCGTCCGTCCGGTTACTCCTCGGATAATAACTCGTCAGTGGTTCTCAATTTGGTAATAAATTCGTGTAAGATTGTTGCGCGAATTCTCTTCAATTAAATTTAATTTGGCCGACATTGATTTTGATGAGTACCTACTTCATTGAGGGTAGCTTGAGAATATTGTTGGCAGTTCAATTGTTTGGAGTACCGAGTATCCGATACAATGAGGTTGGAATGAGGTCTCGACATTGTTCAAAACCGATGATATTTTAATATTTTAGAAATGGTTTTTTTGTCAACTTATTTGAGAAAACTGGAGAATTCGACCAATGTTTTACATAATTGAATGCAGCGTTATCCTCTAACCAGTGTTAGTCTCAACTCCCGACTAATTGTTTCTTGCGACCTACTCAGGCAAGCTCCTTATAATCAACTCGTATTATGTTTTTTTACAAAGGTACGACTAAGGGTAATGATGAGGTTAAACTGCACTGAGCACGTCCGTTATGTTGATGGGTGATCATTATTTTCACATGATCACGGATGTCAAGAGCTTTAATAATAGTAGTTTTGGCTTCATAGCTAGAAGTCAGCAATTCAGTTTAAATTAAATGTTAAGGAACGGTTAGTTTTCCTCTCGACGTAATATAATTGTGCTGTTATCCGCAAGTATTAATGGTGGCAAATTGAAACATTCCCAGCTCAGACAGTTCAACGAGAAGTAAGGCGAAGTGGCGAAGAGAGCGGTTTCTCTCAGAACTAAGAATGTTATTGAATAACAGATCATCACGGCTGTTTCTTATGCTTAAATTAATAGACTGTGCGAGTTTTAGAAAAAAAAAACAAGATAACAATTTCATTAAACATCTGATGGGTTTTGCTGATGTCTAGACCAAACCAGACCCGAGGACCAGAATTTAGCTTGACCTATTGAAAGAAATAATCACAACAACTCTATTAACAAAAAATATCAGTTGGTTTGGAATGTTCAAATACAAACGACTCAAAAAAACCCCATTATTTCCAACTGAAACTACCTACTTCAAATGTTATGCAAAATAAACTACTTAATAATTTTAACTACGTGGGAATTTCCCCACCTCAAAGATTTATCCACTGATAGTGATATGCCCACCGTAAAGACTTCATACCACACGGTGAAGTTCTGAAGCCAATACAATCTGACACAATGCGACCCCATCGAGGGATCATTCCGGATTAAGGCATGACTAATCAAAATTCCAAGGGTTATGGGTTCGAGTCAATATCCCTTTAAGCCGCTTTACATCTTACACCGCTGCTTAGTCAGCGCTGAGGTATGCTTCAAAAGTTTTTTAATATGTTGCAGTTTTGATCGAGGCAAAGTTTTACGGATAGTACTGGAAGTGTAGTTAACATGAAACTATAAAGTTAACGTGAAATTAAAACTCTCTGTGTGAAGTTTTAAACGCCGGAAAACTAGGAAACCGCTCGTGTGGTGATAGTTGTTCTAATGAAATTCATATTTTCTTTTCGAATCGATGACTCAGATTTTGTCCGACCAGCACGTTGCGACATGAACAACTTTGTCGTTTGCTTCATTCATGAAAATCCTTTACACAACTTACCTTTAAACTAATAATTTTGTTGACAGGAGAGAATTCTTATTTTATACATTTGGGACAAAAAACAGTCATACGTTACAACTTTAATATTTAGCTTAGGTATAATAGTTAACAAACGCATAACCTACACTATTGTCCACGGAATGATATCGATTTTAAAAGAAAGAAATAAGGAAACGGACGTACACAGAGGCAGTAAGAAAATAAAAACAAACCAGAAAAGTCACACTAACCAACTCTGGACAGCGCTTCCCGTCCAGATTTAGTCTAAGGTCACCAATCAAATCACAACTTGTAATTCAATAGCCATATTTCTAAAATTATTCTGATATTGAGGGAAAATATCTAAATTTATAAAATGTGAGTTATACGTTTCTAACAGTCGCCGGAGAGGAGCTCTCTCCCCAGCATTTGTTCTACACTTCTCTGTGTAGAACAAGCGGGGTGCTCGCACTTCCCGCCGATTAACAGTCCTATGTACTATATAACATAATCTATTTGAAATTTCCATACAATTAAAGCATGGCAGGAGATGATGACGAATACATAAAAATAGAAAAACTGAAAGTAGGAAATGAAAAAAACCTTCTTAGTCTTTTGTAACACAATCGGCATAATTGGTCTCCCTAACAGAAACCAAACTAACCTAACTCAAACCAAACTCTTTCAATTCATTATTTTAAAATAAAAAGACTAATTCATCCGATAACAACCATCTTCACTTGAAGCTATTCAGCGGTGACGCTATCTCGCTCTTACTCGAAGTTATCGAAAATGAAGAATCGTCCGCGCTCGGTGCGACCTCGGTTCCACTCGACACCGCTCGGCAAATGTTTCTAATATAATTTAGTGAAATATCCAAACACTTGACGCTCAGTGGAGACTGGAGAGTGCTACTGATTTGTATTTGCAAGATGGTTTTTAATGAAAATAATTCAAATCGAATTATTATGCGGCCAAGCATTTCATTACTATTTATAGATATGACACTGTGCTAAATTGCTGAAATTTTTGGTTATTGATGAATATCCTTGTCATTGTGCGCCAGCCAGTGATATAAGTGTCTTCAGACAAGTCAAGGTGTAATTATGTATTCGCGGGAAATACCAGTGTGGGGGATGCACGAAACCCAGAAGTATGGCATATGAAAATGTCGGGCTACACCAAGCAGTGGGTGATTCTGGCCTGAATTTTTTTCTTTCTTTTTTACATGAACGTTACCCCACCCTAGGAACTTCTCCTGTATTGTGAACCCGCGACACACAGCGCAGCAGTCAATTGTTTAGCCACTGTGCAAATGGTATCGTCGAAAAAAAATGCTAAAGTGCAACAAAGAACAGGAAACAGTCGCTGCAAAAATCAAATGTGTGTTGTGATCATGTATTCGAATCAATTTACTTTGACCAGTATATTATGGATTTTTAATTGAACTAAAAATATTTAAATCATGTTACGTAGAACAGCGACACAAACCAAAGGTCCGACAACAGTCCCTCTGTCCCTCAGCGAGCAACAATCCAACAGTTCCATCAGTCCCAGAGCGCTGACACTAAATATTTATGAGAACTTACAGAAGGCACACTAAAAACGGCGAGCGAAAATAGTTGCACACACACAGACGCGTACTCGGCTAACACAAAAAAATACCGATAGCGAGTGCGCTTGCACTCGCTGTACGTACGTGAAGCGAGTGCGCTTGCGCTCGCTGCACGTACGTGAAGCGTGTCTATGTGTGCGTGCCAAAGATGATTTTTTTTCGATTGACATAATTACGAGTATGAATAGTGTTATCTCTTTCAGTCATTCTTAAAATCTTATCTTTCGTTACACGTCGGATGTATGAGCTCAATCTTCACAGTACTTTTTCGATAGCACATTGTGACTGTCTCTCACATACTCCTAATTATTAAGCAAATATCTTATTCTCGATTATTGTTTCAAAAATCAACACGCGTTACCGGCCACGTGCAAACACTTTAAACCTCTACTTTATGGCTTGGCAGTTAAAGGCGATGCGTTCTTTCTTCTATTGAATTTTAAAACAATATTGGATTTCTTAGGAGCACATAAATTCTTTACTTAATGGGAAACCCACTTGGGTTATTGACAAGGCAAATGTAATAATTCAACAAATTCTTAAGAAACGATAAAAGTATCCGATTTCTAAATGCATTCCTGAATACCAGCGCAACATCTGGTTGCAATATAGTCGCGCCCGAAGTGATCCTTTAAAACAATTGAGAGATTTGCGAAAAAAAGGGCAAACGCCGAGGAGGCTGGGAGAAGGCGAAAGCCAGGAGATGCACATTGAGTAGCGGCAGTGAATTTGGAATCACGAAAGAGGTCGGACGTAAGAGTCTGGGATTAGACAGGCTAAGTCACGGTATTCGGTCTAAAACGGTTAAAGTACTAGGACGTCCTAGGTTAGTCTCGTGAAATTAGCGTAGTCTTGGTACCAAGATGCACATGTCCCAGTGTACGGTCGTAATAGAGCGATTAATGTTTTATAAATCAAATATAAGTAGTAGTAATAAGTCTGGTGGAAACAAGTGTCGTGACGCGCAATGAGACGAGCAGTGGCGGAGACGAAACTGGTGGTGTGAGCGGTATTCTGTAAGTTAGTTTTAGACTAATCATCTTCAGTGAACACGTGGTAAGTGTTAACTATAATTAAACCCTAGCTTAAGTAGCAGTTTGGCGGTAGCGTAAAGAACTGTTAATATAAAGCCCCGCGTAACCCATTTATTCCAGTAAGGCGAGGCAGCCACCTCAATCATCACAATGTCTAACTGTTAATATAATGCACCAGCGTAATTCATTTATTACAGCATGCAAAGCAGTGATGCGGAGCCACGATGTATATAATTATATCATGTGTTATGTGTCCAACTCCTATTCCGCACCTTGGCAGATATCTACCATCTGCGCTTGATTCTAGGGGGTTCGCTTTACATAACGACATGTGCAATTTCGACTAATACGAACGACTAATGTATATAGACAAATGTTGACTTATATTCTGACGCACCACAAATGTAAGGCAGAACCGCTATATTCATTTTAAGTAGAACAATCTATATTGTTCAGTGGTGAAGGCAACACCATAATCACAGTTTGATTAAAACAAATGATATTTAACAGTAATTTATAATGCCAACTTGTACTTGTTGTACAAAGTAACCAAGCTCCGATGGTGATTATTGCTTCCTATAAAGGTCTAGCTCAGAAACATTGCGTAGGCATTGGTGGAAATCATTTCGGTAGTGGGGGTAGGCTCCCTGAAGTATTTCACACTGAAACATCAAATTGATAGCTCCGTTCTAAGGAACGCTAGGGACTGAAAAGTCAAACCCGGCTGTTTGTCTCGTTGAAATCAAATCCAGCCACTGGTTGGCCTATACTGAATCGACACAATTTAGCGAGACACGCTACCACGACATGGGGTTAGATTAAAGAAATGTGAAGTGACGACAGTTCCCACTTCAGCGCCACCAATAACTATCGTAATATGTTCTGCTACAGACTGAGTCTACGGTGCGCTTGTGCAAGTTATGTTGTATCATAGTCAAGGTGTAGATTGCCGTAAGGGTGTTTAACATGAATACGCGTGTAGGAATAACTACTAAAACGTGCCTTCCTCAATGGCAGCAGGACTCCTCAGAACTCTGTCTTAGGATTGAGAAAGACATGTGAATTGTGCTTAGGGAGCGTGGTCTGTTAGAATTCGTAGCAGTGTCCTTAGTGGACCTATGCGCTTAGGTCTAACAGTCACGTACTGAGGCAGTTATTGTAACCGGTTACATGCCATAGAGATGGGTTCGTAATACATTTAAATAGTTGAATTAACGTAACGGTAAATAATGGAATCCTTAAGCGCAAGCGTAACGTTTCCCTTCACCAACCCTTTTAATCATATATCTTATTTCTGCGTACGTTTGTCTTACTGCTTCATACTTTATTGTTATAATGTTTTATACGATGTGTTATTATTCATGTATATGTTCTAACTGTGAACTCCCAATACTAACTTCACCTAGTACCCAGTCCTGGTCCCTAGCTTCTAAAGTCGGAGCAGGACTGGAAATCCAATCTCCTTATTTCGGTGGAAAAGTAATTCCTCTTGGTTGGCTTTACAGAGCTGTGCGAGGCTTTTGGGGCACACCTCCTCTCCTTACCTGAATTGGGGAGCCGAAATAAGTACTAATATTTACATGACTTAGGAAAAACGAAAATTTTATCAGACTAGGGTCTTATTGGAACAGTCACATGTGGTGCCGTGACCAGGATTCTCGTCATTAAATGTACTGATTCACTTCAGTGCAACGAGAAAGAATAATATATGGGTTACTATAATAATAACACAACGTAATTTTATGGCTCTAGAAATTGTAAGAGACGGCAATAATAACACAACGTAATTTTATGGTCCTAGAAATTGTAAGAGACGGCTCGAGTTACAACGGCTACAACGATTTATGTTTAATTAGATAACGATTTTGTTGTCATGATTAAAATCATCAACCATTGGCAGTGGGTTCAATTCCCGCATGATTTATCAGTTAAAATACTGCATTCCGTTGTCATGGAATTAGGGTTTGATTTCCACCTAGCGCAATAGGTGATAAGTAATTCTAATTAGATTCCTGTAATTAGACTCCTGTGTAATGGTATGTGGGTTCGATTCCCTGCGTGTTTTGTTAGTCTAGAGGGCATTGATTTCGATTTTAAAGAAAGTGAGTTACAATTTGAAAGATTGTTACTTGTGTTCCTGTGCCACCTTATTGATGGGTTCGATTCCCGGTAGGTTAAGGTTATGTGTCCGATAGTACACAGACCAATTTCAATTCATGTTTGCAATTGAAAGTGTTTATATTTGTACGAGAAGAGAGTGAAAGTAGATATACGAGTAAGACACGCGCTCAACTATGGATAAACTTTATATTATTAGTGCTAAGATACCAAGAAGCGTAAAGTTTACTAAAAGACAACTAATTTACTAAGAGTTACATTAACTATTATCCTAGAAATTTAACCTAAATCTTTCCGACTCTGTAGCCTATGTCATATAATTGGACAGATACTCGTGTGGACTTATTTCAAATTCCAGGATATTTCAATCTTCGTTTGGCTGACATTTAACTTTGTCTAAACCTTTGGATTGTGAGGTGCGCTCGGGTCAAAGTTTCATCAAATTCAGCTGATGTCGCCTGACTCCAACGGCAGCCGTAGCGTGGTCCCAGTTGCGAAGCTAAGTTCCACTTTTATTAGACTCTATGGTTACCTGTAGTCATGTGATTATGACTTTGTTATCTCAAAAACAATTGTATATTATTTTGAGCTCTAAGACTATATTATAAACCTACCTAATCAGTGCCAAAATTGGAACCTACCAGATAAAAATCGTGCCAATATTTTAATATCCAACTGTGGAAATTACAATAATGTGTCCTAATAATCCAATAATTGTTTGGACAATCTAGGGTGTCTAAATTTCAAAGTTAAATCCAAGGTCAAGATTCTCATTTGCTCAATATAGGTACACAAGATGTATTGTGATTTTAATGTAAGATAAGGCTTTTAATATTTATATAAATGTGTAAAAGATAGTTATTTCAAATAACATAACTTCGATTTCAACTACAATTTTCCAATTCTAGTTGAATTTCAGAACTGCTCTTTCCTCTTAGAATCGGAGGGGGGCGACTAAGTGGAATAAATCCTAATATTTTATGTGCGGACTATTTCAGCTACTCTTGGATACAACTTCGAGGAGCTGACTCAGCGTTGAGGTGCAATGGGAAAGGCCTCTGTCCAGCGGCAGCTGCGTTAGGCTGAGTTTAGAACGAGAGAGCACCGTAGGTAGCGACGCTCCGTATCACAAATACTCTTATAAGAGACTCTGGTATGTAGAATTAAATTATAAGCATGCACGGGTCTCCTGCAATTACCTGAAACGTGGTAAATGATAGAAATATTTTGAGGGAGAATAATCTCAAATAGCGGAATTATGTATCAGTTAAAGATACTTCTGCGAAACTAGGCAAAATTATAGCAGACGATGCATCCTATTGGATTCATGTTCCAGTTGGAACGATTATAATAATCTGATTAGGTGAAAATAGCGAGTGGGCGTACTTTTAAACTCTATAGTAATGCCATGGAGAGCCACAGCGCATCCTATTGTGAAAGCTCATACGCTGTACTGCGTCATGCGTCTGATTTTCAGAGGGGGGAATGTGACTGTCTCTCACATACTCCTAATTATTAAGCAAATATCTTATTCTCGATTATTGTTTCAAAAATCAACACGCGTTACCGGCCACGTGCAAACACTTTAAACCTCTACTTTATGGCTTGGCAGTTAAAGGCGATGCGTTCTTTCTTCTATTGAATTTTAAAACAATATTGGATTTCTTAGGAGCACATAAATTCTTTACTTAATGGGAAACCCACTTGGGTTATTGACAAGGCAAATGTAATAATTCAACAAATTCTTAAGAAACGATAAAAGTATCCGATTTCTAAATGCATTCCTGAATACCAGCGCAACATCTGGTTGCAATATAGTCGCGCCCGAAGTGATCCTTTAAAACAATTGAGAGATTTGCGAAAAAAAGGGCAAACGCCGAGGAGGCTGGGAGAAGGCGAAAGCCAGGAGATGCACATTGAGTAGCGGCAGTGAATTTGGAATCACGAAAGAGGTCGGACGTAAGAGTCTGGGATTAGACAGGCTAAGTCACGGTATTCGGTCTAAAACGGTTAAAGTACTAGGACGTCCTAGGTTAGTCTCGTGAAATTAGCGTAGTCTTGGTACCAAGATGCACATGTCCCAGTGTACGGTCGTAATAGAGCGATTAATGTTTTATAAATCAAATATAAGTAGTAGTAATAAGTCTGGTGGAAACAAGTGTCGTGACGCGCAATGAGACGAGCAGTGGCGGAGACGAAACTGGTGGTGTGAGCGGTATTCTGTAAGTTAGTTTTAGACTAATCATCTTCAGTGAACACGTGGTAAGTGTTAACTATAATTAAACCCTAGCTTAAGTAGCAGTTTGGCGGTAGCGTAAAGAACTGTTAATATAAAGCCCCGCGTAACCCATTTATTCCAGTAAGGCGAGGCAGCCACCTCAATCATCACAATGTCTAACTGTTAATATAATGCACCAGCGTAATTCATTTATTACAGCATGCAAAGCAGTGATGCGGAGCCACGATGTATATAATTATATCATGTGTTATGTGTCCAACTCCTATTCCGCACCTTGGCAGATATCTACCATCTGCGCTTGATTCTAGGGGGTTCGCTTTACATAACGACATGTGCAATTTCGACTAATACGAACGACTAATGTATATAGACAAATGTTGACTTATATTCTGACGCACCACAAATGTAAGGCAGAACCGCTATATTCATTTTAAGTAGAACAATCTATATTGTTCAGTGGTGAAGGCAACACCATAATCACAGTTTGATTAAAACAAATGATATTTAACAGTAATTTATAATGCCAACTTGTACTTGTTGTACAAAGTAACCAAGCTCCGATGGTGATTATTGCTTCCTATAAAGGTCTAGCTCAGAAACATTGCGTAGGCATTGGTGGAAATCATTTCGGTAGTGGGGGTAGGCTCCCTGAAGTATTTCACACTGAAACATCAAATTGATAGCTCCGTTCTAAGGAACGCTAGGGACTGAAAAGTCAAACCCGGCTGTTTGTCTCGTTGAAATCAAATCCAGCCACTGGTTGGCCTATACTGAATCGACACAATTTAGCGAGACACGCTACCACGACATGGGGTTAGATTAAAGAAATGTGAAGTGACGACAGTTCCCACTTCAGCGCCACCAATAACTATCGTAATATGTTCTGCTACAGACTGAGTCTACGGTGCGCTTGTGCAAGTTATGTTGTATCATAGTCAAGGTGTAGATTGCCGTAAGGGTGTTTAACATGAATACGCGTGTAGGAATAACTACTAAAACGTGCCTTCCTCAATGGCAGCAGGACTCCTCAGAACTCTGTCTTAGGATTGAGAAAGACATGTGAATTGTGCTTAGGGAGCGTGGTCTGTTAGAATTCGTAGCAGTGTCCTTAGTGGACCTATGCGCTTAGGTCTAACAGTCACGTACTGAGGCAGTTATTGTAACCGGTTACATGCCATAGAGATGGGTTCGTAATACATTTAAATAGTTGAATTAACGTAACGGTAAATAATGGAATCCTTAAGCGCAAGCGTAACGTTTCCCTTCACCAACCCTTTTAATCATATATCTTATTTCTGCGTACGTTTGTCTTACTGCTTCATACTTTATTGTTATAATGTTTTATACGATGTGTTATTATTCATGTATATGTTCTAACTGTGAACTCCCAATACTAACTTCACCTAGTACCCAGTCCTGGTCCCTAGCTTCTAAAGTCGGAGCAGGACTGGAAATCCAATCTCCTTATTTCGGTGGAAAAGTAATTCCTCTTGGTTGGCTTTACAGAGCTGTGCGAGGCTTTTGGGGCACACCTCCTCTCCTTACCTGAATTGGGGAGCCGAAATAAGTACTAATATTTACATGACTTAGGAAAAACGAAAATTTTATCAGACTAGGGTCTTATTGGAACAGTCACAACATCTAATGTTTTCAATCTTAACTGCGTGTGTTTTCGCTCTTTAGCCTCAGCTTAAGTTTTGGGGCGGACCTTTTGTATCCGATCATATTGTGGCGCCGAGGATTGTTAACTGGGAGTATAAACTTTAGAGTTGGGTCACTGTCAACTAGAGTTGCAACTAGCCATGAGTTTTGGAATGTAAACGGGACTATGGTTAAAACAAAATAATAACCATAACGTGTTATTATTTATTTTTTTATAAAAAAAAAATCTTTCATTAAATGGACAGGAAAAATTTGATTTATTTTTCAAAGAACGCGTATACAAAGTTTCGTGTCTATGCTATCGTTGAGGAGGTTTCTCGCGAGGAGGCAATTCTGGCTGCAGGGTAAAGAGTCATGTCTTTCATAAATTGTATTGTCACCAGAACCAAAGGTGTCCGCCTAATTTCAGTTGAGTCGGTTGGGGAGAACTGGTTTGAAATTCAGTTGCAAGATTTGACCAATACGTACTATCTTACTAACAAGGTAAGTTAAATAAAAGATAATCAATAATAAAGTTGTTCAAAATAACATACCTTTACCTTTAAAATGCCCCACGGGTGTAATGCAGTAAGAAAATAAATAAAAAGAATATTTTAACACGAATAAACTGGTAGCTAATCAAGCTTGTTTCGTAGAAACAGTTAATATTTCTCGTTGTTTGACCTAGAGTATCTGGCAATACAAATTTTGTGAAGTCTGCTTTCGTCAAACTTGTTTTCTTTAAGAGTTTAGAAGTACACATTTCTTAGAAATATTTCCTTTGAAATGTACGTTTAAGTACCTAATCGATAAACATTTTGTATTCTAAAAATATACGCTGAACTCTTACCTGCAAGTTATACAAAAACTCTCAGCTCCAACGTAAATGTAGCCTGAAGCTAACTTAACTTCTCTCGAGTTTTTGTTCCGTGTACTCTACCAACATTTTAAATAAGACTCCGAAAAAGAAAATCGCCTGAAAATGTTCTGATCATTATCGAGTGAAAATTACTGACATTTAAAACACAAGTGGAAGTCAAGCTACGATCGAAATAACATCAGATTTTCGGAGTCATAACTCCAAAGAATCGCAACAGCCAATAAATTTCGAAAGACAAACAACTCCAAAAGCAGATAACCGCAGATAACACAATCGATTGTGTGCAACAAACGAAGCCCTTCTTTTTATTTGACTCCCAAATACCGGTAACAAATCACTTCGGACCTCACCTCTACGCAATCAGGAGCAACCGTCAAAATTGGCATAGTTCAGGATCGGTGGACCACTGGGGACTGTATTAAACAACTATTCGGTCCTTCGAGCCGGATGAGGGGCCACGTGGGTCCCGCGGAGGGGGAAAAGGGGGTTTGTTTAGAATTCCGATCCGTTTGAGTATAATGCTGTTAGTAATTGACGTAAGTGGAGTTCGGAATTGTTATTTAATGGACATTAATTTTAGGGTAGTTAAGTTGTTTACGAATTGATTTAGGAGTACTTTAGTTGAACTGGTGACCACTAGCTTGTCGGTGTACGTGAGGTTATGTATTTTATTCTTAGGTGGTAATGTTCCAAGATTTTTATATTTTTGTGGCTGGTCAAGACTTGGTCGTCTTTAGTGATGGTTCAATCAGCGACACGATGATGGAAAAGTAGAAAATCTGTTCTATTAGTATGAACTATTAGTTTATGTTCTATTAGTTTATGTCAATCCGTTTCAATGTTGATGCAGAAATACGAAATACTTTACAGCGATTAATATCATTAGTTCCGACAGCGGTCACGGTGCAATAAAACAGCGTAACGATAATTAAATAAACTAACGTTTATTGTTTATTTAAACGACGCAGACTTCTTTCTAACGATGATTCTTTACAATGCATGTTCGCTTCTCTATACGAGCACAAGTGTAACAAACCTACAAAATATTTTGAACGTACACGCACGAAAAATAGTCCTAATATTTTAGAAAATGTTTTTTTACGTTATAATATAAATTTCTATACCATATAAGACCCTGATCGCTCTGGAAGGCCTCCACTGGGAATTTGTGGAATAATAAAGGTTATATTATAGGAATATGCCGTTGTTTGCTCAGGTGATACCTTATTTCGTGTGACGGGTGTCCCTGGAGTCCTAGGGCTCGGGGCTGCCCCCTTACAGTGATGGATGAGTACTAAAATACATTGTATTATTTGTTAAGATATAAGCGTTGTTATTGGCGTTTTATAATGCTTAATTTTCAGCTGGTATATGGTAGAAATCTCGGCGGCAATATAGGCAGCCGACGTAGTTTTCATCGGGGGTAAAACCTGGGTGAGGCTGGTACAGGAACGTGCAGATTGGCAGAAGAAAAGAGAGGTCTATACTCAGCAGGGGGTGAATTCAGGCTGTGGATGATGATAATGATGATATGGTAAAAATCTAGTACATGGTCACTGGCTCTTATAGACATAATTCAGTAATTCATCAGATCAGGTTAATTCAGACATATCCAAAGCCTTTGAGTTAATAAATCATGAACTTCTCATTAATAAATGTTACAAATTCAGTTTTAGATCTTTAATAAAGAAGAAACGCATCCAAGTGTGTTTTACTAAGATTTCCAAAACGAATAAAGTTTTTAAAAGTTCATTAGCATAATTATTAAGTAACAGTTCTGGTGTATCTCTAGGGCGTATATATTGATCACAGTCAGACAGGTCAATTTGTTTTCCTCGATAGTCGATAGCGATAAAATTTTATAAAAATGCTGTGTTGGAACTTGTAGCCCTAATTACTAATTACAACTTCATTAAGGATATACATATTTTTTTAAAGTCGCCATAGATATCACTGCTGGGTAAAGTCCCCCCCCATATCTTTCCAGGAAGTCTTTTCATGCGCCACCTCGACTCAGCCGTCGCAGTGCGCGTTTAAGTCATCTCGTCATGTCTGGGCCGGCCTCGGCGGCGACTTCCATTATAATAATAATTCTTAGTCTTCACGAGTAACAGGAATTATACTACTAATTATTCCTATCTATTATTTCTACTACCAGCAGGAACAAGACACGACAACGATCTAAAAGTGTGACTCCGAACTTAATATTCAATAACATACACAGAGTATCGCTTGAACAAGCACAATACAAAACATTCAGAGTTCCAAGAAAGACTATCAAAGCATATCGGTACCCAATCCCGTTACGAATTGAAAATAAAAAGAACATTATAATAACGTAGCTACACACAGGGGCCGCAATAGTCCGCAAAATGTTCGCTTATCGCTGCCTTTCATTTAAAAATAAAGCACCTTCGATGCTCCACAAGCCTTTGAGACGCGTACCTAAAGACCAGATCCTCCACACAGAAACAAACTCTATTACAAAACAGACAAAGTTGGAACTTGAATGATAAAAAGTCTATGAATTGGTACGCTTTGCACATTTGAATTTGGTCCAATGAATATATTCTAAATCTGTAGATAAGCAAAATGGATCTAGCCAGACTGATATTGTGAGGGTCGGGAGTCGGCAGTCGGGAGCAAATGGTGGATTTGTAACCGGCACCGTAGTTGGCAAGGACGGCTCCGGAGATAACTGTTTCGAAATTGTTCAGGTAGGTAGGGGATGGCGGAGGATTTCGTTTGTAAACTTAGCAGATTTGATCACGTTTCAATGGATTCTTTTCCTCTTTTTATTTTGTTTCTATTTACCAAGTTTTACATTATGCCTGAGTTTTGGTAATAATATAAACTTAACTTATTAGTTCAACTAGGTGCATAATGCATAACATTGTATATTTTTTGCTCTTTCTCTTTAAATTTCGACTCTCTATCATCTGAACTTGTCAGCCCAGTCAAAGTCATAAAATATTGATTGAAAGTCCTCAATATTACAGCCTAAAAGAAAAAATAAACAGTCGAACTATTACCCCATACGCCAATTTTCACTTAAATATTTCTGAAGATTGTCCGTGTCCCTAAAATATCAATAATACTCACTACAGTAGAATCCCCGATCAAATCCCTGTACCACTTCGACCATGAGATCGCAGGTAAACGACATGAAAACGTTTCACACAAACCATTGCGCGCTACACACAAGGGACAATCGAGGCGTCTCTATTTTACGCTTACATACATCGCTTAGATACGTTATTTTTTATGGAAAGGGTCGCTTGGAGTTAAAGAAATCAGTTTTTGTGAAAATGTGGTCGACGAGCCAACAATAGGGCTGTCAAAGTGCCACTACAATCGGCGCAAAGTTATTTCTTTGTAGACATAAGTATTGGAATACTATAATATACTAATCCCAGAAAGTTAATAGTAGATTTTACATAATTACAGATTTTCCATTGTACAGAATTACAGATAGTCTCTGTCAGTAAACACTAAAAACCACATGTTCCAGATCAAACTTTTCTAGAAATTCAACTATAAATCAATAAGATAGAGGTCAATTTCCTTGATTGCATTCTTTCCCCCGACATAGCCATTATTCGTTCTTGTGATATCAACCCGAAATCTTTCATCACGGCAACATGAAGGGGATGTGTGACGTTCTGCAATACATTACGCCGAGGCACACAGTTTATCTGTGGAGGAAAAACACATGACAATATGAAACAAAACAAAAGTTGTGCTTACAAATGACGCAGCATTTCCTCCCCTTCGCTTTGAGGACATAGTTGCCGTTATTGTTGTTATCAATACAGATAAAGTTGATCAAAGACGTTCCTTCAGACTGTGACTGTGCAGTTCTGAAGGTTTCTTTTTTACTGTGTGATGTGAATTTAAATTAGTATACATTACAACTGCTGGTATTACAATAAGCAATGGCTTGAGTGCATTTGCTAAGTCGGGCAAAATGTTTTTGGGAATTTGTCGCTAGCAACTGGAGTGTAGATTTGTGCCGGTTGATGGCAATAGCCTCACTATCTATTACTTTAACTTAAACATAGCTGGAAACATGTGGGTGTACTGTAGGTAAAACAACTCTATCTAACGGGCGTGATGTTATGTTAGGTTATTTTAACACCAAACACTCGTTTCTCTTATTAAAATTAGTATCAGCTCATGTTGTCCCGCAGCTGGACAAGCTTAGTCCTCTTCCATGTATCGTGTATAATAAAAATAGTTTTTGAATTTAGCATCGAATTACGTGACAGGCAAAAAAAAAATCAAAACAGAATATTACACGCCACAGCAAATCCACCAATTAGGTAGCAGTTAAGCCCCAACATTTATAAAAAAAGTGCTGTCGTTGTTATGTTCACAGAAATTTGCGGTCGAATCACAGCATTATGAAATACGACCTCAAAACGCAGTACACAACACAATTTGTTTCATATTATAAATTATGACACGTGAGATTTATCGCCATAATATTACTTGATGCAACAAAATCCAGGCATTTATCGTTGATGCTGTCCGAGGGGCAAGTCGCTAAATGACTGGAGTAGGTCATTCTGTGAAGCCTTTGAGATAAAGTTATAATGCAGTTATCAAATCCGAGACAGAAGGTCTTTCTTTGGAGACACTCTTACGTCTTGTAGAACATAATATGATATCAAACTCAAAAACAAAGCATTTATTTCAATTAGACCATTACGATTATCGATTGGCATAACAAAAACCTATATTGACGAAAGCACAGTTTTACTTCAACAATCATTAGCTAATTAGAGTAGACATAACATTAGTCACAATGGTTTGAACTTCCAGGATGTAGCGTTTCAATTGTTCAGCTTTATACTGTACGTACCTACATAAGTACATATACATGTTGCTCTGTTTTTATTCTCCATTCAGTTAACAATTTGTTTTTAATAAAAATGTATGTTTCGTGCGTAGACCGTAATACGTTAAAAGCCTTTTGTTATTTATCACGTATCTTTTATGATATTCTCGTTCAATATATCGTACGTTTTAATATAAAAAGTATCTGTATATTATATACTCACGACGACCAATCGAGCTATACAAAACCAGTATAAGCGAATCTCTCACTGTACGGGAAATGTATATAAAGTGACGCCATATTATACTGGAAATGTACAGTTTAATGTGTTGCTGTCACTGGCTGATCTTACTCTGTTCTTGCCCATTATGTGGTACAGTATTTAAACATGTATCATCTGAAACAAATACCATCCTTGTCTTTTGCTGGATGCAGGTGATTGCCAGTATTTTATGAGCAGCGTTGCTTTATCTTGAAAAGCGACCCTGGGGCCTGTTTTTGTTTAGCCACGAGCCCCTGTCAAATATTATTTGTATTACGGATATAAATATTTAAATTTATTGTGACTTTTTGATTATGACCATCGTGATTTTTTTTCATATCGAATTCTATTCGAAAACGGAGGTTCCTAAAAGATTTTCAGCCAAAAAAAAATATTGTAGCATCTTTCACTCGCTAAATCTTCATGCACTTTGGGTCACAATCTTCACGATTTTTCGGCGACACCCGGTTCTTAATAGCCGGGCTACGAAGTATAAGGTAATGTTGAAAGGGGGTGAGCATGACTATTAGTGAAGTTTCCCCCTCGGGCGCAGTACTTAAAAGACTATTATGTTATCCGGGACTTAATAAGAGTTGAGGCGATGTCGGGGGAAGGCATGTGTATGCATGTCATTGGAAATTTTTGTTAAGTGGGGCGAATGTAGGTGAATAATAATAGGTTATTGTTCGGAGAAAAAACGCAGTAACTTGAATGACCTTACAACCTGAATTTTAATAAAGACTTACCGACAGGTTATTGGCAAATCCGTTTTATGGATGACTATAACTAAAACCAGTTAGAAATTCCCTACATAATTTGTGTACACGGTGTGTAATGCTAATCATGTCATCGCTTAATAGGGTTTGAGATTTTCTAAACTCTCTACAATAGAACATGATTGTACCACTTCCAATACGAAAAATGAATACTTAGATGATGTTCTAATCTAAGATCCAAGTAAAAAAATTCAGTACGTCAGTTTTACGTCTAAAGTTGAAGCATATCCATCCGTTTTATGTTGTAATTATATACTCCAATCTTATAGAAGTCTAATAAAAACGAGAACCACTCACAAATACTAAACCCTTCCACTTGGGAGCACATAAAAGTATTACATAAAACAAAGCCAGTAACGGGAGAGGCATAGCCTGCTTTATGGAGTGTGCATGCGATAAAAATTTAATTTACGTGGACAGCGACGAGAATGAGATGTGACGGGCAAAAAGGATGCGACGTCATCCGGTTAGCTGCGCTGGGCTGTGTTGTGGTGTGGGTCGTAAAACTAGCAAACACTAAAGGTAGTGAAACTCGGTATTTGATCAATGCGGACGAGTTGGAAATAATTATGTGGGGATTTTGTGTATATGACGACGAAATAATTATGATATCACGCCTGAAGTTATACAAAAAGCGATAGGCATGTCAGTCATACGTTATATGTAATAAATAAGGAATAAGAAAATGTACACTATGGGAGTGGAAATCAATTCTCTGACCTACTAATAAGAATTTTTCATCACTAGAATAAAATCCCTACGCTGTGTTTAAATTCAGATTTGTGATTTGATATTATACCTACAACTATCTCGAGTAATTATCACATTGTTAATAGTCAATATTGTCATGTCAATGTCAATATCTATGTTACAATATAATCGGTCACCGAGCGCTCAAAAGCGATGATAACATAACATTTCGTGAGACTTTTGCCAACTTCTACAAAAACCAGCAGTTTCAATAAAACACAAAGCGTTGTCAGTAACCATGCTCCACAAAGTAGAACTGACAGAATATCTTTCTTAACTCCAGTTAGTGCCGGCTTCGTCTCGTACCACTTCAATCTATTTTCTGTCTAGCTAGCCTTAGTCTGGGCTATATCTGTCTTGTTATCTGCAGTCTAGAACTTTTCATACGCGAATGTTTTTAGGATGAAAACGTCTCAATATTTTTGTATATTTGCGCTAGGAGATTGGTTTTCTCGATATGAATATTGATATTCACCTGCATCGCTTGTGGAATGATTCCATTTCGGTTTTTTGGAAAGTGTTTATCCCGTGTTTGACTACGTCATTGTGTCTTTATTAATATTTATTTTTTGCTCATGGCTATATTAAAATTGTTTTTTTCTTTTTGTTTACAGGTACGTCAGAGTCATTCACGGGTAGGAAGAACTGGAAGAAAGTAGAAAACTGCTTCAAAGAAAACCGACGAATATAATTTATGAGCACAAGAAATGCACTGGGAAAGTTACAAAATAGTTAGGAAAATATGAAAATGCTAGCCCCAGCCAGGCGTAATGAGGACCAGTCATACTAACATACATACATAACAGTAACAGACTTTAGTATAAGTACACTACTTCTCGGGTTTTACCAACGCTACCTACTAATAAAATTATAGCTACTCTAATTCCATCGACATTAAATCGCCCATAATATTTATCTGGAGGTTCCGAACGCTTTGAATTGCTACACAAATACTGCTATCGCTGCAAACCGATGCATGTTTGATCACGGCTTACTGCAGCACTTGCTAAAACGTGATTTATTTGTTTATAATAACGGTTTATTTAACCATTATTTATGGACTTATCCTTGAAGCCGACCCTAACTTTGTCGGTAACGGGTTGGCAGAATTGAAAATAGACATAAGGACACAGGGTAGTTTCTGTAACATTTTTACTTTATAACTTATCTTCAACGCACACGTGATATTTCCTCTTAAGTTTGTATGTTCTAGAATATTCCATCTGGAATATTCTAGAACATACAAACTGGAACAAAACAGCTGCATACCCAAACCGATGCAATTTTGATCAGCTGACCGCGCCGCCGCCGCGGTTACTAAAAAATTGATGCTGGAGTAAAATTTATTGCTAACACAAGTGCATCAATGCACAGTTTATGCGTCTGTGCAACTGTGGCCTTCTGTAAGTGCTGCTACGTTTTATCACAACTATTGTTTGATCGTCGTAAAAGCGTGAACAATAGCAGTTTTCTATGTGGAATGAATAGAATACTGCTTTCAGTATTTTAAAGTTCAGATTCTAAAGTTCTTTTAGTTAATTCTACTGATACTGTTAAGCTGCGTCATTCTACTGCTGAGCAAAGGTCTCTCCCTGACTCGCCATCTTCTACGAGGTCCGCGACGCTATTTTCGCTATTTTTTTGACGTGGCTATTTGGGCCCACAGCTCATTGGGCATACGGTAGACGTAGCCATTCCAGTTCCACTTAATCCCAGTTAATTCTAACCGTAGTAAAATGTTAGGAGTGAAATGAAGAACTAATAATATAATAACACACAGAATTAAGAATGTTTATTATATTTATCGTAATCAGCATAATAAATGTTGAAGATCATCAGCGTAAAGGTATTCCACCTACTTTTATATAGCATACAGAGACAGGGACATAATATTTGACTAATTGATTTACAACTTAATTATGAACTGATTTCTGTTTGTTCAAGTAGGGGAAACCGGGGCAATGGGGGCCCCTTAAGGGAAATCTTGAATAAAATCTTAGAAAAACAAGAAAATGAAAAAAATCAACAACCATTTATTAGTGTCATTAATGTTCTCTAAACTTAACGTAAAATAATTATCTTAGTCTACCAGTCTTTGGCGCTAATCGAACTTAAAAAAAAAGAAGAAACTGCCTGTTTTGCCCCGTGTCCGGGGTAAAATGGTCATATGCGGGGCATAATAGGCATACACAGGTATATTCACTCGAATAAGTTTTAATTCGAGCACAAAAGGAACAAATGTGAAAGAACTCGTCATCATTATTCTCTTCGCCGTTGCAAGAACAGCGGGCGCATCTGTGGCATGCACGGCAGGTGACCCTACCCTCAGTAGATTCAGAGTACCAATATCCACGGTGTAAACACTCTACATCTTCTTCCTCCGATTCGTTTTCCTTATTTTTTTCATTTTTCTTCGTCCATCCATTCCTATCCAACCTTTCATCCATCCACCAATCCATCCATTCTCTGCATTGTTATCCAACCTTTCTCATCACATTCTGCCCAAAAATTGGGAGGAGCTCCATCAGTTTAGAGCTTTCGCTGGCCAAATTGCATATGCCTGTTTCCATTTCCTCCAAGCTCCATTTAGCATGTTCCTTTGGTAGTGGCGAACCATACTTGTATCTGGAGAAAAAAGATCAACTTAATACCTATACCCTACCCGAGGCAAAACGGGCATCCTACCCGTTTTGCCCCGCTCAAAATGCCCCCGAGGTCAAATAAAATAAATGTTAACCTAATCAAACGAATTTATGGTAGTTAATTCACAACTCTTTCTAGTTATTTAGTCACATAATTGAACGTCGCAATTTACTTAATAACTGAGCATTTAACACAAATACGAATTAACTACAACGCAGACTTAAAAATGAAAAATAATATGAAATGCATCAACTTACGTATTTTCGTTTTGTCGACGAACGACGCGCATCTACACACACAGAATTACTTTTCTAGACATCGCGAGGTCGACTAGAACGCGATCTGACTACTTCCAACCGTCTCGGTTTATTATCTTGCGGGGGAGAGGGGGTGTCCGTCTTACCCCGGGAGCCCGTAATGCCCCGGCTTCCCCTACCTAACTGTAATTTTATGAATGATGCAACATCAGAAAACGCAATATGTCTATCTGACGATTCAAGTGTCATAGACTGTACACAAACTGTTTGACTGTCCATAAAGAAAAAAATTCTGAACAAAATGCCTTTATCTAAGGTTTTATCTTTTACGAACTCAGACCCGTCTAAGTCAAGTTCTATGAACCGGCGTGTTATGCTTATAACGATTCCAGTCATAAAATATCTGTTTTTCGCACGCGTTCTTGCACGGTTGCACATTTGCACAATTTATGCGTTCTGTGGCTTTCTGCTGACGTCGCGGTGTTCGTGTAAAACTTCGTACTTTTGATAACAACGTGAAGCTATGTGCAACCGGCGGAAAGTGTAGAACTAAGTTGTTCCGTTCCGCTGATGGTTTAACTTTATAATATCGTTCAACTGTTTCGGAAGTGATAAGGATTTAGATTATGAGGGGTATGAATATCCGAAAAGTTCGAGATGTTCTGTTATAGTTTAAGTTGAAATAGTTTAAACTGAGAATCGGTATTTTTATCACTTTCATTGGATGTTTTCGCAAACATTACTGTGTGTAAATATGACACAGCGAAGAGTGAGAGATAGGTACGAAAGAAACTGTCGCATAGGTTCACAGTTCACACCCAGACACCTAGGTGGCATGGACGAGGCACTACAAAGCCAATTTTGTTAAACCCGATGTCCCATATTTACTGCTGGATACTGTACTTGTTTAATTTCTAGTTTAAAAATCCTCGAAACATTTTAAAATCTCGGACAAGGAAACCGAAGCAGCCACCGAAACCGCCGTATCTCACACGAATTTCCATATTCATACACATTCACGCGGCGACATTGTTAGCTGGAGTCGCGACAAGACGCGATTATGTCGCGCCCCCCGCTAATGTGCGACAGTGCGACTCAGCCTAGCGACACGCGTGACAAATAGCCGCAACGTTGCCAACAGGCGACTGACGCGTTGTTCGACGGAAGTGCGAGTTTTATTACTGTTGGGAGGGTGTTGGCGTGATGTGTTTTGGCTAGATTTATTTAGGCTGTGTCCTTGGCATCAAATTGGTTATGGAATTTGGAGATATGAGAGAACGTTTTGTAGTGCTAAGCAATTTTTTGTAAAGGAATGTTATCTACCCAGTCAAATCTTCAGCTAAAGTGATTGAAGTTTTAGGTTTCGCAAGAAAAATACTACAATGCGCAAATATTGTAAACCAAGAAAGCCTTCAAAGAACCAACCCAACCTGTCAGTTCTAATTCAATTATTTTAACCTGTTTATAGGTTTCAAGTTCACTTATTTATTTATTTATTCAGAAATACATTCTAAGCTAACAGTTTTTTTACCAAAGCGCTTAAAAGATAATAATAATCATATTACAATGTCAAATAGCATCTTATAATTATAATAATTCAAAAAGCAAAACAAAAATTATATGTCAAGTGGTGTCATAAATAATATATCACAAATAAAATAATTATACAAGTTCTGTTATGTTATGTTAAAAATAAATTTGTCAAGTATATACATGTGATGTCATGTCCGGTTAGATTGGAAGCCGGTCGAAAAGGTTGGGCACATGATCATGAAGTCAAAATTAATATAATAGAATAGTGTTACATAAACATGTCAGTGGAATTTAATATTATTACAGGATGTTTGCTATCTAAGCTACGTCTGTCCTCTCTACGTATAATGGAGTTTCCACATACTTGGTAACTCGCTGTTTGCAGCCAATCACAAGGCTTCACTCCGCCGTATCTTCGATTCTCCCACTGCGCTCCATTTCGTATTTCTGATTAGATTGTTGTCTCACATATCGACGTTCATATCTTTCCACATAGTTGTGTATGTATGTGACGCTTCTTAGGTGTCCGCGTAACAACCTCATTATAAGATGCTTGCCGCTGTATCGCATGGTGTTTTATTATGAAAATATGAGAGTATAATAATATGAGCTACATACGAGTAAAACCACTAAAGTCACTGTTAAAACAAATATTGGAATGAAGCGTTACTTTGCGGAAATCCATGGAAGTAAAATGTTACGTTAAAATACGAGTATGTAGTTTTAATTCCGCAATAACTAGATCCAGGTGCATAAACATCAACTCAGCCACTCACTCAGTCTCTTCCTGGACAGAAGCATCTTCAAACCAAAAGCAAAGCTACGTTACAACGAGTTGATTATATTGTTTCTGGTAAAACAAACACTCGACCCTTGTTCATCCAAAAAGTTTTGTGACTTATGATAATAAGCCATTTATGCAACTATGTAGTTAATTTTTCACAATGTCCATTCTTAAACGTTAGCATTCCGTCTAACTTCTAGAAGATGTGAGCTTAGCTTATTTTCTTGGAAATTTTACCTAATCTTTAACTATGTTTACAAATCGAGTGACACATAAAACTCCAAAAGACTTTCACATAAAAACTTTTGATATCTAACAAAGAATATGTAGTATTCTAGGTCCCATAATTATGAACTCTGAAACTACGACCACACATAATAACAATTTGCGCCAAACAAACAAATAAAGCTAAAAGCCCTGGCTCTGTCTCCAACTTGTAGCCGTGGCTGTGATAGCAAGTTGCTGTATTTCGGGACTACTTTCAGTTGCTACTGAAATAGTTTGTTTATGGGGGAGTGGAGCAACTATGTGTTCTACTTTGGGCTAGTTTTAAGGGACCTTGTTCATGTGTTATTGTGTCGCGACTGTTTTGTAATCATAAGTAACCGATTGCAACTGAATACCAGTATTTTATGCCCGATGGCAACACAAGGTGTACCCTGACGCTGATTTTCAGCTGCAGCCCATGAGTAGCATACCCTCGAAAACATAAACAAACACATAACAAACAAACACCTTTTACATAGAGCGACTGCCTTTCTGACCTCCACAATTCAGATAACTGGGTATCATGATACCCCTTGGTAACCGTATTTTAGACTTACAGGTATCTGACAGCCAGTAACGATGAAGATTAGTTGTTTTGGTAAATAAAAACCCTTGGTATCATTACCAAAATAGTTTCTGACGAGTGAGTAGCCAGCTGTCACTTCTCTGACAGATCAGATACTCGGCACGATTCACTCGGCCAAGTGAAAGGCCCCTAACCGTTATGATGTTGTGGTCGGCTCAAAGGGCTGTAAACCAGAGTGATATTGTATTACTTGTGCCGTTAAACTGAGCAACTGCTTTGATTAAAATTGTTCCGCAAGATTTTAGTAATTGCTCCAAGTTGTACCCAGTGCCGGCCGATGTGGTCGTGACGGTAAATGAAGAGTGTGATGTACCGCAAGGTGGAAATGATATGCACAGGCAATATCGTTCACCCTGTTGGGCCTAGTTGGCGCAGCCGTGAGACACACAATAGGTATTATCTCTTTTTTTCTGTTTAGATTTAAGTTTTTTTTTTATGTGTGCACCTGTAGCATGTCCCAAATAAATATGATTGTTTTCTTTCTTTCTTTAGCTGAGAAAGAAACTATCGGAATACATTTTTTTTTTTCGAATGGGAAATCATCAAATGACCCCCCTCCCGCTCTCGGGCGGAGCGGAAGAGTGTCAGACTTTTACTGACTAAAACCCATCCATGTTTCTTCTTTTGCCCTTTGTGTTCCAGGGCTGCGGTATCTCTTTCGAACATTCCCGCAGCCCTGGCAGACATCGGCCCTTGCGGACATTGCGGGCCCCTCCTGTTTGCTGACATCTCATCGGCAGATATAAAATAAAGAAGTATAATGACATCACGCCTGTGAATCACGAAGGGTTAGGCAGACGTGAACACAACATTACATCCACATTTCGCTTTTAATTCTAAGTCCCATGTAATAGAATAGAGAGTGAGCCGATTGCCACCAACCGGGCACAATTGCAGACGGTTACTAAGAAATTGATAGGAAACCCAAAACTCTTTGCCTCATGCTTAGCAGTAGCGCTTGCGATTACTTGTTCTACGAAGCATAATGAACTTGGAATTTCTTTTTCACTCATCATTACTTGAACTGAATCTAGCTGTAATAATTTCAATCTGTCGAAATATCCAGGTAAAATTACCTTAAACTTTCATAGACTAACGAAACTATTCAACTTACTTATTTAGTCTGACCACATTCTTAATTATTCACCAAGTAAGAACTTTACAAACAACTAGAACTAATTAATTTGTTTAACCTAGTTATGTACAAGTTTTAGTTACCACTTGTAACTTTAACACCTTGCTAGCATATAATATGCTAAGTTCTTACTGATTACTTTTTAACCTACTTTTAACTGTCTCACACACATACACTGTTTACGAGAACACTGTAATCAATAACCTAACCTAGAGTGTTTCTACTGTGTAAAAATGTTTATAACTTACCTCTGGATTTTAGTTTAAATCGTAGGTACTCGTAGTTTAAAAATCTTTGGGCAAGACAGGAATAGTTCTTGTCTTTTATAATAAATAATAGGGTCCCACTTGAACTTCGTCTTGCCTAAAATATAAAAAAGCAGAACTTTAGTCATCTCATACTTAAATAGGTTACAAAAACGGTCAATCTAAAGACAAAGCTCCATTATTTTTAATACCAAGCTATGTTCATTGTTCACTAAAAAAGAAAACAAAACACAACACACCACTAGAATCTATTTACTCAGTCAAGACAGGTTGCCGAAAAACTGCGCGAGGCCGAGTGGCCGTAGTGAGTGCGTGAAGGGACGTGAGCCGAATGCCGAATGACGAGAGCCGAGAGCCAACTGATACCGCAAAAAATATTACATGAGCGCCTTCAAGAGAAATGAGGAACGTTTTTCTGGTGTTTTGTTGAAGATGCTTATTGTGGAAGATGGCAGAAATGTGTTTTTGTGTTTAGGATATAAATAATGCATTTAGATTGGCATCGCTTTTTGTGCGTAGTTTGTGATGTATGTTTTTTTTTACCGCAAATATAAAAATAAACCGCATTTATATTGGCTGTAAAAAAAACAAAAAACGATGTTTTGCATAATGTTGTCAAAATGGTGTAATCTTTGCTAATAACAAAAACAATATTTCTAAAGGTTCGATTTCATCGGAGCATAAACGTTGCATTGGAGGTATAAAATTGAATTTAAAATTCTAAAATAAACACAATGATGGACCATTGAACAAAATTTAAATTACAAAATTAAATAAAACGACCAACCATTGAATTTTATGTTTTAATTTATCAGCAGCTAGTCAAATTCTGTGCACAAAAAAAAACAAATTGAAAGTCACAAAACACAACTGTAGGTCAAACGAACACAGGATTAATTAAAAACTCTCGACAAAACTATATTTATTTCAATATTTATGAACTGACTAGTCGGCGGAGCGAATACGCGCTTTTATTATATTTTCGACTCATATTTTGCCCGCGGCGCCGGCTGTGGGGAATCTATTCTTTCTAGCCCATATTTCTGTGGAATTATAATATGTTTCGCTGGAGATGCCCTCTGCTGATACTTTCAATCGACCTCGCTGTGCTGGTGGCTCTTGAGAATAGCAGCAAGTAAATTGGCCATAAAACATAATACAAACGAGTATTAAATCATTACATTGGCAAGCGTGGCAATCAACAGTGGCAAGCGCGTTTTGTGCGGAGAATCCGAACGCATCGTTATCGAGTCCATAAAAATCCAGTGTTTAGGTTGTATGAACAGATGATCGCGACGACGATTGTGTACAATATTAGGACACCATCGCAAGCCTATTTAAAACTAAAGAACCTATATTAATATTTACCATAGTAATTTTTTTTTAATCTCAATGTTCTCAGTTTACTTTGTCCTACATAAATATACAATGTATTAATTATTCAGGTCCCTAATTAGTAAAGACGACGGAATAATTAACATAATTCATTAAAGAACTAACGCGGCGTTTTTACACGACGAGTTTCCCATAGAGTTTATAAAGGCTCATTTATATGGTCGGAAACGTTTAAAAAAAAAATTGAAAAATTAGAGACTAATGAATAAAACAAATCAGTTAGTAATAACTCTTAAACAAATTGCACGGATTAAATTCGTTACCAGTTTGCTGATACTAAATAAAAATCATATCACAGACTGACACCTTTTCGACGTCAGTGATCCAATGGCTGCTATTAATTCTCTCAATATCATAACAGTTGAAACCGGTAAATCGAATGTACTTACAGGGGAAAATAAACAATAGTTGCCTTTAGAGTAAAAATAGCTGTCTTAGAAGGATGTGATTATCATCTTGTTCGTCCTTCCTTCCTTTTTAGCTATAATGACTAATTTAGCACAGATAAAAATGAATACAAAAACTATAACTTTGTTAAGAATTGAATTTTCAAAACTCTAAGGACTTGTAAACTAGCCTTAAAGGTTCAGTAATTTAATCTGGGCCAAGTCAAAGTAAAACACAACCTGCCTACCCAACTAGCAGTGTGTACCAGCAACACAAATTAACTTTTCTTAACAAAATATAACCTAACTTAATAGAGTTATGCCCCACTTACATGCCGGCTCACCTCAAGTTAGTTAACAGAACGTTTTTAAAACATAAACTAATATAAGTCGATCCTTCACTAAAACTCAGATTATTTAAAATATTTCTTTGGGAGTTTCTGTAAAGTTTTGAATTATTTCGCGTCTTGTTGGTAAACGTAATTAGGTTCTCTTGTGTGATTTTCTATAAGAACAGATTCGATTAAAATTGCCACGTGCTAACAGTCTGGTCAGTCGGACTCGGACCTGACTGGAGCACGTGGCTATTTTTCTTACCTTACTTTGTTTATTTTCCCGTAAATAAAGTAAAAAGTTAAGTCTAAAGTGTTAAATCCTACGCTGAGATGTTACCAGTGTTGTGAATCTTTAAATATTTTAAGTCACTTTTCGTGTCTATCTAAGCGGCATCGACAACGTTTTTCTCGGTTACTTTAGAAAATTTTGTTTCATACAATACCTACTTGTTTGAATACACTTATTTCATTCCGTCTGTATATTGAGCATTTAGTATTTTTACTCCACAAATCACACATCACGACACATCTTGTCTATTGGTATAAGTAGCATTTTAAGGCTGTTGTGTTCAACAAGTCTTGTTCGCTGCCTCAATTTTCCTGTTTTCAAGTTTGAGCTCTGTAATCACTGAAAGGCAAACCTTTGCCTATACCTGACTGCTTTTGTTGTGTTCTTATATTATTTAAAATTTTCTTCTATGTTTTAAAAATCTTGAAATGTTGGAACAATATCAATTTTCTTCTTCTTTGTCATAGAAAAACATTATGAAAGGACATCATGGAGCGAATAGTCGCACTGTGGGCCGTTTTGTTGTTCCTGGCCGACAATCAATTATGAAATAATGTTAAATTATTTTTAAACGGATTTTTCTAGACGGGTTACACAATACGGCCGACGAGGCAAAAGGAGTATGCCTACCCCTATCGACTTTATGTATGCACGTATGTATGTTTACACAATTAAAAAGCGGTCATTGGTCTGACAAAGAGCTTTTTTAGTTATATCTTAGTACAAACTATGTCAAAATGAGTAACGTAAACTGATATATCAATATAAATAAGCAAGCCTTTTGTTGTATGGAAACTCCGCACTATAGCCGACGTACGGGCTGTAGTACTATCAGTAACACTTAGAGCGATTGTCTCCTGTCCGGTGTCTCCCGGTAAGAGTTCCACAGTTCTAACGATTATATTTTATTGTCGTTTCGGATGAGCTCGTGGCTAAATAATAACAGCCACTCGGTCGATCTTCAGGTTACCTGCGCTTGCCTAAGCTAGACCGTGTATGGGTGACCACCCCATTACATGTCGAGTTTCCTCCGTACCTCGGAAAGCTGTTGGTCCCGGGTGTCATTTGTAGATATTTGACAGTCGTTACAGGTAGTCAGTGTCCCGGCCCGAAAGTCTTAACAAGGGGCATCGTATTTACCCAGTACTAACTGGGTTATGGAAGTCAGATAGGCAGTCGCTCCATGTAAAATACTGATATTCAGCTGCATCCGCTTAGACTGGAAGCCGACCCCAACATACTTATAAAAAGGCAGGCAGATGTCGATTGTCGTTTTGAGTACATGTTTCTTAAGTCCATACTATCGTCGGTTAAATCCACGTTACGATAAAACTGTAGACTAACAGATGCCAGGCCGTTTAATAATTTTAATGAACTAATTTACAAATTAATTTAATGTTCCTAATTAAGGACGCCTCGTTATCTACGTACTTATAATGAACGTGAAAGTTTAAGCGATAGAGAATATTAATTTAAAAAACCGGCCAAGTGCGAGTCAGACTCGCGCACCGAGGGTTCCGTACAAACCTGTAGGTATATAAGTAAAAGTCAACATGAATATACTATGTGTTGTAACTAATAATTTAAGATTTTCGGAATTTTTCCTATATGTGTACTTTATAACGTTGCTTCATGCCAAATTTCAAGATTCCAGGTCGTCTGGAAGTATCCTTTAGGTTTTGATTCCCTTGCGAGTAGTGGCGAGTTTCAAAATATGCGGTTTTAATTCCTGTTTCTTTTGATTGCGTTGACATAGAAGTTTGATTTTGTTACGGCTTAAAGGTATTATAGATTTGAGTATTTGATATGAATTTCAATATAATTCCACTACGCGTTCATGAGGAAAGGGGTAGTAAGTTTAAAATTATTAAAAATATTTTTATTATATGATATAACTAAAAATGTATACTTTTCGCAATTTTTCCTATATCTCTGCTATAAGACGTTGCTTCATACCAAATTTCAAGATTCTGAGTTCACGGGAAGTACCCTGTAGGTTTTGATTCCCTTGCGAGTGTCGAAAATTTGCGGCATAAACGGGAGTATCTTTTGATCGCGTTGACTTAGAAGTTTGATTTTTTCACAGCTCCAAGAGACCATAGACTTGAGTATTTGATATGAATTCCAGCTTGATACCTCCACGCGTTCCTGAGAAAAAAGGTCTTGACAGACAGACAGACGGACAACAAAGTGATCCTATAAGGGTTCCGTTTTTACCTTTTGAGGTACGGAACCCTAAAAATGTCAAAATATTATGTTTTAAGTGAACGTTTCATTTTCTAGGAATTAAGAATGATTCTATGATTTACGAATACAGTTTTTAACAGTATTTTACATGGAGCGACTGCCTATCTGACCTCCACGACCCTGTTAATACTGGGTAATACGATAATTATCCTTGGTTAGCCTGGTTGTCAGACTTTTTGGCCACTGACTACCTGTAAAGACTGTCAAAGATCTACAAATGACAGCCGGGACCAACGGCTTAACGTGCTTTCTGAGGCACGGAGGAAACTCGGTATGTAATGGGTGGTCACCGATCCAGAGACCAACCTAGGCAAGCACGGCTTAACCTAAAGATCGACCCGAGCGGCTGTTATTATTTAGCCAAGAGATCCTCTCCAAGGCGTTTATTTTTATTAATTTCAAAAGAATCTAATTATGAATAGGTATTTAAAAGGATTTTTCAATAGGAAAAAATCCATTTCACAAATGATTCTCAATCTCAAATAGGTGTGAGTAGGTTAAAATTAGCATCGTATTAGCAAGTTGAACGGAACAGAGTCAGAGTCGGGACCCTTCACTGGCTCCATGACACCCGGCATAAATCTGACACTTCCGAACTTTACAGCTCATTGTAATGTATTGTAGGAGGAGCAGAAGGTTTACTGTTAAAGCTTTTACACCAGCGCCCTATGGACCAACTATACGCAGCGGGCCTGCAATGCTCTTAGAGTGCAGTACAACAACGCCTTTAGAATTCTGGTGCGATTGACTCGGTTTTGCAGCGCCTCGGGCATGTTTGCCGACGCGAGGGTGGATGACTTTTACGCTATAATGCGCAAAAAGTCAGCCTCACTAATTCGCCGAATTCGAGGTAGTGGCAACGGAATCCTAAGGATGATTACAGAGAGACCTGAATCTGCAGCTGTAGGTAGGCTTATCAGGCTGCATGTTGTATAAGTTTCGTTTTTTTTTTTTACTAATAGTTTTAAGATATTGTTACTAACCACCTATGGACATTTTATTAGTCTGAATTAAACGAATTTTATTTTATTTTATATTCAAGCAATGCTTCAATAACAAACGCATGAGTACGCAAAAATATGGCTATCCTGCATAATTACCTTTGATTCCAGATTTACTTACGAATATGGATGATGATACTGACACATTCGATCTGGTTCCTAACGTAGATTTTTCTATTTAGTTTGTCCTTTCCAAGTTTTTAGGGAAAAAATATGTTTGGAAAATGTTATAGCAGTATTAATAATATTCTTAAGACTAAATACTAATAACAACTACGCTGGCTATTTTTCTACCATTATAACCCTCTAGGCAATAATTTCTAAAAGGACCTGTTATTTTTGGGGAGGCAAAAGGCAAAACTCAAGGGAAGCCAAAATGCGACCAATGGAAGAACTTGGTGTCCTTCTATTGGTCCTTGATTCCTAGATGTGTGTTAACTTTTGTTAACCTCTTATCTTGTTTTCCGTTTTTCTTGTGTAGTAAGCAACGACTTATTGTCGGGCCTATGCTGTCCCCCCATACTTGAGTACTAATGCTGTAACATGATAATATTGTAAAACTAATCATTTTAAAAGAGTAACCATGGAGTTTCTTGCCGGTTCTTCTCCATAGGAAACGACCAACCCGAACCGTGCACCTTTTTGTCGACGTTTCATAAGTGCCCATGTAGGCCTATGTGAAATAAAAATATTTTGATTTGATTTGATTTGATTGATATCAGACCACCACAATGTACAAGTATCCACAAAAGAGATGATAGGTTTCCAAGCTACTTTCCAAATTGGTCTTCTGATCATCCCTACCTAACTCCTCAAACATGAGTTCTCAACACAAATTAGCGTGGTGAAGGTGGGCAAGCGTTCAGCATACGTTATGAGGCGTCTGCTCTGCATCAGCCAGATTATTCGTGTCAAAGATTAATGTGAGCCGTGCTGGGTGCAAAGTTGTTGAAACTGGGTCAAAAATTACTGATTTAGAGCGGATTCCACCAATAAAATGGAACCCTATAAGCTGTCAATATTACATAGCAGTACACCTTCTGACAGCTCCTGAAGCCTTGGGTAAGGTTTAGATGTCATGAACGCTTTCAGTTTTAATGGTGAATTTGCCCCTTAGTTGCTTTGTTTTTTGACAAAAAAAATATGCTGACTGCTCCGTTGGTTTAGTAATTCAAGTGTGATTACTGATGCGATCCCTATTTTGAACAAGTTATAAGGTTAGAAAATTCTCAGAAGAAATCTGGGTTTCAACTCTTTCAGTGCTTTCTCGACTGTGTCTTTCACCATAAAAAAAATAAGTCAAAAACGGACAATAGACAGACCACTGAACCGTTTCTAAGTCAGTGGAGTCTAGGCCCTGGGTTTCAGTTCAGTTGGTTTCGAACTATGGTGCGTCGCAGTTACAGCAGAAGCGTTAATCGCGTTTCCGTCTGTCGACCTCACGTAATACAGTCAGTTGGAATAGGCTCTCATCTAACTACTTGGGATGTGTTCATTGGTAAAAGCAACATAATATGGGTACGTACTAAATACTTTTTCTCTCTTCTGGTAATGTAAGAGAGATGATAAAAATATCAAGATGTTTACTACTAAAGTTTTCTCATCTAATATTTATTAACAAAAGAGAGAAATCGATTTAATTCAGTCCTAAAGTACTATAGATTGAAGTAGGTACTGCTGGAAGGATAATGAACGATAATCTTTTACCGAATGTCTGTATTCGAACTAGATAAATAAGAGGTGAAGTTCTTTGTATAATTTAGGGTTAAACCTCTTCAACAAATTTTTTTAAAAGTTTTTTTTTGGTATAAAGATACCACTGTTACATTAGGACTTGTAGATATTTCCTTGAATATATTAATGCCTTGTCTATCAGTGGCTTATAATAAAGATAATTGGTATCGTGTTTATTTCATTATCCTCGTCCTGACCTTGTCCTAATTTTTTTGAGATCGGCGCAGCATGTCTTCTTCTCCCGTGCATCTTCATTAACCGTAATTTCAGAAGGTATCCACAAGCCCTTTCTCCCAAGGGGGCTGGCAGTAAGTACAGAGCGCCGCCTGCTACGGTCCTTACATGCTACTTTTGCTTCCACATTCATAAATCTGGTTATACTCACACGCCATTTGACGAACATACCTTAAAGCAACAAAATGTATAAGACCTGCAGCATTCTTGTCCCCACTTCGTACACCACTACAAAATCAATAGCGCTAACCTAACTTATCTCGCAAAGCTTCTCTATTTTATTAGCTTTCCTTTATTTCTTCCAAACAAACACACTAACTTCACGGATCAACATCCCTCCAAACTTCTAATAAGCTCTGCCGTTCCACTTTTTTATCGCCGAAGATATCCGAACAATGCCGAGCAATGCCGAAGATTGCCGAAGATACAATCTTTAGTGAGATGTTACGGGAACTATTCGTAAAAAGTTGAGGGTGGACGACAAAGGGATGCGTTCGCTTTTGTTTCGTAAACAATCTAATTAGTGTCGCGAAAAGACGTCCGATGAGAGTAGGGGTGGGGTTTTTGAGTCCGGCAAGTTCCCGGGGGGATTTTGTTTTTTATTTTCTGCCTATATTTTTCGTTACATAAGTTTTTGTTTATAATATTATAGACAAGCTTGATGGTTTAACGTGTTTGCTAAGCAGACATGGACTGAAACAGTGCACTACTTTAGAAATAATTTATAAATTTTCATAATATTATCAAGGTAATTTTAAACCACAAAAATATTCTAAAGCTCCTCACAAAGCACATCCGATGATAAGTGCCACAACCTAATATCTACAATATGATCTATTCATTAAACCAGTGGAATTATGCATACGGTACAACAATGCAAATAAACCACCATCCCCGTCTATAACTAGCTTAGCAAAACAAACAAAAGAAAAAAAACCCGGGCTTATTCCGAGCGAAACAAAACAAAGAAGAAAAAATCCCGTATTTTTTTATTTCGAATGCCCTATCGGTAACAACACTAGTAAGGAGATAATTAAAAAAAATGGCAGACATCTGGAGACGAGTTGTCGGGATCAAAGTGGCAATAAGTACTGAAGTTAAATGAACGTCATTGATCCTATCTGTCAGGGCTTAGTTCGTTCACTCATTCGTTCGTTCGTTAGTTGTATTCGGTCTTTTGGCTGTACTAGTGCTGTTTCCCACTTTATGGAAATTCTTGCAGTTCCTATTATAAAGTTTTCGGGGTCGGTCGTCGGGTCGTCGGCTCCTGAATGTAAGCGAAAGAGGAAAACAAGGTTCTCTGTAAAAAGGAACAGATAAGGTTGTTCCTCTAGATTGAGTTTGTTAAAAGTTTTAGTGATAAATAAACTTTATTTTGGGGTTATCGTAAATAGAATGGGGAGTAAATTGTCTTTGTGACCGCTCCGAAGAACAGATTTTCCTGTAGGCTTTACAAATTGTTTTATTTTCAGATTAATTTGAGTCTGCAGTTGTCAAAATGTTATGCCTAGAGGTTTATTCCTAAATAGATTTTGGCTGTGGAAGGTCAATAATTATGATTTCTTAAATAATTTGCATTGGCCATCGGCACACTTTATACCCCGGATCACGACCTCAGTCGATGCAATTTGCGTCAAGCGACTACACGACCATCTGTCACTTGTTCTCCACGTGGGCTAGTCGCGCCCGGTTCCTCGCGGCGTGCTATATATATCTTTCATTTGTTTCCTCAGCAGTGACTCTTGCAACAGGCGCGTAGTTCGTGGACAAGGTTAGGTTAGGCAGCTAGTACTGACTCACACGGAAAGTATGACGACATAGAAAACTTTATCTGACTTCCCAAGTAAATTGTTTGTTACATAATTAGTTGATTAAAGCTAAAAGCTCGTCGGGAACATTGCCGATGGCATGATGGATACGATCCATAACTAATACCATGTTATGGCCCATAAATACTGACAAACGGCCGCCTACTTACACTGTTATGGTCTCAATTCATTTCACTAAGTGTTTCACGTACTAATATTACCTTATTTTGTCATATTAGTCCGTAAATGTCCACTACCGAATATGGGTCGTTATAAGTACTAAAGAGAAAAGATTTAATAGAATATTGGAAACTACTGGATTTTTTTTAAAATTTATTTGAAACAAATCCTGGTCCAATCCTAGGATATTGTCTACCTTATGCCGAATTTCATCTAAAAAGCTGAAAAGGTAGCAGACATCATTACAGACAGATTACTTCTACATCATATAATTATAAATGCATTATCTCTATGAACCTAACATTAAATTCATACTCATGAAAATTCTATATTATGAATTCTATATCTTACAGCAATTTGTTCATCTCTAAATTAGAATGTTATATTCCATGTTTTCTCTACCACTCAGCTAGAACTAAATTACTACGTTTAAACGTATACCGTTGAATATTTAAATTATTTAGTTACGAAGCGTCTATTGGATGGTAAATTAAATTAATAGTTTCACATCGTTTTAGGCATTTGGGCCTAGAAATAGAGCACGAGAATAGAAATAGATATTTCTATTTTCGTTATGCCCGCGCCTTCACCCACGTGTAGTTCAGTAGTTGTCCCATGGGCGGTAACTACCGATACCCCCGGCCCCGAGTACGACTACCGGGATAAACAGGATTCTATGCGTTAATCCAGGTTTTAAACAATCTGTGTGACAAATTTCATCCAAATCCGTTCCTTAGTTTTCGCGTGAAAAAGTTACAAACATCCATCCATTCATTTTCATAAACTTTCGCATTTCTAATAGTTAACTGATGTAGCTAGTTGTGCACAGTGCTTGTCAAAAAGTTGAACAAAATTTTAACAATACATGGTTGAAAGACTTGTTGAAAACAAGTATTATAAAACATGCCTTTGCGTAAACGCGCGCAGTTAAAAATCCTCCAGAACCAAATCGTAAATATAACATCACGCATGTTTTCCCCAAAGGTTTAGACAGAGGAGTTCCTACTGTACATAAAATTCGCCTGTTATGTTTTAACTCTCATCTAACGTAACAATGTAAACGCTTCTACGAAACAGTAATGAATGTACCAGGACAACATGTATCTAAGACAGTGTCGCGAACGCAGAGCATTAATAATTACATTCCCCGAAGCCACCCGATCGTTCCCGAAATAATTACAAACCACGATTCATTAACCCGAGGTTGTGTACCTACCCAGCCGAGGGTAGATCCATCATCGCAGTAAAATGGAAGACAAACAAGCAATCACTACAAAACTTTAACAAACAAATATGAGTAGAAAATAGCAAGTAATATTAACGGTGAATCGTGAATGTCTTGTCTGCTTAAGATCGGCACACTAGTTATATAGAAACGTTGTCATGAATTCGGTTTCACATTTTGATTTCAGAATCCTGGATTAGCCTATGGTTGTCCAATTAATGAGTCAGTAAAAGACAGCCAGTTTGGTTGAATTGGATATCCAACCAAGCTGTCAAAATTTATCTGGTACAAGAAGTAACGGGAACATGGCGGGTTGTTGCGTACCATACTCGCATTATTCAAACACATTGTCATACATGTTTAAAAAGCAACTAAACACTAAACTAAAGCCTATACGCGCGGTTAACTTGCATTTAAATCGATTTTCAGTAGCTGAAGTGTTATTACAGGTCATTCGGTTAGATCAGTCTATATTTTGTGTACTTTACATTCAAATTCGTCCAGCCGTTTCAGCATATAATACATAGCAGTGTGATGTACTACGAATTTCTTCAAAATCTTTCGGAATGCTATTGAAAAGTGTGTGTGTAAAATTCCCAGTTCCCGAGTTCGATTCCGAGGTCGGGCAAAGTGATGCCAATAGGCTCGCCTCCTATAACATTGGACTTCAAAATAACTAGCGAAATTAAGGCGTACTATTTTAGGTACACCTCTGCCTAACCCTAAGGGGATTACAGGTTACGTTATGTTATAAAATTTCAAGTAACTTTATTGATAAGGTAATAGTCTATCTCTACTACATCTGAGCCTCCCAAAAACTTGGAACAAGTCTTAATACAAAATAATCCAGGTTTAGTTAATTAGGCAAGTTAAAAGTTTTTCGCGGCTCAGATCTCACTCTCGCCGAGTTCTGAGCGCGGTATGTTCGCTATTCGCTAGTTTTAATTATAATTAACGGTAGCGAACATACTTTGAGTTAAGGTAAGGAGTTTACCTGGCTTGTGGGATACCTAGGAAGAAACACAATGTATAATATAGGTAGATTTACTGGGTATTTATTATTACAACTACTTACTATTTTTTGTTTTTAAATAAAGTGCGGCGATGGCCTAGTGGTGATAGCTCCGACTTGCGAGCTGTAGGTTGTGGAGTTCAATCTAGGCAAGTGTGTAACTTTGTGTAGTTTATTTCAACATCACTATTTTCAAAATATTTAAGGAAAAACATTGTGAAGAAACAGACCGCTACGGACTACTCGTAATTACTGTGAAAGATCTACGAATGACAGTCGAGACCAACGGCTTATAATATTCCGAGGTACGAAGATGTCTCGATACCTATGTTTGTAATTGATGGTCACCAATGGACTTTACTAGGCAAGTTACATATTCTTGAAAATCGATCTGTGATGCAGTTATTATTTAGCGACCAGCTCCAATAGTTTCTATAATGCGTGTAAAATGACCTTTTCTCTGTATTAGACTTCGAGTGTCTTAGACAGCGCCTTATCTCAAAGACGCTTGTTATCGAATTAAGTTCAACATCCCCACAAACAAAAACACATCAACTTAAATCGAGTTGAAATGAAAACCCACAGTTACGCAACAAACCAGTTAACTCGATCCCTGAAACATCATTAAACTTGCTATTCGTTCTCTAATCGATTCTCGAAACAATCGGTTAGACAAAAGCATCTAATTAAACGTTATAATTTAGATTTGTTTACAATAACCACGTAAATTACTCACGGACCGACTAGCGGAATATTTTGTGTCACAGTGTTAAGGTGGGGTTCTACTGCGAACGAACGACGAATAAGATCGGAGATGTAGAAAGATCAAAGACATTCCTACTAAAATTATGAAATCAAAACCATTTATTTGTGTAAATAAGATTCAGGAAAAAATTAGGAAAAATACGTAAATCTCCTATTCTTCTCCTTTAAATCCTTTCACGAAGATCTCAAACAAATACCTGCTGCTTTAACCAAGTTAGTAAAATAGTATGTCTATTTTTTCTTCCAAATGAATAACGTATACCAATATTTATCGTAGGATTATTTCTTGCTATTTTCCTAATAGAGCTTAGGATGCTATGCACGCACATATTGCTTCTAAATTACTTTTTCGAATGCTGCTATACTGATAATCAAATAACTTGTTTGAAGAAAAGTTGGCAAACTCTAATGCAAGACCACAAAAGTGTTCAGTCCCATATGGATCTCTTATAATAATGTACTTATACCAGTGTTGATTCTATTCGCGTGTAGTGAAACCACCCCTTAACAAGCAATGAATTAAATTTCCGAATTCGTTTCGCTGCTCTTCGCTCGGAGTTCGCTTGATTGATTTAAAGGTCGTTATCGAAAAGTTTACGCGAACAATTCCAATTTTAGTGTTACAGTATTAAAACGATAAATAAGAGCACGTTTTACAATTTAATTTGTTGTTACACTGATGTGATTTAGAATAGAATTTTAAAGAGCAGTCGTTTTTTGAATTAAAAAGCTGCATCGAGAATGTCTCTAGTTAGTAGTAGTAGTAGTTAGAAGTTTCCATAAGTACGAGTATATACAGATATACTTCTGGTTCGTTGGTTAGGTCCATATGTTCTATTCTTAGTTCGGGTAAAGTGTTATTCAGTTTTTCCATAAGGAATTTCTCAGTAGCGGCCCCAAATCTGGATTCTTGCCCGGTTTATGGCAATAGGCTCACCCCCTATTACATGAGACAATTATTAAGCATAATTATTTGGTGAATTGTGACTGTACTAGGTACATAGACACTGCTGCCTAACCTTTTAGGAAAACTGGCTTGATGTTAAGTTCTACGTTTTTAGAGAGCAGTCCAAACAGACAGATATTTAAGCAGGTTTATCTATGAAATTTACATAAACGTCTACTTTCTAGAATACGCTCATCGACTAGTGTCCACACCAAAACATAATTAAAAATATTAGTGCAATGAGAGCGAATCAACTGGCCTTTGTGTGGTGTGTTGAGCGCCAATCAGGCGTGAGCCGGACAAACAGGTAGAATGAATGTTCGATTCGACAGAGCTAGGGCGCGACGGCCAATAGAATTTGAACTTTGTAATAATGTTGTGTACAAAGCCAAACTTGTACTGTCACTTACGGGATATTATCTTCTCTGATTGTTCGTTATTTTGAGTGGAGAATGCGGGTAAATATCACGGGAAGATATAATAGAAACCGTGAAAGCTTAAAACAGTGTTTAGATAATAAAGTCGTTATGTATTTGTCATCTAAGTCAAGAGCAATGTGTTTTCATTAATTGTGTAATTCGACTTATCTTATTGAAAAAAAAAATAGAAAAACCTAAATCTATTATTTTTTGGAAAGAGAAGGAGGAAAGTTTTTTACTTGATTTCTGAGTCAACAGGTTGAATAATATTGCTCGTAAAACACAACCCAAATGGATTTACAAGGTAGCTATTTTAGTTTTAGTGGGAAATGATGACACTTTCTCTAAGGTTTGAATTATTATATGACCACCATTTAATAATTACCTTTCCGTTTAAGGCCTATTCAGCAAATTGATACAGGTAGGTAAATATAAAGATGATGATTATACAAAATAAATTAAATTTCTCGCATTTCAATTTAAAAAGTTCTCTGAATATTGACGTACGCTGATTGTTTTACCAACCATCGTGTTAAAACGTCAAAGGGTTGTCAACACAAAAAGCCCTGCATCAACTAGCAGCTGTACGCAAACACACGAGCTCGTGTGTGGCGCCCCTAACAGTATTTGCGCGTCCACCACCGGCGGCAGCGGCCAGCAATTACGGAGTAGTGTCAACTTCATCAACACCCGGTATTATATACTCGGCTGTTTTGTGTATTACTCGTATATGTGAGGGAATTCAATCGCCGGTCTTTTATTTATAAACTAGGTAATACTGGGTTAAATTAAATTAACCAGTAAAACTATTACCATAGCCATCAATATTGCATAGAACTAAAACATAGCTGGCGGGAATGCAGCCTATACTGGCTAGCTATACTGCTGCTATAGCTGCTAGCCTATACTGGTAGTCAGCTGAGGTAAGACTGGAAGTCTTACCTCAGCTGACTACCAGTATTTTACATGCAGCGACTGCCTATCTGACAACCCAGTTAGTATTAGGTAATGACAGACTTTCAGGTCACTGACTACCTGTAACGTCTGTAATAAATCTACAAATGACAGACAGACAGAAAGTCGATGTGATACATGACCACCCATCCACAGATCATCAAGCGCTGCTTAACCTTGAAGATTGGTGCAGCTGTTATTATTTAGCCACTCATGTTCCTCAAATAACGGTTCCTCAAGTTCTCGTGGTATAATTACCGAATTCCACGAGAGCAAAGCAGCGGGCTAGTGCTAATATTTCTCTAACCGAGGTCTAAAAGGAAAATATAAAGAACCGAAGTAAATTGGGATTGTTTCATTACATCAGTGAGTGCTCCAGACAGACCATTAGGCCTTTCAGCATGACTACTGCCTTTTTAAGCACTTAGGATTTGTTGGATCAAGGTACTCGTAATTTTAGACTTCAAATCAAAAGTGGATTATCAAAGGGTTCAAAAGTTATATTGTTAGGTTGGACCTTTTAGAATGAGAAGCAATCTTAAAAAATATTCTTGTAGTCGCTTTATCCGCTTTAGATTTTTTTCATGGAGTATTTTGAAGTACTTATACTGAATTAATATAATTTGACGCACCTATGTACGAGTATGTATATCAAGTGCCAAGAGTAAAGTCTCAAGAGATCTTTGTTGCCGCCACAAGCAAAAAGGGCAGAACTGCGAAAATTATTTTAATAAAAATAAGCCATAATAAACAAAAAAGTTGAATCTTTTATGGTTCATTTTTCTGCATTACGTTTTCTCAGATAGATCTTCTGACGGCAGTATAAGGTTAGTTCCTAAGTCCTTCGAAGATGAGTTTCATTGTTGTTTGAAACTTACTTGACATGAGATTGACATGCACTGTGAGATAATGTAGGTGTTTTTGATAGAAAACTTGAAAGACTCTTTATTTTCTGAGGACGCGGGTCAATGTATGATTTGAGTCTAATATCCACCCTTTAGCTTTTTCTACTGCGAGGTTATTCATTCATCAAGATTTCCTCTATCACAACCAAAACTATGAAGATATTCTTTTTCCCTACCAACCGAACAAGCCAGCGGGAATTCAAACATACCTAACTTAATCCACCAGGATATCATAAAAGACTTGTTATATACTAAACATTTTGTATGAGATACTTTTACGCGCTCATATAAAAGGTTTTTGTGTCAGCTGTAAAACGTATGTAAAGGGCGAAACGCGGGAATCTTTCATAATATGCGAATATTTTCACTGAAATGACCTTGGAATGGTCTTAAAAGAATCCGAGTTGGGAGTTATTTATAATAAGTCTTTATTTTTCTTTTTTTTGGAATATTTTTAAAGAGAAATACGATATTTTCCTCGAAATCGTCGTCGTCGCGTCGTTTCTTGTTGGAGTATTAAGAATTGTCCACGGGGACTATGTTATTTAATCTTAACAGCATAATTTGTTGAGGAATGACTGAACACACACCCTGTGACACTCCCTTCCGCTCCGCCCAGAGCGGGAGGAGTCATTTGATGATTTCTCACCCCCAAAAAAAAAAAAAAAAAAAAAGTATTAAGAATTGTCCACGGGGACTATGTTATTTAATCTTAACAGCATAATTTGTTGAGGAATGTTGGAATATAGAGCTATCGTTCGTAGATCTTTGACCGCCGTTACGGGTCCAGAAGCTCGAGTCTTACCACGGGGTACAGACAATCTCAGTACCAGTCTCAGTAGTTGTGAAAGTCAGATGGGGAGTCGCTTCATGTAAAACTCTGGTATTAAGCTGCTTCCTGAAAGAAGGAAGCTTCAGCAAAATAAATAAATAAAGCCACGCTGGTACAAACTGATCCTCATTCCATTCCCTACCACGTGTTGTACAACATTCTAAACCAACATAGATTACTTCAGTAATTTAAAAAAAAGTCTGCTATTTCATACATTTTGACAGAAACAAAAGTGCAATACCTACAGTAATGCACTTGAAACAAAAGGAGCTCGTGGCTAAATTATAGCAGCCACTCGGATCGATCTTCAGGTTAAGCCGCACTTGCCTAGGTTGGTCCGTGGATGGGTGACCACCCGTTACATAACGAGTTTCCTATGTGCCTCGGAAAGCACGTTAAGCCGTTGGTCCCGGATGTCATTTGTAGATCTTTGACAGTCGTTAAGGTAGTCAGTGGCTCGAAATTCTAACAACCAGTCTTACCAAAGGGTATCGTGTTACCCAGTGCTAGCTGGATTGCAGAGGTCAGACAGGCATTCGCTCCATGTAAAATACTGGTATTCAGCTGCATCCGGTTAGACTGAAAGCCGACCCCAACATAGTTGGGAAAAGGCTACGCAAGTGAGAAACGTACTTATAGAACGTGCAATACTGTAGGAATGTATAATACAGTAAGAACCAGCTTAAAAAAAAAAGCGATAAAGATTTTTTATGTGGAGGGGTTTGGCATGAGGTCCTGAATACGTGGTAACCATTTCGGCGTCGATGTCTCCCATCCACGCTGTATAACTATGTCTTTCTGTCAATCGTTTGAAGAGGAAAGAGACAAGACAATGTTTAAGATAGTTGCGTTAACGATAGGTGTGGTGCATGCGGGTCTAAGGTAGGTACGTAATCACAATAGTTTCATTTTCATACCAGAAAAAATCCATTGCTTTGTGTTTAAAATAAATTTCAATGCAATTTAAATGGTCGAATTACCAAAATGGAAACCATTATAATTACGTAAATGTTATACAATTATGGCTAGGTACAGCCGATTCAACATTTTATCAGTCCAACAAATCCCTGCGATTATACTTGATGGATTGATTGATTGAAGCACAGGTTAACTTCGCCAATCGATCAATCATTAGCCTCCAAATATACCCTTCGATCTACATACTGTGTTCATGGAGACAAAAAGTTTGGTTCTGTAGAGCGTTGTCTCTGTCCCTCATTTTTTTGTGACGGTCTGCTTCTAGAACTCCGTTGCCGTATTTAATTTTATATTGATCTAGTTACCAAGTCAGGATTAGGGCGGCGGTGTCCGGATATCTACCCGGTTGATGGCAATAGACTGGCCTCCTATTAATTGCATTGGATTTATTGGCAAAAGCAACTGGTGGAATATTCGTGTATCCTCTTCAGGTACACCTCTACTTTATCATTCAGGGTAAACATGCGTGATGGTATGATGATAATAACTTCAGGATATATCTATCTTTCTGACCTCTACCACTCAATAACTGAGTAAATACACATTGACAAGAAACTGGAGGGGTATTGTTATGTGATGATCACCCATCCACGGACCGACCTCAGAAAGCTTAACCTTGAAGATCGACCCGTGCGGCTGTTATTATTTAGACACGAGCCCCTCTTATAATAAGTGACGTTATAATATACACCAACAAAAACTGAATACTAATCTAGGAACGAGTGCCATGTCTGTCAGTGTTTGTCACACAGAAAGTTGTCAGGAGTTGCTTCTACGAGATCCCAGTTTGTTTGTTCGTAACATTAGGAGACAAACATACACATATTAGACGCGAGTTAGCTTGTCACACAGACGGAGTTTGATCGCACTTGCTTCATGAATTTATATTGCGATGCATGGAAAGAGCGTCTAAGTCTTGGGAAGAAATTGACACTCTACGTGAAGTCGTGTTAGAGCGGTTTAAGCTTGTACCGGCTTACGCGCGTACACGCACGTCAAATTACGCGCTTCAATCAAATGCGAGTCCAAGGGTTTCTTCCGGCGTGTTCGATTATATACGTACCAAACACAGGTCCAAAAACGAACTTACACGCGCCGAAAATACGCTTATCCGAAACCCCAATTAAAGTAATTTGTGCGACTGATAAAGAGTGACAGTTCACAATATCAGTTTTAGTATACTGACCATGTTACTTGATATGCCGACCCCAACATAATTGAGGAAAGGTTAGATATACAAACAGTCCATTTCCTTAACTGGAATCAGATTCTTTAGCAGTCAGAGCAAACAGCCGCGCTACCAACGATGCTAACTGCTTACCGGTCACTAATCCAGCGCGGTTCGTACATGTGTAACACGCAAGTCTTGCAATGTTAATTCAATTTATTGAGACAGTTCAATTTTTTTTATAGCTAGTAGTCTATAGTTTTTGCATGATGCAATGGATTACTGATCAAATTGTGTACTGTACTGTGACTAAATTAAAAGCATATTTTGCGGCCCGGCTGTGCCAAATCAGATCACCCCTAACCCTAACGCAATTAAGGTGCAGATTTCTACAGGCCGTCCATTAAATTTCTGAAAAACAGAGGTTGACGAAAAGATAAAACCCAGGACCCCAAGTCAAATGATACCACTAAATCAACAGGGCAGCATACTCAGTGCGCCAGCTTAAAAAAACTTATAAAAACACTGAAGTAATAACTGGAAATCGATATTAATTCAATTGGAAGCGAACTCAAGTTAGATTGAAGAACTCGCTGATTGGAGATGAAACAAAAATATTTCCGTCTCGAGTCCCGCCGCAAGTTTTATGAGTTGCTACTTGCAAGAGTTTTCAATAAAACGATGGAATTGAAGTCTTGTCAATTTAAGTAAAGCTAACTGTAGACAGAGCAGAAATCTGAAGTTGGCTTAGGGAAAGCAATACTGTAACTTACCCTACAGTATGATTTTACTGAATGGGCCAATAATTTAGTGTAGAATGCATGACCTCCGAAAAAACGAAATATTAAGTTGATTGTAGAAAATTATCCACTGCGGTGACTAAAATGAAGAAACTATACGTCAATTTGTACAGAAACTCTTTTGCCTTTTTCGGAGAGAAGATAAGTGATTACGCTCCGAGTACTCGCTCTGAGGATGATGAATCATACTCAGACATAATCTTGCCACAAAGGCGGATTCTATGGGAGAACCTGGGGTGTGGTGAATCTGTGACAAGTGATGATCGTGATGTCACACCCAGCGGGTACACTGTTGACGGAAATTCACCACAAGTATTATTTAGTCGAGAGGTTTACAGGATTACAAGAAATGTATAACCCTCACTTCTAGCTAAAACCCTTCAATAACACAAGCCATTATCTTCAACAAATCAAAAACTTTCACACCAAAGCCAGTAATTCTTTCCGACCCGTCAGATAATTCCATCAGCACTTGTATTCCAACCCTTCCCCACCTGACCTCAACCCCAGATCACCGGAACACATAAATCTCCCTAGCGGGGTATAAATTTGTTTTTTTTTCATTACCACCCCCGTACATTTCATTACGGGGTCGTGCGCGGGGCGGAGGGGGCTAATTTATGGCACTCAGTTTGTTGGCAAAAAACCGGTTAATTACGTATATAGGGGATGAAGGAAGACCTCGTTTGAGAATTGACCTTGTGACTTTTCTTATGTGGGTTTTAGTATGTGTCTATAAGTTGCAACTACAGTATTTCCACAAGTGCCTTGTGACTGGGACTGTAGCTTGATCCTTTGTTTTTGACCTTCAAAACTGCCTGTAACGGTCTAATTGAAATAAATGATTTGAATTTGAGTTGAAATGGAAGAGCCTCCATGATGGACGAGTGCGGAAAATCCTGGGTAGTTGTGATGACCTAGGCTTTCTACGAATATACGATGATGGGAAAGTCAATCGGTGCTCCCTCACCAGGAGCTTGTTTTTGTTCAAAATCGAATCTTGGTTTGTTTAAATGCTCCCGGGACCGCCGAGCGAATATTCTTTTTACTATAATTTTCTTTTTCTTTGTATAGATTATTTTTAATCTTAACCCCCAACAATAAAAGAGGGTTGTTATTACCGATTGTTTGTGAATGTGTAAACATTATAAGCCTTGTAAATTCCTAGATGATTGTAAACTTTTCTATCTTGCTTTACGTTTTTCTAAAGTTATAACGACTTATTGTCGGGCTTTTGCTGTTCTCCCATACTTAAGTACTAACGCTGTAACAAAATAATATTGTAAAACCAATTTTAAAAGAGTAACCATGGAATTTCGGACCGTGCACTTTTGTCGACGTTTTAGAAGTGCCCTTGTAGGCCTATGTATGTGAACTAAAATATTATGATTGTGATTTTTTCGGGTCTCCCTTGTTTTACCGAAAAGAAATTGCCAAATTATCACTTCCCAAACAAATTTTCGCATAATTTCATTTGCCAAATTATTACTTACCAAAAAATCTCTTTACAAATAATTGTTACGAAAACCTATGTTTGGCAAGTGAACGTTTAAACAATAACTTGTTCAACAACTAGTACTTTTACCATTTTTTATCTAGTCAAATATTTCAGTCGGTATAACATATTTTACGCAAAATTAAATAAGCCAAATATTTGGTGTCGTCAATTTTAAACCTACCATTTCAGTCAAACGCACTATTAACTAGTTGGAATCTCCTATTTGGATTCGGTTGGGGCTCCTATTTCTGTCTGCAAGGTTTACAGGAACCTAACTAACCGAACCTCGGGGTGCCGCTGACGTCGACCGTCTAGGGTTAGCGTTTCCGTCAGCAGGTCGACGGATCCCCGCTGCGCGGGGCTCCTATTTCTGTCTGCAATGTTTACAGGAACCTAACTAACCGAACCTCGGGGTGCCGCTGACGTCGACCGTCTAGGGTTAGGGTTTCTGTCAGCATCTGTTAAATTTCAATTACGTTATATTAAATCAATTTGTGTTATGTCTTCATTCCAAAATTTTTGCCTTTACATTTTTTGTCATAACAAATCATTTGACTAAACGTTTATTGTCTTAATTTTGTTTGCTGTAATAAATCATTTGATTAAAGACCAAAAGCCTTAATGACATTATCCTTAGTAATAATCTGCCAAGTAAACATTTGACCAAATGAAAATGTGCGTACTAAAATTATTCCAAATATTACATTGGTATAAAAAAAGGTTGCTAAAATTTGTTTGGGTAATGAAAATTTGGCAAAATCTTTTCGGCAAAACGGCAGGATCCCGATTTTTTCACGAAAATCCTGTGACCAGTTGTTCTCTAAACTATTTAAAATCAACTTCCAATGGACTGGAACTAATCCAGCTCTGGAAAAACTATCTCTACTGTGTTCATATCAGAATAAAACATTGTCAATACTCTCTTTTAACAATATTATCAACACTTTTCACTTTGAATTAATTATTCTAGTCACGCGTATTAATTAACGAGATTATCCTCTGTCCTCCCGTGCATCTATACACTGCGCGGTCCAAAACGACAGCTTCGCAAAACTCCTTAATCAAAATACATTGAACGCTGGCTGGATGCAAAACGGAGCGAGGCGCAATAAAAACAAGAAAGGGATGAAAAATAATGGCAAAGAAACGAATGGAGCGAGAATATCTGAGTAATTGTTGCATGGAAAGATCTCTAACGAGCACCTCGGGTAATAAAAAGGTTTGTGGGGCCACGAAGCGAGCGATTGTTGAGTAAGACCGGGAGGAATTATTTTTTTTTTTGCTGTTTTTGTTTGAGTTTGACAATGGAGGTGGTGAAATTGAGACAGTTTTAATGAAGGTACGGCTCTATTGTCACAATAATTTCATCAAGATATAGCGAGGCTGATGAGCAAGCCTTTGGAAGAAAGAAAGAAAGAGATATAGAGTTAAAGATAGAAACGCACAAAACAATAAAGTACCGTCGGTTGCGTTTTTGAAATTGCCTTATATACAGGATTAAATTAAAACAAACTATTAAGGGGTGATGCATCTTATAAATAATATTTATTTTATAAATTGGCCGTAAAAACACTTGATTAACACGTCAAACATAGTACTATTGACATCGGTCGGTGAGGAAACACCAACTGATATCAAACCGAATTCGACTAGGTATTCTAAGAAGAAACTCCGAAACAAACACGGAGTTCACAGACCCTTTTAAAGACCTGTAATAATCCTGGTCATATGAGGACCATGCACATTATGGGCATGCATCGCCTCTGGCATCTTTAAAGTTTCAATTAAAGATCCTGTAAAAAATATTTCTGCAATTCCTCGCTTTTCTTATGGCCACGTCACAATAAAGATAAAAAATTACAAATAAAAATGGCGTCGGTTTATGAAAATAAACGCGCTCCATTCATTATCGGGCGCACTTGCATGGCTCATTTGTTAAGTTCTGTAGTGAAGTGAAAGCATAGGGTGGGACCCGGGATCCCGGGGTTTATGCTATGAATCCCGAGGTTTGTGCTTAAAGGATTAATTACTTTTTTATAATTAGAAGTTCACACACACTGTTTAATATTATTAATGTGTTTGAATAGTCTGTCTGTTACCAGTTTATCATCTAAGCAATTGACTGAAAATCGATGTAATTTGGCGAACGGGTAGATTATACACCATTATTTTTAGGTTGTTCTGGAGCCGAATACCATGAACTCGATCATCGAACTCGAAACGATTGGGACAATTTTTTTCAAAAAATAACAATATAAAAAACACGAAAGAATAAATTTAATGTTTTTTTTTGTGAAATAATGAGAATCGATCGATGAATGAAGTTTTCAATGGGTATCGTTCGCATGTGTTGCCGATCGTGGATACGTTTTACACACACATAGGTATGCATTTGAGTTCTCATTTTTTAAAAAAAAAACATTAAATTTATTCTTTCGTGTTTTTTTTTTTGAAAAAAATAGTCCCAATCGTTTCGAGTTCGATGATCGAGTTCATGGTATTCGTCTCCAGAACGACCTAAAAATAATGGTGTATAGACTTTGATTAGGTTATAGGATGTTTTTTATCCCGGTAGTACGTTGCCATGACATAATATCTGACCTCCACTCGGGTGAAGCCGCGGCAAAAATGAGATTTAATATATGTATATTATTTAAATAAAATATACATATATTAAATAGATAGAGAGAGAGAGAGAGAGAGAGAGAGATAGAGATTTATTATATATTATTTTAATTTTTTTTATTATTTATATTATTTTTTTGTTTTTTTTTTTTTTTTTTTTTTTTTTATTATATAATAATATACAATTTAAAAGAGAAAACTGATGAATAATAAAAGTACAGAAAGTCATTTGTTTGAGTGTTGCCTGTGATAACAATACTACAATACTGCATCTTCTCATAGAAGCCTTTGACAAAATAAAAAGACTATCTTTATAGTATTCTAGTATATATTGAAGGAAAGTGGTTCATAATAATTATTGTTTTGAATAATAGGGAGTGGATGTCTCCTTTAGTTGAAAATTATTAAGTTATCACTCGACTGGTAACTAAGTTAGTTAATATTAATAGTCTCTCAAATAATTCACAAAGTAAATTACAATCAATCGCTTACAATTCGATTAAAAGTTTATTTTCACAACTGTGAAATAATAATTATTCTCTCGACAAATTAATTGATAAAATTATAGCTGTATTAAAATCCAATTTCCTTTGATTTAAACTTCGTTTACGTTTTCATTATTTTACAGTAAGTTTTTCCTGAAACAAATTATCTGTGGAAATACCAGTACATGATAGGGAAATATTAACAATTTAAACCATACGAGATACGGTATGATAGTCCTGTTAACATCACACCTGGGGCCCGATTCTGCTATTACAATAGTGTCAGAATGGTCTGTCATTGATTTCATAATTGTTGATTTTGACAAGTTTGGTAATCTACTAATATAATGGCGTCATTATGACTTTCCAATGGTCAACCACTGACAGTCCATTGAAAGAAATGGCATAGAATGGTAATCTTGTACATAATGACAAATGAATGACTGACTTAGGCGGTAATCTGCTAAAATTTTGACAGTTCCTTTGATCACTGACCTACCATTAGAACGTCATCGTGCAGTCATTGCTTTTATTTAGTTACGAGTAAAGTGTTTGTGGAATATTGAATGGAGACAATGTATTCTCGAGCTAGCCAACGCAGTGGATGTTAGATAAAGAAGATGGGTGGAATGCAGAAGACGTCGTCGAGCTTGACGAGAATGAATACGAACCCATGATATACCCGAGGCGGAATTTGTAAAAACTTTTCGCCTTTGAAAGGATTCAGTAAGGGGGTTAATTAAAGAACTCATTCCCCTTATGGCCAGACCGCGCCGAAACGATAGCGTAACGGCAGAAATGAAGGTGAGAAAACTGAATTTGACATTGATTTATTATTCTATAGCTATATACACGAAATAGGTTGATTAATGTTATATTTTTTATTGCAGATTCTAATAGCACTTGCATTTTATGCATCAGGGTCCTACCAAAATTTGATTGGACAGATTGCCCTCCATAATGTTTCACAAATTACTGTATCAGGAGCAATTAATGAAGTAACAGGCATTAGAGAGGTATTGAATGAATTTCTTGTTATAGAACTTTAGATGCAACAGTTCTTGTACCTATATGTCAAGAACAGTGAGTATATAAAAGTAATAAGACGTTCAGTAAAATGGGGTTGTATAAAAGTAAATTTATTTTTTGCAGGTGTTTGCTTGCAGCGTTGCAGCACATGCTTTACGTTATAGTCCAACAACTGCAGGCAAGATTGTGAATGCATGTTGCATATTGCACAATATTGCAAACATGGCAAGAGCACCGTTGCCACCTGCCTGATGAAGTTTATGCAGAAGCACTTGGCTTGCAATAGGTATGTGATTTCTATTTCATTATTTTGGAATATAATTAAGTTGGAATTTTAAATGATACTACTACTATGTTAAAAAATCAACATTTAAATTACTTTTTATTTATCATAAACTAAATATTTATTTAACAATATTTAAGTTGACTTTCAAGCCAATTGAAAAATGTGAAAATCATTTAAATAATAAAACAAATCCAAGTTAAATTATTATAATATTTTAATCATCATTTCAAAAACAAATAACAAATTTTACCATATATAATGAAAATAATAACAGTCATGTCATTAATCACTAATCAGTCTTTTAATTTAGGAGGAAAATAATTAAGCAGCACCTAATCATCAAGACCATCAAAGGGTGAATCGGGATCTTCTTGAAGGTCGGGCACTGCAGCAGGCTCTTGTTGACAGACTGTGGAGAAATACATAAATTAAATTAGCAGATATGTAATGTAAACCCACCTCAATATTCTAGTGAAGAGCGAAAATGCTCTAATTATTATTAAAATGATTTAATTCTTTTTTACAGATCCACAGTATTGTACTAAATATGATTTAAAATAAATTAATACTATTTTTATAAACACTGTTTCATTTAATCATTTATCATTACAGCCATTTGGAATCCACTGCTGGACATAGACTCCTCCTTAAATAGATTTCATTTATCTTTTAATAATCTGACAAAACCTCTTGCATACTTTAGAAAACATTAGTCAGACTCAGAATCTGATGACATTATAATTCTGCGGAGTTTCTATGAAAACAAATTTAACTTTAATACAATAGTTACAACACTTCAATAGGATGTGTAACCTAGCGCTCAGTATCTGATCTGAGTTACAATCAAGATGTCAAATTCTGCCCAATGTACTACCACTGATGTGAGTCTACACCTAACAAAGGTTTTAAGCTTAGCTGGAGGGGTTATATTATTTTTTATTGTATTGTTTTCAATGCTCCTTAATACTTATTGTGGGTATGTTTGTAGGTACATACAATGAGTAACCTGTTGCACTTATGTGACTTTTCTGTGATTTAATTTTCTTTAACATTTTACTCTTATATTCATTGTACTTAGAACTAAAAAAAGTGTAAATATTACAATAATGATACATTTTATAATGCATACCTAATTATACTGTATTTAGGTACTTACTGTGCGCCACTCTGCCGGCGTTTTATTGGGGCAGTCCACCGATACCCAATTTAAAAATTGGGCGCACTTCATACAATATCGTTTCGATGAACTTCGCCCTTCATTGGTGCGGCTGCAGGGGCCATTTGCTCAATTAGCACCATTTTGTATAAAATCAATAAATATAGGCTTCTCTGTAAAGGGAATTTAAATATACAAACAAAAATCTAATAAAAAACACTTAAATGTAAAAACATAACACCGGCTGCTAGAAATAAATAAACAGATAAACGTCAAAGTAATGTCACATTTGACTTTGACAGCTAAACATAACATAAATTTAATGTTTTTTTGCTATTTACGAACTTCTTACTACTTCAGATTGCTTATAATACTAATAAATAATATGTAAAAATATATATAAATAAAAACTCACATGAATAGATGTTCAAATTTAGTAGTAGTTTTTCGAAAATCATTTCTACCAAGGAATTTTATAATAATGGCAATACTACAATGTCATTATAACACAATTCTATTACGAGACCACTGACCGACCAATGATCGACCATTATGAATTTAGCAGATTACGAACTTTAAGTAAAATGACAATGGGATCGTGTTGGAATGTCGTATTTTATAAAAATAGCAGAATTGAGGCCCTGAACGCTCCTGACCTTTCTTAAGAACCTCACCAATAAGGTCAGTATATGTCCTTCTAGGTCAGGTACGAAGTACTCGCAACCGGCGTGCGTGTATGCCTCGATGCATAAACGTGATCGAGTATTTAAAGAACGTAGCAGGTAGAGTTCTGTGGTTCAGTTGAGCCAGTGGTTGGTGAGTTTATGTATGTCTGTGTCACGCCTGTGTTCCCCAAAGGGGTGGACAGACTGGAAATGTATAGTGTACCCATTTTTTTCTCCAACCGTCAACAGTCTACAGTCTTGATTTGGGCCTTCAACTAGGCCCAAATCAAGTCTGTAGACTGTTACTGGGAAATTCCTGATGAAAAGCCAAAAAATATCACTTTGCTGACCTGGGGAATTAAACAGCCTCCAGCAGTGCAGTCGTGCTTGCAACCGCTAACGACTACCGAGAAATAAAATTTTATCATAATTATAATTGTAGTATCTGTTTTAATTAAACCAGCGCATTCTTCACAATCTTCACCCTTTTCAGAATTAAATATACCTCTAAAACGCTTCTCGTTTTTTCAAGCGACAGTCACTCTTCTTAAATCCCGTAAAGTAAAATAAAACGCCACAACAGTGCCACTTACTTTGACAAATACGGGGCTTGCTCCAATCCCGGGCGATAATAAACTTATCCCGTATTTTTATGACGGCCCCGCCTCATCGCCGTCCCGGACTCCCGTAGTCCCGGCGTGACGGGGCCGACACGGGGCCGATCCCGGGCGCTGGTGACTCTAATGGGCTCAATTTGTGGAACACTTCGTTTCACTTATGACTGCGACAATTACTGTGTTGTGTGGGTTATTTTAGTTGAAAGATTTTTAAGATGCTTCGGTAAGTGACATCGTTTGTTGTCTTTGTACAATACGGATCCATGCTTAGGTTTTACAACACTTGATTAGGATACCCGGTAGATATTATTACGCCTGTTTCCACAAAACGATAGGCAGAGGCACTTGTAGTGTGACATTTCAATAGTTATTTCTAAGTCCCAATTAATAAAGGGCGAGCCTACAATATTACCATCAAACGGTCAATAATCCAGACTACGGCTACTGAGAAGTTCCAGGTATTCAATCATAGTATCAATACTTTTTCCGATTTGGGAATCGAACCCAGTACCTCATGCTTAGCAGTACCGCTGGTGACCGCTACAACAACGAGACAGATTCTCCGCATTATTTTTACCTCAAAGCAGAAAAGCTGGTAATTAAAATTGGTCCCGGGATTTCGTGTAATTGACAGCCCTAGTGAAAAAATAGTGACCTCAAAATTAAATAGAAAACCTTATCTCTAACTTTACTAATTAATGGTTTTTACGTTACGATAATTAATTAGAAACAATAAATTATTTGGATGGCGAAACGTCAAGAACTATGAACTTAATAAATTTAGGCAGTGGCTTGTTACAGTCACGTGTAACTGCTAAGTGCTTGTGATTTATAATTATTTAGAAGTAAATTTTACATGTAGAGTGATAAAAGACGAGTCGGGTAAAATAAGATTACCAAGATCGATATTTTGAGGTTATGGATTTTCTGGATAACGCTAGCACATACGGAGGAATCATAGCACGAAAGGGAGGAGGGCCCATACTCAACAAAAACAAAATTGTTTGGAATAAAGCTTTAGTGTTACTATAAATCAATGTTTTTCCATCTTTACTTCACCGTACCGACCACCGAACATTATGGAGCATATCTACGTGGTCTGTGGTGTTTAAGATTGTAGATACAGTGCAGCATGATTGTTTTGGCGCTTGCATGGCATTGTCAAGAGGGCGCTGTTGATAATTTTGTTGGTAAATCAACAAACATAACATCACAAGGGCTTAGGCAGAGATGTACCTAATAGTACTCGCGTATTGCGCCAGTCAAATGTGCCAGTACGGGGGCGAGCCTATTCAAATTCATTTATGATCTATTACCATTAAACTGTCATAAATCTAGACTACATAGCAGCTACTGAGATATTCCAGAAAAACCCTATAAAACTTTGCCCGACTAGGGAATCGAACCCAACCACTGAAAAATAAGATGACGGCGTCAGTTCCAGTTGGCTGTTAACTTAGAATCCTTAATTTACATCAAGTATTACAAGCCCAGCCGAGCTATAATTATTTCGCCCTGAAAGTTAACAAGGCTACTAAAAACTGCTCGCTAATTACCTTTTTACAACAAAATCCTTTATAATGAATAGTGCTAACAGGCAGTGATGTAATTACATATGCCATATTTTTAACCTCTGTTTCGAGACTGCCGTCTTTCCCTCTTCTTTTAAAAAGGCAATCATTCACCCAGTTTTCAAGGGAGGCGACGGGAACTTGCCGAATAATTACCGTCCCATAGCAGTTCTGACTGCCCTATCCAAGGTACTAGAACGTCTTATCAATAAAAGACTTATATACTACCTAGAACATTACAAACTAATATCACCACAACAATTTGGATTTCGTAAAAACAAGTCAACATGCGACGCAATTCAGGAATTAACTAACAATATCGTACAAAACCTGAATACTAATAAAAAAGTCCTAACAATATTCTTAGACCTTGCGAAGGCATTCGACACCGTCCCCGTCTGTTCTCTCTTACTCAAACTTGAAAAGATGGGTGTCAGGGGATTGCAACTTGATCTCCTTCAAAGCTACCTCACTAATCGCTCCCAGATAGTCAAAATTGATCGGCATAGCAGCAATGAGCTCCCCATCTACTATGGCGTTCCACAAGGAAGCATATTGGGTCCCACTTTATTTCTAGTTTTTATAAACGACTTATGCAATTTAAATATCCCAAATGCCAAGATAACATCATTTGCGGATGACACTGCTATAACTTTCGTCGCCAACACATGGTCTGAACTCGAGGACAAAGCACAACATGGCTTTAATGTAGCGCTGAACTGGCTTTATCTCCATTCGCTTACACTTAATACCTCCAAAACCAAGTTCATTACCTACTCGGTCAGTTCTGCTACCCAACCAAACCCACCAATAATACTTAAAGCTCACATGTGCAATTTGCAAACTCAAGTGTCATGCCACTGTTCACCTATATCTTCTACGGAGGAAATCAAATACCTCGGAATAATCATAGATAAGAATCTTAAATTTAAATCTCATATTAATATCCTTACTGGCAGAGTTCGCAAACTTATATATATCTTTAAAACCTTAAGAAATATTGCTAATCCTATAATTATACGTAATGTCTATTTTGCCTTATGCCTATCTATTATTACTTATTGTATTCCCTGTTGGGGTGGTGCCGCAAAAACTATCTTTAAACCACTGGAAGTTGCACATCGCGCTATACTGAAAGTGGCTACCTTCCGTCCACTAATTTATCCAACTAATCAGTTATACAAAAATTGCAATGTGCTCAACGTGCGGCAACACTTTATTTTACAATCAATTCTGTTGCAACACCGCATAACCCCCTATATTGAAATTACCAAACGCAGAAAAGATAAAATATGTACTCCTCCAAAAACTCGCTTATCGTTTACTAAAAGATTCTTTTATTATTTAGGTCCGTCCCTTTACAATACGATAAACAAAAAATGTCCAGTATATAGATTATCCCATCATCACTGTAAAAAGACTATCCGCACATTCCTTCAAAATAAAACCTACGACGAAACAGAAAAATATTTAATTTAATTAAGTTATGACAAAACTTATACTGAAAAAGTTTGTATATTGTACCACTCACCCAAAACATTGACCCACACTAATCAAATCGACTCACTTACGCACGCCTACACAGCCACATGCTCACGCACACACACATGCACACACACACTCACACACATACACACACGCACAATTGCGACATTTTACTTAAAAAAAAAAAAAAAAAAAAAAAATTAAGCTGTAAAAATGAAATTGTAGTAACACAATTCGAGGGGATCGGCACTGTTACTTCTTAATACAGGCTATTACATAGCCTAGCTAGGAGAACAGCACGTCACCCACTTGATTGCCAGAGATTTAATACTACCTTCTTTGTGAAATCTGTTACATGTACTGCAATCTGTTTTTATATAAATAAAGATTTTATTATTATTATTATTATATTTTCTGTTGCAGGTAAGTGTTCGCCTGGATCTCGGGTGAGGATGAATATTTATGAGCCTCCGAGCTAGGTGGCTCACTGGCCTGCTTCTGAAGGCAGTTGTAAGCTGAGAGGTGATTTAGTACTGGACTAATGTCTGCCCTATTTTGGTGGTATCATGTAAGTAGGTACTCATTATCATTAACACTAGAAAGGGAATATTTACCATGTTTACTGTTAGTGACCATGGCAGTTTAAAAACTTATAAGTACTCATTGTTTTTGTACATTAATGGTTATTTTGTTTGCTGTTTTGACGTATTGGCCACTGTTATTTTCACGTCTTTTGATATTAACATTTACAGTTAAACCCGAGTGGGTTCTTCTTTCGTAATCAGCTCATCATTGAAACTGAAACGGACTTTCTGTTCATAATGAGTATTGAAATGATTGTTTCATGATTATTGAAATCAGTCAAATGTTGTGCAGTTTATTTTGCCGAAAACTAGGTCCATGCTTGATGAAGAATGCAGCACAACCTGTAAAAATAACGACAAAGAAAAATGTGCATTTTTTGGATTTTCGCAAAGTGACGCATGATTCCTATAACACAGTTTAAAACACATTTATCACTAGCAAAAGAACCATACAAATATGTAGATGAGTAGTTTTTATGAAAAACAACGTAATATACAAACTTCTCTTTATGAAATCGATTAAAAATAAATAAGCAGCTATTAACCAATTTTCCTCTTCCGCCGAAATCACTGACTAGGAAGAATAACAAACTCCTTTCGGTTCCCGCAGCCTCCCAATCCGGCACTAATCCAGCGGTTAATATTCTGACCGCGTCCCGGATAAACACTCGTTATAATCTATTCATTAGCACAAACCGATTACACAGACTTCTATTACAGACTTTCATTACAGACTGTGGACTATCCTTAGCTTTTATCGCTTGTTATTGGTTGGCTTAACAAGAACTGGATTCAAGGTTTTATTCTTGGTTCCGTACTTGGGTTCTTTACTGGGGAGTCTGATCCGCCACTTCTCTCCAGCTAAACACCAGGATGTGGTGAAGGGCTGATATTTTGGTGGACGGTCTATGTAATTTTTGGTGTTCAAAAATGGTTGATTTTATCAGCCTGAGTGTGACATCTGAGTGATAGATTCTGGGTTAGGGTTTTCCATGGGTAATTTTGCCTCGATTTAATGGTCAAGTAAAAGAAAAAACTGCGGTTAAAGGCAATGGGCTGGTACCCTTTAATACACACACAACAACAACACAACGCACCCAAATAAAGAACACTACTTGAATTGCCAATCCTCTGTAAGCAATCGCGGTGATCATTGCTTGTGGTTTCTCAGAATGTGTTTGCTCCTGCACTGCTGTGGGGTAGAAAAAGGCTAGTATTTTTTAATTTAAATCTAGGTAAGGATGTTTTTCTTTGCTAAGGAATCAAACCAGGACCACACGCTCAGCAAGACCAACGAGGCAGGCAACCAAACATTTTTCTTAAATACAAAACTTCTTGGCTATCTAAAACCCATTAAATCTCCAAGAACCGTGCGGTGTCTCCCATTACCGTCGGACCATTCTCGAGTATTTCAATATAACTTGTGTGGAAACGTTAAAAGCTTCACAAATAGTTGCGCCTGACCTGCGCGGTGCCCCTCACCCGGGGGCTGATGCGATTACAGCCAACTGAGATGATAGTAATTCTGTTGACGTGTTTGGTAGTCTTTTGATGATAAACCCATATATTCATTTAAGTTAAGGATGTGAAATATGAAGAACATATCATAACAATCACGCCTGTAATCTCCGAAGGGTTAGGCAGAGGTATAACCAATAGTAGCTACACCCACATTTCGCCAGTCATGTAATGGGTGGCGAGGTTATTGTCAATTCATCTGGACATAAATCCAGACTCCGTGACTGCTACTGAGAAATTTCTGATGGAAAAACCTACAAACACAGACACATGCCCTCACTGGAAATCAAATCCAGGATCTCATGCTCAACAATCGCATTATACACCAACGAGACAATGGCAAATAAAGAATATAAACGATTTTTCAGTATGATCGCCGCAGCATCCCAGTGTTTCAGTACGAAAGTTACACGAGAAAAATGTAGAAACTAAAATTGATCCACTACAATCTTTTGTTTTTTTTTCGTTTTAGATTTTTGTGGTTTCAAGATAATTGGTTTATTATTTATTTGGGTGATTATAATTGTTTTCCTGTTATTGTAATTGTTTATCGTGGCTAATTAGAAAGTTACATTTATGTTACTTAAGTAAGTTATATTACAAATGACAACTCTGGAAATTTTAAAACGGTACTCAATACTCGACGCTAGAAAGAAAAGAAGTAACTATAGTTACAAATTTAATCATTATATATATATATGTATTGTAATTCTATAATACATCATGTATCGCAGTCTCAAGAACTTCTTTTCTTTCTAGCGAAAATAGATATTTAATGAGGTCCATGACCTTCAAATTTTATCAGCTTCAAAAAACATTTCCATCACATCACACTCTTTCAAAAACAACAGACATTTCATATCCCCCCCCCTTAACCCTCAACCAGAAACTTTCTTCAAAACACAACCAAGGGGGGTTATGTCCCCTCTGGTCTCAGATAGCAAGCAAGTTGAGATATGTATAAGTTCCTCAAGTGCCATTACGGGAGGATCGTGGTCCGAATGGCGATATTACTTCAATTATAGACGTCTTTAATTGGAGGGCTTTGGTTCAGATTAATCCCTCAACTGGATCTAGGCTGCGACGTAATGGAGTAGGATGCAGAATGACCAGCTCGGACACACAAGGTGGCGTTGAAATAACTGAATCCTGAACGGGTCATGGTACTCAACAATACGGAGAGCTTATACTAGAAAATATGAAAACAAAAACAGATGTTCTAATAAATTGTAAGTATAACTGTAATAACAGCTAAGCTCTTCTAAAAGTTAACGTGTAACGAATTTCACCAAAATTAAAGCATTTATTTCAAGTGGGCCAGTTACAGGCACTTTTGATTGGTCGAAACAAAGACAACAGTGAAATAAAGCTACAGTCCCAGTCAAAAAGCTTAATAACTGCGAAAGTACAGTAGTTGCCAATTCCAAAGCATAGATCTTTATGGAGAAGAACGGGCAAGAAACTCCTTGGACCAATGAAACTGAACTCGTTTAGTTCGTCTAAGTACGTTCAACGCCAACATTTTAGTATTATAATGTTGGTGTTATTATTCCATATAAATAATGTCACAGTCAGCTTTTGAACACAGTTTAAAGTGCTGACTGCTTTTAGTTCCATTGGTGAAATTAGCTCTTAGTCCAATATGGGTTATGTCAATAATACAAGACTTTAGAGTAACTTGCAGACCGGTTAACAGTATCTAGTAGCTAGTTTACAAACAAATGAGTCACTAGACCTTCTGGACGCGTCACTGTTGTGGCCTTTAGCTCTAGTGGGCTGTTTATTGATGCGGTGTTCAAGTTTGTTATGATAATGAGACCTTGTTCAAGTGATGTGGATATGTCCCTTGGACGGGGTTAGGGTCAGAACTTGGTCTTAAAGCTAATGTTAGTGTGATGACTACTTAGTGCTCCTTCAGTTACTGTTCACATGAATGTTGATTAGCATAAGTGTGATCAGCCAATAGCTAATTACTAGAAGACTGAACGAATTAAAATTATTATGATGATGATGATATAATTTCATGGTTAACTACGCATTTGGAAATAATTATAAGATCACATCGCGCCTGTAATTATCGAAGGGTTAGGCAATGGTGTACCAAATAGTACACCAACACACATGGCAGCGGTTAATAGGGGCAACCCTATTGATATCGAAAACAAAAAACAATTTCCCCGAACTGTGAATCCAACCCAGGGCCTCATCAGTCAGACAGCAGTCACGTTAAATCAGGAAAACAAAATTGTAAATATCAAAATCATTCTTGCATCCCAATCGACGCAGTTAACGGAGAGAAAAAACCGCAAATCCCATAGGTGTATAATATATTTCGTACCAAACCAAATGACCCATGGCCGAGGGTCTCTTCTGCATCAATAAAGCTTCGTATTTATGGGGTCCTGGTAATCGGGGTCTTGTGTTTTTTCTCTGTGCTTTCATTAGGAATAGTTTGTGGGCCCTTAGCCCCTCGTGGTACAGGTAGGGGTCGATAATTGTATAAATTGAGGGTATGTTGTTGGTTTTTATTTGGGGCTATTTGTTTGTTGGTTTAGTGTATGGCATCGGGATCTAAGGCCTAGCTCACGGCTTCAGCTGATGCGGCTAACAACAAGTGTGAGTTTCTCGTTGCAAGTCGCGTCGCGGTAACTCATGGCATGAAATCTGAGCTTTAATTATCTGAGATAAATACACGTATAATCTTATAGGTACACATATAAGCGTATAGCCATCAACCGGTAAGGCTGTGCGTTTAGTGGCGGTAATAGAGCTGAAAGTTCGCCTTGGTGTTGGTTGTTTCATCTTGGCGTGTATCTTGCTTCACTCATATAAGTGCTGATGTCCCCCGCTCGTCGCTCCGCTAAATCGTTGCCATATATTTATTTATGGGAAATTATAAGTCTAGCCACAAAATTATTGATTGGACACGTGATTAAACTTCTAATTTTATAACTAAGCAACGGGAAAGTGACATAGCCTCTAATAAACTAATTCGTCTTTTTTACAATGCCAACTAAATATTCTATAGAAAGCGTCAAGTAAAGATCATCAATTATTGTGACTTGTCCTTCTTATTTATACATTGCCACCTAATTTACTAACTCGGCTACGGATTTTACATCTCGTCACCAGTTTACGTTTTACAGCTTCAACGCAATATCCTCAAAAAAACATAATTCAAGCTTCTACAGAAAGCATCATTTATTATAACTTAGCATGTAAAATGATAGATCATAATCTTTTATCGTGAAAATAGCCACTGTATGATTTGGCGCGAGTACGCGAGACGACAGCGACCGGCTATTTGCACGACGTCAGGGGCACCCCGAGGTTCGGTTAGTTAGGTTCCTGTAAACCTTGCAGACAGAAATAGGAGCCCCGCGCAGCGGGGATCCGTCGACCTGCTGACGGAAACGCTAACCCTAGACAGTCGACGTCAGGGGCACCCCGAGGTTCGGTTAGTTAGGTTCCTGTAAACCTTGCAGACAGAAATAGGAGATAAAGAGATAGAGCCCTAGTACTTCAGTAGGCTCCGACTACGCTTTTTTGGCAACTTTTAAGTGTTTTGACCTAACCTGGTTTACAAAAAATCGTTTTTCTCGGAAACGGTGGCAATTTCGGGATTTTAAACTTCGGGATTTTAAACTTTCGGGCAAATGAACTTTCGGGATTTAAAGCTTTCGACCAAACAACCATTCGGCGTTTCAATTATCGGGATTTCGTCTATCGGTATTTTAAAATTCGGTCTATTAAAATTCCGGATTTTGATACGTACCCGAACAATCAGACCGAGTGGATTACTGGTTGCTGTGATTGTCCAGACTTTTATCGCAAGTACAGCTGCAAGCATTTGATAGGCCTTGCAATAAGACTGAAATACGTGATGCCACCATTAGAGGCAAAGTCACAACCACTTGGATTAAAAAGAAAACGTGGAAGGCCAACTAAAGCGCGAGCTGCGTTAATAATCCAATAATGGTTTAATTTTCTTTTTTGATTAGGTACCTACCTACATTCTTTTTATGTGTTTCTATTATTTACTATAAGTAAAATGATGGTAATTCAATGAACAAATTGATTTTGAAAAAATAAAGTCTTTTATTTTGTCTCGCCTCAATAGCTTTTGGGGATTATTAGTGGTCAATAAATACTATTTGATGAAATTTTTAGCAAAATTTTGACGATCAATTAATATGGGATGAGTTACATTTTAAACGTACTGAGTTAAAAAATTTGAAGCTAAATAAATATATTTTTTGATGTCATTTAATAGTATTTTAGAAGTTTACTGTTAGAATGTATGTTACAAATATAGATGCTAAAAAATAACCATCATGCTGAGTTGTATTTAGAGTGGTTTACATAGAAGATAACTAGTGGCTAAGATAGTATTATTTAGATGCTCGTTAATTGTGGCTGACTTAGTAATTTAGAAGGCAACACACATTTTTGGAGGCGAATAATGATATTAAAAAGAAGCTTGTTTAATTAGCACCCTTTATTTATTGATAGGTACAACCGAATGGCCGGCGACAATGCAAATTATAAGCACTGCATCGCATCAGCATCGCCTTATATGTGGCATGAGGTATATGCGACCAACTTTTCAAACACATTTTGATGATCCTTCCAAAATGCCACGTACTTTTTCTTCGGTGCCTACAGAACGAGATTTTTTTTAAATAAATTTTGAACCATTATGTATAACAAAACACGTCATGCTATTTCCCCACATTCCTAACAAGAAGCTGCACACAGCCGGCACAACACAACACAAGCTATCAGCGATAATACTAATTTCTCTAGAGACGGCTTTGTTCAGCGAATTATCATAATTTTATGAAACACAACGCTTATCATATCAACTTGTGTGGTTCAACAATCATGTTGTGTTGTGTATTGTTAGTTTGTAGGAAATAATAAAAATTGTTCAATTTTATGGAACACAACGCTTATCATATCAACTTGTGTGGTTCAACAATCATGTTGTGTTGTGTATTGTTAGTTTGTAGGAAATAATAAAAATTGTTCATTTCATTATTTATTTGTTTTGCTTTTTCATTATTTTCTTCCCCTTCATACTTCGTTACATGATTTTTCCATAAAAGCCTTTGTTTATTTTTAATACACCACTGCACAGTGCACGGGCAGATTTTTTAAATTTAGGTAATTCTTGAATATTTGTAGTTTAACTCTACAGTTATCCATAGCACAGCATAAGGATAATCATTCCCACAGCTGGGACACAGACCTGTTTTGTGTTTCTAGGATTAGCCGATTTGCTCACGATGTTTTCAGTTACCCATAGAAGTCAATACTAGTGCTAATTAAGCACCTTAATTATAAACATTTTAGTAAAGACTATGTAAATAAATATAGGCTAGACATGGCTTGTAGTAAACTCGCGAGACAATATTAAACACAGGGCTCGGTGCGGCCCAAGTGCGGCCACACTACCACTTTCGTATGATAAGTATTAGATATGTAGCTGCAGTCGTTTTATGTGCTTCTCGTAAAAGTTCTACTTTGCAGAAATACTACAAATGAATCTATAACGAAATACGTAGCTAGTATAAATGTTGAAGAAGAAGAATTTGTACAAATTGTACAAATTAACACTTTGAGTAGTATTTCAATACATGTATTAAAAGCTGTTTTTTGCACGAATCGCAAATAAGTTCCCTGAAAGTTGTGTAAAATGACGGGTGGCCTCACCGCCTTGGAGGATACAGCTAATTAAATCGATACCTGTGTATCTGTGTGTATGTGTGTGTGTGTGTGTGTGTGTATATCTATACTTACCTAATTTTATAAAAGTAAACTTGTTAGATTGGATGTACGCGGTAATCTTTGAAAGGTACATTATCCGCGAGAATTATTAGGCCTTATATATTTAATTATTATATAGATAATTGTCAATCATTACCTATGCGAGCGAAGCCGCGGGCAAAAGTTAGTACATAATCTGCTAAAATCACAATGGACATTCCCAAGTGTCAACCATTTTATTTGTGTTTTATTTACAAAGAAATATAAGAACAATGCACAACTTATTAACATTTAATGACTATCTAATGGATTACATTCAATTCAATGTGTAAATTAATTAGTTTTAGTTTGGAATAATATTATTATGATGTGAACAATCATTACATTAAGCACCTTGTCTAGCTTTGGAGTGTGATACGTTGAATTAATTGATGGATGGCCAACATTTGGAATAATTATTATTGAAAATTATATTATTATCATTTTAGTAAGACTGTGTCGTTGGTTTATTGATCACCAGTGCCAGTGCTGAGCATAAAGTCCTGGCAAAAGGCTCGCTCCTATTTCATGGAACTTAAAGATATCTGTGAAATGTGAGTTTAGAATAAGGGTACACTTCTGTCTTGCCCTTCGGTGATTACTGGCGTCATATTATGTTTATTATTTACGTTTGCCGTAGTATGGCCTACTGAACAGTCAGCACAAAAGTGTGGGGGCGCACCCTTACTCTGCGACATGTTGAACCAGCAATCTAAACTCGTTTCCATCCATATGTGCATATCTATGTATCATGTTACACATGTTTATACAAATAAATGCATCTTTATCTTTTATCTTTCTTTATTTTTAGCACGTTGATTACAGTCTCAGGGTTATTACTTAAAAAGGTTCTACTCGTACTTATTGACTGTACCGTTTCTACGAGATTATCAAAAAGTAAAAAAAAAACCTTCAGTTGAGTCTGCTAGTCACAAAAATGAAAGGTAAGCTTTATTTAAATCTTAAAGTGGTTTATAGTTTTTAATCTACTAACATTGAAAATTATATCATGATGAATAAGCAATTTTTCAGTCACATAGCTCCATAAAAAACCGGCCAAGTGCGGACTCGCACCTGAAGGTTTTCGTATCATCGTAGTAGGGGAGCCACTTTTAATTATTAATCTATTTTTATTATTTGTTGATATAGCGGCAACAGAAATATATATTCTGTGAAAATGTCAACTGTCTACCTGTTACGGATCATAAGATACAGCCCGCTGACAGACAGACGTACAGACGGCCGGTCCGCGGAGGCTTAGTATATCTCGTTGGTGTCTGTATAATTATTTACTTGTAAACAAGACGTACCTGACGTTTTAAGGATCTTATCAAATTACACAGTCGACCAAAATGTCCTAGTAATGTTACGGATGCTGTCCACAACTTGATGATTTCATTACGCCGTGTCTCTCGCACGACAACACTTTGTTTACTGACAAACTCAATCTCTCTCTAATTTCCAAACGAAGGGTTATCGTAATTTAGTTATATTGAACCTTTTCGGTTTTTACCTTGAATTTTAAACGTAGATTATACCCAACGTAACGATTGGTAGGGTGACCGGTGTAGAAGTGTTTAAACTGTGATTTTGGTCTAGTGAAACCAGCTAATACTTAGTAGTGTTTGGTTTTTTATCTCCCTCCTGCTCTTCTCCTGCTCACCTCTCCTCCTTTTACCTCCGCATACTGTTGGGGTGAATTATTCAGTATATCATACTAAGATGACCGGTACAAGAAATTATTTCAGGAAAGTTATGGGAATCCAACAAAGATTTATTTTATTTCCTCATACGCAATGTATTGTTACCGTGGTAAAATGCACGTAGCGAACGGCAAGCGCGACGACGAATTCGATGCACTCTGTAGCTAGGCAGGAAGTATGCAGCTGATTTCACGCGTCCTTCGTACCTACCATCGGTGAAGCATGCTAAGGTCGACCTACCTAAATTTGAGCTAATGCAATGGACATTTTCCCGAACGTGTGTAACTACATAGACGATATTGTATTTGATATTGCCACACGGCTCGGCTCACGGCTGTGCCAAATCATACCGACCTGAACGTTTATGTTTTGCATCCCCAACTGGTGTCAGTTCTTTTGTTTTTAACTGATTTCAAAACATGCGTGCCCACTTTAAATTACACACTCCAAATCACACTTCTAAACTAACTGCTCAAACAATACCATTTTATCCTCGTATCTTGCATCCATCGCGACCTGCCATCGCCCTGCCCCGGCTAATCGAAGGCCGATGCCATCAATCATCAGGCTCGCTCGGTGGTGATGCATCGCCGGATTACCGCGGAACAGACACTTTGATTTAGAACCAATAACGTCAAGGTTTTTTGTACAACAATGTTATATTTTTGTGAGGTTTTGAGAAATCAATTATCAAGTTGTCCTTTCCATTCTTACGTTACATCAAGAGTGCTTTTTCTAAAGAAGGGTTTCATTAACAGTTAAGTATGAATTTTCATGTTTGAGTAACAATAGCCAAATAAATTTAAGGATATGACGACAAAAAGTTAGGTATTTGTTATTGATAACTCACAGTTGTATATTATCATAAACTGTTATAAGATACTTTATTAATATAATATTACTTTTATAACATCACGCCCGTAATCCCCGAAGGGTTAGGCTGAGGTGTACCTAACAGTACACATACTGGGGTAATGTCTGTCATTACCCCAGTTTCGTTTTTAAGTCTCATGTAGTAGGGAGCGAGGCTATTGCCATCAACCGGACAAAAATCCAGACTCCTTGACTGCTACTGAGAAATTCCTGATTGGTAAACCCAGAAAACTGCCCGACCTGAGAATCGAACCATGGACCTCATACTTAGCAGTCAAGCCACATAAAGCATGTTAAGCCGATAAAAGAAAGAAATAAATAAAAAACATGACAGAACTGCTCTGGTTCACACGCTGGTTCTGGCTGTCATTCGTAGATCTTTAGTTAGTCGTTACTGGTAAAACCGTTAGGAAAATTAAAAGCTAGCCGGACTACATACATAACATAATAATTATCACGCCTTTATTACCAGAAGGGTTAAGCAGAGGTGTATTTAATAGAACACCCACATTTCGCCAGTTATGTTTAAGTCCCGTGTAATAGGGGCGAGTCTATATCCATCAAACCCAGACTCCGTGGCTGCTATTGAGAAATTCCTGATTGGTAAACCCAGAAAACTGCCCGACCTGAGAATCGAACCATGGACCTCATACTTAGCAGTCGTGCTTGCGACCACTAGACCAACGAGGGTCTTGTCACTTTAAAATCGTTTCATATTCCTACAAGGACTCGCAACAGGTTTGACTTAAGCTAACTAACCGGTAGCTTCCGCAAATTGAAAACTTTAGACTTTTCCGTCACGGTTAATAGAATTTTAGTCACTAATGTGACTAGTAATTTTTCAAAAGGTAAATAATTTTGGCTATGAGACTCTTTTGTCCCGAATGTGCACGCTATCACTGACTACAACCTAACATAACAAGGTAACATCAAAGTCTTTCCGTCACAAATGCATTTCCAATACTTGAGTAGCGTGTGCCAACATGGACGGACACAAAGACAACCATAGTTCACAAAAACCTCGAGTGAATACACCGATACTCTTGGTGTAACAAGCGACTGGTCGCAGTTTCAAATAAATTGCTGCAACTGAATCGTTGGCCTAGTGGTCGCAAGCGCCACTGCTGTGCATGACGGCCAAGGTTCGACTCACACAGGTCAGGAAAAGTGTTATCGGGTATTTCCATCGGGAATTTCTCAGTAGCGGCCAGTCTGAATATTTGTGTCCAGCTAATAGCAATAGGCTCGCCTCCGGTTACACGGGATTTAAATATAATATGTATGTCGGATTGTCAGGATTTATTCCGTTAGGCTCGTACATCATGTGGGCAGAAGATGGGTTACGTGCAATGAAAATACACTGGTTGCAATACACTGTTTCTATTAAACTAACAAATTACTTTAAATTACACTTTAACACAATAACACGGGGCACAATGAATCGGGGCACAGTTCCAGGACGTCTCAACTCCGCTGCCATCTGACACTCCATGTCCACTGTCGCCTCGAGCTGAAAACATCAGGGCGCTGTAGAAATACGCAGTGATGGGAGGAGACTTGTAACTGGGTCGCGTGATGTCGCCACTGGCGATACAGTTTAAGTCGGTACCAATGACCGGATCCGACATATATAATTTGTTTTCACACATATTCACTACATTTTTAAATATTGCGATATATAAAAATGATGTCAAATATATTATTGTTATAACTAGCAAAATGCGGGTGTCCTATTATATAGTACACCTCTGCCAAAGGTTATAGAAGCATGATGCTATGTTACAAAGTATTGTTTTTTTCTTTTGTTTTGTACAACGCCCAGTCTCAGATAAAGTCCCCGTACTTTAATAAGAAAATAATCTCAGGATCCCTAAAATGGTGCTCTTGATAAACTTTTTACTATGTTAGTCTTGTATTTTAATTAGGCATTCAGACCATTTAGAATTTTAGTGATTCCCCCAGGGTACCATTATTTGTTTTGATTAGGGATCGAGCCAACGACCTCGCACCGCAACCTCTGCAGACTTTATACTATAAATACGCTTTATCTAAATAATTACATAGATGATATAAAAAGAACAAAACATCAATCTCCATTCATCTCATCAGCATGCAAATCAAACACAAAACTTGCATAATTAACAAAATTAGGCTGTTTACACATGGCGCGATTCAACACACAACTTTATCACGCGACCGCGACTAATCCAAGTCGCAAGTTACACAATAACCCCGCCCCCCAGCCCCCTCAGGATAGTGTGAGTCCCCATGGAGGGAGAATAGGGAGGTCCCGTAATGGTGTTTGCGGACAACGTCCCGTTCAAACTCATGTGATTTAATTTGTGTCAATAGTATGATCAGTAGTCGCAGTGTTTGGGATAAAAATAAGGCTTCGTACTGAGACAAATTGTTACGTGTTGATTTTGCTTGATCTTTGAAGAAGCGGGATAATAAAGTTTCCTGTAAGCTTCATCCTACACGTGGTGCGATGTAAATTGATTTTAACGTCAAATAAACTGTGCCACGTGTATTTCAGGTTGTTTAAAGCGTTATTTGGGAAATATCAGACGTGGGTTTCATAAAGTTCGTTGAGTTTGTGTAAAAGTTCGATTTCGTAGAACGTCTTCTCTGTAGGTTATACAAGTGTAACAGTATCTTTCTAATATAACTCTCGATTACTGAAAAAGCTTGACGCCCGTCACAGCGTAAGTGTAAATTTTTTTCAATAACAAAGAAACAATTTGGCACTGGAAACACACACACATAGAACGAGCCTTAAATCGAGATTATACAGTGCAAGGGAAATTTGCGACATCTTTGGGTTGGGCAGATGTACCTACCTACAAAGCACCAACAAAAAAATGGTCACTAACATTATCTTAAAACACTAGAAACGGGATATTTACGTTTACTGTTTGTTTATCCGTGATCATGGTGCTTGCCACAGCGCCGAAATATCGGGAACTCAAAACAAACAGTTAACATGGTAAATATTCCGTTTCTAGTGTTAACGATAAAGGAAAAAATATACATTTAAATCTCTCCGCAAACGTCTCCCCCAAATTCTTCATAGTTAAATTATCAATTATGACATAATAGTGGCTCCGTCTGCTGCTTTGGGGCTAATAGTGAGTAATGTTGCCGCGTCACTATAATTGAGATTTATATGAGAGAGGATGAGGGCTGACGGAGGGCAGAGGTAGTGCTTCTTGAGGTTAAGTGGACGTTATTAAGTGGAGGTGGAGGACTGGAATGTAGGAAAAACAAAATTGGGAATACTTTAATGGTAGGTTTAGAGGCTTTGAACAAAGAAACAAAGAAGTGTTTGGCAAGGGGTAGGAGCTGATAGCAATCCATCTAGTCTACTCGGATGCTGCTGAGTATTTAACATGGAGTGACTACCTAATCAAACTCCACATTACCGGGTAACACGATATCCTTTTATTAATCGCACAGGTCGATCTTCAAGGATAAGCAACGTTTGCCGAGGTCGGAACGTGGATTTGTGAACATCCATTACATACTACGACTACTTCTTGCCAAATGCCAAAAAAAAATTGGTAAAACCGTTAGGAAAATTAAAAGCTAGCCGGACTACATACATAACATAATAATTATCACGCCTGTATTACCAGAAGGGTTAAGCCGAGGTGTATTTAATAGAACACCCACATTACACCAGTTATGTTTAAGTCCCGTGTAATAGGGGCGAGCCTATTTCCATCAACCGGGCATAAACCCAGACTCCGTGGCTGCTATTGAGAAATTCCTGATGAAAAAACCCAATAACACTTTACCCCACCCGGGAATCGAACCCAGGACCTCATGCTCAGCAGTCGCGCTTGCCACTACTATCTACGACTACAATTTTACAATAAGCATCCCTTATCCTGTACTTACTACAACAACCAACATTCTTCCACCATTTCCTCCCAACTATTACAAAAAAGTGATTATGTACGCAACACATCTACAAATTCTACACGACTTGCTTGTTTAGTCGGACACGTAATGTCGGACAATACGCATGGCCAGTCACACATAGTGAGATGTGGGACAATAGTAATACATATCCAATGTGTTGTGTCTGATTCGAGATGAAAGGTAAACGTCGTGAAGGACAGGTGGTCCCGCACGGTGGTCCGCGACACACAACAGGGGACAGAGAGGACATTGTTTAATATTTAGCACCTTGTTTAATGGGAGTGTAATGTTTCCGTTAAGAGGTTCCAAGGCGCTTGGGTTTTGCGTTAGGTAATCAGGATTTTCCCTTGCTGCAAAGCTACTACGAACGTATTGCCAAATGGTTTGCTTAGGAGGCTAAGCAAAGTACCGAAGTGAAACGAATGTTCTAAAATCTTCGCAGCCGGCCACGCTGCGCGCTTGGCGCCTTTTCCCATGCTGCAACGTTAATGGAGTCCTACTGCCACAGTGAGTAAGATTCAACTACCCATGGAATCCTATTCCACCACTCTACCACAATTTTTAACACTTTTTGTTCCGCCATTTGTATGTTCGACTATTTTCCAGCTGTATTTTTGTGCAGCGGTACTACAACCTACTATCGACAAGGTTGTTCACTATAGTTTAGGTTTAGTCAAACTGGTTCGGTGTCCGCTGGCTTGCAATCTGAAAAGTTCAAGAACAAAAAAAAAGTTTACCTGCTTAAAATTTTTGACTAAATTATTGTCTTAAATTGACGAGTAGACGTTAAACAGATCTAACTAGTTTAAGAGGACGACGAGTGACCCAGATCAATCCAGATGAGCCAGACCCACTTAGCAAAATGATTGTCTCATCCATCGTAATACCCTCGACACAGTGGTTCACATTCTGAGATACAGGGTGTAAATAAAACGCTCCCGTTCCGTTTTACACATTGATGCGTCCAGCAGATCTCGTTATGTGAGCAGACGGGAGATTTATAGTAGCCAGGACGTTATTGCAGTGAAACGACATGTCTTGAGTTGTTTTCCATTTCTTCTCAGATATCAGTCAAATAGGAAATGACGGCTCGACCTAGTTAAAAAGAAATATACGTGTAAAAGAATCTTAGAAGGATATATTTTCAAAAATATACATCATTTTATATCATTTCAATTCTTGCCAACACCTTTTAGTTAAAAAAAAGACTTACTGATTGTCATGACGTTCTCTTCCTACTTGCTCTGCTACTTATACTATTGCTACTTTATTACTTATAGGTAATCTTATTTTTTCACAAAATATTTTCAACCCTCCCCCTCTTTTCGTTCGTCTGTCACCCTCTCCGTCCGGGGGTGAGTTGTGATACGAATGTGAAACATTCCTGCAAGATGTCTCGACGCGTGCCTTCACACCCCGTCGGTACAGGAAACTGAATGGATTCAGTAACAATCTAACTGTCACAGTGCGATTATTTCGTAGTAGTACCGACGGGTGCTTTTCGACGTTCAAGAGTGGTTGACTGTACCTGCAAGGTTGAGATATTTCTTTTCAGGATTGGGGAGTTATATTAAGTGGAATAGTGAGATTTATGTATGAGGGTGTATGAATTTCTTTTAAACTGGTTTTTTGTCCAATCTTGATTTTGTTGGTAATATTTCAACGAATCAGCCTGTAATATTCCTACTGATAGGATCTAGCTCCCTATGAGAGTCGAAGTCGCTGAGAATTGAAAATTAATTCCTACTGTGGGTTTCCTTAACTTGTCACCTAGTCATCATCTACCTACCTAGTCTTTTAATTTCCCGACTATGTTGGGGTCGGCTTCCAGTCTAACCGGATGCAACTGAATACCTAGTGTTACTAAAAAACGGTCATGTTTTAAAAGGTATTTTTATTGCAACGTTAAAACAGTTTTATGCGTACTTTACAGTTTAAGGTACGTAGTCCAGTTCTCCCGAAAATAATGAGATATTTTTATTTCTGTGTAATATTATTTTACTTTCCTAAATTAAGTTTTTTATGAATAAGAATTGCGAAGAAATAACTTTCTGAATGTCACATCTAAATTGTAAATGTTTACTCCTACGTGCGACGTCCCACGTTTCAAGTCCGACATCCCACATCTCAATGACTTTCAATTACACTTATCTTGTAGACCCTCACTTTTTTACCTCTGATGACTTCCTCACAAATAGCTTTAAAGTATCATCAGGCCCTCCCAAACACTTTTCTGACTATTTTGAGGTCAGGTTTTAGTCTAAACACTTGCAGCTTAATTCCGGTGTTTTCTGCAACCCAGTTATGGGTAATTTGGTACCCCTTGTTAAGTAGCCAGACTTTTGAGTTTGACTTCACGTTATGACTGTCAAAGAACTACAAATTTTTGCTAGAACCTCCGGCTTAACGTGCTTTTCGAGCTATTCATGACATATCGAGAACCGATAAATGAAAGGCTACCCATCGAAGGAAAGTTGCTTAACCTTCGATCGACACGTAGGTAGGTACTACTATTCCTATTCAGCCATGACCCCCTTTGACAAATAATCCTCACAAACCTTCTAAATCTCTACAACCACATTATAAGAAAAAATAGTCGCCACAATCATCCCATAATTCTCCTGAAACAACATAATACTTCTAACATACACTTTTCCTCTCAGCAGCGCCATAAGCTCGCAAATTGTCCCAATTTTAGCCGAAATTACGCCCAAAACAGACTATAAATAATCGCGCATTCCTACATACCACTTAATCTTCCAAATAAGACAACACGATGTATGTTTTAGCACAATTTGTGCACACGCATGCAAATGCGTGGAACACCATGTATGTAGTTTGCCAAACTGCCTTCCTGAAAGTCTAACATTTGCAGTCACTGAAATTAATTTCAAACCTTATTTTAACAGCAATAAAGATGATGATATCAATTTTAGAATGCATTTTGAAATAGTTCAGATAACGATTTGTTTTTCTTTCATATTCTAATACAATAGTCATAAGGTCCATAATATCTTACTTAGGATACACTCGTAGTTCCACGCCGCATTCTTATGACATAGCTTACAGTCTGAACGCAACTAAAAACAATTTCGCAACATTATTTCAATAGCACTAAAGTCTACAATTCAAAATCCTAAACGTTATTCCGAAATTGTTCCAACTTGCATCTCTATTTGCGTTCAACAAAGCCGTACTGATTTAGAAATAGGGTTGCAAATTCTAACTTTACAACGCAAATAGGTACAGTATTGTGCATTGTTCTCATGTACGGAGTCTGAGCAATTGTTTGAAATCTTGTCGCTTGGTACATTTCGTTGGCGCTTGTAATAATTTCAGCTGAAAGGTGTAAACGCGTGGCTGTGTTATTATTTGGCACAATGGCACTACAATGTGGCACAAAGTACCAGCCAGCGATGGCGGGAATTTTGAGAATGTTGTGTTTAATGCCTTGATACATTGCTGTGTCTGTATTCCCAAATGTTGTTTTGTATGCTCCTGCTTTAGATCTTCTCATTCATTATGAGGTATTTTAGTTTTAGTAATTATGTCGTTTTATTTCCTGATCTGAGAGCCCAGATCACTTTCAAAACATTTCGTGTACACTTCAGCCAACTTATCTGTACAGGCGGGAAAACACAGAACCAAAATAGTGTCCTAAGTTTAACAAATCGATGCATTTTTTCATACACAGTGACATTACTTTAACGGCATTCCAAATTCCATTAAGCAAAAAAGTTGACACTATACAAACACAAAAATTACCATCTTCCTTTTAGTCAAGCCACAGCATCGTTTGGCAAGCAATTAGTCAGAACTGTCACCCGCCACATACACACGCTACACCCATCCGCTGTAACGTGTAACATGCTACTGAACACGTTATACGTTGCGCGCGCTCATCAATTAGTGTCTACGGAGTGGTTATGACGATGCTTTGACAAGGAGCTGAATAATGTTAATTATTGTTATAACGAAGATAGATAAGTCTTGTTCACGGCTTCGGGCGATGAAACTTGCGTCGCGTTTGCGTCAAGCGACGCATGAGTCACTTGATTTCTTCGCGTGACTACCGCCGCGTTGCGGTGACTCGTGGTCGTGGTATATTCACTTTCATTTTTTTTCTCCACAGCCGTTGTCGCAACACGCGTGACGTTTGAGCGTATAGCTCGTGGCCAGGGGGTTAGGAAGGCGCTTAGAATTAATTAGGTGAGGGTCGATTAGATGTGAAAGGGTTGAGCTGCGAGAAGTTATCTTTGTATAAGGTCTGTTTTAAACTAGGGGGCATGTTTAAAAATAGCCCTTACGAGAAATTGACAGTAATTTTAAAGTCAATCGTCAAATGTTGTGGTTTCCGGTCAGACGTTTATCAAATGACCTAACAACATAAACGGTCCATGTATTAAAATTACAGATGTCATTATTTGTTTTCATAAATCAATAACCTAGCTCCCGGTTAAAGTCCGACCTACTGCCATCTCATTTTTTCAATATATTTCACAAATTGCACATTCTTTTATCAGCAGGCAGCGCGCAGCGCCCTCCTGACAACGCCATTTAAAGGCCAAAAGATTCCTGTAGCACTCAAGTTGCATGAAATGGTTTTAGCACAGTAAAACATCGTGTGTCAATCAGATAATCTAATAATTAAACTCCCTGACACCAGCCAGCCGTCCCGCTCACCTTGGCCAGCCAGTCCCACTTCCTTGCTAGCTGAATAATATTTTTATCACGACATGAATCATGATCTCCATGCAGCCAGACTGAAGGCGGATTCATTACAAGATAACATCACGCCTCCAATCCCCAAAGGGTTAGGCAGAGGTGTACCTAATAGTACACCCACATTTCGCCACGTTTGTCTTAACATAATATTAGGTAGGTAGTTGGAAAAAGGCTAGGCAGTTTACATTTGTGTCATGGACCATGTATTTTGTGTTACCGTTTGTATGTTAAAGAACGATGTGTAATGACATGTGTGTATGTGTATGCTTAATAAATATATTTGAATTAATTTCTTTAAACTTTTCGGACACAGAAAAATTTAACAAAGGCGGACTTGGTTCGTTCGGAAATTCTCTACCAGTCAACCAAGCGTGGTGGAGAAATAAAATGGCAGTTCAGATGTTTAAAATGAAGAGAAATTAAAATTGAAAAAAAAGCAAATGTATGCAATACATATAAATCAATCGGTCCAAAAGTCCTGGCGAAAGAAATGTTCGTGTATAGGAGTGATCAATTACATCCAGTTAGACTGAGAGCCAATTCCATTAGTGAAGCTACAGGTGGTGGCGATAATTTGTTCAAATAAGTTAAAAGAACAAAATTGAAAGTGTTCAGGTTAGTTTTAAAACTGCAAATGAAATGTTGAAAGATTACGAATACCTACCTATGAAAAGGAAACATTTGAAAAATGAAGAGATTTCTGAATTAATGATTGATTGGTTGATAGACGTGATGAGATCATTTATTAATTTAAGACCATGTTTTGTACCATAATCCAATAAATGAATTTGAATTGCATTTCAGTCAAACGTAGAAGACCTTATGTATACTTATTAGGGGCTTGTGGCTAAATGATAACAGCCGCAAGTTAAGCTGCGCTTGCCGAGGTTGGCCCGTGGATGGGTGGCCTTTCCTACACACCGACACCCTCCAAACCTCGGAAAGCCAAAAGCCCCAAAGTCTGACATTCTCACTAATGGTATCGTATCACCCAGTAACTGGTTTGTGGAGTCACAGGCGGTCGTTCTTGTAAAATACTGGTATTCAGCAATCGGATAAACCTGTTAGTGTGGTGGTTGGCCTGCAAACAGAAAGTCTAACAACATAGCAATACTAAATATCATTCAGTAAGAGAAAACTGGATTTAAAAATCTCAAGTTTTCGAACCAAGGAAGGCAAGTCGTGAATTATTCGCCGGAGAGGTTCTTAAGTGAGATTTTTTCCGCTACTAAAATATACTCCCTAGAGTCTGGAATGGTCTGGAATAGTCTGAAAGATATAGTGGAGCAGGTGCTTCAGTACTACCTAGATATAAAATTATTGTCTGGGTAGGCTTGATCGATCTTGAGAACTGACTTTTGTCTTAGGACTACTTTTTCCAGCAAAATGATCTATTTCATTATTCATTTTCATTTTTATCTGTCTACCCGCCAGATTTGTCTTGTAGGCTATGGCCATGTCCTAACCAAAGCGTTCGTAGCACGAATACGTGCCCCATCTTGTTCAGCAAACCCGAACGTGTAGTCGCGCTGACAGCAGTCGCCTTGCGGTTTTTCAAACATGGAGAACAAATGAACGCGACCATGGTATATTCGTGTGACTGATCGCTTTGGTAAGGTCGCGGGTAAATATCTTTAAACCTAAATAGTATGTTTGTATGTGAATGTGATGCATGAATGCGATATTTGAAAGATCATCAGGTCTTTATCAGGCTATTTAACCTACTATAAGAGGAAATATATCGAATCACACAACGCAGCAACAGCAACACTTAAACGTAGAAACTATTATTTTTTCATCGTAATCGCTCTAATATTGTATTTATGTAAGTCTGTCAAAGCGACGTAGGTGTCAGCTGTACTTTGACTGAGGTAGTTACAGATACTGTTTTCCGTAATTAATCATCCAAGACATTCCTTTTAATGTTTTCTATTATTACCCACATGGGTATATTCTCACTCCATACACATAAATCTCGCACCAAATTCACCCGAATCAATTCTCCCTTGTCTCCCTATTCAAAACCACGTTCAACACGCTCAGAATATTCAAACCCTAGCTCTCGACTACCTCACGAGATATCGAGACACCGCCTTCCTCACGACTCACGAGATTCCGGGACAACGCCTCGCACTTGACACTTTTGAATTTTTAACCGTGACTTATTCAAAAAACCTTCGTTACGAATAAAGTTGAGCCAAACGCTCGGAATCAATTCAGCGGCGCGCGGCGCCTGAATATTTCAGCTACCTGGCTATACGGACGAGTGCTGGCTTGGGGAATTTACCTAAGTTTTATTTGTCGAGAATTTTTAGTGTTGAAAGAATTTCTGTGGATGTTATTATTTGGTGCATTGTCTTCTTTTACGTATTACTCGTAGTATTAATTTTTTTTTAATTTCTGCTAGTACATAAAATATGACGTCAATTAGGTACTACTGCCATCGATTATCATCTCAGGCTAAAGCAGTCTATTGTTGGACCTAGGCCTTCTCCAAGTGGCGCAAAAACAACGGTTTTCCACCTTTCACATCTAGCCTTGGTTATAATGTTAGCTTCTCCCTTCAGTAGCCCCATAATATGCGCGCATGACGTTCTCATTCATGGACTGAGTCCATCGCATGCGCGACACATTTCCACCGGCAGCAGGGACCCTGTTTGGAGCGTGTTGGCCTCGAGGTCCCAAGCCCGCTGGTGGCGCTTGGTGGCGGAGTCAACGGCGCGGCGGGGAAAAAACTCGTCGCTCGAGCTCAACGCCACTGCAGCGGCCGATGACACAGCACTCACGGTTGAGGCGCGTCCCGGCGGCGGCTGCGAGGCCCAGCTGAGCGACGAGTCCGGAGATGGTGTGTGTCCGTAGTTTGTCCCGGCTTCTAGTCAGCATTTTGATTTGTTTGACGTTCCTTCATATTGACTTTTGAAACTATTCTCCAATAAATGTTACGATCCACGATCCAAATAATAATACTCTTTTTGTTTCCTTCCAATACAACCAAAAACATGAGAGCCTGAAAGCAGACACATTACCATTTTAGGAACCACGCTGTAAAGACTAAATTCTAGCCAAAATAATTAGCACTCTAGCATTGCGAAGCGCAGCGGGACCACCGGAAGTCACCTGCGCTCCTATTTATGGGATTGTAGTGTTGCGCCGCGCTTCCGGTCTGCCGACTCTACTCCCAAATTGTGTTATATAGTCTGTGGAAGGAGTTGGTAGTTTGTTGTCCTTTGTGTTACTTTGTAGCTCTGTGTCTGTATGTGAGCTGGTCCGGGGTGTGCTTCTGAAAGGAATTTGTTTGGGAAAACAATCTGATATTTACACCTGCTTTGTTAATCAATGTGGTGTCTCAATGGAACACCTTGTTGTTTATTTAATGGAATAAATAATTTACAAATTAATAACAAACTAAAAGTAAAGATAAAATATGTGCCGTGACAAGGTATGTGCATGCATACTAATAATTATTACTTTTCCTGCATGAGCAAATTTTTGTGTGCGGGATGTCGGTCAGACCTGGATCTTTTTCGTGAAATTAAAACTAAATATTTGATGAATTTCGAAGTAAAGTGTTTCTTTGAGGAAATTCATGATTCTACAAAATATGATTGTTTCCGTTAAATGAGGAACTCTCGAGTAACATTTTGAGTTTCTAGATCTAGTGATAAGGATATAAATTTTCGAAATCAAGAAGTTATTTTTTTTAGATATTTATTGTACCTATCACAATGTTTCCTATTTAACCCAAAGGTTGACTGGTAGAGAATGCCTTGTGGCATTAAGTCCGCCTATGTATCAATATTGTACATGAAGTTTAAATAAATAAATAAATAAATAAATAAGGTGTGTACGTTGTTTGTTAGTGGATTTAAAATTTGTATGAACTAGAAGATTTAAAATTACCATTTTAATATCATTTTCAGTATTCAAACTAAACTTTTAACAGTCTTACCATATAATTTTGAATATTAACTAGTTTGCAAAACTGTCTCAGAAAACTATTTCATTAAATTTTTATTAAAATCTTTGAAAAGTTACACAAAGAAGTGTTCAAAGTTTTGAATAAAACATTTTGCTAATGTATTAAGATTTACTTACTTTTTGGTACTTTAAAACTTTGGAAGAATGAATTTATAGACTATTAAGTTATGTTATGGCCTGACATAAAGAGACAAAACTGGGTAAAACTACTTAAGTATCGTATAATATTTAGTGAAGAGAATAAGTTTTGTGATTTTCTGCTTGACAACAGGCACCGTTGTATTTGAAGTAGGTACATTCTACCTCGTAATTACTTAACCATTTTTGTCACTTATCTTATCTTATCACTTACGTGTCGCGGGATCGTGGGTCCAGGTAGACACTTTACTTTAGGTTTTCAACATTGCTCTCAAAACAGTGAAGGAAAACATCAAGACATGTGGCATCTACCACTCAACACTGGGCCCACATGGCAGATTATCCACTCCCTCTGCCTCATTGGTCAAGTGGTCGCAAGCGCGACTGCCGAGTCCTGGGTCGGGCCCAGATCGGGAAAAGTTGGTATTATTGGGTTTTTCCATCAGGAGTCTAGATTTGTGCCCAATCGATGGTAATAGGCTCGTCTCCTATTCCATAACTAGCGAAATATGAGTGTACTATTAGGTACACCTCTGCTTAACCTTCGAGGATAAAGGCGTGATAATATGTTAAACTATCCCAAAGGGAAGGCTTGTATCCCAACATTGCTGGTTTTGCGTTACTAAATTAAAACTTGCATTATTTCGTAATACATGCAATGTCTCTGGTTTCGCGAAGCAATCCCAAAGCCATGCCCAAGTCTGTCTGACGGTGGAACTGTGCTGCCCTCAGGGAAATCAGATTTGCACAGGCGAGCGCTTCTGCTCATACACTTGATTTAATTTCCAAGGCACCTCTCCCAAAGATTAACTACGGTTAAAGTCACTGCTCGAGAATTAGTTAAATGGTTTCTTTAGCAAGGTACACAGATTAAGTTCATGAACTTAAAATTGACTGGCGTTTTGGTCTAGTGTCTAGGTTGAAATTGTACGTTTGAAGTCACCCGACAATGCTTCAGTAAATCAGTGTAAAAAGAACTTAAAATAGGTAGGAGTGACACAAACAAAAGCTATGGTTAATTTGGAATCCTTTACCCCGCGTTTACACCAAATTATGAAGGTTGTAGGTATTCTGCGTGTTGTGTCTACTCGATTCAGTTATTGTTTACTCCGAAAAAATAAGTCTAGTCTTCGTGTAACTATACAAAACTTAAAAGTAAACAAAATATGCATAAAACTACCTCACTACTTTCATAATTGTATGTATGTATGATACACTAGCTTATGCCCGCGGCTTCGCCCGCGTGGAGTTCGATAATTATCCCACGGGAACATACAACTGGGATAAAAATCCTATGTTTTAATCCAGGTCATAAACTATCTGTGTAAGAGTAACAAACATACACACATCCATCCTCACAAACTTTCGCGTTTACAATATTAGTAATATTTTACATAAGTATAGGAAGCTAGGCAACATAACAACAAGTATACTAAGTACAAACTTATACCTACTTCAGCTTCGTTATAACCATAACACACTTTAAATAACTAAAACCGTCGCAACCGAAACCTAACTTCATCGAAGTTTCTCGAACACCTCTAATATTAACACGGCTACGTCGGCTACGTCCCTACGACACGGGGAACACAAAAGACATTTTTTCCCCAACTCTAGCGATGTTTGAAATTTTAAGTTAACAGGCGATGCCTCTAGAGACGCGACACTGCGACACTGCAGACACCGGCGCTCCGACACTCCCGAGACTTGTGTCGATGTCGCATCAACGGATTTCGCGGAAATAGAAATGAAATGCATTTCTTCAATCAGGTTTTAGTCGAGAATTTTTGATGAAGGAACGTGTTAGGATGAGTTTTCGGTTTTAGAGAATTTGGTTTAAGACTTAGCATTTACACATTTTCCCCAAGGGGTAGGCAGAAATTACAGAACACCACCCGCTGCGACCCTTACATACTGTTTGCTGTGCTACACACGCTGGTGGCGATATGTATTTAAACCTTTGTTGACCTTTGATTATATAATAGGCAATTTCGTAAAAAAACAAGGAAAACATTTATTTATCGAGATCTTCCCTAAAGCGTCTTTATCTTCCCTCTATTTAAAATAAAGCGTTTAATTGTTAATTACTAGCCAATAAGATAATAAAAACTCAACGGCTCTAAAGATTATGATATTTTTGTACGAAACTAGTAACGAACACCTAGATGCTCCTCCATCCGAAACTTTCAAATATTCTTTTCGGTTTTCGTTCATCATGTTCATCATCTACTCGGTTCCGTACCCGAAGGGTAACCAACATAACCCTATTACTAAGCCTCCGCTGTCCGTCCGTCCGTCCGTCTGTCTGTGTGTCTGGCTGTATCTCATGATCCGAAATAGGTAGACATTTGAAATTTTTCCTACTACAAAGGTACGGAACTCTTCATACGTGAGTCCGAATCGTACTTGGCCGGCTTTTTCTCATCATGACATTTGAAGTCAGTTATCAAATGTGTCTCCTGAATATGCTTTCCCAAAACCATCTATGCTCTATAATCGCAGAAAACACCTTATTTCTTTTAAACCAACTATGAAATCCTTTCACAAAAATACAACAAACTACAAGAAAATCTTCATCTCCCCGCAACTATAACACTTGTTCTAGGGTTGTACATCAGCACTAACGATCCGTTTATACCGCCAAGATTTAGGGCTGTCACACACACGGACAGTCGCAGTCGAGTGGCTGGAGCGAGTACTCGAGCGAGCGCCATTGTAGGGGGCGGAGAAATGGCGTGACATTTGCATTTTGTATCTTGTAGTTGTTGGCAGTTAGTTGTAAAGGAAAGGATTATATTACTTCCAATATGTTTAGATGTTTGTTTCTCTGTAGAACAAAATGATAAATAGTTGTTTAAACAAAAACCTAAAAATATTGCTGTCAAGACTTGGAAACACTAGATTTGTAGCTGACTAGAAAAAAGATCATTGTATTATATTCATAGGAGTATAGTTAAAATACAAACAGAGCCTCAACAAATCAAATCAAAAGTCAATTATTCAGAAGACACTGAGATTCAGCCCTTTTTAAACGTCACAATTACGAGTACATAAGATAATCCTGAGTACCCCAAAACGCTCACTCTGTTAACACACCTGTTTGTTAAGTACAAAAAAAATACCATTAATTATTTTGTTGTTAGACCACTTTGTTTACCAAACAACATGAAATAGTCTAGTAAATTTGCGCATATATAAGATTAGTCTCTCTAACCAAGTCTAATACTTGAACTAAAAACTTCTCCACCTCAAATACTATTACCACTAACGACAAACCGATGTCGCCAGCTAATAGAAAGGCAAGTCAATTAACGAGTTCAGCGAACGTAATAATGCACAAACAATCACGTGGTCGAAGCGAAACCGTAGCAAATAGCTTTAAGGTCGCCTCGGTACTGTGCGGCGGGAAATATGATTAGAATTTAGAGTAATGCTAGTGTATGGTTGGTTTTAAACAAAGCTGTAAGAGCAACTTGGTATTTTGTTAGTATGGCTGATAGTTTAACGGTCGTCAGAACGTTGCCTGTTTCTTAAACAAGTTTACTGAATCTGAAGTGGCAAGTGCTCGAGCAACTTCATAATGTTCAAAATAATCTTAGTGTTTGACAAGAAAATGCTTGTGATAGAACCCGGATTGAAAAATAATTGAAAAATAATTCGCTTGTGTAGTTCATTATATAAAATATCATCGATTTTTATTCTGCAAAATATATATTTAAAGAGAACACAGTTTTAAACTAAAGACTGTTCGTTAAAGACGTAACTTTGTAGTCACCACATCATTACAAGACCTCTGAGCAGAAGCGTTCGTATCTAACAAGAGACCGCGGAATGCGACACAATTAGCAAGTGCAGTGAGACACGTGGTGCTAGCAACATCTGTGCACGCCCTTATATTTTTTACGTTTGGATTCTGCACGTAAAATGCACAATTATATTTTTGAACTAAGTAATAGGTACTGTGGTGGTGTTCTTAGGCAAATTAATGGAATGGAAATAATGGAATCCGAATTTGTACCCGGTTGGCAATGGGCTCGCCCCTGTTACATGGACTTATTAAAAGTCCCGTCGCAGTGTCTAGGTAAAACATAACAGGATAAAAGTGGGTGTACTTTAATTACACATCTTTCGGAAATTGCAGGCATGATAATTATGTGAATTTATAGGTGTGACTATGACTAAGGAATGATTGAAACGGGCAAATTCTTTGCAGCTAACAAAATTGCCTGAGAGACTTGAGAATTTGATAAAATACCTTTTACAGTCAGCTGTATTGATTGGATACAATTTGTATGTATGAGCTTGTCTCAAAAAACTTAACCTTCACCATATCATACAAGAACGTCAAACGCGCCATACGCTACAATAATAATGTTTGCAACAAGAAACCTCAACAGCATGCAACACGATTAGCAAGTACAGCGAGCGACACGGAGCTAACACCGTCTGTGTGCGTCCTTATATTCTGTACGTTTATACTCTGCAATGTGTAGGTATTGTAAAATCTAACATTTTTTTTTTACGGTAATAAGTTGTGTCTGAAGTTTAGTCTATGTAGACAGGTTTTGAATTATTTGAAGTTTTCTTTAGTCTATGTAATTTTATATACTTATAAAATTGTATTTAAAATTCATTTCTTTTACCTTTACCATCTGAGAATATCTCGTGAATAGTTATTTATGATGAACCGACTTAAATGCAGTTTGTTGCGATAATAATTGAGTACAATATATTAAAACTGTCTCACAGACAACGTAACCTCCACCACATCATCACAAGAACGTCAAACATACGCTACAATAATAATATTTCTAACAAGAAACCTCAACAGCATGCGACACAATTAGCAAGTGCAGCGAGCGACGCGCCGTGCTAACACAGTCTGAACACACTCTAATTGTCTCTATTATTACTGAATAGGAGCATGTCTTTACGATGAAGGTAGAATTCCATATTTGTTTTTAATGTTATTGCTAAATAAAGATTAAAATACTAAAAATGATGCTAATTTAATTATGCTCATAGTCGAGTTTCTTGCCGGTTTCAAAGGATGTGACCAATCCGAAATATTTATATGAACTGAAATCATTTCAATTTGCTTATGGTTTATTAAAGAGGTAGGAAATAAGGAATCCCATCAAAAACATAACATGTACAAAAATGCAAGTCTCGCAAAACTGTTGTCAACCGTACAAAGTTGTGAGATCTATAATGGCTTTAAAGAATGACTTGTCCATCGCACGACAACCTAACCAAATAACAATAATCTACTATTTTAAATAGTCCTGACTCCAATTGAAAATAGCGCCAGCAGTCCAAGTAAGACTATGTTGTGTGTAGATGCAGATGATCCGTGTTGTGAATAGTTATATTTGTGTAGATTTGCGGTTGGTCTAGTACTTGCAAGCGCTCCTGTTAAGCATGAGGTACTGGGTTCGACTTCTGGGTCTGGCGAATTCTTATTGGGGTTTTCCACCATGGAATTATTCGTTTCCGGTAAACGAATCCTAATTCCACAATTGTGATTTTCTTTAATTGATCTAGTGATTAAAATGTATCTTATAATTACGATTACCCTACCCTACCTACCTAGTCTACCCTACCCTACCTACCTACCCTACTTACCTACTTCGTTTGAATTTTGAACACTTTTTTTTTTTTTGGTTGCCAAAGTTACGATTTTAGCCAAATTCCGTGAAAACCATATTTAAGTTATTTGATCATCCCACGATTTTTCAGGGATCAAAAGTAGCCTACGTGTTAATCCAGAATATAAGCTATGTTGATACCAAATTTCATCCATATCCGTTGAGCCGTTTGAGCGTGAAGAAGTAACAAACATACACACATACAAACTTTCGCCTTTATAATGTTAGTGTGTGTGTGATTCATTGATTGCAACCCAAAGCGAGGAAATATAATAAATGTCCATTAGGTTGAGTCGATTTCATTACGTAGTGTCAGTAACAACAAATGTTAAAAAACTGTAAAAGTATCTTTGTATGTAGTTGCATATTATCTATATAGGATTACAAAGTTACTTATGCAGTTTTTATATCTAGAGAACGGGGCTGAAATTGCAGTATTTTAGATATATTTCTCGCTTTATAGGCTAAACACTAATAGTGTTCAAAACTTAAAGCTTGTGTGTCTGCTACAAGTACCTTAGAATTATGATGACCGGTGAGTGAGTCAGTGACAAAATGAAGGAACTTTGACGTAGAATTAATTTAATAACATTAATTATTCTTCATTTATTTAATTTTAATCCAGTAGGATAACCGACCAAAGCGCAAGTAAAAGCTGCTTCTATATTATTTACATATGCGATTACAATTACATTTATTAATTAAAATTATAATTAATAAATTTTAATAACTGCCGTGGCCCCCGGATTAAATTTAAAATGAGTGAATAAGGCCGTCATGTCTGAAAATTTTCATCTCTTTTATGGTAACGTGACAATTATTTCAGTCAACTACTACCCAGACTAACATTTACCTTACAAACAATTTCTTATCAAAAGTTGACTTCTCAGAAGTTTTCACTCCAGCATTATTAGAGACAGCCGCAGCTAACAAGAAACTAACCGAACGAAGGCAATTAACTCGTGTGTTGTGCAACGTGTGTGCACGCCCTTAATTGCCGTCCTCCGCCTCAGTGTGAACGCAGCTTCATATTATTGTTACGTACGTCAGATAAAATCATCGCACATGACGATGCACCAGCCAGTGCTACTAGGAACTTGTCGCTACAGTGACGTTTACGGAGGGAATATGTCGATAAACATTTAGTTTTGAGAAATATTAATTATATTGGAAGGCGTCGTTAGTTACGATTTTACACTGTACAGGCTGGTGCCATATTTATAATCTTTTATTGACCTACTAAGCTAGGTTTTTTGCAACCCGCCCCGGGTTCGCACGGGTAGAGTAGAGCAAGGTGGTTTGACTTTTGCAGACATTTCCAACAATTATCGTCGTATTTTAACCAATTTACAGAAGCACTTGACAAATTATATACTTAAACCTTGCTCATCACTCTATATATTGGTTGTGTTTTGAATTTATGGTGAACAGACAGACAGACGCGGCGGAGGACTTTGGTTTATAATAATATGTAGTGATGAAGTGATATTGTACACAAATGGTGAATTACTGTTATTAAAATTTGTAGAAACAAATGACTTTAGAACATGTTTATTAACATTAAAATGGCGTAACCACATTTTAATTAAATTTACGTCTCATATATATAATCATATAATGCATTTTTTCCTTTTAATATTTTGTGAGAAAAATAAAGCCCTCATCGGATAGCCTACTGCATGTCGGTAGCAGCAAACTTGCGCAACACTGACATAATTATGTAGATACAAATGAAACATCTTAAAAAGGAACAAACAGAAACTTATGTCAAAACAAATTCAGTATCGCTCACTCATATTTTTTTCTTGCCCACATTGTGTCCCACTGCTGGGCAAGGGCGTCCCCTGTCTCCTTCAATACCACTCTATCCCGTGCGGTCTCCGGCCATGTCAGCCCCGCACACACACATGACTAGGTCGTCACGCCACCTTTGCCAAGATCGACCACCACGGCGCAGTTCTTCTTTAGGTGAGGCTATTTTTTTTTCAATAATTCATAGTTTTCAGAAAATAGACATAGTCACCAAAGGATTAACAATTTAACAAGGGATGATATTTAAAAGTACTTCAATTTATTCCCATTTCATTTACCTAATTTTGCCTGTGTTCCACCAAATATACTGAATGTGCACCAAAATATGTTCATTAAAATATGTCATAACGAGCATCTATTTAACATCTGTTGCAAATTTGTAAAAATAGTAATACACCTAATTTTAAAAACAAGCATTTATTTTTTTAGTGAACCAATGATATAATTTTAAATTATATCTAGTTTCCGCCAGCAGGTCGACGGAGCCCCGCTGCGTGGGGCTCCTATTTCTGTCTGCAGGGTTTACAGGAACCTAACTAACCGAACCTCGGGGTGCCCCTGACGTCGACCGTCTCTAGGATGCATACTAAATATTTTGTGTAACATTCAAGAATATTTGGTGCACGATCAGTATTTTTCGGGGAAGAATAAATATTTTATAAATGCATACATAGATGTACCTTTAGATTTTTGGTGAACACAAAAATATTATCCTTTAACAAGTATATCTACAGCCAACTAAAATATTGTTTCAACAAGAAAGCTAGTAGAACAATTAGCGACCGACTGCAGTATTCTGTGTATGCTGTGTGCCGTCATAATTGTCTGGAGCCAGTCGCACTATGGAATCTCACTCGTTTGCTTACGCCCCGCGCCCCGCGCCCCTACGGTTTGTGAAAAAATTCTTGTACCGTGAGTTGTTTTAGTTCGTAGTGCGTTTAATTATTGAACATGAGAGATTTAAATATTAAAATTATAGGGATAGTAGTTCTAACTATTATTCTGTTTGAAGTTTGAGTTGTATGCGAAGTTGATGACGATAGGCTCAACCTCTATTGTATGGAACTTAGCATGCGATTCACATATCGTACTAAACGCGTATTTCACAAATAAAATTGACTAGTGATCACAAGCGCGCCTGCTGAGCATTAGGCCCTGGTTTTGATTCCCACGTCAGGCAAAGTGTTTATTTTTATTTTCTCATTAGGAGTTTCTCAGTAGCAGCCAAGGGAGTCTGAACCTCCCGGCCCTGGTTCAAGCCATGGTCCGGGGCGAGAGGGAATGGGAAGCCGTCGCCTCCTTCTGCGAAGCAGTCATGCTAGCGAAGGAGGCGGCGGAACGTGAGAGGGAGAGAGCCTCATGTCCCAGCCGCCGCGGGAGAAGCACCGGGCGTCGGGGGCCACGTGGTGGCTGTCGGCCACCGTAGGCGCGGGCCTGTGGACGGCGAGTAATGGGCTAGCTCGCCGTCCGTCCGTCGTATGACGACGGGCAGGCCGTGTCGACGGTGCGTTCGTGTTCCACGCGCGCCTCAAAGAGTTGTCAGCAACGGGAGGGGCCCGCAAGGGCCGGTGCCTGACAGGGCTGCGGGACTGTTCGAAAGAGATACCGCGGCCCTGGAACATAAAGGGCCAATGAACCTGTGGCCGGTTGATGGCAATAGGCTCACCCCCTATTTCATGGGACTTAAACATAACTGGCGAAGTGTGGGTGTACTATTAGGTACACCTCTGCGTAACTCTCATGGGATAACAGGCGTGATGTTATTTTTATGTATTGAAAATTTATTTATACATTTGAAAGGTGCCTAAAACCTCTACCAACCTTTTTGTGGTAACAAGCGTGATATTATATTATTAAATTATATTAAAATTTATTTATTTCGGACAACAGTGATTCATATTTTGTTAGTATTAGATACAGCTTGTGTTCTAGAATTAGTTTTTTATATATTTTAATCTTGCGATCAGTCTTTCAGACTATGAGCAGATGAGATGGTATAGATGGCGTGTTGAGCGCTGTTCCCACTAGAGTCTGCCCTATCTTTCCGAAGTCATTCTTCGCACTGACTGTTCTGGTCAAAAATGTCGTGTCGCTTTTTTAATCGAGGGATGCTTTCTGGGATGGTTAGCTGCCTCGCAAGCTTATTTGGATGCGAACTTACCTCCTCGTTGACCAAAGGTATATTGAGGATTTCATGGATCTCTGTTGTCTTAATAAACCATGGTGCGTTGGATATTTGTTTCACTATATAATTTTGTGCCCTTTGCACTTTCATTATGTTGGAGGCACTGGCTGATCCCCAAAGTTTCTTGTATATCAGGAGTTTGTTGTCTATCGCCAGTTTTGAGTTTCTTCCTAGGAGCCAGAAAAGACCTCTGTATTTCAGATTCATTTCTTCTCTTTTTGTTTCGACATGTTTCCTCCATGTGAATATGCACTCCCGAATACTTCATAGACTCGTGGTGTGGGAGTTGACTGCCATTAGGGCGACTGGATCACAATCTTTCTTGTAATCAATGTAGATGTTGGTTTCTTTTCTGGGCCATACTTTACATATATTATCGCCCCAATCACGGTATTTCCTGTCTCTTATAGTACTTCTTTTATCACATTGCTTGGTGTGGAGTTTCAATTTTTTTTTTTTCTAAAGGTTCGCTTATCCTTTCTATTAAATGTATGTCCAATTACTCCTTTTTTCTAACAATATCTGTCATGGTTTTGTAGACCTATTTATTGGCGCAGTTAATCCTTAGTTTAACCTGGTTAATAATTTTGTATGTGAAGTCTGCTTTGTTTACGGCACTCTCTAGCAGCTCAGTTAGTTTGGTAAGGTCTTCAATGCCATACAGAATTATGGGTGGTTTGTTAGTAATATTGATATAAAAATAATGTTATTAAAATAAAGGACGATCAGGTAGGAAGATTTGTTTCCTACCTAATCAATCTCCTCACAAAATGCCTGATATTTGGAGTATAGCTCTCCGCCACAGCTCTCTGGATATAGTTGCGACTACTCGCACTCTGCACAGGAGCCAAGCCGTTTTTTTGCGTATAACATGAAAACCATCTGTGTGGGTCTCAGCCAACATTTTTGAAGCGCTACAGAAACGGGGCAGTCGCAATAATGCTTGAAATAAAATGACAAAACACTGAAATAACCTTTTAATAAACACGTGCTTCCATTGAATAACAGAAAATAAACGGTTTATCATCACTAATTTTGAAAATCAACATTGAATGAAAATGGCTGCCATATTGAATCGGAATTATCGGGATCGTGTTGGGTACCTAATTATGGACTAACTGGTTTCTGGATAATTTATTGTGTTACGTACAAAATGGTTTCCCAACGGTTATTTTGACATATTGTTTCTTTGTACCCATTGAATGGCTTCATTTTGTGGTGTTCGGAGATTTTCGGAACCATTTTGTGTGTATTACTCGAATGAACTTCGGTTTATTAACCAACATGAAATTAATAATTACCCAACTTTTGAATGGGACATCGGGACCGGTCGATGTGGCGACACTTGGGGGAGGCTTATGTCCAGCAGTGAACGTCTTTCAGCTATAATGATGATGATGAATGAATCAAAGTAACAATCACTGCCTAAGCTACACAATCCAACAATATTCATTGCGTTATGTAATTGAATAACGTAATACGTACCTAACCTATTTTCCTCCAAAATCTGGCAAACAACAGTGTATCAAAAAGCTTATGTTCAGCGGCCATTTTTGTGCTTCCATAGTAATAAAAAACTAACATCAATCTTCTTAATCTTAATGTGTGCCTTTTATGATGTAAGCACACTCCGGGATTCTCCGGGATTCTCCGATAATCCCGCGGGAACATAAAAAAGTAACGCAAAGGAATGGTTCCGTCAACTTTTGACGAGAAAATTAAGTATTCCGAGACGATGAGCTGTAAAAGTCGTCGTAAAAGTAAGAACGATGTTAATTTTAAGTAGTTTTTGTCAAGGATGCTGTGGCTAAGTATGGACGTCTCCTGAAGTTTAATTTTGAGGGGCTCTGAAGACGTGAATGCTGAATGTTATTTAGCATTGATGATTGTGAGATTTTTTTGTAACCAAAATAAGAATTCGGCTATTTTTAATTTGGGTACCAATATCTGCATTTGACGCTGCACCAGTCCTGCCTCGTTGGTCTAGTGGTCGACATCGCAAGTGCTAAGCATAAGGTCCTGGGTTCGATTCCCGGATGGGGCACATTGTTATTTGGGTTTCCCATCAGGTATTTCTCAGTAGCAGCCACGGAGTCTGGATTTGTGCCATAACATAACTGGGGAAATGTGGGTGTACTATTAGGTACACCTATGTGCTTTTTAAAAATCATCTTAGGGCTCGACATCTACAGATAAAAAAAGACTAGCAATAATTTCCTTCAAAATAACAATACAATGCTTGCTTGGCCCCCACATCCTGTGGTAACGGCTCTGACTTACGTGTAATAGATTCGAACTTAGGCAAGAACTTTACATTGTGTAATTTATTTCGTCACCACTGCTTTCAAATCATTGAAGAAAAACATGACGAGTAAATCGGCATGTCCTAGAACCAAAACATTGAAAACATTCAACATTCAAGAACTTGCACTGGGCCGCTTGGTGGATCATAGATTCATAGCCCACTCGTTGTCCTCATAGAGACGTGGCCTGAGTCCCTACAGTGAGATTTTTTTTTGTATAAACATAATGTTTTTGCTACGCTAATATTACTCATGGTGTCAAGTAGATCTAGAAACCCTTAAATAGCACAAGAAGTTTCCTACAAACAACCAAACTCTAAATCAAAGCAGCATCCTCTCAGCATCTCAGTTTCCTGCGCCCACTGTCTCAGAAATAACCAGCCTACGTGACAGTCCTTACTCCGTGTCGTCCGGAATTCCGCGTGGCTGCGTCCGACGCCGATAATTCCGCATTCCGAATCAATTTGCTCGAAATAACGCGTGGCGCGAGGCGCGCTCACACGGAAACGTAGGAGTTACTCAATGTTGCCTATGGTATTTTCGTAACTTGTTTACTACCAGGATTCTGATGCACAAGGAAATGTTGTCATTTGTAAATCTTTGACAGTCGTTATGGGTAGTCAGATTATTCTGATAATCACAGCGGTACCCAGATATTGGTTTTTCGAGGTCAGATAGACAGAATCTTCACGAAATATGATGATACTTGTGTTTAGCTGCATTCGATTAGACTGGAAGCCGAGTCCGATTATGCTGGCCAAGAGCTCGTTAGCTGATGAACGAAACGTTGCCGCAAAACAAGTCGTACTCGGCGCTTCTCCTCCACGTTTATTATGCGCACAGCCAAAGTGTGGAACTCTCTGCCGGCATCTGTGTTCCCTCCCACATATAACCCGTCTGCCTTCAAAGCAAGAGTGAACAGGCATCTTCTGGGCACGCTCGTTTCATCATAGACCTCATCCATCGCTTTCCACCAGGCGTGATCGAGGTCAAGAGCAGGCCCATTTTGTAATAAAAAAAAATAAAAAAAAATATTGTGCCAACATATAATTATGTTGAGCTTCATTTAATAGAGAGCGAGTCTATTGCAATTTAACTGTGTGTTTTTTTACTTTTGACATAAATTCAAACGCGACTGCGTGACTTAGTTGACTTACTAGACCAACTAGTTAGTCTGTCGTCAAATACCATTTCTAATTGTTTCGGTAAAAAAAAAAACAAACAAAAACAGATATCACACGAAACCCAGAAACTCCCAGAAAGTTGTAATAAAGAACTCATGTCAACTATATTTCACCCCCACCATTCAATTCGTCCACTACCCCATACAATATTAGTTGTGGACAGGGCCTTCTGTTCGCTCGGCGGCAACACAAAGAGGCACCGTTTTCTTACTGAGAAATAATAGGAAAATGAACGGGGGGTGAAAAGGGGTGTTCAGAGGGGGTGAACGGGCGGGGTAAATTAATTTTGTTACTATATTTTCTATTCAAGGCGACGTAATGGTGTGAAATTGATTAACGGAGTCAAACTCAAACTCAAACTCAAAGCATTTATTTCAATTAGACCATTACAGGCACTTTTGAAAGTCAAAAACAAAAAAGCTAAGCTACAGTCACATTCACAAGGCATAATAACTTGCGAAAGTACTGTAGTTGCACATTCCAAATCGTAGATCTCTATGGAGAAGAATGGGCAAGAAACTCCATGGACACTCTTTTTAATCAAAATATTGTTACAAAATCTTGGTTACATCATTCATGTTGAGATTATACATATATGTGAGAACGATGTACAAAGACGTGCACATTAAGAGCGTCCAGAGTAAAAGATTAAACTAACAATTTAAAAATAAAGTAATTAAAATAAACCGTGACAGCTAAGAGATGACCAGTCCCAACTGACAGCGCCCGTTCACGAACATGACGCATGGATCAGCGCCATTCAACTCAACCACATTGAAGGGAACTAAATGACCCGACACACCCGCCACCATCAGCGAGACATTTGTGTGAGCATGACATTCTCTCAGCCACCAGGGCACATTCAAGTCAATGAAGATAACTAAATGTAAATGGTAGCTTTACAGTACATAGTACTCACACATGTGCTATGCGATTATATAAGTGCGATTATATAAGAGTTTAGATTGGATGTTATTATGACGTGAAAGGGGGTGAACGGGGAGTTATGCTGATCGTAATTGTGTTATGATGTGTTTCTGTGCTTAGACATGATGTAGTGCAGAGTAGTTAATAATAATCTACAGTATTTGCCTAATAGGATTTATCATCATAGAAAATGTAGTGACAAAAATTGAAAAGAGTATGCTTGGATGGTTTGGTCATGTGGAGAGGATGAGTGAAAACCGACTAACCAAAGGTTTACAAGGCAGATGGGAGAAGAAACGCCGGGAGGAGACGCCCTAGAAGGACATACACTGATCTTATTGGTGAGGTTCTTCAGAAAGGTCAGGTGCGGAGTACTCACAACCGGCGTGCGTGTGTGAACGTGGACGAGGCAAAAGGAGTATGTAAGGATCGTAGCAGGTGGCGATCTGTGGTTTCTGCCTACCCCCATGGGAACTAGGTATGGGAAAAAGACGCGAGTTTATGTATGTATGTAAGATTAATCATATTATGTAATGTAACATGCGTTAGGGAGAAATATTATAATTATGTTATGCTGGGATAAGGATATTACTGAATTTCAGAATAATGTAGACTAGGTTAATTAGGCTCTAAATTAGTAGTTTCTGTTATAAATATTGGATAACAAATTATGTTGTGCATTAAGTACTGACATATCTAATTAACGTTAACAATATATTAGGTTAAAATTAGAAAAACAGAAATTAAAAATTTTTCAGACGAGTGTGTCATATTTTATTAAAGTTCAGCTGCATGAATTGGGTTGAAATATTTCCAACGTTTAAAAAGTATACATTTGGATAACCATTACATAGAATTGTCCGAAAATCAATGAGATTATTATTAATTCTTATTAGATTGATTTGGTGATGATGATTCTATGATCATTGATCTTTGTCGAGCATAATAGTAAAAACTGAATTAGTTTTATTATCATGCAATGTGCTATGGTATTCATTGGAAAGTATTCACGTGTCATTTTAACAAGTGTTGTCTTAATCTTCTTATAAAACGAACACCAAAATCCTTTTACAATAAAACTACAATTAACAACGCGACCGTCACGGCACCTTACGAGCGTGTCACGCCATCCACGCTTCACGCCACCTCCACGCCCGCCACGTCTCGAGCGTGTTATTGTTGTGTCCCGCCCGAAATTGCCAGCTTTTGTCGCCTTCACGCGCGAATCCACTCCAAATGCTACTAAAAGCGCTATTTCTCAACCGACGGTAAACGTTCAGGTTGAGCGGATCCACTACCTCCCCCCGATAGGGGGTGGAAGGTGGAGAAATGCATTTAGAACGTTTTTCTCCGTCGTAGTTTGTAGCTAGTGCATTGTCGACCGGACAATGGCACGAAAGCGATTGTTTTCGTCAATTCGATTGTCAACCGAGTTATGATTCGACAATAGACGGTTTTAATTTACTTTTGAACGTCTGTGAGCGTCTGGTATCGAGTCGCGAGTGATACCGCACGAACAATGGCGACGGTTTCTTTCTTTCCCTTTTTACACTTGAATAAATGTTTTCGATGACTTTTGGCGTTTTGATTGCTTTTGTGTGCTTGTTTAGCAGTTTATGGTAAAGTGTTGAGGGTTCGTGATTCGCTTTTACGTTTCATTAAAATGTGTCATCTGTATTCTTGTGAGCTTTTGTTGTTATTAGCAATTTACTATCTTTTTGTTGCTATGTTTATTAGCTCCTCTGTGCCATATTATTGTACTCATTCTGTTTTATCTTCGGTAATAAAAAACATCAATTTGGTATGGCATGTTAACAACGTTTTGAAGTTTACAAATTATTCGTTTTATTGCCGTCTAGGTGGCCATTTACTGAACCTTGCGTGACGGACAAAAGGTTAATCATGTACACTGTGTTTACATTTACATCGTCTGAAGCATTTCTTTGCAATAAACCATGTAATAAAATACGGACCATTGCCTCCCAGCAAACATTTACTTGTTTACACACATCTTCGAATCTAGTTAAAGCGTAAACAGAAAGAAATTGAACATCGAGGATTTTCTCCAATAGATTTAAATTGGATTTGAATTCTATCTTAAACTGTTTGTTGTGTCAACTTCGGATTCCCATTTAATGATTATAAATTCATTGACATAAGCCTGGCTTTTGAGATTTTTTGTGTTCAAAATCAAAACGATTGAAATCGTCTTTCGTTTAAAAAGTTCTTGGAATTTCAAGATCGAATTTTTAGATGGCTTTTTATCTTTGATCTTCTTTTGACTTTTGAGTCGAACAATGATATCTTTGTCCGGCTAATTCTTAATTTGAAGTTTGCGCATCAATTTCCCGTCCAATTTGACAATTTGTCTTGAACATTTCACTGTCTCAATGTTAGCCTTTGTCTGAAAAACACTGATTTGATCTTGAGGTTCATCAGCCGTGAAGTAATCTCTTGTCTAAAATTTCTGTTTAAAAACAAAACGGTGGAAAGTTCTGGAGCATTCTGTACTGTTGGGATGGCTGTTTGGTCGTTATCAGCAATTTGGACACACACACGAGTATGGAACTAATTAACCGTCAACCTTTGTCCATTCCGAGTCACAATTACATACAATTAAACGTGGCCTAAAATAATATTGGAGTTAATTTGGACAAAGTTCTGAATGGTGTTCCGTAGGGTTTATGTTGGGACCGTGTGGCATTAAGGCGGGTCGGGGTGTGTTCTGACCGCGGGTTTCAATAAAAAGGCTGGAATTAGCCCGGGTGTCAATTAACGCAGCTATTAATGAGGACCTGAAGGGAGGATGTTTCTCGTTGTTTACAAGCTCCGGTGACTCACTTGGATTGGGTTTAGGCAGTTGTTGTTCGAGTACTAACTTTGATGTTTGATATTTTAATTCTTGTTTTATTTTCTGCCGGGTTGAAAAGAGCTGATTGGATATTGGGAACATTTATTTCAAAATAAATCTCGAATTCATCAAGTCTATACGATACTTGCTTTTGCCCGTGGCCACGCTCGAAATTATCCCACCTCAACATACTACCGGGATAAAAAGGTATAGGCCATGTCCTAACCTGAGTGATCGTCTTTCGATGTTGCCAATTCATCGAACATTCTGCATCACTAAGGTTCGAATGGACAGAGTTAATTTCTCATTTGAACTAATAATACGGATAAATCCATCTGCAGTAAATTGGATTAAACTTCCAACGATGCTTAAGGTTGTCCAAAGCCGTCATCTTCACGACAACTTGGCACTTGCGGACCTGGCAGCAGTAAATCACGGCGACTTGACAGGTGGTATTTCTAGCATTGTTCGTGTAGCTTCTGTTACACAATGGTCAGTTTTAGACACATTTCAAGATCCGCAGGCAGATTACTGACCGCTTACATGGGTGCCTTGGGTGATGTCAATCATAGTAGAAATGCAAATTAATTCAGCAAGAAATTCATTAATTTTATTAATCTACACTGTAATATTATAAAAGGTAAAGTTTGCATGTTTTTATGTTTGCGTGTATACGCATGTTTTTTGACAAATAAAATTATCTTATCTTATCTTATCTTGGATATAGAAAGTAATCTCTAAAACTAGTCGTCCGATTGTAAAAAATCTTTTACTGATAGAAAACTGATATACTATTGTCGAGTCCCATAGGACATTTTTTTTGTTGAAAAAAGAAACTTCAAGCCGAGCAAAGTCACGGGCAGCAGCTAGTAACTAATATTTGCTGCCATAAAGTAGATGATTACAAAAATACGTTTTGAATTAAATGACATGTCTGCACTACCGCCAACATCCGTTCAGGGCCGGCAGTCTCGACATAGATACCGACACTTTCGCAAACTTTCGATCGCTTAATAATAACAGAAAAAATTCGGTTGCAATAACGATGCTTGCGAGAAACGCATCTTGGATGTTGAGACTTGCATTTCTCGCAAGCAACGTTATGTACGTTGTTTTTTTCTGTTATTATTAAGCTATCGAAAGTTTGCGACATTGTCGGTATCTATGTCGAGACTGCCGGCCCAGTATTGGGTCGAAACAATTTCTCTCTAATCCTTGTCGTATTGAATTTAAATTCTAGGTAATAATTAATATACCTCTAACAATTTTATTTGAAACTAGACCAAGTCAAAATCCGACAAGTTTACGAGCTTTACAAAACAAGAAGAGTTAGTACTCAGATCCGAAAGCAACTGTTAATCCTTTTGATCTTCAAACTCAGAAGCCCAAACATAGTTGTAAGACATAGTTCCTACAAGTTCACAACAAGAATGAGAGACTTTCTACAGATAAAAATTTTGAGCCTGCTTTAATCAAAAACATATACTCGTCACAAGCGTTACTGCTGAGCATGAGGGCATGGGTTCGATTTCAAGTCATGATGCAAAGTGTTATTGTGTTTTTCAAAGTAACAGCGTGAAATCTGGTTTTGTGCCCAGTTAGTGTGTAGTTAGCAATAGGTTCGCCTCCTATTCCCCTGTAATAAAACTGGCGACATATGGGTGTGTTATAGATACAATTCTGCTTAACGCTTCGGAAAATAAAGGTGTGATGCTGTTATAAGTAGTATGTTCCTAAAGCAATGTTGTTTTAATGACAGAGCTAAGCGAAACAAACGTGAAACACCCCAGGTATACATTACCAGTCGTCTTAATTCGCTGACAACTCTGAACTTAGCATCGAAAAGATATACGTTATTATTTCCGACAGAGAGTCAGGCTTCCGGAGGGTGGTGCAAGATGGAAGCGGGAGCGATTAAGATAATAATTGTTTTTTTTTCAGGTTTTAAATAAAGATCAACACAATTTAAAGGACAAAAAGTAGTCTACCTACCTTTTTTATGTTTATTGAGAACCTATCTTCGTATATATATCTCAGACACTATTAATCTGCGTGATCCTCAAGTGAGTTGACCAAAATTATGACCAGACTTTAAGTGTCCAACTTACAATCTTCGCCATCAGTAGAATTTCGATAGCTTATTTTTTCGGAATCGTAACGCTTTAGAAGGTTCTCATACAAAACTTGTGTGTATTGGTATTAAGTCCACAGAGATCTACGATTTGGAATGTGCAACTGTAGTACTTTCGCAAGTTATTATGCCTTTTGACTGTGACTGTAGCTTAGCTTTTTTGTTTTTGACTTTCAAAAGGGCCTGTAATGGTCTAATTGAAATAAATGCTTTGACTTTGAAGCAAAACGGTGGAAGTCGAACCCTTTTGTCATTATTTGCAGTTTTTATGTCAGTGTGCCTGGTGCCAGTTCTTTTCTACTCTTTTTTCATCGATTGTCATTTTGATAGATTGTTCTCTTTACAAGTTATAATCGCTTCCGCCCAGACCCGACGCCGTGACCGAGCTCCTCAACTACACTCGCGACAAGTCGTGTTCTCTGCGGCGCGGCGGCGCCTGTCGCCTCTCAGCTAATGACTGTTGGCGTGATCAACTCAGATACAAGCCTGAGTTAATGTTAGTCTAACGTCTCAGAGCGGCTGGGACAATATTTTGTTGGAGTGAGTTGTTTCTGAGCGAAGGGGTTTGAGCATATCCTGGTGTAACGGAATGTTAGTGTAAGATGGAATTAGACTGATTCTTCATACATTTTCGCTGTTAATTAAAAGGATTACCCATACATAACATAACACCATGCCTGTAATCCCCGAAGGGATAGGCAGAGGAGTACCTAAAATAGTACACTACATTTTGCCAGTTATGTTTAAGTCCCATGTAATAAGGGACGAGCCTATTGCCATCCACCGGGCACAAATCTAGATTCCGTGGCTGCTATTAACAAATTCCTGATATCCGGAGAATTTTTTTTTTCTCTATTAACTTTTTTTTTGTGAATTCGCGGACAATATTGTTGGTTACATAATATGTAGTAACATAAATATGGAATTAATTGTGTTTGTATGTATTTCGAAGTATTGTGCTAATTTAAGAATCTCTAGTTAAGCTTGGTATATAACTGTTTTTTGTCCCTAACAAATAAAATAAAAATAAAATTATCCATACTGATATTATAATGTGGAAAGTAACTGTGTATCTGTCTATTATCTTTTCATGCCGAATGACTGAATGGTTTTCGATGAAAGACATGACCTGGGTACTTTTATCACGGCACTCAATTCCCAAGGGATAATTTCCGGCCTCCATATAGGCCAAAATTTGCTGTAACCCAATAAAATTCTTTGTTAAGCTACTACGTAAAAAAAAAAATTTAATAACATTAATTAACAATAATACCAATAAGGTGCCTGAGAAAAGTATTTAATAAATAGTCTTTTATTTGGCGGAAATAATGTCTTCAACGGTTGGGTTATGCCGGTTTTGATGTACTCTTTCAGCATACCCAAATAGACTCAAACAGAACTAGACGCATTGTTGAAGGCATATCGAATACATCACCCGCGTTCTTCATTATGAAACTGTTTATCCCGCGGATGTGTGTGTCGACGTTTTTTAAACGCTAAGACTCTCGACAATCTCCAGATATAAAGTCTCAGGGAATATATCTTAGAAACCGACGTGGGTATGCATCGAGATGTGGTCGCTCTCCTTGGCTGAAGAGAACTGGCGCAAACCTGTAGTGCTTGACACTAACGACCGCAGGGAGGTATGGCAGAGTAAGGAGCTTCACGGCCGCTTTTTCCAGGCCCAATGTAGACCTATCAGCGTCCGTAGCCTGACTTCGAAACCGCAGGTTTTACTATAGGTACGAGTATGTGCCCGACCTAGTTCTCTAAAATGGCAATATCACACTGTACTGGGATCAATCCATCATCACTGACAGGACTATTGTAGCCTATCAGCCTGATATAGTGGTGGTGGATCGATCAGAGCGGCGCGCAATGATTGTTGACAGAACGGTCCCGCATGACGAGAACCTCGTGAACGCCGAGAAAGATAAGCAAATAAAGTACCTATCTTAACTTGGGTCGCGAGGTTGTCGACATGTGGGATGTGAGATCAGCGATCATTGTGCCGCTAATCGTTTCAACCAATGGCTTAATTGCCATGAGCCTCGACCAATACCTGAGGAGGCTCTCGTTAGGCAGCTGGATCAAGGGCTTGATTCCGAAAGCGGTACTTCTGGACACAGCTCGTATTGTTAGGAGGTTTCTCTCTCTGGAGCCCTGACCGCCGGTAGCTTGGACCCTGTTCCCGATACCGGTGGGCTAAAATTTTTTATGTATATAGGTATTTTAAAATGTTTTTCATATATTTTTATAATTAATATTAAAAAATGTAATGAATTTGTATAAAGATGAATAAAGAAAATAATACCAATAAATTCATTAGACATTAATTAAAAACAGATTTATAAACAGTAAAATTATAAATGAATATCCAAAAATAAAAATCAGTTAAAAATATTAATAAGAATACTGCAGAAACGTTAACATTTAAGCCGATTACTTTATATTGAAGTAACGGGCTACAAATGACTTTCATTCCTTATCTTTTGTTCTATTTTAAATCTGATTGCCTTTTCTTTTAATTATTTCCCTTTTTTCATCATTTCTTTGGCATTTTGATCCCTCAAAAAGACACCAAGCGGCTTACCGTTCTTGCTACCGAGCTCTTCCTACCTTGGTCTCTGCTCACCCCCTATGCGCGTGTCGTGAACAAAGAGAGTACTTTTAACGACCAATTACCGATGCTTGCCGAACGGAGACTTTGTCATCGTTAGAGATCTTTGTCGAGTTTTTGTGAGGAATTTATACTTTATGTTTCTTTAAAAATCTGTACAAAACTTTATACTGTTGCCGGCGATGGCGTGTGCGTATATTTTGTATTTCTTCAATATGACTTAAAATCCTATGTTCTCTCCGAGATACCAGGCTTCCACTTTTTCAATCATAACGATTACGATTAACGATTCAGTTGTTTAGGTGTGAACAGGGAACATACAGACATACAGACAGAATTACTTTATCATCATAATATTAAGTAATATGTTTTGCCTGTTGTACAGATATTGTGAAGGTTGGAAGTTATTCCACGGGAGCATATCACCATCATCTGCGGTGCCTTTTCCCAACTATGTTCGGGTCGGCTTCCACTTTGACCAGATGCAGCTGCTGAATACTAGTATACCGTGTGTATGTGTAGTTGGTGAACTTTTTTGATAAATAAATAAGTATATTACAAACATAAAAGTATAATTAGTAGATTTATTAGAGGCCATGCAGTCATTTCTTTAGCTCTCTCGTAACAACATGCTTTCACCAAACAATTACGTTAATTCTATTACATATTAACTGTGCCGCCGCCGAAACAATAAATAATAAAATTATAACAAAACACATCCTTCACAGAAACAAAGTCAGCATCCACATATCACTTTCAGGGATTACCAACGTTTGGTCCAACCCAGGTCTAATACCCGTCTACGTAGAGCTTAAGCCTCAGAGACCAACTACCTTTCAATCCATATAATTACAGCTCGCTATGAAGTGCGGCGAAACTTGCCCAACTCAAGCGGGAAAACTTTCTTACTCATAATTAACGTTACCCCCGCTCCCCCGCGGAGGGGATTATGTAGATAATGTAGGGTTACACCATGGTTTAACACGGCTGAATTTTCTGAAGGTAGTGACAACAGTTAATTTAAGAAATTGTGCAATGAGGTATCTTGTCATTTGTTGGAAACAATTAATCTGCTTCTGGAAATTTCTTGACAATCATCATCTGCCTGCTATCCTGGGCCAGAATCAACCCGGATGTAGCTGTATATTACTATTTTATATAAGGTGACAGCTTACCTGACCTTCACTATCTATTTATTCAAGTTCTTGACAAGCTTACTAAGCATGTTTAAAGTGCCGACAATGTTCGTTGAATGCTGATTCCAAGAAAAGAAGAGCGTTTCAAATTACCTACCATTACATTATGAGTCAACCTGTACTAGGACCTGGTGATGGGTTTATGCCCAAGACCCCCCCCCCCCCTCTCACAGAGAGTAGACCTGGGGGGTTACTATGACGTTTTACAGCAGGAGTAATTCCTGTGTGGGAAAGAGACAGAGCTATACAGGTCGTCAAGCGCCATCTCTTTCGCACATTGGACTGACTCCTGCTCTAAAACGTCATGGTAGGCCACTTATGCTCTGCTAGATTTTGACAAGGTACTACCGACACTTTGTACGATATTGCCCTCAAAACCTTTTCAAACGTTGCCAATTTTCTAAATTTTTCTACATCCCCAAGACTAACCCTTTCATAATGATCTCTAACCACCAACAACCATTAGAACTTTAAAAATTACCCAAAAATGTTGGTAAAATTCATTAAATTATTCATAGGCATCTTTTCCGCGTTTTACGTCAATGGCAACAAGTGTCAGTTTGTGACGACGGTTAATTATTACCAGCGCCCTCTGGCGGACACCGGGCGCTTCGTTAGAGTCACTCTAATATTTATGGTATCCTACTATTTTTAGTCGGATGAGTTTGGGAGGAGTATTGTCTATTTCGTGGGCTATGGCAGCAAAGTATACTTTCGACGGACGGAACAACGTGAGCAACAGTGTAATCTTTGTATTTGCAATAACCAACAGTCACTGGATCATTTAATATATGCCATATTGTATGTAAAAGATATGCTTTTCTAGTGAATCTAGCCACACTATTGCTTAGAATCCGTTTTTCTTCCTAACTTTAAGGCTGCTTGAATCGCATCATCTTTAGAACATAAACCAGTCGTCTAATGCCAACTTAATTTAGTGAGCGGATTAATCAATTGACTTTTGAAATACTGTAAAAAGCTTATCTAGAGTTTAGTCTTCCTTAATCTTTTTCTCCGTATTACCTTTCTTTGTAGCTTATCTTTTCACCATAACATTAACTATCTCTCACAATATCTAAATCAATCATATCTACACCACGTAATCCATCACCAAGCCACACATCAGTCACTGCCGACCCCTTTACGTAACAGTCGCGATGAATGGCCATTGATAACGTCATTGTCCGCGTCCGTGTCCGCTCTATGATTGCTCACGTATCAACCTGTGGATTAATTAGCGAAGTAATAGGCGAGAAGATGTTATTATGTTTGTGTGGGAGGCTGTGATTGGATGGATACGATCTATGTTTATATATTATAATGTTATTGATTAGAGTTAAGTGTGGTTCGGAAATGATGGCGTGTAACCTATAAGGTGTAAATAAATCCTGCACGAAGCCGTCAACCGCGCCTAACCCTAAGTAACATATAGCATAACTAGCCTTAATGTTCCCCACTGCTGGGACACACGCCTCCTCTCTGTTAGAGGAAGTGGCCTGTAACTGTAACTATCCACCACATTGATAGATGTCAAATCTTCGATTTTTTGGTTCTAGGGCATGCCGTTTTCCTCACGACCGGGCGGCCTTTACGGCCTTTGCGGCTTTCTGTTTTGAGTTTTGTATACCCAATACTCGATATATTTATTGCATTCCACAGTGTGAACGGAGGTGGCAGGTTTACAAAGACATGATCATTGTTAACCAATTAACTCTTTCTATCGATTACCTTTTGATGTTCTCGCCCCAACAGTGGATTTCGATGTTAGACACATAGAAAGACCGTCAGCTAAGTGCTCTAAGTTAGAAAATAGAATACTTTTTATTCCCGTAGTACCTACGTTTTCGCGGATCACCATAAAGAAGGCGTTACATTAATTTTTACTATGATACTACTACTACTATGTACTACCTTTGTTTGTCACAAACCTCAAAAAAAAACATAAGCCAACATTGGTACTGAAATTAACAATGTCCCAAAATATATCTGTGTAGAACACAATCCTGCACTTTTAATAATTAACCGAGTAACAACAACGAAAATGAACTGGTAAGTTAAAACAGCAGTAAATCCTACAACTGACGGTGGCAATACGAAATAACTGTACAGAAATACCATTATACCATACACTGCATAACATCGCGTGGCTAAATAATAACAACCGCACGGTTCGTTCTCCAAGGTTAAGTAAAAAGCAGTTCTTGCCTGGGTCGATAAGTGGATGGGCGACCATCATTATGTACCGAGTCTTCTCCATGACCCAGTAAATACGATAAACCGTTGGTCCCTGCTATCAATTGTAGATCCTCAACTGTAGACAGTCGTTACAGGAACTGGCCAAAAGTCAGACAACCAATTTCTGAGACTGGAAGCCAGCCAGTCTGAGCGCAGGAAAGCCAGGTAGACGATAATAACGCGTGTTTTTCCCCAAAAGGCAGAAGTTGACCTATAGTTGATTCACTCTCGTTTCGCCAGATTTGTTTATATCCTCCAGTTAACTGATAAAGAATAAAGAATCATTTCTAAATTTTATTTATTTTCGTCGACTAGACTTTCTGTATCCTCTGCCGTGTCCACTCGTTGGCAACGACTAAATATCTCGGCTGGATGTTTATTTTTATTTCCTTTGCCTGCCCGTTTGTGCAAGTAATGGCGCTTTTAAAACTATTGCTATTCGCTCTGTTGTTTTGTGATATTGCAATAGTAATAGTTGACCAGCTGCGAGTATTAGTCTCAGTTGAATAGATTGTGTTTTAGTTGAAAGTGGAACAACTGCATAAAAAGCGAATACCGTTCAGTTGATCGATCAGCAGAGTTACGTTGTGCTGCTATTGTCAACGCATACATTCGGGTGCACGTTTGGTTCATCCGTTCTTCAGGTAGAACGTTAAAGCTTTGCCTTCGGGAGTCATACTGGACAAATAACTATAAAGCTTCGGGCAATTCTCGTATCTTCATCACAAGCCTAGCTAAGAGTTGGAGATTTGTAAGGACCCATGACTCATGTCTGTATTTCTCCAAAGGGCTGAGCAGAGAAGTACCATAGTAGGTACTCTCACATTCCGCTAGTTGTTTAAGTCCATGTAATAGGGGGGAGCCCAAAGCTTTCTACCTTTTGGAATCTTAATTAAACTGCGCTAAGATAAAATTCCAAGGAAATGCGGAAGTTCTTTGTTTTGTAAAACAAAAGCATAAACATAATAATATTCAAGTTTTAGATTCTGTTTTACCTCAATTGAAAGATTTTTTAAGGAAGTTTATCTCTGGTAACTAATTCAATAACTTATTAGGAAAATGTAATGTTGATCTTTATTAAGTTTGTTTATCCAGACAAATAAGTCCATAAGGCGGTTTTCTTCTTTACCAAAGTTAACTGTGTTTAATATTTTCAAGTTTATTTGCACTAGGTGTCTTTTCTAACTCATCACTTTCCGTTGAGTCGTTTGAGCGACACATAATTTCGCCGACACTGGTTTCGTCGACATGTTTCCATCAAAGCAAGATTCGACGAAACCATCTTACTTCGACATACCCTTTTGAGACCGCGTCGTTTGCTTCATCTTTCTGAGTACCTACACTTTCTAGATATATTTTTATTTAAATGAAATTATCACATGAAGTTATTGTTTGTAACGTCACTAGAAAATTCTACGGTTTGGGTATGTTGAACCTTGTGTGTTTCATCGACACTAGGCGACACTTAAATGATTCTTAATTCTCAGCATAACACCAATAGTAAAATTGAAATTGCAACAGTGACATAAAAATAGACGGCCTCGTTTTATTATTTTGTCAGACATAGTCTGGGAAGTCAACTCCATTACTAAAATTATTATTTTGTCCACAAGCCAAGCCAAGAGGAAAAGATATCCTTAACCAAAAGCCTCTCGACAAAGGTACTCCACCACGATACACGAACAAAAACTTTCAATTTCCTCATAACATCTCCAAAGATTTAATAACATACCGAAGTACAAAAGATTCCTGAAATCCAGCATACTTTTATCAAGTACTTAGCAAGTACTACGTATGAATAATTCAGGATATTTCACGAAAAAAAAACTGCGTAACTTCTTCAGTCAAGGGTTTCTGTGTAATAAAGTGAAGTTGGGAGCTCAGCAGAAACCCAGCTTGTATGAAATATTCATGTGGTCGTTAACAAAGTTCTTTGAAAGAGCTTGACAGAGAACAAAAATAAATAGCGGGTGTTTAAAATTTGGGGGTGAAGGTCGAGGCAGAGGGGTGAAGGAGCTAAGGGGGCAATTTATTGTGGTGTACGTGACTGGTGGGAAACAGAGGAATGTGTTAATTGGTAGAATGTTTGTGGAATAAAATACATTTTAATCCCACAGCTCTGCATAAAGCATAGAATGTTGGTGTTCGACGGGGTTGACAGTTGACACAGAAAACCATTTGCTGTGATGACGAATACGTTCGGATTACTGTATACCTTTTTTGCATAAGTGCTCGGGTCTTATGTAACAAGCTTTGACGATAGCGTGGACACTAAACACCTCACTCATCTGTATATTTTCCAGTATACCAAAAAACCTTCAATATTACCTATGACAAAAATAAAACATACAAAATCACCTTTACTCTGAGAAAAATACCCAAAAAACATCATTTTACAAAAAGATTTCCACAAAAACATGCCTGTTGTACCGTGCTGAAATCTTCGGTAGCGTCCGCAAAACAAATTACTTGAGAGCGAGATGAGCGAGGGGGCGTAAGGGGGAGAAGGGGGGCTATTGGTTCGTGAAACAGCGTCTATATAATTACACGGACGTCTAATTCTGGGCGAGTCTATTACTTTGAGAAGCACACAGAAGGACCAGTGGAAATGGCCTTTGGAGTATTTGTAATCTATCGCTAAAGAATTTGTATTTTGTGTATTTGTGTTTTGTTTTTTTTTTGTGTAAGTAAAATCGTTTTACCAAAGGCTATCTTGTGCTTCACTGTCTAATTGTACTTTTATTTGCTTGAGTACCATTTGTGAAAGATTTTTCTTCTAGTTGTAAAAACAAAGATTTTAGGTCTTGAAAGTATTAGATAAGCAACAGTCTTTGTCCAATTCTAGGTGATAACATCTGCCCCTTTTTATGTTTAAGTAAATACTGAACTTCAAAGTTTAGAATACCGATGTACCGTATACGTAAAGTTTAAAAGTACGATTTACGTGAGTCAGGAGGAACGCTATGACGAATCAACTGCTGACCATGGCCCGGTCTCCAGCTGCGCCATAACACTGTCTCCTCCAACTAAACTCTGCCTCAGCCAGTTTGAAGGCCATGACTCAAGACTAACGCAAATCTAACAGGAAGACATCATTCTCATTATCCTTAATTTAGTCAATGACAGACATCTCCACCAGCCCACCATCATCCGCCTTGCCTTTTTGGAACTATGTTAGGGTCGGCTTCCATTGCACATGCACGTCAACCTTTCCGGTCGAATGTGTACACCACTGTCACTGCGGGTAGGAAGCAATGTGGTCGAACAGGTGCAAGTCACCACATTTCTCGGCTTCGAACTGGACAGTTCTCTCACGTGGGGGCCTCATATTGATAAAATGTGCGGCAAACTCGGACGAGCATGCTTCGCTCTGGAGCGATTAGCGCAAACGCTCCCACGGAAGATGATGAGAGGGTGTTATTTCGCGTTGGTACACTCGGTTCTCCAGTATGGCGTTGAGTTTTGGGGCCGAGCTGCCGACTGGGAGCGAGCTTTCAGGATGCAGAAGCGTGCCGTGAGAGCCATTACGCGATCCCAATGGGATGCCACCGCAAGACCACTTTTTAAACGACTCAAAATATTGACTGTTCCCGCGATGGTGATATTACAGGCGGCAGTATACGTTAGGCAACATATAAATGAGTATAATAAACGCGGAGATAGACATAATTACTGTACTCGTGGTAGAGACAAATTAGCTGGCTACCCACACACACTGTCTAAATCTGGAAGGTTGATTCATATTATGGGTCCATCGGTGTACAACCGGCTACCGGATAGAATCTTGGACGCGACATCTGACAATGCTTTTAAAGCCAAGCTCAAAAGCTGGCTAACCGACCAGGCATTATATGACCTAAAAGAATGGTTTTGATTGTTATAATATAATAGATTGTTTTTTATGTGATTATTATGTTATTTTGTTTATTATTCCGTTTATTGTGTGTTTCTAATTTTCTATGATAAATTGTATTTGATGCTCTTTTTTAATTTAATGAATGATTTGTGTTTTTAATTATTTTCTTTCAAAATCTGACTTGTAATTTTTAATAATTATTAATAAATAAACTAAACTAAACTAAACTAAACCATTCCATATATTATTTATACCATCGTTTACAATCGTAACAGGTATATGAAAGCCCAAGAATCTCACCATCAGCCTTTCCAAGGGTTATCGTATAGCCCAGTAGCCCCTCTTCTTCAATCGGTCCCTCATTACTGGGGTCGTGGTCACTGGAACGCTTTAAATGGACAATCTGCCTCAATAGACCCGGTCCAAAGTTGCCACCAGCGGACGTAGCTTCTTCTACTTGATCGGACCATCGCATCGTGTTGGCGACCGGCCTTGTACTGTCTTGCTTTCGGTATTGCCAACAAAGTCCAGCTTATCAAGGCTGCTATCTCCCCTTCGCATTATGTCGCTTCATGTAAAATACTGGTATTCAGCTGTTTTGAATTAGACCGGAAGCCGTCCCCAACATGCTTAAAGAAAAGCTAAGCAGATGATGATTATGTTATGGTCAGCTTCCAGTCTAACCAGATGCAGCTGAAGAACACTATCTTCCCAATATTTCTATCGTCCTCAGTAATAGTACCTTATCTTATTCCAGACGAAAAACAGTTAAATAAATCTCAATCAACATTAACTTACTATCCGTCGCCTGTCTGTGTAACGGCCCGTTAGAATGTAATCTTTTCCGAGCGATCCGGCCGACTGCCCGCGATCCGGTAGTGAGCCGGCTGGCTGGTGGTGAGGCGGGCGTGATCCGGCTGTTAGTCCGGATTAGCTGGCTGATAATGACGTATTTGCGGCCAGAGTGACGGCGCGATCGGTTGGCTGCCAGATGTCTGGCGGGGAGGGTAATGTAATACCTTGTTTTTTGGAAGTTTCGATTTTGGTGGGGAGACGATTGTTCCAAGTTTATATCGTGATTGATTTCAATTTGAGTCGACAATATTAATATTATTCTCAGACATTTTATATTCAATTTTGGTGAGTGAAAATCTGACTAGCCATAGAGAATGGCGTAGTACTAGAGAGCTTAATAACATAATTCCCAATCCAAAATCATAATATCAAACCACAGATAATGGTTCATTCATTAATTTAACTGTACAAACTAATGAGATACATTTTGGAATATTTTACATACAACTCAAATAGAGTAACCGTGCAGCACAAACCCAGACTAAATCCCAGGTTGTAAATACATCCCGTTATCAAAGAGCGAATATTTGGTAACGCTAACGCCGGTAATCCGGTTGTTCGCAATCAGAACACAATCATGGTAACATTGTTACTCTGTGTGTGTGCTTCTGAACTGAGTCGATGCGCTGATTGACGCTGTACTGTGGCGGTTTAATAGTGCTTAGTGCTATTGTTTTGATTTTAGTTGTTTGGTACATAAAATTGAACCCATATCCGCTCTCCCCCACTCGAGTCAGAAAAAATTGTTGACATAGTAAGTGACTCGCTTGTAGGTACACTGGTTGCGAGCGCTACTACCGAGCATGAGATCCAAAGATCAATTACCAGGTCGGCCAAAATGCTATTGAATTTTTCCTTCAAGGAATTATTACTGGCATCTCAGTTTTGGATCTGTATCCTGTTGATGGTAATAGGCTGTTCCCTATTATAAGAGACTTAAACATAGCTGGTAAAATGTGGTAAAATGTGGGTGTACTGTTAGGCACACTATTGCCTAATTCTTCGGAGAATTACAAAAGAAATTTTATGTTATGTATTTGTGGGAAAAATAAAAGATTATACTCACTCCCTACGGTATTGCTCAAGAAATTGTCCAATTTCTTTCTTTTCCGTCTGTAAAAAGACAACCATTCTTTCCATGATTGATTTATTTGATGCATCTTACAAAGAATTGCCTTTGACCTCAAAAGAAAGAACATTCCAAAAAATCATTGGTCCTTTTGTGGGCCGAACATCCGTCGATTTAAATCAAAAACTTTTCCGACTTGATATTTCATTGATGGCCTTAAAACGGTTTTAACTTGAAGTCGGGTCAAACAAAAAAGTCGGGGCCGAAGTCGTTTCGTGAAGTGGCTGGCCCGTAATTTATAGCAATTGGACTTTTTAATAAAAAGCAGAGGAAACGCCCGTAAGGCTCGCCTGGATTGTTAGGGTTTTAATAAAATTTCCCGATTACACAGGTATTGGTCCGTTTTGTCCCGGGGTGCGAATGTACCCCAGTTGTAAAGTTTGTTTTAACTTTTGTTGTTTAACTTTTCAGCAGTTTGGTGTGACAGAGTTTAGCACTTTTTGCGGTGTGGTGACTAACATGTTTTGTGAAACATTATAAATATGAAAGTCAAACTGTTTTTGGGGAATTCATTTACCTGAATATAACTTTTCTTCGTTATGTGACTGTTTTTAGTTAATTAAACCAACATGTAATTATTTTCAAAGTGATTAGAATAGAATAGAATAGAATAATTTATTTCAAGAAAGTAGGTATTACAAAAGTGTACATTTAGGTGCAGTAGTGTTATTTCTAAACAATTGTATAATTAGTGCTTATAAGTAAACTATAACTAAAATATATATAGCTGTTGCAAGTTACGATAATGGCGAAATCAAATGTTAGGTAGCGACCTGCCTGATCTAGGTTTATTTAAACCTGTGTTTCAGGCCATCACTTTACAATGCATAATTTAATTAGGACAGGAAAATTTTAAAATAAAGTAAATCTAGGAACAAAAACAGTAAACATTAAAACTAACTTAATAACAATATGTACAACTAAATACGAGGAGATGACATATCAAATCAAACCAGGACTTCTAGAAGTTTTTCTGTGTCCGTGTAATTAAGCATCGCTAAATAATCCGATATTACAAAATTACATTTCCTATAACTTAGACTATAGAAGTTTAGTTTCTTGTTGAGTCTATTATACAGAAAAGGTCCTAAAAACACATAAAATCGACTAGCAAACGCATGTCTAGTTTGAGGCTTTGTGCAAACCAGGTCTTTTCTTCTCCTATCGGAAGGAACTGGGTCATAGGGAAGGGTAGAGTGCTGCTGTAGTATAATGTGAAGAATAAATAATTGCCGCACTGTGAGCACATTACATGCTTTGTAGAGCAGATGTGTAGGAAATCTAAACGGACGAAAGGTAGCAATCTTTAGAATTGCTCTTTGAGCACGTTCTAGAGGGAGAAGAATCGAATTTCCCGCCCCCCCCCCAGGATGTTATGCAATAGGTTAGAATAGACTGACACAACGCTAAATAAACCTGTTTTATTAATTTATAGTCGGCTACATTACGTAAATACTTAAAAACATAAATTAGTTTGCGCACTCTAGCACATAGTAACTCGATATGTTTACGGAAATTTAGATTGGAGTCAATAGTGACACCAAGATATTTCAAATGGTCAGCTTTTTCTAAAGTAGGGCAAGAACATGCAGTGTCAGCGTACGTGCTACAGGTATGCGCGTAAATTGTTTGGTTAGTAAGCGGTATGTTAGTATTTCTCATTGTAAATGAAATGTATTTTGTTTTATCAGCATTCAGGGTTAGAAGATTATTCTGGAGCCAATTAGATACAATGTTGAAACCATTCTGAGCATGTTCATAGGCCTCAGCCCTTGATTTAGCTGCAAATAACAGAGCAGTATCATCCGCATAAGACATTACAACACCATTTTTGAGTGTCAGGCTGCAAAGATCATTAATATAGACTAAAAATAATGTAGGACCTAGTATACTGCCTTGTGGAATTCCAAAACAAGTATTAGAATGATCAGAACTTGTAGTCGGACCAATTTTTACACATTGCTGTCGATCGTTAAGATAATCAGATAATAGTAGTAGCTGCGCTCCTCTTATCCCAAGTGATTCAAGCTTCTGCAAAAGAGTAGTGCAAGAAATAGTGTCAAAGGCCTTGGCAAGGTCTAGAAAAATACCCACTGTATGCATTCCACTATCCAGATTTGTAGATATGTAATTAATCAATTTGTTTACTGCTTGGTTAGTTGATTTTTTAGGCCTAAACCCAAATTGATTATCTGAAAGTAATTTGTTCTCTTCCAGATATTTTATCAGTCTACTGTTTATGATTTTTTCTAAAATTTTTGACAGTCCTGTTAGTACTGAAATGGGTCTGTAGTTATTCACACTCATTTTGTCTCCAGACTTAAAAATAGGTGTCACCACAGACTTTTTCAGCAATTTTGGAAATATCCCTTTAGATAAACAAAGCTGAAAGATGTGGGTAAGCGGAGGGGCCAGTAGGTGTTTAAATCTTTTAAGTACATTATTGGGTATATCATCCCACCCAGTTGCGCAAACATCCTTTAAGCCGTCTATTATTCTAACTACTTCGTTTACGTCCGTATCTAATAAAACAAAAGAATTTAACGTGGAAGATGGCCTAGTTGAGTTTTGAGTGGGAGGACGGCTAATATTTATGAATTTTTCAGCCAAGTTTTTACCAACGTTGATAAAATATTGGTTAACCTTGTTTGTTGCTTCGGATGGGTTTATTTCTGTTAATAGTAAATCTAGCGGAGGTTCGGAATTTTTAGACCTTAATGTATTAGTTTTTATAAATTTCCACACAAGTTTGCTATTTTTTCCCGCCTTCTCGAGTTCATTTTTATCGTACTGGTTTTTTAGTTTTTTCAAAAGATTATTACAGAAATTACGATATCTTTTATAGGTAACAGAAAGTATTACGTCATCAGGTGCAAGTTTGGATTTTAGGTGAAGTTTGTCTCTGTGTCTTATACAACGAACGAGACCTGGTGTGATCCACGGTTTAATACAACTATACTTTTTAGGGATTATCTTAGTGAATGTGTTTTTCCTTATTACGTATTGTAAAGAATTTATGAAATATTCTAAAGAAATATTTGCATCAACAGAATCATAAATAGGGTTAAAATTAATGCCGCGTATGTCACTTTCAAGGTTTGTCATATTGACTTTAGTGTAGCTACGCTCGCAGTTTTTTCTAGGTGAACTTATTTGCATTGTTAGTAAAACAGCTTGATGATCGGTAAGCGCAGAGTTAGTAACCAAAGTTTTGGATGAATGTTTTGATTTTAGAATGACATGATCTAAGCAAGAACCGCTTTGGTGTGTGGGGTAATAGTGAGCTGGTAAAAGTCCATGAAATGCACAAATATTTAGATAATTGTGTGTATGGGTATCGGGATTCCCGGAGGAAATGTTTATGTTGATATCTCCTACGAGTATTATGTTTTTGAAAATACTTACGGTTTTTAAGTTTGTTTCGAGTGAGTCCAAAAATCTGTCGATATTATGAGAGGGAGGCCTATAAATAGCCATGACTACTGTATCGGGAATAATTTTAATGAATAAGCAATTACTGTCTTGGGATGGTGATTCTTCTTTAATAGTTCGTAAATTATTTTTAACATAAACTACAACTCCGTCGTTTTGGTTGATGTTTCTGTCTGTTTTATATGAATAAAAACCGTTCAGAGATGGTAAGTTGACTGTCTGTTTTGACAACCAACATTCTGTTAGTACGATAATATCACAGCTTATGTCAAGACTTTGTAAAAACACTTCAAAACCATCCATATTTCGGTTTATGCTGCGAATATTTTGTGTAAGCAAGGTAAGCGATTTGTCACCAGAACGAAGAAGGTATTTACAGTCCTCAACATTACAGATCTTGGATTCAGACACAGTAAAACTATCTAGATCACTGATTAGCTGATTGCTCATGATACTTACAAACTAAGAAGAAATACAAATAAATAAGCTACCTGTTTGTGTGCCTACTAAAAATAATAGACTGTGGCGCTCTTAGGCGCCCTCATAATCTATTGAGTTGATGTAGTTGGTCTCTGCATATTTACGTGCCGGGCAACTTCACCGGTTGGATGGTCACATTTCCTCTTGAATTTTTTGCACGTCGCACACTGTGGGGGAGAAGATTTGCTAGTGCATTCCTTCACTGAGTGTCCCGTCTCTGCACAGTGGTTGCAAGTAGGACTCGTTTCACGGCAAAACTTAGCTGCGTGGCCGAACTGCTGGCAATTGTAGCACCTGGTGACGATCGTAAAATCTCTTACCGGGCATGAGGTCCAATTTATAAAAATTCTGTTTTGGTTTACCAGCATTTTTCTTATGCCAGCGGGTACTTCCAGAATGTAGTTGCAGGTAGGAAGGCCTTTCTTACCCGATTTATGGCTCAGTTTAATAGTCTCAAGGAAGGAGTCACGTGTTGTATTCGGCAATTTATCTGATAAGTTTTGCTCGTAAATACAGTCAAATACCTCCTTCTCAGTAAGGGCTACGGGAACACCAATGACAGTAATCCTAGGTCGTCGTTTAGAAGGTTCTTCTATTGTGAGGCCTGAGGTGAATATCTTCTCCGATTTCTTCAATTTATCTATATCGCCTTTATTTTCAGTGCTAATTAGTACTCCCCCATTTTTCACTTTTTTCAGGCCACGTACGTGAAGTTTGAGTTGCTCGGGGGATATTAACTTTTGAACAAGTGACTTGGTGTCGTCACTTGTTTTAGTTTTATCGCTGGGATAGATGGCGATTGCACTCAAGTTTGCAGGACGGATGAAATTGTCGGAGCCTTTCTTCACCATGTTGGCATAGGAATTGCTAGGCGTATTCAGCTTCGACTCAATAACCTCTTTAAACTGGTCCAGAGAGTTCGCCATATTCTTCTGAAGCTGTAAGTGCTGGACAGTACTGTGGGACTGGATCATTTTCTGCTTTATCGATTGGTAAAGGACAGCCATCTGAGAAGTCCCACTTTGGACCTTACGGCAAAGATTTACAACACGTTGCTTCTGGTCCGAGTTCATTTTTCCTTCACCAACAATAGTGCAGACTTCGGTCAGAATGCCATCAATAGATAGCAACCACTTCTGGATCTCTGGCGTGCTGACAATTTCACTCGGCAAGAAATTCTCCTCAGGTGCTGGTACAGGTGGTGGTGGATTTGGTTCACTCGAGGGCAATTCTCCGGTAGGCGTGGGCGGAGGACTTCGTCGTAGTAATTGGCTGCGGGCCCCAAATGGGCTCGATCCTGGGTTAGACATACTAACCGCAACACTTTATTTATTGTCAATAGAAATTAATATAATTTAGTTCATCTTGCACATAAAAGTACAATAGGCAGACACTAAGTCACAGGTGACCCACTTTACTTTGTTTTTAATTGACGCCACAAATAATTACTGATGTTTGTCGTAATTGTTTATGATATTTCATTTAAGCAAGTACAGAAAAACACGTCCGCTTAGGCTCGCATCTCGTAAAGCGATCTCAAATTGAGCGAGATTGTGATGTTTATGTATATTCTGCATCCCATTCATCACTTGCAAATCAATTATTATCCATTATAAGGTCAAAAAGTGATTTCGTAAATAATTTAAAACCATTTAGTGGGAACCTGATTATTTTTGGTCGAGTGGGCGCAAGCGTGACTTCTGACTATGAGGTCCTGGGTTCGATCCGAGATATTATTATATGGTAATAGATGGCGCCACGTGTCTATTGAATCATGATTGAATTATATTATTTCAAGCAGAGTCCTACCCGAATTGATTGTCAAATTCTAAATTAAAGCGAGCGAGGCCGCGGGCAAAAGTATTATAATAATTTCGTAAAATCAAAATGCTAAGTTAATTTCGTGGAATAGATCATCCCTGAAAAATGTTCTTCGAAAACACTTCCCGAGGAAAGTGATTTTAAATACCCTGGTATCAATGGCGCAATCCCATCGATGAAAATAAACTGAAATCGTTTGAATTTATTAACAGTGCTGGTAGCTTGTTCTTTGTTACTATGAGAAAATGGCTTATGGCCGTTTAAACTAACTCTATGTGACACCTAATCGAATGCCTAAATTTGCACAATGTAATTTAAACTCTCGGTACGGAGTTGAACGTTCAAGCCAAATTCCACTAAGTTCTTATATTTAGGCATTCACTTATGTATCGACTACTGATAGTAAAAACGGGCACAGTCCTGCAATGTAAAAACAAACTGTTACCTAAAAATCGATGCCGCCCCTAAACTCCTTAATTAAACAGCTTTTATTACCTGCGACCCTATCCATTTACAAAAAGGACTTTTACGAAAAATCCCTTTATATTTACTGTAACTTTCGCACCGGTATAACCATAACTTTGGAAAGGTATCAAAGTTTCTTATTACATTAAGTTCTGCACGATTGGGCGACACAGCACAACATAGCATAGCGCAGCAAAACATTTATCTTGGCTCCACCTCGAATCGGGTCCCCGGCGAGAAATTTGTTAACAATACTACGGAGAAATGCGATATTGGAATGCCAAAAATGCTTCCTTAGCAACGGGAGAAAATAAATATGGTACCAGAAGGGCCAGTAAAACGATGAATCGGGACGGCTTGTAGATACAAGACAAAAATTAAATTACATTAGTCCACGGTGTGAAACTATTTTGCATTCAGAAATAATATATAATTGCCTACTAATTACCTTATCATTAGCATTGGGACGATATTATTGCACCAAAAATCCAAAGATTTTGATTTTTGCCCGACTGCCACTAGACCAAAGAGGGAGATTTTTTACAATAACTTGTATCAATAATCATGTTCAGTATCTCTGGTTCTTCTGCCCATCATGCCACAGTGTCAAACGTTATCAGTAATACAATATTGTGATCAGTAACGCCTCCACAACAAGTTGCGGAAGTTTTTCATAAGGTCAGACGAAGATTCAGAAGATACGCCGAATTCAACTCGATACGACCATTTTGTACAAAAAAACATTGTTATTGTTATCTGCGGTATATTTTCTGTCTGTATTTGTACAAAAGACCAGGAAAACGTTATAATAAAGTAGAAATGGTGGGTTATTGTCAGCGTTTCTGTAAGGAATCGGACGCTGCAATGTGTTGAGTTTACGACTTTGTGATTCTGTGGGGATTTTCTACAAAATCATTCTGCATTCGAAATGTATTTTCTTATCACCTGCTTCTCATTTCAAAATCCTGGTTTTCCAGCAACGTTGGACCAAAGGTAATGGCCTAGGTAGGTTCCTTAATACTTCGCGTAATTTGTTTCTTAACCACTGCGAAAGAAAACATCGTGAAGGTTCCGAAATATCCTAGAACACAGACAAGGACATAGGACCTAGAGACTGCGTGGTGGATCACGGCTCACTTCCTCTCACGAATAGGAAGCTTGTATCGTTACAAGCTGAGTATGTTGTCCACTTACGTACAATAGACGGAATTAAGTGATGATTTTTATTCCCCGTTTTAACAGCGCGCAAGTTTACAAATTTTTGTTAATTATTTTACATTTAATCATTAGCAATACTATGCCAAGAATATATAAGATTTGAGACCACATTTCATAATGAAATACATTTTTACTCAGTGAAAATGTATGTAACAGAAAGTTTCATTTGTCCCAGATAATAGTAAATTAAATATTTACAAGTTCTTAGAAACAAATCTATAGAATATTCAGCCTGGAGTACAAAGACAATTCAATTATCGTACCTTCTGAATACATGAAATTCGATTCGATTCGACGCGATAGTGATCTCCCTAAATATTCAAGTTTCCTCACGATTCTAAACACGTGCTGTTCAAACTAAAATATCTTTCAAAAACACGTTGTTGGAGCTGAATGTCGTGTTGTTTTCCGTTTGGGTTTGTTTTTCCGTATTTTGAAACTATAATATTCTGTCTTATTGTTTCGTTTTGGGACGTTAGGTCGCTTATGTCTTGTAGATTATCATTATTTCTAGCATGCTAAGTATTTTTGCTATGGTCCACATTGTGAGAGAGAAAGCTTATTTTTTGCTGAGCACCTCAAAGGTTTTTGACTGTTATTACGGGAAATCAGAAGTTGAAGTTGAAATCACCAAGAGGTAGACTATTGCCTTACTGAGTAACTTGACTAACTGTTTCAGTTGCATCCGGTCAGACTGGAAGCCAACCCCAAAATAATTGGAAAAAGGCTAGGCAGATGATAAAAGGTTCTTAAAGTTATCTTGTCTTTAATTGGACTTTCAATTTATGCAAGTGATGCCAGTGGACTTTGTAAATGGTTCTTTAAAAACCTAATTTACCAACTTCATCATTTTTTTGCATATTCTCTATTAATCCTCTATAAGTATTACAAACACCATGTTGCAACATGCAACACAACATGTTTGAAATCATCCCATTACGCTTAAACCCTATGACAGAAACAGTATAAGGGCCTAAACCTACTATGGTGTAACTGAATCCCATAAACCCGTTGGATGTGAAAACTTTTTATCTTGAACTTCAGTGAAATTGAACTGAACGTATTCAGATAGCAATGTTTTTCAAATGTTGTTCACAAAGTAATTTTGTTCTAAACTTATTGCTTTTGGGAGTCTTATTACGTTTAGGACGTAGTTTTTATGTTCAGTTTCGGAAAACGCTGTTTTTTGTTGAAAAACGTTTAAGTATTGAAAATGCCTGATACGTCTTAAAAACGTGTAATATTTTTTTTGTAATACAAGATTATTGTACCGACTACCATGCGTTGAATCTTCTCTTACCTTTTCTTTACTTCTTTTACGTTTTCTTTTCTTTACCTTTTCTCTAATTAATACTAGATGACAGCCTAACGAAGGTATACATCGTAAATATTAACACGTGTGAAAAACATTTTCATCAACCACTAGGAAATAACTTACTCAAGTGCCTTTACTATAGGCTCTTCAGATAGAAATATTTTAAAAAGTCTATTCCGATCTACTTTGATTGCCAAATAAATTGAACCCTGCAGGCAACTGCACGTCAATACTAACTTTGATACTGAGCTGGCTTAGCGTAGTATGAATTTCCACTAGAAGAAAAAACCAAATTTTACTGGTTATGTCACCACAGACTTTACGCCTATTTTAACGACCCACACTCATATATTTACGAGCCAATCCCTCTCACATGTTAATATCCATACAAAAAGTCACAGGTGTTCAAAAACAGTAATCTAACTTTTAAAATATTTCAGCTCCATTCCAGCTAAAATATGACACAACGCGAGCTTATTTTCGACCTAATTATCACCAACATATTGCCATTACGGCGCGCGTATATTTTACAACCCCATCCCCTTTCAACCCTCTAGGGGGTGTAGGGGAGGTGAAGGGGGTGTAGAAACAGTTCGTTACAGTACAAATTGGCTTTTCTCCAGAGTTCTGTATTTTTGTCGGAATAACAACGTCTTGGTGTCCCCGGCCAGATTGTAATTTATCAAAAGACTTATTATTGTTGAAATTAGACGGTTTGTGGAATGTATTTTTTTGCTGGTATTTCAGTAGAAAGCAATTGCGGGGAATGTTTTGTACGAATTCTTTTTTTTTGGTCGAAATCAGAGGTCCTTTCGGATGCACGATTTGTTAGCGGGCTTTGTTCAGTGCGGCGTCAGGCAGAGGTATCACTTCCGCATCCGCAGCTGTTTGTGTATAAATAATGCCATAAGTCGCTTTTTGGTCCTTTTGATCTTTAATTTGCTTTGTTGGACCAAGCAAGCGAAAAATATATTTCTATTCAACGCCTGTATCTGTCAAAGGTCAGGCAGACGTGAACTTTCAATAAGTCCACATTACACCTGTTATGCGTAAGTCCTACGTGATAGAGCGAGTCTATCGCTACCAACCAGGTACAAACTCAGACTCCAAGTTGCCACTTTTAAAGTCCTGATGGAACAACTCAATATCACTTTATCCGACCCGGGAAACGAACAACAGTACCAAGCTCAGCAGCGCTTGACCGACGAGGCACTTCTTTTCAACATTAGGAAAAAAAAGCGAAAAATTCAAATTTAAACGCATGAAACATTAAAATAAACAGTTTACAAGATATAATCCGCGATTAGGCAGCCGGCCGGCTCTGAAATAATCATGAAAAAGTAGCAGAGGACGTGCACACAATCGGCTTACAGAATCCATGTTTTAATTAGTACTACGAATCCGGCTAACGGGAAGGTCAATTTACATAAGTTAAATTAATTATGTGATGTAAATAGAAAAGGTTTTTAGGAAAAATGATTATAATGTTTTTAAACTGGACCTAACACGTTATGGAAATAGCAGGCATTTAATTTTCAACTTTGTTAAGACAAAGGTGAAAATTCTCAATGCCGTAAACATTATCAAAACATAAATTATACAGAAATCTTTCATAAAGAGTTTGTTAAATTACATACTCATAATATTAAGGTATAAAGGCTGCCAGCAAAAGCCAAACGTGAAAGGTGTTAACTGGCAAGCAAACGATCGTGAGATTGATCTAATTTTATTCCATTATTGATGTGAAAATACTGCAACTACCAACAGTCACTTAGCCAGAATTATTAAAATAAAAGCAATAATAAAGAGCAATAAATTGTTTTAATGATGATAAGAGAGATAAGATCACGATCTAAACGCTTACCGCAAGGGCTGGTTCGAGGAGGCACGGAAAAAGAGCTCATGGAAGAAATTGGGGCAGGCCTTTGCCCAGCATTGGGACAGTACGGGCTATTCAAAAAGCAAAAAAATTATAAAGCGCTTATGATGATTTTGAATCTGTAAGAAATAAGTAGCTTTTCGAATGGCCTGAAAATCTACAATAACCGCAAATTAAATTACAATTTGTCTCCTATACCCTTCAGACGACATTCTACCTACTGTTTACACTGAAACATAATTCATTATCTATTAAAACATTTTCTCATACATTAGCGAGTGTACGAAAAGTATTTGCTTTCCCTTGCTCCAGAGGATTTGTGGCAAAAAATATAATAAATACATAAGAACGTAAGAGGATATTCCTGGTAAAATATGCTCCGATAGGGGTCCCAGATTCCTGGCATGTTCCAGAATTATTTAATACCACGTGGAATGATGCTTCAGATGTTTTGACGAAATTATACAGGGTATTTTATTGGAGATTTTTTTTTGGAATTTATGGTAATATTCTCGCCTCCTAGTACATGGGACTCAGATTATAATAAGCGAAATGTGGTAAAATTAAGGGATAATCTATGCCCAACCCTTAGGGGAATTAAATTACAGGGGTAAAACATAAATGTTGTCTTCCTACGAGCCATCGTCATCCCCTCGCCTTTTCTCAACTGTATTCAGATTCTAAACTAATCGGAGATGACTAAATACCAGTACTTTACATGAAGCGACTGCCTATCTGACCTCCACAACCCAGTCAGTAGGTCACATCTTACTTACCCAGTTTGCACACTTAGAACCTTAGTAGTGCAGCTGCTGGTCATAGCTTCGTCAGTGTATTTCCAATATTTAAAGCAGCTTTTCTTGTTATCGTAAAAGGAGCAGTAGTACTTACAAGAAGCCAGTAGTTCTAGTCCTACGTGCTTTGTAAGGTTTCTTAGTAAAAATATAAATATTTTTCCAAGGAGATGGATCCTGGCATCTAAAGTGTTTAGCTAGAACAAGCAGTCACGTTCAAGTCTTGTATTATGAATTCCCCTGCTGTGCCCTACTTCCTCTTAGCAAGCTGCATGCAAATTAATTTAATAATGCACTCGACATTGTTTTGGAATTTTCCGAAAACTTCCTTTACAAATATTCCTGAGAGAATATTATGACGTATTAAAGAAAATTATGAAGAAAATATAACATAGCATCACGTTTGCAGTCCCCGAGTGGTTAGGCAGAGATGTATACCAAAGCACACTCACATTTCGTCAGTCATGTCTAAGTCCCATGTGATTGGAGTGAGCCTGTTGCCATTTACCGGGCACATTCAGATTTGGAGCTGCTACTGCGAAATTCCTGATGGCAAAACACAATAACACTTTTCTCGATCCGGGCATCGAACCCAGAACGTCATGTTAACCCTAGCGACCACAAAAAATCTTCAATAAAAATCTTTAGTATGACCACAGCAGGAAACATGCTGATCATAAAGTTAACAGAATAGTAAAACATTCTTTAACAGGACAAAAAAACTGAACTGTCAAAGCAAAGGAAGCCCTAATCAATGACTATACGCCTATCCGTCGGCTAAACAGAATATATATTCAATCTCATTTTCCTCATGGCATCAGCAGAGTTCATTGAGCTAGTATTACTGTCGATTGAAGGCCTTATCTCTGGCCCTTTTGCTCAGTTTTATAGCCCATCGTGTTCCATCAACACTGCTTGCTATTTCCGTGAGTATGTTCTACAAATAGTTTGTTAGCGAATTATTTAGTTGTTGATACAATTGTTTTTTATTGGTGTACATAAAGTTAAGTGGGTAATCTTACTTAGATGTTTTGGTAAATTGTGTAAGTCATTCATTTAATATTGTAACAAAACAGCTTCTACGTTTTACTTAACGATTATTTTTTATTAAAGCATCATCAATCTTTTACATACATATATGTATCTTGTATCTTTTGTACTCATGAATTAGGGTTGCCAATTCTATTTGAACACTGAAGTTTTTTCTTAGTTGGCATAATCAGCCCTAGGATGTATCCCAGGGCTGATTATTCCACCTCTTCTATATGAATGGGAGTGGGCTGTTATCCACCAAGAGGACCCAGTGCAATTTGGTAAATGTCACATGTCTTCGTTATATTTGTTCTAGAACGTATCGTTTTCCTCATGATGATTTCTTTCACTGTCTTTCTTTGTTATCTGGTATATTATCCATCTCGCTCTTTTTAGCTTGATCCCATTATTTTGACCCTAAATTATCACATACCTAGTATAACACGCTCCCAAGTTGTACCAACCCTCCTTCTTCCCAAATTCATACGAAACATCCCGCTTCGTTTTGAAAACAATAATTAGTGTTGACTTTCATTACGACATGTTGCCTGGCAGAAATAAGTCCGGTAACATATGTATTACAAATATTTATAAATTTATGTTTGTCTTTATAATTGCTGTGAGTATTAAATTCGTATTTTGCCGTAATGTCGTTATTTTGCGAAGAGTATTTTATGAATACCAATGTTTGTTTTGTTTATTTACTCTACTTATATAAATTTTACTGTCGTTATTAAAACCAAACTTTGTGATTACATTAATTAGTCACATTTTAGTTTCTGCTTAGGTATGCTTCGTTTTGTATGTCTTCAAACGTATGATTAACGAATTTCTATGAAAACTGGATATAATTTCTTGGTTTTCCTTTTGCTTAGGTCTGCTTAACACGTTTCTTGTCATATGGCTGCGTTCGAAGTCTTATTATTGAGCATTATATGCATATTGACTTAAGAGAAATATAATATTCAAACTCGAAGTGTTTTTGTTTAATCAAAGAGGTTAGGTACAGGCTCTTTTAAAATATCAAGAAGATGAAGCTCGTTGCCTATTCCAAAGTAAATAAATAAGTAAGTTCCTATGAAAAAAATACGGGCAAGAAACTGCCAGCCAATACGAATAGTTTGCCACCAAATTTTTTTAAATGTTCTAGAAAAAAATCAACATCTGTGTTACTCAAAAGCAACATCTGCGTTCATTACTCGTTCAGCGCTTTAAAACAAAGCTTCAAAGGGCCGCACGAAAGGAAATTACATCGGTTGAACGAAATTTATCGTCAAATCAATTAGCGGTTCTCTCTATATTGGTGACGATGATTACAATTAAGAAATTCCAATTAAGGTAGATTGAGGTAAAAATTTCGTGAATGGTTGCGAACTTTCTTTGTTAATTTGCGTTCTGTTTTGAATTTGGGTGAACAGGTTTTGTTGTTTATGTTTTTAATGACAAAATAATTTTAAGATCAAAGGCTCGATAATATTTTGTTTTGTTCGAAAGCCAGATTTGGTTTTTTTTTAATTGATGAATAACATACATCTACATTATAGTAGAATACGAGTTGCAGGGTCAATTTCTACAGCTAGGCAACTCTAGTATTTTCTCACTGTTTTCGGCGTATTTGACTTAAATAAACGATATTCTTTTGTTGTTATCACTAGGGGCTAAACCAGCATGTCTCCTGCTTCCATACTTTGCATTATTCCTCATCTGAGTAGTCACCCCCTTTATAGCCGGTAACCATAAAATATAAATATAATTTTGCTTTACAATTCATCTTTCTTAAAGCGCATTCATTTTTTCTTTGTATGTACTTCTTTGTTTTATTCCATTTCATTTTATAAAACGAAATAATTCATATAATGCAATGTTATGCTAAAAGAGCATTCCTTGTTTATTAATCCGTTAACTTTATAAGTCGCGATAAGAGACTGAATACCTGGAACCTCATCTAAACTAGTGGAAAACCAGTAAACCTGATTAATTATAAACTCAACATGAATGTCCCATGTCCGTGTAAAGTTTTTATCCGCACTCATTAATTCGAGTGATTGTTTTAACAACACAGTCGGCTCAATTTGCATTTTTATTAACGTGAATGGTATAATAGGCGCGTCCATTATGTGAAGTGGTCTATTGTGGGTGGGCAGACGTGTAAGTTGACTGCTAGTGACGGTTTGTGTTGTGATCTAGCTCTTCACTTTGAAAGGTGGAAATTATAACATAACATTACAATTGTATTTTTACGGTGGGCTGTGAAAACTCTTGTCTTAGCTGTTATAAGGAAGTGTTACGATGTGAACATCATCAGTAAGTACTCGTATATGTGTGTTTATGGCATCGTCATCATCGTTTCAGTTGAGAGGCGCCCACCGCTGGACATAGGCCTCTCCCAAGCGTTGCCATATCTATCGATTTCGTGATTCTCATGTCCAGTGGATGCCCGCTTTCTTCACAACTGGTCATCGTTCTACAGCAGCAGTACCTACCTACTACTATCAAATCTCTTTGTTTTTACTACTGAATCATCATATAGCTATGTGGTTTCCAGTCTAACCGGATGCAGCTGAATACCAGTATTTTACATAGGTAGAGCGTCTGCCTATCTGACCTCCTGTTAGTACTGAGTTATACGATGCCCCATGGTAAGGCTGTCAGGCTTTCGGGCCACAGACATGACAGCCGGGACGAAACCGGCACGGAGGAAACTCAGTATGTAATGGGTGACCACTGATCCACAGACCAACCTAAGCAAACACGGCCTTTTTGCTGCTCAATACAAACCTATTGCTATCATGATTATTTTGAATATTACAATTGGGGACACACAAGTCCTTGAGATGGAGAATTGGCATTCCCTTGATACATCCTGACTATGGCAGCTTTTTCTCTTATATTTTAGAAATGCCATATTTTCGTTTTATTTTGTTTTAGGTTTAGGTGCCACTTACATGAGATCATACATATGTATAACGTATTATATAAACTTATTCTAGGTTTTATTTTATTCTGCAATAACACCTGCAGGTATGCGTCATGTTTTATGCAAATGAATGTTTTTTCTTTACCTACCGTAGCAAACCACAAACAAATTGACATAAACAAATAAACACACAAACAGAAAATTTATTTACGGACGCCTTTTATAACACGTTTATCGTGACGTCACACATGACGCCGTCACGCCAAACTGTAATACACGACGTCAAGCGACGTCAAATATGTTAATACAGAACATTAATTTGACGTAATATGACATTCTGACGTCGATATTTTAACGTTGAACGAGAATTATTTGCTTTTGGTACACATTGCTTTGATCGGAGATAATTTTTTTGCGTCAACTTTCTATTAATTTAAGAAAGAATGTGGTTTTTTGGTTTTTGTGTTGGAAAGCTACGTTAACAGGTTCATTTGACTATTTACACATAACATATCACGCTTAGTTTCCCCAAATGGTTAAGCAGAGGTGATCTACATGCTGGAGTTATGTTTAAGGGCCATGTAAATATGTCAAGCCTATTGGCAACATCTGGGTGCTAATGCTAACTTTGGGCTGCTATTGAAATTCCTGATGGAAAAATCCAAAAACATTTTGTTGGAATCGTTGGGACCTCATGTTCAGCTATCATAAATATGTTGTGTTCAGCGGTAATGTTTACGTCAACTAGACCAACGAGGCAGTCACTATTGATAACATCTTTATAGATAACAGTGCCTTTGTACTAATTCAATCATGCGATAGCTTCGCTTCACAGCCTAGCTCATCGGCGTAATGTCGCCTGCTTGTCGGTCTTCTACAGACTGTACTTCGGAGAGTGTGCACAGGAGCTCCACGATTTGATTCCACCATCACCCTTTTACCACCGGACTAGCAGACGTACTGCGGCGTACCATCCACACTTGGTTGATATCCCGACTAGTCGTACTCGGCGCTTCTCCTCCACGTTTATCATGCGCACAGCCAAGGTGTGGAACTCTCTGCCGGCTTCTGTGTTCCCTCCCACATATAACCCGTCTGCCTTCAAAGCAAGAGTGAACAGGCATCTTCTGGGCACGCTCGTTTCATCATAGACCTCATCCATCGCTTTCCACCAGGCGTGATCGAGGTCAAGAGCAGGCCCATTTTGTAATAAAAAAAAAATAAAAAAATTCAAATGATGTAATGGAATTTAAGGCTAATTAGAAACATTTTAAATGAACTTCACATTCGCACCATGAAACACGTCATAACAGCACACAACTCCACTCAACTCACAAATTCCACATGAAAACGTTCTAAAATGTCGTCCATTCGTGCAGTGATTAGACGTCCACTAACTAACATTTCAATTAGCGGCACAAAGCGACTTCGTTACTAATTGTAACTCCCGCTGTGCGACCACGATACAATTAAATTTGAATAACGTGTCGGACCAAATAAACTTGATGTTTGGAAGCTAGGGGAATTTGTTGAAACATGTGAATGGAAATGTATGAGTGGTAACAGATCGTGACTTATTATTAACAGCCACGAGGGTTGATCTTCAAGGATAAGCAATCCTTCCTTAGGTTGATCAGTGGAGGGGTGGCCAACTACGAGTATTACATACTAGCCCCTCCATCGCTCGAAAAGCACGTTAAGCAGATCTTTGATCGTAACGGAAAATCAGAAGTCAGTGTTAGGCTGTGGACGGTGAGTAATGGGCTAGCTCGCCGTCCGTCCGTCGTATGACGACGGGCAGGCCGTGTCGACGGCGCGTTCGTGTTCCACGCGCGCCTCAAAGAGATGTCAGCAAACGGGAGGGGCCCGCAAGGGCCGATGCCTGCCAGGGCTGCGGGACTGTTCGAAAGAGATACCGCGGCCCTGGAACATAAAGGGCCAAAGAAGGAACATGGGTGGTTTTTAGTCAGTAAGAGTCTGACACTCCCTTCCGCTCCGCCCAGAGTGGGAGGGGTCATTTGATGATTTCCCACCGTCCAAAAAAAAAAAGTGTTAGGTACCCAGTTATTATTGTATAGGTCTGACAAGCAGTCGCTCGATGTAAAATACTATTAAAATATTTGGCTGCATGCGGTTAGACTGGAAGCCGACCACAACATAGGTGGAAAGGTGTAGCTAAGCGGATGATGAAGACCTGATGAGGGTTTGCATCAACTAGATTATACCTAAATCCAAATCTGCTCTTAATTCAATCTCTGTCGTCCTATTCATCATTTTTGTATCTCATTATGCTGTGTCATCATCATCATCAGCCTACAGCAGTCCACTGCTGGACATAGGCCTTTTCAATCGCACGCCACTTAACTCAATTCTCGGCAACTACCAGCCACCCTGCGGAGATCGTCTCTCCCCCGGACTTGAGGACGTTCCAACTCATTGAACATTGTGTTGTGTTCATGTTAATAATTTCTTCCTTTTTTTCTCATTTCCAAACTTTCTAGTAAGAAAATTTAAGAAAAAATACCTTTTTTTTATCCTGTGTAGAGCCACAATAGAGGTAGTTAACTATTTTCATTGAAGAGCTATAGAATGCTTTGCATGCTGCCAATTCGAAACTTAGATCAATTTATTCATAACACGAAAATCGGAATTTCATCATTCGTGACGGGAATTTAATAACCGGCGCGCTATTAATAAAGAAATAGTTTTCTTATCCTGTTATTCTAATATTTTTGACTATGAATGATCGGTACGTTCTTTTGATATTAGACATTGAGTGTTTTCACTTCTTGTGTAGATAAGTAGCGACACCGCTACTTTAGGCAAACTGTAATTCCAAGTATTTATTATTCCAAATGGACCAGTAATAGGCACTTAACAATTGTTAAAAACAAGATGTAGGTACCTACAGTCCAAGCCGCAGGTGTATTATCTGTGACAGGAGTAGTTGCCATTCTAAAGCCCTGCTCTAACACAGAAGGAATGGCAACAAAGTCCATGAACACTAACACTGTGAGCCTTTTTACGATTGTTTGAATAGTCTGACTCTAGACTGCGCCGTTGGTTTAGTGGTCGCAAGCGGGACTGCTGAGTATGAAGCCTGGGTTCGATTCCGGGGTCGGGCAAAGTGTTATTGGTTTTTTCCATCAGGAATTTCTTAGTAGCTGCCATGGAGTCTAGATTTGTGCCCGATTGATGGCAGTAGGCTCACCTATTACATAGTACTGAAACATAACTGGCGAAATTTGGGTGTACTATTAGCTACATCTCTGCCTAATCCTTCGGGGATTACAGGTGTGATATTACATTACGAATAGTGTTTTTTTGTGAAAGCGATGCGTAAAGATCACTTTAATTCATGTCTGCCTCGCTTTTTATAAACTATTATAACAGTCTGCTTCTAGTCTAACCATATGTAGTTCAACATCGGTTTTTTACAAGGAGCGACTGCCTATGTGACCTCCACTACCCAGTTCCTGAGTAACTCGATCCCGCTTGGTAAGACTGGTCCATAACGACTGCTGGAGATCAAAATATAACAGCTGGAATCCACGATTAAATAAGCTTTCCAAGGCACGCAATTATCATGTAGGAAAACAACAATCGCGTTCTAATGACAATATAGCACCACGTGTCTTTCGAATCATGATTGAATTATATAATTATATAGAAACTTTAGTAATGTGAGCGCGAAGCCGCGGGCAAAAGCTAGTAATTTAATCATTTTCAAACAATTCGGAAAGTACGCCTATTCATAAAATATGTACCTGCTTAGACGACATGATTTTTCTCAACTATCTAGGAATTAGTTACTCAGACTTAGAAGTCTGAGTAACAGTTCAGAGAATCAATTTTAAGAGTGGTAGATCACTCAACATTGATTCTCTGAACTGCCACTCGGCTCAAATATTCCCATTTTCTTGAAATCTGAAGTACATAATAACCCAGTTTATTAATTCCTTGAATATTGGGTAACTATAACAAGAAAACTAATTAATATTAAGAGAATTAAGAGGAGGAGTAGGCGTGTCCCGGGTTTGATTCTCTGATCAGGCAGTGTTATGATGCTTTTTCCATCATGAACTTAGCGGAATATAGGGTACACCTCTGCCTTGCACTTCGGGAATTACTGGCGTGATATTACGTTATTTATAATTAAGATTTCACCTCTAAACAATCAGGTATATAAATATATTATATTATAAAACATAAGTGATTTTTAAAATAAAACAATTAAAATTTAAAATTAAAATCAGTTCAAAAACAAAGGTTGACGTCGTTTTTCATTAATATGCTTTTAATTATTACTCGTAAATATTTTCGTTCTGTTCTGTTTCTTTCAGAAGTCATTAATTGAGATTCGTTTTCTGGTGAAAGCAAAGTTTTGAGCGGTATGAAATTAATTAGATGTCAGTTCCTAGAAGCGAATTGTTGTGTTATTCTAGTTGAAGTGTTTTATTATTAAACTAGCTGATGGCCGCGGCTTCGCCCGTGTGAATGTCGGTTATGGCGACCAAAAGTAATCATGAAATTTTGATCCTGTTCCCGCAACCCATGGAAACCTATTCCAGGGATAAAAAGTAGCCTATGCCTTATTCCAAGCTAAAATCTATCCCTGTACCAAATTCCAGCCAACTTTCGGCTTTTTTAAAGTATTAAAATGGATATAGTCTATGTTATCCTTAAGACTTATTTCTGTAGACCTATATAAGATACACAATTCCACCATACATCATTTTGTTATATCTCAACGGCTTTAGGCTTTTTCCGACACTTCCAACAAATATCATTATATTTTAGCTATTGTACACAAAAATTTGACAAATTATATATTAAAACCTTCCTCGAGAACCACTCTATCCATTGGTGGAGACAACATAATCGAAATCGGTGCAGTCGTTTTTGAGTTTATAGGGAACAAACAGACAGACAGACGCGGCGGCGGACTATGTTTTATAATATGTAGTGATGGTAGCTTAGTGATATGATTGGACGAGGTACTACAGACTGAAGGTTCATTTTACTTTTCTTAGGATTGAATATAATTTTCTACATAATCATAAATCCGTAAAATAATCGCCGTGAAATGTGACTACTGCATTTGAAAAAAATAAGCAATGAGTTTACCATACAGACAAACCTAAAGACATCATCATTATTTAAATTTAATTGGTGTCGGCGCAGCATGTCTTCTTCTCCCATACTTCTGTATTACTCGTCATCTCATCAGACACACGCACATCACACATGCATCATCACACATCTCCTTTCTAGCCATATCATCCTTCACGCAGTCCCTCCATCGCTATTTTGTTCTTCCTCTACTTTTATAGCCACCCACATTCATACTCAAAACTTTCCTCACGATATTTTCCTCATTCCTCAAGAAACAAACCTGAAGACATAGCCAAACAAATGTTTACACAAGCTCGAAATTATTTGTGTTAGTTTGTTTTTGGTAAAGCCTAAACTCTTTGACCAACATCATCATCATTTTCTGCCCTTATCCCTTTTTATTCTTGTTCTTCTACATTTCTCCAATCATAATCTGCCTAGCCTAGCCGACTATGTTGGGGTCGGCTTCCAATCTAACCGGATGCAGCTGAATACCAGTATTTTACATGGAGCGACTGCCTTTCTGACCTCCACAACCCAGCTAGCACTGGGTAACACGATACTCTTTGGTAAGACTAGTTGTCAGACTTTCGAGTCACTAACGACTGTCAAAGATCTACAAGTGACAGCCGGGACCAACGGCTTAACGTGCTTTCCAAGGTACGGAGGAAACTCGGTATGTAATGGGTAGTCACCCATCCACGGACCAACCTAGGCAAGTACGGCTTAACATAAAGATCGACCTGAGCGGCTATTTTTATTTAGCCACGAGGTCCTTCTTCTACATTTCTCTAATACTTGGCCATAATTGTTACAAAAATAACTAAACAATCATTCATCATCTGCCTAGCCTTTTCCCAACTATCTTGAGGTCGGCTTTCAGTTTAACCGGATGCAGCTGAATACCAATATTTTACATGGAGCGACTGCCTATCTGACCTCCACAACCCATTTGGTCCACTGGGTAATACGATATCCTTGGTAAGACTGGTTGTCAGACTTTCAGGTCACTGACTACCCGTAACCAACCCCGGGACCAACGGCTTAACTAAACCATATAAGTACCTAATTAAATTATTCCCTTTATCAACATGAAATAACCACTTGAACTCGCTAACTAATTAGATATTTCGGCAAATTCCCTCAACACAAATTCACCAGTAACAAACAAACTGCGGTCAAGTTGTTTCCAACTTATTTCAATATCCGCCGGAACTTACACCACAGGTTAATAATTAACTTTTAGTTTTAATGTCAATAGACTTGAAGTCAATTGTTACTTGGTATTTCAATCACACAAACGATAGGTACAGAAGTTCAGTTCCATACCAAGACCTTTAACACATAGGATAGACGGGAGAACACGAACAAAAACGTAATTTACTTGCAACAGCCAACTGGGTGCTGTTGGTACAAGTGTCAAACTTGCAATTATGTCATTTTGTTTTACGGTGGAAGCGCTAGGGTAGCCCGCGAAGTTCAAATTTTCTTGCTTTTTAAACCGACTTCAAAAAAAGGAGGAGGTTTCTCAATTCGACCGTATATATATAATATATATTTTTTTATGTGTGTTCGCGGATAACTTCGTCGTTTATGAACCGATTTTGATAAAAAAAAATTTGTTGGAAAGGAGATACTTCAAGGGTGGTCCCATGATAAGAAAACTGGGATCTGATGATGGCATCCAAGAGAAATTGAGGGGAGCTTTTAAAAATTGTAGTGGCGACTAGTGCGTTTGTAAATTTTTTGATTAAGTATTTTAAAGCACTACAATTTAAAGAAGGTCTGGAGTCGCTCTGATGATGGAACCGAAAGACAGTCGAGGGAACTCCTCAACGGTTTACAGCAGTCACCTTATGTTTGGGTTTGATTAATTTGTATTGATGAGAAATTTACACCTAGATGGGTTGTGACTGTCATAAGGGGTCTGATGAAGACGAAGGACAGTTAAGGGAACTCCTCAACTGTTTACAGTAGCTACCTTGCGTTTGGACTTAATTGATGTACATTGATTGAAACTTTGCACCCATCTGGGTTACAAGTGCCATTACAGGTCTGATGATGAAAAATATTTGTATGGAATATTGCAACTAAAAATAAAAAAACTTTTTTGCAAAAAATAAAACCGACTCCAAAAACACAAAAAACTGAAAAATAATTTTAGCTTCAGAAGTCGGTGACAAAAAACTGAATCAAACAAACAAAAGTCACCGACTTCTGAAGCTAAAATTATTTTGATATTTGAAACAACCCTCTAAGTTCATTTAATCCCATAGCGTGACTATTTATTCTACTTTCACTTTAAAGGGTTACTGACATTGAGATCACATTATTTAGTGACATATTTTCTTTATAGTATTTTCAAATCTCTTTGCTGCATTAAAATGAGAGAAACAAATAAAAAAAACGCATACACACATAGACACACTTCACGAACTGTGAGTGAAGCGCACTCGCGACCGGCATTTGTTTTCGATCGTCAACTTGCGACGCAACTTGCGTGACGCGTATGTCTCTTACGTCCTTTGCGTGGGTTGTTGCATGCTCTAAGCAGCTAGTTTCATTTGTTTTCTCCGCAGTCAGTGTCGCGAGATGTGTGGCGCTTGAACAAGTAGCTCGTGGTCAAGAAGTTCCTATGTGTGCTTGCACATGTTTTCAAGTTGTATTGAGCTTCTGTACCTACCCATTTTGTGTTTTAAGTCTCAATACAACAGTACTTTAAAGTCCTATAAATTAGTTTTGTAGTTCAAAGTTTAATTACTTCAAAGTTGGCAAAGTATTGGTATTTGCGCCACTTATTTATGAACTGAGATCGGATAAGAGCTGTATTAGAGTTTGAATGTGGCTGAAGGGGTTGTTCAGAACATAATTTGGTCTGAGCTAACTTGAAATAAAAATTATAGAAGTTATTAAACTTTGTTTTCACTTTTCCGTTTCTGAGAAAGGAAAGCCATTTCCTACCCCGTATTGTGTTGTGAGTAGGAACAGCTAACGTGTTTTTGCGAGGCTTGAATTCGGAAGCAGTTAGGGTTTGCTTAGTTTGATGCTGGGGCAAGATTAAGAATATTTAAAGCATATGTCGACATACCTCACAGCAAAAGTATGCCGAAGCAGCAATGGGCGACCTTATTAGCTGTAGAACTGATGACCGTTTGGGCATAAGCACCTGAGTGGAAACCGCAAATCGACAAGCGTACGGTGGGACGTCCTCAGGCTAGATAGAGCGAAGATCTCCGCAGGGTGGCTGGTAGCACCTGGATGAGAGTTTATAAGAATGGAGTCGAATGGCTATTGAATAAGTCTGTACTTCTTCTCAAATCGGTGAGAGTCAGATTTTGTCCGACCAGTAAGTAGTAACCTGGAAAGCTCTGTCATTTGCCTCATTCAAGTCCTGGAGAGTGCAATTAGTTATGCACGACGGGCAGGACAGACGGTGTCGCATGTGCTGTGTTGGGGCTCCACACTCGCATTGTGTCCGAGATGGGTCGATTATATCCCATCTAGCCAAATTGGATCAGCAGCGGCCAACTTCAGCAGTCACTTCAGTGGACTGCTAAAGGCTAATGATGATGAGGATATGGAAAAGTAGTCTTCTGCCTACTCATGACACAAAACTTAAATCGCATTTTCCACTTTTGATAGCGAGAACGACCAATTTCCTCTTTACCAATTTGCCTTTCACGATTATAGGGAATCCTCAACGAAAGAAACAAAGCTCCTCATTGTTTAAAAAAATCCAATACAATTTCCAGTAAAGGAAATATCATTTTTATGTTCCCCTATAATATTCGTTTATTGGCCATCCGATAGCTCTGTCAAAAGCATTAATTACTTAATTTCCGTTTCCACAGTGTAAAATGTTTACTGGCTTTTAAAATGGCGTCGTTTACGCGTTGATCGTGAACAAAGTTATCCCGGGATTACCTTCAATGGTTTTTATGTATATTATGATGTAAATGACGGGACATAAACGTAAATAACAATATGGCTGATCCCTGATGGTCGGAGCATAGATTTAGGTGGTAAATGATAAAGCGGTGTTTTAAATGAATAAAGTGAAGAATTATTCATATTTATTGCTTTTGACGAGGTTATGTTGTGAATGCTTGTTTTTAAATCATATGTCATGCGTCATTGTGAAATAACAAAAGAGATTTATGTCAAATATTGATTGCATATCATGGAGCTGATGCCAGTGGGCCAGCCGCTTTAGTGGAAGGACCGACGGCGGATGGAGCATATGAAACCTGGAGTTAACAACCCGTATCGGTAATGGTCGTGTGGGACACGCCCCAGCTAGACAGACCCACGATCTTATAAAGGTGGATGTGTCAAACTGGTTGCGGAAGCCGGTGTATAAAGTGTCATGGTGCAGCTTGGGAGAGGCTTATTTCCAGCTATGATGCCAGATTTCCAGTGTGGTGGGCTTAGTTGATTGATGGAATTGACACCAGTAGTGAAGCAACGACAAGAACTGACATTGTTTATAATGAACATCGTGAAAGACAGACGACTAAGATGCATCTTGGTAGCCATACAAAAGTAAAACAATTGATCCCAACAATTCACGGTTTTAAAAGCCCATTAACAGAAAACAATGACCGTAAATCCATAATACCCCATTTGAACAGTAAAACATTTGAGTACCAAATACATTTGTAAAAAAACGTAAGTACAGGAAAAACTTTTCAAAGAAACTCCATCGGTCAACACGATACACAAGAGCCTCGAACCAACTCCTTACGAGAACATAACGCACTCAGATTAAATAACTGAGCTGACTAATAAACAGTTAGGGCAGAAGGTCAACGACAACAACAAATATCAACTATATTTCTATAATTTTAGAGTTGAAAGACGCATGATTGCGGAGTGTGGGATGTTGATGGTGGAGGACAGGGAGTTGTGATGCAGCTTGGGATAGGTCTAGGATAGACTCTTCTTTCGTATCGAAGGTACGAATTTTATCAAATTTCTTAGGCCCAGTAGGTGGCCACGTAAAGCACGGTTCTTTGGCGTCTTTTAAGTCATTTAATATGCAGGTGAAGTTATAATTTGCACTCCAGCAAGTGGGCTATGATCTGGTCTAAAGCACCGCATCCACACTGAGTTAGTTGATAGATGACGTCAACTTATGACTTTCTTTTAAACCCCACTTAAACATTGCTTGATGGCTGGAGCAAAATACCTCTGCCAGGCACTCTGGGGAATGCGTCGTGATTTTATGTTACACAATCCTCAAAAAAATATTCCTTCATTTCCCTTTTTACCCGCGATCATCGCACAAACATTAACATGTTTATTCCCCGTTCCGCGGCAGCGGGGAAACGCCTAAATCTTACAGCTTGGCCACAAACTACACGATCAAGCGACATGCGTGTTAGGATGACTGCGGAGTAAATCGCTTAGAGCTGCAAACCGCCGCGACACAACTAGTGACGCAACGGTACTCACGTTAAGAAAACAATTATCACCCACGTTTGTCACTTGAAGCAAGGGCCCGAGGACGTAAACTGGACGCTAAACTTCATACTTATTACCACAATAACATCACGCGTGTAATCCCCGAAGGGTTATGCAGCGGTGTACATAATAGAACACCCACATTTCGCCAGTTATGTTTAAGTCCCATGGAATAGCCAATGCCATCAACCGGACACAGATCCAGACTCCGTGGCACTACTGAGACATTCCTGAAGGAAAAACCCAAAGACAATTTGTCCGACCGAGGAATTTAACCCGGAACCTCATGCTCAGCAGTCGCGATTGTAGACTAACGAGGCATCAAAAACGAAGAAAACAAATTAAAGAAATGACTGAGAGCATGTGCCACATGTCACCGCGGCGCGACGATATTCATGCAAGGGAAACAAATGACACGCGCGTTTCACATAGTCGCCACTGAGGTCGTGCACGGGGCGTAAATCTTAGCAGGCAAAAATGAAGGCTTTAAGCATTCGCCTCACGCCGCACCGATTTTAAGAGCCCTTCTGTCCGACCATTATTATCCTATTTTTCTTGCTCGGCGCTCCACGCTGCCTTTTACGAACCCTTGAAAATTCCTGCACTTTTTTCTGTGTCTATCCAGAGGTTTTTGTTGAAATGTTTCGATTTTCAACATTAAATGGACGTTCTTTAGGTTTAGAAAAAATCTTGATGAGTTTGAGGTGGAGTGAAATATTTCTTTGAGAAAGTGTAAAATGTTGTTAGTTGTACTTTGTTGGTTTTCACCACAAACAGGTCGAAACCTGATATTTTCCTCTTCTCTCTCTTCTTCAAACTTTGGTCACCCAATGCTGAGTGTAGGTTTCTTCCGAATCTCTCCACTTATCCCTCTTCTTAATTAGAGTCAATTAGAGTTGTTAATTACTTAGGATTTAGAAATATGGTGATCACCATCAAAGCATTGCGTATTTCTACAAACAATGACCAACAACATTGAGTTTTCGATAGTTTCTATCAATCAATCAATTTTTTACTTTTCCGTCATCGCTATTGCTGACAGAATTTCTTTATATATGTAATATCTTGGCCCTAAGTAATTTTATGAGCCTTAGTAACAACATTTTATGCAAGGTCCTTATAGCTAAGACCCAGTCAGGTGACACCATAACAAAGAAAAGAAAAATCATCAAATTCGGTCAAGCTGTTTTTGAAGAGAAGAATATTACGAAGACACCGGATTTTTTATAAAAATATTGAATATCGAAGTAATTCATAGTAACACCAACGGTAGATGTTCAATGTCAGGAACTAAGGCCAATTGAGTCTTACACTAAGATTGTTCATAAAGATCACAAGGCAGTTTTTCGACATGTGCAGTTATAATTTTCAACAGTTCCACTACACGCAATCCCGATTCAAGTAATATCTCAACGTCAAGCGATCCATCCCTTTATTAAAATGCAAAAACATTTTTAACCGCAGCCTACATTTTTCTCACGTTAAAAAAGACGTGCTAAGCACAAAGCTGAACACTGAAGGTTGCAGGAACTTTACCGTAATGTTCAAAATGTAATGTAATAACAGCGCCTTCTGTAAGCGTGTCATATTCTTAAGGATCCGTGTGCAAAAGATGTCAACGCGACCTCATGTTTAGAACTTTATCCGATAAAGAATCGTTTTTTTCCACATAATACGGAGAACTGTGACTGTGTAAGTAAATTTCATCATCTGCCTGCTTTTTTAAAACTATGTTGGGGTCAGCTTCCAGTCTACGGAATGCAGCTCAATACCCATATTTTACATGGAGCTACTGCCTATCTGACCTCCATAACCCAGTTAATACTGGGTTAAACGATTTTTCTTGGTTAGACTGCTTCTCACTGTCAGATATGAACTTAACTGCACAACTCAGTTATTCCTGGGTAATACGATACACCTTGTTAAGACTTTGTTTATATAAATAATAATGACTATAATAAAATAATGACTTTGGTTGTCCGGGCCATTGACTACCTGTAACGACTGTCAAAAGTCTACAAATCACAGCCAGGACCAACAGCTTGATTTGTTTTCCGAAGAGGAAACTCGGTATGTAATGGATGGTAACCCCATCCACGGACCGACCTAGGCAAGCGCTGCTTAACCTTGAAGATCAACCCGTGTGGCTGTTATTATTTAGGCACGAGCTCGGTAACCTAATTATAGCTACACAGAAACACGTTTTTACATTTTTCTATCAGAAATTTCTCAGTAACAGCCATGGAGTCTGGATTTGGGCCGGTTGATGGCAATAGGCTCGCCCCTTATTACACGGGACTGAAAACATAACTTGCGAAATCTGGGTGTAGTATAAGGCGCACCTCTGCCTAACCTTTCGGGTTTTCCAGTTATTGTATTTTTAGTGTTGCGGATTTACGGAACCCTGTCGAGTCGAGTCAAGTCTGAGTCGTACGTGTTCGGATTTTTGTGAAAGCGACACATTCTTTGTGTAATTTCTCTTGTCCCAGCCGAGAGGTATTCTAGCGAATGTTGTATAAAAACGACGCGAGTGTTAAAACAATCTTTATGGCAATTTTGTTGTTCTAGTTTTGTTTATTTTTGTTGGGATGGCAACTAGTTACATGGCTAGTTTCTTTTGTTCTGTAATTAGTAAATTACTTTGGTTGATATTTCAAGCTACTGGAACTTATCATTTACAATTGATGAGGATGTAAATTGGTTATCTTTTTCCATCAGTTAGTTAAGTTAGGTTTATAGGTTCACTTCAACATTGTATTTAATAGTTTTTTTTTCTTTTCACAGGTATGTAGCCGATTTTCATGAAATACGTCATGTGAATTAGCTTTGATTGGTAAGTGGAAAAGTGTTTAGAATATCCCATAACATTGAATTAAAATTTTATGCTGTCTTTTTCTAACAGTACCGTATTTATAGGTACTGTTAGTAAGTGTTTGACTGTGGTTTGACTTATCATTTAACCATTTATATCGAAGCAAATTCTTAGAATAATTATTGTTTCTCTCGGACGTTATTGTACACCACATTATTTACTAAAACTAATTTCGTGACACGGAGCAATAGACGGCAGTGTCTTACTGGACGATTCTCAATAAATCATTTTTATTAAAATTCGACAGGATATCCCTCGAACAATTTTCTAGTGTCAAAAGTTTTCCATTGAGTAATTTATACGACGTGAAGTAAATTCAGTTTCTAGAATTTTTGCTTGACCTACTAAAACCTCATTCGAATCTACTACATAGATACTGGGAACGTAACAAAACAATAGAAATCTTCGTTTTTAATGGCACCACTCTGCACTAGACAAAAAAGATCTCATCATCGAATTAAAACAAACTGCAACACCTAATCTAAACTCCAGATCTCAAAATTTAAACAAAAGTCTGTTTTCGTGAATCTTAAAAAGTGCCGGCCGAGCGTTGCTCCTTGTGGCACCCCCTTTAATTCTGTGAGATAACGTGCAAGAGGCTAGGGCTGCCCATTGTTATTCCATCCTGGTGCCGGCCCGAATTGTCCCCAACACCTACACAAAGAATCGCTTGTGAATTCACTCGCAATACTCCTCATTTTATTGTAAATCTGTGACCGCAATGTCGAATGGCCCTTAGGGATCCACAGTAGGGTGGCTCGTAATAAAATTATGCGCGATTGTGATTGATAGCTTCAATTGTTTTAAGTTTGGGAACATAATCTTCTGGGATTGCTGTTATCTGCGTTTTTGAGGCTCAACACTAAGTTTTAGATATAATTCAATGATTACCCGTTATTACGGTCCAGTAATTTTGATAATCGTAGCACGTGGCGTTGTAATGAATATTGCTGAAGGTTTGTTATTTTTTTTAATGGGTCATTGGGAAAAACTTTGGGAAAAACCTACTACTTGCAATATTCATTACTAATTATTTATTAAAGAGAAATTTTATAACGATGTGACAAAAATACGGCAAACTCACATTTTTGTTTTGTACACCCTAATTGACCTGTAATTAGAAAAAGAACGGGATATGACATGGAATATCACTTTTCACATTTATTTTTCATGTTTCAAAAAAATTATGGCGTTTGATTATAGGGCTCATCCTTTTACCCATAACTCTTGAACAGAAAACATACAATTAAGGTGTCGGAAGCAACAGCATTTATCGGGAAAGTATTTTATGTTTTATGAGAAATAAGGTACCTACCTATCTTTTAGAAATAATACTGGCCATTCATTAGCTACTTGAAGTTACGAGTATAATTTTAATTAATGAAGTACTAGTAATATTAGACAGCTCATTGAAAAGGGTTTTCCTTAATTGGTAAATGAAAACTAAAATGAATATTTTATGCAGTTGTATTTAAAACAGGCTTTACTTGGGTATTCTTTCACCCCAAAGCCCATTCGAACTTTCCATCCTGTATACTAAATGAACTAAGCTGCAAGTGACTGAAATTGCTAGCGCTGTAGTGGACAAGTAATCTTTAGTCGTACAGTGATATATAAATTCTTACGCGATTTATTATGGTCTAAGTATAAAAGTCCAAGATCCAATTACGAAATAACACGAAAGTCAAGCAATAAACGACGCGACTAAACCAAGTGCACCACGATAAGATTAGTCTGAAAAATCTCATTCAAGTAGCGTTGGCAAAAGTGAGCCACCATGATCCATACTAATTCCACCATACCTAGACGTTCGCAGACATTTCTGCCATAAAAGCAGATTTCTTTTCCAACGCTCCTTTTGTGTGGCTAAAGAGGATTATTTTGATAATAATTTACCGTTCTTGTTGGTAATATGGTACGCGTAAATCCTTTTAGTGGCACTATTTCTTTATTTCGACTTTTTATTTTTGTCGGAACATTCAAATAGAAACGCGTTGTGAATAGATCGCTTTATTTCCGAAATAGTTGTAGTGTGTGTGGATGTTATTTTCGAAATATAATGGATTATATTCTTTTCCTTTGTGTTGTTCGGCTTGACTTATGTGCGATTCTGGTTCTTTAGGAAAATAGATTTCATGTTTTTGTTGAAGAGACAATGAGTTGTATTGGATTTTTTAAATGTTATTGACCTATATTTTGGCATTGAAGAAAATGCAGTCTAATAAAAATTTGACAGCTAATTGATTTTAAAACCATTCCAACTAGTGAAAAAACCTATCAAAAGAAATGGACGTTACAAAATCTTTGTAATAATGAATTCATGTCCTAACTCCTGAATCGCGTCTGTAAATTAAATACAAGATGAAAGACCTTATAACCTAGTTTATAGCTGAATTAATTTACTTCAGTGAGCACATTGTTATTTAAGTATTGTAGTTCTACTAAGGTTAGTGTCGTCGACATAGTTAAGTGCTTTTGTTGAAATAAACAATGAGAATACAGGTTAATGTTTGAATTCTTATCTTACTAAAATTATAAACGCTAAAGTTTTGATGTGATGGATGGCTGAATGTTTGTTACTCTTTACTAATGTTGAAAACTACTGAAACTTTACAGTTACATAGTGAGAATAACACAGGCTATAGTTTAAATCCGTATTTACGCGGGAAACTGCGGAAGCTATATCATAATATCATTAGCTGAGAATCAGATTCTTACAAAAATGGACAGGATTATAAGTAATGAAACTTTTTGTTCAAAAACTTCTCATCATTGCAGTTTGATGTGGTGCTTCTCATAGCATAGGATGAGTAAACGACAGGTTACCTGTTTAAGGAATTTTAAGGAATAAGAAAAAGAAACCAATACATTTAATAAATAAAATTCCATCTTCAAAGAAAATTATACACAGCCGCTTAGGTACAGATAACATCCTATTTGACCCAATTGGCATAACAAACGTCCTCAAATACTCTACAGACAAAGCATTCAATTTCGCTGATTTCCTTCAAACTGCAGCACAGAAATATTTCCATACCAACCGTTTGATCTCCATTGATCAGAATAATTTCACTTGGACGTTCGCAAGATGGGAAGAACAATATGAATGGAAAAATGTTAGAAGTATTTTCTAAAACATTTGGGTCGGGGTAGAAAAGAAACGGAATACGCAATGGCCTTTTATGACCGACAACTGTATTGGAGAGTCTTGGATGTAGTTTATGCTTGCCTTCGCAAACAGTTTAAAATTGAAGAAAAGGAGGAAGTGGATTTTTATATCTGACTTGTGTTGCCCGCGACCTACGTTCGCGTGAATTTATTATAAAAAAAATTACTTCCCTTTTTGAATCGAATTTTGTTAACAATTTCAAGGGTTTTAATTTTTTTGCACGGAACCCTAATCATTTTTCTAAAATAAAAATAGCCTCAGTTAGACCTTATAACATCAGCTATCTGTCAGTAAAAAAGTCCCGTCAAAATTGGTCCAGCTGTTTCGGAGATTAGCCGGAACAAACAGACAGACAGACATACAAAATTTGAAAACAATGTGTTTTTGTTATAAGTGCTCTATAATTAAATAGCTGTTATTTTGATATTACAAACAGGCACTTCAATTTTATTTATTTGTTTATTTATGTTTATTTGTATAGAATAGATTTGCTGGTTGAAAATAATTAATTTAAGACATCAGTTTTTGTGACTGGCTAGAGACTCTATTTAGTTTACACACAGCGTCCAATATGTTGATGACTTATTCATATCGTATGTTGCACAAACAGTATATCTAGACTGGATGTTCGTGTGACGCGGTTCCGTCAAATGGGGTGAATAGGAACGCGGGGGTGCATCGAGAAATTGTTTAGAGACCTTGTTGGCAACATAATATATTAATTCAACGTTAAAATCCCTTTCAAAGTTTTGTCCCAATTCACCCCTACGTTTCTATTCACCCCGTTGTACCCGGTATGTTTCTTATGAATGAAGTCCAGACCTTTTCCAGTTTGAACGATTCATTAAATTCCTAACTACCTCTTCTAATTCCACCTCTGGGAATATACGTTGTAAGTACCTAAAAGCATATCTCTGTCGTTTTAAAAAAGAGAACGGTACAATTATTTCTCAACTTTCCCATCGGAGAATTTAATCCAACTGAAAAAAATGTAACGACCTGACTTCCAAGGGGAATATAAAATTGGAAGATTCATCAATTCCCATCGATGAATAAAAAAAATCTACAATTCAAAGCGTGTTTTACAAATGCTTCTATATCGGGCTATGATGGGATGACTTAGAGGTTTTTTTGAGAGAAAATAGCAATCACAAATGACTTGAAAAAGGGAGAGTTAACCATCTCAAGTTATTTGATACCTCTCAAGAAAACCCAACCAAACCAAACTAATAATATAACCTATCGTCACTGACAGGACTATTGTTGTCAATAAGCCTGGCATACCGGTAGCTAGGACCCTGTTCCCGATGCCTGTGGGCTACTATTTTATATATTTTTTGTTAATAAAAATATTTGAACATGTAAATAATATGTTAGCAAAATGAATTAATGAAATTACATTATTATATTGATTTATAATAACTGGGTTTTCTTGGGAGGTGTCAAATGACTTGAGATGATTAAACTCACCTTTTTAGATTAAAATTATCAACTAATGTTGCCACAAAAGATTCAACTAAAAACCTAAATCGTACCAATCCCAAAAGAACGTCAATAGAAAAAGTTTGCCCTATCATTTGAAACTCTCAATCGTGAAGTGAAGAGCCTCACAAAAGTCAGGGCCCTTAAAAAGTGGCGCTGGGGTGTTGTAAACGAAGGGAGTTGAAACGAAGGGGGGGCTGTAGACGATGGCTCTATAAAGAGCAACACACTAAAAGTTTATAAGCCGTAAAGTGTAACTGTAAACTTACTGTATTTACAATTACATGATTTATGGATCGTTGAGTGTGATTTACAAATATGGCGTGTTTTTATTTTTGTTGATTTTACGTAATTTTGCATAATTATACACAACTGACTTTCTGTTCACAATGATGAAACATGTTAACACTGGTGGGAAGAATGAATTACGTAGTGAATCCATTAAAGCTGTGCCACAAAGTCCCGATGGAGGTCCAGGCCCAACGGCAAGCTAAGTCTGAACTTTTGCGAAGCCTTACGAAAGTTTGCTCTGAAAATACACCTTCTGGTTTAGAATAGAAGGAAAAATAAAAATCTGATGAAACTGGGAATGCATTAGAAAAGCCACGTACAGCGGTCTTTAGTTGTTTTCTTTTTATGCAGTTCTACGGACTCTTGTCAACTTCTATTTAAGATTAGTTGAGAGCTTTTGCCAATTAGTAAAGTCGTGTGTTTTTTGAAAAATAAGAGCCGCTTTACTGTACGAGTGGTAGAGGTTGACGCTTATAATGACTATGTTGGTCGAGGATCTAAACATCTTTTTAAGATAATAATACAAGCTTGATTAGCGAGACTTAATTGTACCAGTTTTTTGTATGCCGAAAATATTAATATTTTTATTTCGCACAAAAAAACTAGTGCTCCAATAAAACCACAAAATATTTCTACAAACAGACCAATAAAAAATACCCTTCATCCCCTATTCTCAATTAACAACTACCCTTAACCCTCACAAAATGAAACAATCGAAAAATACCTTTCTAATGGTCTTGCGATTGTGTCCCAATCGGGGACCAATAGTATTTTATTGGCGCCCAGCATGGGACCCGGTGTTGGGTGTACGAAACAAAAGGGGAGATGTATAGGGTCTAACTAACTGCTTGTAGTATCGCTAATTGGCAAATAATTGGCCCTTATAAGCTTCCCACTGGAGGGTAATAGATAGCGTAATTGTATTGGGTGTATTTATAAGTAGGGTGCTTTTGTTTGGAAGAATTAGGGAGGTTAGATTTTAACGACGACAAAATATAGAGGAAAATAGCTTCTGTCCTATGCAATGGTAGGTTGATCCTTGTATGGAATATACATTGAAATTTTTTATGTATTTTTTACACATTATTGAAAACGTTCGAGGCTTATATTTTTTCAGATTTCAATATCTGTAAGCTGTATTAATATTTTATTTTGGTAGTTGATTTTTCATATCGAAATTTAACAGACTTTTAGTGAAACATTGAAATAATAAAAAGATTTTTAAATGAAAGTCTTTGGGTACTGATGGCAAAAAAATAAAGAGAAAGAAAATATCAGGTATATAATACCGAAGTATCAATTTCGTGTTGGTTTTACCCAGCATATTTAAAAATTTTGCTGATCGAAATCATTACAAAGCTAAAAGGTTATACAAACGAAGACTCAGGTATAAATAATCCCAAAAACTCTTACAAAAGACAGATAAAAACTCATACAAAATCACACAAAGCCAGATCAGCTTGAAAAAATCAAAAGAAAAAGGGTCTTCCCCATAAAAATCATCAAGTGCAGACATGCAAATGATATCGTTCCCTAACGCGAGTACCTTTCAATGAACCGTTCGGGTCCCAATAAAAAGTACTTACGCACGATCGTAAGTCTCTACCAACGATCGGTAACTACTGAGGGGCAGTGTTGAGAAGCATTTTGAGGAAGCAATGTATGGCTACACATTCGATAGTGTATAACAGAAAAATAGCCGATTTTGAACGTTATAGACTAGAGTTTAAGGACGAAAGTTGAACGTATTAGTATAGTTACAGGAGTGTTTGAACAAGATCTTTTTATATCACTCTCTTTAAGACTACAGTAATGAGCCCCTTTTATTTCCAAAAGAAGTTTTAATTATGTTATAAAAAGATATTTTTTTCTTTTTTTCCTGCCAACTTTTCCTTAGATTGGCGAAATTTGTAACGTCTAAAATTAATTTTATGTCAGTGAATAAAGACGGGTCGTAAACTTCATTATCACTCTTTATTTTAAAGAGATAGACTGAGAAAATATTATGGGTAGGACCATATTATGGCTGACAGTATTGTTTTATGGCAAGTTTAAATAAGGTTGCGAGGAACCATAATTCCAAGTGATTTCATTTACAGAGTTATACTTCAACTTGCGTTTGCAGATCCTTACTCCAAACATTTATTACGCTAATATTGCAAATAATATATATATAAAATATGTGTTGCCACACATTGCCTGATGAGATGTAATGCAACACTTACAGTCTGGATGTTAATGACATAGAGTTAAGTAAGAGACTGTCATACAAGTACGTCGAGTAACTTCTTGACTACGAACCACACGCGTTTTGCCACAGCGACTGCAAAAAAAAACAACTGAAAGAAGTTGTTAGAACGTGCCACAAATCACCGAGAGGCAACTTGAAACAAGTGAAGCGCGTATGTGTCACTTGATGCAAGTCAGCGCAAGTCGTATCGCACGAGTACGTGGACCACGCCTAACAGTGACGACACGAATGTTCTCGAAAATACTTACTGTTACAACTGGTTATTGTGTTATCTAGTAGGTCCAATGACACCGCACGTGTAAGCATTATAATATCTTACACAAACACCCTAAACCTAATATTGATATATCAATATCTTTCGAGTACTCTAAGCATGTCCTAATTAGCTAATAAGGGAATCGGCTTAGCGTAATTGCAGTTGTAATTAGGAGTACATAGGTAATGATGGCGGAATCCTAGGCCGTCTAATCTGCTAATAATTGTCGGTGGCTGCAAATTGTAGGAATGCTTTGTTTGTGCCCTAATTAGAGTTAGTGTTGAGCTGTGACAGTCTAAAGCATTACTTATATTATGGAATTAGTCAGGGTAAATATTGATTAACTAATAACCGTTTCCAGTTTGTGAATTACTACTCTATCCTAGTATCTTCTAACATAACATCGCGCCGGATAGATGTTTATACTAATACACCCACTATTCACCAGTTATCTTTCAGTCTCAAGTAACTGGGGATAATGATATTGCACATGAACGCACAGGGTCCTAGTACCAAAGAGGATCTATTTATTAGATCGAATTGTATTTTATGATATGTGTTCTTAGTCTGTACAGAGTGATTCTCTTAAGTGGGGCAATATGAGGTAATCGATACCAGGAAACTAGCTATTTATTTATGAAAACAATTTGGAGTACTTTCCTACTACTACTTCCTTTGACCACAACTGTAAGTGTTGTGGTCAAAGGAAAGTAAATTGAGTTGATTGGTTTTTTTTATCTTTATTCCGGACTGCTATTTAGAAATAACACCCAATAACAACTGATCTGAACCGTCGCCCTGGGAATCGAACCGAGGTTGTAGCGCTTGGGACTCGACCAACGGGTCACTCAAAATAACAAAGTTTAAAAATACGTGGTGAAAGAGAAGGTATTACCACGTGTTCAGTAGGTAAGTACATCATTACGAATCTCCACATATTGACATTTAATCGGTAATTTAAAAAAAAACACTCTTAAACGTTTTCAATCATCACCTTGGATAATTCAGTCAGTTGCGGCAGAAAGCTAATTGTAAGTCTTGAAAATTAAAGCAAAACGATAGATAAACACGATTCAAAACTGAAATGCAACGCCATCAGATCTCATCTGCCAAGTTCGTCACCTCTCGGCAATGATCGGCGCGTCACGGACGAAATTAAACTGTCGGAAAAGCAATCGAGTTAATTGGAAGGGTGCAAACCGATCTAGTTTCCTGAGACTAAGACACTGATGGTGGTAATAAGATGAGAGTGGTATATAACTGGATCTGTGCTTACGGAGGCTTTTTGTTAATAGGCACTCATAGCGACTTCGAATTTTCTAAGTAATGTTATAAATACTATATACTGAAAATTTCGGGAATCAAGGAAGTGACTCAACATTACTATTTAAAAATGTATTTATTGCTTTTCGAAGTATTCTCCGCGAAATTTGACACATTTTTCCATACGATGGAACCAATTATTTTTTTTTTTTTTTTTTTTTTTATTACAAAATGGGCCTGCTCTTGACCTCCATCACGCCTGGTGGAAAGCGATGGATGAGGTCTATGATGAAACGAGCGTGCCCAGAAGATGCCTGTTCACTCTTGCTTTGAAGGCAGACGGGTTATATGTAGGAGGGAACACAGAAGCCGGCAGAGAGTTCCACACCTTGGCTGTGCGCATGATAAACGTGGAGGAGAAGCGCCGAGTGCGACTAGTCGGGATATCAACCAAGTGTGGATGGTACGCCGCAGTACGTCTGCTAGTCCGGTGGTAAAAGGGTGATGGTGGAATCAGATCGTGGAGCTCCTGTGCACACTCTCCGAAGTACAGTCTATAGAAGACCGACAAGCAGGCGACATTACGCCTATGAGCTAGGCTGTGAAGCGAAGCTATCAAAGTCTCGTCGCCTATGAGTCTTTTAGCTCTGCGTTCCACCGAATCAAGTGCAGCGAGCTGGTATTTTGCTGAACCATCCCACAAGTGACTGCAATACTCCATACAGGAACGGACCTGTGCTTTATATAAACTTAAAAGCTGTCCAGATGTGAAGTATCGCCTCACCTTATTCAGGATGCCCAGTTTCTTAGCTGCGGTCTGAGCTTTCGACTCGATGGTTGAGCCGAAGTTGAGATCCGATGTCAACTCCATGCCCAAAAGCTGTAGGCGGTCGGTGAGTGGTACAACTGTACCTCGGAAAGCTGGAGACAACTGGAACTGGCTCTTTTTAGCCGTAAAAAGACATGCCTGTGTTTTCAGAGCATTGAATCTGACCAGATTGTCGTCGCCCCACTTGGAAACGAGATTTAGGGTCAGATTCATTCGCTCCACCATGGCCTCTCTATGAGTAGCAGTTTCCTCTCTGCTGGCTCTTGCACTGGACAGGTATCTTTCCGCGACTGTGCTGTCATCAGCGTACCCGATTGCACCAAGCTGTAGCAGGTCGTTGATGTGTAGCAGAAATAAAGTTGCGGAAAGAACAGACCCCTGAGGAACACCGGCATCAATGGCCTTATGATCCGAAGAGCAGCCATCTATGACCACTCTGATCGAACGGCCACTCAGGAAGTCGGAAATCCAGTTGCAAAAGTCAGCAGAGATGCCAAATGCAGGAAGCTTAGCCAACAGACTAGCGTGCCAGACCCTGTCAAAGGCCTTTGAGATATCAAGCGATACAGCAAGGGCTTCGCCGTGTTTCTCAATGGCCTCGCCCCAGTAATGCGTAACATACACAAGAAGATCCCCAGTTGAACGACCACGACGGAAGCCGTACTGGTGGTCACTGAGGAGCTCATTGTCTTCGAGGTATGTTAGCAGCTTATTGTTCAGTACCCTTTCCATCACTTTGCACAGTATGGAGGTTATGGCGATTGGTCTATAGTCAGCAGGATCGGCACGGTTACCCTTTTTGGGCACTGGCTGCACATTAGCAAGCTTCCAGGACTCCGGCACCACTCCGGTTTTTAGAGAAAGGCGAAACAAGCGCGTCAAGACAGGAGATAACTCAGGAGCACAGCTCTTCAGGACTCTTGCAGGTATTCCGTCAGGTCCGCTGGCTTTATTCACGTCTAGATTGCATAGGGCCTTACGGACCTCTTTTATGTGGATTGAGATCACCGGCATTTCGGAGCCACAGTGAGATATGTTAGGTGGTATGTTTGAGGCCGTGTCTAGGCGTGAATTTTCGGCAAAGATGGAGGCAAATAGATTTGCCTTCTCTAGAGCCAGCAACCATGATTCATTATTGAAGCAACCATTCCATTCGGAAGTTGGGGTCTCCAAAATGGCCGTTTTGTAGGCGTCCACAGCTTCTTCAGGTGATGAAAATCTCTCTACCATTCCGCATTAATCGTTCTTTGTCCCTCAAGAGGAATAGTCGCAACATGGCCGGTTTTGGAGACAAACGTGGCCACCATTTTTTTGTAACACTCCGTGAACGAACAATTTTTGTTGGCTTTAACTCATTTTCGAACACCCAAACTCGTGACTGGTTTTTTGTTTCGGGTTCGTACGCGTATATCCAGGATTCGTCACCTGATACGATTTGATTTGAGGATCCTGCGTGGAATCTTTCGAGAGTTCTGACGCACCAAGTAACGCGAGCCGCGTTTTGCTCTTCACAGAGAGAATGCGGTATCCATCGGAAAAACAACTTTTTTACACCTAATTGTTCATGCAAGATTATTTGTATTTGACTCATGCCAATGTCTAAAGTTGCCTGAATTTCGCGGTATGTCACATGTCGATCTTCCTGAATCAGCTTACGCACAGCATCAACGTTTTCTTGGGTGACTGCAGTTTTTGGACGACCTTGACGGGGATCATCACTGAGCTTGACACGTCCACGTTGAAATTCAGCAAACCAGCGGTAAATGGTGGTTTTGGATGGGGCTTCATCACCAAATGCAGAAATCATCCGATGAACACACTGTTTTTGTGTTATACCACTTCAAAAGTCATAATAAATCATCGCTCTTGAATTTTCTCGAGTCAATTCCATTTTCTCAACGACGAAACAAGTTTGGCAAAGCCTTGTGACAAGACCGAGAATCTTTTTTTTAAATAAATAAATGGTATTCGATTTTTAAAACCAAGGAGTTTTCAATGAAAAAGATTTTAATATGACAGGAACAGTGGAAATATTCCATTCCCGATACTTTTAGTGCAGCCTGTGTATTAAACAGTTAAGATGACGCACATGGAACTGCATTAATCTTTTATTTTTTTCAAAACAACTGCAAGTAATTTCTGGCAGGATGAGTGATGCTTAGTTTATCCTCTACATAAAAATACCTCATGCACCCAACAACGAAATATACATTTTGTTTTCTATTCTTTGTTATCTGCTTAATGGTAACGGCCCCAAATTACAAGCAGGTACTTCGCTTTGTATAATTTATTTCATCACTACTGCTCTCAAAAAGCTGAAGAACCCGGCAAGTCCGAGCCAAAAGACATGGTGACCTCCTCCAATCCAACAGTCCACTCCTGTTTACAGAAATACGGTCTATGACCTAACTGTAGGAACATTATAGGCTCAATCAATGCTGACGGCCACCATAAACACGGTCTAAATGCAAGAGGAGCATTCAAACATAAGTAATGATGATACAACCATTATCATAGTAATTGACGCATCATTCACGCTATTCCTACCATCACAAACAAAGCCATTTATCGAATCTATCGATTCATTAACTCGACATCAATCAAGGTCTTGTAATCAATAGCGATAGGAGACAGCCCAACCACTAGATAGTAAGACAGAAAAAGGTCCACAATTATTTACATTGAAGACAAATACATTTAATACGAGTACTTTAGAAAGGTTCCCAAAATAAATGTAAAACAGAAAAATAGTAATCCCACGTCTGATCGCAGTCATGCAAAATGTCATAAATTGCCAAGTTTGGCAAGAAACAGTTAGCTTTTGCAAATAGATAACTTCGATGCTAGTCCTCCACTTTTCTCTCCAGTTGGAAATCCTCAATGGATGTCCTTCGGCCTGGGGAGATTGGAGGGGTCTGTGAGACTCATACTGAGGGTGACAGTGGGATCTCTACAACATACCCGTATGAACAATAATAGAAAGAAAGGAAGTATTCGAACATTTACATTATGAAAACTGACTGACTTTCGAGTTAGCCCTCGGGTAACACACAGGCTCCGTTTAAAACAGATCTTCTGCACCAACTTTGTTGTCACCCGTAAAGATAGGGGTACAGGCTAATAGGCTCTCATAGCCATCGTCTCCTGCGTCTCACGAATCTACCCATCAATCTGATCGGGTTGTAGGAGATCGCTTGAGTACTGCTATTCATTTGAATATGGGCTACGGTGTAGAAGCTAAATCGTTAAGTGTACTAACGTAAAAGAGGTAAAGAAATAGTAAATTCTGTTATTTATGGATTGTATGAAAGATGATTTGGCTAGCAAAGAGATGAGTACTCTTAAGCCAGATAAAAGAGATGTACGTATGGAAGGAGTAGGATGCTACGCTGGCTGCAAATCATTTCGTGACAACCACTAAGCTGTGCTTACAGCACTAAACATCAACGTAATAGTCGAATACGGTGAACACAGCATGAGTATGACATTTCTTAAAAGATATCGTTTACAGAGTTAGAACAAGTTTAACAGACGCAAATGTGTGCGTGTGTGTGTGTGTGTACATACATATGTACATGTCATGTCATCGGGGTCCCTATGATTGCTCACCTCTCCCAAATACAATATCTATTTTGCAGCTGTTTCTTCTAAAAAGCATGATATTTAAAAGTTATCAATGGCAATGAAACGTCGGAAATATCATCCATTGAAAATAACTTATAAAATGGCGAATGACTTTGAAATCAGCACAATGTGAGTTCTCAGAAAATATCTTTCTTAAGTCAACCGTCCATTCAGGTCAAATTCAATTTTAAAGATATGAAGGTAGAGTTGAATTTTCATTGTTGTAATCGAAAGCTACATTATGCTGTAATATTCTTTTGGAATAACAGACAGTGTTTGCTGAAGGGGAGATTGGGCACCGGAGTCGGTGATACCGTATCAATTACAGTTATTAATTTTGCATTTCATCCCGGTCCGTTGTTCCCTCGCTTCCTCGAAATAATAACAATTATTATTTCTCGGAACTCTATAATGTGTTGTGGTTGTTTTGGAGGTCATGTTTAAATATGAGTTAACTATTTAACAATTTTGAATGAAAAGATAACGTCTAAAATAAAATAAGATATAAAATAAAGTAAGGACCAAATTGATTTGGGCCTTATGGGTTGAAACTTGGCAAAAGGTGTACCTAGTGATTTCAGTAAGTGAACAACACCAATAAGTTAGAAATTATTATATGTATTACTAGCTGATGCCCGCGGCTTCGCCCGCGTGGATGTCGGTTATCGCTATCAAAAGTAATCATGAAATTTTGATCCCGTTCCCGCAACCCATGGAAACCTATTCCAGGGATAAAATGTAGCCTATGTCTTATTCCAGGCTATAATCTATCCCTGTACCAAATTTCAGCCAATTTTCGGCTGTTTAAAATGGATATAGTGTGTTATCCTTAAGAGATAGACATATGCTATTGGGTACTTTTCTGTAGGCCTAAGATATTACATTTTGTTACATCTCAAAGGGTTTAGGCAGCGTTTTCGTTGAAAGCTCCCAGACGGCTTATTTTTTTTCCGACACATCCAACAAATATCATTATATTTTAGCCAATCCATACAAACACACTCTAGAGAAAAAGTCTATCCATTGGTGAAAACAGCATGAAAATCGGTGCAGTAGTTTTTGAGTTTATCGCGAACAGACAGACAGACGCGGTGGAGGACTTTTTATAATATCGAGTGATCACAACATGACATCATACCTGTGTACCCGAAGGGTTAGGTAGAGGAGTGGGTGTCACTCTCAGTTCACCAGTTATGTTTAAGTCCCACATAATAAGGGGCGAGCGAATTGCCACCAATGGGACACAAAACTAAATCTTTGGGCTACTAAAACCCAATATCAGTTTCCTCGACCCGGGAATCGAACCTAGAACATCATGCTTATCAGTAGCGCATGCGACTACCAGATTAACAAGGCAGACACAACACCAAATTACCTTCAAATCTTACATAATTACATTATTCCACGACAAGATATTAATAAAAAACATGTCACGCCTTATAAGACAAGAAAAAACCCCGATTTTGTGGCTGAGCACGTCTGCCAGGCAGGCGGCCATTTTTCATGAAACAAATGAGCTGCGAAAATGTGTGAACGAGGAATCAGGCTCATACCGCCAATCGATCGCTTGGAATATTTACGGGAATGTGATTTGCGATGTAAATGTTTACGATTTATTTGTATTAATATTTCTGGAATTTATGATAAAACATTTAAATACAAAATGGGAAATAATAAAGCTTCCGAAAAACAAATTAACTTCCAACGATCTGTAGTTGACTGTAATGCTAACCCTAGTTAAAAAGAATTACCGGGAAATAAATAAAAATTTAACCGACAAAAAATGTTATATTTAACAAATAAACATGAGCTTACTCAAATTACAATTAACAAAAAGACAATAAAAAAAAAATAATAAAAAAAAAAAAACCAAACTTCCAAAAAAAAAATACTAAGTTTCCGAAAAAAATACTAAGTTTCCAAAAACATGTTCTGCTAAAATAATCGTATTCTTAAGCTCTATAACCCAGGATGCAAGAGCGAGCGAAGCGAACCCAGGATGCAAGAGCGAGCGAAGCGAGCTCGGGACTTAGGGCACCCCGACTCCGGACAGGTTAGGTTCGAAGAGGATGGCGGGGTCTTGAGAGCGAGCCAAGCGTGCGAACTAAAACCCCGCCGTCCCCTTCGAGTTAGATTACTTTATACCCTGTAGATAGAAATAGGAGCCCTTTTCTGTCTGCAGCTAAGTCGACTACGCCTTATTACAACATTTGGATATTTATCTTAAGGTTGATTTTATTCCTGTTTTGTTTATTTTATAAATTAATTCTAAATTGATAACAGGTGAAGTACGATGAAAATGACTAACGGTAGTTTTCGGTAAAACGCAATTTAAGCTGGGGAAAAAATATTACGTGAAATGGTCGTTACAAATGCTGTATTGATTTTCTGAATTTTCAGTATTTTATTCGGTAGTTTATTTGTCCTTTAGCTGTTGGAAAATTAGTATATATAGCAGTAAGTTTCATACTTTGAGTATATACAGCTCATTTTTTTTTAGGAGCTTTTATTACTACCCATACAAAACGAAGCCTGATGAGCATAGTGAGTATCAAACCCCGCTCAGATTCACACTTGGCAGTTTGTTAATGACCATTGTAAATAAGACCACCGGTAATTACTCAAATAAACCTTTAGTCTACACGATTGAGTAAAAACGTTATCTCATAGAAACGAATAACAATCAAGGATAAACCAGCTCTAGTAGTATTTTAGACTAAACAGTTTACAGTCGAGATTTCCTACAAGTTGGACAAGGATATTAAATTAGATGCACTAAAAATCTTTCTAGGTTTGAAAGCTACTTCTGCTGTAAAGTTCTCTATACAATTAAGAGGAACCTCTTACCTGTTTTTTATTTATTAAAAGTGCAGCAGCATTTCTTTGTCCTTGGATTGCGATCATCTCAATCATCTTTATCATCTTCTAGTAATCCTTCCATTGTTCCTTTGAGCTCCTCCCCTTAGACAACCAAAACAATCTATGTGTTTGTTTATAAAACCGCTTTTCGTATCGTTCTATTTGACTATTGAGATGGTCTCAACAGCACATTAGGTTTTAACTCACTTTCATCATTGAAAGAATGTATTCCAGTATGTTTATCTATATAATGCAACAACATTGGACTTCAGTCATCTTCAGCCTGCCTTTTCCCAACTTTATTAGGGTCGGCTTCCAGTCTAACCGGAAGCAATCGAATACCAGTATTTTACATGGAACGACTGCCTAGATCTGAACTCAACAACCTAGTTAGTACTGGGTAATACGGTACCCTTTGGAAAATTGAACTTGAATACTGTAAAGAAAATCTGTATGTTACGTCAAGCACTGAAAACATCGTAAGTAATAAATAAATACGCAACACCCAATCATTATCCAATTGACCAGAATGTCCAATGATAAGACAATTAGTACCACAATGATATGTGAAGCTAACGAGGTGTGCTAATGGCTATTTGGTCGATGCCCAGTCGTTGAGAGCCAGATGTTTTGTACTCAGGCGGTTTTTATGAATGTCTTGGTGGATATCAGGTTATTGGGGAAACATTTATGATAAATTATGATTATTTGAGATTATTCAAATACAGTCTTTTATAACAGTTTAGTTTATTAGCCGTAGGTACCGGTGACATTTGTGATCTTGAGTAGAGACCGCGAATCGACCAGGTTGGGAAATTCTCAGGCTTGGTGGAACGACAATCTCCGCAGAGTAGTGGGCAGCAGCTGGAAGAGAGCCACAGAGAATCTAGTAGAACGGGAAATCGGAAAAATTTAAGACTCCACTGCAAAACTCCGTTAATTTTTCGACAACGGGAAATCGCGGAAGTCTTTGTTGTTACCAAATTAGGCTGAAAGGTTCTTTCAAAAAAATATAAGAAAAAAATTATCATCTATGTACCTTCACCTATCCAACGAAATCAAAACCTAGACAACGTGTCATTCTATCGGCGATAACGATGACAGAAAAGTTAAAAAGTTAGGGTTGACATTAAACTGATCATCAACACCCAAAAGTACATAATTATAAGTCAATCCTGTTGTAAGATGTTGTTTAAATACGACAATGATTTGCCTCAGCCCTCCTGGAGGAGAGACTAGGCACTCATATTAAAAGAAGAGCCTATAACAATATTCAACAGAAACCTTTATGAAAACTCCAGCAGCTACATCTCGTATCCCAAATTAATACAATCGGTTGTTAAGCGGTTGCTCTCAGCCAGAAGCAATTACAACGAGTCGCTGATTCGAAAAGTTTCTCAATGTAATTTTGTTACCCGTTTGCAGCCTAACCGGGTTTTAAAAGCGGTTAGTATGTGTTTAAAGGTTTGAATACGGGTTTAGTTAGTTCAGTGTTTTGTTGTGATTTCATTGTGAGTAGTTTAATTTAGTTTTCGGTGTCACGCAGTCACGTTTGTTCTTGTGAACTTTGATTGGGGAAGTGGGGATAGCCTCTTTAAGCACTTCCGTACGGACGCAATTTTTTATATCATGCATATTAGCCGAGCTATCACAATGTTTGCGGACGAAATCGCGAGCGCAGTGCTAGTTCTATTATATGACAAACCCTCCAAGTCGACGTGTCAATATGAAGATGCTTTCGCTGCCCTATGAACATAAATCAGCAATACCAAAACCATTTCTGGTGCATTATTATATACCATCCTGGAGATAACGCTAAAATGTATTTACCCTGTCGTCGCTGTTTTCCCAACTGGAAAACGTGTACCCTGTTTGATGGCAGAAATTGTGAAGGTGGTACTACTATTTCTATGCGTGGCCAAAATCAGACTGCCACCGTTTATTCTTTTTCGAAACATTATTTTTATAAATAAAAAATATTAACTAACAACCTTTTTTTTCAACGGTATTTGAGCGTCAAAATTTCCGTGTATCACTATAGCTACTAATATAAGGCCCTGATATGAAGAGCCTCAATTACAAAGAACTTTCCGAAATTTCCCTCGAACGAGTATCTCTACCTGAGACATCAATCGATCTCCACAATCATTTGAATACGCACCCTCAAATCACACGGACTCACCAACCTATTCTATGTATACATAGATATCAGAACCAAATCGTTGACAATCTAACTCCAATATCAGAGGCAGAATAATCGACTAACCACAGTTGCCAATGGTATAGTTTGTACTACAGAGATGTGGGGGCTTGGGGGTCAATCAGTAGAATATGCAAGAGGGTGGTAAACCATAATCGAATAGAACATGAGGGGTATGGGAATGACGTGATGTGATGTGTTCGTCAGTATGGGAGATGAACAATGTGTTAACATTTTAACAGAAGCATACATTTTTGTAGCATACGTTAATTGAACATTCTTAATGGTATAAATAATTAAATACGTACATAAAAATGAACATAACTAGTGATGCAGCATAAAATATGAAACATTAAAGAGTGAAAAGTACATGCAGTACTTAGTCCCGAAAAAAAATATTCATCAACAACATTACGTCTGAAAGATTCGCCGTTACGTACGTATATGTATTGTACGGTGTAGTGGGCAGACTCCTTTAAACTACTTAATTGCCAAGCTGTGGTTGGATCTATGTGGTGTACTAAATGCCCACGGTGTTGAATGGTTGTCTGTACATATGTAGATCTAAAACAATAGCAGTAGCAAAAGTTTACTATATATTTGTCTCTAAAGAAATTCTCAACAAACAGCGAGCCTGGAATTCTATCTGGATAGTAGCTCTAGATTAGAGCAGTGAAAGTCATGTGTTAGCGATCCCCACTCGTTGTAGGTCGTGGAACCATACCCATAAGGTACTTTACTTCGTAAAATTTCTTTCATCATATCTGCTTTCAAAACGGTGAAGTAAAATATCATGAGGTAACCGGCCTGCCATTCAACATACCTGATTATGATTTTGCTAATAGCGCCATGCAAGCCTTATCATAACTTAACTGGCAAAATTTAGCTGTTTGCAGTCATCTGACTACCCTTTTCGAGATTACAGGTGTGATATAATACTGTAGACTAATTGATACACCCAACAGACAATTTCTCAACAATATCTCCCCACCTCAAAATTTATTAGCACCCTCGCAAAATTATTCTAAATTTTTCACTTCGCTCCTAAAATGATTAGCTCCGGGAGCGTATTAACAAACTACAACAAGTTTCAATTCTCCCCTCCGCTGGGAACGGCGGGTAAACTGTTACCTTTTCAGGGGTAAAGTTGGAGGAAAACTCTGTTAATATTAAGCAGGTACTGTGATAGATTATGCACCTGTGGTGGGCTGTTATGGATGGTGTCTAGGGTTGAGGGTGGTTAGAATTTGTACTGGAATGTGTGCTGATCCGAAATCTGTTTGACTTTAAGACAAAGATGTTCTAACCAGATTTGAAGTCAGGAATGTAAAGTTAGGAATAGTATTTTGTTAAACAAATTGACTACTAACTAAAATGATCCATATTCAAATGACAAGTTATATTTCGGCAGGAACTAACTATCGATATTTTTCACACATACACATAGAATAGAATAGAATAATATTTATTTGCTTAAAAACATGGTATAAATGATGCAAAGATGGTAAAATACAAAATAAAAACAAGAGCGTACATGTTTTTGCTTAACAGGGATAAGCGTACAAAATTTAACATTTGTTGTCAAAGAAGTCTTTGACACTATAAAAACTATGACTACACAACCATTCATGCAATTTATTTTTAAATGAACTTACATGTCTTGAGACTACTTGGTATTTTATTATATATCCGCACACACATAGATATAACTTTTATTATTTTTAGCTAGTCTTGGAAGGATATCCAGAACTAGCTTATGGGGTTCTCGTCGGTTACGAGGATATAAATCATCAGCATTAAAAAACAATTCTACAATACATCAGCAAGTACTAATAAATGGTGTCAATTCAATGGATTTTAAAGTAAGTATGTTGCATGCGTCATGTTCGTGAACGTGTGCTGTCAGTTGCGACTGGTCATCTCTTAGCTGCCACGGTTTCTTTTTACTGCTTTGTTTTTAAATAATTGATAGAATCTTTTACTCTGGACGCTCTTAGCACGTCTTTCTACATCGTTCTCACATAATCATATGTATAATCTCAACATGAATGATGTAACCAAGATCATGTAACAATATTTTGATTAAAATGAGTGTCCATGGAGTTTCTTGCCCATTCTTCTCCATAGAGATCTATCATCTACGCTTTGGAATGAGAACTACAGTACTTTCCAAGTTATTATGCCTTGTGTCTGTGACTGTGCTTCGCCTTCTTTGTTTTTCTGACATTCAAAACTGCCTGTTTTGGTCTAATTGAAATAAATGCTTTGAGTTTGAGTGTTATAGGAGCAGTGGACAGACGTTGTAACGGACCGCGCTAATGAAAGCATATCCTATTACAGTACATTTTTTTTTTTTTTTGGAGGGTGTGAAATCATCATTAATGACCCCTCCCGCTCTGGACGGAGCGGAAAGGAGTGTCCGACTCTTACTGACTAAAAACCACCCATGTTCCTTCTTTGGCCCTTTATGTTCCAGGGCCGCGGTATCTCTTTCGAACAGTCGCGCAGCCCTGGCAGGCATCGGCCTTTGCGGGCCCCTCCCGTTTGCTGACATCTCTTTGAGGCGCGCGTGGAACACGAACGCGCCGTCGACACGGCCTGCCCGTCGTCATACGACGGACAGACGGCGAGCTAGCCCATTACTCACCGTCCACAGGCCCGCGCCTACGGTGGCCGAGAGCCATCACAGCGTGGCCCCCATCCTATAACAGTACATAATGATGACTTCCACTAACCCGCACTATGCCCACATGATATAACGGCTCACTCTCTCTTACAGAGAGGAGGCCTGTAACCCAGCAGTGTACATATTAAAGAATGATAATGCTGAGGTGGAAACGCGCTTTCAACGCGCTTAACACGAAAAGTGCCGATATAAACGTCGCATAGGTCGTAAAATACATCGCTACTACACATAAACTGTTAAAAATCCGACCAAGTTTCACGAAAAACAAATTAACGTTGCTTGAATGAAATTCTCTGCATGCTTGACTTTAAGTAAACGCTGTTACATATTATATTAAGCTCCATTTAAACTCATAAAAGTGGAGATTTTTGAGATTTTTGATGATAGAGAATTTTACGTCATATGAACATCGTCGCAAGTTTTGGCGGTTCTGTGTTAGGGCTATCCAGTTTCTTCCGGCCACTTTAGTGAGATCGTCTTTATGCCATCAACCGCGCACAATACCAGACTCCGTGGCTGCTAATGAGAAATTTTTGATGGAAAACCCATTAACACTGCCTGACCTGGGAATCGAACCTAAGTACTCATGCTTAACAGTCCCGTTTGCGTCCCCTATACCAACGACTAATATTAGTAGATAGTATGAGCATCGTTAGTCTTTCACGTTCCCACTGCTGGGACACAGGCATCCTCTCCGGGAATGGGAGGGGGTCGTAATCCACCACACAACGTAGTGCGGATCGGTGGATGTCCTGACATCTTCTCTTCGAATTTTTGATATAGGATATGCCTGTTTTCGTGCGATTTTTTCTTCACGGTTTTCAAAACATCATCTGACTAGCCTTTTCCCAACTATAGTGGGGTTGGTTTCCAGTCTTACCGGATTCAGCCGAATACCAGTATTTCACATGGAACGACTGCCTATCTGACCTCTATAACCCAGTTAGTACTGGGTAATACGGTACCCCTTGGTAAGACTGGTTGTCAGACTTTCGGGCCACTAACTACCTGTAACGACTGACAAAGATCTATAAATGACACCCGGGACCAACGGCTTAACATGCTTGCCGAGGTACGGAGAAAACTCGGTATCTAATGGGTGTGGGATCACCCATCCACGAACCAACCTAGGCAAGCGCGGCTTAACCACCGACGGATCGATCCGAGTGGCTGTAATTATTTAGCCACGAGTTCCTCCACGAGTTTTCAGAACAGTGGTGATGAAATAAATTTCAATAAGGTCAGTGCCTCTCTGGGTACGAACCAACCATCGAAAACTTTTTAATCGTGGCCGATGCTGTAGGGTCACGACTACTCCATGCAATACTTACATAAGTATCATCCTATCCAGAAACATCCAACTCAGAAACTGATCCTTCCATAACAATAACAATGAGCAAACCCAATAAGAACTGACTTACTAAGTAACATCTAATTTGATATCGGAAACAATTCCCAACAGTTTCTCCGAACATATTCACCGAGTTGTTCCGAAGTGTACAAGTAACTCTATATGTGAGTGTACTCGAAGTTTACGTATTACTGAGCGGTGTGTTAGCTGGCTCGCTATCATCACGCCATCTGTTGTGTGTTGTCGGAACTTTGATACATTGAATATTAATGTTGGGGAACATTGTTAGACTGATTTGTCTTATGCTAAATTGTCAGGAAAGTTAGAATGAAGAGATGAGAATTTGATACAGAGAAGGTAATGAAATTTGATTGTTTTGTTTTACTGGATATTATTGTTATAGCTAAACAGAAGCAAGTCTATCACAAAGAAATTATAGACGTAAGTAGATAAAAGCATACACTAAAGCATAGTGCTATCAAAGGGTATAAGATCTGCATTAGACAGCATTCAGGTGAAAAATTGCTCCTAGACAGACAAAATTGTGATATCCGACTGCAGTCGATTAGACCGGTAGCTGACCCCAACTATAGCTGGGAAAAGCCTAGGCAGATGATTAATCTGGTAAAATGTTTAAACTATGAATAATAGATGAATGGGTGAAAGTAACATTTTCAAAGCATTACCAAAACATATAACAATGTAGCTAAAAGCAAAATCACCACCTAACCTATAAAAGAAGAAATAAAAAATCAAGGATAGGTACATACATTAAAAAAGTTTTCAACAAAATCGATGTTCCCCTAAACGCCTCTTTATAATACAGAAGAAAAAAACTTGTTCGACATTTTGTCAACGGTAATTGTTCGAGATTCGCTTCCGATAAGACTCGAATGTTCGAGAATAATGTAGAACAAGTTGAGAGTCGAAAGTGAACCGAATAAGTTTGTTTAGGTGACACTTAACAGATGTAGTGGTTTTGAACTTTAAGCTTATGAGTGTAACACGTTTTCACTTTATGGCTACTTGTTGTATCAAGTTAAACAACTTAATAGTCGTTAACTCTTAGATTGTACTTTTCTTTAACATTTTGTGGGACGTTTTTCTTGAGCATTGAAAATCAGCAGCACACAATAGTGACCAATTTAAGGAATGAAGGGACGGCTTTGCCTAGCAGTGGGACAGTTATCTATGGTCTACCAAAAATAATATTTTGTGAGTGTAGGTCGTTCGATCCTTCTAACTCTGGCTGTATATCGTATACTAAGACCGGTAAATCCTAAAAGTTGTTAAGTGGCCGCTAGGTAGACCAACAGCCTGGTAAGGGGCACGAGAATCCAAAAATACGGGCATTACCAGACCGGACGCGGTCTGAGTCTGACTCCTATATAAACTCGAACCACGCGTCAAGCTGACGTTGACTGGCTGCAGTTGAATACCAGTATTTTGCCATGGAACAGTTGCCTATCTGATCACCACAGCCTAGGCTAGCAACTGGATAAAAGGTGACAGCATGGCAGACATTCGGGTTTCTGTGTACCCATAACGAATATCAACGATATATGAATGACACCAACAAGATGGCCTCGGTATGTAATAAGCAGTCATCCATCCACAGACCAACCCCCGCAACTGTTGCTTAACTTAAAGATCGATCCGCGACTATTATTACCTACCCTACCCTTGACAACAGCAAGAAGTATTATTCAAGAAACACTGAAACCCAACCCAAATTCACTTACAAAACTAACCACCGAAAACCAGATCCTCTTACGAAAGAAAAAGATAGTAATAAAGTTCCCAACAAAACTATACTAAAACAATTCCTAGATTATAACCAGAACGATAAGACTTCTCTCGTACCTTTCTCAGGGTAATTTATGGGAACAGATAAAATAACATAAGGTACGGTGGCTTATAAAAATGATAGTATTCTGATCAAGAATGGGGGAAGAAATGGTTTGCATTTACCTTGAGGTGCTAGATGAGATAATGGTAAAGGTGATGATTTTGAATGGTATTTCAATATTTTAGTTATAGTTGATTTAATCTGATTTTTCCGTCGTCTGTCTTGGTATAGACATGGAGATGAGGGGGCAACAGATATGGACTAAACGAGTGATACATGTTGATGAATGGAGAGGCAGAGGACGACCAAAGAAAAGATGGATGGATTGTGTCAGAAATGATATGAAGGAAAAGGGAGTAAATGATAGCGTGACGCTTGGCAGGGGAGAATGGAAGAAAAAAACGTAGCGCTACGACTCCAAGAAACATGGAACAAGGGCAGGGAGATGTTGATGGTTTGGTCAAGTTTTCATGGTTCCGTACCCGATGGGTAACCAATGGGACCCGATTACTCGATTAGCCTCCGCTGTCCGTCCGTTCGTCCGCTGTCAGCTGGCTGTATCTCATAATCCGTAATAGGTAGACGACAAATTGAAATGATCATTGCTGTTCATGTCCATGCTGGTTTCCTGACGATGTTTCCTTGTTGTGAGAGCAGTGATGATGAAATAAATTACACAAAGTTATGTGGCTGTCTGGGATCGAACTCACGACCTTAAAATTAATATGTAAGCCGGGCCGTTATCACAACACCACTGTAGCTCCTTGCAGCTTAAACACAACATAATATCACGCCTCTATTCCCCGAAGGGTTAGGCAGAGATACACCTAATAGTACACCCACATTTCGCCAGCTATGTTTAAGTCACGTGTAATAGGGGGCGAGCCTATTGTTAACAACCGGGCACTAATCCAGACTCCGTGGCTGCTACTGAGAAATTCCTAATGGAAAAACTCTGTAACACTGCCCGACCTGGCAATCGAACCCAGGACTTCATGCTCAACAGTTGCGCTTGCGACCACTAGACCAAAGAGGTAGTCCGAGGAACGAAGGTCATTTAGAAATAACAAACAAAAAATACTTAACCCAATTAGGTATTCCCCTATTCAAATACTATATATAATAAATGCATTCATAAAATCCTTTTATAAAGCAACCTTTTGATATAAATTGCAATAGCAACTTCCTGCCAACTCTCAAAGGGCGAAGCGTGATTGATTTGACGGCCAATCGATCGTCAACATAATAGTTAAGTGCAGAAGGTCCATTTTCGGCTGTGATCAATCTTATGTTTTGTTGTTGATTAGAAAAGTTCTTTATTCTATGCAATGGGTATATCCATGCTGGTTAATATACATATTATGTGCATAAAACCAAAGGGGCTTGACAAGGGGCAACGCTTTCAAAGCATGTTGTATTTCTACAACGACTTGAAAGGATTATCAGAAGTGTTTCAGTAGCTTATGTCGATTCTATACCCTTTTTTGACGTTTTTCGACTGCAATCCTTGGTATTGATAAACCGGCCAAGTGCGAGTCGGACTCGCACCTTTATTTTATTGTTATAAACATTCCGTGAAAATTTGAACGGTCTACCTATTACGGATCATGAGACAGACAGACGGACGGACAGCGGAGACTTAGTAATAGGGTCCCGTTGGTTACCTTTCGGGTACGGAACTCTAGAAATGAAATAAAAAAAGCTTACAACGAAAATTAAGAAGAAAAAAAATGAAATGATTCTGTTATTTGTAAAATTTCACTATACTCATGAATCTACATAATAGTTCCACCACTCCCAACATATTCCTCTATGCCTACTCGCTATGTTTACTCATTAACTGGTATTTCAAAATCCTGAGCTCTCCTTTTGGTGCCAATGCAATTTATAATTCCTGATACCAATATTCCAGCCCTTACATTACAAAGTGGAACTTCTATAGCCCACTTTGGGTTGTATCTTGTTAACATTTTCTTTTTTTATTAAATGCTGTTCAGGCCACTTTCTTCAGCACAAAGAAGAGATTAAATTCCGAGGCGCTGGCCTGTATTGTTATATTGATTAAAAAGTAACGCGCCTTCGATAGAGGGGTCAAGCAAGTTTGAACTTTTCAAGTGGAGTTTAAAGTGCACTTCAGTACTGCAATTTGAAGGCGTGATTTTTTTTAAAGCTGTTGAATGAAGTATCTTTGAGAATTGATAGAAGTGTATAATTGTGCAGACAAGTGAAGCTATATACAAATTCGTTTCATGTAAAATATTATTATTCTCATAAAAGTACGATGACAACGGCTCTTATTTCTGATTCTCTTAGGTGATAAGTAACTTAAAATCATTCTCATCTTAAACAGAGTGTATCAGAAAATTGTGGTCAAGTTTAATAATAGGGTGTGGCACAAGACCATCAAACTGAGAAATCATCGAAATAGACTTTTCTGTGCTAGTGGAGCATCGTATTAATATTCGTTAGTGTAATTTTAAAAGTTTAGGGATTTTATTTTTGAGGTTTACACAAACCTGATGATTCGTAAAAAGTTACGCAGTTCTTGATAAGGTTATAATAATGTCTCGGTATCGATAGTCACAATAATCAGTAATGTCTTTAAAAACTCGGTCGGTTTTATTTTTTGCAAAAAAGTTTTTTTATTTTTTTATTATTAGTTGCAATATTCGTAGTAGAAATATTTTTCATCATCAGACCTGTAATGGCACTTGTAACCCAGATGGGTGCAAAGTTTAGATCAATATACATGAATTAAGTCCAAACGCAAGGTAGCTACTGTAAACAGTTGAGGAGTTCCCTTAACTGTCCTTCGTCTTCATCATCAGACCCCGTATGACAGTCACAACCCATCTAGGTGTACATTTCTCATCAATACAAATTAATCAAACCCAAACACAAGGTGACTGCTGTAAACCGTTGAGGAGTTCCCTCGACTGTCTTTCGGTTCCATCATCAGAGCGACTCCAGACCTTCTTTAAATTATAGTGCTTTAAAATACTTAATCAAAAAATTTACAAACGCACTAGTCGCCACTACAATTTTTGAAAGCTCCCCTCAATTTCTCTAGGATGCCATCATCAGATCCCGGTTTCCTTATCATGGGACCACCCTTGAAGTATCTCCTATCCAACAAAAAAAAAAATCAAAATCGGTTCATAAACGACGAAGTTATCCGCGAACACACACAAAAAAAAATATATATACGGTCGAATTGAGAAACCTCCTTTTTTGAAGTCGGTTTAAAAAAAAAGAAATCATAAGAACGCCCACCACTCTCCAAACATGACAACCAAAATATTATAGACCCTCATCATTATCTGCCGGCCTTTTCCCAACTATTTTGAATTCGGCTCCTAGCCTAACCAGATGCAGCTAAATACCAATATTTTATATGGAGCTACTGCCTATCTGACCTCCACAATCCTCAGTCTAAAACCCCAAACACAATCAAATGATTTATACCACGATATTGAAGTCAATAAATCTGACGGAGCCTGTGCGTTAATCTCTCATTTCAATAATCCGGTGAGGACCCTCTTCCAGGAGTGAGGAGGGAGAGGGACCAGGAGGTAATGGGGCTATAACTCAGGAGTGACCTCCCGGAGACACGCCGGTTATTAATTATGTACCTCAGGGATTGGAGGTGGCTTGTGCAAGGTGGGAAGTTTGATTCCAGTCTTAGGTGAGATTTCTAGAGATGATTTAGTATTACCTGTTTCATGAAGTCTCGTTTTCTTGAAACATGTTGAATTTAAAGTCCTAGCTTTTGCACACAGTTTACCCTCACGCTTAGCTTAACGTATCCTATGACATTCGGGATACTGTGTCTTCTTATTAGTGAAAGATATTTCGGAATCGCATCAGGAGTTCCGAACATTACCCTTTACATCCAAACCAACAAACATACCCACTGTACCTCTTTATTATTTTCTTATAGATTAATAATCTGGAATTATGTGGTTATTTGATCTTATATGTTTAGGAGCCTTGTTGTTAGTTATAATACACTTTCAAAGTTAAGAATTCGTCTACATACTACAACAGCGCGGTGCTGGTTGGATGGTTATAGATCTTCAAATGTATTTATTGTTAGTCACAGGTGAAATATCAGTTCATAAGTTCTTTTGAGCTAGAAGCTGTGGACAATTTATCACACTGAGACAACTCCTTTTTATTTTCTTTGTAACTACAATTTACATCATCATCTGCCTAGCCTTTTCCCAACTTTGTTGTCCAGTCCAGTCTAACCGGATGCAGCTGAGTATATAAAATACTGGTATTTTATATGAATGACTGCCTATCTGACCTCCACAACCCAGTTAGTACTGGGTAATACTATACACCTCGTTAAGACTGGTTGTCAGACTTTTTGGGGCACCGACTACCTGTAACGACTGTCAAAGATCTACAAATGACAGCCGGGACCAACGGCTTAACGTGCTTTCCGAGGCACGGAGGAAGCTCGATATGTAATGGGTGGTCACCCACCCACAGACCCACCTAGGCAAACACGGCTTAACCTAAAGATCGATCTGAGCGGCTGTTATTATTTTGCCACGAGCCCCTACTACAATTTACATCCACAGTAATAAAGCTTCCATTGCAACTATCTTCATTAATTCCTATCACCACCATTATCCCATTATCTTTTGGCATCATCTTTCAGTCTATTTAGACCCTATATTCTTGTATTTCTGCTCACCACACCTGCACACAAACCGTGAAACTACATAAATTAAGCGGTGACCTCGTCGACGCTTCTCTCCGTTATTAATTATGTAGCTGCAGTTTCCTGCCCGCCTGGTACCCTAGCAGGATTAGCGCAGTTAAACCTTGTGAAATTAAAGATTTTCTACAGCTTTCCTGCTATGTTTTCAGCTGGCAGGATTATGTGGTTATTTTGAGTGGGTTAGGTTAAACGAGGTTGATTATGAAATGTGTTAGATATCATACATTATTGTTGTGTTCATAATTATCAGGGCAAGGTTTGTATGAAAGAAAATTATTATATTTCATTAGAGAATTGCACTCGTGCGGGAACCTCCCTAGTCCTACTAATATTATTTGAAAGTTTGTGAGGATGGATGAATGTTTGTTAATCTTTCAAGTTTTTGCGTGAAAAAACAACCAACTGCATTTGGATGAAATTTGGCGCACAGATAGTTTATAACTTGGATTAACACATACGATACTTTTTTACTCTGGTAGTATGATCCCGTGGGACATTACCAAAATCCATGCGAGGAAGTCGCGGGCATAAGCTAGTATGTTATAAAATCGATGTTTACACTCCGATTATTGTTCCATTACATACGCGAACAATAAAGTCTAAACAAATAGAAATCCGATTGAAAAATCATATCAGGAATCGCTGGAAACGCCAAAATGGATTGTACTCGTAACAACACAATCCTTTAAAAGAATTTGTATAAAACGCTCGTTCGGGATATAAAACACACATACAGGGGAAACGTTTACGAACGTACGTAAAATATACACGTACGCAGTAAAGCATAGTATATTTCAATTGGAAAAGTGAATGTAAATCTAGTATTTTTTTAACCTTTATTGTCCCACTGCTGGGCAAAGGTTTCCCCCATAACCTCCCACTCTTCTCTCTGTGCAGTTTTCTCTCTCTCAAATGCATCAAAATCTACATACTTGGAAAAAATATTTTTCAATACACTTTCTCGAAAACTGGCTCTCATCGCACTACGTTTAGGTTCAACATGCAATGTATTTCACACGCTTGGATTTTTAATATTTTTCGGCACACGTGCGGAAATAAAAATTTCCACAGATAACTAAGTCTAAATGGGTTCAATGACTACAGTCGGCGGTGATTGTTTTTTTTTAAATCTCGGCAAAGAGATGTGCGTCTTTACGGCGTAAATATTTTTTGAGTATTTAAATTTTGTTTTTAAATAGAATATCATAGATTTAAAACATGATTATTTAAAACAAATATTTACTTTTATGAACAAATTAAAATTTATTTGTGTTCTAAATTCAAAAATATTTGATTTTTTTATTTTTCTTATTAGGCTGCTTAGTGGCATCATACCTTTGCTTCTTTTTCAACCTGGCGAAAGCAAAGCGCGGGAAAAAAAGCAAAATAAATCATATTTTCCTAATAATTCCTGACAAAAATACTTTCCGTTATATATAACTAGCTGACCCGCGCAACTTCGTCTGCGTCACATAAGAAAGAGAACATAATATAAACTACCCTACCTACCTACCCTACCTACCTACCCTACCTACCTACCCTACCTACCTACCCTACCTACCTACCCTACCTACCTACCCTACCTACCTACCCTACCTACCTACCCTACCTACCTACCCTACCTACCTACCCTACCTACCTACCCTACCTACCTACCTACCCTACCTACCTACCCTACCTACCTACCCTACCTACCCTACCTACCTACCCTACCTACCTACCTACCTACCCTACCTACCTACCCTACCTACCTACCTACCCTACCTACCTACCCTACCTACCCTACCTACCTACCCTACCTACCTACCCTACCTACCTACCCTACCTACCTACCCTACCTACCTACCTACCTAACTACCTACCTACCTACCCTACCTACCTACCTACCTACCTACCTACCTACCCTACCTACCCCACCTACCCTACCTACCCTACCTACCCTACCTCTCTTTTCTCGCTTAAAATGTAGCTTATATGACACGTTCGTAGATTTACCATAGCAGCGCCAGCTATTGATTACTTACTCAACCCAGTCGAAAGGTATCGACATCTGTTAGAATCATTTGGAGTTAACAGATAATTGTGACTGTCAAATAATAACAGACAAATAATTAGCAATAAATTAAAATTGCGACTATAACACATTTGGGCAATAATGTTAATTATTTATTTAATAGAAATAGTTTTATCATTGATTTCTTACAAATATCAAATTGTCATCCATACGTCATTACATAGCTGTCATTATACGTCAATTTTGTTATTCCAAGTCTGATTCTTTTTTGTTATACCACGTTTTATAGTGACTGACGTTACATGTCAAGTCACACGGGAATGCTGTCGAACGGGATAAAAAGTATCCTATGTCCTTCTCCTGGCTCTAAACTACCTCCCTGCCAATTTTCAGCTAAATCGGTTCAGCCGTTCTTGAGTTATAAGTGAAGTAACTAACACGACTTTCTTTTATATATATAGATTTATTACTTCGAAAGTGTATTGAAAAACGTCATTTGATACGCGTGGGGATTTGTTACTGCAGTTCTCGGCTCCATAACCCCCTCGCCTGCAGCTCGGGTGTTAATTCCGCCTCGAATTCAATAACAAAGTTTCCCCACTTATATCAAAATGTACTATATCTTTTCACCCTTATCCCCTCGAAGTACACAAAACTACTTTTAATAACTAGCAAGTTTTCAATACCGTTCAAAACGCTATGGGAACAATGAATAATCGACATCTTAATATTACTTTTGACAACAATTTCCACTAAATTAAAAATTCAATAAGGTTGAAACTATCTAACTGTCACAGAAAAATAGACCTTAGGCTTGACAAAGAAAATTCAAATAAGCTACCACAAAAAATAAAATAATTTTTATTTTATTAATAAGATCTTTTGCACGTCTCTAGGTCTCTTATGATATTAGCATGTCATTGAACATACCCTAGATCAGCCGATTAAAAAAACAAAATGGCTGCCGATGCTGATGTGTGGTCGTTATATAAAGCTTAAACGTCTATCTTGTTGAATATCGTTAAAGAATACAAAACGCTTTGAAAACGTTTTCCACATTTCTAGCCCTTTGGTTTTTTAATTACGTGCAAGTGAATTTCAACTTAAAGGTGTCAAAAACATTAGGTCGAACATGCACGTCCACATTGTGTAACACACATAGCAGAGAAGTACACCTATTTCATTCCGCATGTGTGCGTCCTTACACTGATATATCACCCCTCCACACCCAGATTTTAACCGTCAATTTCATGGCTAATCAAACTGTAAGACGACAAATAGACCCCCTCTAGACCCCAATATAATATAGCACCATTTATCATTGGAAGGGTAGACAGTCACATAAATGAAAGGTGCTCCCTATAAATCTATGCGGAACCTTAATACGTTAGGGCTTAGAGAAATCGGAGTTCCGTAATCTTCCTCCTAGGTCGAATTTCACCGGGATCCTTCATTCAAGGAATTGGATTTATTGTAGACGAAATAGAAATCTGTGAATTTGGGCGCCATTGAGTTTGTCTGATGAATTCATTTTGAATGTTTGGCCGCCAGCTTCTGTGATTCATGTTCTTGGGAACTGTCCGAGTTTGTGAGGATGGTTTGATATTTAGCTGAAACCTGATTGACGTAGTTTTAATGCAAGAATGTTTTTACATCTCTGTTAATATTATAAATGCGAAAGAAAGTCTGTGTGTCCACCTTTTCACGCCTAAATGGCAGCTTGGGCATGTAGACCATGACCTAGGGACAAAAAATATTTTTTTATCCTGATAGCACATTCCTGTGGGAAAAAATCAACATACACGCGAACGAAGCCATAGCAAAAGCTATTAAAAATAATACTAAACACAAAGGAGGTTTCTACGTCAGTTTCAAATAAAATGACTAGCAGACTAAGTTTAAACAAAAAAATCAATTAAAGTTTGAAAAAGAAGATTTTCGGATTGCAATAAATTCAGTCTCACATAAACTAAAATCCCAATTCCCAAATCATAACCTAAAAAGCTACAATTCACTTCAAGTTTAACCTAAAATTGTTCCAAAAACCCCAAATTCCTTCTACACTAATGACAAGATTTGCATCACAAAGAAAGATAAAATTGATCCTCTAGCTTTCTACAAAGTTGGTAGAATAAAGACGATTGTATAGACTTGCGAAATAAAAGACAATGGCAGGCAGTGCCAGGTTTCTACGAAGGGTTGTAGTATGCAAATGAACCCACATTATCATAATGAAACGTGATTTACTGCCTTCTTACTCCAAAAACAAATATTAAGCTGGTGTAGGATGAAGCGCGAGTGAGTTCAAATGAATTAACAGTTGAGTATACAGGGAAATAATGTTACGTGTTTGTGAAGTTAGGTGTTCTGAGAAAAGACACACGCAAGGAATATGAGAGATGTTGGAAAGGTCTCTGTTACTGTACACATTGTATTAATTAAAAAAATTAATACAATGTGTACAGTTACAGAGACCGTTCTGTTACTAAGTCAATTGAACAGTCTTTGCGTTTACAAGTATCGTATAAACAGTATCATACAGTCAATCCATCCTTAATATTAACGTGTGAGTAAATGTGAATTTTGATGCAGCACTCAAACCACAGCCAAAGATAGCCGTAAACAAAAGCCTAGTCTACCCTTGCAGTACTTTCCGTACAGCAAAGTCTCCCTCCTCTTTGCGAGCCACATCGCAGGCAAAAGTTTGTACTTTGTAAATCAGTTTACTAAGTACTGCAATGTCGAGTCTCCAAATCCAAAAATAACAAGTAACCGGGTCAATCTTCTAAAAATAAACGAACCTCTTCCCAACTACTCACGAATAAAAGGTAGAAGAAAAATAAAAAAGTCGATCTGTTACTATCACATTAAGGTCTGCCACGATCTTAACGCAATTCCTTGCCGGATCCCGTATCTCCGGGATCTCGGGACACAGCTCAGCAGATCACGGGACGCCAATGAATTAGGTCCCGGGGGAGGCGTCAGGCGTTCGATAATTGTTGGATAGCTATCCGATAGGGATGTCCGGGGCTTCGAAAATACCTCGGGATGTTTATTTTATGGAGTTTTTTTTTTTAGTTGTGGACTTGTGGATTTCTTTGTCATTTAGTTGTGGGGGTAAAAAAGTAATTTGTGGGCTGCAATACTTGCATAGCATAACGTAAGGTGGTACGCCCTCAGGGTCGGTGGAGCGACGATCGTCGTAGGGTGGCTGGCAGCAACTGGATGAGGGTTGCTGAGAATCGAGTTGAATGGAGTGTGATTAAGCAGTGGACTGCTGTAGGCTAATGATGATGATGATTTGCATAGCTATTTCATTTTAAATAACTGGCGAAATATGAGTGTACCAATAGGTTTATTGAAATAGGTTAGGTCGGTACACATCTGTATATATAGAAGAGCTCATGGCTAAATAAGAACAGCCGCTCGGGTCGATCTTTAGGTTAAGCCGCGCTTGCCTAGGTTGGTCTGTGGATGGGTGACCACCCATTACATACCGAGTTTCCTCCGTGCCTCGGAAAGCACGTTAAGCCGTTGGTCCCGGCTGTCTTTTGTAGATCTTTGACAGTCGTTAAGGTAGTCAGTGGCCCGAAAGTCTGACAACCAGTCTTATCAAGGGGTATCGTATTACCTAGCGCTAACTGGGTTGTGGAGGTCAGATAGGCAGTCGCTCCATGTAAAATACTGGTATTCAGCTGCATCCGGTTAGACTGGAAGCCGATCCCAACATAGTTGGGAAAAGGCTAGGCAGATGATGATGGTACACATCTGTATAACTCTTCAATGACTATAGGTGTAATGTTATTTTATGTTTATTTTTAAATAGTGGACGTATGTATGTGGACCAGTCGAAAGATGTATGTGAAGATCATCACAAGCGGCGTCCTATGGTTTCTGCCTAGACCCGTTTCCACTGTGTGAAAGTCCTTAAAAGGGGTGACTACTGAGATGACGAGTAATAGAGAAGTATATAAGAAGAAGACATGCTGCTCCAACCCCAAAAAAGTTGCAAAAGGGCAATAAAATAGTTAATAAGTTTTAACAATATGTCATGATTATCAGTCTGTCAAATAAATAAACGTTTCGAACAAAAGGTTCAGTCATCATTATCAGCGTTTTCAAGCTTTCTCTCTTTCATGCCATTGTCCTGTATTTTGCTTAGTCGAGGACTCAAAATTGATTTTCCTTTACAAGTTTGATTGCCTCCATTATAGCCCAATTTCTTTTCGATAAGTCAGCTCCTTTGGAAAGTATTTTGGGCGAATTTTCATTTGGTTGCTTTAGTATTAGACTTTTTATTTTACGCTTAAAAAGTGACTATTTAAGGGGTGCTCCGGCTAATTAATAACAGCTGCACTTTCGATTTTCAGAGTTAAGCAACGCTTGCCGGGGTTGGTCTTTGGATGGGTGACCAACCTTAATATACCGAGACCTCCGTACCTCAGTAAGCACGTTAAGCAGTTCGTACCGGCTTTCATTTGTAGATTGGTAGTTAAAAGTCCCGAAACTCTAATCAACAATTCTTACTAAGGGGTGTTATCCAGTGGCAGCAGTTATTGTTCATTAGAATGCTAATGAATAATAAGACAATTTTAGTTCCATCCTGGAACAGCTGTGTGGTAGTCACTTTTCTTGGTATGGGCATGTAATGCGGAGAAATGAGGAAAAGGTTGTGAGGAATTTTTTTAGTTTGAATGTTGATGGCCATAAGAGTAGAGGAAGACCGAAGAAACGATGGAATGACTCTATGAAGGATTATATGGCTAGAAAAGAGGTGTCTGACGAGATGATGAGTAAAAGAGAAGTATGGAAGAAGAAGACATGCTGCGCCGACCTTAAATATATTGGGATAAGGGCAGGAGAATGATAATGATAAGTTCATCCTGGTATTTTAGAATCCCGGAATTCCACATCCTAACTAGCAAACCTCAAATCTCAATCCCGTCCTCGCAGTCCATCACTAGGTACCTCCAGTTCTGCCGACACTGCGGTTTCCAAACCACCTTGTTAGTATTCCGTAGCCGGATTAAAATTTGGCTAATTTCAAACTTCCTTTGACAAATCGAGATATTCGGAGGATAATAATCAAGTTTTATTTAAGCGATTAATATTTCATCGTCGCCTCTCGGTTGATTTCTTGTTGATTTTGTAATAAAAATAACTGTGGGTAATCTCATTGTAAATAATTATATGGGTTCTTGTATAGTCGACTTCGTTATTGCTTTACCAGGTTCGACAACATCTCACTGTAAAATTTAATTTCTTGAAGCTTCTAACCGTGAACATCCTAATGGACTCATCTCGTCTTAAATTAAAAGTAGACGTAAGGCCGTCAACAATGCAGCATTGTATTAGCAACAACATAGAAAATCGTTACATAATATGTCTATCAGTTGAATTTAGTTCTAGAAATACGAAGACTTTAGCCATTTGTTTTGCTTCTGGCATTTAACCATTGCGAGGTAAAGTAAATACGAGGTCGGCTATACAGTGCAATGCTCGTGATTCTGCCAAGGTTAGAATGAAATTGTTTTCTTTTTTGTGATGAAATATTCCCAACAAAATCCCAGATGGATTTGAAGGTTAGGAAATAAACATTCATAGAGTTTTATAACATAAACAAAGGTGACACCATTTCAATTAATTCTCTCTTTGTTTAAAACTAGAAACTCTTGCCGAATTATTGTGTTGTTCGTCGGCAAAGCACCTTTTAATGAAGCCGGGAATTCACTGAGGAGCTCCTTGTCAAATCAGCGTTCGCTTGGCCAAGCAGCATCGCTGTGTTGGTTTAAACTTTGTGTATCTTTGGAGTTGTAGCACGTGTACTGTTGGTATCTTAACACCGTGTTCTGATAAAAGCGATTGGTCACACGAATAAATGATGGTCGCGTTCATATGTCATCATCATTATCCACAGCACGACTTCAGTCACTGCTGGGTGTGCCAGCCTCTTCCAGGACATTCCCGCGATGGCAACAATGTCGTCTGCCCATCTCGCCGCCGGTCGACTAACACTTCTCTTTCCAGTCCTTGGACGCCACTCGGTCACAGCCCAACTCCATTTGATTTCCATAACGCGATTTCAAATATCGAAGACCTTCGTACGTCATGATTATGTCACTTGTTGATTATTCAGAAACCGGAAAGCCCCTTTTCTACACTAAATAAACGAGACGGCCGCGTTTTCGCATATCGTATCGATAATCGCTTTGGATATGCGGTATTACACGGTGGTGGTGTTAATCACTTTTTTACTTCATAAATAAACTCTCGCCTTTTACTTTTTTTTTTTTCAGTTTCAGTGCGATGCGCGCTCGAACACGGACGTGTTTCCACTGTGCACGGCACGAATATTATTCGCGTGTTGCGCGTCCATAGCCGCTGCCCGTAAACACTATGAGTTCCAAACAACTCATAGTCAATGAATTGCTGGCATTCCTGGTCCATGCTATCGACTACATGGACGAGGTGAGCATCCTGCAGATATGCCGGTCTAATTACAAGGAGGACGAGATCAGCAGCGGAAAACTGTTACTGTTCCAGTCACTTGGAAAACTCGACCAGATGCCGTCTCGCCGCAGAGATGGAACCGAGAAGAGTATTCAAGATATCATCGATATGTTGAAGAAGACTGACCCGGACGACGTGCCAGATTTCGTGGCGAAGGAGCTAAGTAAACTGCCCCCTGTCACGTTCGATCACGTCGACGTCACGCGGCTGTTAAAGGACATCACTTCTTTAAAAGCGGAGATGACCAAGATGCAGTCCAGAATGGAGGTATCAGAAAAAACCAATACTGAACTACGTGCAGAAATAGCATCATTGCGCAACATTGGTTCAGTAACTGGGTCACCGGAGGCCTCAAAGGTGAGCTCACGACGAGGGGCGCAAAATGCATTCGTCGGCAGTTTTGTATCGGCGAACACAAGTGCGTCACCAGCTGCCGATAATGCTGAGCAAGCGCCGCCCGCCGCCGCCGTCGCCCGCGCCGCAACACCGGCTGCGGAAACGTCACGCGTAGGTACGTCGACCCCTAAACGTGCCTACGCTGCTATTGTCGCCAGCGGCAAACCAGATGCGCCGCAGCGTAAGCGGCAAACCAGAAAAGGGGAAAAACTGATAAAGGGTGCTAAAACTGCCCTGACTGCGGTCCGTAGCTCTTTGCCAAGAGCCAGCCAAGTTGATGAGGAGGGTTTCACGAAAGTAGAAAGGAAGAAGAAGAAGCCCTGTTCTCGTAACCTGTGCGGCACCGCACCGAGTGGACCCAACATGCTGCTGCGCCCTGCTGTGCCTACGACGCAGCCGTACCTTTCTCGTCTGCATCACTCCACGACAACTGAGGAAGTCGTGCAGTACTTGAAGGTGAAGACCACCTGGACTCTGAGGGTCGAAAGGTTGGAATCGCGTCACAACATCAACTTTAAGTCATTCGTGGTACGAGTTCCAACCCAACATCTACAGACCTGCCTGAAAGAGGACTTTTGGCCGAAAGGTGTCGTATATCGACGTTTCCGAGGACGGTTACGCGACGCCACGCAGCGAAACACGACGCCGACAACATTACGTGTATAGTTTATTATTAGTTTTAAGGTTTTTAAAATATGTATTAGTTTATCATTGTGTAAAATTATTTTGTGTATTTTATCTATGGGCCTTGTTGCCTGATAATAAAATGATTATTATTATTTACCAATGGGAGTCGGCCGAACCTATAAAACACAATCTGCAAGAATTCATGAATTGCTCATACACGCACTACATCAGCATGTAACGATCACAATGCTGGAACACTGGTCTTCTCAACGTATGAGGGCGTGAGACGTTATACACCACGCGGGCCCAGTGCGGGTTCCTTGCTAGGACATACCAGTTGTCTAACGATGTTATCCTTCAAACACGCACGTTGGTTGAACAACTACTACGCGAGCCTTTTTTAAAGATACTACCTAAAATGAAGCTCATAAAATAAAAATAAAAACCGCTCTTTATTTTTATCTCACCACCTAAAGATCTTCGCAGGAAACTGCCCAAACAATATTACCGACCAATCTAAAGGATCGGTGCTCTGTTAGCACTACCAATAGAATTGCCAATTTCGTGCCACTAGGAATCGCACTAGATGGCCGGCCAGCGTGTGAGGAGTGGCCGTTATTGGCGCAATAATTGAGGTGATGAAGCAGAATGGTCAGTTTTACTTTTGAGTATTAGTCGTTGGGTAAAGTTATGGGTGGGAATTGAGAGACGAAGGAATTGGAGGTGTGTTTAAAGGACTTAGTTTTTACGTCTTACTTTGATCTATTTATGACACTTATTATCACGCCTGTAATTTTCGGAGGTTAAAGCAGAAGTGTGCCTACCTGCCTACAGTACATCCACAATCCACCAGTTATGTTTGAGTCCCATGTAGTAGACCTGTGTTAGAGCCAACAAAACCGTGTAAAAGGAAAGACGACGTAGTTTAGTAGGTGGTGGGAAGGGGCAGGTTAACAGGTCTGGGGATTATTCCATCAGGAATTTGTCAGTAGTAGCCTATCTCGATCTGTGCCCATTTGATGACGGCTCTTGTTACAAGTGACAAAAAACTGTGTGAAATATGGGAATATGTACATTATTTTACTTATAAAATTGTAACCGATAGCTAAAATCAAAATATACATAGCTGGACCTATACACCAATCATGTCCACAAAACGTACGGCTTGCAATATTTCCACTGCCAGTGGCGCCTCTACCGGGCATTTGTGCAAACCCATCTATCAGCCAGTTTTACTCAACAAAATTCTCGACTTCCTTTGGTCCATTTGAAATATATGTTTTGATATTTTTCATGCTTATTTCTCGAATATTTTCAGTATCCATGAATTATTTGGAATAGCTTTAATGTAAAAGTATGTTATGGTAAGGTTTTGAAGGAAAATTATACCGTTGCTTTTATAATTTTAGCATAAAAGATCATTAATTAAAAGCCTTTTACATTTGGATGATGCTTTTTTCCTGCAGTGTGCAGTGTGCACTGTACATAAACATTTTTAGGTAGAACAGATGTTTTTGAAAGCATTTTTGAGATTGATAATAATATTTTATTTCCATCTTTAAAAAATTTCGCGGAAAGAAACACAAAAAGAACAGTAAAGAGCTGTGTATCTAGTTTCATGTACAATACTAAAGTATATCCCATCTATCTTATGTCCTGCATCATGCAAAACACTGCATCACTACACGATCATAAATTGTAAACGCAATCAACCAAACTGAGACAAATCATCACAAACAATCAATCATCCCAAACACGACGGACAAACGTTTGTGTGTCTAAATAACCAAGATCCAATCAAGTAAATATAAATACATACAGCGGTAATCAACCACACGGTCTAATTGCGACCGGTGTTGATACTACACCACAAGCTGGGACACAGAATAGATTGCTGACAGAAAGCTAGGATATTTAACGTTTGGAAATGCACTCACTCATAAACACGCTTTATAGGCAGCGTTACCATTCGTTACAATAATTTGAGATCGCAACACGAACAAAAACAAGGAACTGCTACTACACTTTCTGCGCTTACTTCGTAGAAAATTTACTATTTTATCATACCAAGATGCTTCTGTGGTTCGGAAACCACGCAGGGTCGTGACGTATGGTCAGAAATCTATGAGAATGAGAAGCAATCTTATAAAGAGGTATCGTGTTAACTTTGGCTTTTGTATGTTAGTAATTCCGTTTAAAATACTAGTCTTCTTCTACATACAGTAACCAAGATAGACTTAAAGTCAACGACTCTAACATAGACAGGAAAAGACTAGTCTTTTATTTCATTGAATTGACTTACTATCGAGTTTATGTGAGTGTTTTATAGAACCGGCCTTCTGTTGCCTATCTATTGTGTGTCTAGACTAACCGTGGAATTATTGTAGCGTGTTTAGAGATATGGGAATTGGAGTGTTTGCTCCGGGAATGATTATTGACGTGTTAAGCTGGACGGGATTAGTGTGGCAGGTGGGTGGTGCAAATAAGAGGTGGCTTCAACCTATGATTATAGGTTTTTTCTTTAATTATTATTTTGTTAGGAATAGCAATGGCAAACCCTAGGACACGTAATTCTTTTTTTATCAATTGTGTTATTATTGAATTTAGAGTTGATTCGATTACGCAGTAAGATTTTACATACCAATTCCAACCCTGCACTTCTTTTCTTATCCCTTTGAGGGGTTTTTTTGAAAAACCTATAATGCCACATGTTAAAACTTTCTTAGGTTAGTAATCGTGCCAAGTTTCAAGTAAATCGGATCATCTGATTTAGACATGTTACAGAAACTTTACCTGTATCTCCCGACATACATGGATTTGGGGGTTGAAATCTAGACAGTATTAATTCTTAAATTACTAGAAGAAAGAAATCTTCCCTCCACGTACTCGCTGGGTTCGGCTGTGATCTATTTCGCTGTAGATTATAATTACGATTATCGTGTTCCGTGATCGATTCCCGGCTCGTGAGTTGTTTCTAGTTGTGTGCTATTGTGCTAAGTGCTGGTGTTGTAACTTTTTTTAGTGTTTTTACGTCGGTTTTACTGGTTATAAGTTAATTTCGTTTACTATCGGTGGGTACATTTACTTTCTTTGGTATGTGGGTACCTCGAAATAATTTTATCGTCCGTTATATTTCTACCTTCTTCTATTTTTTGAATCCTGAGTACCTTTTATCTATGTTTCAACACATTTTCATGAATCATTTCATACTCTTAAAAAGAGATTTTAAAGTGTCATCCTCTTCTATACCACTCCATACAAATCTAAATACAGCCCATCTAACTACTACGCAGATGAGAGCAATTATCAATCCCGCAGCCATTAATAATCCTAAATCAAACAGCTATAAAGCCGTCTTCGAAACAGGCTTTCAATCACAGTATCTTGAGATCTCAACATCTACTCAATGAGTGCTAATCTGCCACAAGATGCACTAATGCGTACAATTTGATGCTTGAGCTGGGAAGCTGGAGAAGATGGCGATGAGCCTTTCAGAGAAGTGATAATTATCGATTTCAATGTGATTGGGTTCGTCGGTGTGGTATTTATTGTTTGCTTTGTCGGTTTGCAAGAGATTAAATCTGTCTATCTCTGCTGCGTTTTATAGCAATTGGATAGCATTAACGTTAACTTCAGCTGGTACTGAAACTAGACTAAACTTGTGCTATTTGGTGGCAAAAAAAGGAAACACAAATTATTATGCTCAAATCTGGGGGCACGGCCGTGCCCCCGCCAAGTCGAGTAAAAAAAAATAAAAGGGCACGGCAGTACCATCCTTTTCTCGAAGCGATTCAAGACATTTTCGACACCCCTGTAACTTAATTGTGGATAAAGCCAGAAGCGTGAATTTTCAGTGACTAAGAGGCCATATTATACCTAGGTATATTCCTGAATTACATTAAATTCGAACCTGTGGTTTATGAACTATTGCAAGTCAAAATACCTTACTTTTGTCACTCACTCACTCACCGATCATCATAATTCTAAGGCACTTCTAGCAGACACACAAGCTTCAAGTTTTGAACACAATTAGTGTTTAGCCTACAAACCGAGGGAAAAATCCAACATACTGCAATTTCAGTCCAGATCTCTAGATATAAAAACTGCATAAGTAACTTTGTAATCCTATATAAGTAACATGCAATTACAAAGTTACTTTTACACTTCCTTGAAAATGCAAAAAGCTATAATTCATAGTCATTCTCTAGCGACCGCTGGGTCCGTTGCGATGAGAGATAAAGTTGGGTTGAGTATTATACTCGTATATCTATTAGCTGTGCCCGGCATGCGTTGCAATGCATCTTTTCCTACCTACTATTTTCACTACTCTACCCCACCTACCGTACCTACCTACCTACTTTACCCTACCCTAACTACCTACCTACCCTACCCTACTCTACCTACCTACATTACCCTATCTACCTACCTACCTACCTTACCCTACCGTACCCTACCCTACCTCCCTACCTATCCTACCCTACCCTATCTACCTACCCTACCTACCACCTACCTACCCTACCTACCACCTACCTACCACCAACCTACCACCTACCTACCACCTACCTACCACCTGCCTATCACCTACCACTACCACCTACCTACCAACCACTTAACTATTACAGGACTGTAAAAAGTACCAGGCTGGCATGCATTCAAGGTGGTACTTTAACAGTTCTGGATCTTAATCATAATTTTCTGTAAAAAGTACCAGGCTGTCATGAATTCAAGGTGGTATTTTAACAGTTATACATAATTTTCTGAGCAATTTTTCTGATATTTTAATAGTTATTCTGCTATTCGGGGCGGAGACGAATCCAAAAAATCAGAGATCTTTAAAATCGGTCCAGCCTTTCTTGAGTTATAAATGGTCTAACCCGACTTTGTTTTTTAAAAATTATTATAGATATAGATAATAGTATCAATTACAAAACCTATTGTTGTAAATGGCGGTTCTCTCGATGTTGTTTGAGAATATGTTTACCTCGGGCAAACTCTGCAGTTTGGTAAGAACAACTTTGAGAGGGAGGCTAATAGAAGAATCCAGCTGGGCTGGGCAGCGTTTGGGAAGCTTCGCCGGGTCTTCTCGTCGCGTATTCCACGGAGCCTAAAGACTAAGGTCTTCAATCAGTGCGTCCTGCCTGTTATGACATACGGAGCCGAAACGTGGACACTGACGGTACGGCTGGTCCATAAATTTAAGGTCGGCGAGCTATGGAACGGGCTATGCTTGGAGTCTCTCTGAGGGATCGCATCCGGAACGAGGTGATCCGACAGAGAACCAGATTTGTCGACATAGCCCACAGAATAAGTAAGCTGAAGTGGCAATGGGCCCGTCATATTAGCCGCAGGACTGATGACCGTTGGGGTAGATGTGTTCTTGAGTGGAGATCGCGAATCGGCAAACGTAAAGTGGGACGCCCTCAGGCTCGGTGGAGTGACGATCTTCGCAGCGTGGCTGGTAGCAACTGGATGAGAGTTGCTGAGAATCGAGTTGAATGGCGTGCGATTGAGGAGGCCTATGTCCAGCAGTGGACTGCTATAGGCTGATGATCAGGGTATTAATTGGCCGAGTTGGTGGTGGTGCAAGAATTCCTGTTAAAAAAGTAATGGCAATGAGTCGCCCGAGATTAATTTCATGGGAGATTTTCAATACAGGCTACTACAGTTTGTCCACACAAAGCTGCTTCAGGGGCTTTTCATTTATGTTGGGTTAGGGCCACTGCCTATTCACACGGCATATTTTTTGGCGCCGATGACGAGCATTTACACGCTTTAAACAAGATTCACTCGCAGTAAGCAGCAAGTGTGCTTAGGTTTGCTAGACCTAAGCACACTTTTAAAAATTATGAGGCGACCTAAACACGCGTCGTATGTACACGCAGATGCGGCGATGCAAACGCTATGCCAACGCGCTTCTTGCGCACGTTTGTATCGATTCGTACGACCAATTGAATCGATACAAATGCAACAATTGAAGGAACTTTCACTTGCAACAGTTCATAAAGCACAAGTTCAAATTGAATGTAATTTAGGAATATACATAAGTATATTATGCCCTCTTGGTCACTGAAAATTCAAGCTTCTAGCTTTATCCAATGTCCTGAATGGCTTCGAGAAAAGGATCAACAATCTGCTTTGAAAGCGTAGTGAACGCGCGTTCGTGAAACGCGCGTCGACGTCGCGTATAGAATAAACCTGTGAATACGCTCTTACATACGTTTGTAGTATGCGGAGTTTGCAATGCTTGTATGATCTCAACTAAAATGGGCAGGACAGATAATAACGCTGATGTTTTACGTTGTTTTATGAGTAGAAGTGGTGTGGTACTGGAAAAAGCTTTTTGATATAAACGCGGAAAGTTTGGGAAATAAAAAAACGGCAATTAGTGCTCCGACAGTAATTGCTGTATTTAATGTGAATGGCTTGACAATACACAGACTATTGCAATTGCCCGTGGAACATAAGAAAACACCTGGGTACAAGCCATTTTCTGACGAAGTCCTCCAAGTTCTAAGTTCGGATCTGAAAGAAGTAGTATTATGTATCTTATACAAAGTGTCGATGACATCCAATCTTACTCTAAAATATATTCTTTTAAGTTTGTCCGAGATATTCGATACCGGTGACGATCAAATGGATGGTTTGGAAAAAAACACATAGTTTTCGGGGATCTTGTACAGCTTCCGCTGGTTAGAGATAAGTCTCCTTTTGAATAACTTTCAACCACTGAAATTAACAAACTGTTGGGCTCCCTCAGTATGCCCATTCTATAGGCTGAACTGTTTATATATGATGAACCTACCAAAAACATGAGACAGCTCAATGATTCTGACTTTGTAGAGATACAATTTCTGAATACAATAGACTTAGAAGCATTTATCGTCCAGACTTACTAAAAGTACTTAAATCAAAGCCTCTGAGAAAAGCCAACAGAGACAGGCAGTGGGCTTTGAGAAAGTCCGTAGCTGTCGCACAAGAACCAACCCAAACCCGAATAAAACCCCCCAAACCCGGTAAAGAAAAGGAGGACTACCTACAAAAAGAAATGAGATCCCATCAAAAACATAACATGTACAAAAATGCAAGTCTCGCAACGCAGTTCTTCTACCGTAAAAAGTTGTGAGATTTAATGTAGAACCAAGTCGATTCATTTATTCAGTACCTGCCTATGTGAGCATCTATCCAACCACTTTGTCATAAATTGTTACCTAATTAGTAACTAACAAATTTTTGTAGGGACCGTATCACTATGAAACATCTTTATTTCTTTAAAAAAAAGGATGACTTGGCAATCGCAATCACGGCAATAGAATCTACATACATAAGCGCAGTGAGCGTTTTGGTTATGTTTGTGTACACATTTAATAAATTGGCCCGCTAGCGCTATGTTCAATTAGGGCTATTTAATCCCATCAAAACCGTAACATGTACCAAAATGCAAGTCTCGCAAAACTGTTCTTCTACCGTAAAAAGTTGTGAGATGTAATGTCTTTAAAGAATGACTTCTCCATCGCACGGAAACATAATCAAATAAGAATAAGCTTCTATTTTGAATAGTCCTAACTCCTGATTGAAAATAGCGCCAGCAGTCCAAATTAGAGTTTGTTGTGTGACATGAGATTCTATTGCCCTTGGCGATTGCCAAGTCATCCTTTTTTTTAAAGAAATAAAGATGTTTCATAGTGATACGGTCCCTACAAAAATTTGTTAGTTACTAATTAGGTAACAATTTATGACAAAGTGGTTGGATAGATGCTCACATAGGCAGGTACTGAATAAATGAATCGACTTGGTTTTACATTAAATCTCACAACTTTTTACGGTAGAAGAACTGCGTTGCGAGACTTGCATTTTTGTACATGTTATGTTTTTGATGGGATTGAAATTTACTTGAACGCTATCTAGTAGTATTTGCCGATGGTAGAAACTCGCACTTTCTCATCTGTTTTTAACCGTCTCCGATTCATTTGTCTGTTCTTTTCAATTACTATGCTTGTAAATATCTCGTTTATTCAACACAAACAACTACGTATTTGTAAAATAAGCAAATACAATTTCATGGTAGTGATCAAATTCGTGACCTGTAGCGTAACAGACAATCACTAAACTATTGCACCAATAAGGCAATCTGTATTGATCATCGTCGTTATCATCTGCAGCCTTGTCCCACACTCCAGGTCAGGGAAGCACTGCAAAAAGAAGAAGGCATAACACTCATCCCTTAGGCGGAAAACACAAAATACTAAAAGGAGGCCTGCGCTTCCTTCCCTTTGCGATAATATGTTTCCTTGATTTACACGTGCAATATTTCTGAAATATGTTCCGATAAGCCTTAGTAGATCAACATTCATAATCCTCTTTCTTATTACCTTCCTCTATAATAGAATTAGTAATGCTTTCGATACATTTATTGCGAACAGAAAGGTCCTTAAGAAGTTAATAATGTGTTACATGTAACTTTTTGTCTTTGTCTACTACTTATCGAGTAGGAGTAATTGGATGCCTGTCTATTATTTCTAATTCTTCTAAATGTACCTATTATCGGGAAACGTTTTTTTTGTTTTTACGAAGTAGGTATTAGAGTTTTTTTTAACTGAGTCTTTTAAAATGATCTAACAGATTTTCTATATGAGTTAAAACCTATATTGACGGCCTCAGGTGATGTGACGCTAGTTACGTCAACCAACAAGCCCACTGCCTGTCTCTGTTGGCTTTTCTCAGAGGCTTTGATTTAAGTACTTTTAGTAAGTCTGGACGATAAATGCTTCTAAGTCTATTGTATTCAGAAATTGTATCTCTACAAAGTCAGAATCATTGAGCTGTCTCATGTTTTTGGTAGGTTCATCATATATAAACAGTTCAGCCTATAGAATGGGCATACTGAGGGAGCCCAACAGTTTGTTAATTTCAGTGGTTGAAAGTTATTCAAAAGAAGACTTATCTCTAACCAGCGGAAGCTGTACAAGATCCCCGAAAACTATGTGTTTTTTTCCAAACCATCCATTTGATCGTCACCGGTATCGAATATCTCGGACAAACTTAAAAGAATATATTTTAGAGTAAGATTGGATGTCATCGACACTTTGTATAAGATACATAATACTACTTCTTTCAGATCCGAACTTAGAACTTGGAGGACTTCGTCAGAAAATGGCTTGTACCCAGGTGTTTTCTTATGTTCCACGGGCAATTGCAATAGTCTGTGTATTGTCAAGCCATTCACATTAAATACAGCAATTACTGTCGGAGCACTAATTGCCGTTTTTTTATTTCCCAAACTTTCCGCGTTTATATCAAAAAGCTTTTTCCAGTACCACACCACTTCTACTCATAAAACAACGTAAAACATCAGCGTTATTATCTGTCCTGCCCATTTTAGTTGAGATCATACAAGCATTGCAAACTCCGCATACTACAAACGTATGTAAGAGCGTATTCACAGGTTTATTCTATACGCGACGTCGACGCGCGTTTCACGAACGCGCGTTCACTACGCTTTCAAAGCAGATTGTTGATCCTTTTCTCGAAGCCATTCAGGACATTGGATAAAGCTAGAAGCTTGAATTTTCAGTGACCAAGAGGGCATAATATACTTATGTATATTCCTAAATTACATTCAATTTGAACTTGTGCTTTATGAACTGTTGCAAGTGAAAGTTCCTTCAATTGTTGCATTTGTATCGATTCAATTGGTCGTACGAATCGATACAAACGTGCGCAAGAAGCGCGTTGGCATAGCGTTTGCATCGCCGCATCTGCGTGTACATACGACGCGTGTTTAGGTCGCCTCATAATTTTTAAAAGTGTGCTTAGGTCTAGCAAACCTAAGCACACTTGCTGCTTACTGCGAGTGAATCTTGTTTAAAGCGTGTAAATGCTCGTCATCGGCGCCAAAAAATATGCCGTGTGAATAGGCAGTGGCCCTAACCCAACATAAATGAAAAGCCCCTGAAGCAGCTTTGTGTGGACAAACTGTAGTAGCCTGTATTGAAAATCTCCCATGAAATTAATCTCGGGCGACTCATTGCCATTACTTTTTTAACAGGAATTCTTGCACCACCACCAACTCGGCCAATTAATACCCTGATCATCAGCCTATAGCAGTCCACTGCTGGACATAGGCCTCCTCAATCGCACGCCATTCAACTCGATTCTCAGCAACTCTCATCCAGTTGCTACCAGCCACGCTGCGAAGATCGTCACTCCACCGAGCCTGAGGGCGTCCCACTTTACGTTTGCCGATTCGCGATCTCCACTCAAGAACACATCTACCCCAACGGTCATCAGTCCTGCGGCTAATATGACGGGCCCATTGCCACTTCAGCTTACTTATTCTGTGGGCTATGTCGACAAATCTGGTTCTCTGTCGGATCACCTCGTTCCGGATGCGATCCCTCAGAGAGACTCCAAGCATAGCCCGTTCCATAGCTCGCCGACCTTAAATTTATGGACCAGCCGTACCGTCAGTGTCCACGTTTCGGCTCCGTATGTCATAACAGGCAGGACGCACTGATTGAAGACCTTAGTCTTTAGGCTCCGTGGAATACGCGACGAGAAGACCCGGCGAAGCTTCCCAAACGCTGCCCAGCCCAGCTGGATTCTTCTATTAGCCTCCCTCTCAAAGTTGTTCTTACCAAACTGCAGAGTTTGCCCGAGGTAAACATATTCTCAAACAACATCGAGAGAACCGCCATTTACAACAATAGGTTTTGTAATTGATACTATTATCTATATCTATAATAATTTTTAAAAAACAAAGTCGGGTTAGACCATTTATAACTCAAGAAAGGCTGGACCGATTTTAAAGATCTCTGATTTTTTGGATTCGTCTCCGCCCCGAATAGCAGAATAACTATTAAAATATCAGAAAAATTGCTCGGAAAATTATGTATAACTGTTAAAATACCACCTTGAATTCATGACAGCCTGGTACTTTTTACAGAAAATTATGATTAAGATCCAGAACTGTTAAAGTACCACCTTGAATGCATGCCAGCCTGGTACTTTTTACAGTCCTGTAATAGTTAAGTGGTTGGTAGGTAGGTGGTAGTGGTAGGTGATAGGCAGGTGGTAGGTAGGTGGTAGGTAGGTGGTAGGTTGGTGGTAGGTAGGTGGTAGGTAGGGTAGGTAGGTGGTAGGTAGGGTAGGTAGATAGGGTAGGGTAGGATAGGTAGGGAGGTAGGGTAGGGTACGGTAGGGTAAGGTAGGTAGGTAGGTAGATAGGGTAATGTAGGTAGGTAGAGTAGGGTAGGGTAGGTAGGTAGTTAGGGTAGGGTAAAGTAGGTAGGTAGGTACGGTAGGTGGGGTAGAGTAGTGAAAATAGTAGGTAGGAAAAGATGCATTGCAACGCATGCCGGGCACAGCTAATAGATATACGAGTATAATACTCAACCCAACTTTATCTCTCATCGCAACGGACCCAGCGGTCGCTAGAGAATGACTATGAATTATAGCTTTTTGCATTTTCAAGGAAGTGTAAAAGTAACTTTGTAATTGCATGTTACTTATATAGGATTACAAAGTTACTTATGCAGTTTTTATATCTAGAGATCTGGACTGAAATTGCAGTATGTTGGATTTTTCCCTCGGTTTGTAGGCTAAACACTAATTGTGTTCAAAACTTGAAGCTTGTGTGTCTGCTAGAAGTACCTTAGAATTATGATGATCGGTGAGTGAGTGAGTGACAAAAGTAAGGTATTTTGACTTGCAATAGTTCATAAACCACAGGTTCGAATTTAATGTAATTCAGGAATATACCTAGGTATAATATGGCCTCTTAGTCACTGAAAATTCACGCTTCTGGCTTTATCCACAATTAAGTTACAGGGGTGTCGAAAATGTCTTGAATCGCTTCGAGAAAAGGATGGTACTGCCGTGCCCTTTTATTTTTTTTTACTCGACTTGGCGGGGGCACGGCCGTGCCCCCACAACTTTTTACGGTAGAAGAACTGCGTTGCGAGACTTGCATTTTTGTACATGTTATGTTTTTGATGGGATTGAAATTTACTTGAACGCTATCTAGTAGTATTTGCCGATGGTAGAAACTCGCACTTTCTCATCTGTTTTTAACCGTCTCCGATTCATTTGTCTGTTCTTTTCAATTACTATGCTTGTAAATATCTCGTTTATTCAACACAAACAACTACGTATTTGTAAAATAAGCAAATACAATTTCATGGTAGTGATCAAATTCGTGACCTGTAGCGTAACAGACAATCACTAAACTATTGCACCAATAAGGCAATCTGTATTGATCATCGTCGTTATCATCTGCAGCCTTGTCCCACACTCCAGGTCAGGGAAGCACTGCAAAAAGAAGAAGGCATAACACTCATCCCTTAGGCGGAAAACACAAAATACTAAAAGGAGGCCTGCGCTTCCTTCCCTTTGCGATAATATGTTTCCTTGATTTACACGTGCAATATTTCTGAAATATGTTCCGATAAGCCTTAGTAGATCAACATTCATAATCCTCTTTCTTATTACCTTCCTCTATAATAGAATTAGTAATGCTTTCGATACATTTATTGCGAACAGAAAGGTCCTTAAGAAGTTAATAATGTGTTACATGTAACTTTTTGTCTTTGTCTACTACTTATCGAGTAGGAGTAATTGGATGCCTGTCTATTATTTCTAATTCTTCTAAATGTACCTATTATCGGGAAACGTTTTTTTTGTTTTTACGAAGTAGGTATTAGAGTTTTTTTTAACTGAGTCTTTTAAAATGATCTAACAGATTTTCTATATGAGTTAAAACCTATATTGACGGCCTCAGGTGATGTGACGCTAGTTACGTCAACCAACACGCGCTTGTCACTTGTTTTGCGTAACATCACGTTGCAAGTCCCATCATGGTGGCGATTCTCCCACGACACCACTCGTCCGCGCGGTCAGGTAGACACAGCGAAGATTTGTATGGCGGTACGCCGCGTGGAGACGCGGGGAGCAGTGCTCTTCCACGCAGTCGGGTGGTGTACGTTTGTTAAGTCTCAACAGATTTCATACAAGCCAATGATTCGTTTTATCGCCCGACCGCGCGGACGAGCGGTGCCATGTGATAATCGCTTAACTCGTGGCATGATGTAAGAGATTTCTTTTATTGCTATTTCCCCAGTCGCTGTCGCTTGGCGCGTGTCGTTCGAGCGTCTAGCTCGTGGCCAAGAGGTTAACTTAAGGTCATTAACTTGATTACAAAATATTTTATTCGGTTAAATTCAAACTCAAAGCTTTTATTTCAATTAGACCTTATCAGGCACTTTTGAATGTCTGAAAAACAAAAGAATTCGAAGCTACAGTCTCAGACACAAGCCATAATAACTTGTGAAAGTACTGTAGTTGCCCATTCCAAAGCGTAGATCTCCATGGAGAAGAAAGGGCAAGAAACTCCATGGACACTCTTTTCAATCAAAATATTGGTACAAGATCTTGGTTACATCATTCATGTTGACATTATACATATATGTGAGAACGATGTAGAAAGACGTGCACATTATGAGCGTTACGATTCTGATACCTAAAACTCATTAATTAAATTAAAATAAAGATGATCTATTCTCGTCAGAAAACCAATGAGGGTCTCATATCAAATAACTTCCATACGTCCCACAAGGGTCTATATTAGGACCAACCCTAATCCAACCCAAACCAGTCCTCATTAAACTAACGTTTAATTTAGGGCGAATTTTAACTGAAGGGTTAAAACTAACACGGTTTCAGATCAACGGTCAGATTATCCAAAGTTAAACAGTTAATGAATGTTATTACCAAACTTGTGAAATCTGCCTGGAATATACGTCACATGAGCGATGACAGGGTTCCTATATAATTAAACATAGATACGAGGGATTTTAAACTCAATTTCATTTGTGTAAAGGTTGGTTTTGTAAATGAAGAGGTGTATTAAGGTAGGGATGAGAAGATAGATATTTCATATGGATTGGAAGTTTGTTCAGAGATCGATTAATAACTGAGAATTGTGAGATGTTTGTGGTGCGTTACATATTTTATTGCTGTCGTAATGGATTCAAATGTAAATCAAATCAGGAAAAGGAGAAGGAATTACGGTAAAAACTTTTTTAGTTTTTTTTAGACACGTGAAAGCAGATTTTTTTGCCTGCTATGAAACACGAGTACAGTAGATACGTAGCCGGTTCCAATTTCATTACAATATTCAAATTTTGTTATTTAATACTTACCGTTTCATAAATGGGACAAGGCCAGGATTCGATGTTGAATTATTTATTATCTTAAATATTAAATTGCGTTCAGTCAAGTTATTAAGTATATTGAATTTCTGTACATTACGTCCTAAGTTTCCTAAATCCTGACTATAATTCGTTGTCACTGAAACCATCAAGGTGTTACTAAAAGCAAAATCTCCGTATTATCTTAGCTTTTAATACTATTATTCAAGTTACTTCACTTACAATTTTCTACATCTTGTCTTACTAGTTAACAAGAAATTGCGCATAACTGTGTATATTCCACCTGCATGTTCCGAGTTCCTCTCGTTAAGTTCCCAATTTAACTAAGATAATTTAATTAATTAGTGCAAATAACGAAGTCTTGTTTCTGTACGCTTTCGCACGTGTTGTGTGTTCTGAGGAGATGTTGTTCTTGCATAAGTACAACTTGTTTCTTCTGTTCAGGAAATTGTTAGGTGTTCATTGGAGCTTCAACTTGCTAACTGACTGATTCTTTAAAAAATAAAAAAGTATCTGAAAATAGATCAATAATATATTTTATAGACCACTTTTGATCAGTTATGTTTACGTTTGTGACGAGCCTACTGCCATCAACATCATCGCCAACATCCTACAAAACCAAACTCTGCTCTGATACTAGAAATTCTTGATGGGAAAACCCAATAACCACTTTTTCTGACCTGGGAATCGAACCCAGAATCTCATGGTCAGCAGTAACGCCAATTGCGACTACTCGAGAAAAAATTATGTAATTGGATTTTTAAAGTAGATACTTAGTCCGTAATTCTGACGTCTACTCATGCCAATGGGATATCGTGTTACCCATTTAGAGTATCGTGATCACTACATATTATAAAACAAAGTCGCTTTTCTGTCCCTATTTCCCTTTGACCGCTTAAATCTTTAAAACTACGCAACGGATTTTGATGCGGTTTTTTTTAATAGATAGAGTGATTGAAGAGGAAGGTTTATATGTATAATACATGCACCCGTGCGAAGCCGGGGCGGGTCGCTAGTATTATATATATCATCCTTATTATATATGTCATCCTTGTAAAGAACTTGTAACCAGCGACATACAGAAAGAATATAAAGCAACCCCAACAGTGGGAAAAAGGTTAAGCAAGTTGTTTTATCCTTATCCAAAAGAAAAAGAATAAAATAACAATATTCATCTAAATGTGTACAAAATATAGTGGAGATAGGTATATTCCAAATAAATAATCTCGTGGAATTGTTTGAACAAGTTTAGTACAACAAACAATTTGCGGTGAATTCTGGAAAACATTTTGTTTAGTTGTTAGCCTGTTTAAATAAATATTTATTTAGGATCGCAACTGAGTACCTTACAGATTTAGAGATGAATTTGCCTGCCAAATGAAAGATCAGAAATTTTAATTGTTTTTTTATTTGAATCATTTTTAATATTGTAGAATTTGCATACAGTTAGTATCATCATTCTTCTTCGTAGTCTCGATTTGCGCTAACATTATATTTTTTTATGTGCGGCTTTACCTACGTGGGGTTCGATAATTGTCCCACGGGATCATACTGCCGGGGATAAAAAGTATCCTTTGTGTTAATCCAGGTTATATTTGTGTGCCAAATTTCATTCAAATCCATTAAGTAGTTTTTGCGTGAAAGAGTAATAAAATATCCATCCATCCATCCACACAAACTTTCGCATTTAAATAATATTAAATAGTAAGATAAGAAAATATTTTTGGAATATTTAGCACACGGATACAATAAAACATTATAAATACAGTCGTCATACGTCTAAATATCTGGCACATTTAATTGATCGTAGCGAGATTTGTACGATACCGAGAATCAGAATATTAGAACTCATTTTTAGATTTCCGTGTCAATTACGATTTAGATATTGTAGCTTTTGTCGTTATTTTATTCAATATTGAGGTTTGAAACATGGGTGTAAAGTTCCTCATACCCCATTGAAGAGTGACAATCCTCCGACCATATCGGTACTGTGTCTGGTGAGCTACTTCCCGACGATATCTTTCTTTGAATCTTATCAACCACGACGCTAATAAAAAGTGACGTTTGTAGTAAAACTTAAAACACCAATGAATGGTGATCTGTACGGGTCACGACTTCCCAAAGTGATATAATTAGTTTCGTCATTTGGGGTCATTGATATTCTGGCTAGTTGTGTAGAGTAGAATGTAGTTGTTTGTGTAGCTTTCCGGATGGTAGGTTTTCTTAGTCTTAGCAATCTATAAAGCATCGGCTCAAAACTTTGCTGAATTTGGCATTCTCACTAGCGTCCATCAATTCATGTAGTGTGCAGGACATCTCGCAGGTCTAAATGACAGATCAAACTTCACTTTTAGTTACATAGAACACTCTTTAACAGGTACACCATACAATTACAGGTACAAAAAAAAAGTACAGGCACAGAAGGTGACATAGTGTGCAGTCCTGTCGCTAAAAGCGATAGCGAGATTTTTTTCAAGACAACCTTAATTTTTTCCATTTCTATTGTTTTCTTTAACATCTTACATTTTAACCAAAACAATATTCCCAAAGCAAATATCAATCAAGTCCTACAGACCTCAACTCTCAACACGACAGCTAACAAATCGGCACGAGTCCGTGACGTCATTTTAAGTCGTAACTACAAATCCTTGTAAAGGACAGGAGACACAAAGGCTGTAATTAGGCGGAGCCTGCAACATACGCCAATGGGACACTCCTTTTATCCTGCCTGTAATACTCGAAGAATTTTGAAGCTATTTATAGCCTTGACAGTTACTAATATTGTGGAATGTGGAGTCCTGCTTGTTCGATTGTCTGTACGATATTGGAACTGATGTACAATACTGAAGGTGTCAAACTCTTCGCCAAATTCTGAGCCTACTGAATTGAGATTGCTAAGTAAAAGAATATGTATCCTTCGTAGGCTGTCCAAGTTCAGAGCTGCTATCCATCATAACTTTTCAATACATGGTTCTCTATTTACAGTATTAATAAATTCTATTCTTGTAGGTCAGATAGGCAGTCGCTTCATGTAAAATACTGATAATTAGCTGCATCTGGTTAGACTGGAAGCCGACCCCAACATAGTTGGGAAATTACTAAGCAGATGATGTTTTAGTTCTTGCGTTCTCGTGGAAAGTTTTAGTTGTTTTAATAATTGTTTACTCTTTAGCTAATGCATACCTTATAGAGGTCCTACTCTTAGATTTCTTACCTCTTTGGTTGAACGTTTTGCTAGGAAATACCAGTTGTTGTGAATCAAAAAGTCCCTGTGAAAATAAATACATATCAAGCACATCATCATTGTAATTTCAGCTTTGATGTGGTAAGCGTCCATTCTAAACGGAATATCAGTGTTTTTCCTAAAACAAGCACCCTGACCTCTGCGATCCAATTAATGGCGGACAACGATATCCTACGGTGTGGTTACGTGTGCGTTGTTTTGTCCATTATGTTTTGTTTGATATTACACTTTTATAAAAATAATTGGGTGCGTCAAATTAATACTGGAAAAAAGGGTTCGGGGTAATTGCTCCCTGTACGCAGTATGTACAGTATTCTGTTACATCCCCGTTAATATAAAAACCTTTGTTCAAAATCTACTGCCCTCTCCCTACAAAATACCAGCCCAAAGCAATCAATCTTAAAAACAACTTCCCCAACAATAAGAACGGGGCTACCTTCTCAAAAACACACTAAGAACGGCTTAACAAGCGTGTAAGGTCTAATCGACGTCGCCGCGACGCCTCGAGCCGAGGGGAGTGTAAACGTGTCGTCGCCTTTATTCACACGGATTCATTTCCGAGGCACGACGATGTGGCCCGAAGTGTTCCGAGTGGGATGAGGGTGAGTAGGTATTGGTGAGGGAATTGATATTGTTTTGTAGTGGTATGGATAGTAGTTTTATAGGACGTGGGTTGTGTTTAACATATTAGTCGTTATCGTAGGGCAAATTTAATTACAATGTTTATTTCTAGAACCTCAAAAAAAGGACAGTCTAAAATTCCAAAAAAACTGAAGTGGGTTATTGACCCACTGATATTTAAAGTGGCCCTGGGTCCACGCAATGTGAACATTAATAATTATGTGGATTATGTTTATGCTTACCAGTGCTACAAAGTTTCCATTTTTCGGAACAATAAAAAAACGATACTCTTAAAAAGGTGATATTCCTAAAATCAAAGCTGTTTTCTCCAAATTCTAATCTCGTAACTCGCCCCAGAGACTCTACACCAATTATCCTCCAAATCCATTGCCATTTCTTTTCCACATCGCCAGAACCGAAAATAAACCAAACAAAAAACGTTTCATTGTTCCCTCTAACTAGTGAGGAAACATTTCCTCCCTGAAATATCCCCGTGTCAATCCTCCTCGCGAGACATATGCGACTATTACCAAGCCATCCAGTTATTGCCGAGGAGGCGCGGTCATTATCTCAATGTACGCTATACATCGACGCTCGCACGAACACTCCGGAGCATTTATTACGTTCATTAGCTTCAACTGAACGCGCAATTTGATGAGCCCCGCGTATGGGGTGAGGTTAATTTGCCGGAAGATCTGCTTTTGGTGGACTGTTTTTTTAAAAGGCTTCTTGTGTGATGGGGGTTTTTATACTCTTCCTAATGCAAATTTAATTGAAAATGGGACGTTTATATAATATGGTTTAAGTGATGAACGACATGTGGGTTATGGGTAGACCTTTGTATGTTGGTTTATATTAAAAGATGTTATGTTTATGTCATTATGGTGTGATAAAGGGATTTTAGAGGTTTTTCTTTGCTTTTTGTTAGTGCATTTTGAGACTGCAAAATTGGTTCTTTGGTGATGATGTATTATTTTTATAAACAGGAGTTTCCTGAAAAGAAAAGTTGATGTGCAAATTCCTTGTTTCCGATTACTTATAGATTCAAATAAGTACTAGGTATATATAGCTATCAACAAATCGATGTTGCGTTTGCGTGCCTTTAAAATCAAACGTATTTTCTAAAACACTGCTCCAACCAGAATTTTATTTGAAAGCAAGACATCAACACCAATTTTCCCTCCATTACATTTAAGCATACAGTTAAAACCGCTGTTAATACTGCTACGAAAAGTTTCCAACAATTAAATGCTTCGAGTTTCGACCGAGTCTCATTCACAAGTTGGTATGAAACACATTTAGGGTTTATTAATATCTAGGCTTCATTATGAGTGTTTAGTTTAATGTTTTTGGGGAAATTTTAAGGTCTTTAGAGGATGGGAGGAAGCTTATCGAATATTAAAAAGCCTTCAATCTTTGAAACTGTCTCTAACAGCTGTGGTTTGATATTCAGACAGTGCTTATTTGTTTAACTTGTATATTTATTTCCGTCCCAATGCAGTTTTTCTGATTGAAAAATATAGCAACGGTATCCTTAGAGGCTGGGCCATTGTGATGATTAATTTAAGGAATTCTGAGTGTATGTAGACCTTCAATCATAATAATGGAGCACCCTTTTAGCGGGCTTAGCATAAATGGTCTGAACTACCTTATGAATGGATAACAGGAATTTGAGCTTCTGTGCAATTTGTAGTTAGGAAAGCTAGGTTGGGAACGTCAGATAGACAGGCACTCCATGTAAAACATTGGCCAATTGCATCCGGTTCGACTTAAAGCCAAGCTAAATAAGATGACAGCTTTATACATTCCAGTTACATCTTAAGACAAAAGTTTTATCTTAGAGGCTGCAGTAGGGTGAGCCATGAGCATGTTAGTCAAGCAATACACTTCTAAAAACGGGGTGTGGATTAGATGATATATACCAGATTTATAGATACCAGTTATACAGTAACAGGACAAAACAACGAGTATTAATTGTATAAAATGGTATCGTCAAATCAAGTAAACATCATATTTTACACATCAACAACGCAAAAAATCCCATCAATTTAGTAACTAGATTCACCGACGAGATACCACCAGATCCCTTAAGGGTCGGTTTCACCGCAAGTCCGGGCGCTGTTTCCCCAGCTGCAAACACACAACCCTTAATGACCATAGGATTATGCATGCCCACACCTTAATTGATTGTTTGGGAAATTATCTAGATTCACACGAACTTCTGTAATTGTCTTTGTTCTAAAGTAAAGTTAGGATTTTGTTTACCTTGATGATATTATGGTTTTTCTGTCAAAAGATTAGCTAGACTTTGTGGGCCTAATTTGAATAGATAAGTTGGAGTTCTGAAACTGTTTGTTAGGTTTAGACATATTTATTGTAATACTGACTCCGAGTTCTGACCAGGAATCTAGAACCCCAGTTAAAGTGATTAACGCAAAGATCTGGCAACTGTGACTGTAATGGTAATCATAGTTAATGGTTTCATTGTAATAAACATAAGTAATACACAAAACATTTAATTTGTTGGGTTGCTAAAGATACAGCTTTGTAAAATATTTAGAAGCAGCAATAAGATACAAAATACCGACTATATTCAGTTCCATATTCGGGTAGTCATCAACACTGATTTTAAAACAATTTCCTACAGAACATTGCGACACATTTCACTGATTGCACCAAAGTAAACCAAGCCTCAATCGTAACCGAATCAACACGAAAATTGACGAATCCACCCGACCGTAATTCAATAAATCTGCATAACGTCTTCATCGCATTCAATTGAACTGTAACAACATTACTGCCTCACCAGGCGTCCCACAATGCAATCATGGAACAATACCAGCAATGTATCAGACTTGAATCACAACAGTCGCTCTAACATGCAAACAATGTGTTATCTTAGCCTGTTCAAAGGGTGAAGGGTGACAAGCAGACGCAGGTGTGGACTTGTGTTATGTAATATGTAATAGGGTCAGAAGGCCCATGGGAAGATGACCCACATAGTCGGAATATGATGATAATAAATGCTTTATTGAGTCAAACAAGGCGTTAAATTCCAATTAAAGCCTATGTAGTTACTATCTACTTGGCCTTGGGATCCAATTTTTTTACGGGAGTCAGCGCCTTCAACTACTTATGGAGTGAAAAGGGGATAGATGGATTTTGAAAGATCAAAAACATAATCCTTGCGGGAAGGGACGTACAGTTACTTCCTAAGAAAATAATGAGGAAGCGTATAGGAAAAATTGTGATGTTCTTTGTGATCTTCAAAATGTTATCTGCATGCACCCACTATGTAATAATGTGCCTGGCGTGTCATTATCAGCTGATAATGTACTCAACATTATCAGCTGATACATACGCATCCTATTTGTGAAAGGCAGTCGTATGACATTGTACCTAATTATCTATCGTCATCAGTGATGCACTTTCAATGCATTGCGTATCGCCAGACTCAGTTCTGAGATAATCGAGTCAAATGTGGAGCATTTTAACATGACCTCACTAGACAGACGTAGACACCTAATGGACGCATTGTTTGCCTACAAATTTTTTAAACATAAAATAGACAGTCCCAGCTTACTTGCCCTTTTCAGTTTTCGTGCACCGTCTAGAATCCCGCGTAATGCCATCACACCTCTTTGTACGCCATTTAGAATAACAGTTTTGGGAGCTAATTCGCCTGTTGCAAGAATGTGTAAGGCGGTGAATGCCTACAGTGATGATATTGATCTTCACTTTGACTCTCTTGCTAAACAAAAAGCCATTCTTAATCGTTTACCAAGCAACCCCTAATCATATTTTTTTTTATTGTGTCAATTTATACCATAATCAATTATTTCATTGTGTCAATTTTACTACTGTTAATAATTTTATATTTTTTTCTCTTATATGTTTAACAATTTATCAATTTTATTCAATGAATTTTATTTTTGTGTCAATCTTTATTTATACTTAATCAATTTTATCAATTCACCAATGTAATGAAAGTTTTATTTTATTTTATTTAAGTACCAATGTTGTCATTGTAAAAGAATAATCAATTTTATTTTTAATCAATTTAGTCATAATTCTGTTTTTCACTATTTCCAATTTTAATTTTATCTAATTGAATATTGGCGCTTAGCTTACTAATTAGCTTATTTTCTGAATTTATTGTTTAGTTCATGTGGTGTTTAACTATAAGTGATTGTTGCGCTATAAATTATTTTAAGAAATTATGTCGCTGTATCCAGTGTGAACAATTGTTGGTAGACCTAATATAATAAATAAAATGTGGATGTTAGTACCGCCGATTGGCGGATACTTCGTTTGGGAGAGGCATCTCTATCTAAATTTAGATTACTATATTTTGAGAGGTTGTATGCAAAGAGGTTTCAGATACTTTAGAGAAGCTATCAGAAAAAATGACGAAGACAACAAAAATAAAATACCGACGGAAATAGAAAGAGAAAAGCAAAAAATAAAACCTTGGCTGGTCTTTAATCTTTTATTAAAAATATTTTTTCGTCGGTTTAAAATATGATCCTGCTCAAAGTTGCGTATGCTCAAACATTAATATTTGCCAAGTTTGACACGTTACTCTTGCGCTGACAGCAACCACATAGCTATCACAAGGAGATTACAATTTGTTAGCGTTGTCCCGTAAAGTAAATTTAAATGTCTTTGACTGCGGAAATTGGAAACCTCCTATTTGCAATTATAGTGTTTCTTTCTAGGTTCCGAACCCAAAGGGTAACCAGCGAGACACTATTAATAAGCCTCCGCAGTTCGTCTGTCTTAGCGGGCTGTATCTCATGATCCGTTGCAGGTAGACAGTGGAAAGGAGATCGCCAGAAATCCATACATCGTTGGGCCAAATATGAACAGTAATCATTTATGTATTATTTAATAGATAAAACACAAACATATTCATATCAGAAAGATTTTTTTTTAAATTCTATGGGAATTAGGAAGAAAATAACTTTTTGGGTCACTAGGTTAGGTTATGCGGCAGATGGTAAGAATTGTACCTACCTATATAACGCCAAAATGTATTGTAAATACCATAATCAAATAAACACATTGATTTAATTGTTTGAAAACATATTTGTATGTTACTATTAGCATATTATTGCATAGCACAAAAAAGGAATTAGGTAGGTAAAATAAAAACAAGTTATTTTTTCAATATTTTATTCATCTTCATTTTCATACTTACTACAATTAATATATCATACAGGAATGGTGCAGGAGGTGTGATGGTATTTTGGTACCTTGCCACTGTTTGACGACAGTCCTTGCCCTTATTATGGAAAGAACTGCTTCATCATGTAAAGGCAGAGCGAGTTTCCAGTAGCGTTGCTACGATCAGTAGGGATACCACAACTCACGCAATTCACCATTATCCAGTCGATAAGCAATCGGTGTCCAAGTTCGTAAAATCAATCCAAAGTCGTCAGAAAAATAGCAAAAATCGAATAATAAGCACATCCGCACGAGTACGAAAACGAATGACGGGACTTGACGGGAGTGACGTGACTTCACGTGACATTGACATTTTGACAAACATCGATATTTTTTCGTTTTGAAACAGTCAACCGATACACGATTTTGAACGATGTTATTGTTAAATAAATAAATAACTATTACTATAACAACAATAATTTCATCAAATGTCCTTTTTTCTTTTATAAATGATTATTATGTTCATGACCAATGCTAAAACAAAATAGATATCGATTTTTTAGTAACTTCTTTAGAACTACTAGTTTTAGAACGAACTAGTTATGACCTGACAGCTTGTTTACGGAGCTAGTTTTAGAACTACATTCAATTTAAAACCATATTTCAAATTATAATTTTTAGCTGATTCCGGTAGAAAGTTATTATTGTTACATGTTATTTTAAATCAGTAAAAAATCTAGTCTTTTTTAATATACATATCGTTTCTGTACATACTTTGGCCCAAAACTGGCCATCTCCTTTTCACAGAATATGTATTTCTGTTGGCGCTACATCAAGAAATAATAAAAATAAAATAAATGGGGTTCCCCTACTACGGTGGTATGAAACCCTTCATGCGCGAGTCCTACTCGCACTTGGCCGGTTTTTTTTTAAATTATTAGTACTCTTGATGGCCATCTTTTTCAAACATTATTAGTAAGCTTTTAAACTTACCATTAGATGGTTCAGAAATATTTAAACTTAATTTCCACTTCCTTCCCTATTAAACACCCATTCCATATTAATATGGAAGGAACTGGAAGTTAAGTTATATCTTACTGCTCTGCTGCTGTTCCGGTTTTCCGTTTGAAAAGTTTCTCCGCGACTTGTCGAGCTTCATTGTAGCAGCGCTTTCTGGTGGTCACCACTGTTGTTTCTGGCTTGCTGTAAATGCAGGACTGGGAACATTGTGGCAGGCTTGTCCCAAAAAAGTAAGCCTTCTGTCTTTCTCTGTTCTATGGTATTGGTGATTAGTGACCGCGTTCCCTCCAGCTGGGACCCTCATCCTCTGGGTAGGGTTACCAGAAATATGATGCTCGCCAAAATGGTTTTAAAGGTAGGTTCAGGGTCCGGATTAAAGGAACCGCGGCAAGGGTATCGGGTAAAAAGCTGTGTTGTCGCGAATTTGATCTCGTAAACGAGTATGTGGAGCTGAAAAGGGTTCGAGATAATTATGTTTATTATAAAATTTGATTCGCGACTCGTTACAAAATTGGGAAAATAAATAAACCTCTTTTTAGGGTTCCGTACCCGAAGGGTAATCAACGGGACCCTATTACTAAGCCTTCATCGTCCGTCCGTCTGTCTGTCAGCGGCCTGTATCTCATGATCCGTAATAGATAGACAGTTTAAATTTTCACAGAATGTGTATTTCTGTTGCCGCTATAACAACAAATAATAACAATTAATTGTAAATTAAAGGGGGCTCTCCTACTACTATGGTACGGAACCCTTCATGCGCAAGAAGTCCGACTCGCACTTGGCCAGTTTTTCAGAACATGTACAATTAGTAAAAGATAACAAATTAAATATTATTGATTTGTGTAGCACTTGTGTTACCTTTGAAGAAAGTTTTGGAGGTTGTAAACTATGGTACCCTTCCCTAGGTCGAAAAACAGACACATTTCTTTTAGAAAGTTTCTAAATATAGTGAAGTTACTCTCTCAGAGTAAGGATCTATTACATGAACTGAAGGTCACATACACTTTCATGTGAACCTGATCAGAACCCCAATATTACGTAACACACATGCAATCAAAATCCGAAGGTTTTTAAATATTTTGCTTCATATCTTTGAAAAAGTCTGCGCGATTACGTAAGACGCCATGAATGTTGTTGAACTGTCAAAATTAATGACTTTGGGATGGTGAGTGTGTGACGCAGTTAGGTACCCTTTTTTTTTTTTTTTTGGTGGGTGGGAAATCATCAAATGACCCCCCCCCCCGCCCTGGGCGGAGCCGAAGGGAGTGTCAGACTCTTACTGACTAAAAACCACCCATGTTCCTTCATTGGCCCTTTATGTTCCAGGGCCGCGGTATCTCTTTCGAACAGTCCCGCAGCCCTGGACGTCAGTTAGGTACCCTGCAGACTAGAAACATTTCGCAGTTACAAAAAAATATTTTCCAAAGAACCAAGGAATGTTATGTATCTTTGGCAGTTGTGTAAAACATCACTTTCTACCATCTTTAAGAAACACCGCAGTTGTACAGCCAACCCTACAAGCCTCCTTGACCTGCCCCTAGGGAGGTGTTCACACGGCGGTGCCGCGATAGAAATATTGTTTCTGAATCGCTGCTGGGACCCAGATCTCAAACCTTTGTGTGTAATGTTCAGTAGGCCTTTACTGTTGAAGTGGAAATATTTACGCAGCATTGGGATACGAACAGATCTGAAATCGTTTGGAACGAAATGGGCCATAGCTTTTTGATGACACTTTTTGATCTGTTAGATCAAGATGTTTTCAGAGAATAAAAGCGCTATTATTTAAAAAATTAAATCACGCACCTGTGGTCGACTGTACTGAAGTATTGTTTTATCGTTTTTACTATATTGTGGACATTACACTGACCTTATTAACGAGATTTTTTAGAAAGGTCAGGTGTGTAGTACGCGCGACCGGCGTGCGTGTATGACCAGATCTATGAACGAGGCAAAAGGAGTATTTAAGCATCGTAGCAGGTGAAAAAGACCCGAGCTTATGTATATAGTAAAACTTCGTAAAATTAATGTTTATATCCGCAATTTGATTCGTACAAATTTTACACATTGTAGATTTTTTTTTAAATTTCATGATACTTTTCATAATTTAAAATCCTAAGTGTTAATTAAGTCATTGTTAAATTGATAAGCCACAGTTGAGCGGAAAATTAGACAAGACAAGGTGGAGCGGATGAAGCCAATAAACCTGTTAGAATATAAGAAGTAAAATTCTGTCTTAGGTGCGTGATTATGTGATGTGAGGTGTACCATATCAGCCGCAGCCTAAACAAACATTTAGATAAAACACAACATTCAAGATAATGAAAACCAATCGTTTCCCCAATACCGTTTCCTTTCTATTGTACTAATAAAATACTTACAGCAGACTACTTAGCTGTATTAGAACATCTTTTTATACGTACATTTACGGAGCAAATAGACTAATTTCTAGAACAATAGAAAAAAATAAAGGACCAATTACTACTAAGTCTTAGAAACATGTCCATAAAAACGTAGTATTGTCCTATTCGAAGTACATATTACGAAATAATGTTCTTTATGAAGTACATAAATATATTTGGAATACAATTCTGTCGAGAATTACTTGTTCGAATTGGTAATATTTTAAGGCTAGATCCCTAGGGTTTATAGAATAAAGCTCTTTAATAATAACAAGACCTTCACCTGGTATTTTCTTCACATCATTGACTGTATTCTTTATGTTGTGAAAGTAAGTAAACCGGATTATTTTATATATTTTTCTTGTGAAAGTAAAACCTTGGTGTTTCGGTAAATATTTCTTGTGAATTGTTATTGATCTCAGTTAGTTTCCATCCGATTTGTCTTTCATCACAAATTGGATGAACAACAATGGCAGTTTTGTGGCTGCCATTAAGAGTGACTGAAATGGAAATAATATTAATACAACAGACGATGCAACTAAATATTTACTGAAGAATAACGTCCATTGAACTACTTATTTGTTACATAACATGAACATAACACCAACGCGGAGGGTAGATGGAAGTGTATTAGAAATGCACAGACATTTTGCTGCACATGGGACTTAAATACAACTGGTGGGTCCTATTATATAATACAGCTATTAACTGAGTGCCTATTACCATCAACCGGGTACAATTTTAGATTTCATGCTACTACTATCTCATCTAATCCAGAACTTCATGCTCTGCTGAGCAGACGACCACTAATCCAACAAGGCAGTACACTTATTTACTGTTTCACCTAATCGCGCAACAATATTAACCAATCCCATTGATTGATAAACCGAAACCCAAAACCGTTTATTTCAATTATTGTATTTACCCGTATTTTCAAGACGATTTATTTTAGAGAATCGTTGAAACGTGAATTGATTGAGTTTAACTCCTATATACAGATGTTCGACCATCAGCCGGGAAATGATTTTTTTATTGAGAGTTTATCATCATCTTCCTGCCCTGGTCCCATTCTATTCGGGGTCGGCGCAACACGTTTTCTTCTTCCACTTTTATTGAGAGTTACAAACATAAAGTTTTCAGTAACTTAATTCTAATAATGCCATAACTAATTTCCTCTATCTCCTTCCATCCACAGGTGGAGTCTGGTCCCTACGTAACCTCTCAATCTCGGTGCCCCGGGCTGTCCTCTCCGGTGAGGGCCAGTCAGCCATCTTGCGCTGTTCCTACGACCTGGAGGATGCTGCTCTCTACTCCATAAGGTGGTACAAGGCGGAGACTGAGTTCTACAGATATGTACCGAGGGAGATGCCGCCGACGATGGTGTTTCCACTGCCGGGAGCGTCGGTTGATGTGAGTTGAGTTCTGAAGTTGTTTTAGAGATCTTTTTCAGAAGTAGTTGTCCACACGGCGGCACACGGCGGCACATCGATCTATACATTTCCAGTATAACCTGGCCTCGCTATGTATGGATGTTCCGTGCAATGAGAGCACAGCTTGTACTGGATTTGTATAGCTTGATCGGTCGTCGAGTTTACCTCTAGTGTAGCTTTGGCTATCAATATGTGTTATTACTTATGTGAAACTTATCTATCGTTTAAAATCACGTCTAAATTGAAACGACGGTCTTATACGATTACAAACATTTTAAAGAAATAAGTGAAAAAAACATACGCTCTTCACATTTCTTAACTGATGTCTAAAGATATCACAAAGCAGTTTCAAACAGAGTACAATCGAAAAAAGACTGATGTTTCGAAGTCAATTGTTATGTTGTACTTTAACAGTTTTCAAAATCGAGGTTCAATCCCATGTCAATGTCGAGTTAATTAAAATTACAAGACTGCTTAAAACAATTGCATTCTTATAATAAATTCATTGTCAATGTAATACTAGTTAAAGTTCTTACTTAACAATAATAATCTCTACTCTATAAACTATGAACACTTAATATCTTCCATTAAGGTCGCTTTCAAATATAAGCATTTACTAAAGTCTGATAAACAGTTCTCAAAAGTAGCAATATAAAAGCGTTTTGAATTTGCATTCAAATTTAAATTCAGAATATTTCAGTCTTCAGCTTGAATACATATTTAATTCAAATTATTTTCTATATTCAAGGAATCTCGGTTAAGCCTCAGCTCTTTTTATTACGTCAAATAATATTTTGATGAAGGTCTAGATACCCAATATGGTACTTATGTATATTGGACTAGTTATTATTTTATTATGCCACACACCAAAGAGGTCTTGGTTGGATTTCGACCTATAATACGACCAAGTAAGTATCGAATGCATAATTATGAATTGAAAGGCAAAAGACTACTGCAAAATGACCGCTTGTTTATATCTGAATTCTCACAGCCTTGCAAAACCAGTAAACCGATCTCGTGCTATATATGGATGACGTTCTTACGTTTTTCACATTGATTACCTCTTTTAAAAGGTAGCCGTGCACGCTAGGGTGTACCTGACAGGTTTGCCTGTACAGGTGAACCGGAGCGTGTGTTGCAAAAATGTGCATGGTTCCTCAAGAGGCAGCACAAGCTTACCTGACGGGTGTACCTGTACAGGTAAACTGTCAGATACACCCTAGCGTGTACGCTTTACGTTCATTCTAGTACTTCAATAGCAGTTTTGAGTAAATACTCCTGACCTGTCCTGAAATTATTTCTTGAAAATAACTTTCTTGTATTGTTTCTGTCCACCAGTTGACGCAGTCAGATCACCAACAAGTCCGCATAGTGAACCTGAACCGGCGCCTGAGCGGCGACTACCAGTGCGAGGTGTCCGCAGACGCGCCGCTCTTCCACACGGACATACGATCAGCACCACTAACTGTTGTTGGTAAGGTTCACACATGAAACATGACTACAGACGTCGTGTTATATACACGACGTCTGTAATCGCAGTAGAGCTAAGCAAAGGTGGACATAGTACCTACACCCACTTTTCACCAGTTTTAAATCGTAAGAGCCTGCTAATCGAGGGGTTTAGAGTTCAATTCTCAAGTCAGGCAATGTTTTCTTTGTCTTATGGCAATACGCTCTCCCTGAATTCTTCGAAGATATAAGAACAGTAACTGTACAGTAACATACTCTGCTAGTATTTTGTTTATTATGTTTAAAGCCTAAGTCATAGCGGCGAGTATAGTCCCTAATCCAGATTTCTGTCTGCCACTAAGAAGTTCCTAATGGAAAAACCCGATAAGTAATTACAATCCTAACCGTTATTGGAACACGGAACTTTAACAATAATTGTTTATTGGAGCGAATGGACCGCTTCCTGACGGTCGGAATTGTATTGTTATCATTTGAGCTTCATTCTTATCTGATATAAATAGATTGAGATGTCTGAATACAGGCAGATTCATTTTCAGCGGTAAAGTTTCTTTGTTAACATTAATCCTGATTTGATTGAATATTAAAATTAAAACCTGCTGACTGTTAAATAAACGTTGCTTAATGTTAATTAGGTTATGAGTAACAGCGTCACTGGTCTGGTTGCAAGCGCCACTGCTGAGTATGAGGTCCTGGGTTCGATTCTCAGGTTGGGCAAAGTGTTGTGTACTGGGTTTTCCATTAGTAAATTCCTAGTAGCTTCCACGGGCTCTGGATTTGCGCTCGGTTCATATCAATAGCCTCGCCCCCTATTACAAATAGTACTTAAACATAACTGGCGAATGTGGGTGCACTGTTTAAGAACACCTCTACCTTACCCTAGGCATCCCCCAACAACATACAGGCGTTATGTTATGTAAAACTTAAGCCTGCTGTCTACTAAAACTATAAACGCTGTATAAAATTAAGTAAGTAATAATTAACATCTCATAAACTGTAAGTAAGAGTAACGGCCACCACGGCTCACGCACAATGGTCCACTTTAGGGACTAAGTGCAGAAACCAAAATCCCTAACATAGAACATAGAACTGTAAGTAGCGTTTTAAACGGTAGTAAAATAGTAAAAATTTGATGATGATGCAGTGAACTCTTTTACATGCTTTATTATTTAATTTGAAGTTAAAAGAGAATGCTCATGGAAGTATGGAATCCCGTACCATGCTGCATCAAAATCAAACCTTGTTTTTTATAGACTACACTGATCGTATTAACTCCTACAAAAATTATTTTTGAAAAAAAAACCCGCGTTTCAGAGTTATTTTATAAAATCGAAACTAACCTAAAAAGTAGGTCTATTTTTTCGACGCTACCAACGACGTATTTTAACACACATACATTACATTATTGCTCTAAAAACGTAATACACTAATATTAGTAAGAATTACGAGTTAAAGTAACATCCACAGTATGCTTGACTGAAACTCGATTTTATTTTAGACCTTTACATTGCCAATAGTCAGTCAGTACAGTACAAATGTCAGATGCCACAGATAAGATAACTATAAACCATAGAGTATAGTAAGTGCTATAAACTAGTCGGGATTTAGGGATGTAATCGATAAATCAAAATCTTTAGGCTGAGAAAATCTATTTTGTTGCAAATAGCAATAAACCAAACTAAATCGATTTGGTGTACTGATCTTACTTAATTGTAATTAATTTTAGAGTCCGCTCGACAGACAAGGGTTTGTTCAATTGAAACGGAACGTCATTTATATTCAGTTGAAACGGAACGTCATATAAAGGGAGTAAAACAATATTCGTACTTTTAAACTCGAAAAGTATATTTCCAGTTCAAAAAACAAATCCCCGACGCGTAATGCCGTAAAAAAATATGAAACTAATTACTATAATATTTTGGTTTTGAGGCGCGAGACTTTTTGGTACCAACTTTGGTCATTCTCTTTTACTTAGGGATCGGTTTAACCAGTACTAACAAATTTTTGACGCGGCCCCAACCACGGATACCAGAATAAAAATACAAAATTACTTACTGAGGAATAAATCATTGTCAGTGTCCCTAATTTGACCGTTACTGGTGTCTGATCGAACCACTGACAAAGAAGAAAGTAGCGCTTAACTAAACTACATTGCTTTCTATCCAGACCCGCCGTTCAGAGCACCACACCTGTCCATCTCGCGAGGCAGCTACGCGCGCGGTGATATCCTGCGCGCTAACTGTTCGGTGGACGAAGCCTATCCTGCACCCAACATCACCTGGATACTTGATGATCATAAAGTAAGTAGCTTTTATTACTTCGCAGATGACAAATATTTTTATCTTTAAGAATATTACTCAAAACGTCTTTTGAATCAATACGTTTACGAACTCCATACTAAAAATTACACGATAGTAAATCTGTCTCTATACCAGTCTGTCAATTTGTTACTTTTTCACGTCTTGACCATAACCTGAGATTGTAGTTTAGAAGATAGGATACTTTCCCCGCTATAATATGTCCGGTGGGATGATTTCCAACCACCACGCGCGGAACAACACAGGCAAATACTAGTGTAGTCATCATTATACACTTCTCATCAAAAAAATCGAAACACTTTCGTTTTTATTGTTTTTGTCCTAATTTTTTACAAAAGAGAATTCCATGAAAAAAAAAAACATTATTGTGTAGCTGGCAGTTTGGTCATTACAGTAAGAAGAAAAAAAATTCAAAAATTCAAAATTCGAAATTAGTATTTCATTTGTTTATCCTATAAATGAAATCAATCACTGTTTTGAGACAAATGTGTATTTAGGGTTGGAGTACGTTTCTCGTTTAAAAACTAAGAATTAGCGCTTGTCTTTAAACTTTTTGTTTCTTATTTCATTTACTGTGACTTTGGGACGTCTGAAAAAACTTTTTTTTCTAAAACATATGGATACTTCGCCCGCAGAAGCCGCCCAAGTGGTGGCATTGCTGGATTCTGGACTTAGTCAGCCTGTTGTGGCTGCAAGATTGCATCTAAGCTTATCATCTGTTCATAGAGTCTACAAACGCTATCGGGAGACTGGTTCGTTCACGCGCCGTTCAGGATCTGGCAGGAATCGGGTCACTTCTGAGCGAGATGATCGATTTATTGTAACAACTTCTTTACGAAATCGACGCCTTAACGCTTTTCAACTGCAGCAGCAGCTTCGCGTTGTACGAAGAGTAGCTGTAAGTGACTCTACAATAAGAAGAAGGTTGAAGGAACGCGGATTGGCACCGCATAAGCCAGCGAATGGGCCGAAATTAACTGCAGACCATCGAAGAGCGCGCCTTAACTTTGCACGCGAGCACCTAACTTGATCATACCTTCAGTGGAGCAAAGTACTGTTTTCTGATGAGTGTAAAATTATGCTGTATGGTAACGACGGAAGGAACAAGGTCTACAGAAGAGATGGAGAACGCTTTGCACAATGCTGCATTGAAGAAAAGGTCAGCTATGGTGGCGGTTCGTGGACGGTTTGGGGAGGAATCAGCGCCGACGGTAAGACAGAACTTGCCTTTGTGTCTGGGCCACGGCTGCCTGCACTAAACTCTCATCGGTACATCGAACAGTGTCTTGAACCTCATGTGATGCCCTATGCACATTTTATTGGCAACGACTTCATATTCATGCACGACAATGCTAGAGCTCACACCGCGGGCGTCGTACGAGATTATCTTACCGAAGTCGGTATCTCCATTATGGTATGGCCAGCAAGAAGCCCGGACATGAATCCCATTGGACATCTATGGGATGAATTAAAGAGACGAATTCGAGCAAGAGATCCAGCCCCAGAAACACTTAGCCAGCTGCAAAATGCAATCCAAGAGGAATGGGATAATATACCACAACATGTGATCGTGACTCTCATCCGATCGATGAAGAACCGTATGGAAGCAGTAATAAGAGCTCGCGGAGGGAATACAAGTTATTAAATAAACGTTTCTTACATTTTTTTTTTCATTTACGCGTGTTGTGACGTATTCTGTTCAACGTAGTAGGTGTGTGCCTACTTAGTAATAGCTAGGTATATGTCATTTAGATATATTTAATAGACTTTTGTAGAACGAGTAAACTAGTCGCTCAATATACTTGCAGTCGAACACACGCCTTTTAATTCAAAATCCCTATTCAAAGAAAGTACAACCTTATTACAATTAACAACGCGTGTTGTTTTACCCATTTCCTTCATATTCCATACAGGGTAAAAATTACTCATTATACAAAATACGAAACCTATGAAGACTTAATTTGAATTTAGAACAATAACATTAGGATTTAAAAACCTCATACTACTCACTATTAAATGACATTTTACATTTATTCCTAAATATACACATTTTTCTGATAATCCTTATCAAATCATAAACTGCGAGGTGTTTCGATTTTTTTGATGAGAAGTGTATAATATGACATCAAAGTATCTCATTCGCCTAATTCGTGGTCCCCTTTTCAATACGCCGTTATTACAATACATCTCCTTTAACATCCCACTACCCATCAGACACACTCTTCGCCCACGCCAACGTCCTTTTTTTTCAATTCCGCAACCCTTAACCCTTAAGACCAGCCCATTATTTGTAGGCCTTACGCATATTAGTAACATTTTAATGTATGACGAATCTATGGATATTTTTGCAAATACTGAACTGAGACTCCTCAACACTGCTTCTCGATACCTGGAGTCCAATGCCACTCCCAGTACTATCTCGGGGATAGTTTTTATCCAGGACTTTTGAAGAGTTCTCTTGGAAACTGCCCGCGTCGAGTTCAGTTATATCGCGTTTCCAAGAGAACTCTTCAAAAGTCCGGGATAAAAACTATCCTATGTTTTTTCTCAAGGTCAATTCTATCGCTGTACCAAATTTCATTAAAATCAGTTCAGTGGTTTAGACGTGAAAGCGTAACAGACAGACAGAGTTACTTTCGCATTTATAATATTAATATATAATATATAGTAGTGATTATATAATAGGGAATTTTGTCAAGTTTTATTTGATTTTACTTGATTTTTATTTCAACCAATAACTTGTATGTGTGGTGTAAACTGTCAGTGTAAGTTGGTTTTAATAAATAAATAAATAAAAATTATCATTCTCTAGCCTTTATCTCAATATATTTGTGGTCGGCGCAGCATATCTTCTTCTTCCATACTTCTCTATTACTCATCATCTCAGCAGTCATCTCCTGTCTAGCCATATCATGCTTCACACAGTCCATCCAAAGGCTAGCAGACTAGAGGACGACCAAATAAACTTCTATGGTCTTCCTCTGGTCTTATAGCCATAGGCGGAGGTATGAGGAAAATGTCGTGAGGAGAGTTTTGAGAACTAATGTGGTGTAGTTAAGTAGTTATCATTTAGAACAGAAATTATTTTTTCCTATCCGTCGTTGCCCTAGAATGAGAATGTGTGACCACAGAGCATTGTTCTTTGTGTCAAAGTACCTTTCACGTTTGATACTACAATGTATGTTCGGCGCTTAGCGGGCTGTGAATCCCGCTACGACTTACTCAATTTGATGACTAACTATTTTCATCACGGAACGCCATAAAGCCAAGTGAATAAAAGTAATTTTTCGTTTGTGTATTTTTGTCCTCAAAAATTTGTAAGAGATCGGGTTGTGGTAAAAAACGTACCGAATGGAACAGTTATTTTAAGAGCGAAATTCACTGAAATCCCATCTTCCTTAATGAACTTTCCAACTAACTGAATCATTTCAACACCAAGTAAAAATATTGTCCAAGAAAAAGCCATCAACTTGTGTAAACAACGTCGGAATTTCATTAATATCTCTCGTCCGGCCAACCCTTCATATTTCGGATATTAAAAAAATCTTTCAGTAGAGAACCGAGCTTCCTGTATTTTTATTCAAAATGGAGGATAAACAATAGACTATTATTCATGGATTCTTATTCATTAGTAAGAAAGGATGCTGTTATTTCCTTCTTGGTTCGTTGATCAGTTGGACGGCGTTATGTAAGAACGGTACAAGAAATTATAAAAAGTCTATGCCAACTGAAATCACAGACTACCGCTGCTCAGATTTCATTTTAGTAAACAATCATTTACTTCAGTTGCACAATAATTTTTGTAGGACAAGCACTCTCTGTTAAATTAGTTTACTGAGAAGCGTTCGAATTTTGAACATAAGTTGATTCTGATTATTGTCAATGAACAAGCTGAGTGTGGCAGTTACTGGCGTAAAATAACGAAGTTAACGTTCACAATTATTTTATAGCCAACGTTAGACCATTTCTTCACCTGATACATAGTTTCAGCTTCACACTTTAAAACTCATTTCCTGAATTAATCAAACGACAGTTCGTTTGATTCATTTTTGCATAACACCTTCTTCAGATTGGTGAAGAATCCCGTTGTTTGGTTTGTTTCTATAATAACGATCTTCAACTCAATTTTGTTTGGAATTATGTTAATTAGGAGAAATGTTGGAGTTGGGTTTTGTAACATTGTGTAAAGTTTATCGTTAACTTTATTTATGTCTTGTAGACGTGTTACTTTGTCTTTGATATTCTAAAGTTATAAAAAGAGGACTGATCAATAGTGATTAATAAAAAATATGAAGATTAAGATTCAGTAACTATTAATATACAATAGTTATTATGTATTATATTAACTGTATTATATATAATATAATCAATTATACACACACTAACTATACGGGATGGCAAGGACACCGACGCGAAAACATTGACCACGTATTCAGTACATTTATTTATTTATTTAAACTTCATTTACAATAATGGTACATTCGCGGACTTAATGCCACAGGGCATTCTCTACCAGTGAACCTTTGGGTTAAATAAGAAAACATTGTGATAGGGTACAAAATAAATATCTAAAAAAATAACTTCTTGTTTTGTTAAGTACATCATTCTAAGCCTCGGACCACATAGAAATGTTTCATCGGTAATTAAAAAAAAGATCAGTTATTTCCTACAAAAGTGCAATACCTAAGGTCAAAATGTATGAAACAATTGATTTAAAAAAAAAACTGTCAATGAAAAATTTCTCAATGGGCTCAGAATGATGTAGGGACTGAATAAATGGTAACTGAAGTAATGGTTTTTTGCCAGCAACAGCCACTTTTATAGCCGTAGTGTGGTTTGTATAATCTAGTAGTTAACTTTGTTTAAAAACTAATTATAATCATCCACACCCTTAGTAGCTTTCATATTGAAAAAACATTTGTTTCACAAAATATAATTAAATACAAAAAAATATTATCGTTTCAAAGTATAAAGTCCTTCATTTTTATAACGCTACAATAATCTTTCACCTTTTGAAATGCTTCATTGATTTCTTTAGTGATGTTTGAAAATATTTCATACTTCAACAAATTCTAAAAATCTATTTTATCCGCCAGAAAACATCAAAAAGATAAACTCTAGTATATTTTCGTGTTACTAGGTATTTTCAATTAAGAATCTTCGATTTTTATGTATCGGTTCGTTGATTGTAAAATAAGCTCTAGTTTTCTAAAAACTAAGATTAAATGTAATCGATTATTATTATGTTCTTTATTTTCGGATAGCAATGATCCAGCGTGTTAGTAAACAATAATATACATCCCCAAATTAATGTTTAGTAATTGTTCTTCTCACAAAACTTGTAATAATCGGAGATTCGATACTCTCCGCCATAGTTTTTAAAATGTTGTTGCCACTCGCCCGCAACCTTGACAACAGCGACGCGGTTTTCTTGCGAATGACGGTGTGGAAGCCGTCAATTTCCGCGAACATAGCAGAAGCGCTGCACCATCGTGGCAGTCCCGACAGCATCCTAAAAATATTATTATATTGTATGCGTAGGTCATCCAGCGTTCTTTTGGTATAGTTGACCCAAAGATTCCCCGTGTAAAAGCACTGTCAATATGCCTTAAACAGTGTTCCTTTCACTAGACTGCTACACCATGCGAATCTTTGGGCCAACATGTTACGTCGGACCACCACCCTACGCTCCCTTTCAATATCAACACTTAAACTATGATCTTAATCTTATGTTTACGCTCAAATAAAAAATCAAAGCATTTTGAATTGTCAAATCCCAAATACAATAAAAGAATAAGCTATGTCCCAGTCACAACGCATAATCTGTGGAAGTACTGCAGTAGCCCATTCCAAGGAGTAGACTTCTATGGAGAAGAACGGCCAAGAAAATCGTTGGTCATTCTTTTAAACCAGAATATTGTAATAAAAACCTTGGTAACATCGCTCATGTTTAGATTGTACATTATGTGAGAACGATGAAGTAAGACGTGCACGTTAAAAATCTCCATAGTAAAGACTAAAAAGACAATTCAAAAATGAAATAATTTTAATCAAATAACCCGTGGTAACTTAGACATGACTAGTTCCAACTGACAGCGTCCGTTTACGTGACACTGTAAGGTTTAATCCACGTATCCGCCATTCAAACCTTAAAAAGGAGGCTGGGGCAGACTGGATGCGGACGGCGGGGAGGGGGGGCAGGGTATTGTGGTGTAGCTTGGCAGAGGGCTATGTCCAGCCTGCAGTACAATAACTTGAGTTGGTGATTTGCATTTTGTTTACATCAAACCTTCTCAACATCTGTCAAGACTCCATAAAATTACCAAACGGACTCATCAACCCGTTCTTACACTCTGACAGTCCAGTAATGCCCTACATCTCATCCCATAATATCTGACACGTCGTAGCTAAGCCACCCTTCAAGGCAGATCCGCGCGGCGCCACTAACTCACATAAGCTGCAAAGCCGGGCTTTAAAGTGGTTTCAACTGAAACCCCGCTGCGACACTCGCCACAGAGCACGCTAAATAGTTTTAGAACTTCCAACGAGCTGAAACAAAAATAAAAGTTGGGAGGTGGAAAAAGTACGGGCGATACCTTTGTATTTATGTTGGGGTTCCTCACTGAAAGTAAAGCTAGAACACGCAAAGAGTGTTCTTGCTATACTTGTACTACTATTGCACGCTTTTTATATAACACAAACAATAGAAGGTCAGGGAATAATCATTTATATTGATTTGAAGATGCAGATCTATATCAATATTATTTTGACCAAGTTAGACAACACACCACCCACACACTCAGACAGATAGTATTGACAGTTCAATAGAGATTATTTAGTGTAAAATTGGTACGGATAAATTACTCGTCTAACATTGGTACAACTGATACAAATAAATTGCGGATGTAGCTCCAGACATAGGACTAAAACTGAAAATATTGCAAAATCTACCCGTACCAGGTTGCCTGATCCTTAAACCATATAAGAGGTACACATGGAAATAAAGGCACAATACCCATCCTGTTCGCTAAAAAATATTATGTTTTTGATTAGACCGATAGCAAATAAGAAAATTAAAAACATATAACGATTTATCTTTTCGTAACAGATAGCAGAAACCGTATCCTGGCGGACATCAGACCTGGACTTCAAAGAGAGGGGAGCGTTCAGCAGACTGGAGATCTCCATCTTGGAAGCAGAACACTACAAGATGGGGCTGACGTACACCAGTGCCAGCCTCAGCCGGGCTTACCAGGACAATTACTACGGTTTCGAGAAGCAGCCAGAAAAGGAGGATACCGAAGTCCTAAGGTTTGTTGGTAACCAGTTCATAGAGCAGCTACAAGACAGGACTGACGTGCACCAGCGCTAGTCTTAGCAGGGCATACCAGGATAATTACAATGGGTTTGAGAAGCAGCTGGAGAAGGAGGATACCTAGGGACACTTAAGGTTGGTGACAATAGTCCTCCTGACTGATTTCGGCCATGACCCATCTCAGTGAAGACTAGCCATCAACGTGAGATACTATATTTCACAAGAATGCGTGCTCTCTCTGCCTGCACTCCCAGTCTGATAAAGCAATTCGACACCACCAGAGAGAGATCAGGCGCAGGATCAACGGGAAGTCTTCATGGTTATTGGTAGAGACCGGATTATATGCAAATGCATATTTCAGTTGAAATTGGCATATCGTGTATTTTTTGGGTATTTTTTTTCCTTTAATTTTAACCGTATACAACAATAAAATGCAAAAATACGCCAAATCTCATACCCGCAAAAAATACCTTATTTCAAACTGCCCATTAATCTAAGTGGAAGTATATAATACATGTTATCACTTTTCTCTTAGATACACGCTGATCCCGCCGCCCACGGGTCAGTTCTCGCTGAGCTGCGTCGCCACCATTTATGACATCTACGCGCGGAAGGGCGACGCCATCCTCATCAAAGAAGATGCTCCACATCCTGCCTCCGTCACTGGGGAGGATTCCTCAGGTAAATGAGAGATTAGTTTGGGGGTTAAAAGTCTTTAAAAAAATGCGAACATTTAAATCTTTTTGAGGTCTCGGCTGCTTTTGATCAAAACATCATCGTGCTCGAAGGACCAAGTGGTTGAGCTCCTAAGTCCTATTCTGAAAAATAATCTACCAAAAGAATAAAACTATTTTCAAGTATAACCTCACCTCCTATAACGAGCAGTCCTATCCATGTCAGTCTTGTCCTGCATCTAGCATATTCGTAAAGTCCTCATTTAATCTTTTAAGGGGGCCTAGCTACACATAACTGACTAAAGAAACTAAATTCACTTCAATCAAATTAGCTTATTATAGTCCACGGCTGGATATAAGCCTCTCCCAAGCTGCACTACGTCACTCTGTCCTTCGCTTTCTACACCTAGTCTGTCCCAGCCACTTTTTTGAGATCATGAGCATTTAGCTGGGAGTGCCCAATCCTACGCCTGCTGATACGCGGACTTAACTCCTCGTTTGCTACATCTTCCATCGGTCTTCGACAAACATGGCCGAATAACTGCCACATTAGCTGGCTTACTCAGAAAGATATTTCAACCAATATTACTATAGAGACTTTTTATCATCGCAATACATATCCACCTCTCTTCCGCAGGTACCCTAGTCTCGTACAACGCAGCGCTGACATCGCTGTGCGCGAGCGCTGTCCTGCTGCACACGTTATGATCGGCGCACGTGACGCGCACGCACACACTCAATTAAACTCGCTAATAACGCACTGCGCGCGGTTCTGGTGGTGGAAGTTACATGGATTAGGGAAAGAAACTCCTGCAGTGTAATGAACACGGATCTCAATGAACGCGGTAAATTAATGAACTAAAATGAAATGTACTGGATTTGACAAGTCTTTGGCATCGTTGTTGATTAATAGCGCCATCGTGTTCATTAAGATCTAAGGTTTGCTACCCAACGTTATTTTATTAGGTAGCAACATTTTACTAAAATGTCAATAAGCTACAATGAAATAAATATGAGTACACGCATTTGATTAAATTCTGCAGACTTTTTATTTACCACAAGAAATTGAGGCCTACTACGTGATCCAGCTCGAAGGACCAGAGTGACGTTGCCAACAAATGTTGCTACTGAAATAAAATAATGTGAAATAATGTTGGATAGCTAACGCTATGTGGCAATGTTGTGAAAGACAGATTAAGGTTTAGCACAAGCTAGATAATTATAAGCGTCAATTATAAGTGACGGGTAAAGGCGGTGATGGCCAGAAGCGTTCATGTCTGAAAAATAACTGAAATACAAAGATATAAATCGTTAGATTCGCCCAATTGCAAATTACAACGTATCTATTTCGTTGACAATGCTATTTGAATGATATTTTCTCGCTTACATACACTGAAAATCTTATTTATTTATCGTTACATCTAAGCGAGCTCTCAGAGTTTACATTGTGTTCTCGCAACCTTAGAACAATAAGGGCACATCTAACGATATAAATATTTAAATAAAACACTTTGGAAAACTGTTTTTTTTTTACGAAATTACAGCTTTAGGTTCATAAACCTTTGGTTAGAATATTGTTAAATATTATAAGGATAATAAGTATGTAGTAGATATTTTAATGTACAAAGGTGAGCTTAATAAATTCAGCGAAAGATTATTGTAATTAAACCTTTACAAAAGAAAAAAATATAAATTAAGGTCAATGATAAAACAGTTTGTAAACCAATACAGTTTTTTAAAGGGCAAGAAAATAATGCAAGAATAGAATCCATGTTCTCAATCTCCCCTCTCGCTCACTCACATGTATAAATCCGTAAGAGTGACAAGGACAGACCGCGCGCAGTGCAAACGTTACGTAAGGAAACTGAATGTTGTGATAGACACTTAATAAAGCTAATATTTGTACTAGAAAGTAAGAAATATTGTATATTATACTTATTTCAATGTTGCAGATTTAATTATATGTGAATATGTAAATAAATTCATTAGTTACTGATTTTTGTGTTGTTATTAAGAAGAAAAAGAACCGTTATAAAGGATGTGTGAAATAAAGTCATATTGGGGAGCCCAAATGGGAGGCCTAAATCTATGCAGTGGTCGATGAAACAAAAACTTGATAGTAAGAAAACACTCTCTAAACGTCAGTGAATTCCTCATAACATAACTTACACTTTAGGTCTGTTTCCATCAAAAAGCACTAATTTACCACTAAATTGACGTTTAGTGTATCTGCCAACTGTCACTTTTATTACCCTCGTATTGGAGGGCTCTTATGGTTCATTTACACGAGAATAAACTCTCACTTCGATTAAACACTTATAGTACGGGAGGTGCAGTTCAGTCTGACAAAGACTTTTTATACCGGCTGAAAATCATATTAAATAATAGTTTAACCATAGCACAGTAGGGATCTGTGCGTCAACTGCTCCAGAACTGGAGGAATCCAAAACTATAGCAAATCAAAGTTGTAAAAAAAGTGACCCCAATAATCGTTCTATGTAGTCTGAAAACTAGTCTTACCAAGGGGTATCATTTTCTTGTAACTTTGGATTCCCCCATGGGTGCGGCAGCAGACTTTAATTTGGATGATCAGTGCATACTAAACCACTACTAGAAATAAATTTCATTGCACGCTGCTTCTCATATTATTAGGAGACAAAAACTAAGGTTTTCGATTACAATTTTCGATCCAGAACGAAACTATGGAACTTATGAAACTTTGTCCTGTTAAGTATTTGTGTGTACATAAATAAACAAATAAATAAATGGTTTAAACTTTAAAATATGATGAAGAACATAATCAAATTGTGACTGTTTGTTTTTTGGTTGAGTTTAAAATTAAATGAGTGAAACATTAGCCTGACAACTGACAAATTGGAGATTATCGTCACACGACGAGCGAAAAACTTTCTCCGTGTAAATGAGCCCCGATAGTGACGCAGCTTGCAATCCTGAACACATCGTAAACATCGGAAGCAGTATACATTTTATTTCCACCAATTGAAACAAGGACAAACAACCCCCCTGACTTCGTCTCTCAAGTGATCGTAACCGGACGTCCTGCCGTAGGTTCCTGGGGTCAATTCCAAGGTTGTGCCAGATTCTTTCGTTAGTTTCATTTGGTATTGGGTCTCTCGTGTCAGGAGGAGCTCAATTTTATGCAATCAAAGATTTATAAAGCCGACATTGAAGTTATTTTCATACAAAAATTTTGATCCCGAACATTGTCGCTTTAGACACACGAATGCTACCTGACAAGCGGGCGTACGACTTGTTACTAAGTAGTAACAAGTTGGATTACTAATTTCATCGTCGTGTCCCGTCTCTCGCCCGTAAATATTTTGACTGTCTTTGTACGCAATGAACATTGAACATTCATATCAAGTGACATTACTTAATTATGTTGTTCTGTTAAAAATAGATTATCAATAGGCGTTTCTTCTCTTCAAAAAATCTTTTACAATGCAACAGAAATAACAAGCTAAGATTTCTACTTAGTTACTGGAAAGCTAGCCTTAGCCATATTCCTGTTACATAATAGCCTAATGCTCTTGTTGCCACCACCCGGTACATAAGTTAATAGGAAGTAACATAATGTACCCTTTGATGTACCCCACACTATTTGTACTGGGTATGGTGGGGTATAATCAACTCTGGGTGCGAAAGGAATATAATATGCACTGGTGTCGTACATGGTGAGACTGCTCAGAGGCAACCCGAGAGTGTTGCAGCCGTTGCACTTGTGTGTTCCCGACCGTTATGTGTGGAGGCGACGGCCCCCGCCGCTGCTGGTCGTACCTTCAGCTAGGACCAACTTGCTGGCTAAAACCCCTCTGACTCGAGCAATTCGCACCATCAATTGCATTCAGGTTGAAATTGATATTTTTACGTCACTGGAGTGAATTCGCAAAAGTACTATTGTATACATTGTGTTACAAACAAGGATCTTGAGAGGTATTTGGTGCTTTAATTTTAATTGACGACACGGTTGGCGCAGTGGCTGAGCTATTGACTGCTGCGCTGCGTGTCGCGGGTTCGATCCCCGCACGGAACAAATATTTGTATGGCCTACAGATAGTTGTTCCGGGTCTGGCTGTTTGTGTATGTGAGTTTAAATGTTTGTAAACGCACCCACGGTACAGGAGAAATTCCTAGAGTGGGGCAACGTTTTTTATAAAATAGAAATAGAATAGATAGAATAGTAATAGAATTTTTGTGTGTGACTTAGCTATTGCATTAGGTTGTAGACCTGTAATGATAGTTTTAAGGCATTTAAATAAATAAATAAATAAAATAAAAAATAATACGTTCTGCTTTAACAATAACCTCCCGGACGAATTTCGGTCATGGCGGCCGAACTCGACGTAGACTAGCATTTTTATGCAGTAGATATCAGAGTGCACATGTGTGTGCGCGGACACAAATGCACTATCTGTTCCTTACACAAGACCGATGGGAGATCAGGCCCGAAACCAACCTCTGCGGTATCATACCACTAACTTTCTGGCTCCGAGGTGCTACAGAGAAATTCCGAAAACCCAACAACATTTAGTTCGTCCTGGGAATTGAACCCAGGAGCTCACGCTCACATAACTGGACCAACGAGGAAGTCACCACCAACTTATTACGATTACATCTCGCCTCTAACCCTCGATAGTTTAGGCAGAAGTGTACCTCATAGTACATCCACTTTTTGCAAGTTATATAATAGCAGTCCTATATAATAGGGGGCGAGCCTATTGCCGTCAACCGGGCAGAAGTTCAAACTTCAGGCTTCTACTGAGTAACGGAAAAACTCAACAACATCATACCCAGCACCTCATGCTCAGCAGTCACCAAAAAGGCAGTCACCACCAATTTATTACCGTTTCCTTGTTAATTACGGCACCAACATCATTCAAGAAGAATAAATCTATTTTAATGGACTCCTCAATTTGGGAATACTTGAGTAGCTACCGGAAATTAAAATGGTCATTAATCATGCTTTAGCGTGGCTCGAGAACAATCATTTTGCTGAAGTAGAAATTGTGAAGACTTTAGAGGGTAGCCCTTCATTTGGTTTAAGGTGGTGGATTTACCTTCGTCTTCTATGTTTTATAAAGTACTAGCTGTGCCCACGACTATGTCCGCGTGGATTAATCTTTCTCAGGGCACTTTGTCACGGGTCTATTTGAAATAAATGCTTTGAGTTTAAATCAAGTCCACCTGCCCAATGAACAAACACCAAAACAATAGTGTAAATTGTCATCCTAACGAACAGACAAAGTCATGTTGTGTTTTATAATAACAGGCTGAGGAAGATCAAAGTCCACACGGATGAAGTCGCGAGTACAGCTAGTTTTATAATATGTAGTGATGAGGCAGAAAAATAGTATAAAATTTATAATTTAAAAGATATTTCTATTCTTAATTTATAATTATGCTGAATAAATAATGGCTGCACAGGACGATCGTTGAAATTAAACAACGTTTTCTGAGGTGCAGTCCGTGGATTGTGGACATACATTTCATATCGAGGTCTAGCTGTCGTTTAAAGATCTTTACAGTCAATACGGGTAACTGAACGAAAGTCTGACCACCATTATCAACCGTATCAAGACGTATCGTATTACCCAGTAACTGAGTTGAGAAAGTCAAATACGCTCGATGTAAAATGCTGGTATTCACTGCATGCGACTTGAAGCCGACCCCAACTTGGTTGGGAAAATGCAGACAAATGGTGATGATCTTGCTTGTGATTCGCCAGTCCCTATTTAAAGTAATATACATAAATATACATTAGTCAATTGTATATTTTCTCGTCTAAAAGAAACTCTCACAATAGTTTTGAGTACCAATTTTGATATCTATTTAAAGATGCATTGACGTTGTATGGTCGTTTGATTAAGTCAAAGTAAAAGAAGACTCTTTTGAACATCAAACTTTATCAGGGAATAGAATTGAATTTATTTGCTTATCCCCAAGGAGCTCAGCTCAAGGAGTACAACTGGCAAGGTTTCACCAGTCTCCAGAAAATGAAACCGTACAGCCAGCCACCCTAAAGCGTTCTTCGTCCTGCAATTGGGAGGCGACCAGCTCTGAGCACCATAGGTTAGGACTCGTTCTTCGATGGCTTAGTTCGTGGCTAAGTAATCTAATAGTACGGTTATTGTGAATTGATGAAATTACCAAGCCTTTTGATGCCGATTGATGGTAATAGGCTCGTCCCTTATTACATTGGCAAAATGTGGGTGTACTTTTAATGTTACATCTCTGCCTTACCCTTCTGGGAAATACAGGTGAAATGTTATGATAAACAGTAACATAATATATTATGTTGTTGATTGTGCTATCCATCATATAGCATACTTTCCCATTGAGAGTCATCTTGTAATGGACCTTCGTCGTCGTTCTGATATTATTTTGTTACGCGAATTATTTTCATCCCTTGATATTTCGTAAGATATTCTTCTAAATTAAAATTTATTTGGTGTAAAGGGCTATTTTGGTCAGAACTGAACGTTTAAGATGACTAACATATTTATTTTGACAAGGATTAATATATGAAATGGTTATTGTGAGTCAACTTAAAAGATTGGCATATGCTGTCTGTGTGTGACTTTTTTTTAGACCTTATTAAGAGGACTCCATCTTACATTATTTTCGTGTAACTTTAACCGTTTACGCAGCGCACGCAACGGGAGCTCTCAAAAAGAATACATTTTCCCCGTTTTTCCAACATTTTTCATTAATGCTCCGCTCCTATTGGTTGTAGCGTGATGATAAATAGCCTATAGGCTTCCTCAATAAATGGGCTATCCAACACTAAAAGAATTCGAACCAGTAGTTCCTGATGAGATTAGCGCGTTCAACCATACAAACAAACTCTTTAGCTTTATAATATTACGAGTAGTATAGATACGATAGATATGTTTTCATTGCAGGCCTACTGTCTTGATGAAAGTGCTTACTCAATGGCTGTCATTTTAAAGGCTAGGCCGAGGTGTACCTAACAAGTATAGACACATTTCGCCAGTTATGTTTAAGTCCCAAAAAAAAAGTGTTTAGGAGCGAGCCTATCGTCATCAACCGGCCACAAATCCAGACTCCGTGGCTGCTAATGATTCCTGATGGAAAAACTCAATAACACTCTGCCCGACCGGGGAATTAAACCCAGGACGTCATGCTGCATGCTAGCATGCACTAGACCACTGAGCCAGTCCAAAAGTTGACTATTCTAGTAAGCCATGTGTTGACAATCTTAGTGGCAAACTAAAAATGTCTCTCATGCCTATGATTCTACTGACACTTGTGTTTGAAGACTCATTCGTAAGAGAACGATCTTTTACGATAATTATACCATACGCTATAAATTGATTCTTCCGTGATCAAACATCTCTAATTATACTACAGCTGTCTCGTTTTCGCTCCACTGTACTTATATTAAGTCGAGAACCAGACATGCATGCAGAAATACTCGTTCATATTTCTAGTAGTTATGTTTTCTCATACAACGAAAACTGCCAACTACTGAAGAAACGACAGAAAAATCTTAATAAATCCTTCCTGCTTGCTTCTTAAGTTTAAGTTTAAAACTTGTTTGGCAAGTTGTTAAGTTGAAAACATTTCATATCGCAGTTATGAGCGGAGCCGAGCTTGAGGCGCTACTTTTTAGATAGTACTTGTGTTCAGTCTCGTAGATGTTTTAAGACCAGATGTGATGTGGGGGGGAGAGGAATATGTAGGAAGAAAAGTGCTATGTATACATTTTTAAGTGGAGGAAAAAAAGAGGTAGACTATGAACATACTGATGGTATTATGGCTGAGAAATAATTTAGTGGGGAATGATAACGTATCTTTGAAACGATGAATGGAGATTTTGAAAGATGTAGCGGCGAGAAAGGGGGTAAGTACTAAGGTAACGATGAATAAGAACAAGCCCAAATAAATTGGAATCTTACTTTATCGTGTGGTTACTGCCCAACCTGGTGTCAGTTTTTATGCCACCCACTTGGCTTTACTTGCCGTTGAGAAATATCTCTCAGGCATTCGGTTTTCTAATGATGTTTACCTTTACCAAAGCAACTGACAGATATAAAATACGCACTAGAATCCGAAAAATCAGAGGTACGTGTCTGGGGTTCGAACTTGAGACCTATGACTTGGCAGTCCGACGGTCACACCGCTAGGCTATCACTGCTTGATAATAAATTGGAATGAGGGCAGGAGAATGATAGTTGAGTTCTATGGAAGAAAACGATAAGTTGAGATGACCACAAGTAATTACTTATGACGACCTAAAGATAGTATGAAAAAAAAAACAGAATTATCCATATTAATGAATCTCGAAATATTTTTGGTTTTAGACGTAATCATGGTTGGGTCTCAAATTATAGAAACAAGCTTAGACGAGCGCTTCAACGAACAATGACTGAATGAACTGACTTGGTGACTTGTCGATTTATTGACTGGTATCAGATTAAATAGAATCCAATCAAGTGAATTGATTTGCGGTTCGTAATCGAGTTACACTATACTCGTAAATAGCCATTTAGCCGCAAGATCTTGATACAAAACGGTTCTATTATACGAATCTGAAACTACAATATCCCATAACATCTTAAGCCAATCACAGATCTTACTCCATCGCAACACGACATTGTTTGCCGAAATGACCATCAAATATAGCGATACTCAAAGCGGAGTGACTCGTAATTCTGCCAGTGGCATCTCAAGAGTATCCCCCAGGCTGGCTGTCGTCCAAACTGGGTGTATCTAGGACCCTTCACTGCTCACCGCCTAGGAATAACGAGCACTTCAGATTTCTACACTAGATCTCCCAACTTGCCATTGGATTTTGTACCTTATTTTCTATGTTTTAAAGTCTATAGGTTCAATTCCCTGGAGTCTCCAAGAACGCAATTGCCAAATTTATCTCTGCAGTTCCATCAATTGAATTTAGACTTTGTTCTGTAGGACATAAATGTGACGGTTCCGTATAACAAGTTTTTAAAATTGAATGCTATTGGACATTTCTTGAGTTATCAAGGATTGTGTTCTATTTTAGTTCTCGGAGTACACTTTCAGTGACGAATTGATATCGTTTAGGTGATAAAAGTCTATCCCGAATTGCGGATAAGTTGTTTGTAAATATACTGTCTGTGAATTCAATGTATTTACTGAACTTTTACATTCAATGAGTTTGTTTTGGTAGATGAGTTACGTTTTCTTCTGTTACAATTTATTTCTTTTTCAAGATTGTGGTGACTGAGCTGTATTTAACAACAAATTTGTGAAGGAAGAATTGATAAAAAGTAGCTTTTACGAGTAAGAAGTGTGAAGAAAGACTACTCCCAAAGAAATATAGGTATCGTATCGTAATAGACGAGACAACGCGAACAAAATGATAATCTGCTTCAAGACCCAACTGGCTATTGCTCGTTCGTCTAGTTCTAGAAACTTGCTAATTATGTAATTTTGCTTCGGTAGCACGGCATCAGATTTTGCTTATTTCCTCATAGCCACTCAAATGAATTATCTGTTTCACTGTTTCAAGAAAACAGATTATTGTTTTTCCAAGAAAAAACTACAGCTTACAAATAGCATGTGGTAATGATTCTGACATATTTCTTTCCATATCTTAATAATACACTTCACGTTCACCACCCATTCTTCCTTTACCAAACTCGCCATCTTCACAAGCGCTCACATCATCATAATTTTCATTAATATCATAATCATTTCTCGCACAATCTATCTTAGTATCTCTAGAAACAATCTGGAATGACCAGGCATGGCCGCACTCAGCGATATGTAGCGATAAGACGATGTTTTATTGTCCAAGTTAGATGAAAACTGGAATGATTTATTTGAGGTCAAACTGCGGAGACGGGACGAGACCGAGATTCCCTGGGCCCGAGATTATGGATAAATTAACTTTTTTCACGTAAATCTGGGACTAGATAGATGGTGGTGCTTCAGCAAATGTCGTTGTAAGTATTGCGGAGGATGAGTGGAGTTTCTGATAGGATAACTGAAAGTAAGAACCTTGTCAAGTTTTGATTTAGGATTTCTATTACAGCTATGCTGAAGTTGCGCAGTGTAGCGAGTAGCTATTACGTGAGCTATCTATTTGTAGCTGAAGAACAAATTAATTTCAACATTCTTACTATAACATCAAGCTTGTAAATCTCCGAAAGGTTAAACAGAGGTGTATCTAAAACATGGGTGTACTATAATTTGCCAGTTATCGTAATAGGGATCATGTTTATTGCCATCAACCGGACATAAATACAGACTCCAGGCTATCACTGATAAATTCCTGATTCAAAAACACACTTACACTTTGGCAAGAAGACTTCATACTCAGCAATAGGGCTTGCAAAGACTAACGATTCATTCACCTGTTTTGAACTTTCTTTGTTCTGCCTAAACACTTTCAATAACCAGATTCGTTTAAACACCTTTATGTACTACTAAGTTCACTGACGGGGTGCTACTTTTCACCCTTATTCCCTAAACCCTTTGCCTACTTGTGCTTCAAAAATATCCTCTATTTCAACCACAAAAGAATAGTATCTCTTCAAAAACCGCTTTATCCAGTCCATACATTTGGAGTGACAGTGACATTACTTCCCCAGTACATAGCACATTTACTTCAACAACCTGCCTACTAACGTATTCATTGGAAATATTGAAATCCGGACAGAAATTGGGACCCTCTCTATATATATCATCTTCGTAACGACATCGGATAGTAGATATTTTGAAAGAGAATTCTATTAGACATGTATTTTGTATGAGCTCGCTTCCGATACGAAAGTGGTTGTGTGTCTTTTTAATAATATATTTTTTGTATCTATATTAGATGACAGAGTGTCTTCCTTAGAGTTAGATACATATTATTTTTATTTATTACAGTGCTATCACAGCTCGAATTCCAAGTCATACAGCTGATTAATGGAGTTTCTTGTTCCAAAATTCTATAACAGAATCCCGAAATCAGACACCTCGTGGGTCGGAAAGCACGTAAAGCCGTTGGGCCTGGGAATGATCTCTCTCCGGTCAACAGCAACTACAGTCATTATAAGTTTATGCCTAAAGCTGGACTGTAGGTAGCTTAGTTTTGACTATGCAAAAGTGCCTGTCACGGGTCTATTTGAAATTAATACTTTGAGTTTGAGGTCGTGGCGTATTTGCCATCCCTTTGGATTATTAAGAGTAAAGGAACAGAGAGTGCACCTGTATTTGCGCACATACTTGTGCACTATAATATAATCCTGCGTAATGGCTAATATTCGTGGAGATTGGTTGCCGTGTCTGAAACTCGGCCGGGAGGGTGTTGATATTAATGGTATTACCAATTCGTAAACCAAAAAAAAATTAATACTAACTAAACTAAATATTACTAACCTGTAACATGATGATCAGTTTCTTTCAAATGTACACCTGATCAGCTATATCGTTCTCTGAAACCGAGATAAAACAAAAAGGAAAGTATATTTTTGAAAGAGTGCCAGAAACTAGTTCAATTCTTTATCGTTACTAGAGAAATGGATGGTGACAGAAACACAAGTGAATGGAATAACAGAGTAATGTGTTTAATAAAATGGAAAATCTTTTTGAAGGTGGAGTATTTTTAAATGACAGAAACCATATTGAATTTTTCGTTGACCTTGAAGTTGCGAGCTTACAGCTGACCATCTGATGGACCCTGGTTCGAACCCAGGTCGAAAAAACTTTTATTGAGCCAATTTATTTGAAGTCTACACAAAACGCGTCTTTGTTTCCCTTTCAACCGCCACGCTATCATTTAATACTTTTTATTTCATATGCTTGACACGGAACCCATCCATATTTTCTTTGCCTTTCTTCTTTTTCTCCATCTTTTACGCTCACTTAAATAAACTCACGTAGGTAGAAATCACCTGCAACGGTTCTTATATACTCCTTCTGCCTCGTCCACGTTCATATATCTGGTCATCACGCACGCCGGTAGCGAGTACTACTCTCCTGACCTATCTGAAGAACATTTCCATGTGAACCTAATCTGTTAAACACTTTAATAAATATCACAACACCAAACTTCACCGATATCCTGCACCAACATTTAAAATTCATAAAGAGGCGAATACACTCGATATCAGCGAGCGAGCGGTCCATTAGTTCTGAATCGCTGAGACTTGGCGATCAGCCAGTGTGTAGGCACCTTGAGGAAGTTTGCCGACCACTGGTGTTATGAGTAGTGTATTCATTTGATTAGTTTGTTAAGATTATCTTGTTTTATTAAGGTTCAATGTTGGAAAGTGTTTGGCAAAAAAGTTCATTCATTCATTCATTCATTCATTTATTTATTTCATAAACAATTTGTACATTGTATCGAAAACATTAAAAACTAACATAATACAGATAAGTTTTACAGTTCAAAAATAAAATAAAATTCACATATACAATTAAAATTCGGTACATTAGCAAAGAAAACAAAATGTTAATAAAAATGAATCATTTCAATAAAGAAATAAACCATGTAATGACATGGTCTATTTCTTTATAAATAAATTATTGTTAATTATCGTGTTATGTAGTCTAGAAATATACATCACTGAGAAACTCAGCAAGTGTATAATAGCATTTTTCTGTAGAAATGACTTCAGCTGATGCTTACCGTACCTTAGCTTTAAGCCCATTGTAGGATCTTCACACATTATGGAATGCAAATAAAGATATGAATATGTAAAACTATGGGATTATGAGATACTTACTTGAGGACAGAACTAAGATGTAGCCGTTTCTATAGTCAAGAAATGTTCCGTAATTTATACACACATACAAATTGTTAGGTACAGATCTAATTCATTTGTTTTGTTACTTATACCACATACGAATGTATGTGGTATAAGTAACAAAAAAAAAAAAAAGGATAGCTTTCTATCAGGAATTCCTCAGCAGCCATGGAGTCTGGATCTGTGCCCCGTTGATGGCAATAGGCTCGCCCCTATTACATGGGACTTAAACATAGCTGGCGAAAAGTAGGTGTACTATTACTTACATCTTGGCCTATACCCTTTTTTTTTTTTTTTTGGAGGGTGGGAAATCATCAAATGACTCCTCCCGCTCTGGGCGGAGCGGAAGGGAGTGTCAGACTCTTACTGACTAAAAACCACCCATGTTCCTTCATTGGCCCTTTATGTTCCAGGACCGCGGTATCTCTTTCGAACAGTCCCGCAGCCCTGGCAGGCACCGGCCCTTGCGGGCCCCTCCCGTTTGCTGACAATTGGCCTATACCGTTCGGGGATTGCAGGCGTGATGTTATGTATAATTATAATGTTTTGAGAGTGAAGCTTAGAGCGCGTAACGAGAACTTGAGACAGGTAATCTATCAACAACCGTACACTATTATTAGACCTACATTATAATTAGACTAAAATAATGGCTTCACTCCATAATTTGCATCAACAAATAATTTTAACATCTAAATTATTATAATCATACGCTATAATTACAAAGCAAATTTCGCCAAAATCCACCGGTTTGTTTATTCTAAACGAGGCTCTGTCTTCACAAATAAACAGGTTGAAGCAAAAATATATCACATACATGTATACAGGGTGGAACGTGAAAGGTTATCATCATTATAATTAGGAAAACAAGGAGGTTGAACGCAAATATTTGACGACTTTGTTTGGGATTTTATGTAATACGATTATGTATGTGCTTTGTTGTGGTATTTTTTAATTCGTTGTATAGGATCTCTATTTTTGCAGCCTGACTCAAGACGATTTGAGCATTTCTTTCGATTTCTGAGTTGATTTTGTAATTAATGATTTCACATAACATAATAACACGCCTGTACTCCCCGAAGCGTAAGGCAGGTGTACCTAACAGTACTCCGTCAGTTCCCCAGTTATGTTTAAGTCCCATGTAATAGGGGGCGAGCCTATTGCCATTAATCGGGCTCAAATACAGACTCCGTGGTTCCTTCTGAAAAATTCCTGATGGTCCAACCCAATAACACTTTGGCCGACCCGGGAATCGAACCCTGGACTTCTGAATCATCATCATCATCTGCCTAGCCTTTTCCCAACTATGTTGGGGTCGGCTTCCAGTCTAACCGAATGCAGCTTAATACCAATATTTTACATGGAGCGACTGCCTATCTGACCTCCACAACCCAGTTATCACTGGGTAATACTATACCCTTTGGTAAGACTGGTTATCAGACTTTTTGGGGTACTGACTACCTGCAACGACTGTCAATCTACAAAAGACAGCCGGGACCAACGGCTTAACTTGCTTTCCGAGGCACGGAGGAAATTCGGTATGTAATGGGTGGTTACCCTTCCACAGACCAACCTAGGCAAGCACGGCTTAACCTAAAGATCGATCTGAGTGGCTGTTATATTTTGCCACAAGCCCAGGACTTCTGAATGATTTTTAATATTGTTTATAACAGATTTAGTAATCGTGATAAAATGTTGTAGCCACTGGGTTGTCGATGTCAAACAGGCAGTCGTTGCATATAAAATATTGGTATTCATCTGCACACGGTTAGACCGCCCCAAACATAGTTATGAAACGCTAGTTAGATGATGATCATGGTATAATGTTATTTAAAGAAGTGAGAGACATCTGGTGTGCTGGTGTAGAATGTCATTTAATATCAAAATGGAACCTCTGCTTCGAACCACAAATGCCTCACCACTGCACCGTCACACAGCTTGTATATATGAGTAGAAAATGATTCCCGCGTCCACAGTAAAAAGATACTTGCGTAAAACTGAAATGAATGCAAATAAACCGTTTTGGTGTTATTTGCTCGTGTTTCCATGATATATCACTAGTGCCCGCTTGTGCACACAAGTTTGCTAATATTTTTTGTAAAATAAATAACATCATGTAGGTTTTACAAAAATGGTCAAAACAAGTAAAACGATGCTCGCCCGGCTCGCTCGCTCGGTCGATAGCTGGCGGTGTGGCCTGCGCTTTATTTTCCATCATAGCTACGTAAGGTTTCAACGCAAAGTCCCAACTGAATGGTTGCTAAGAGGCGGCATTACAAGTGTTGGCAAACTAACCGTCAGATGGATATTATAGTCAGGAGTGGATGGAACAAGGTTGCCAGTAAAGGCGAGCATTCGCCTCTAATTCAAGTTCAGTCCTTGCATACATCAGTAAGTGAAACGAACCGAGCATTATTGCGCAACTTCTAGAGATACAGTTTGTAACAATAACTTATTTTTACATAATCAAATCATTGGGAAGGTCTATTTGTAACTGCGTGTTCAAAATAGAATCTGGGATTGTTACAATAGGTAAGTACTCCGGTGACGGAGCGCCTTCTTACCTGAATCCGTTGGTGAGCGCCTTTGTGGACTAATCTTACCAATTACTGATCACAGCTGTTTAATAGGGAACAAACAAACACATCAGTGTAGTTTCAGGACAGGTAAAGCATTTATCTGCAGTGATAGCCAAGTGGTGTGACCGTTGGACTCTCAAGTCATAGTAGGTCTCGAGTTCGAACCCAAGACACGCACCTTTGATTTTGCGGATTCACAATGTGTATATAGTATAATTATCACAAAGCCAAGTCAGAAGCTCATGGGCGGCATAAAAACTCTGACACCAGGTTGGACACTAACCACACGAAAAAAAAAGGCAAAGCATCCTCTTGCAGTGAACACACACACACACACACCTTTTCTGAGCTTGTGCTGACATCTAAAGCTATGCTACTTACGTCTAGTGTGAGTGCGACCCTTCTTTTTGTAAGCTGTTAATGACCATAACTGTGACTGACGTTATGATTAATTGAGATTACTTGCACTTCAAGAAATAGTTTTTTCAACTAACATTTTTAAATGGCAGGCAAAAAGCTTGCCGTTGAAGCCAGCTTCTTGACTACAATTCGTTAAAGCAAAATTTAAGAGTTAAATATAGCAACATTTTTTATACTGTCATAATTAAACGGTAAAATCTCATTTCCTTTGTGTAAATAGAACGAAAACACTTTAATTTGGGTTAATTTTTTACAGTTTTATAAGATTCACTAGCGACCCGCCCGGCTTCGCACGGGTGCATGTATTTTACATATTATAAACCTTCCTCTTCAATCACTCTATCTATTAAAAAAACCGCATCAAAATCCGTTGCGTAGTTTTAAAGATTTAAGCAAACATAGGGATATAGGGACAAAAAAAAAAGAAAAACGATAAAGCGACAATGTTTTATACTATGTAGTGATGTCACGAGTAGCTATATCACGTAATCAGATTGCAGAGCTTAATAAACATAGTACTCCAAACGCAGGCCCTTATCAGCAAGGTCTAAAAACATCACAACTCATCATGTTCCATACAAAAATACCGGCACTCAACACATCCGAACCCACTAATTTAATTCCGACCCTTCATGTGCGATCAGTATCGGCAATACAATCCTCCTTAGTAACGCAGACACGTGCGGGCTTTTAACCTTTAAATAAAATAAAAAAGGTAACACCACAGAATAAGAATGGCACAGAAACGAAACTTCCGATCCAAATGTATTTAAAATGTCTGTAGTTTGAGTAGGACACGTTCTACGAAGGTTATCGGAAAATAAATAAATAAATATCCCTGGACATTTTCACACAGCACCATCTAGTCCCAAGCTAAGCAACTTAATGCTTGTGTTATGGTAGCTAGATGGCTGATAAACTACATATATACATTTTTTTTTTTTGTAAATACATACATATTATAGATAGAAAAACACCCAGACCCGGAACAACTACTTGTTGGTCATACAAATATTTGTCCCGTACGGGAATCGAACCCGCGACATGCAGCGCAGCAGTCAATCGCTTGACCACTGCGCCAACCGTGTCGTCAAAAAGAACAACACACCCCTAATAAATGTGATGGCCCAAATATATTAACCAAAGTTAGTTTTGAACCAAAACCAGTTCTTTACGATATAAATTTAATTTAGCACCACTGCAGTTAAAATGGTGAAAGAAAACTTTGTACTGAAACTAGTATGTCATAAAACGACAATCGAAGACATGTCACAAACATGAAAACATACACACGAAACGTACAGAGCCCCAATGGTGGGTTACGCACGGCTCCCTCTCACGCAGATGAAGCTTGTGTTCCAGCGGGAACATGTAGACTTCAGCTACTAATACGTATATTTGTTATTTAAGTTAGCGTGGGGCTTTACAAGTTGCTAGGTGAGATTATTTTAGCGGCGATATTGGCCAAAAGTACATCAGTATCAGTACTGCACAAGGTTCTTTATTCTATGTCAACATTCTTGGCATGGGAACCGATCTATGTGAAGCGTCAGAGTGATTCGGTTCGAGAAGGATTTATTATTATGTTCGTCGCGATTTAGGGCCCGTTTCTTGTTGTAAGTTTTGCGTAAAATGTGGCTGGGACCTGTAAGTAGTAGGGCCCTTAATAGATTGATTACGAAATACTTAATAATTAAGTATCCGGTCGCTGATCAATCGCGAGTTTACGACTCCGATTTTGAGCCATCGTCAAACCAACCGGCCCTATTTAGGGTTTTCCAGCCAGAATCCTATATTTTAATGGTTGTAGCTGTGAAAACTTTATATCTATCTCCACCTTAAACGCAGCACTCACCCAGACACTACTCACTGTATATCCCTATCCCTACTAATATTATAAATGCGAAAGTAACTCTGTCTGTCTGACTGTCTGTTACGCTTTCACATCTAATCATCATTCTCAAAATTGAACGTTGTGCGTGTAACTGCTACTTGTTGTTGCTCCAGTAAAGTAATAAAAATCAGTGCATAAACTTATCAAAAGTGCTATTGAAAGTGTAAACCTGTTAGAAGGTGATAACTGACATAAACTTGTGACAATATTCCAGTGTTTTAGTGCATAGTTTTAAAAATATAGACCAAAATTAACTTTGAAAATAATCCTGCCCACCGTCAGTTGCTTAATATCTGTGCGTAGTGATTAAACGCGTAAGCGCCCCGTATTACACGGCGCTTGCGACGTTCTTCTCGCGAACTCGCCGAAACGTCGACTCTAAGTGCCGGGGCCTTTATTAGTGTGCACTTATTATTGTATATTTCTGTTCCAAAGAGGGGCCTTTGTTGGTTTATTACTGAGCTGTTTTTGTGAACTGGCTGAATTAGACGAAGAAGTGTCATAGCTACATTAATAATAAATTAACAAAAGACATGGCAACTTCAACACAATCGTGGGGCTGTTGTACCAGCGATCGTTCTTATTTGGAGGACAGCAAAGAATTTATAAACTGCATGAAATGTAAAAGATCTTTTCATTTCGTCTGTCTATCTGTCCCGGTAATCCCTTCTGAGACGGAAGCTTACTGCAAATGGAATTGTTCAGGCTGCACGTCTGTCATTGCAAACGCTTCTAAGACAGCTACTCCGAACCGGAATGTATCAACTACAAGAGGAAACAAGAGACCTGCACTGAACTCGCCACCTCAGGCTATCACCACTGACGATGTGCGTACCATAGTCCAAGAGGTTGTTAAAACTGAGTTCACTTCCATGCTTCAACAACTCAACAGCACCATACTCAGCGTTGTTAATAGGGAACTCGCACCCATTAAACATCAAATCAGTGAGTTGACTGCATCATTAAACTTTCACACGAAAGAGTTTGAAGAGTACCAATCGGAACATAAATTACTAGGAAAAATGGTGAAGGACTTAACTGAACAAAATTCTAACCTAAAAATATTAACGACGGACCTAAATCTACGTGTCAATTATTTGGAACAACAGACTCGTTCAAACAACCTCGAAATTCAGTGTCTGCCCGAACACAAGCAGGAGAATCTGTACACCGCCGTTAAGCAGCTGGGAGCTGTGGTGGGATGCAACCTGAGTGACAATGACATTCTTCATTGTACCCGTGTTGCCAAACAGCAAGCCGCTAACACCCGTCCCCGATCCATCGTTGTCCGGCTTGCCTCCCCAAAAATTCGTGATACCCTCCTGGCGTCAGTTATAAATCATAACAAAAATAAGAAGGTTAACTCAGAAAAACTTAATACTGCAGATCTGGGTATTGCTGGAGATAAAATGCCGGTGTTCGTGCTTGAACATCTATCTCCTGCCAATAAAGCGCTGCATGCAGCCACTAGACAAAAGGCAAAAGACAAGGGATATAAATTTGTCTGGGTGAGAAACAGCAGGATTTTTGTTAGGAAAACTACCGAAGACGAACATATTTTGATAAATAATTTAGATTCCTTAAATAAGTTAGTATAGTTTTAAAAGAGGCTGCTATTCTTTCTTATATACAAAATGCATGTCCCTGTGAAATTTATAATGTCCATAATTCGATAACTTAAATATATTCTATCAGAACTGCCGAGGATTGCGGACAAAAACGCATATGGTTTTTCGCAATGTTTGTATTAATAACTATGATGTTATAATTTTTTCGGAGACCTGGCTTAACAATACCATCCAGAGCAGTGAGCTATTCGATGACAGATATGTGGTCCATAGGAGAGATAGAGAAACATGCCAACTTGCTGGTAAAGAGGGTGGGGGAGTTTTAATAGCTGCCAAAAAAAAAATTCAATCCTAAACGTGCGGAACATTTTGAGAGTGGATGTGAGGATCTCTGGGTCACTTTGGACCTTCCTTCCAATAAATGTTTTCGTCGAATAGCTTTCTGCGCTGTGTACTTGCCACCGCCAGTACGCCTCTCTCACTTGGAAAATTTCTTAGATAGTTGTAACGCTGTTTTTGAACAACTTAATGAATCATGTGTATGTATCATAGGTGACTTCAATTTAAGGTGCATAGACTGGAAACTTGACAGTAATCTGAATAAAAGCCACAAACTGCCTAATACATGTGAAGCTTTGTTGGATTTCACATATGTTAATAAGCTCAATCAATGTAATAACGTATATAATGCCTCCTCTAGCATACTAGATCTTGTTTTATCTGATCATCCACTGTGTAATGTTAGTCAAAGTATTGGCTCCTTATGTAATATCGATGAGCATCATCCACCCCTAGATATAAATATTTGTCTTAAAACAGAAGCCAAACTTCCATATAATAATACAAATGAGTTACGTGACTTCCGTAAAACAAGCTATATACCAATTAAAAAATACCTAAAAGAACAGGACTGGGAGGAATTATTTGAGGGACATAATGACGTTAATGATATGGTCCAGGTTTTCTATGACATCATCAATGGTGCTATACAGAGATTTATTCCTATTAAAATACCCAAAAATACTAAGTACCCCCCGTGGTTTAACAAAACTCTAATTAAAATATTAAACACAAAAAATAAGATTAGGAAACGTTACAATACTTACCATAACCCGTTGGACAGGATTGAGTTGAAAATAATCAGTAAACGCTGTGATGCACTTGCTACGGTTTGCTATAATAATTATATAAAAAATCTTGAACACACCCTAACCAATAACCCTAAATCTTTTTGGACCTATGTTAAAACTAAACGAGGCGGATCCAGCTCGTATCCTTTATCTATGACGGATGGCACAGTTGCATCATCAGATGGAACAGAGATATGTGAGTTTTTTGCTTCTTACTTCTCTTCTGTATACAGCCCTGCTGAAAACGGTTGCAGTACCCATAATACAACAAATATTAATAATATTCAGGAAAGTAGCATATCTTTAAACAACCTATTTATTAACAGTGAAGCCTTACACAAAAAGCTAAAAAGTTTAGACTGCAACAAAGGTGCTGGTCCAGATGGCATACCACCAATATTTATATACGAGTGTGCAAATGAGCTTGTCACACCTCTGTTGCTTATTTTTAATAAATCCTTGTCTAGTGGAGTCTTCCCTTCAAAGTGGAAGGAAGCAAAAGTCGTCCCCATCCATAAATCCGACGCTGAGGACTTAGTTTCGAACTATAGACCCATTTCAATTTTATCAACCGTAGGTAAAATCTTTGAGTCTCTGATCTGCCCTCACATTCAAAATCACCTTAAAATTAACTTAAGTGAGGGACAACATGGTTTTGTGGAGTCTCGATCCACAAGTACGAATCTGACGCTTTTTACTGAGTTATTGACGACAGCAATAGACTCTGGCCATCAAGCTAATGTCATATACACAGATTTCAGCAAAGCGTTCGATCGGGTCTCGCATCAAATTCTCATTGAAAAATTAAGAGCTTATGGTATCGCTGGAACTGTACTCTCATGGTTAAGTTCTTATCTTGAGAATAGAACTTTCTTTGTAGTAGTCAATGGCTTTCGATCAACCGTCAGACACATATCCTCAGGCGTCCCACAAGGGTCTCATTTGGGGCCGGTTTTATTTAACTTTTTTATCAATGATGTTCCGAACTGCTTTCCCCACTGTGAAATTTTTATGTTTGCCGATGACTTAAAATTCGTAAAAATAGTTAAATCTAAGCAAGACGCCTCAGAATTACAAAACGATTTGGATGAATTGGTGATATGGTGCCAAATAAACCAGATGCTTCTAAATCCTAGCAAGTGTTACCATATAAAATTTACCAGGAAACATCATCTAATTGACCAGGATTATTATATTGATGGAGAAAAAGTTAAGGAATTGGACACAATAAAAGATCTTGGTGTTATGTTCGATCGGAAATTAACTTTTATCCCTCACATTGATACTATAGTGAAGAAGTCTTCCAAAATGCTGGGTTTTGTAATCAGAAATACCAAACAATTTAAAAGCTGCAGGACAAAAATTATCCTTTATAATTGTTTGGTTCGAAGCATGTTAGAGTATTGTAGCGTGGTCTGGCGGCCGCACTATGCTACTCACTCATTGCGTCTTGAACGTATACAAAAACGTTTTCTTGGGCATCTTACCTATGCTAGCGGTTTGTCGAAGAAAATCCGTTCATATATTGATAGGCTTAAGTATTTCAATATGACTTCTTTGGACAAACGTCGACGTCTGAATGACGCCATGTTTGTGTGCAAAGTTATGGCCCACAAAATTGACTGTCCTCAAATATTAAATAATTTTACCTTCCGTGCCCCCTCGAGAATTCCTCGCAGTCCTATAACGCCACTTTGTCCTCCACAAAGAAGAACAATTCTGGGCACAAATTCTCCCTACGCGAGGTTTTGCAGGGTTGTGAACGGTTGCAGTGATCAGATCGACCTGCACTTTGACGGCTTAGGCAAATTGAAAGCCAGTTTTTATAAGTATCTCCCTGAACATGGAATTTCTTAGCCCTGCGTTATCTCGCTGGTTGGGTGAATTAAGGTGAAATATGTAGTACCTATTTTTGTATTACCTAGTTTTATTTTATTTAGCTTGATCTGTTTTCAGTTAGTTTAATTTATTTAATTTAGTTTAATTTAATTTGTTTTGTTTAATTTGTTTTAATTTAGCGCAACTCTGATAATATAGTATTTTTATTTTTATTTCTATTCTTATTTTGTAAGTTACGACAACGTTTTGTGAGCATGCAGAGTTTACCTATAAGTGATTGTTACACTTTATTCTGATTTGTTGCTTCTGTTTCATTTGTTTTTTACCAGTGTATACAATTGTTGGTGAACCAAATAAATAAATAAATAAATAAACCACTGAACTGATTTTAATGAAATTTGGTACAGAGATAGAATTGACCTTGAGAAAGAACATAGGGTAGTTTTATCCCGGACTTTTGAAGAGTTCTCTTGGAAAGCGATATAACCGAACTCGACGCGGGCGAAGCCGCGGGCGGAAAACTAGTTCTCCCTATATGTATTTTGTTTCAAGAATTTAAAGGCTGAATACTCGTAACGTACAATCTGTACAACTAACCTAGTAATAGCCTTTAATTTGTAAGTTCTCATTGAAGTCATAATCAATCTGCCGAGCCTCTTCTGAACGATGTTGGGGTGAGCTACCAGTCTTACTGGATGCAGCTGAATACCATAATATAGATAGCGTTCAGAAACATTTAAGTAAAAAAAAAAACAAATCAATTATTGTTGTGAAAACAAAACATATGAACATCATTTTGGTTCCAAAAGATTCTGCCAGTTGTTTTCAGTCACTTTATATTCGAGTAGACGCCTCTTTACCTATATTTAACCCCCATCAATCAAAGATAATCCAGGCCCAATATTTTTAAATTCTTATACAATAAATGACCCTCAACCCAGTACATCGATCAAGAGAGAATTAAAAGCCAATTCACACGTCATTCAGTTCAGACCGGCGCGGCGGCCCGGCTCTTGCACGGTTACCGGACGGCCGCCGGCCGGCAGATATTAAAACATCACGGCTTAATAACTGGGCGATTATCACCGAGGCGTTTTAACGATTTTCGGATGGCTTAAGGAGAGAACTTTTGGAGATTTGAGTTTGTGATAAAAGAAAAAACACATAAAACTATGTTGATCCTAACTATGTTGATGTCGGCTTTCAGTGTATTCGGTTAGACTGAATACTAGTATTTTACCTGGAGTGACTGCATATCAAGACTTGTGAACTTTATAAGACTCTCAGAGTTCTGACCACCCGTAACGACAAAGATCTAATAATGACAGCCAGGAAAGATTTCAATTATTTTCGAGACACGGAAGGGTCTCATTATAACTTTAACGATCACCGATCATTGATCAACCTTTAAGCGTTACTTAACCTTGAAGATTGAGTCATGCGATTCTTATTTCTCAGATAAAAGCCCTTAAAAATATTCTTCTGTATTTTATCCTAAGCCAGGCAAGCCAAATCACAGAAACAAACTAGCATCCATAAATATAAAACTAATCATTTTAATTGATAGTATTGATGTCTAAGCTAATGAGCGAGCCTGAAGCATCGGATCTCGTTACTTTGCGTTAGTGCAGCTTGCCAGTAGTTGCCAGTAGTTGGCACTATTCCACGAATGCCTGATGAGAAGGATTAAGTTAGTATGTAGGTAGATCTAGATAACTATCACAGATATCGGGACTTTGGATTTCAAGGAAAGCATTTCTGATTTTGGAGCGACCGAAAGTCATTGGAGCTTTGGTAACCGTGTTAATAAGTGAAGGTCACAATGGAACTAATATTTCGCAGTTTATCTTTCATTTTCGAAGGTGAGCGCAAACCGCAGGTGACAGCAGCTTTGTGCAATAACCGCCAGCAACATTGTCGCGGCGGTTTTAAATCCTTGCGTGACGTTTCGACGGCAGCGGCATTTCTCGTAAGCAGTTTTGCGATGGACATTAATTTGTCGACCAAAAGAAATACGTCATGTTGCTGTGTTAGTGACAGCCACTACTAGTAGTCTAGTCTTTGGTTGCTGTTCGACCACTCGTTCGAGCATCAGGTAATATCGAAAAAAAAACACCAGGCCGTTACTGTTTCTTGGACGCGCGTTACTACCCGGTACTTTTCCGTTTTGGCTCATATGCCTAATATGATGGTACAGCTTCCGTCTCACCACCTCCTATTATACGTTTCAAGATATAAAGCTCGCAAAGCACAGTCTTCTTCTTTCTTTATCGTGTGGTTAGTGCCCAACCTAGTTTCAGAGTTTCCATGCCGCCCATGGGCCTCTGACTTGGCTTTGTGATAATTATACTATACGCACCTGAATCTAAAAATCAGAGATGCGTGTCTTGGGTTCGAACTTGAGACATATGACTTTGCAGTCCGACGGTCACTTCACCAGGGTATCACTGTTTAAAAGCAAAGTACAGTCAAATTGTCTTCCCCGCGAATTCCCGTCTAAATGAAAGAAAGAAATAAATAAATAAAACATATTTATTTGGCACATGCCTTAAGTGCACACAACATAAAATAAAAATAAACTTAAATCAAATGTCGTGACGGTGCACGCTGTGGTCTGTCAGGGTATTGGGGCGGGTTTTCCTCTACGGTTTGATATTGCAGTCGCTATCGCAATTGTACCAATAGCTGCAGCTTATTCATAAGCTGATCATGATATAACGAAATCCTTCATCTTCCATAACTCAGACCACACCTTTCGTTATATTTCAACAGCCGGTGTTACGTTCCGAGATTATTCATTGAAACGTTTTAATGTTCCTAATGCCAGCACTTGGGCTGTCCGTAAATAGGAGCAGCAGAGTGGACACCGTTTTTTATGGGCGCTTCACGTGCGAACAGATTTGCTGGTCATTAAGTGGAATTGTTACGGAGATGTACTGGGTTTTAGCAATCTGTTTTGTGATATAAGGAGTTTCAGCTTAGTTGATTTAACTGTTGTTTTATTTTTAACACTTAATTTTTTTTTAAACTGGTAATAATGACTTTCTACTTGATTCACATAACATAATATAACATCACGCCTGTAATCCTCGAAGGGTTAGGCAGTCTAGTTTCTAATAGTACACCAGCATTTCGCCAGTTATGTTAACCAGCAGGTATGGTCCGGATCAAAAATATATATCACAGTGACAGAAAGAACAAGTACATCTCAGTTACAAAAAGTTTTATTTATTTTTTTATTTTTAGTTGCAATATTCCATACAAATATTTTTCATCATCAGACCTGTAATGGCACTTGTAACCCATCTAGGTGTAAATTTCTCATCAATACAAATTAATCAAACCCAAACACAAGGTGACTGCTGTAAACCGTTGAGGAGTTCCCTCGACTATCTTTCGGTTCCATCATCAGAGCGACTCCAGACCTTCTTTAAATTGTAGTGCTTTAAAATACTTAATCAAAAAATTTACAAACGCACTAGTCGCCACTACAATATTTGAAAGCTCCCCTCAATTTCTCTTGGATGCCATCATCAGATCCCGGTTTCCTTATCATGGGACCACCCTAGAAGTATCTCCTTTCCAACAAAAAAAAATATCAAAATCGGTTCATAAACGACGAAGTTATCCGCGAACACATAAAATATATATACAGGGTTATTTGTAAAACACCAGAAACCTCTTAAGAGGTTATACGGTCGAATTGAGAAACCTCCTCCTTTTTTGAAGTCGGTTAAAAAAGTAATTTCACGTTGGCGCAGTGTGACTTAGTTTGATGTACAGAATGCTTGGTTGACGGCTCCGGTTACACCCTGTATGTCTAAAAATGTCTTACCTGGTCTGACCTGTCTTGCCTGGTTTTGTGCCCAGTTGAGGTCAATTGGCCATACCTTTTTATAAGGAACTTAAACTTATCTGGCGAATTTCGCGTGTATCTATTACAGGTATGTACACCTCTGCCAAACCCTCCGGAGATTACAGGCGACTTGTTATGTATTAATATTATCAGTTGTATATGTATAAATAAATAAGGAACAGTTTCCGAGGAAAAAAACCTTCAATATTCTTACGATCCAAACAGATTCTCATATTTCCAAATCTCAACGTAATATATTAAAATTCGATTGCGACGCGAAAAAAATTGGCCTATATTTATGTTCTTTTTACATCTAAATAATCTAATAACTCATTTCTGGAACATACTATAATATTCATCCATAGATACTAATATTATGCGAAAGTTGTTTGAAAGAAAGAAACAGGTCAAACCACCCTCCATCTCCATCTGTCTGTTCACACCTCAACGGTTGATCCGATTCAGGTATACGATAGTCCAAACTGGAACGGGCCGGCGCTGCCTTCAAGCGGCTCTTGCCCAACCTGATAGGTCTAAACGCCTCCTGCCGGAGGCTCTTCGCGGGGGTCGTGCGGTCCATGGCCCTTTACGGGGCCCCGGTGTGGGCGCGTTCCTTGAGGCGGCGAGCCGCCCACTACCTGAACGCGCCCCAAAAGGTGGTAGCCATAAATAAATCTGGTTCGTGGGTACCGCACGATTTCCGGCGAGGTGGCGAGCCTCCTTGCCGGATTGCCGCCATGGGATCTGGAGGCGATAGTCCTCGAGCGCCTGCACGAGTGATGCGCGGAGGCACTACGCCGGGGGAAAACTCCGCTTCCGCGGCAAATTATCGCTCGGCGGACAGACCTCCGGCGCGATCTTATGGCGACATGGAGAGAGCGACTGTCGCAACCCCGTGCAGGGCACGCCACACTGGTGGCGATAAGTCCCCTCTTTGAGGACTGGCTAGAGAGGCGCCACGGCGCCCTCACCTTCTGCCTGACGCAGGTCCTCACCGGACACGGTTGTTTTGGGAAGTACCTGTACCGAATCGGGCGGGAGGAAACGCCCGGGTGTTACTATTGTGAGGATCGCCCGGAGGACACGGTGGACCATACCGTGGAGGTCTGTTCCGCTTGGGCGGTGCACCGCCGTGCCCTTGTAGCGAGAGGGAATGAGAAGCCGTCACCTCCTTCTGCGAAGCAATCATGCTAGCCAAGGAGGTGGCGGAACGTGAGAGGGAAATAACCTCACGTCCCAGCCACCGCGGGAGACGCCCCGGGCGTCGGGGGCCACGTGGTGGCTCTCGGCCACCGTAGGCGCGGGCCTGTGGACGGTGAGTAATGGGCTAGCTCGCCGCCCGTCCGTCTTATGACGACAGGCCGTGTCGACGGCCGTTCGTGTTCCACGCGCACCTCAAAGAGATGTCAGCAAACAGGAGGGGCTCGCAAGGGCCGATGCCTGCCAGGGCTGCGGGACTGTTCGAAAGAGATACCGCGGTCCTGGAACACAGAAGGCAAAAGAAGGAACATGGATGAATAAAAAAATAAAGGTATACAGATAGTGCACGACCTGGGTTAGGAAATAGGATCATCATCATCATCCACAGCCCGACTTCACTAACTGCTGGATATAGACCTCTCTTTGACTGTGCCAAGGTCCACGCTCTTGTGCCTGCCTCATCCAGGATGTTCCCGCGATGGCAACAATGTCGTCTGCCCATCTTGCCGCCGGATGACCAAAACTTCTCTTTCCAGTCCTTAGATATAGGTTATTTACTTTTTTATCCCTATATTGCGTTTCCGCGAGATAATTTCCGACTTCGCAGCGAAGCCGCGGGTAAAAGCTAGTACTTGTATATGTAGAGGTTACCTACTTAGGAGGGGTCAACGTCCGCTAAGCTGTTTTACTTACATTAGGATGAAAGTTTCAGAGCAACGACCTCAGGTCAGGTCTCCTTCGTAAAAACTAAACCCTTTTAGTGAGGGATAGTTTGTAAACAAAGGTAGTAAGAATAACTTTTAGATTTTAGATTTACCTAAGGATCATACTTTTTCGATAGGAATTTTCAGAATAAGTATTGTACCCTTTTAGGTGTAACTACTATTTTAGACTTCCTAAACTTCCTGGAAATAAACTGGTAATTTGAAATATTAAAATATTTCAAATTACGAGTTTATTTCCAGGAATTAAGGCAACGTGTTATTGTTTTTTTTTTCCATCTGGATTTGTGCTCGATTGATGGCGTTAGGCTCGCCTCTTATTACAATGGGAATTAACATAACTGGCGAAATGTTAGTGTAAAATTATATATGTTGCAGTTAAAACTCTTAACCAGTCAAAAGTACTGTTAACTAGCAAAATCAGTCAAAAGTAGTTTTAGCCGTATGCTTTCGGCAATACTACTTTTGACTGATATAACAGTTGTATTTTTGCCCAATGGAGCTGGTTAAAAGTAGTTTTGACTAACTCTTTCCGTCAAAAGTGGTTTTGACTGGTTATGTCAAAAACTCTTAAAAAGTTTAGGTGGTCGATAAAAATAACAAAAAAACGCACCTATTAAGTTTTATATTACTAAATATTAGTAAAGAACGTGCTGATATACGTTCCAACTAAATAGTGCTTTTGACTGATTATTTAGCAGTTATAACTAGTTTTGACTAAGAGCGTCAGTTAAAACAACTTTTAACCGTAAATTTACAGTCAAAAGCACTATTAACCAATGATTTTAAGTCAAAACCACTTTTGACCAACCTGTTCAGTCAAAATTACTTTTGCCTATTTTATTCAGTTAGAAGTACTTTTGACTGGTTAAGAGTTTTGACTGCAACATATACCTACACCTCTGCCAAACTTTTCAGGGATAACAGGTGTGATGCTATGTTATGTTTTACATAAACATAATAATTAGCCTAAAATGTTCCCACATCGCAGGCCCACGGGGCTCTTCTCTGAGACTTTTCAGAAAATCTACTTATCCACCTAGGTTACTTTTCTAAAAACCAATTAAGTTAATTAACGATTCTCAATGTTTTCCGTGTTAATGTATTTAATGAGACAAACGCCATCTTCCGCGAAACCCATTAGCAAGCAAAGTACCCGATGAACACGTTTCAGAATTAAAGTAGGGCTTTCAGCGTGAGCTGTTAAAGGGATGCTCTCCTGTGTCTGTTTAAAAAAAATGTAAGAAGTGTTCAGAAGTTTTAGCCCAACCCCATTCGAAAAGGCCGCCGCTTTGCCCGTGTGTAGTTGTGTAATTGTCCCACGGGATCGTACCACCGGGATCAAAAGTATCCTATATGTTAATCTAGGTTATAAACTATTCGTGTGTCAAATTGCATCCAAATCCATTCAGTAGTTTTTGCGAGAAAGAGTAACAAACATCCATATTCTCAATCTTTCACATTTATGATAGTAGTATATTTGAATGTTTAATTGGTTACCCATATGATCATTGTGACGTTCTTTGGGGAATTTGCATGTAGTAAAGTGGACATCGTTATACCATCGGTGGTCGGTATATCATCGGTGGACTTATGCGGAGAATATAAATTGGATTTGTAAATTTTGACAAATGACTTACTCTTAAGTTTCCCAAAAGAGGAAACAATGTGTCGTACGCCTACACACTTCCAATTACGTAATGAGGGTTATCCTATTTCTGTCACACAGACATTGGATGGTTGAGCTATTTTCGATTAAATAACTTCATAAGAAAATTGCTTTAATAGCACCACCCCTTAAAACCACCTATTTAAAAACAGCAAAAAAAAACAAAACAGAATCCCCCGATTAAATTTCAAGCCCACCTGTTTCACTAAGCGCTGTTCATTTATCGCTGCTTACTCCCCAAGGAGTACACCTTAATGATAATCGTTAGTATTCAAGCTACACTTCTTGGTACTAAATAAAAATTTGCAATCATTCTTAACAGATGTTACGGGCATTACCGAGAGCGTGACGGCGCTGAGATTTATAAGTAATGGAAACATAGAGACGAATATTGCAGGCCGACACGCGACCGAACTGTTTCGTTTAGTTTTAGTGGCTGTTTCGAGGATATATTGTTATGTTTCGAAGTAATTGGGCTAGGTTATGAGGTATTTAAGGTAATTGATGGGTGGTTTGGTGCGAAATATTATAAGAATAAGTAGATGTAGACACGATAAGTGGTCAGAATGACAATCGTTCCGGACAAAATTACTATTGGGTCGAATCAAATAACTAGGGGAATAAATATCTAAGCTATGTCATTACAAACCGATGAATAAAATAGCTAGTATAGTTACTCAATTGAAAGCACGGTTGGCGCAGTACCTGAACGATTGACTGCTGTGTTGCGTGTCGCGGGTTCGATCCCCGCACGGAATAAATATTTATATGGCTTACAGATAGTTGTTCCGGATCTGGCTGTTTGTATATGTGGGTTTAAATGTTTCTAAACGCACCCACGATACAGGGGCTAGTGTGGTGTTATAATACATGTCTGAATTAAAATACATATCTGATACGTTCACATTTTAGAAACGAAATGTTTTAGACAAGTCCTTTACAAGTCTCCCAACTCGTTTCGGTTGTAAAACGGACCCATAACTAGTTACAAACTGCAATCAATCAAAAACAAAAACGCAGCGGGCCCACCCCAAACGCTCTCTCTTGAAAGCCTCTCTCCTTACATCTCATTACGTAATTTTACAATCTTTCCCCTCCATCGCTCGCTAACATCACCTCGTACTCCAACACGCACGTACAAAGGCCGCGATGTATTCCTCCCGGGGCATTGTCTCCTGGCAGATCCGTTTAATATCCGTTCCTTGATCGTTAGTGATTTCCCTTACAAGTTGACAGGGTGAAGTGGAAATTAGACATCCTGATGTGAGCCAGAGTATGCCGGGGGACGTCAGGGGGAAGCGGGATGGAGTTGACCTGTAGTTGGATTGTTGGAAAAGATGTGAGAGGGCGTCGGGGGCCACGCCGTGATGGCTCTCGGCCACCGTAGGCGCGGGCCTGTGGACGGCGAGTAATGGGCTAGCTCGCCGTCCGTCCGTCGTATGACGACGGGCAGGCCGTGTCGACGGCGCGTTTGTGTTCCACGCGCGCCTCAAAGAGTTGTCAGCATACGGGAGGGGCCCGCAAGGGCCGGTGCCTGCCAGGGCTGCGGGACTGTTCGAAAGAGATACCGCGGCCCTGGAACATAAAGGGCCAATGAAGGAACATGGGTGTTTTTTAGTCAGTAAGAGTCTGACACTCCCTTCCGCTCTGCCCAGGGCGGGAGGAGTCATTTGATGATTTCTCACCCTCCAAAAAAAAAAAAAAAAAAAAAAAGCATGGTTACGGAGATTTTTCCTTTCGTTTTTTCCTACGCGATTCTTCTAGAGTGCACTTTTATTTTCTGAGAAAGACGACTTTCAATTGAAACAAGCTCTGAAATATTTGTAACAAGCCGATTCACGGAACCTTTTAACTGAGAGGCGTACTGCAAGTCTTAACTTTCCTCTTCAAATAATATTGTTAAAGAAAGTGGGTGGTTTTCCCGAAAGTGTGACAAACAGTCTCACAAACGGGTATCATCAATCATTAACTGGATTGTGGAGAACCAATAGCACTCGTCCCATGAAAAATACTGGGATTCAGCTGCATTCTGTTAAAATGGAAACTGAACTCAACATAGTTCGAAAAAAGCCAGGCAGATCATGAAGGTCCACAAATCACCTATTCAATCCGCAAAAGAAACTATAAAAATACCAGCTCATCGGCTACAACCGATGCGCGATAGCCGATGTGAACAAATCGCCGGAGGAAGACGGATCGACTCACAGATATAGATACTGAATTAACAAATAGATGTAAATGCGATTATGTTAGTAGGTTAACTGTCCAGACTTGCGACTTTGCTATTGCGATTTTTGTAATTGATTCGTTTTTCTGGTTATTTTAGGTTCACATTGTTGTTTACAATATTGAGGCTTTTATTAAAATCATTTTTTCGAGACAGTAAAAATATTAAATTGAATAAGTTATTCCAATTACGGCATGGCAGACATGCAGAAAGGAATAATGTAACGTTTTTTTCTGCTTTCTGTTTATTTTAGTACAATAAATACTTATTTTAACATGCAATATTTAAACTTCGATTTTAATAATCAATATGAAAAAATCGAAGTTTACTCTTATGCCTGTTTTCACTAACATGTTACGACTCCGTGACGCCTTAAGCACCTTGATGAATGGCTTTATTATTTCACTTTCAACAATACGTTTTCAAATCTGCATTCATTTAGGTGTCACCACAATCTTAATGAAGTCCGTTACATGTTTATTCCAACCAAATCACAAATGTCAACATACAAACATTGAGACACTCCCCACTACTGACCACCAAAGACGTTTCATTTAATAAGAACAAAACAAACAGCAATAAATACGTTTACCTAAGTCCTCGTCCAGACGGACAACATTGTTCCCAGGGGAGACTCCCAGGGGACAAAGATTAAGACAAAGACATCTCACTTTTTGAACAAAATCCTACTTAATTGAGTCTTTAATAGCCCCTACAGAGATCAGGGCGTAATTCCAAATGTTTATTCTGATTCTCAATGAAAGAAACGTGGAAAAAATAGAAATGTTTTGCAGTAAAATTATATGATCCAGGAAGAGGGGATTTTACGTGATTTTCTTGTCTTCAATTTCTTTGTTGAAATGGCAGGTCTGTGTAATAAATGTGAAGTACGATTTTGAAAGGAAATTCTTTATTTATCGCTGGAGATTGTAACTGTGCGTGTTGGATGTCGTTAAGACTGACGCTTTTCACAATGGACTTAGTTACTTTTTATTGGTCAACATTTTTGGAAAGTAATGAGTCGTCAAAGCGTGACGGCTTGTGGTAATATAAATTGGAATTTCATAAACAAACCCGCGGAGCTACACTAAACGTGACCTATTTCTCGGAGTAAGTTGTAAAATAATAAGCAAGCAAGTCTGACAATCAGTTTTACTACGAGGTATCGGAACTCAGACACTGAACTGTGGCGGTCAGATAGTTAGTCGCTCCATTTATACTGGTAATCAGCTGCAGCCAGTTAGACTGGAAGCCAATGCAGCTGAATACCAGTATTTAAGATACCTAGGTAGATAATAATGATGTATTGAAAATTATTCCTAACCTTAAGTTGATTATCCACATCACCATCATCATGCCCTTGTTTCATGTTACTTGCAGTCAGTGCAACACGTTTTCCTCTTCCATTCTCTCCTGTCAATTTGATATCTATTTCTGAAAACAAAACGGTCCCAATATTCACAAAATCGAAGAAAGTCTCCCGTCTACATCTCCTCCGCGATTGGCTTCAACGAATAAATCATCGGGCCCATCCCTAGCGCGATCAATCACCGGCCATTATACAGATATCATAAATACGCACGTCACTATTGTGCGCATTATTGCGGGTTTGTCTGGTGATGCTATCTCATGTGTGTGCTAGTTTGTGTACGTTGTGGGGCTTAACCTGGGGCAAATGTATTATATTCTTACTTTCTTTCTTTTGCAGGACGGAAATGTTTGGAATGTAGGCAATGTGACAACCTTGACGTGTCTTTTTTTAGGGTTCCGTACCTCAAAAGGTAAAAACGGAACCCTTATAGGATCACTTTGTTGTCCGTCTGTCTGTCTGTCTGTCTGTCTGTCTGTCTGTCAAGACCTTTTTTCTCAGGAACGCGTGGAGGTATCAAGCTGAAATTCATGTCAAATACTCAAGTCTATGGTCTCTTGGAGCTGTGAAAAAATCAAACTTCTAAGTCAACGCGATCAAAAGATACTCCCGTTTATGCCGCAAAGGAGATGGCCAGTTTTGGGCCAAAGTATGTACAGAAACGATATGTATATTAAAAAAGACTAGATTTTTTACTGATTAAAAATAACATGTAACAATAATAACTTTCTACCGGAATGAGCTAAAAATTATAATTTGAAATATGGTTTTAAATTGAATGTAGTTCTAAAACTAGCTCCGTAAACAAGCTGTCAGGTCATAACTAGTTCGTTCTAAAACTAGTAGTTCTAAAGAAGTTACTAAAAAATCGATATCTATCATTGGTCATGAACATAATAATCATTTATAAAAGAAAAAAGGACATTTGATGAAATTATTGTTGTTTTAGTAATAGTTATTTATTTATTTAACAATAACATTTTTCAAAATCGTGTATCGGTTGACTGTTTCAAAACGAAAAAATATCGATGTTTGTCAAAATGTCAATGTCACGTCACTCCCGTCAAGTCCCGTCATTCGTTTTCGTACTCGTGCGGATGTGCTTATTCGATTTTTGCTATTTTTCTGACGACTTTGGATTGATTTTACGAACTTGGACACCGATTGCTTATCGACTGGACAATGGTGAATTGCGTGAGTTGTGGTATCCCTACTGATCGTAGCAACGCTACTGGAAACTCGCTCTGCCTTTACATGATGAAGCAGTTCTTTCCATAATAAGGGCAAGGACTGTCGTCAAACAGTGGCAAGGTACCAAAATACCATCACACCTCCTGCACCATTCCTGTATGATATATTAATTGAGTATGAAAATGAAGATGAATAAAATATTGAAAAAATAACTTGTTTCTATTTTACCTAACCTAATTCCTTTTTTGTGCTATGCAATAATATGCTAATAGTAACATACAAATATGTTTTCAAACAAATCAATGTGTTTATTTGATTATGGTATTTACAATACATTTTGGCGTTATATAGGTACAATTCTTACCATCTGCCGCATAACCTAACCTAGTGACCCAAAAACTTATTTTCTTCCTAATTCCCAAAGAATTTAAAAAAAAATCTTTCTGATATGAATATGTTTGTGTTTTATCTATTAAATAATACATAAATGATTACTGTTCATATTTGGCCCAACGATGTATGGATTTCTGGCGATCTCCTTTTCGACACTCGCAAGGGAATCAAAACCTACAGGGTACTTCCCGTGAACTCAGAATCTTGAAATTTGGTATGAAGCAACGTCTTATAGCAGAGATATAGGAAAAATTGCGAAAAGTATACATTTTTAGTTATATCATATAATAAAAATATTTTTAATAATTTTATTATGGATTTCATTTAGCAATAAAAATACCATAACTTTTACTTATATACCTACAGGTTTGTACGGAACCCTCGGTGCGCGAGTCTGACTCGCACTTGGCCGGTTTTTAGTTGTACAAAGATCTTTTTCAAGGACAATAATTTGTTTTGAATTCATTACACATAATCATCATCATCTGCCTAGCCTTTTCCCAGCTATGTTGGGGTCGGCTTCCAGTCTAACCGGATGCACCTGAATACCGGTATTTTACATGGAGCGACTGCCTATCTGACCACAACCCAGTTAGTGCTAGGTAACACGATACCCCTTGGTAAGACTTCATTCTTGGTAAGAATTCATTTTATATAACAGTTTTATAAATGTGAAAGACGAAATGAGAAACGACAAATAATCCTTGTGGCATTATATACAGTACAACTGTTTAGCGATCTACCCTATATTTGTTGTAATCACAAATATAGGGTAGAGTAAAGTTCTAAAGTCCCTGATCACATGAAGACTCCGCTTGGTGCTACCCCGAAAACTAATGAGAATTCGAACTCCATGTCCCAAGTGTTCCAAACTAAAACAACAACTTTTAAAATTCCAACAGACTGCGTCACGGTAGCTGTGGATTTGTCATACTCCAAATTAATAAATATGTACGAAATTGTGCTTTAAAAATCAGCCCCTAGAGAACAGACGGCAACAGCACTCCGTTTTATTTTAACAACACTTCAATACATCGTTGTTTACTCCATTTCACATCGCCATTACTCAATCGAGACGCGTCGCTTTAAATAAAAGGATTATATTATTTTTCGTGTTTTATTTTAAGCATTACTCGTTGGTGATAACGGCTCGAATTTATTTCGAGAGCGAGCCTTGGGGTGTAAATCTTAGGTTTAAGTTGTTAATATTATAATTTTCGTGACATTCCGTAGACTGGGTTATCATAATTGGGGAAGAAATGTCTTCATCGATTAAAAATGGTTTTTGGGATTGCAAAATTGTATTGAAAAGAAGCATTTTCTTACATTCCTTACAGTTTTTTTGTGGCCACACCACATCACATTGCTCTCATATTTTCTGCTTACACAGGTCGTTCAAGGTCGATTTAAGTATCGATACAAACTGACACATTTTGTCATCGAAACATTCATTTCAGATAACCTCGCCTGAAATCAACAAAGACTTATGCAAAATATATTATGTGGCGTAGTTAAATTAATTATGTATCTTATCACGAAATGTGGATAAAGTAACATCCCAACATGACTGAGTTTTGAAAACGGACACTTCTATAATACGCCAAAGCCATGCTAATCTCTCATTGTCCAACAAATAAAAATGAAGCAAAAGGAGGATGTAGCAATATCTGCTACCTATGGAAAATGACGTCTTCGAATCTTAGTTTGTACGTAAAAACTTACAAACATACATGAACTCTAAACACGTAACACGACACTGGCAGTCGTGCAGAAAACAACAAACAAATTGACTACCACAAAAAACACTAGGTGAACCTTACCAAAAAATAAAAACAAAAAACACAACTCTCCAACTCCGGAACCTGACTAGATTAAAAACAAATTTTTTATTCGATGTTAAAAAATTCACACACACTCGTCCTAAGTAGGTCCTTGAGGGATGGCGGCTAATGTAATTGGCCAATCTGTGGCGAAGTACCATTGGCCATAAATAATGGCTAAAGTAGGACAAGACGCACATACATTGGAATAAACGCCGAGATATGGCGGCTTTTTGGCCAATGGCACATGTTTGGCGGTCGGCGGCCATGTTTGTCCGCCATTTTGATTAAACGTCTAGACACGGATTAGGGAATGTGGAAATGTGGTTCTGTTTCATAATTTGAGGTTATGTTGGGTTGTATTTTTTGGGGTTATGTATGTTTGGGCGACGCGACGTGTGGTATTAGAAAATATTTTGACAATAGTGAGCCAAATTTTTTGTTTAGGCAATAACGTTGTCAACGTGTAATAGTGTCGTCAAAATATAAAGCAGGAATTCTTAAGGCAAAATAATAGAAACATAAGGTTTATCTATTGTTTAAATCCTCATTGCAGTCAACACTATGTTTTGATCAACGTTTTTAAATCACTGTTCTTATGTTAAACTAGAAACACTGTTCTTATATTTTGACGGCACGGTTGGCGCAGTGACTGAGCGATTGTTAGCACGGAACAAATATTTGTATAGCCTACTAGATAGTAGCTTCGGTTCTGACTATTTGTGTGTTCTATGTTCAATGTTAGGGATTTGGTTTCCGCACTTAGTCCCTAAAGTGGACCATTATGCGTGAGCCATGGTGGCCGCTACTTAATCGGGCGGAAGGAAAAATCGGGCGGGAGGAAACGCCCGGGTGCTTTCATTGCGAGGATCGCCCGGAGGACACGGTGGAGCACACCGTCGAGGTCTTCTCCGCTTGGGAGGAGCACCGCCGTGTCCTCGTAGCGGCGATTGGCGGCGGCGACCTCTCGCGCCCGGCCCTGGTTCAAGCCATGGTCCGGGGCGAGAGGGAATGGGAAGCCGTCGCCTCCTTCTGCGAAGCAGTCATGCTAGCGAAGGAGGCGGCGGAACGTGAGAGGGAGAGAGCCTCACGTCCCAGCCGTCGCGGGAGGAGAAGCACCGGGCGTCGGGGGCCACGCCGTGATGGCTCTCGGACACCGTAGGCGCGGGCCTGTGGACGGTGAGTAATGGGCTAGCTCGCCGTCCGTCCGTCGTATGACGACGGGCAGGCCGTGTCGACGGCGCGTTCGTGTTCCACGCGCGCCTCAAAGAGATTTCAGGAAACGGGAGGGGCCCGCAAGAGCCGATGCCTGCCAGGGCTGCGGGACTGTTCGAAAGAGATACCGCGGCCCTGGAACATAAAGGGCCAAAGAAGGAACATGGGTGGTTTTTAGTCAGTAAGAGTTTGACACTCCCTTCTGCTCCGCCCAGAGCGGGAGGGATCATTTGATGATTTCCCACCCTCCAAAAAAAAAAAAAAGGTGGCCGCTACTCCAGCCAGTCCACCTCCCTCCAGAAGCAGATCAGACTTCCCGGTCTTCTCAAGGCATCCGCAAGAGATCTTGGTGTTCCAAGAGTGTCCTCGCGTATTTGGGTGACGCCAGTACACTCAAGGAGTACGTGCGCTATCGTTTCCTCCGCCTCCATGCACGTCCTGCACAGGGGACTGTCAGTGATACCTAGGGTGTGGAAGTGCTTGTTTAATGAGCAGTGTCCAGTAATGGTCCCCGCCACCAGTCTATTTGTGTATGTGAGTTTAAATGTTTGTAAACGTATCCACGATACAGGAGAAATTCCTAGTGGTTATTTAAAAGAAAGTATCCCACGTTCTTTTAAACTTTTAGTATTTCAGAGCTGCTTAAAACTCGCAGAAACTAATTAAGAGATTACCAATTTAATGAAAAATTCACTACTGACAAACTGCAGCACCAATTTTGTACTGAATAAAAGATGTTACACAGCATGAGCCTATGTTTAATTATAACAATATTTTCACCTAACAAACACAGCTTACTATCAAACTAACAATTTGTAAGACAACACCCGTGCATAACGAACCGGCGCTCATTAAAAACGATAAATTACTCCAAGTCATTAATACCTGAGCTTTTAATTTGAAACCCGATAGCTTTGGAGAGGTTACTCGCTTTGTCATAAGTTGAGATGTGAGGGGAGCAAGTGTTTTATAAGTTTCAAAAAGGGTTAGGATTTTGTTTACTATTTTTCATCGTTTTTAGGGTTCCGTACCCAAAGGGTAAAACGGGACCTACTAAGACTCCGCTGTCTGTCTGTCCGTCTGTCACCACGCTGTATCTCATGAACCGTGATAGTTAGACAGTTGAAATTTTCACAGATGATTTATTTCTGTTGCCGCTATAACAAAAACTTCTAAAAAACAGAATAAAAAAAAATTCAAGTGTCCCATACCACAGACATGATTTTTTTGCCGATTTTATAGATGGTACAGAACCCTTGGTGCACGAGTCCGACTCGCACTTGGCCGGTTTTTTTATTGAAGTTGATATTTTCAACGTTACAATAGTTTTATAAATGCATTTTCGTCCATTTTGACCAACCAGCCCATGTCCAAAAGGGTTCGACTGGCTACTCACAATGATGTGCCGGTACCTACATTATGTATGGAAGTGAATGTTGGGTGTGGCAAGGCGAGACATGATCACGTGACGGTAGAATATCGCGAAGTATGCTGTATGTAAATGTATTGCGTGTGTTACTTTGAACAATTAATTTAATGTAATAATAGAAGGATAATTTCAAAGATGTTTTGAAAGGCGACTGGCAAAAGGTATTAAAAATTCCTTGTAAAATAGGAATTCTTATCATGGGTTCGTATGCGAAAATGCACAAACCAAATGCACACATTTTTTTATTGTAATCATTTTACCTTTTCTATTTATCTATACAGACCTAAAACGTCACTACCTACCATTCCTTTCATAGTTTGGCTGTGATTACTACCAATAACCCTCCATTCCCTCGCTAACAAGCCCCTCAACCTCACACTTTATTCGACAGCCTACTTCCAACCGTCTGCCAAAAACCGAAAAACCGTAAAGTACCGTCAAGTCTTATAAAACCAGTCATTGGACCGGTTTCTCCTCATTACCATAAGACGCCATGTTGGAAGTGACCTTTATGACAAGATAAAGTAAAGAGTTTAATGTTGAGAGTTAAATATGACAAAGTTGCAGACTCTTGTATAATTTTTTATGTCCATTGGGTGCAGGTTATGACTGTGAAGATTGCGAGGAGTTATTTTCTTTGTGGTTTTATTGAAGTTACTTTATTTTGTAAAGATGCAGACGCATCTGTCTGTGCTCTGATATTGCTGTTTGTGTTATAATTATTTCGTAATGCTGGTGTTTTTAAATCGACTGAATAAATAATTTTCAAGACACAGATACACACACAGAGATACAAGACACAGATACAGAGTTAAATTAAATTAGCTAGCGAAAGCGAAACTACACACTATGTCTATTTTTTTTTGTTTTTTAAACGTTGCCCCATACTAGAAATTTCTCCTGTATCGTGGGTGCGTTTACATAAATTTAAACTCACATACACAAACAGCCAGACCCAGAATAACTACCAGTAAGTCATACAAATATTTGTTCCGTGTGGGGATCGAACCCGCGGGTTTTTCACCAATTCGACACGACAGACTGAACACGCGTGGACTCACGTGTGTTCAGTCTGTCGTGTCGAATTAATAATCGCCTCGTTCGTTGAATTAATGAACAGACAAATGATGAATGAATTAATGATCAGAAAGGGTTTTTTTTTAATAAATTGTATATTTGTTTTTTTTACAAAATTTATTAAGGTTTTTCAAGCAAAAAAGTCAGGTAGCGTTTTCATGAAATTGCCTCGTTCATTAATTCAATGGATGAGACGATTATTAACCTGACTCTACCCTTTTTTTTGCATAAAAACTGGGTGTGTCCAGTTGGCGAAAATTTCACTATTTGGACACGAGTAAAAACCTTGGCGTGTCCAGATAACCAAATAATAAGAGATACTAGTTTTGAGTTTCACATATATACGTGTGTTCAGTCTCTCGTGTCGAATTGGTGAAAAACCCGAACCCGTGACACGCAGCGCAGCAGCCAATCGTTCGGACACTGCACCAATCGTGTCGTCAGATAGCAATTGGCTATGGATAGTTATTTATTTCTTTTAACGTGTTTAGATATCGATACCCACCACGTCTGTGGAGTTTTGCTACTTAATTAATTCAAGCGGTTTTATTCTTCGTTATTAAGAAATTGGTTTAAAATGAATAGGTAGGCAGCAAGTTTTCCAAGTAAAAAAGCAAATAGCTTACTTTAGTTGCAGACTTTACTTTTGACACCCCTACTAAAAGTGGACATTATTCATCCCATTTGTACAAAGAAATATGCGTAAATCAAAATACTTAGTAAATTACGCTAACGTTTTAAAAACACTTTTGACTAGCAACAAAATGGATATGAAAACAAAGTTTTCCAATGCAGATGATACTTTTATGAGCATAAAGTGAAAACAGATCAAACGCAACAAATGCTACACAATGCTGCAGTTCACTGTGAGATCTTATTCAAGCGGGTTTCCATTGTATGGTATCATCCGAGAAGTTGGCGGTGACGTGTCGGATTGGCATAGGGTTTATATTTTTTTTTGTTTATTAGTCTGTTACATCTGACTACCAAATTGTGACCGCTTCGTTAGTGTAGTGGCTGTGCTAAACTGCTGAGTATGACGTCTTGGGTTTCATTTCCAGGTTAGGTTGCGTGTTATTGGGTTTTTCCATCAGCCGATAACAGCCCAGAGTTTAAATTTGTGCCCGGTGAATGTCGTTAGGGCTTCCTTTATCCTTAGGGGACCCTGTTACATGGGACTTGAAACATACCTGGTAAAATGTGGTTGTACTATAACACCTCTGTCAAACGCTTCGGGAAATACACACAGGCGTAATGTTATGTTTTATTCAAATTTTATGTCTAGCCACTGTCTGAAAATGTTCTCAAAAGACGAATTGAAACTATCATCTGATGGTGGTATTTATTTATTTATTTATTTTACTATTTATGTATACACAGTAGACAGCACAGGAAAATAATATTATAATACATGAGTACAAAGGTACTGCTTATTTCTCAAGAAATTTCTGCCAGCAGACCTGCAAAAGGAGAAATGAAAAAGAAATGTAGACAATAGTGTGTGAGAAAAGGAAGAGAAAAATGTGTTTATGTGCCTTATCTAACTTAGCCTAAAATATTAAGTATAAATAGTAAATACACATGAGTAAATATTAATATATACTTATATAAATACATAATGCTAAGATATATAAACTAATAAAAATATATATGTATATAATAAATTATAATTGAGAGGAAAGGTAATGCTCTTTCACTCTGGTTTTGAATAATTTAATGGTGTTCATATCGCGAATGCTAGGCGGAAGTGAGTTCCACAACCTTACAGCATGGACGGTGGTATCTTCTTTAAAGAATCTTTATAAAATAGAAATAAAAATAGCAAAGCTAAAAAATAGATTTAATAACAGTATTTTTAACGATATTTTTAATTTTAAAGTATTAAGTAAAATCTTCTTGTCTACTATTTTCTAATGCTTTCAGAGTTCATTGAAAATTGCATTTAAAAGGTATCAGATTCTGAATCAATTAAATTAATTATGAAATCAAAGCAGTTAAGCCTGTTGTCTGCAGTCACACAATAGGCGACTTTATCTCTCAACTCGAAGAGGCTTCATCGAAATTGGAAACAATTTCGTAAATTAATTGGTTTGACCTTCTAAAATCCAATAGATCTTAGAAGTCTTAAACAGTCAACTTAAGCTTGTACGGGTTAAAGGTCAACACAGGGGTATGGGCCCGCTCAGATACCTTCTGTCTGTCGCATCTGAACACAGTTCTGCGTTTGATAGTCCACTTCTTGAGGAAGATAACTAGCAATTCAACATAACTCTACGAGTACGACCTTAATTAGCTATTACACATAAATAACATCACACCTGTGATCCCCGAAGAGTTAGGCAGATGACGTGTACCTAATAGTACACCCACATTTCACCAGTTATTTTGTTGTTTTATTTTGTTTTTAAATCCCGTGATTTATGGGGCGAACCTATCAATCAACCATCAATGTTTCTAACGGAAAAACCCAATAACACTTTGCTCGACCCGGGAATCGAACCGAGGCAATCTAAGTAACTAGCTCTTATACATGCGAGTATTAATCTCTCGCCTATCTGACCTGAACAACGCAGTTATTGACAAGACTGGTTTTCAAACGTTCGGGTTGTGACCATACTTATCATCACCAGTCTCCTGCCCTTATCCCAATTTATTTGAGGTCGGCGCAGCATGTCTTCTTCTTACATACTTCTCTATTACTCGTCATCTCAGCAGTCACCTTCTTTCTAGCCATATCTTCCAACACTGTCCCAACAAATCCAACTTGTCCCTAATGGACACAAACTCAATACCAGGAAGAAGGAATTCTGATTCTGACAACGTCGAGGCACTAACAGGGGAGGTGGGGGGGGGGTGCAGGGTACAAAGCGTGCTGAGGAGGAGGGTAGCAAATAGCTTCTAGACCTCGCGACACATTTTTAGTGAAACTTGTACAAATTTGCGGGAGGTGACTGGAGTGGACCGCGGTAAGCCATTTTAGTGGAGTGGTGACATTTTGTGGAGGTTTGGTCGAGAAGAAAAATAAAAGCTGAGTAAAAGAGGGTGAGGTTTTGGTGAAGAATCAAATCGTTTTGGTTATTTTGAGATCCCGTTAAGGTTCGGTCAAACGGTCGGACAGATATATCGCAGTGCGGATCGATCAAACGTACAATAAAGTACCCGCTGTCAGGACCCGTGTTTGACCCATTTTAGCCTTTACGATTCTCCAAATTAAAGAAAGATAGAATTATGCAAAAACTGATTGAAACCAAGCGAAGTTGAGATTTGAGGTACCTATGAGAAATCTTCTTCAAATCTGTATTTCGATGAAGTTCACTCCAACTACCATCTTAACTTCAAAGACCACGGGATTGAACTACCAAGATAAAAAATTTTCCAGACTATAATCTATCTCTGTGCCAAGTTTCATCTAGATCCGTTCAGCCGTTCTGTCGTGATTAAGTAACAAACATTCATCTATTCAAATTTTCACAAAATAAAATATAGTAATATTTATGACAGTTGAAGTAATTACTTGCTAATTACAACTACTCTTACTCAAAATAACTTTGAGCCCCAAAATATCGTGGCCCGAAACCTCGACAGCAAAAATCAAAAAAACAAAACCACACCATCCGGAGCACCTAATTTTGTTCTGGCAAAAAATTCAAATGTTATTCAAGTAAGTCGTGGGGTAGACAATAAGGCTAAAGGGAGGTGGGCAGAGGAGCAGGTACACAAGTCAAACAATGGCCCTCGTTAGTGCAGTGTCATGAGTGAGTTTGAACGTATTTTTCTACGCTTCCTATGGAAATTAGGTCGGGACGGGTACAAGGAGGTGTGTTTCTGTAGTGTTTTTTTAGGTCTAAGGTTTTTTGTTGTCATAATATCGACTACTAGCTCCCGCCCGCGGATGATGTTATACATTAGAATAGCGCCTTTACAGCAAAGCAAAAACAAAAAAAAATCACAAAGCCATAACTCAGTAACCTATATCGTCCATATAAACATCAAGATGTCCCATAAACGAAGCGCCGTGGTACATCAGCATTCGCCATAAAACCATAAAATGTGTCAAAACTGTGTTCGTTCGCGATACGAATTCATAAGCTGTCAGTATTTATAGCGTACTATAACTAAGCTTTATGCCACGTTCGCGACCTCAAGCGATACGAAATAAATGTACATGCGCGCCACTTGTTCCTTTCGCGTGAGTACCGATGCGTCGCAAGTCACGCTGTTGCAAGGACGCTACATTCCATTCACAATTATTTTGCCTCTGACAGCAGCAGCTAATTTAAGAGCAATCGTATTTTTTTCTCTAGCCCATACCGTCCCACCGCTGGGCAAAGGCCTTCCCCAAGTCTTTCTATGAACTCTTTTCCCGCACCATGTCGCGAATGCATCTAGGTCGTCACGCCACCTCTTTCTGGGCCGTCCTCGGTGAGGCCGTCATTCTGAAGACACCCGTTGGGTGGAGACGTTTGCCCAGCGTATTGTTACCGTATTAAAACAAAAATGAATTATAATGTCACTGCAATTTTGACACACTCCACAGTGACAGCGACCTTGTTTGCAACGATCATAATGACCACTGTGAACGTGACAGTGACGCAAAGCTAGAGGTAATAACTGTGATACACTTCAACCAACTTATCTGTGCAGCCGGTAAAACACAGAACTAAAAATAAACGTACCAAGTTTGACATATCGATGCAAATTTTCTTGACAAGCGACGCCACTTTAAATTGCACTCTTAAAGTGGTCGCATTATAGGCCTGTTGCAATTAATTATTCCAATTGTTATTTTTGCCGTCACTGTAGCAACACGCGTGTCGCGTGAGCGTGTAGTTTGTGGCCAGGGGGTAACTGGCGACCCCCTCGTGTTTTGGTGACGTTTCATTTAATCTCATTCGAGTTTTATCGGTTAAGTTTTGGTTCAATCTAAACTAAACTGTTCGATTTTTGGGATGGTTTGTGTTTTGACGATGTGGGGAATTGTATATATCGCACCTTCGGTAGAACAAGGGCACAATTGTCAAAAATAATTTTTGACAATTGTGCCCTTGTTCTACCGAAGGTGCGATATGTGTCAGTTTTTAGGTAAGCATCGGTACACAATACTGGTATTCAGCTGCTTCTGGTTCAACCCCAAAAGTTGATGATGATGAGGTAAACACCGGTTCCTAACATTGAAATACATCAGTCTTACTAAACCTACATCAACTGCCTCGTTGCTCGCAAGCGCTAATCGTAATCACGAGGCCATGGCTTTCATTCTCAGGTTGGGCAAGTATTATTTGGTTTCTCTGCTAGGAATCTCAGTGCCGAGTTGATGGCAATAAGCTTGCCCCTTCTAAATGGGACTGAAACTAACTGTAAAATATAGGTGTATACCTGTGTGACCAGGCATAAATTATGTTGAATATCAACATTTTAGAAACTGGGTCACACCAAAACCATGCGTTCTTTACAACCAGGAAGCACCCTGCTGATACAATACATATTGAGATTACTTTTATTATCACCCCCAACGACCCAACGAATCTACTCCGCTAGCTTAGCCCCAAAACACATCATATATTAATATTAGCCATCATTCAATTGCACAAACAAACAGTAAGATTATTAATGATAACTTCGCCTAACAATAAATTTTGCCATCCATCGCGGGCTTTGCAAACAAGTTGATTCATTGTCTAGTTGGGTGGCAGCAATGTAATTCGTTTAAGGGTGTAGTATCGACAGATCTGGTGTGTATGTGGATATTTATCAGTCTTTATGGTAATAACTGTTGGGGGAGGGAAGCGGGAAAGGTGGTGGCTGTAGGGAAGAGAAGATAGAAGTTCAGTTTTGGGAGACACTTCATTTTCTACTTAAAGGTTTTGCTCGCAGCTTCGCTCACGTGGAGAAAAAGTATCCTATGTCCTAACCCCATAACCTGGGTTACCCGCATGATAAATTTCATTCGAATCCGTTCAGCCGTTAAGACAGGCCAGGGCCGGTAGTCTCGACACCGACACTGTCGCAAACTGTCGATCGCTTAATAAGAACGAAAAAATTCCGTTGCAATAACGGTGTTTGCGAGAAACGCATCTTGGACGTTGAGACGTCAAGTCACAATTTCACCAGAAATACCTACAGAAAAAATAGGGAATCAAAACTATTTAATTGTTTATTTCGCGTGCTATAAGTGCACATGTATTTGTGTCGTTGGCGTACAGAGCGCTCGCTTTCTTTTCACGTATAAGTGACAATGGCGTTCAAAAGGATAATACGGATACAATGTAAATATTCAATCATTAATAAGAAAAACGAGTTACGCATTTCAGGTGAGTTTTCAGTAAAACTATGTATAGCATGAAAATGAATTGCCTTTGCCCGATATTAAAATTCACTGGATACAGAAAAACCGACTAAAAAAAACGGTGGTATTTCCAAAACTGTTTTTGCTTAAACCAACTGTTTTTAAATCCCTTTCAAATAAAGTAACCATCATCATTTTCCTGCCATTTTCAAACTATGTTAGGGTCGGCTTTCAGTCTGACTGAATTCAGCACAATACTAGTATATTACATGGAGAGACTGCCTATCTGACCTCCACCAACCAGTTAGTACTGGGTTATACGATACCTCTTGTTATGACTGGTCGGGCTTCTGACCACCGGTTACAAATTTCAAAAAAAAAAACCACTACGATAGGGGGGGGGGTCTCTATATGTGTAGAATGGACACCCATCCACAGACCAACCTCGGCAAAGCGTTGTTTAACCCTTCAAGATAGTAGCCCGTAGCTGTTATTATTCAGCTACCACCTTCCACACTATTTGCAAGCATTTTACAAAATGAAAAACACTTTCAAGACAAGAAATCAATGGAAACCATTTAAAATATTAATATTCTTAATGTCTTAAAGAAGATGGCGGTGCATTACTGAAATTAATGTACTAACAGCAGGCAGCAGAACAGCCATTAATTATTTTAAATTGTCGTTGTCTTTACGAGTCCCTTGAGAAAAGGTAATGTAAATAAGATGAAAGGCAAGAAATAAAATAAAATTTTGGAATTTACCTGTTTTGTTTACACTGACAGCCGATCGAAAAGGCATACTCGTACCTACTTTAAACTGCTTTCCTTGGGGTGAGCAGATTTTTGTTTTGATTGATTGAAAACCCCAAAGGTTCGAATCACGCTATAAGATTAATTCGATGACTTTTTTAATACTATTTATTCTATAAATAGGGTGACTGGTAATTAATGACTGATACTTAAATACTTGATTGTACTCATGATAACAAACAAGTTTCCCAAAGAATTTTTTTTTTATATACATTTATATACATTTTTTTTATACACATACGTATACTTTTGTGGCGGCCGGTCTGTGGCGCGGGCGCCGCTTACGGAACGGGCTTGAGAGCCGCGCGGGTGCTCTGCCTGCCCATTGGTGCACGGTAGGATAGTAATGAGACAGAACGGCTTCACGCGGCTAACAGCTGATAGGTATTAGGCGCGCGCGAATTTCATACGGCTGTTGTGTTATTGTGATGAAAATAAATGAGTATAAAAAATGATTCTTTGGGAAAGTTGTTTGTTATCATGAGTACAATTACATGTATAAGTATCGGTCACTAATTACCAGTCACCCTAGATACATCCTACCATACTAGAGGTAATAAAACATCTAAAAAAAATTCTACAACGTTACGTTATGTTTATGTTGTTGTTTTGTGTATATATGACGGCCCCGTTGGTCTAACTAGTGGTCGCAAGCGCGACTGCTGAGCAAGAGGTCCTGGGTTTGATTCCCGGGTCGGGCAGTGTTATTTAGTATTTCCATCAGGAATTTCTCGGTAGCAGCCACGAAGTCTGGATCTGTACCCGGTTGGTGGCAATAGGCTCGGCCCTTATTACATGGGACTTTAACATAACTGGCGAAATGTGGTTGTACTATTAGGTACACCCCTTCTAGAGTTACACAGGCGTGAGATTATGTGATGAAGTTATCTTATTTATTCTACTTGTCGTAATAAGATAAATCTTAACACTCGCACATAGTTGATACTTGTTTAATTGGAAATAATTGATTGGAAACAAGAAGAAATTTAAATACACTTCAACCTACAACCGGCTTATAATATTATTATACTAGGTACTGGTATTATATGTTAGTCCGGTGCCCTAAATTCCCGATTTCACTAGACTCACTTTTGGTTTCCCATTCGTGTTGTAGTCACCTTGTTAAGTTCCCACTGCTGGGCCACACAGACCTCCTCTCTTGAAATAGAGCGGGTCATAATCCACCAGGCATACCCTGACTGAGTTGACGGGTATTTTTATTTAAAATCTCTTTAATTCGTTTCAAAAATCAGTTTTCAGAAACATAATCTGATAGAAGAAAACTTTTATGAAATATTTAAGTGGCTTTGTTTAAAATTGAGTTCATTACTAAGTTTTATGTTTTCTACTTAGGCACTTGTTTTGAATACTTTTGATTAGAACTCTTTCCTTTTGATTTCAAAGTTTACTTAGTCAAGTTTTTGTTATAACATTAATTATCTTCTTTTATACATAGACATACAAATAACAAACATTTCAGCAACATCATATTTTTTATCACCAAAGGGTTAGGCAGAAGTGTATCTATGAATAGTAAATGCATATACTGTCATTCTGCATATTACATAAATTTAAGAATCAGAATCAGGGTCAATTTATTCGTAAACATAGGTAATAATTACAAACATGATTTTAAAAATCAGGTAGTGCGCTATGTTTTGCCTATGGACATACAAATTACAAAAAAAAAAACAACGATTATGCTACGGAAGAGTGGACTGTCCTAATACAGGCATTAAATTGCTTAAAAGGACACTTCTATCACTAGCTATGTAGTACAAACCTTGTAAAAGAAAAATAAACTATTTAAGTTTGTACATTACGCGAACTTATTGACATCAGCCGGGCATTTATCCAGACGCCGAACTGCAACTGATGATGTCATTTCTAATGGAAAAACCTAATTACGCTTCGTCCGACCTAGGAAACGATCCCTGGATCTCATGCTGAACAGTTACATTTACGACCAGCGAGTCAGTCACATTGATGCTAATAGACACAAAATAAACCATTTTATTAAAAATATATACTGAACTGTAGAACCAATTTTTTTTATTTCTAGCAACGATTTCAGAAAAATAGGAACTTTTTCCGCCAGACTAGCCTTTCCTAAGTATGTTGAGGTCGGCTTCCAGTCTAACCTGTATTTAATATTTACAGATCTGCCTCTACAGCCTAGTTAGTCAGGACCACATTAGCTCTGGTAAGACTGGCAGCCACACTAAGAAAGGGGGTAGGCAGATTTGTCTACACCTAATAATTTATTTACCATCCACCCGCATTCTCCAGTCATTCCACGAACATGGCGTTTGCAACAGCGGTGAAATATGGGAGCTCAGAATAATTGATAATCACGAAAGATATTCACAATCCCGTAAGTGACAGTGTAATTTTTGAAATGATCTAGTCGCAATAAAAAAAGATAATTATTATCCTTAAAAGGTGGTCCTTCTGCCCCATAACTGTTCAATATGTCAGAATAGAGTCAGCGCTGTCCATATAACATTAGGTAAATTGCTCAGAAAGTAGGAACTATTTCTTTGTGTTTCCTCCGTATTCGTGGAGAAATCGACTGTTCCGTCTGTACGTTTGTGCTCGTATAGACTAAAATAGGTATTGTATTTCAGTGAAACGATAAGTTTCGTTGTTAGTATCTTTTTCTAGAGATATTATGTGTTAATATATGTTGTACGATTTGATATGAAAGCTATGAGTATGTAATTGAATATTATAGCTCCTGAATAATTCCCGCTATATCGATTTCCGTTGACTGCGATAGGGACAGCTGCAGCTCAGATTTTATTTTTTTATTTTTATTTTATTTATTAGGTCTACCAACAATTGTTTACACTAATTTACAAACAAAAAATAAAACATGCGTTTAAACTCTACACAGTGCAACAATTACTTAAAGGTAAACACCACATGAACAATAAAAAAAACAATAATAAGTAATTATATTAGTTATAAGCTACATAGTGTACGAGGGCGGCACTGAAAATTTCGGGAATCAAGGAAGTGACACAACATTACTATTTAAAAATGTATTTATTGCTTTTCGAAGTATTCTCCGCGAAATTTGACACATTTTTCCATACGATGGAACCAATCATTGAAGCAACCATTCCATTCGGAAGTAGGGGTCTCCAAAATGGCCGTTTTGTAGGCGTCCACAGATTCTTCAGGTGATGAAAATCTCTGACCACGCAATTTATTCTTTATTTTAGGGAAAGTATAGAAATCATTAGGGCTTAGGTCGGGGCTGTACGGCAGATGGTCTAATTATTCTGTTTTCTTGCTCTAAAAACTCTTTAGTTCTGTGCGTGGTGTGAGAACTCGCATTGTCGTGATGGAGGATGATGCGGCGGTTGCAGTTCTCTTTACGGAGTTCAGAAACGACCTGTGGCAAACAAATGCTAGCATACCATTCTGCATTAACCGTTCTTTGTCCCTCAAGACGAATAGTCGCAACATGGCCGGTTTTGAAGACAAACGTGGCCACCATTTTTTTTGCAACACTCCGTGAACGAACAATTTTTGTTGGCTTTAACTCATTTTCGAACACCCAAACTCGTGACTGGTTTTTTGTTTCGGGTTCGTACGCGTATATCCAGGATTCGTCACCTGATACGATGTTGTATACAGCATTCGAGGATCCTGCGTGGAATCTTTCGAGAGTTCTGACGCTCCAAGTAACGCGAGCCGCTTGTTGCTCTTCACAGAGCGAATGGGGTATCCATCGGGAAAACAACTTTTTTACACCTAATTGTTCATGCAAGATTATTTGTATGTGACTCATGCCAATGTCTAAAGTTGCCTGAATTTCGCGGTATGTCACATGTCGATCTTCCTCAATCAGCTTACGCACATCATCAACGTTTTCTTGGGTGACTGCAGTTTTTGGACGACCTTGACGGGGATCATCACTGAGCTTGACAGGTCCACGTTGAAATTCAGCAAACCAGCGACAAATTGTGGTTTTGGATGGGGCTTTATCACCAAATGCAGAAATCATCCGGTCAACACACTGTTTTTGTGTTAAACCACTTCGAAAGTCATAAAAAATCATCGCTCTTGAATTTTCTCGAGTCAATTCCATTTTCTCAACGACTAAACAAGTTTGACAAAACCTTGTGATAAGACCGAGAATCTTTTTTTAAATAAATAAATGGTATTCGATTTTTAAAACCAAGGAGTTTTCAATTAAAAAGATTTTAATATGACAGGAACCGTGGAAATATTCCATTCCCGATACTTTTAGTGCAGACTGCGTACAAGCAAACTAATAAAATATATGTATTAGTAACATAAGCTAAATATTAAAATCATTATTTCTTTAAAGATCGATTATGTAACAAAAATTTTACAAGACGAGATCAACGTTTCGTTTTCCCCTTTTTTCTCCTGGTAAACTGAGTCGATTCAATTATTTTTGACATAAAAATTTTAAGAAAGAGTATATCTAGGTTTTTATTAATTTATTTTATGTGGAAACACTTTTCAATTTTTTCTGGTAGTCCTCTAATGACGGCCGTAACAATGGGGCATTTTTTTTTAATTTTTGGAGCGTCACATTTTCTTTACATTATAGTAGCTTAAAAAAAAAGGAAATGACGTGTCTATAGTCTGTAGATATTGATTTTATGAAAAAAAAATTGCACTAGAAGCATTATCCAGGAAGAAAAAAGGGGAATACATGACTGTGTGTGGAGAATCGCAGCCCCTTTATCCTCTTTATTTTTAAATACTTTTACAGTTCGTTAATAGTTGAGCACAAACGGGACGGAGGAATGTGGGAAGACAAACCGACTACGTGCACAGACGATCTCGTTAAAGTGGCCGGCAGAAACTGGAAATTCATGACACAAAACCACCAAAACTGGAGAGATTTGGAAGAGACCTACACTCGGCATTGGGTGGCCAAAGATTGCAAAGAAGAAGAATAGAAGACTTATAAGAAGGGCTTGTTGTACCAATAGGAAACAATCCAATCGTTAAACAATCTAATGAACACTAGCCTTTACCGCTAGTCCATATAAAAATAAAAAACATATTTCAGACAAAAAGTCCATAGGCACGGCAAGTAACTAACTTATACTTAATAAGTTTCAGATCACATAAGTCTCAACTCAACACACATACACCGAAATGTCACTGCTTTGTTAAGAATTAGGTACAACTTAAAACTGAAATTATATCACAATTCAGGATTTTTTTTTGGCATTTCAGGGAAGTGTACCAATTATTCTTCACAGACGTTCCTCGAGTTCCTGGAAAGTCACTACAAAGAGCTTATTAAGGACAGAAGCTCCTTGAAGATGGGCTTTCCTACTGGAAAGTTGTACTACACCTTTAATATCAAATGACATCTTAAGCAAATAAACAAATTCTATTCTTTTCACATAGGACATTGTAATGGTTTGCAACAGGTCAGGATTTTTTTATAGATGTCGATAAGAACGAAGATTTCCGTTTACCGAACTAACCGTTAACAGTACAAAAAAGTTATATTCGCATGGACACCCAAGTATATTCGTTCTACTAAGAAGTTTTGTAACAATGTCACCCATCATCAAACAAACCGCAGCAAGCGCAGCTTTACCCCCGCAGGGGTTTTGACCCACACGATTGTTTTAAAACACCTGAATACAACATATAAGCCTTCAATAAACACGTAGTGGTTAACAAGTTATGGTCGTTCTGAAAATTAATTATGGTAAATCTGAAGTTTACACTAAAATAAAACCACGTCTGTAATTCCCAAAGGCTTGGGCGACGGGTACCCTTAAAGTACCATACCAACATCTTGCCACTTATGTTTAAATATCGTGTAATATGAGCCTATTGCCATCAACCGTGCACAAATCAAAAGTCCGAGGTACTAATGAGCAATTTTTGGTGTAAAAACCAATAACACTTTACACGACCTGGGACTCGAACCCAGGATCTCATGCTAAGCAGTCTGACTTTGCGACGACTAGACCACAGAGCATGCTGAACTTTTACCTCAAAAATATTTAAAGTAAATCTGAAGTTTATACAGGTTGTCACTAATCTCCAGGTTCATTAATAAAGGGGTTACAGTCACTCAGCCAAACCCACCCCCCACCTAAACAAACACTTCTTCAGCTTTCAGGCTGTCAATACATCAGCTGGACGCTAAAGAGGGTCGGAGGGAGCTGCACTCACGTATGTACTACGTATATGTCACGTATATATTGGACAGTCTGTCTGTCTGCGGTCGGTATTGGCTACCGTTGTCAAATTACTGCTGAATTAGACCTTGAGATCAGTGTAAAGGGTTAAAGATGGTGTTCGTGTACTGTTTTAATCTTTCACGGCTTAAAACTAAACTTATACTGTCAGTTACGGGATATCTTCCGTGATTGTTTATTATTTTAGAGCTCCCGATATCATGGCCATCCCGCGATCATGGCGCTTGCAACAACGTCGAAATATCGGGAGCTCAAAATAATAAACAATCACGGAAGATATCCCGTAAGTCACATGTTCGTGTGTGATTAGACTTGTTGAGTTGATCTCTTGGCGAGAAATATTGAACAATAGTAGTTTTTGTAAACTAATAATGATTGACTGACTCTCTGGTCTAGTGGACGCAAGCGCAACGGCTGAGCATGAGGTACTGGGTTCAATTCCCAGGTGAGCCAAAGAGTTATTGGGTTTTTCCATCAGGAATTTCTCAGTAGCAGCCACGGAGTCTGGATATGTGCCTGGTTGATGGCAATAGGCTCGCCCCCCATTACTTAAACATAACTGGCGAAATGTGGGTGTACTATTAGCTACACCTCTGCCTAACCCAGTAGTTTTATCTAAAATACTCGTATTCAGCTGCATCCGATTGGTCTAGAAGCCGACCCCAACATAGCTTGGAAAAGGCTGGGCAGATGAATGAATATAAATACTCGTATATGCTTTTTTTTTTTTCGGGTCGGAAGTCATCAAATGACTCCTCCCGCTCTGGGCGGAGCGGAAGGGAGTGTCAGACTTTTACTGACTAAAAACCACCCATGTTCCTTCTTTTGCCCTTTATGTTCCAGGGCCGCGGTATCTCTTTCAAACAGTCCCGCAGCCCTGGCAGGCACCGGCACTTGCGGGCCCCTCCCGTTTGCTGACATCTCTTTGAGGCGCGCGTGGAACACGAACGCGCCGTCGACACGGCCTGCCCGTCGTCATACGACGGACAGATTACAGGAGTAGACCTCCTGTAATCTGAAAAAAAAAAAAAAATCGGCAGGTAAGTACGATAGACTTTTGCTGATTTAAACATAATGTAACAGACACAGTTTATTTTATTCACACCATTATTCTTCATCTAAGCGTGTCGATGGCAAATTTTCTATGAATCTATATACGAGTATATAAAATGGTAAACTGACTGACTGACTGACTGGGTGATATATCAACACACAGCCCAAACCGCTGATTCTAGAGACATTAAACTTGGACGGTGTATTCTTTGTAAAGAGTAAGTATCCACTTACTTGAGTAAGTACACACAGAAAGGATTTTTGGAAATTCCACCCCTAAAGTGGTAAAATAGGGGATGGAAGTTTATATGAAAGTCCGTCAGTTTTAATAAATAATAAATTCATTTATTTCAGGTATATTACACCCATTGCCACACATAAATTGATAAAAATCACCCAAGACATAAATAAGAAAATCAAGATAGAATTAAATAAAATCAAATAAAACCAAATAAAAAAAATAAAATCAGACTAATCACATTGAATGAATTAAAAACCACATAAAACTTATTAAATGAAATCAAAATAAATCAGAGCTAATAATCACAAAAAAAATACAAAACAACATCAAAACATAACTAATACCTTCTCTCCGACACTGGTACAGCAACATGTCTGCCGGAACAATGTCGGATGAAGGGGCAGTCCAGTCTTCCAGCAATCATCACCAGTACGATGTTGGGGCTACCCCGTACCCTGCGCACCAAGGACGCGGCGCGCTTGCGCATGGTCGCGTGGAAGCAGTCAGTGCGAGCCTCTGCAAACATACTCGATGCGCTGCAGTATCGGGGCAGCCCCATCACCGCCCTGAACGCGTTATTGTACTGGATGCGGAGGGCGTCGTAACTTTTGTTAGAGTAGTGGGCCCACAGACTGCACGAGTAAAGCGATGTACAGTACGCTCTAAAGAGTGTAGCCTTAACCTCATTAGAGCATCGAGCAAATCTGCGGGCAATCATGTTCGCTCTAACAGACAACGCCCTCCGCTCCCGTTCCATGTCTGCGTGATCCTTGAGGTCGACAGTCAAAACATGTCCCAAGTATGTAAATTTTTCCACCCTTTGCAAAGGAACCCCATTGAGTCTGATCGGCGGTATGCTTTCCGGACATTTTGCACTGGCAGTCTCAAAGATCATACACTGGCTTTTCTTTACATTATATAATAAACCGTGATCACAAGCATATTCCTCGCATATCTGTAACAGCTTCCTCAAGCCGCAAACCGAAGCGCTCATCAGCACCATGTCGTCAGCATAACTTAGATTATTGACACATGTACCGTCAATGTGACAACCGACATGCTCACTGCTGAGCGCCACGATCAGCCCGTTAACATACAGATTAAACAGGGTAGGAGATGTTAAGCCACCCTGTCTGACTCCGCATTCGAGCTGATACGCATCCGACATTGCCCCCGCCCACCTAACACTATTAGACTGGTGCGCATACCAGTACTGGAACATTCTGATGAGTTCCAGTGGCAAATTTATGCTCCTCAGCAGGTCATACGCTACAAGGTCAAAAGACTTGGACAAATCGAGGAAGCACGCGTACACGGGTGTTTTCCGACCTGTATCGTATTTGACAGTATGCTTAAGACACAATATAGCACTTTCAGTGGACAGCCGGGGACGAAACCCGAACTGGTTATCGTGCAGAGTTACCGATCTATTTAACTGTGCGTTAAGCAAACCGTCAAACACTTTAGCAGTTACAGTGGCAAGAGAAATAGGCCTGTAGTTACTCTTATCCGTAAGGTCACCCGTTTTATTCTTCACTACAGGTACTACCACTGTTTTCATAAAGTCGGCAGGTAGGTAGGAATGGCTCACGCACAGCGAGTAAAACATAGCCAAGACCCTAGCAATGTGCGGACCAGCGTGCTGCAAGTGCTCAATGCTGAGCCCATCATGACCCGGGGACTTCCCCCTCGAGATAAGCCTTATGGCTGCAGTTACGTCCTTCGCCCGGAAGGCAGTCCCTGTCCGACTGTTTACGTCAGCATTGAGCACTTCCACCGCTGCACCTAATGGAGACTTCACCGAAAAATGGTTCTTAAAAAGATTCGCAATCTCCTTCGGGTCATTCACACCATCGATGCTCACAGGAAGGCCAGGGCGTAAGTTTTCTTTTTTGGTGCCCTTCCAGAAACCGCGGAAATCCCCCTTGCAATGTTTCACAGCTAGAGCGTCCATTCTTATTTGGTCCTGATGTTTTTGGCACCATTTTAATCGAGACTTGAACACTCTTCTGCTATCGCACATTTCTTTGTATAAAAAACCTGACTTAGGCCTACCACATAACACCCAATCGAGGAACTTAGATTTGGCCACCCTGTGAGCCTCGCTGACATGTTTGTTCCACCCGGCTATGCGCGGGCCAACCCCGCTCTTCCCCGCGCTTCCCCGACTCGCCACTGCCGCGTCACGGAGGGCAGTCACAATGTCGGAGTAAAGCGTATCCAGAACAAGCCTGTGACCACGGTCACTACAAAAACAATCAGCACAGCTCACACACTCAGGAGGGAAGTCAATTACTTTAAGTCGCTTATGACACTCTTTGGCATACATAGAAACTTGTTCCTCACTTTTTATACCCCACACTACATCTTTATTTACATTCGTAACTTGAGACGTGATCTTAGGGGACAGTAATTTTAAATTACACAGAACCACAAGTGGGAAATGATCAGACCACAGAGTGTCATACTTAACATATACATCAACAACAGCCTGCTGAGCCGAGTGAGTAGCTAAACAGTGGTCCAGCCAGCTGCTAGTCCCGTGCACATCACTTACAAAAGTAAAAGTACCCGAGTCTAACCCTAGCATATCTATGTCTATACATGACCATTGTTGGTCGCTACAAATATGCATAAGTTCACTGAAAAACAACTCACCCGGATCCGCATTAAAGTCGCCTAAAATAAAAACAGATTCGATTCCATATTCGTCAATAATGGCACTTATCTCACTCAAACAATCAGTAAAATCTTGTAAATTATCAGCAGAATTAGTTGGTAAGTAAACACTCATTACGATCACTTTTCTGACACTCGTTGTGATTTGAATGGCACAAATACGGGCGCTATCGCACTGTAACACTGACACCTGTTGAAATGCACTATATCTCCATAGCAACGCTACGCCGCCATAGGGACGCCCGCGCAATATCCCCGCCGATGTATCAACCGCAGACGTCGCAGTGTACCCAAAACCGCTGTCGATCGTGCTGATAAAGGGAATGTCGTGCGGCATCAACCAAGTTTCCTGGAGACAAACCACGTCGCACGAACGACACAGATCTCTGACGTCACCGATGGAACGTTTTACATTTTTGCAGTTAAAAGTAGCAAAGCGATAAGGGCCACTATCCATTATTTGGTTTGTTTGGACCGTCGGCCTCGGTAAGATATACACTGTTTCTTGTCCTGTGTTTGAAGTTTACAAACCGCCTAAATAAGACACCTGCAGGCCATAAAGTTTCGTCCATGTACCTTGGTAGATTGGCCTCTGATATAAAAAACTTGTATGCTTTGTGTCCCCTTTCATATTTCATATTTAAATGTTAATTTTAGGACCTTCAAATTTTGTGTTTAGGCTGACGATTGAAAATTAATTTATACGTGTCTCAGCGTTTTTGAGAATTCCACGCCCAAAGGGATGAAGAGGGGGATGAAGGTATGTAACAATGTTTGTTTGGGTGGAATCTTGCAACTCAATTTTGAAGCAGATATCTTCAACCGATTGAGCTGAAATTTTGCACACACTTTTGGTTCTGGTGACAATACATTTTTATGACAGACATTCCTTAATCCTGCAACTTTTTCATTTCCGACATCCACGCGGGCGAAGCCGCGGGCAAATGCTAGTTAAATATATTTGGCCCAAAATTCACCTTTGCGGACTCCGTTTGGTGATGAAGTCATAAGATCTTCAAGTGCGCAGGTGTCGGGGATATACCATCATAAGATGTATTTATTCAATGAAAAACGCAAAGACATAAAAATGTTTCTAAGGCAATATAAAATAAAATGTCACTTACCAATATTAAAATTTCAACATTTACACCAACCACTTCCTAAAATTATGACCTTTTTCAAACACAATACGAAGCACTCTAATCTCGACTAAAATAAAAACGATCCCTGAAAGCAATACCGTGACCTCAACAGGAAAAAATTGTCTTAAAACGTTATAGACACATAGTGGAAAAAAACATAATTTACTGAATCCATTTCCCACTATGATAGTATGAAAGGAGTCATGTCTAAGGGATATAGGACCCTCCGTCAAAACGAGATGAAATTAATATTATCTTCTTTTTTTTCTTACAAAAGGAAATTCACCAACTTATCCAGTCCTCTTAGCCTTTCAATAACCAGCCTTACTGCGCCATACAGAAGGTTGGTGATGTCTGCATAAGTTTTTAAAGGACGTATACTAGGTTAGCTATTCGATAATCAGTCTTATTGCCGCTAACATAAGGTTAGTAGTGCCCGCATAATGTTATGAGGTTACTATAACTTAAGATGAAGAATAAATCTCTCCCGATTTGAATAACAAAAGTGTATGAAATGCTCTTTGATTCTGACCGGCCAGTGATGGTAACTGCAGACATTGTTGAGATGTTCAAATAAGTTTTTATGTAACAAAAAGTTTGTTTCGAAGCCATTTTTGTCGGTACTTGAGCATGAAGGCTAGCATGTTTCTGATAGTTTACGGAAGTCTGCTCAGAAACTGTTTAACTAATTTGTCAGAATATGCAATGCTGCAACAGCCACTCGGATCAATCTGCAGGTTAAGCCGCGATTGCCTGGGTTTGTCTGTGGATGGGTGACCCATTACATACTGAGTTTCTTCCGTCCCCCGGAAAGCACGTTAAGCCGTTGGTCTCGGCTGTCATTTGTAGATCTTTGACGTCGTTACAGGTAGTCATTGGCCTGAAAATCTGACAACCACTCTTACCAAGGGGTATCGTATTATCCTGTACTAACTAGGTCGTGGAGGTCAGATAGGCAGTCGATCCAAGTAAAATACTGGTATTCTGCAGCATCCGGTTGGACTGGATGCCGACCCCAACATAGTTTCGAAAAGGGCAAGCAGGTAATGATGATGCAATGCTGCAAGCAACAAGTATCATTCGGTGTTTCAATGTCAGGCAGTGTTGGTACAAACTGTAAAACTGCTGGTGAAAGGTATTGAAAAACCAAAATCGATGCGCTGGATCAGATGTTGACCGCGCGCGATAAGATCCTATTACAAGTAGATATATCTACATATCGACCTCGGTGATCTAGTGGTCGCAAGCGCGACTGCTGAGCAAAAGGTCATGGGTTCGATTCCCGGGACGGGCAAAGTGCTATTGGGTTTTTCCATCAGGATTTTTTCAGTGGCAACTACGGAGTACGGATCTGTGCCCGGTTGATGGCAATAGTCTCGCCCCCTATTACATGGGAATTTAACATAACTGTACTATTTATATATGCGTCATCATAAACTTTCGCATTTATAATACACAGAAGATAAGATAAGATGATAATTATTCGTGATTTAGGAGTTTGTCCATTAAGCTCAATACTATAACTGGTGTGAATGCTATGTGTGGCGTTCTAGTGATAGGACAAATAAACAAATAACAAAAATCCTTTATACTGGCTTTAAAGGTCATTGAAGAATAAATTATACGCAAAACATTTGAGATTTCATCCACTTATACAGCTACGTGATTACCATAACGTCTTTAGCCAAGTAAATAAAAATCCACCATCAAAACTTCAGGGGAACACCAAGAAAGCGTGTCACGCCTTATGGGAGTTGTTTCATAAATATGCCATGACCCGCTTCTGTAATGGAAACTGCGGTATTTCCAACTACAAAACAGGATTATTATTTTTTATGAGCTCCTTGCCTGCATATAACGTCGCCGTCTTCGTTCACTTATAAATGATTTTATTTATTTAGTATTTATTTATTTATGTACACACAGATACTGAACAGGATAATATATTAACATAGAAGAGCACAAAGGTACTACTTATTTCTTTTAAAACGTATTCAATTGTTTTTATGGTTTAAAATCATTATTGTACACGTTTACAATTATTTTATGCTAACTACCTCGTCGGTCTTGTGGTCGCAATGGAGACTGCTGAGCATGAGGTCCTGGGTTCGATTCCTGGGTTAGGCAAAGTGTTATTGGGTTTTTCCTTCAGGAATTTCTCAGTAGCATCCACTGAGTCTGGATTCGTGCCCTGTTGATGGCAATAGGGTCGCCCTCTAGTACATGGGACTTAAACATAACTCGCGAAATATGGGTGTACTATTTCACCTCTGCCTAACCCTTTGGTGATTACAGGCGTTATGTTATTTTATGTGTCATTATTATATACATAGTTTTTTATTACCCTATATTGTCCCACTGCTGAGCCAAGGTCCCATCTCAGGTTCACTCCTCCAGCCCTCTCAATGTTTCGCCTTCTCCAGGCAATCCGGCAAGAACAACTCCAAATCCTCACGCCAACGTTCTCAAGTTTTTTTGAGGAAATTAATTGTATAATACATGTATACTAATATATGAAAAATTTAATGTAACTAACTTGTAATTCTAAAGTTGTGTGCAAGACTTGAACTGAAGCCAGAGCCAATCAAACCACCATTGGGCAGAAACTAATGAAGAGACACTCTCTCGCTGAAAGCTGGTGGTACATCCCAGCAGTAACTTCATTATAGACTGATAATGATATGCTATGCTTATGACATACGGTTATGTACGAAGGGGAGCTCCCGATCCTTCCACGTGTATGTCACAAAACTTAATATTAACGTTGTGTAGCAATTACATATTCGTTTCTTTGTGCGATGTTGCCAGTGGTACGCGCCCGTGTGTACATAATGTACTTACGAATATAAACATAATGACGGAGTATGGAGTACATAAATACGGACGTCTGAATGAACTTGTTTCTCTGAATAGGTAATAAAGACAGGTCTTGGAAATTTTGACGTTTAACCGAATTCTAGTGTTCATTTTTACAGGCCACCCGGAGGTAGCATTTTCTACAACAAAAATAAAAGTCATATATATTTTAGTTTTGTTTTCCATGATTGACGGAATATTATATATTTATAATAACTTCAGTTTGTTTTCTGTCGGCCTGAACGCATTTTTTTGTAAAAACAAGGTATAATTAGGGTCCGATCACCCTCTTAAGGACTAACTGTGGACGTGGCACAAGTATCTGTCAGTGACCGGTGTCCACGACTGATCTGTCCGTACCGGTTTCATCAAATCTTTACTAGTTCTGATTTTGCGGAACAGTTGAAACTTACCTTATAGTCGCGTTCGTTTATAGTAAAACGGTACCCTAGAAAAAAGATCTTAAAACAATAAATTAACTCAACCTACAGATCCGCTTCTACAACATAAGCCCCGCTCTACTGCCATCCTCACGAAGAACAAAAAATTCTCTCTTTTAATATCATCCCGAACTATACAAACATCCCTTTCCTAGCTCTGCAAATATACACAATGTAGTAGAGTCGTTTTTAATAAAACTCTACCGTATCAAGCATCTCTACATTATGTAGAGCACTCACAAAGCCCCCTTTTGACTCTATATTTAAAGCGTTACCTGCTCTATGTTATCGGATTTATTTGTCATTTGCTTTTTTCCTGCGAATTTTGTCGGATATTTTTCTCTGGAAAACTTTATTCTTGTGAGTGTGAACATTTCGTATAATTGTTGTGTTACGGATGGAAAATAGCTTTTTCTAAAAAGGGAGAAATTTATATTTGTCAGATCAGACCTTTTCTGATTATTATAAGATAATTTAGGTCCAGGATAGCTTTCCATCAGGAATTTCTCAATAGCAGCCACGGAGTCTGGATCTGTGCCCGGTTGATGGCAATAGGCTCACCCCCTATTACATGGGACTTTTAACTTAACTGGTGATTTGGCGTATACGAGAAGGTACTACTCTCTCTACCTATCTCCGGAGATTACAGGCAAGATGTTATGTTTTATTTTTTTACTATTAGCTGTGCCCAGGTACGTGACACGTGACGTCAGCGGTCAATTGTGGAAAATGCCAAACCTAATTTATTTAAAAAGTTATTTTATTCATGTCTTTTTTCCCGTGAAGTTTTCAGATATTTTAATAGTTATTCTGCTATTCAGGGCGGAGACAAATCCAACAATTTAGCATTTCAGCCGTTCTTGAGTTTTAAATGGTGTAACTAACCCGAATGTGTTTTATATAATTATTTAAAAGAAGATGTATCTTTCCAAGATAGGCGGTATCCATTGTTGCCTTAGAGTGATGAAATAAATACAAATGGGTTCTTTTGATTAATGCAATTTGGATTTACAGGAATTATTGTCATAGTGATCTGTTTTTTAGCACAACAATTCACATTTATAACAAAAACCACAGCAAATGCAAAATACTATTAACTAATTAATTAAATTATAAAATGCTCGAACTAAATAGCAATGAATTGAAATGGCTAACAATTACTTCAATTTGATAAAACTGAAAACCAACCAAAGTTATTTAGAATCAATAAAACGCAACCACAACCACAATGTATTACTATTACAAATTGTACTGCTATTGACTGAAATCCACACTTCTATTCCAGCACTAGTGAGGTAAAATAGTTTGTATGTTTGTAACAGGTCATAAAACTGCTCCGCTTACAAGAAATCTTTTACTAATAGATAGCTACACTATTTTGGAGTAACGTAACATCACGCCTGCAATCCCGAAGGATCAGACAGAGGTGTACCTAATAGTACAACCACATTTTGCCCGTTAAGTTTTAGTGCCATGTTATAGAAGGCGAGCTCGTTGCCATCAACCGGGCACGCAACCAGACACCTTGGCTGCTAGTGAAATATTCGAGTCGGAGAAACTTAAAAACACTTTGCCCGAACCAGGAATCGAACCCCTCATGACCTCATGCTCAGCAGTCGCATGCCTTATATTTATTTTATTAATCGAAATCACAGTCTACCTGTATGCCAAATCTCATCAAAAACCATTGAACAGTTAAAATACGATGGAGTGAAAAATGAAAAACATACAAATCACAAAGTTACAGATTTTTAATACTATTTACTTCATAAAAAAGATATTAATGCCGTCAAAAAGATTTTACCCAACGAATGCCAAAGTTGGAAAAGTTCACCGAATGAATTGATAAGGCTGAATGAATGAATGAATGAACCAAGTTTATTTCGACGGCAGTGGTGCAGTAAAATATATAGGAATTATTGCTATTCCATTTTAACTTGCTTTCCTTGACATTTTAATGAAGAATACAGAAATTGTGGACAGAAAATTTAAATTAATAGTAAAAGAAAAATTGATTTTAATAATGGCTAACACTTCGCCCGCGACTTTCTCCGCAAAACTTGTGATAGCTCGGCTAATATGCAAAATATAATATAATTTATTAGCTATAGCAGCCACGAATAATGTAGCTTTCTGCCAGTGAAAGAATTTTTAGAATTGGATCATAAGTCCGGGGATTACCCGCGCCTACGGTGGCCGAGAGCCATCACGGCGTGGCCCCCGACGCCCGGTGCTTCTCCCGCGGCGGCTGGGACGTGAGGAGGTTCTCTCCATCTCACGTTCCGCCGCCTCCTTCGCTAGCATGACTGCTTCGCAGAAGGAGGCGACGGCTTCCCATTCCCTCTCGCCCCGGACCATGGCTTGAACCAGGGCCGGACGCGAGAGGTCGCCGCCGCCAATCGCCGCTACGAGGACACGGCGGTGCTCCTCCCAAGCGGAGCAGACCTCGACGGTGTGCTCCACCGTGTCCTCCGGGGCGATTACCCCTTACATACAAACTTACAAAACAAATTTAACCTCTTTATAATAGTTATTATGTATAAAAGTATAGAATAAACTAGGTTGGAGCAGTTAACTGCCTCTTTTGTCTAGCAGTTGCAAGGGCGACTTCTATGAATGGGGTTCTGGGTTCGATTCCAAAACCTTAATGTCTTCATCATCGCAAACTTTCCTGTTGACATGAACATGATGACAATCGCTTACATTAGAACTAATGTAAGCGATTGTTGTGCTAATACACAATCGACGCGATTAAATAAAACGCAAGCCAAGTGATGCAATGACACCACTCGACTTGCGTTATTTTAACACGACTGCGTTCACTGAATTATCAGTCAACCTATCACAGCACTTACTTTGTATTACATTGACGTACACATGAGGCGCGTTTCTGATATTAGGACATGGTCACACTACTTACTATTACGCAAATCTTTTTCTTTCCAAATAATTCGTCTGCAAACCCAAAGTTCTTAAGTAAATATTTTTCAGTCACCGTACGGCACTTAAGGGAGAAAACATCCTATTTAAAAAGTTTCAGCGGAAAAAATACGATGGTTTTTTCTTTCAGTCTAACTTTGCCGCGAAGGTCGCGGTTTATCAATCTGGTCGAAAACAATTAACATTACGCTGTTTGTAAATATCTGTACTCATTATGAGAAAACAGATTGCATGGTGGTTTCAGACTATTACTGCTAGGGATACCTGACGTTTTGCTTTGTTATTAGTCTATGATAGCAGTGAGCAGATAGCCTAGTGGTGTGAACGTCGGACTGCAAGTCATAGGTCTCGAGTTCGAACCCAAGGCACGTCCCTCTGATTTTTCGAATTCATATGCGTATTGTATAATTATCACTTGCTTCGGTGAAGGAAAACATCGTGGTGAAACCAGCGTGTCTGATAGATATTTCTCGACTGCTAATAAAGTTAAGTCAGAGGCCCATGGGCGGCATAAAAACTCTGGTACCAGGTTAGGCACTAATCACACGATAAAGAAGAAGTCCGTAATGTATAGTAACGCCATTGTGTTGTGTTTAAAATACAGTTTCAGAAACTCTTAAAGTCTGGTTAAACTGAGGCGAATTAAGTGCGAGATTAAGGACGCAGCTGTACAATGCGTTTCGGTTGTTTTAAGAATCAGAAAGTCATGCGACTATTCACACCAGTTCGAACACTTCTATACAAGTCAACGTTGTCGTCGCACACTGCCTGAGATTGTTCAGAACTTTATCGACTACAACATTCGTAGACATACATAATATAACATCACGCTAGCAATCCCCGAATGTTTAGGCAGAAGTGAACCTAGTAGTACACCCACATTTCGCCATTCGCATTTCGTTTTTTTTTTTTATTATTATTTTTTTGCATAGGCTATTGGCATCAACCGAGCACAAATCCAGACTCTGTGGCTGTTACTGAGAAAATTCCTGATGGAAAAACCAAGTAACTATTTTTCCGACCCGAAATTCGAACCCAAGAGCTCATGCTCACCAGTCGCCTCTGCGACCACTAGACCGACGAGGCAGTAATAGACATAACTGTATTATAAAGCCCACACTATCATTATTACGTGAAACCAAACATAACTCATACAAAACTGCCTTCAACTGCTAAAATATGATAAAGGCCGAACAAATCTCAGCTGCATTCCGAACCGTTCACTTTGAATAATTGAATCAGTCTGACTGAACCCCACAGACCCCACGAACCCCACGGACCCCGGGCCCCGTACTTGCTGTTTTACGATTCACTTGGTAATTATTCAGACGGGCAACGCCGGGGGAGCTTGTAGTTCATGAGACATCAGCTGAAGCTTCGTGCATGATTCATTGAGTAACTTTGTGAACGTTTTGATGTTTCGAAATGAAGGTGGTATTTAATTATTTTGGATTTTGAGTTAGTGCGAGTCGGATTAAAGGATTTTTGTTCTTTTGCATGTTTAATGGAGGAGCTCGTGGATAAATAATAACAGCTGCTAGGGTCGATTTTCAGGTTAAGCCGCGCTTGCCTGGGTTGGTTCGTGGATGTGTGACCACCCATTACATACCAAGTTTCCTCCGAGCCTTGGAAAGCACGTTAAGCCCAGCAGTCATTTGTAGATCTTTGACAGTCGTTACAGGTAGTCAAGTGGCCCGATAGTCTGACAACCAGTCTTACCAAAGCGTATGGTATTACCCAGTACTCACTGGGTTGTGGAGGTCAGACAGGCAGTCGCTCCGTGTAAAATACTGGTATTCAGCCGCATCCGGTTAGACTGGAAGCTGACCCCAACATAGTTGGGAAAAGGCAGATGATGATGATTCAGAAGTCCTGGGTTCGATTTCCGGGTCGGGCAAAGTGTTATTGGGTTGGTCCATCAGGAATTTTTCAGTAGGAACCACGGAGTCTGTATTTGAGCCCGAATGATGGCAATAACAACGCCTCCTGCCGGAGGCTCTACGCGGGGATCGTGCGGTCCATGGCCCTTTATGGGGCCCCGGTGTGGACGCGTTCGTTGAGGCTGCGAGCCGCGCACTACCTGAACGCGCCCCAAAAGGTGGTAGCCGTAAGGCTGATCCGTGGGTACCGCACGATCTCCCGCGAGGCGGCGAGCCTCCTTGCCGGATTACCGCCATGGGATCTGGAGGTCATCGTCCTTGCGCGCCTACACGAGTGGCGCGCGCAGGCGCACACCACGGCGCCCTCACCTTCCGCCTGACGCATGTCCTCACCGGACACGGCTTTTTTGGGAGGTACCTGCACCGAATCGGGCGGGAGGAAACGCCCGGGTGCTATCATTGTGAGGAGGACACGGTGGAGCACACCGTGGAGGTCTGCTCCGCTTAGGCGGAGTACCGCCGTGTCCTCGTAGCGGCGATTGGCGGTGGCGACCTCTCGCGTCCGGCCCTGGTTCAAACCATGGTCCGGGGCGAGAGGGAATGGGAAGCCGTCACCTCCTTCTGCGAAGCAGTTATGCTAGCGAAGGAGGTGGCGGAACGTGAGAGGGAAAGAACCTCACGTCCCAACCACCGCGGGAGAAGCACCAGGCGTCGGGGGCCACGTCGTGATGGCTCTCGGCCACCGTAGGCGCGGGCATGTGGACGGTGAGTAATGGGTTAGCTCGCCGTCCGTCCGTCTTATGACGACAGGCCGTGTCGACGGCGCGTTCGTGTTCCACGCGCGCCTCAAAGAGATGTCAGCAATGATGAGGGGCCCGCAAGGGCCGATGCCTGCCAGGGCTGCGGGACTGTTCGAAAGAGATACCGCGGCCCTGGAACATAAAGGGCAAAAGAAGGAATATGGATGGATTTTAGTAAGTGAAGTCATGAAGAATTTTAATAGCAAACGGCCTAATCAAGTGGCGATAGCGATTCAATACGATTCTTACTTTTTCATCACATAGTAGACAGAATATGTTTAGACTCAGGTATTTGATTCGTACATTTCACTAGTTTTGGCAAATTAAGCTTCTAAGTTTTGTAACCTGCATTTTAAACGCTGTGTTCATGAAAATAATGCTTTTGCAGTTCTAGTTGTGTCCAAGTGGAGGTCCGTGATATCGAGATAAAAAGTATACCAAGCTAGGTCATAGATTATCTGTGCGCCAATTTGCATTGATCAGTTCAGCCTCAAACGCGTGAAATGGTAACAGTCAGAATGAGTTACTATGGCATTATAGATAATATTTATTTGGATAAGATAAATCAACATATAACCAAGTATCACCCAACTGTACATTTTTTAACAAAACAAAATGGTGTCTCAACTCAGTAATAGCCCGTCGTCGTCCCTGCTCGGTACAAAGAAACTAATTTTACGAGATATTCAGAACGGCAGCTTGTTTGTTGTCCTCCGTGCCTCGGAAAGCACGTCAAGCCGTTGGTCCCGGCTGTCATTTGTAGATCTTTGACAGTCGTTACAGGTAGTCAGTGGCCCGAAAGTCTGACAACCAGTCTTATCAAAGGGTATCGTATTACCCAGAACTAACTGGGTTGTGCAGGTCAGATAGGCAGTCGCTCTACGTAAAATATTGGTATTCAGCTGCATCCGGTTAGACTGGAAGCTGACTCCAACATAGTTGGGAAAAGGCTAGGCAGATGATGAGTTTGTTTGTAGTTGTGCTGCGTGTAGCGCGCAGTGTTCAGCTTAGATTTAGTGCTTAACAACTAGTATCAATGAATGGAGTGGTGTTACATTGTTGTGCTATGTGTTTTTCGAAAGATTTTTTAATGTAATAAGGAAACTATTTATGAATCTATAGTTTTGTTTTACTTTTACGTTACCAAGGCCAATTACATTAATAAATTAATGATATCATAATGACGGTCATTAGAGTTAACTGGGTTGTGCAGGTCAGCCATAGGTTTCCTATTAGTATGATGTGATATACCGCGACTTGAATTAAAATACGACTCTTTTGATTTCGTGAACACAAAGACGTTTCCTTGGTTTCTGTGTGAAACCACAGGCGCCACAGCTACTTATTTATAATCCCTTGATTTCATTTGTACATAAAACACGATATATTTTTCCGACTCTTAAAAAGATTTCCAAGCACTATATTTTTGGTCCCTTACGTTATATTTATAAGGGACATATTGCAACAAATTGCATATTTATGAGGCTCGAGGAGAAATGCGGCGGATGATAAATATCTAGCGGATGTGACGTCACGACACACGCTTCCTCTGCAGGTGAACTTAGCGCGCTTGTAGAGGAGGCTTACAGTGTGCGGGGACGATGCGGTTACGACTGCAAATTAATAGGCACGTCTGTGCCAACAAGATAAAAATGTAGGTAAGGTAAGTCATTAGGTTAAGTGCAGAGAGGAAAATTGTAACTATGAATGTGAAGATGGCTATAAGAGTAGAGGAAGACCTGATATGGCTAGAATTTATTTATTTATTATTCACAAAATCCACAGCTCTTTGAAATTATTCTTAAAATATATAAACTAATCCTACAGTCAATTATGGATTTACAATTTAATAGCTATACAATACATTGCTAAATGTAGGTACAGCGTGGATGAGTGTGTAGGAGTGTGTCTGAGGAGTTGCAAAAATGGGTGTGTGAGTATGTTATAGTAGTCTGTAGTGGTGTGTGTGGTGATTGTCTGTGGTGATTGTTTTTTAAAAAGGAGATAACTGCTGAATTGGAGAGTAATAGAGAAGTATGGAAGAAGAAGACACCAATTGAACCAAATAAACCAATCACCAATTTAATGTTGTTGCCATCTTGCATGCATGTATTTACTTGTATGTATGACACATGTTTAAGCAAATAAATATTATCTTATCTTATCTTAATTAAATTGGTATAAGGGCAGAAGAATGATGATGATGACGATGGTAAGTCATAAGGTCAGATGGTAAAGAAGCCGCCGGTATATCTGATGGGAAGTGGTCACCGGCTCCAATGTATGACTGCACTACTAGAGGCAGCACAGATGAGTTTCAATTCCAGAGACATACATAAACTAACTCACATGCATGTAACTATACCAGCATGAATCTATTTTAAACCCAGAACACAGCAATACTATCTAGTCACGGGAGAGCAACGGTGGCCCAGTGGTGGTGGACCCGACTTACTTTGTGCAATTTATTTTATCACCACTGCGGTCAAAACAGTGAAGCAAAAACATCGTGCGGAAACCGTCATATCCTAGAATCAACATTCGAAGACATGTGACATCTACCACCCCGCACTGGGCCTACGTGGTGGATTATAGAGGATCACATCTCTCATAAAGAGGAGGTCTGTGTGTTTTAAGTTTTACCTACAGTTATACCACTGTTATTAAATATAGTATTTTGAACTTTTTTCAATGTCGTTGGCTCTAAAAACGTTTGGGTTAAATATTTCAGTCGGAGTATGAAATATTGCTGGCGATATAATAAATGTTATATTTTTAATATACTCGTGAATAACACTAATAATATATCCGTTAGTGAGTGAAATAGTGATACTACTTATAAGAGCGGTATTCAGGAAAATATTTCGGGGATTTTTCAGGGAGTTTCATTAACGGTTATGTGATGAAATAGGTATTTTAGCATTTAAAAATAATACTATACGAATAAATTATAAATTTCTGTTTTTAATACAAATGTTAGTCAAATACACAAACACAATTCTTGAAATTGAAAAAGTAAAATTGAATATTGCAGTAAACATTAAAACTTTACAAAACTCATTATCTACAATGACTTCTGAGCTAAACAAACACAATTCCACTAAAACTATTATCGTTTTAAACACAGAACTTAACAATATTATAATATACCATCATACTCATGAAACATGATAGACTAAATTACATTGAATTACACCGTAACCTTAGCGCTACGGCGTAACGTCGTTACGTAGCTCCGTAGCTCGTAGTCTCGTAGCACGTCGCTACGCCGTAGCAAATTCTAGCAAGCTACGTCGTAGCAAGTTCTACGAAGCCACGATGTAGCGGAGAGCGTAGCTAAGTGGAGTCTACGACAAAGGCTTTCGGTTAAATAGTTTCATTCTGTTGATATTATTTTGGAAATGTTATAGTTGAGATGTTTTGGTTATGAAAAGTTATTGTTAAGTAGCTACTTGATATTTAAATGATTTTGTTTGAGTTGATACAAAAATTTGTGCAATTGCAGTTGTTTTAATCAGAGGTTCTTTTGTTTAGCTGATAATTTTATTATGCTTTTAGTTATAACAACTACTGTACTAACTTGACAGACTGTTTAAAACATGTTCAGCGGACAAACCCAATCACTAACCCGTTCCGGGGATATAACACACTACTTTAAGTTCGGTAGAGCTTTCAGCAAATGATTCTGTCTTTGAACAGTTTTTGATTATTACAACAAAAAACGTTCTTGAAAAGTACTTTAAGTTTTAGTGACAATAGTTAGAGTACATTCATGAGAAATAAATATTCGAAATACTGCATCCCCAGAAAATAATCAAATCATACTTGCCTAATATAACGTACTTACTGATACAATCCAGACACAATGAAAGAGTTCCTCTGAATAAAGCCTCCTGTTTATCTATAATACAGAACGACAGTTGCCGACAGTTGAGCGAACAAATAGAACCGGTCGATCTGTGACAAACTCGCTACTGCACAACTTTCTTCATTTTTTTCCCTAACAGCTTTGAGTTGGGGTATGAATGAGACAATGTACCTAGTACATTGATGGTTCTCGTACCAGACGACAGAACATGGAAGCAGCTTGTCAATGACAACTTAAACTTTTCGAGGTTGGCAAGAGTTTCAGCAATGAAAAGGACGGATAGGAAAACTTTATGAGTACCTACTGTTACGTATGTATCCGAACGTTTGTAAATATTATATGTGTCTTCATGCATTTCTTGTAACACTTCGTACCCGCCCGTCATGGCTGAATACACGCATACTACAGAGTCTGGTCGTATCATTTATAGTCTATGAAACCTTGCACACCCCACGTAACACCTACTTCTGAAATTGTTTAATGTAATCACTGAGTTATCTTTGAATCCCTAGTCTTTTCTCGATCTCACTACTATCTTGCATGCAATGTATCATGTACACCATGTTTAAACAAATAAAATTTTGCTTTACTTTACTTTACTAGTATAAATGTAAATGTATAGTATAATGTGGCAAAACATTTATATTTTGTTTTACGTCTATTTGTTATGATTCAACAAAAGACATAGGAGAACATGGTCTTTCTTTTGGTGAGAGAAGATCTTAAGAAATCTTAAGACTTAAATTGTGAATGACGTAACCAAGATCTTGGAAAAATATTTTGATTTAAAAGGTGGTTGGACTTCCATGGAGTTCCTTTGGAATAGGCAACTACAGTGCTTGCCTTGTAACTAGAAATTTATCTTCATCTTGTTGTTTGAGATTCAAAACTACATGTAATGGTGTAATTGAAATAAATGCTTTGAGGTTGAGTATTTAAAAAAAACTGGAATGGAATTCAGTCATTTCGTAAATTCATACTCTTGTTCTCTGTTGCCCATGTATACTCTCAGGCAACTGGGAAGGGGGGCGAATAGGATTAACGGGATCAGTAAGCGAGGAAGTGGAGTTGTAGGAACTGACTTTATTAGCAGTACAGTCGTGAGAACGAAGGTGGGAGGTGAGGCGAAGATTTGTACGTATGTATCAGGATGACATACTTAATTTTTTTGTTGAACTTGATCAAAGACTAATCTATTTAAACAAATTCACTCATAGACAGAAAACCTGATCTCATAGAAGAGAGTCTAGACCTTTGTCCCAGTATGGGGTCGTAATTGACTGATTATTCTACTGACAGCTGGGTCTAGAATCATGAAATTTTGCGGATTTATATTTAAAGTGAGTCATCATTCTACTGCGCTTTTGTCGTTCGTCCGTATAACTCTAGTGGGGTCATTAGAGTTATACGGACAAACTCATCTCAACGCGATGGGTGCCTGAGGATGGACGGCGCCGCCGAGGCTGGCCTAGAAAGACGTGGCGAGATGATCTGGCAGCGCATCACGACGGCTGGTTCGAGGTGGCGCTGGAGAAATGTACCTGGAAGGATTTTGAGTAGGCTTTTGTCCAGCAGTAGGACGTACAAAATACGGACAGAAATACATCCTACGCTAATCATTATTTTATCATACGAAAGTATGTCATTTTTAGCCAGTAAATAAATCGCCAAAGCATATTATAATGAGTCTATTTTCAAAAGTCTACTACTAACCATAACATTTTACACAATTCTATGTTCTAACAACAGATACAAAAAAGAAAAATATTTATAAAAATCTTTATTAGTATTAAAACAGGTGCAGTAAATCTCCTTAAATGCAAATTTGGTCGAATATAGGGTAAAACCAGGATAGATGCCCCACTTTTTGAAAAAGCCTCCTAATTTTCAAACTGTACGTTTTTCATGAAGAATTTCCATGAATGTAATTAGTTTGATCTTTGTACTAGCAATACGACTCGTTTTTGTTGATCTAACATTATTTGATTCTGCATAAATTGAGTTTTTGCAAACCCTTTTTTTTTTGAGGATAGATGCCTACCTATATGGATAGATGCCTCACTATGAAAATGCTAAGGAGGATAGATGCCTGTGATGTAGGATAGACGCCCTATAGATTAAAATAAGTACAATACATAGTTTTGATATGTTTTATTTGTAATCTTTACTTTAGGTAATAGTATTAACGGTACTCTTAAAAATTATTAATTAAACTTAAACATTTGTTTAACAAAAAATAACTTCTAAATTTTAATGTGCATAATCGTAACTGATTGAACATAATAGGTATGGCAGGCAAGATACCAATTTTTAAAATTTTAAAAAAATCAACCACAATTAAATGTTGTCCTTATTTTAGGTTGAATTGGAAAGTGCTTTCAGTTTGCCACATCTTGAGCAATAATTTCTAAAAAGTGTACCTACATACTTCGTGCAGCCACTTCTGGCATGATATGCACCGAATCCAATCAGATTTTGACTTCGTATTTTGATAGTTATCAAAGCATTCTATGCAATAATAAAATTTTTATCAAAATAAAAATAATCATTTTAAAAAAATGCTAACATGCATACAGCGTATGGGGGATAGACGCCCCTAAGGGCACCTATACTGCAAAAAATCGGGGCGACTATCCTTTTTGCTATGGATAGATGTCCTTTTATTTTTTGACGTATCTAAATACAAAAGTGCAATTATTATTATGTAGTTATAAAGTTAACTAACCAATGTATGGATATAATTAAAATAGAACATAATTTATTACTATATAAAAAGATATGTAACAGTAAATTCTTACGTTTGAAACTTTGAAGCGTTCGTCCTGTTCGTCGCGGAGATGATCGCATGCACCAACTAAACACGTCAATCCCGTGCGATGGTCTGCAGGGTACATAGGTGTGGGGCACGTGCGCTCTATTTTTAGACTATTAAATCTGTGTTGCGATTTTGGGAAGTTAGGTTTTTAGAAAATGGGTCACCTATCCAACTGCGGCATCTATCCGGATTTTACCCTAACGTGCACTTAGGTGTCAAAAGAGTGCTTTGGCACTCGTACTAGGTTTACCCTATGTCACGAATGCCATGAAGTATAGTAGTAGTAAAAAAAACTGTAACACTTGGGTTTTCGACAACACATTCATCAATCATTCATCCACAGTCTAAACAGACAGATCATTCCACTTTAAAACAACATTAACATCTAAATAACAAGCCACTCTTAACCCCTCAGCGTCGCATCGAGTAGCGAAACTCAACCCTCCACTGAAACAAGTTGTTTCACCCCCTATCTCCCCCCCCTCCACCGCCTCCGAACAATTAGCCACTGCATTAAAACAAAGACAGAGAGAACTCGTTATAATCGCAATGTTTCAATTTCTTTGGTGATTTGTTACTTCGGAAGGTTTATTTTGAACCAGCTTTTGCCTGCGGCTTCGCTCGCGTTAATTTAGAATTTGACAATCAATTAGAGTTCTACTCTGCTTGTAACAATATAATTCAATCATCATTTGAAAGACACGTGGCGCCATCTATTATTATAAGAATGTTATTGTTATTTTCCTCGGAAACAGCAAGTTTTTTCGGGATTAAAGGTACCCGGTTGTCAGGTGTACAGAAACAGACATACATTTCAGTACACCTGACAACGTATGCAAAATTTCAGGATGATTGGGTCAGTGGTTTAGGCGTGAAAAGGTAACAAAAAACAAAAAAAACTTACTTTCGCATTTATAATATTAAAGTAAGGATGGAAGGAAGGATTACAATTTCTTAGGATTACCGTAGTGTTTACATTTGCAGATGTTATTATCTGATATTAATATTCTTCCTACACAACCTTGCCCAATAATTTTCTTTTTCCGATTACCGATTGTCGGGTCTACGCTGTGTTCCCATACCTATGTACCCTATACCCCTGGGCTATGCTCTGGCGCGGTGGCGGAGCGGTGTCGCAGCGGCGTCCTACATATAAAAATCTATAGTATGTCACACGACGCCGCAAGCACACCGGACATGCTACCGAACATGTTTTTGCCATTTGGCAAAAGAACCATGAAAACAAGCATAAGCAACTAAAACAGTCACCGATTAATACAATTCATTCGAACAACACAACGCTGACAGAATGAAAAATCCGTTCACCAACTCGCCAATTCCCAGTGAATAGCTCTTGAAACTGATAGACTAACAGACGGGCAGTGGCAACTGCGTGTGATTGGTCCATCAATCAATTGTGACGTCATACGCGCTAATTGGCTCACTCGCCTGACGTCAGATTGGCTAACATAGGGTAAATTTAATGATACTGTACTCGTGATTATACTTGACTAGTTTTGCGGTTGCAATTTGAAAATTAATGTTTATTTTTATTTGGAAATTAAAAAAAAAAATCGATGGATTGTTCAGATGAGATAGCACTGCAGCTACCATAAAAAAGAATCGCGTTAATTGCTGATTGCTAGACTGTTTCTAGTTGTAAGATAAGTTAGAGGTATACCGTAGGACACCCACATATTTACATTTAAGTCCTAGGTGATTGGAGACGAGCCACCAACAGGGCACAAATTCACATTCCGTGCAGTTCAAATATTTTTTTTCGACATGGGAAAGGAACCCAGGATTTCATGTTCAGGAGTAGTGCATACGAACACTAGACTAACGAGGCAGTCGACATAGTCAGTACACATTTCTAATTAAATAAACCATTTGTCCTACATATTAATTACTTTAATTACGAGCAAGCTTCCACACAAAACACTGTAGTAAGCCATACATTGCTGGATTCAAGCTAAAATATTTTGCACAATATAATAATGTGTGCAAAAGTTAGTTCTAAAACGAAATACAGGACAACAAAGCACTCACATTACACGTTTCGGTGGCAGAGCGTCTGAAAGTGGCCGGCAGTAATGTTACTATGAAGACTCAGACTTTTGGGCCACTGACTGCCTGTAACGACTGTCAAAGATCGGCAACTGACAGCCGGAACCAACGGCTTAACGTGCTTTCCGAGGCTCGATGATGTATTAAAAACAGTAATTTTACCAAAAGGGTGAATAACAGTTAATCTAAAAGTTATCGTAAGGATAACCGTTTTATAGAATCTAGCTAGGTACTCCCAACTATACAAATAGTGATTGCCTTGCTTATGTACAATTTTTAGACCGTTGGATATGTAGGTAACCCCTTTCTTTGTCATAATCCCATTTAATATTATTATCTTGGACATTTTAAGGTCAATTCATCTCCAAGTCTGTCATCTGCACCAGATTTGTCTTAGAACAAATCTCACAAACACTGATTAAAACAATCATCACAAAATTATATTAACAAAAAGATTTTGATTACACATTTTATTCCAATACTTTTCTTTAGATTCTATATTCACTTATTAAATAAAGCCTCAAAGGCTTAAAACACAAGCTTGTTTAATAAAAACTCCTTTGTCTCGCCGACCAAAGGCAAAAGAAAGCACGATATTGATACTGTAACAAAAGAGAACTATAATATTAATCTGCTATTTAAGGCTAGTTTACACGAGGAGGGATTCTTGTTCGCCGAGAGACGATAATTTATTTGCAAGACTCGCTTTTAGATGATTATCACGTCGAGAAAGCCAAACACGGTGACATTCTACGACCGATAACGATGTGGGAAAAGTCAGTCATCTCATTCTCTTCTTCTTTTTCTTATTATCGATTAGCTTAGCTTGTAAGCTGAAGCAGGACAGGCCATGGTGTCCGAGGCTGTGTCGACAGCTTCACCTCAGTGACATATAAGTGGAGCAAAACAAGGTGCGCCTATGTGTAACTCGTAGCGGCCCAGAACGATGCGTCATCTATCATATTTAAATAATATTACGAATACTAAAATGCTATAGAATAATTGTTTCAGATTAAAAAATCAACGTATTTCCGTTACGTTTACCTACACCGCACGCTCGTGTTAGGGCCTTAGATTATTATAATCAAACGTGAAAAATAAACTCCCTTGGAATAAAAAATCATACGAGAATTGTCGGGCGACTTTCTAGATGTTTACCGTTAGGGTATGTAAACACTAGAAGTTAGTAGGCGTCTCTGACTTCTTGCTTAATGCCTCTTGATGATGCCTTAAACAAACGTTGTCAATTTTAATGATGAAGAGATTCTAAACCTCCTTATCACACGCTCGCACTCGGCTGAACGCCAACTTTTTTAAAAGCACGTAGTGCTTTATGTTTTTCTCCCCGTGTCATTAAAACTTAATCTGGTGTCACATTGTCTGTGGCTGCGGGTCACGTCATAAATACCGCGTCTGTGGCGTAGCCCGCAGCGGGACATCATAGATTTTGACATAAATTGCAAATAAAAACTGCATCTATCTTGCTTAAAATTTGCACTGAGTCTAGGAGAAAGAACAAGAGAGATATATTTCCTCTGTCCAAGTTATTTGAAATGAACGGATGACGCGTAAAGCAAAACCGATTTGAGTGGGCGTTTTTTGCGCCCGTTTTCAAGTGTTTGTTTTGGTTAACCGAAACTCTTAAACTAAACACTTCTAACAGTTGAAACTTTATCTGTGATAAGTATGCGGACTAAACATTATTATAAAATTACAATCTCAAGGCCTACAGCGCACGCAAGCCGCAGACGAAGGGCAGTGATAGTGGACAGTGCTTATTGTATTTTATTTTAATTCCTTTTATTTTTATCGTGCTTGTTAGTGATCATAAGATTTCTACTACGGGATCCCTTCTTTTCGCATAATGGTCTTTGTCCTAATATACTTCGGCATAACGATTTTGGCACAATTTGTTTTGGCATAATAATACTTCGGCATAATTAAATTTTTTTAGGCATACAGTTTATGTTGGCATAATCATCTTAAAGACTAATTTTTTTTGGCATAAATTTGATTCGCATAACGTTAGTAGGCCTAATGACTATTAGCATAATAATATTTAGGCATACAATTAGTATAAATAACGTCAGGGGCACCCCGAGGTTCAGTTAGTTAGGTTCCTGTAAACCCTGCAGCCAGAAATAGGAGCCCCGCGCAGCGGGACTCCGTCGACCTGCTGACGGAAACCCTAACCCTAGACGGTTGACGTCAGGGGCACCCCGAGGTTCGGTAAGTTAGGTTACTGTACGTTATTTTTGAATATTATGCTTAAAAAACTTATGCTTTAGAACTTTATGCTTAATAAATTTATGCTTTAGAATATTATGCTTCATCATTATTATGGTTAGAGAAATTATGCTTAAAAAAAATATACGTAAGCTGTTATGCGTAATTATATTATGCGAAAATATAATTATGCCAAACAAAATTATGCTAAGTTATATTAGGTCTTAACATTTTATGCAAATGGATAGGGAACCTTCTACTACTCTCTCTGTTTTTACCCGTGAGAACTTGTAATTCGCTCTGTGTTGCATACACAATTGTTATTCATTTGTTATAGCTGTTGGTTCTCCTATTTATAAAAATAAATAATTTAATTTGAGTATCAATCACCGCGCTTGCCAAGGTTGGTCTGTGGATGGGTGACCACCCATTACATACCGAGTTGCCTCCGTGCCTCGGAAAGCACATTAAGCCGTTGGTCCCGGCTGTCATTTGTAGATCTTTGACAGTCGTTAAGGTAGTCAGTGGCTCGAAAGTCTGACAACCAGTCTTACCAAAGGGTATCGTGTTACCCAGTGCTAACTGGGTTGTGGAGGTCAGATATGCAGTTGCCATGTAAAATACTGGTAATGCATCCGGTTAGACTGGAAGCCAACCGCAACATAGTTGGGAAAAGGCTACGCAGATGATGATGAATTTGAGTATCAATCATGGTATCTTTCCACATCGTCACATTTTCCTGATGGATGCTACTGAAGACCCTAAGCTCACAGCTAAGTTCATGCTCAGTTCCCTCTCCATGTAGATTACCATCGACAGCTAAGAATAAGACTTTGTTACGTCGTGGCAACAATCATCTATTCAAAGCGAGAAACTCTCTTCCTCTAAACGAGCCCTTAAAGCCTCGTCTCGACACGCCGACAGAAACGCGAAGTGCCGACAAGTTTTAATGTATTGCATTGTGTCGGCGACGACGACGCTGCAGTGCGAGGGTTAACTAAGGATTTCGGCGCTTTTTAATTTTAGTGATGGTTTTTTCATTTCGTTTTAATTTAGTTGTTTTAACTTGCGATTTCTTATATTATTTTTAATTACTTGGGGTTTAAGAGTCAAAAGCGGTTATTTAATAAATTAAGTTTTTCAATTATGTCGAGTAAAATTCATAAAGATGGTTCGAAACAGTTTAGTAGATTACTAAAATCAGATGTGCCATGGACATACTATAGGTATTAATTATAATCTTTTATTGGTATGGTACTGTATATTTTTTAGCGTTTCTAGGAACTTACGCCACGCCCTCATCTATTTATTTTTCTATTACCTCCACGATGTCAGTCAGGCGCCGAAGGAACCACGCTGTACTGTTTTTACAGTACAGCACTATTATTATTTGATTAAGAAGCCCAACAATCTAGTTTTAATAAAAAAATACTCACAAAGTATGCGTAGACGAAGATCACTCAATAACACTGCATACTTGAACAAGAAAGCCCAATTTTTCCTCCACCTAACTTACGAATACCGACAAAGTCGATAACTTCAACAGTATTAACCCCCCATTCGTCGCTGACAAGTAAAGGACTTTACAGACGAGACAACTAAAGGACTTAACAGACGCTACAGACATCGGTCGTGCTACAGCGGATTAGGGGTCCCCGATACAAATGCTAATTCGCAGTACGTTGCATGTACAGTCGGGGGATAAAATGGTTTACCATTGACTTTAAAGCAATATCGTTTCTGTGTTACTTTAAGGGTTGAGCAGAGTTTTATACTACACTCGAATTTCTTCACATGCTGGATCAATGAGGTAGCATTTAAATTGCAATTTTTGCTAGCCGAGGTCAATCCTTGGATGGGTGACTACATGTCGAGATTTTTCTGTGCCCCGGAAAGCACGTTATGCCGTCGTTGGTCCAGTCTGTCATTTATAGATCTTTGACAATCGTTAAGGCAAGCCGCATTACCCATTAACTGAGATGTAGATAGGCAACCACTCCGTTGTAGATAGGTGGCTTCACCTGATTAGACTGGAAGCTTATCCCAAAGCAGTAGGCAAGCTTAGCTATCTATATGTTACGGCTAAAGATGGGTGTCAACATAAACTTAAGATTAGCCGGCTAAACTCCGACGTCAGGGGCACCCCGAGGTTCGGTTAGTTAGGTTCCTGTAAACCTTGCAGACAGAAATAGGAGCCCAGCGCAGCGGGGATCCGTCGACCTGCTGATGGAAACGCTAACCCTAGACGGTCGACGACAGGGGCACCCCGAGGTTCGGTTAGTTCGGAGTTTAGCCGGCTAATCTTAAGTTTATGTTGACACCCATCTTTAGCCGTAACATATATATTAGCATCACATCATAACATGACGCCTGTAATCCCCAAAGGGTTAGGCAGATGTGTATAGGTACACCTCTGCTTAACCCTTTGGGGTTTAGTACCCCCACATTTCGCCAATTATGTTTAAGTCCCATCCAATAGGGGGCGAGCCGATTGCCAGCAACCGTGCACAAATCCAGACTTCGAGGATGCTACTGAGAAATGCCTGATGGAAAACCCCAATAATTAACAATTACCCTGACCTGATAATCGAACCCAGGACGTCAAAGCCCACGTAGATTGATCGATAAAAAAAAATTCGTCACAGGTTTCCACAAAGTCACCTCCTTCATTATTCTACTGCTAACCCCATTCTGCCCGCGACCGTACATCCCCACAACAATGCGAGTAACTGTCGTTTCTCAAGTGTTCTGTACCAGAGTGTATTAGAGAGAGGGTAGAATTGAAATGTAATCAGATGCTTGGCAAGTGAGTTGGACCGCGACCAGAACTGTTCAATATCTTTGATTAAGCCGAGTTTAACGTAACTTAAACCAAAAACCCGCTCATTCCCTAAAGATTGGGCGGGTTTTTGGTTTAAGTTACGTTTATATGAATTTGAATTGATTGTTTATGATGGTTTTAGCATTTTCAATTGTTTGTATCTAGATGTAGGCGGTAATGTTATTTTAAGAAAAAGTTTTTTTTAAGCACGTAACGGTTGTGTCCATTGGATGATATTTTTGTTATTCTTTACATTCTTAAACGTATTTTAAATGAGGCTTGAAAATTATTATCACAGTCATGTTGGAATTCGAGATTATTAGTGAAACTGTTCCAAGAAACTGCTCGTAAAATGATGCCTATACATCATATGACTTACAAAGTTTATTGAGTCCGATAAGTTGTTGTGTAATATCATTGTTATTAGTTACAATGATAACGAAAACCCGAAAGTCTGAGAACTAGTCTCAGCAAGGAGTATCGTATTACTCAGTACTAACTGGGTTGTGGAGGCCAGATGGGCAATCGCCGGATGTAAAATACTGGTATCCAGTTGCATCCGGTTAGACTGGAACTCATTCCATCTGAGGAAAGACTAGGCAGGCAGATTAGCTGGAACGCTATCAGATATCTAATTTAAATTGCACTGTTTAAAATATACGTCCTTATCTCCCACAGTTCACAAATGAGCTACAAACAATCAGACTGAACTACAGAACTAACTACATTAAGTTCACAGATTATGGTCCTTTGAGTCGCAGTTGGAAACTAGCTGACACCTTGGGATTAAGTCGTTGTATAGTTGTACCTAGTTCAACTAGTTGTAGCCCACGGCTTTGTCCACGTGGATTATCTGTTTGATAACAAAACATCGCGCCAGTAATACCCTCAGGGGTAGACAGAAGGCTACCGTATTTAGTACTATTAGTTTTGTTTGAATTGTATGCAATAGGGGACGAATCTATTGCCATCAACTGGGTACAAGTCGGGATATCAAACTGCTACTGGAAAATCAAAATAAGACTTTATTCAACTTGGGAATCGAACCTCTTGCGACCAGGACACTAACAGTTCCTAATAATAACACGTTAAAACCTCAGTGGTTTAAACTGCACGTTATTTTTCATTCATTGTAATATTGTAATTATTATTTTTTTATATAGAAACTATAGAAAGTCACAACAGTAGTTAAATTATCAATGTTTTAACTTGTTTGTGTGTTCTTACTGCAAAGTGTAGTTTTAAGTAGAGCCCTGATACCCATTGTAACTTCGCTTATAGTGTTTGGCAATAGACAAGATAGTACAACGCCCAATCTTAAGTATTATAGCTATTTTTGTTTGTCGTAGCTAATCATACAATTTTGGGGTACCATCTTTAATTTACAAAAGACCGCATGGTGTTGTTAATTCTTTTTTATTACGATTTCTCTATAATTATATATTATCGGTTTATATGTTCAATTCGATCAAGATATATTTTTTATTTTATTTGGCTCTTCAACAATGAGTACACTATTACATAGATAGTAAAACATTCCAAACTTAAGTCTAAATGCCCCATTACTTAAAGAAGAGCACTACATACACTATATTATGCGCCTAAATAGCTAATTAAATAGTGAAAAAAATAAAATAAAATACAAATATAAAATGAAAACAACAACAGTATTGATAACATTAAGTTAAGCCAAACAGAATCAAACTTAATTATTTTGCAAATTTCATTTAAACAATATACGTTTGAAGGTCAACGTTCAAATATCAAAAGCACTACACGAGACCAGCATCGCCCCGCAGGTCTTGAAACAAGCCATGTTGCCGCTGGTGGAATCCACGCTTCCGGCTAGGCGTCATCGGCAGACCAACCACCCGTATAAAACTAGGTGAATGGTGGACGAGACAATTCTGATCCCTGACTGTAGCTCGCATCCATCAACAGTATTTCACAGGACACGGTTGATATGGTTTTCTAGAAGCTCTCTCGAAATGTAGATTCAAACATTATACATAATTATCATGAATTGACTGCCTTCTTGGTCTAGTGATCGCAAGCGCGACTGCTGCATGAAGGCCTTTTTTTTTTTTTTTTTTTTGGTGGGTGGGAAAGCATCAAATGACCCCTCCCGCTCTGGGCGGAGCGGAAGGGAGTGTCAGACTCTTACTGACTAAAAACCACCCATGTTCCTTCATTGGCCCTTTATGTTCCAGGGCCGCGGTATCTCTTTCGAACAGTCCCTCAGCCCGAGCATGAAGGCCTGGGTTCAATTCCCAGGTCGGGTAAAGTGTTATTGGGTTTTTCTTTCGGGGATTTCTCAGTAGCAGCCACGGCGTCTGGATTTCTGCCCGGTGGATGGTAATAGGGCTCGCGCCCTATCACATGGGACTTAAACATAACTGGCAAAATGTGGGTGTACTATTACGTATACCTCTGCCTAACCTTTCAGGAATAACAGGTGTGATGTTATGTTATGTTATCATGGTATGCAATCTTTTGTTTAGCCCTTCCGAAAAGCATAACATTATATTATGTAGAACAGAATTCCCTCTTTTCCAAAATACATAAATAAGTAATTTTCCAACCAATATATCCACAGTTAACTATCCTAAAATCGTCATAATACAACACACACATAAACCTGTAAGCCAGTCCCTACAGTTCTACTTATCCTGCACGTTCCAATCCAACTTCACAGACAATTAAACTTCACATAAGAAACTTATTTCTATATAAAATAACAGTGTACAACCCTCCACACAAGTTTTGTTGCTGATTGTACAGACAAGGGCAACAATACTTCTACATAATATTTATTAAGTTTTTTTAGAGTGGCTAAAAAGAAAGCTGGATCGGACTGGATGCAGAAGCTGCAGTACAGGGTATTGTGGTGCAGCTTGGGAAAGCTATATGTCCAGTAGTGACTGAGGCTGAAAATAGGCTGAGGCCTAATTGTCGTCTACTGATGATCCACCTGACATTAGTGGAACCATTTATTGAAACTTGCAATACCAGTGGCATTGCAGATATAAGTAGCCTACAACCACCAACCAACCAATTCTGAAAAGACACGAAACTCTTTTATTAAATTGGTAATATTCCACAAAGATTTAATTTTTCTTTTCAAGATAATTAAATTATTTACAAACTACAAAACTATTAATATGTAAAAGTAGAAAAAGATTACAGGGCGTCCTAAAATTCGTCCGCATCGCTGTCAACAGGAAAAGTGCCCAAAAGGCTGGCAGCATTGCCACGTTGGATGGCTGATTCTTTGGCCAAAAAATAGGACCGCCCTCTGGTCACGTGTAGAGTCGACCAACCACTTGGCGAATTCCCGAAATACTAGGTGGGCACTCGGACCCCATGGCCCTAGTGTTTCAACCCCAAACGGCTCAAACACAAAACTACCAATTAAATTATTGTATTTTCGCCGTTTGAGGTTTTCAGCACCTGCAGCAGCCGCCGCAGCGCAGCCCACTGTGCTAGGAAGATGGGTTAGCGCAACGATGTCGACGCAAGTTCCACACCAAAGGCCTACCCAACTTCCATGGCATTATGGTCATACCATCAGGTCTCTTCCCATAGACGCGTGCCAAGCCCATGGGTTCTAAGACAGCAGGCACTCCGGCGGTGGCAAGAGCATGACGGATGAGATCATTATTGCTAGCATGCCGCGCAATCCGACCTGCACACTTACTGCAAGCAAGGCCATGGTGTCCGAGGCAGTCGACTGCTTCACCACATTGACAGCGATGTGGAGGAGCGCTCAATCGTAAACATATAGCGAGCCGGAAGGTTGACATCCACACTTGGTTGATATCCCGACAAGTCGTACTCGGCGCTTCTCCTCCACGTTTATTATGCGCACAGCCAAATTGTGGAACTCTCTGCCGGCATCTGTGTTCCCTCCCACATATAACCCTTCAACGCAAGAGTGAACAGGCATCTTCTGGGCACGCTCGTGTCATCATAGACCTCATCCATCGCTTTCCATCAGCCGTGATCAAGGTCAAGAGCAGGCCCATTTTGTAATAAAAAATAAAAAAAAACATGTAAAAAATAAAAATAATAAAATTCATTGAAATTCATTTGATTAACGAATAAAATAAAATAAATTTACATATAATATAGGTACAGCACAAGCACTTCAAATATCAATTAAATTAGATAAGTAGAAGAACAAAATCTCATCGCCAAAATTAATTCAAATGTCAAAATAGGATGTGCTAACAACGAAGAACAAAATCTCATCGCCAAAATTAATTCAAATGTCAAAATAGGATGTGCTAACTAAAATGCTAACAACAGTCAACAGAACCAAACTTCGCCCCCGCATTAGAATTTCTACCTAAAGAATAATTAAAATCATATGATCATGATTTTTATTATTCTTTAGGTAGCTTTGCCAAGTGTATAAATATGATCGTCTTGACTGTACAGTCTCGGACGTACACCGCTCCACTCAAGTCGTGCCACAGATTGTTGGGAACCCATCGAAGCTGTTAGACACACGCGTCCGCCTCCCTAAGTACTTGTTAAGTTCATTTTTACTCGGTCCGTTGGATGAATCGAGGTTTTAACGTGACATACGGTTGTTTGGTTTGTACAGTTATAGTCTTACCAAGACGTATCGAGTTTCCCACTGAGTTGTGGGGGTCAGATAGGCAGTTGCTCTACGTAAAGTACTGATATTCAGCTGCATCCGGTAAGACTAAAAACTGGCATTCAAATACTTGAGAAAAGCCTAGGCAGATGATGATGACGGGTTTTTGATTTGTGTGTTAATATTTATAACATCACGCCCTGTTTTCTAGAGGAGATGTTGCACCGTGATTTGGTTCTATGTAAAATTAAGGATAAGCCTATTGTCAATAGCTTGAATGGCGTAATGGACACAAAACAATGTCAACACATCACACCATCACGCTAGTTAAAAGATCCCAAGCATATAATTGTAATTAGAGATGTAATACGCGGTGGTTGGGTCTATCTTTTTTTTTTAACGTTGCCCTCACTAGGTATTTCTCTTGTATCGTGAATGCGTTTACAAACATTTAAACTCACAAACACAAACAACCAGACCCGAACAACTACCCGTAGGCAAATATATTTTGTTCCGCATGGGAATCGAACTCATCACACTCAACGCAGCAGCCAATCGCTCAGCCACTGTGCCAACCATGCCGTATTGCCAGTCGTATTCAGTAGAATTATAGTAGTAAGCTAAATAACACTTCATACGATGGTCGAAACCTGGAGCCCACGTTCACTTGAAACTACACAACAAACATCTCTGAACTATTTGCTCGTTGATTTACAAGACCCCTCTATGTCACCTCAACCTCTCCGCCCCTCGCCCCTCGCCCCTCGCTCGCCCAACGTCTAGACAAGCCAATTAATATATTTATTAGTAGCTAATAGCCGTCACACGGCGAACTACTTGCAATTATATCACTGTTACAAGATTTTTACAATAAATTATATTTTTGCTGGGCTGTAACGGAAAAATATTGTGTAAATGTTGAAGTCTCTCTTGTGTTTTGTTTGGTTGGAACAGTTAAAAAATCGTTCTGGTTTCTTGCTAGAGGACCTAGATCTAGCATTTTAGAGGATCTCGTGGCTAAATAATAAAAGCCGCTCGGATCGATCTTTAGGTTAAGCCGTGCTTACCTAGGTTGGTCCGTGGATGGGTGGCCACTCATGACATACCAAGTTTCCTCCGTGCTTTAGAAGGCACGTTAAGCCGTAGATCCCGGCTGACATTTGTAGATCTTTGACAGTCGCTCCAGGTAGTAAGTGGCCCGAAAGTCTGACAAGCAGTCTTACCAATGTATTACTACAAACTGAGTTGTGGAAATCAGATAGGCAGTCGTTCCATGTAAAATACTGTTACTCAGCGGCATCTGGTTAGACTGGAAGGCGACCCCAACATAGTTAGGAAAAGGCAGCCAGATGATAATGATGATCTAAATCTAGAATTTTATGTCCATCTGATAGTATTGAACTGGTCATCATGATCGATCATACTCGTAATAATATACTAGTACGTTTGTAAGACTGCCTCTTTGTTCTAGTGGTCGAATAAAGTGTTGTAGGGTTTTTTTTATCAGGAATTTCTCCGTAGTGAGCTACAGTCTTGGATTCATACCTACCAGGTTAATGGCAATACGTTTGTCTATTACATGGGATTTTAATATAACTGACGAAATAAGGATGTACTAGATACACAATATACCAGTAAACTAGTGCAGTTTACTGCTAAGCATAATCATCATCTTGCCTTTCCCAACTATGTAACAATCCGCTTTAAGTCTAACCTGATTTTGACTTCTCCGTAACGACAACCGCCAAAGGTCTACAAATAACAGTCGTGACACACTGCTTAACGTGCTTTTCGAGGCACGGAGAAGTGTTGGTATGATGGATGGTGATTCATCGACGGACCGACGACCTCAGCAACCGTTGTTAAATCTTGAAGATCAACCCGTGCAGCTGTTATTTTTTAGGCACGAGTTCCTCAAATTTATCACCATTATTTATAAGGACACCCAAATTATTTTCATATCACGAATTTAATCACCAGTTGGAAGCCAATCCCCAAATCCCCGTGTTACCGAGCCGTCCTGTCCCGCAGACTACAGACTATGAGGTGGGGATTATAGAGGATACAACTTGTGAACGTACACAACACTTGTATGCATGTTGTGTTGTGTTGCAGGGGTGTGGGAAGTCGGTGTTTTGAGGAAACTCCTAATTTTCAAATTCAATTTTTATACATACTAAGACGACAGAAGTTAAGTTAACAGTTCCACCAGGTAGCTTCTAATGGAAAAACTAAGCATTTCATTAAGAAAACATAAGTTTAAGGAATAAACCCTGTCTAAAATAGTACTAGTTTACTTCTTACAAATGGCACGGGAGTGCATACTTCAAAGACAAAAACATCGAAGGAGTTGATTATTAAATGGGAGTTAATTATCTGATAAAATGTACGTGGGTATACCTCTTCTTAATCCTTCCGGTATAGGCGCGTGAAACACTAAACATGGGCTTTCAACATGATCCATAAATGTACAATTCGTCCTTTATTTTCGTCAAATCGAAGGACTCGCATTTTTGATGTGGGTAAGAAATCTATTTCCATCATCATACCATCAGTTATTCACACAAAAGCAATATTAAAAAACAATAAACCATCGACAATAGAGTCCTTCCAACCTTCACAAGGGTTAACTTTAAGAAAAGCAGTCTAAACGGTACTTGAAAGCAACGAGGAAATAACCTGTCACTAACTATACAATATAAATATGGGCAACGACCCATAAACGGCCCACTGCCGGTAATAGCCATCCTGGAATGGGCGCAGACCGCTATAAAGAACTGTGGCTTGCAATGGAATATTTGTGTAGGGCCAGGTGGATGTGACCTTGAGTTAGTGGAAATTACTTTTGATGTGATCGAATACCTAATTTAGGCTTTTAATTAAAAAAAAATTAATTTTTAATTAAAATAAATTTAGGCATGCGATCTTGCCATCAACTTAAAACATTACATGTTTTAAGTTGATGGCAAGATCGCATGCTGAAGAGGCCTGTCAACCTCAACGCCGCTTATAAGTAACGATGCAACCAATCATAAACTTACGGCACGGTTGGCGCAGTGGCTGAGCAATTGACTGCTGTGTTGCGTGTCGCGGGTTGATCTCCGCACGGAATAAATATTTGTATGGCCTACAGGTAGTTGTTACGGATCTACCTGTTTGTATATGTGAGTTTAAATGTTTGTAAACTCACCCACTATACAGGAGAAACTCAAAGTGTGGAGCAACGTTTAAAAAAAAACAACTGACACGTAAGTTTAAAACGTTACTAAGTTGCGTCATGTGGGAAAAAAAAACGTATTTACTAAACGACTACTCTGACTAATTTGAGTGGAATTGGCCAGTCAGTACATGCTCTTGTAGCTTGATAATAGTGTAGCTCAAAAAATAAACCCCAGTTAATTTCACAATATCCTTACATCCCATAAGTGCCAGCAACATGAAAGTTCCGCCGGACAGTGTTGTGTGCGCTGGTTATTAGAAACTTAGCATCAAACCGGACAATGCCGGCTAACTGCAACTAAACCAGTATCAGGGACGCTGTCCCACCGCTGACGAGGACACGACTAGCTATCGAGTATCATCTCGCTCAAGAAACTTGCAAAAGATTGTTGGTCCTGTGTCAGTAAAAGAGATTCGAATCATCATATTCTACCTGCCTTTTCCCAACTATGTCAAGATCGACTTCTAATCTAAACACATGCAGCTGAATTTTACATGGAGCGACTGCCTATCTGACCTTCACAACCCAATTAGTACTGGGTATTACGACATCCCGTAATAAGACTGGTAGTCAGACTTTCCGGCCACTGACTACCTGTCACGTCTGTCAAAGATCTATAATAAATTGACAGCCGGGACTAACGGCTTAGCGTGCTCTCCGTGGCACGGAGGAAGCTCAGTATATGATAGATGGACTCTCATTCACGGACTGACCTTGGCAAGCGCTACTTAACCTTGAAGATTGGCCCACTAGTAAAAAGATAAATTATATTAATAGTTGATCGTTGACTGTTCGCACCACCGCAGCGCTGCCGCGCTGGTATCTGTGAAACAAACAACTCGCTTTTAGTTGCTGGCTCTACTCACTTCTCCGGCAGTGCTGACTCAGTGGTGACGCCCTAACTCGCGGGTTCGAATCTCGACAGGCGTATAACTTTCTGAAATTTATTTCATCAGCACTGCTCTCAAAACAGTGAAGGGAAACATCGTAAGGAAACCGGCATGTCCTAGAACCAAAAATTTACGAAGACCTGTGACATCTACCATCCCGCACACGGGCCCACGTGGTGGATTACAGTTACAACCCACTCCATCTCATAGAGAGGAGGCCTGTCTCCCAGCAGTGGGAACATTTTAGCCTGATTATGCTCTGCTCAGTTCTCGCTGATCGCGCGCGGTGGCACTGGTGCTTGAAGTATTAACTTACTTTTTATGCAGCATAGTTGGAAACTTAGATGATTAATAATAAATTGAAAAGTTGGAGCTTCGATTTTTATATTGAAATTTTGTCACAGTTTCCTGTTGCTTGAAAAGTGGGTTTTTAACTAGCTGTCAGGTTACAGGACATTGAAGCTAGAATGATTGTTGAACGAAGTATTCACAAGTCGACTTTTTTGTGTGTATTTTGAAAGAGCAATGTTTGACACTATTTGATTTGAAACTATTTTAAGAAGCTTTTCTTTCCTTAGAGTCCTAAAGAGTGGAAATCTCAAAATAGTTTCTTGTCGTATTAAAGAGTTTATCGCAGACTCCTAATGAGATTGTATTAGAACCAAAATCAAAATCAAACCTTTTATTTCAAGTAGGCCAGTTACAGGTACTTTTGAACTGTCGAATTGCCATATTCATTGGCAATGAGTATTATTGGCAATTAGATCTTTGGCAGTCACAACTATATTTGGTAGTCAGTGGCCCGAACGTCTGACAACCAGTCTTACAAAAGGTTTAATATTACCCAGTACTAATTGGGTTGTGTTTTGTGCGAGGTCAGGTAGGCAGTCGCTCTATGTAAAATACTGGTATTCAGCTGCATCCATGCATGCATTAGACTGGAAGCCTACCGCAACTTAGTTGGAAAAAGGCAGGCAGATGATGATGATCTTTGGCAGTCGCAACTATATCTAAGATGCCTTGCAAAATTCACGTAATATTACAGCTGTTCTCCTGGGTAGAAGGAGAGGTTAGGCAGAGGTGTATCTAATGCCACCTACACCCACATTTTTAAGTACACAATCGATGATTTTCTACCCTCCCACTCCTGAGCAATGGTCTCCCCCCCCCCTTCTTTCCGCTTCTCTCGATGTGTTGCGTCTTCTCTTCACCAATTTTATTAAAACAAATAAATCCCAATAAAAAAGCGCACCATCATGAATCCCGCTGCCTGTCAGCGATTCGTAACTATAAATACATACTAGTGAACATCAAGCGACACCGATACATTGCCGGTTATTTACAGCCGCTGTGAACGGGGCTCAGCTGCAAGCGGCAATGGACGTCGTTGCTGCTGACAGCCTTTTAATACGAGTGCTGTATAGTGATATGGAGGACAATTTGTTTTGGAGAGGAATTGAATAGATTTGGGTTATTGTTTTTTTGGAGTTTTGTGGGTAAGTAACAATGGTAGTAAATAATAATGATGAGCATAAGGTCCTTTTTTTTTTGGGATGGGAAATCATCAAATGACTCCTCCCACTCTGGGCGGAGTGTCAGACTTTTACTGACTAAACCCCATCCATGTTCCTTCTTTTGCCCTTTGTGTTCCAGGGCCGCGGTATCTCTTTCAAACAGTCCCGCAGCCCTGAGCATAAGGTCCTGGGTTCGGTTTCCGGTTTTGACAGACTGCCTACTGGTTTCTATTAGCACTTCTGTAAATGGCAAAAGTGTAAAACAACATAACATCGTGTCAGTAATCCTCGAAAAGTTAGGCAAAGGACACCCACATTTCGCCAGTTACGTTTAAGTCTCTTGTGATAGGAGGCAAGCCTATTGCCATCAACCGGGCACAAATAAATACTCTGTGGCTGCTTCTGAGAAATTCCTGATGGAAAAATTAATAACAATTTGCTCGACCCGGGAATCGACCCCAGGACCTCATGCTCTGCAAGCGCGATCGCAACCAATAGACCAACGAGGTAGTTGAGGCAGGTCTTGCACCAAATATTCTTACGAAAGCTTCACATCAGCTTCACAATCATCATGTCCATGTGACACAACAGTTCAAAATACACCTTCATTCAAGGCTCCATTTGAACCAGCCCCATTCCTCCACATCTTATCAAAAGAAAAACACATAGAAATAAAAGAAAAACAATAAATAAGCTACTCAACAGATCAAATGGTAACTGAAAGATTTCCAATGGAGACGCGACACAGATAAAAAAAAAATTTAACAGCTGCCGAGACGGCATGGGCCACTACACAGATGAATTCAGAAGTTCTATGGCTTATTTGTTAGTATCTGCATAGGATCTTTTTACCAGAAAAATCGGCCAAGAGTGAGTCGGACTCGTTGTTAGTCTAACTTTCACTACATGGAGCGAATGCTCTGACCTCAACAACTTGTTAAATTGCATTGATTTATCTCTGCCTGGTATTTTACCCGAATTAATTTAAAGATGGTGCAAGCAAGGCCTTTGCTAGCAAAAATCTCAACATTCTGAACTAGCCCTTCTGGCGACTAGACAGTCCCTTTGAGTTTCACACTACTTACTGCTATTTGAGTGGTTTCTAACAAGTGATTCTAGTGAACACCACATTGGATGCTAAACTACATACGCAGTTCTGTATAACTAAATGACAAATCGTATAAAAAGTTAAATCGTCCGCGTAATCTTTCACATTACTAAACTAAAAAAGATAAAAAACTATAAAAATTACTGCGATATAAAATCTGAAAAAAAGCACATTTAAAATTAAATAAAACTTGGAAGCTTTCAATAACTTTTTTTTTAATTTAAGTTTTAATGTAGGTACTTTCATTCAGCAATACTTCTGTATATTTTCACCCAGCCTAGTAAAAGTATGAATAGTGATCATTTAGCGTCGGGCCACTTTATGAATTAAAACACATCGTCGCTCAGCGACTCTATCAAAAGGAAGCTTGTTGAATAGGAGAAGGAGAGTTCGGCTGCGGTACAAGTTAGGAGATGTAGAGACCTTTTAATACAACTCTCAGATTGCTTCGCTTATATCAAATTAGCGATCTGATTAATATGAAAACCTATGAAGTTTCAAAAAACCTTAATTGATACTTTACAATTTTACATCATCATTTGCTATGTTGGAATTGACTCCCATTCTAACCGGAGGCAGCTGAATACCGGTGTTGTACATGAAACGACTGCCTATCTGACTTCCACAACCCAGTTCCTACTGAGTCATATTGGCAAGACTGGTTGTCAGACTTTCGGGCTTATGGCCCGGCCTCGGCCTCGTTGCTTAACCTTGCAAGATCGACACGTGCGATTATTATTCAGCTATTTCCCTTGATTATTACCTAGATTTTACATCATAATTTAACTAAACAACTTATCTAGACTTTCACCAGACTGATCTGTCTAAAGTCTGAACTACAAGCCTACAAAGTTGTTCCTATTGACGACAGAAATAAGTGTATAGCCAAGCGCTTACACAAGAAACTCCTCTGCAATTTAAAACACATTGAAACGAATTTGAAAACAGCATTACAGTACTAAAAAATAATATTATTTTCTCAACCATAAAGACATCTACAGACGCCACAAAGAAGATCGCATCAACGCCGCGGCAACTTGAGCCACCTTTACAGAAGATTCCATTTGCCGCAAGGTACACCCCCGTACACCCCCTGCAGCACCCCCTCTCCGTTCAGACACGGTACATACACAGTACGTACACGTATGCTAATGCCGTATGCGATACTGCGCCGATATCGGGAAGGGTTAGGAAGATAATAGACATGTTTATTTTATTTAATGTTATTTTATATTTAACTCCACATCAGGTCAGTTATACCACGATATATAGATAACCAGTAAACTAACTATGTAGTTCCTTTTTGTGAAATGGAAAGTTTTGTGAACTAAACTTTTTGTTATATTGCACTACACATAAAATTTAATCACTTATCTCGATGGAACAGCCGTAAGTTACACACGAGTAACCTGAAGCTCGCTTAGAATTTGTGTAAACTTTTTGCATTTGTGCGTGAGCAGATTTCGACCATTTATGTGACTAGTGGAAATAATGTACTGTATGTTTATTGTATCTATATGTATACTGTCTTCACCAAGTTCCATCAAGTCATAGGTCTCGAGTTCGAACCCAAGGCACACGCGTCTCGGACTTTTCGGATTCATGTGCGTACTGTATAATTATCACTTGCTTCAGTGAAGGAAAATATCGTGAAGAAACCGGCATGCCTGAGAGATATTTCTTGACGGCATGTAAAGCCCTTACTTGCCTTAGATGCCGTCAAGAAACGCCATCGTGCGTGAAGAACTGGGCACCAATCTCTCACATCTAAACTCCTTACTACATCTCAGTTTTTTTTAATGCAAAATTCAACAGCACTTTTTTAGCAGCAGTCACACTTACAACCACTAGAACAAAGACGAAGTAAAACATCAGATATTACCATCGTGGTAGCGAACAAAACTTATAACTTCCATATCATGAAAGTTTTTGAAAACACTTTGGATAAGTGCTTGGAATGTTGTTGCATAGACAATGCATCAATAACAACAAGCAAGTTTGACAGTCCCTGGTCGGCCATATTCTAACACACAGTGATCAAATGCTTTGCTGTTTTGAGACGTCGAACTTTATTATGAAACGAAGCGAAACTAACAAAACCGGTCAAGTGCGAGTCGGACTCGCGCACGAAGGGTTCCGTAAAACATAACACATAACACCTAAGTAACACAAAATAACGCCAAGCCTTTTTTTATGTTTGATGGGCCTACTTCCTGAGGACAGAGATGAGGTCGACGATGGAACGAGCTAATCCAAAAGAAGCCTATTAACTCGCGACTTAAATAGATTGGGGTCATATGAACTTGGGAACACCGACGAAGGCAGGGAATTCCACTCCTTGGCTGTGCGCATAATAAACAATGTAGCAAAGCGCTTCGTGCGAATGTGTGGAACATCGACAAGGAATGGGTGAAAACCCGCAGTACGTCTGGACTCCCGATGGAAGAAGGGAGATGGTGGAATGATCTCGTGGAGCTCTTGGGCACACTCACCGAAGTACAGCCTGTAAAAGACCGACAGACATGCAACCCTGCGCCGGTGGGCCAGGCTATGAAGCTTGGTACCCACCAGCTTATCGTCACCAATGAGCCTCTTGGCTCTGCGCTCAACAGAGTCGAGTGTGGCTAATTGGTATTTGGCTGAGCCATCCCAAAGGTGACAGCAGTACTCCATGCCGGACCGAACTTGAATCTCCTTAAATCTCCAAGAGGTTCTCATGTAATAGGGGGTGAGTCTGTTGCCAGTAACCGGGCACAAATCAAACCTCCGGGCTGAGGAATTCCTGTTGGAAAAATTAAATAACACTTTACCATACCAGGGAGTCGAACCCAAGACCTCATGTGCTGGCCTCATCGCTAATATCTGTGAGTAATCTAGAATGAGTTTATATTTTATTCATCGCAAGACACATTCGTCACCATAAAATGCACAACAGACACTACAAAGCTCCACTTTAAACTATTTACTTAACGCCTACTTACTCCTTTAATTATAATAACTACTCAACTCCAAGCGACAACTTAGAAGCACAGTATTGTTCCCAAGCGACTGACAACTTGCGACGACTTGTTACAGCTTGCTAACTTAAGTGAATTGTGTCGCTTCGTGAAGTCGCGTCGTATGCAAGAAACAACGTATCAATAACGCAAGTTTGAGAGGCTATAGCCAGCCTTATTGTGATGTACTTCTAAGTTCGTCGGATTGCTTTTAAGTTAGTTTGTTTGTCTGTTACTTGTGAGTGGGAAGCTAGGATTAAGATACATTGTAAACAAATTGGTGATCACACGATATCCAAGTAAAGTGGTAGGTAGAAATGCATTTAAAAAACTCACATGTCTTGTCGAGTCCCTTGTATCAGGACCATGAGCCTATAACCGCTAACCATAAAAAAACCTGCTCATTATTTCTAAAAAAAATCGGGAAAACGAGAAAAACTGAAGAACCTTTCATACATGAATAACCTTGCATACAAGAATTAATCTTTAAAATTCATAGCTAGGAGTCATTTTAGAGTATATGAATAATCTACGAGAAGGACTAAAACCCAATGACTCTTTACCTGTCTGAGATATCGAACCAAGGACCAACAGGAAGAACAACCAAAAGGACAGTTTTTATAAAAAAAATATCTACCCAACTCCACCTCTATTCCTTCCTAAGTCTACACCTGATTTTTCCGCTTATATAGTTCCGTGCAACGATGCCGACGGCGCTTAGTGCAGCAGTGATACCTCTATCACTGAATATAGGGCCATATCACTGAAAACATGGTGTATCTCTAATATACAGAGTGTATCAGTCACCTTGTCTGTGTCAGTGATGTTGTACCCGGAGTTTATAATCTGTTTCTCAAAGAGATTTGTTTGAGAGATTCTGTAGGTGGAACTTGGTCATCAATACGAATGATATTGATCATAACAGTTTGGTATTTATACCTCATCCACTATTTAGCTTTTTCTTGGAAAAGGGGTAGTCAGACATTGTTGGCTACATTGGAATCGACTTCCAGTTTAACTGGATGCAGTTGAATACCAGTATTTTAGATGGAGCGGCTGCTTATCTGACCTCCACAACCCTGGGTAATGCGATATCCCTTGTAAAGATTGGTTATCAGACTTTCTGGCTTCTAAATTCGTGTTAAGACTGTACTATATCTTCAAATGACAGACGGGGCCAAAGTGTTTTCCGAGGCACGAAAGGAACTCAGTATGTACTGAATGATAAAACCCACCCATCCACGGACAAATCTAGTCGAGCACGATACAGGAGAGCGACGATTTAATAAAATAAAAACTTTTTACTCACAATAACAAAGCCCACAATTTCGCCGAAAGTACCAGGCTCACATAAGTGCTAGTAGCTAAACTAATACATACATTCGGGCGTACATCATATTACGCCGGCCGCTACATAATATATGGACACGCTCGTATTTGCATAGCGGGCAGTGGCTTTGCCCGAACGTCCGGAATTTGAGCACGTTATTAAAGGACAGTAGTTTTGTCTGTTAAGTGCTTTCTCTTTATAAGATTCGGTTTTGGATGTTGTTGTTCCGGGTTTGTGTTTGTATTTTCTATATACACACGTTCATAAACTCATGCTTTTTTTACATGAGGGTGAAGGCAGAAGCCACAGATCACCACCTGCTACGATCGTCTCATACTTGTCTCGCTAATTGTTTCTATGCTGTCTATTCATACTAATATTATGGATAGACACTCGGAACCGGTCAATGTGGTGACACTTGGGGGAAGCCTATGTCCAGCAGTGGACGTCTTTGGGCTGAAACGATGACGATGATGATACTAATATTATTAATTTGAATGTAACTCTGGCTGTCTGCTATTTTTCTTGCATTAACAGCTGAACAAATTTGGATGGCCTCATCATCATCCATGGCCCATTTGGCATGGCATAGGCTAGTTTAGGACACAGTATATCTTTATTGCGGTAGTACGATCTCGTGGAACAATTACCAACAACAGCGCTGACGAAAGTAAATACCGGGTGATTTGAAAATTGGGTGCATTCCTTGAAATGGGTGATACTAGACCTAATTGACAACAATTTGGAGCCGATAACTTGGGGTTCAAACTAGGTTGTTTTGGAGAAATCAAACTGTAAAGTTTTTTGGAAGTTAGGTGGACTATACACCTCTGCCTACCTTTTCCAAGAAACAAGGCGTAATGATATGTCATTCACAAGCTTCTCATGAAAACAGTACATAAATAAATCGCCCTTTAACACTCGTACGACAAAAACTAAAACACAAAGCCCTAATGTTTACCTGAGTAACAAAAAAATACTTTTCTCCGTAACATAAGAAGTCTAAACGTATTAGCAACAGTTTGTCTATGTCTGTTTGTACGTTTTTGTGCTCATTACTGCGAAACATACTCTGTTATCTTGTTCCTCTTTGTGAAAAGAAATGGTTGAGGTTTTCGGTTGTGAGCAGGTTTTTTTGGGGTGTAAAATATTGTGTCTTGTTGACTGTTACTAGGCAGTTTATTAAGAAAAAAGGTTTTTTCGGTTGATTAGAATTTAGTACGAAAAAGGAATTTACTCTGGAATATTTTGTACAACTTGTGTAATGCTTGAAATCTATTAATAGTTAGTGGCTTGAAATAAAATATAATTTTGCTAAAATTCGCAGGGTTAAGAAAGCTGCAAGAAAATGCTTTAACATTATAAATCAGAAAAAAAGTATTCTGGGTCTTCAAAAAATCTTCTAATACTCAATTCGGCCTGGGGATCAAGCTAAAAAAACCAAACTCAGCAGTAGCGGCTTGCCCCCACAAGGATCCTACATACATACAAACTCAATTTCACGGCTTTTTCCCATAATAGGCAGAAATTACAGAACGCCACCTGCTACGATCCTTATATACCACTTAGATCAAAACAGTAAATAAACTATCCATGGCCAACTACCCTGTAAAACCATTCACACAACTCATCATTTGTCCCCAACATTATATTTTATCAGCGCCGACCACGTTTTCCCTATCTATTCAATATTCACACAAACCATTTGATGTCCAAAAAACACATGTTATCCCCAAAACATATCAATCCATACACGGGGCTGTTGTTCCACCGCATCCGCGCGCGATAAAATATCGCTGCGCGCGTAATTTAAATGTCGTTCAATATTTTATGAGTGACGGTATCAACTAGTTTACGAGTGATCCCCCTTGTTGCTGCAAATCTCTCGCGGGTTATGGCGTGGGGTGGGGTCATGGTTTTAGCGTTTTGGGAATAGTTGACAAGTGGATTAAAGTGATAAACCATCTTTTTTTCTTTTAAAATCGTAGCCCCCACATTAGACATTTTTCCTGTATCGTGGGTGAGTTTACAAATATTTAAACTCACACACACACAGCCAGAGCCGGAACAAGTACCATACAAATATTTGTACCGTGCGGAGATCGATCTCGCGACACGCAACGCAGCAGCCACTCGCTCAGCCACCATCATCAACATCTGTAATTGCTGATAATTCCTTACCTACCTTCCTTAGAGACAAAGTTGAAATGTCAATGAGTCTGTTAAATTAGAAGAATAATAAAACAAAAGGAGAGACGAGAGACAAGAGAGGAGGTCAGAAAATAAGTAATTTTTAAGTATTACCACTATCATCATAACAGTCGACCTAGCTTTTTCCCAATTATGTTGGAGTCGGCTTCCAATATACATAACTCGTTGCAGCCGAATACCAATATTCTGCATGTTGTGACTGCCTACTTGACTCCTTAGCCTAGCCTAGTATTACTGGGTAACACCATATCCCTCAGCAAGACTCGATGTCACACTTTCGGGCTTCCGACTATCCGTGCCGACAGTTAAAGATAACAAGTCGGCTTTAGCATAGTCGGGATATGATGATGCATCATAAACTATCTCCTACTTCTATCTCTGCCACTCGCACCACACCCCAAACTACGCGCGTCTCGTTTTTCGCGCTGTCATACCGTATTCATGGGATGTAGAAATGCAGCATTATACCGACACATATATACACACAGTTACGTTATTTTATACGCACTAAAACTGATGTAGTACTATAACGAAAGATAAAACATGTTGTTTTCACCTGTGATGTGGAGAAAGTTAAAGAAAACAACAGATATTTGGGGATCGTTGTTGAAAAAAAGCGTTTTTCAGGCAAAAACGGGAACCCTTTGAATTTGCTTATTATGGTTCTTTTGGCGCCTGACTTATGACATGAACGCGCTCTTGGTAAATATTACTGAAACGGCGTAGAATTTCTTGACCTGCCTAACTTCCGCCATTTTATTACAATTTTCATAGCTTATATTTATTTATACCAATTATTGACTATTACAGGTTTTATGCGTGGCCGCTATATCTATACAAATAAATAAAATTGAAATGTTTGTTTTCAATATTAAAATAACAGCTTTCAACAAAAACTCATTTTTTTTCAATTTTTGTCTGTCTGTATTCTACTATTGACTTTTCTATTGACTTTGTCAATTTTTGTTGTGTGTGTCTGTGTGCTAATCTTTGAAACGACTGGAACCGATTTTGACGGGAATTTTACTGGCAGATAGCTAATGTTACAAGGTCTAACATTGGCTAAAAAAGTTAACACCGCGCAAAAAAAGTTAACACCCTTGAAATTGTTTAAAAAATTCGATAAAAAAGAGAAGTAATATTTTTAGGGTTCTGTACCCAAAGGGTAAAACGGGACCCTATTACTAAGACTTCGCTGTCTGTCTGTCTGTCTGTCTCCAGGCTGTATCTCATAAACCGTGATAGCTAGAAAGCTGAAATTTTCACAAATGATGTATTACTATTGCCGCTATAACAACAAATACTAAAAATTAAAAAAAAAAAAATATTAGGGGGGCTCCCATACAACAGATATGATTTTTTTGCCGTTTTTATAGATAATGGTACGGAACCCTTCGTGCGCGAGTCCAACTCGCACTTGGCCGGTTTTTTTTAAATAATAATTTCACGCGAAGTAAGGTCGCGGGCAACAGCTAGTTGAAAATAAAATAAAATGGTGATAGTTAAGCAGACTCTTCATACAAAAATCTTCCAACCCGTTTTGCGTCAGTTTCGACTAAAACTGAAAGAACTCGGCTGCTCCATACTCATAGTTTTATAAACTAAAATTAAATATGTCAACAGATACACAAAAAATAGTACTATGACTACTACGACTTACTTTAGCACAGAGGCTAAAGTAAGTCGAATTTACAGTAATAAACTAGTCGCAAGTTTTAAACGAGGTTTTTAATAGGGTTAAATAAAAAACAGCATTTAATATTATTTAATACTGTTTTCACTTTTCTTTTTTTACCACCAGTACATCCAAGAATTTCATAACATTTTTTTCCTTTATCCGGATATCAACTGTTTAAAAACCCAAAATCTACGTTCCCGTGTCCGGACAATCACGGCGCGTGTATGAAACATTCACGGGATCCCGGGAAGCGGTCCCGGGCCGGAATAATTGATGCTCGCAGCACTACAACAAAGAATAATAGCTGAATATTTTAGGAGGCGTTTTGTGAGGCCAGTGGCACACAACAAATCATTTTAGAAGGTTTACTTGACTGTGTTGAAGTTTGAAAATGTGACTGTAATTGTGATCTGAATGTGATATAATTAACTTCGTAATCGATCAAAGTCGTCCCTTGAGTTGCACTACTACACCTAATTTTCTTCCGTTGGCCCGGGCTGTCCTTTGTAGATCTTCGACAGTCGTTACAAGTAGTCAGTGGCCCGAAAGTTTGGCAACCAGTCTTACCAAGCGTATCGTAATATTACCCAATACTAACTGGGTTGTGGCGGTCAGATAGGCAGTCGCATGATGTAAAATACTGGTATTGAGCTGGATCCGGTTAGACTGGAAGCCGACCCCAACGTAGTTGGGAAAAGGCAGGCAGAAGATGAGGATGATTATGTTAAGACTCTGCCTGCCTCTTGAGATACTAGGTCCATCGAACTATCGAATGGGAGGCCGTCAATTCTAGGCTATGATTTTCAATATGAGGTCACCCACAAAGAATCAGTCATTAAAACAAGTGTTAGACTGTCAGGCTATGTACACTATACCTCTTGGTTCGCCAAGTTTCATGTAAGATATGGTATTCGACTGCATCCGGTTAGACTGGAAGCCAGCCCCAATATACATAGTTGGGAAAATGTGATGTTACGCAGATGTGATCTTCCCTTTAGTAGCGTCGAGAGGAGTTAGTTTTCTGCTCCCTCTTGCTCAATGCCTCTGCTTACCCTTTGTGCATTTCAATGGAGATTGAATGGAGCTCATAACCAGCTGGGTTTTACGATGATGTCTATGAGAGGAAGCCTGATGATTGTTTCTTTGGTACTGAAAACCTGCCTGTAAGAAGTACAGCTGCTTGAATTCAGAGCACGTTTATATGAAGGATAAATAAGTTTGTAAGTGAATTTTGAGTCCATTTTGATCTGAATCAAATCAATCAAATCATGATATGGGTAGTAATGTAGTACATAAGTATTACATCACTTATGCTAAGATGTTGCAGTCCATTCTCGTGTTAGCGTGCATCACCCCATAGCTGGCCAAAGGCCTTCGAGTTCATTTGATCCAGTGCTAATGTGGTCCACTGGTCGTATGATAGTGAAAAAATTTACCAACGTACATTTTGTAACGTATCACACCAAACTTCGAAATGACGCACCAAATGCAGCCTCGAAATTTCCTAAATATACAGTTTTAAAAAAATTTGACCGCGCAAAAAAACGCACTCAATTTAATACAAACCTAAAAGGCTTTAAACCCTACACTGCCGCAAAAAAAAAAACAAATTTCAATAACGCGAACGTCCAAAAGGAGAATTAACCATAGCAACTATGTAGGGGTTATATGTGCGCTTACACGGGCAACTTTAGTTGCTCAATTCTAGGAAATTTTGTCAAATTATAACGACACGACATCATCAATTAATATTTACAGCGATGTCTTAGTCATTATTTAAGCATTTTTTGGAAGAAGGTTAACTTAGCAACAACATAAAGAGCATGAGCAATAAGTAGATCTTACACTTATTAAAATAAATGACATGGCCGGAATTTGTATAGAGCTGTGCCCTTACAAAAAATATTCATGTACATTGACATACAGTAAGTCAAATTAAAGCTTACAGGTGTGTAATCATAATAGTTTAAGTTTTATGATCAGAGAAGAAGCGAGAGATACTATAAATAGGATACAAAAAATATGCCTAAACATTTTGAATAGCAATGATCATAAATTCCGAAACGAAACAATACGAGAAATGCTATTACCAATGGATTTAAAGGCCGTTTCTTCACTATCCGACACGACATTTCAAATCGAAGAAGAGCGAGTACTAGTCGTCTACATATATTTCTGGATATTATGACTTCCAAGCGACCCAAGCGACTAGCAAAAAATATACAATTGTATAGGCAGTAAAACACTAAAATGGTATTTGAATTTTTATTTAAGAATATCTAATTAGGTAGGTAGTATATATATTTGAAAAAGTATAAAATACTCTAATCTACTTCTACTTCTTTTACAGACGTTTTAAGAAAAACATCATTGCAATTACTCAGACAAGACACATTCATTGTTTTCATCCACTTTTAAGCCTATTCATCTTCAAAAATCAACAAAATATTATCAAGGAATGAAGCTGGTGCCGTTATATTTGCTTGATGCCTGGCCCAGCCTAAATACCATAACAACGTCATGACATGGCAACAACATCCAACAGTCCAACTGTCCGTTTACCAACTAGGCAACTACAACAATAGCCTAAAATGGCATCCAAGGGGTTGGGGCTAAATTGCTCCCTGTCATACAAAATATATGAAAAATATTGCTTCCGGCTTATGTGACGCGATTTTATTCTCCCTCTCAAAAGATAAGAGCTATTTCCACGCACTTGTGCAATCATGTTTTGCGCATTTTGCAATTCTGGACACACAATTCAAGCACCTTGACATCGTGAGCGTCAGAATCCAAATCGTAAACAAACAAGTCTAATAAGCACAGCAGAATATTAACATTAGAAGCGTAAACGAAAGTCCGATTAGCGTGGGGTCAAGTGAAAATATCCAATACAATAACGAAAAGACAACACATTATTACGTGATAAGATCAACGCAAGACTGCACAGATAGTTTTGAGCTCTTTAGTTTTGAGCGTAGAAACGTCAAAATAACTCTAGGATATTTGGATACACACTCTTGAAAATAAATATTTGAATATATTCATCAAGACGCGCGGCAGGTCGAAAAGTGGTGTCTGCGATAATCGTGAAACCGTTAACTTTTTAAGGTACCCTAGCAATACAATTTGACAGTCACAGGTGTTTTACATACATTTTAGTCTGACCTTCAGGTGTAATTCAGATAGATACAGTGTTTGTCTCATGCGTGTGTTATAGATTGGCTGATATATACATATATCTGTATATATATATGTATTAATATCCACTGATTATCAAGCTTTGAGTGTCAGAATGGTTACTTGTTATTTACTGTGTCTAAAAGTATCTCTAAAAAGGTGTGTAGGGAAAAGGGTTTCTATCAAGAAAAGACACAAAGACAAGACTAGACTATTCATTTATTTCGATTAGGCTTGTCAGATATTTATAGGTAACGTTAATTACCTATCAAGCTACGTCCATTCGCAAACCTAGGTCTTCGTGGAGAAGAATGGACAAGAAACTCCACGGTATCATCTTTTAAAGTATTATGCCAGAACAATTATATGTTGTCCTGGACCCTTCTCAAATTATAGCAATTTATCAGTGAAGATAAACAATAAGCAATATAAACCATATTATAACACATAATTCTAGCACATAATTTATCAGTAATATTCATAGTATAATATCAAATAACTTACATAAACATTGTAGAAACTTAGGGTAATGCAAATAGGTTCCAGCTTTACACTTTTGGTATCTCCATTACTATGTCACTTTCAAACGTAATAATAAACACATGGCATACACAATATTAAATACCTCCCAGGGTATATCTTGTCCTTAGAACAGTTGCAGTATAAAAAGCCCCGAATCGGCGACAACCTCTATTTTTATACACGTCAAACGTCAAATACTCAGTACATCCTACCCGCCATAATAAACCAATGGCAAATGGTCACATATTATAGCTAAATAACTAATAACAGAGACAACAACTATCAAATCCTCTGTAAGGGAACTATTTTAAAACTTCATTAGATAATTTAGCAAACTAGTAAGTATTTATTTGTAATCTATTTGTTTAATCGAATAAAATATGAACATCAACTGATAGTTCAGAGAATTGATTGAAACAACTTCATATATTGGAATTGCAACATAAGATCTGGGACACATTATAAATATCACTTCATTATCACTAATTCATTTTAAAGTAAATAAACATTTAACTTGATTATTCAAATATAACAACTTTCTTTCGTTTGGATACTAAGCCTTTTAAGCCACAATAAAAACTATTTCTATAAAATACATCGTAGTATAAAATACCTTTAGGAAAATGTATATTAGGTTAATTTGAAATTATAACCTTTCTGTTATCAAGATACTAATTTACGATGATTATAAATCTAGTTATATTTTTGAAATGCAACGTCGCCATACGTCAATGTTATTTTTCGTTTGACAGCCGACGTTGCTGGATTATCGATTGTTATTAATGTAGCCATTACTGAGAGTTGTTAAACAGTCAGATATTCTCATACACATAAGGGTTATCTAACACGGCCATACTGACAGTACTTCGTTCTCGAAGTACAAACACACTATGTTTATCACATATAGGTACATTTTGTTTACATAATATCAGTAATCGTTTCATAATCATCATGCTGTAATCAATAATCAGACCTTACCGGGCAGACCAAACACCCGCAGTCAGTGAAGCTTAATCACCCGCAGCCAGTGAATGTCATACCTCAGCTAAGGTTCTAATCCATCCATAATAATAATCAATAATCAGACCTTACTGGGCAGACCAAAAAAATGCTAGAAGATAATTAAACACTATTTTCATAGATTAAATTAACAGATTAAACAGTCCATTAAAATATTTGAATGACAATTTTAATACGCAAAAATTACTATGTCTTCCGTTGACAGTTGGCAAAATTTAAAGTAAGAAAAATACACAACAATTTAATCATTAAATTCTACCTATTTTATCACGACCATGCTGACTTGTAATTCGCTCTCGGACTACATAAAATAAAAACTTAATACTAATTATTACTAAACACACCTTTATAAGGAAACTTAACGCTATTACATATTATTCATTGTTGTAGTCCAACTTTATCACATCAAAGGGACAAAACAACAACGGTCAGTACTTTCCCATCAATCTAAACCCCTCACCTGCTGCACATGAGACGGGCCAGAACAAAGTAACTGACTTCAGCAGTTCCAATCCAATATTTTCTCATTCCATTTGTCACATCTGACATCTAATACATAATTTCTTATTATTTTCTCATTCCATTTGTCACATCTGACATTTAATACATAATTTTCATATTATTTTCTCATTCCATTTTTCACATCTGACATGTAATACATAATTTTCATATTATTTTCTCATTCTATTTGTCACATCTGACATCTAATACATAATTTTCATATGAATAACACAACAGTTAATTTATTCGATATCATCAATCCATTTTCCAGACCATAGTCTCAATAAAATTTATATTTGGCTACAAGTATATTTCTTAAATTTCCAATACCCCTTAATGAGAATCTGTCATTATCTAATATGTTCTTAATTTCGTAAGGTCCCTTAAATTTTGCTGTTAGTTTGTCATGTCGCCTATGGTCTTGATTCACATAAACAGTGTCAGCTACGCTATAACTTATGTTATAAAATATAATAAATAAATTGTGTGTTAATTCAGGCAAAATACCCATAGACAAAAAAAACAATAAATAGAGATGAATAAAAAAAAACAATAAAATCTCTACTCGTGTGGTCAAAGCGGTCTTTGAATTTATCGGCAACAATTTTAAGACGTTGATGTGCTAACTGACGATCGGCCGTTACGTCAATTATATTATCTTGTATTAATTACCTCATCTAATCGAGCTTGGACAGACGGAATATTTGCTTCTACGCCGATAAGTAATTGCAAAGGGACAAAGCCTGTGGATTTTTGTACAGTGTTGTGTTAATTGATTGATTGTTGTACTTTGCACAGAACGTTCGGCCAACCTGACTGTTCATTCAGAATAGAATATTCCGCTTCTTTTACTTTTTTTTTGTAATAGTTACAACTATAGCCAAAGTCAAAATAGGGAACTATCAGTAATCTTTAACTTTGTCATAATAATTTATAAACAATATAATGTATTATTTTATCGCATCAAAGGAATGTATTTGTTTACCCAGTTGAATAATTCAAGTACTAAATAGTCATTAAGTTTTGTGATTTAAGTCAAAATGATTTAACATTAGATAGTCAACAATCTTATTAAGCAGTTACCAACTAGACTCTTTAATCTACAGCTTTAAAAAAAATCTTCTAGCCAAATGCTACTACAGCTTAACGGAATTTTTAAACGAATAAAAACCAATGCATCGACAATTAAATTAGTTACGACATTTCATTTAAAAGAGAATGCTCATGGAAGTATGGAATCCCGTACCATGCTGCATCAAAATCAAACCTTGTTTTTTATAGACTACACTGATCGTATTAACTCCTACAAAAATTATTTTTGAAAAAAAAACCCGCGTTTCAGAGTTATTTCATAAAATCGAAACTAACCTAAAAAGTAGGTCTATTTTTTCGACGCTACCAACGACGTATTTTAACACACATACATTACATTATTGCTCTAAAAACAGCGTAATACACTAATATTAGTAAGAATTACGAGTTAAAGTAACATCTACAGTATGCTTGACTGAAACTCGATTTTATTTTAGACCTTTACATTGCCAATAGTCAGTCAGTACAGTACAAATGTCAGATGCCACAGATAAGATAACTATAAACCATAGAGTGTAGTAAGTGCTATAAACTAGTCGGGATTTAGGGATGGAATCGATAAATCAAAATCTTTAGGCTGAGAAAATCTAGTTTGTTGCAAATAGCAATAAACCAAACTAAATCGATTTGGTGTACTAATCTTACTTAATTGTAATTAATTTTAGAGTCCGCTCGACAGAGGGTTTGTTCAATTGAAACGGAACGTCATATAAAGGGAGTAAAACAATATTCGTACTTTTAAACTCGAAAAGTATATTTCCAGTTCAAAAATCAAATCCCCGACGCGTAATGCCGTAAAAAAATATGAAACTAATTACTATAATATTTTGGTTTTGAGGCGCGAGACTTTTTGGTACCAACTTTGGTCATTGTCCTTTAATGTTTTTAGGTAACAAGTTCTATTTTTTAGTCTGTTAAGTTTACTCTACTTAATAAGCCATTTTTTTTTCTAAGCCATTATTTTTCTTTTTTAATTTTATATTGTCTAAGTCATTGTTTTCTTTTTTAATTTTATGTTAATTGAATTTACCCTATTTTTTAACAACAAACATATTTTTGTACGCCATTCCTATATGGCAAGACATGTTGCCACTTTCTTTCACTTATAAGACCTGGTATAGTGTATACCTACCTACTCATGTTTTTACAAAATAAATATATCTATCTATCTATCTATAGAAATTATCCAATATAAGTAACTTGTATTATACTGCAACCCATCTTTGCCAGTATCAACCGTCGTACTACGTAACGTTAATACATCCTATTCTCAGTCTCATTTTAGTGACACAATTATCAAGAAAACCAATATTGCCATTATCATTTAAACCATTCATTAAGACCAATGTTAAGAAATTGTTTTAATTTGATTTTATTTATGTTGTTAAATTTTGATTTTTATGATTTCAATTTTATTCTTGAATTTGATTTTGATTTTAAATTTAAACTTTTGTGTTTGAGCCAAGCTTCAATAAAATAGTCTGAAACCAATTCTGAATATTTAACAATCTTCAATTTCATCATCTCATTAACTTAATTAAAGATGGAACCTATTGTTCTGTAAATTATACATTAAAATATTTTTATGCAAGTACCAGACAAAAAAGTTTTTAACTAAAGCTTAATTTTTAAACAATAATTTGTTAAATAGTTTAAGTTAATAATTTACAGTAGTTTCCCCTAGGACTTTTCATTTCTAACTTTTCAGGTAACATATTAAATCAGAGCCTCTAAAGGCCTTACCGACATTAGCTATTTCGTACTGCTGCTCCATTTTATCCATGACATGGCTTCGAAACTGTTTCAGCAGCTTTTCAGTTCCGCTGTCAGAGTCAGCATCACGTAGTTATAGTCCTTGTTGAATCGAGCTGGCGATCCGCAGACGTCACAGCTTTCAGCATCACACCAATAGCTCCAACATTGATCATGAAAATATCAAAATGAAAACCATTAGAAATCATATTAGTAAGCCTGAGCACCATCCCACTTCTGATGTTATAGATTGGCTGATATATACATATATCTGTATATATATATGTATTAATATCCACTGATTATCAAGCTTTGAGTGTCAGAATGGTTACTTGTTATTTACTGTGTCTAAAAGTATCTCTAAAAAGGTGTGTAGGGAAAAGGGTTTCTATCAAGAAAAGACTCAAAGACAAGACTAGACTATTCATTTATTTCGATTAGGCTTGTCAGATATTTATAGGTAACGTTAATTACCTATCAAGCTACGTCCATTCGCAAACCTAGGTCTTCGTGGAGAAGAATGGACAAGAAACTCCACGGTATCATCTTTTAAAGTATTATGCCAGAACAATTATATGTTGTCCTGGACCCTTCTCAAATTATAGCAATTTATCAGTGAAGATAAACAATAAGCAATATAAACCATATTATAACACATAATTCTAGCACATAATTTATCAGTAATATTCATAGTATAATATCAAATAACTTACATAAACATTGTAGAAACTTAGGGTAATGCAAATAGGTTCCAGCTTTACACTTTTGGTATCTCCATTACTATGTCACTTTCAAACGTAATAATAAACACATGGCATACACAATATTAAATACCTCCCAGGGTATATCTTGTCCTTAGAACAGTTGCAGTATAAAAAGCCCCGAATCGGCGACAACCTCTATTTTTATACACGTCAAACGTCAAATACTCAGTACATCCTACCCGCCATAATAAACCAATGGCAAATGGTCACATATTATAGCTAAATAACTAATAACAGAGACAACAACTATCAAATCCTCTGTAAGGGAACTATTTTAAAACTTCATTAGATAATTTAGCAAACTAGTAAGTATTTATTTGTAATCTATTTGTTTAATCGAATAAAATATGAACATCAACTGATAGTTCAGAGAATTGATTGAAACAACTTCATATATTGGAATTGCAACATAAGATCTGGGACACATTATAAATATCACTTCATTATCACTAATTCATTTTAAAGTAAATAAACATTTAACTTGATTATTCAAATATAACAACTTTCTTTCGTTTGGATACTAAGCCTTTTAAGCCACAATAAAAACTATTTCTATAAAATACATCGTAGTATAAAATACCTTTAGGAAAATGTATATTAGGTTAATTTGAAATTATAACCTTTCTGTTATCAAGATACTAATTTACGATGATTATAAATCTAGTTATATTTTTGAAATGCAACGTCGCCATACGTCAATGTTATTTTTCGTTTGACAGCCGACGTTGCTGGATTATCGATTGTTATTAATGTAGCCATTACTGAGAGTTGTTAAACAGTCAGATATTCTCATACACATAAGGGTTATCTAACACGGCCATACTGACAGTACTTCGTTCTCGAAGTACAAACACACTATGTTTATCACATATAGGTACATTTTGTTTACATAATATCAGTAATCGTTTCATAATCATCATGCTGTAATCAATAATCAGACCTTACCGGGCAGACCAAACACCCGCAGTCAGTGAAGCTTAATCACCCGCAGCCAGTGAATGTCATACCTCAGCTAAGGTTCTAATCCATCCATAATAATAATCAATAATCAGACCTTACTGGGCAGACCAAAAAAATGCTAGAAGATAATTAAACACTATTTTCATAGATTAAATTAACAGATTAAACAGTCCATTAAAATATTTGAATGACAATTTTAATACGCAAAAATTACTATGTCTTCCGTTGACAGTTGGCAAAATTTAAAGTAAGAAAAATACACAACAATTTAATCATTAAATTCTACCTATTTTATCACGACCATGCTGACTTGTAATTCGCTCTCGGACTACATAAAATAAAAACTTAATACTAATTATTACTAAACACACCTTTATAAGGAAACTTAACGCTATTACATATTATTCATTGTTGTAGTCCAACTTTATCACATCAAAGGGACAAAACAACAACGGTCAGTACTTTCCCATCAATCTAAACCCCTCACCTGCTGCACATGAGACGGGCCAGAACAAAGTAACTGACTTCAGCAGTTCCAATCCAATATTTTCTCATTCCATTTGTCACATCTGACATCTAATACATAATTTCTTATTATTTTCTCATTCCATTTGTCACATCTGACATTTAATACATAATTTTCATATTATTTTCTCATTCCATTTTTCACATCTGACATGTAATACATAATTTTCATATTATTTTCTCATTCTATTTGTCACATCTGACATCTAATACATAATTTTCATATGAATAACACAACAGTTAATTTATTCGATATCATCAATCCATTTTCCAGACCATAGTCTCAATAAAATTTATATTTGGCTACAAGTATATTTCTTAAATTTCCAATACCCCTTAATGAGAATCTGTCATTATCTAATATGTTCTTAATTTCGTAAGGTCCCTTAAATTTTGCTGTTAGTTTGTCATGTCGCCTATGGTCTTGATTCACATAAACAGTGTCAGCTACGCTATAACTTATGTTATAAAATATAATAAATAAATTGTGTGTTAATTCAGGCAAAATACCCATAGACAAAAAAAACAATAAATAGAGATGAATAAAAAAAAACAATAAAATCTCTACTCGTGTGGTCAAAGCGGTCTTTGAATTTATCGGCAACAATTTTAAGACGTTGATGTGCTAACTGACGATCGGCCGTTACGTCAATTATATTATCTTGTATTAATTACCTCATCTAATCGAGCTTGGACAGACGGAATATTTGCTTCTACGCCGATAAGTAATTGCAAAGGGACAAAGCCTGTGGATTTTTGTACAGTGTTGTGTTAATTGATTGATTGTTGTACTTTGCACAGAACGTTCGGCCAACCTGACTGTTCATTCAGAATAGAATATTCCGCTTCTTTTACTTTTTTTTTGTAATAGTTACAACTATAGCCAAAGTCAAAATAGGGAACTATCAGTAATCTTTAACTTTGTCATAATAATTTATAAACAATATAATGTATTATTTTATCGCATCAAAGGAATGTATTTGTTTACCCAGTTGAATAATTCAAGTACTAAATAGTCATTAAGTTTTGTGATTTAAGTCAAAATGATTTAACATTAGATAGTCAACAATCTTATTAAGCAGTTACCAACTAGACTCTTTAATCTACAGCTTTAAAAAAAATCTTCTAGCCAAATGCTACTACAGCTTAACGGAATTTTTAAACGAATAAAAACCAATGCATCGACAATTAAATTAGTTACGACATTTCATTTAAAAGAGAATGCTCATGGAAGTATGGAATCCCGTACCATGCTGCATCAAAATCAAACCTTGTTTTTTATAGACTACACTGATCGTATTAACTCCTACAAAAATTATTTTTGAAAAAAAAACCCGCGTTTCAGAGTTATTTCATAAAATCGAAACTAACCTAAAAAGTAGGTCTATTTTTTCGACGCTACCAACGACGTATTTTAACACACATACATTACATTATTGCTCTAAAAACAGCGTAATACACTAATATTAGTAAGAATTACGAGTTAAAGTAACATCTACAGTATGCTTGACTGAAACTCGATTTTATTTTAGACCTTTACATTGCCAATAGTCAGTCAGTACAGTACAAATGTCAGATGCCACAGATAAGATAACTATAAACCATAGAGTGTAGTAAGTGCTATAAACTAGTCGGGATTTAGGGATGGAATCGATAAATCAAAATCTTTAGGCTGAGAAAATCTAGTTTGTTGCAAATAGCAATAAACCAAACTAAATCGATTTGGTGTACTAATCTTACTTAATTGTAATTAATTTTAGAGTCCGCTCGACAGAGGGTTTGTTCAATTGAAACGGAACGTCATATAAAGGGAGTAAAACAATATTCGTACTTTTAAACTCGAAAAGTATATTTCCAGTTCAAAAATCAAATCCCCGACGCGTAATGCCGTAAAAAAATATGAAACTAATTACTATAATATTTTGGTTTTGAGGCGCGAGACTTTTTGGTACCAACTTTGGTCATTGTCCTTTAATGTTTTTAGGTAACAAGTTCTATTTTTTAGTCTGTTAAGTTTACTCTACTTAATAAGCCATTTTTTTTTCTAAGCCATTATTTTTCTTTTTTAATTTTATATTGTCTAAGTCATTGTTTTCTTTTTTAATTTTATGTTAATTGAATTTACCCTATTTTTTAACAACAAACATATTTTTGTACGCCATTCCTATATGGCAAGACATGTTGCCACTTTCTTTCACTTATAAGACCTGGTATAGTGTATACCTACCTACTCATGTTTTTACAAAATAAATATATCTATCTATCTATCTATAGAAATTATCCAATATAAGTAACTTGTATTATACTGCAACCCATCTTTGCCAGTATCAACCGTCGTACTACGTAACGTTAATACATCCTATTCTCAGTCTCATTTTAGTGACACAATTATCAAGAAAACCAATATTGCCATTATCATTTAAACCATTCATTAAGACCAATGTTAAGAAATTGTTTTAATTTGATTTTATTTATGTTGTTAAATTTTGATTTTTATGATTTCAATTTTATTCTTGAATTTGATTTTGATTTTAAATTTAAACTTTTGTGTTTGAGCCAAGCTTCAATAAAATAGTCTGAAACCAATTCTGAATATTTAACAATCTTCAATTTCATCATCTCATTAACTTAATTAAAGATGGAACCTATTGTTCTGTAAATTATACATTAAAATATTTTTATGCAAGTACCAGACAAAAAAGTTTTTAACTAAAGCTTAATTTTTAAACAATAATTTGTTAAATAGTTTAAGTTAATAATTTACAGTAGTTTCCCCTAGGACTTTTCATTTCTAACTTTTCAGGTAACATATTAAATCAGAGCCTCTAAAGGCCTTACCGACATTAGCTATTTCGTACTGCTGCTCCATTTTATCCATGACATGGCTTCGAAACTGTTTCAGCAGCTTTTCAGTTCCGCTGTCAGAGTCAGCATCACGTAGTTATAGTCCTTGTTGAATCGAGCTGGCGATCCGCAGACGTCACAGCTTTCAGCATCACACCAATAGCTCCAACATTGATCATGAAAATATCAAAATGAAAACCATTAGAAATCATATTAGTAAGCCTGAGCACCATCCCACTTCTGATGTTATAGATTGGCTGATATATACATATATCTGTATATATATATGTATTAATATCCACTGATTATCAAGCTTTGAGTGTCAGAATGGTTACTTGTTATTTACTGTGTCTAAAAGTATCTCTAAAAAGGTGTGTAGGGAAAAGGGTTTCTATCAAGAAAAGACTCAAAGACAAGACTAGACTATTCATTTATTTCGATTAGGCTTGTCAGATATTTATAGGTAACGTTAATTACCTATCAAGCTACGTCCATTCGCAAACCTAGGTCTTCGTGGAGAAGAATGGACAAGAAACTCCACGGTATCATCTTTTAAAGTATTATGCCAGAACAATTATATGTTGTCCTGGACCCTTCTCAAATTATAGCAATTTATCAGTGAAGATAAACAATAAGCAATATAAACCATATTATAACACATAATTCTAGCACATAATTTATCAGTAATATTCATAGTATAATATCAAATAACTTACATAAACATTGTAGAAACTTAGGGTAATGCAAATAGGTTCCAGCTTTACACTTTTGGTATCTCCATTACTATGTCACTTTCAAACGTAATAATAAACACATGGCATACACAATATTAAATACCTCCCAGGGTATATCTTGTCCTTAGAACAGTTGCAGTATAAAAAGCCCCGAATCGGCGACAACCTCTATTTTTATACACGTCAAACGTCAAATACTCAGTACATCCTACCCGCCATAATAAACCAATGGCAAATGGTCACATATTATAGCTAAATAACTAATAACAGAGACAACAACTATCAAATCCTCTGTAAGGGAACTATTTTAAAACTTCATTAGATAATTTAGCAAACTAGTAAGTATTTATTTGTAATCTATTTGTTTAATCGAATAAAATATGAACATCAACTGATAGTTCAGAGAATTGATTGAAACAACTTCATATATTGGAATTGCAACATAAGATCTGGGACACATTATAAATATCACTTCATTATCACTAATTCATTTTAAAGTAAATAAACATTTAACTTGATTATTCAAATATAACAACTTTCTTTCGTTTGGATACTAAGCCTTTTAAGCCACAATAAAAACTATTTCTATAAAATACATCGTAGTATAAAATACCTTTAGGAAAATGTATATTAGGTTAATTTGAAATTATAACCTTTCTGTTATCAAGATACTAATTTACGATGATTATAAATCTAGTTATATTTTTGAAATGCAACGTCGCCATACGTCAATGTTATTTTTCGTTTGACAGCCGACGTTGCTGGATTATCGATTGTTATTAATGTAGCCATTACTGAGAGTTGTTAAACAGTCAGATATTCTCATACACATAAGGGTTATCTAACACGGCCATACTGACAGTACTTCGTTCTCGAAGTACAAACACACTATGTTTATCACATATAGGTACATTTTGTTTACATAATATCAGTAATCGTTTCATAATCATCATGCTGTAATCAATAATCAGACCTTACCGGGCAGACCAAACACCCGCAGTCAGTGAAGCTTAATCACCCGCAGCCAGTGAATGTCATACCTCAGCTAAGGTTCTAATCCATCCATAATAATAATCAATAATCAGACCTTACTGGGCAGACCAAAAAAATGCTAGAAGATAATTAAACACTATTTTCATAGATTAAATTAACAGATTAAACAGTCCATTAAAATATTTGAATGACAATTTTAATACGCAAAAATTACTATGTCTTCCGTTGACAGTTGGCAAAATTTAAAGTAAGAAAAATACACAACAATTTAATCATTAAATTCTACCTATTTTATCACGACCATGCTGACTTGTAATTCGCTCTCGGACTACATAAAATAAAAACTTAATACTAATTATTACTAAACACACCTTTATAAGGAAACTTAACGCTATTACATATTATTCATTGTTGTAGTCCAACTTTATCACATCAAAGGGACAAAACAACAACGGTCAGTACTTTCCCATCAATCTAAACCCCTCACCTGCTGCACATGAGACGGGCCAGAACAAAGTAACTGACTTCAGCAGTTCCAATCCAATATTTTCTCATTCCATTTGTCACATCTGACATCTAATACATAATTTCTTATTATTTTCTCATTCCATTTGTCACATCTGACATTTAATACATAATTTTCATATTATTTTCTCATTCCATTTTTCACATCTGACATGTAATACATAATTTTCATATTATTTTCTCATTCTATTTGTCACATCTGACATCTAATACATAATTTTCATATGAATAACACAACAGTTAATTTATTCGATATCATCAATCCATTTTCCAGACCATAGTCTCAATAAAATTTATATTTGGCTACAAGTATATTTCTTAAATTTCCAATACCCCTTAATGAGAATCTGTCATTATCTAATATGTTCTTAATTTCGTAAGGTCCCTTAAATTTTGCTGTTAGTTTGTCATGTCGCCTATGGTCTTGATTCACATAAACAGTGTCAGCTACGCTATAACTTATGTTATAAAATATAATAAATAAATTGTGTGTTAATTCAGGCAAAATACCCATAGACAAAAAAAACAATAAATAGAGATGAATAAAAAAAAACAATAAAATCTCTACTCGTGTGGTCAAAGCGGTCTTTGAATTTATCGGCAACAATTTTAAGACGTTGATGTGCTAACTGACGATCGGCCGTTACGTCAATTATATTATCTTGTATTAATTACCTCATCTAATCGAGCTTGGACAGACGGAATATTTGCTTCTACGCCGATAAGTAATTGCAAAGGGACAAAGCCTGTGGATTTTTGTACAGTGTTGTGTTAATTGATTGATTGTTGTACTTTGCACAGAACGTTCGGCCAACCTGACTGTTCATTCAGAATAGAATATTCCGCTTCTTTTACTTTTTTTTTGTAATAGTTACAACTATAGCCAAAGTCAAAATAGGGAACTATCAGTAATCTTTAACTTTGTCATAATAATTTATAAACAATATAATGTATTATTTTATCGCATCAAAGGAATGTATTTGTTTACCCAGTTGAATAATTCAAGTACTAAATAGTCATTAAGTTTTGTGATTTAAGTCAAAATGATTTAACATTAGATAGTCAACAATCTTATTAAGCAGTTACCAACTAGACTCTTTAATCTACAGCTTTAAAAAAAATCTTCTAGCCAAATGCTACTACAGCTTAACGGAATTTTTAAACGAATAAAAACCAATGCATCGACAATTAAATTAGTTACGACATTTCATTTAAAAGAGAATGCTCATGGAAGTATGGAATCCCGTACCATGCTGCATCAAAATCAAACCTTGTTTTTTATAGACTACACTGATCGTATTAACTCCTACAAAAATTATTTTTGAAAAAAAAACCCGCGTTTCAGAGTTATTTCATAAAATCGAAACTAACCTAAAAAGTAGGTCTATTTTTTCGACGCTACCAACGACGTATTTTAACACACATACATTACATTATTGCTCTAAAAACAGCGTAATACACTAATATTAGTAAGAATTACGAGTTAAAGTAACATCTACAGTATGCTTGACTGAAACTCGATTTTATTTTAGACCTTTACATTGCCAATAGTCAGTCAGTACAGTACAAATGTCAGATGCCACAGATAAGATAACTATAAACCATAGAGTGTAGTAAGTGCTATAAACTAGTCGGGATTTAGGGATGGAATCGATAAATCAAAATCTTTAGGCTGAGAAAATCTAGTTTGTTGCAAATAGCAATAAACCAAACTAAATCGATTTGGTGTACTAATCTTACTTAATTGTAATTAATTTTAGAGTCCGCTCGACAGAGGGTTTGTTCAATTGAAACGGAACGTCATATAAAGGGAGTAAAACAATATTCGTACTTTTAAACTCGAAAAGTATATTTCCAGTTCAAAAATCAAATCCCCGACGCGTAATGCCGTAAAAAAATATGAAACTAATTACTATAATATTTTGGTTTTGAGGCGCGAGACTTTTTGGTACCAACTTTGGTCATTGTCCTTTAATGTTTTTAGGTAACAAGTTCTATTTTTTAGTCTGTTAAGTTTACTCTACTTAATAAGCCATTTTTTTTTCTAAGCCATTATTTTTCTTTTTTAATTTTATATTGTCTAAGTCATTGTTTTCTTTTTTAATTTTATGTTAATTGAATTTACCCTATTTTTTAACAACAAACATATTTTTGTACGCCATTCCTATATGGCAAGACATGTTGCCACTTTCTTTCACTTATAAGACCTGGTATAGTGTATACCTACCTACTCATGTTTTTACAAAATAAATATATCTATCTATCTATCTATAGAAATTATCCAATATAAGTAACTTGTATTATACTGCAACCCATCTTTGCCAGTATCAACCGTCGTACTACGTAACGTTAATACATCCTATTCTCAGTCTCATTTTAGTGACACAATTATCAAGAAAACCAATATTGCCATTATCATTTAAACCATTCATTAAGACCAATGTTAAGAAATTGTTTTAATTTGATTTTATTTATGTTGTTAAATTTTGATTTTTATGATTTCAATTTTATTCTTGAATTTGATTTTGATTTTAAATTTAAACTTTTGTGTTTGAGCCAAGCTTCAATAAAATAGTCTGAAACCAATTCTGAATATTTAACAATCTTCAATTTCATCATCTCATTAACTTAATTAAAGATGGAACCTATTGTTCTGTAAATTATACATTAAAATATTTTTATGCAAGTACCAGACAAAAAAGTTTTTAACTAAAGCTTAATTTTTAAACAATAATTTGTTAAATAGTTTAAGTTAATAATTTACAGTAGTTTCCCCTAGGACTTTTCATTTCTAACTTTTCAGGTAACATATTAAATCAGAGCCTCTAAAGGCCTTACCGACATTAGCTATTTCGTACTGCTGCTCCATTTTATCCATGACATGGCTTCGAAACTGTTTCAGCAGCTTTTCAGTTCCGCTGTCAGAGTCAGCATCACGTAGTTATAGTCCTTGTTGAATCGAGCTGGCGATCCGCAGACGTCACAGCTTTCAGCATCACACCAATAGCTCCAACATTGATCATGAAAATATCAAAATGAAAACCATTAGAAATCATATTAGTAAGCCTGAGCACCATCCCACTTCTGATGTTATAGATTGGCTGATATATACATATATCTGTATATATATATGTATTAATATCCACTGATTATCAAGCTTTGAGTGTCAGAATGGTTACTTGTTATTTACTGTGTCTAAAAGTATCTCTAAAAAGGTGTGTAGGGAAAAGGGTTTCTATCAAGAAAAGACTCAAAGACAAGACTAGACTATTCATTTATTTCGATTAGGCTTGTCAGATATTTATAGGTAACGTTAATTACCTATCAAGCTACGTCCATTCGCAAACCTAGGTCTTCGTGGAGAAGAATGGACAAGAAACTCCACGGTATCATCTTTTAAAGTATTATGCCAGAACAATTATATGTTGTCCTGGACCCTTCTCAAATTATAGCAATTTATCAGTGAAGATAAACAATAAGCAATATAAACCATATTATAACACATAATTCTAGCACATAATTTATCAGTAATATTCATAGTATAATATCAAATAACTTACATAAACATTGTAGAAACTTAGGGTAATGCAAATAGGTTCCAGCTTTACACTTTTGGTATCTCCATTACTATGTCACTTTCAAACGTAATAATAAACACATGGCATACACAATATTAAATACCTCCCAGGGTATATCTTGTCCTTAGAACAGTTGCAGTATAAAAAGCCCCGAATCGGCGACAACCTCTATTTTTATACACGTCAAACGTCAAATACTCAGTACATCCTACCCGCCATAATAAACCAATGGCAAATGGTCACATATTATAGCTAAATAACTAATAACAGAGACAACAACTATCAAATCCTCTGTAAGGGAACTATTTTAAAACTTCATTAGATAATTTAGCAAACTAGTAAGTATTTATTTGTAATCTATTTGTTTAATCGAATAAAATATGAACATCAACTGATAGTTCAGAGAATTGATTGAAACAACTTCATATATTGGAATTGCAACATAAGATCTGGGACACATTATAAATATCACTTCATTATCACTAATTCATTTTAAAGTAAATAAACATTTAACTTGATTATTCAAATATAACAACTTTCTTTCGTTTGGATACTAAGCCTTTTAAGCCACAATAAAAACTATTTCTATAAAATACATCGTAGTATAAAATACCTTTAGGAAAATGTATATTAGGTTAATTTGAAATTATAACCTTTCTGTTATCAAGATACTAATTTACGATGATTATAAATCTAGTTATATTTTTGAAATGCAACGTCGCCATACGTCAATGTTATTTTTCGTTTGACAGCCGACGTTGCTGGATTATCGATTGTTATTAATGTAGCCATTACTGAGAGTTGTTAAACAGTCAGATATTCTCATACACATAAGGGTTATCTAACACGGCCATACTGACAGTACTTCGTTCTCGAAGTACAAACACACTATGTTTATCACATATAGGTACATTTTGTTTACATAATATCAGTAATCGTTTCATAATCATCATGCTGTAATCAATAATCAGACCTTACCGGGCAGACCAAACACCCGCAGTCAGTGAAGCTTAATCACCCGCAGCCAGTGAATGTCATACCTCAGCTAAGGTTCTAATCCATCCATAATAATAATCAATAATCAGACCTTACTGGGCAGACCAAAAAAATGCTAGAAGATAATTAAACACTATTTTCATAGATTAAATTAACAGATTAAACAGTCCATTAAAATATTTGAATGACAATTTTAATACGCAAAAATTACTATGTCTTCCGTTGACAGTTGGCAAAATTTAAAGTAAGAAAAATACACAACAATTTAATCATTAAATTCTACCTATTTTATCACGACCATGCTGACTTGTAATTCGCTCTCGGACTACATAAAATAAAAACTTAATACTAATTATTACTAAACACACCTTTATAAGGAAACTTAACGCTATTACATATTATTCATTGTTGTAGTCCAACTTTATCACATCAAAGGGACAAAACAACAACGGTCAGTACTTTCCCATCAATCTAAACCCCTCACCTGCTGCACATGAGACGGGCCAGAACAAAGTAACTGACTTCAGCAGTTCCAATCCAATATTTTCTCATTCCATTTGTCACATCTGACATCTAATACATAATTTCTTATTATTTTCTCATTCCATTTGTCACATCTGACATTTAATACATAATTTTCATATTATTTTCTCATTCCATTTTTCACATCTGACATGTAATACATAATTTTCATATTATTTTCTCATTCTATTTGTCACATCTGACATCTAATACATAATTTCACCACACCACACCCACCCAAACCACGCACCACACCCCAAACTACGCGCGTCTCGTTTTTCGCGCTGTCATACCGTATTCATGGGATTTAGAAATGCAGCATTATACCGACACATATATACACACAGTTACGTTATTTTATACGCACTAAAACTGATGTAGTACTATAACGAAAGATAAAACATGTTGTTTTCACCTGTGATGTGGAGAAAGTTAAAGAAAACAACAGATATTTGGGGATCGTTGTTGAAAAAGAGCATTTTTCAGGCAAAAACGGGAACCCTTTGAATTTGCTTATTATGGTTCTTCTGGCGCCTGACTGATGAAAGGAAGGCGCTCTTGGTAAATATTGCGTTGAATTTCTTGACCTGCCTAACTTCCGCCATTTTATTACAATTTTCATAGCTTAGGTATATTTATTTATACCAATTATTGACTATTACAGGTTTTATGCGTTATATCTATACATCTATACAAATAAATAAAATTTAAGTGTTTGTTTGTAATATCAAAATAACAGCTTTTTACTGAATCCATTAAGTATATAAAAATAAATAATGTTCTTAAAACAAAAACTCACTTTTTTCAATGTTTGTCTGTCTGTCTGTCTGTTTGTTTCGGCTAATCTCCGAAACGATCGATTTTGACGGGACTTTTACTGGCAGATTGCTAATGTTATAAGGTCTAACATAGCTAAAAGGAGTTAAAACCCTTGAAATTGTAAACAAAATTCGATAAAAAAGGGAAATACCTAATATTTTTTTTATAATAATTTCACGCGAAGTAAGGTCGCGGGCAACACCTAGTTGAAAATAAAATAAAATGGTGATAGTTAAGCAGGCCACTCTTCATACAGAAATCTTCCAGCCCGTTTTACGTTTTTTGCGTCAGTTTCGACCAAAGCTGAAAGAACTCGGCTCCTCCATACTCATAGTTTTAAAAACTAAAATTAAATATGTCAACAGATACACAAAAAATAGTACTATGACTACTACGACTCACTTTAGCACAGAGGCTAAAGTAAGATGCGACTAGTTTGTCGCATGTTTTAAACGAAGTTTTTAATAGGGTTAAATAAAAAACAGCATTAAATATTATTTAATGCTGTTTTCACTTTTCTTTTTTTACCACCAGTACATCCAAGAATTTCATAACATTTTTTCCTTTATCCCCATATCAACTGTTTAAAAACCCAAAATCTACGTTCCCGTGTCCGGACAATCACGGCGCGTGTATGAAACATTCACGGGATCCCGGGAAGCGGTCCCGGGCCGGAATAATTGATGCTCCCAGCACTACAACAAAGAATAATAGCTGAATATTTTAGGAGGCGTTTTGTGAGGCCAGTGGCACACAACAAATCATTTTAGAAGGTTTACTTGATTGTGTTGAAGTTTGAAAATGTGAAAAAGTGTGTAATTGTGATCTGAATGTGATATAATTAACTTCGTTATCAATGAAAGTCGTCCCTTGAGTTGCACTACTACACCGAATTTTCTTCCGTTGGTCCAGGCTGTCCTTTGTAGATCTTCGACAGTCGTTACAAGTAGTCAGTGGCCCGAAAGTTTGACAACCAGTCTTACCAAGCATATCGTAATATTACTCAGTACTAACTGGGTTGTGGAGGTCAGATAGGCAGTCGCTCGATGGAAAATAAATAATACGCTAAATAACGCGCTAATAGTACGCTGAATTAACATTATTTATTCGAACTCCACTTTGTGTTACAGATACTAATATTTGTACACCAATTACATTGGTAGGACACGGAGCTCGACTAAAATGTATAAGACCTGATTATAATACCTGTGTTCACAAATAAAGATTGATTTGATTTGATTTGAAAATACTGGTATTGAGCTGGATCCGGTTAGACTGGAAGCCGACCCCAACGTAGTTGGGAAAAGGCAGGCAGATGATGAGGATGATGATGTTAAGACTCTGCCTGCCTCTTGAGATACTAGGTCCATCACACTACCGAATGGGAGGCTGTCAGTCCTAGGCTATGATTTTCAATATGAGGTCACCCACAAAGAAACAAGTAAAATAAATAATCAGTAATTAAAACAAGTGTTAGACTGTCAGGCTATGTACACTATACCTCTTGGTTCGCCAAGAGGTCAGATCGGGTCATTTCATGTAAAATATGGTATTCGACTGCATCCGGTTAGACTGGAAGCCACCCCCAATAAACATAGTTGGGAAAATGTGATGTTACGCAGATGTGATCTTCCCTTTAGTAGCGTCGAGAGGAGTTGGTTTTCTGCTCCCTCTTGCTCAATGCCTCTGCTTACCCTTTGTGCATTTCAATGGAGATTGAATGGAGCTCATAACCAGCTGGGTTTTACGATGATGTCTATGAGAGGAAGCCTGATGATTGTTTCTTTGGTACTGAAAACCTGCCTGTAAGAAGTACAGCTGCTTGAATTCAGAGCACGTTTATATGAAGGATAAATAAGTTTGTAAGTGAATTTTGAGTCCATTTTGATCTGAATCAAATCAATCAAATCATGATATGGGTAGTAATGTAGTACATAAGTATTACATCACTTATGCTAAGATGTTGCAGTCCATTCTCGTGTTAGCGTGCATCACCCCATAGCTGGCCAAAGGCCTTCGAGTTCATTTGATCCAGTGCTAATGTGGTCCACTGGTCGTATGATAGTGAAAAAATTTACCAACGTACATTTTGTAACGTATCACACCAAACTTCGAAATGACGCACCAAATGCAGCCTCGAAATTTCCTAAATATACAGTTTTAAAAAAATTTGACCGCGCAAAAAAACGCACTCAATTTAATACAAACCTAAAAGGCTTTAAACCCTACACTGCCGCAAAAAAAAAAACAAATTTCAATAACGCGAACGTCCAAAAGGAGAATTAACCATAGCAACTATGTAGGGGTTATATGTGCGCTTACACGGGCAACTTTAGTTGCTCAATTCTAGGAAATTTTGTCAAATTATAACGACACGACATCATCAATTAATATTTACAGCGATGTCTTAGTCATTATTTAAGCATTTTTTGGAAGAAGGTTAACTTAGCAACAACATAAAGAGCATGAGCAATAAGTAGATCTTACACTTATTAAAATAAATGACATGGCCGGAATTTGTATAGAGCTGTGCCCTTACAAAAAATATTCATGTACATTGACATACAGTAAGTCAAATTAAAGCTTACAGGTGTGTAATCATAATAGTTTAAGTTTTATGATCAGAGAAGAAGCGAGAGATACTATAAATAGGATACAAAAAATATGCCTAAACATTTTGAATAGCAATGATCATAAATTCCGAAACGAAACAATACGAGAAATGCTATTACCAATGGATTTAAAGGCCGTTTCTTCACTATCCGACACGACATTTCAAATCGAAGAAGAGCGAGTACTAGTCGTCTACATATATTTCTGGATATTATGACTTCCAAGCGACCCAAGCGACTAGCAAAAAATATACAATTGTATAGGCAGTAAAACACTAAAATGGTATTTGAATTTTTATTTAAGAATATCTAATTAGGTAGGTAGTATATATATTTGAAAAAGTATAAAATACTCTAATCTACTTCTACTTCTTTTACAGACGTTTTAAGAAAAACATCATTGCAATTACTCAGACAAGACACATTCATTGTTTTCATCCACTTTTAAGCCTATTCATCTTCAAAAATCAACAAAATATTATCAAGGAATGAAGCTGGTGCCGTTATATTTGCTTGATGCCTGGCCCAGCCTAAATACCATAACAACGTCATGACATGGCAACAACATCCAACAGTCCAACTGTCCGTTTACCAACTAGGCAACTACAACAATAGCCTAAAATGGCATCCAAGGGGTTGGGGCTAAATTGCTCCCTGTCATACAAAATATATGAAAAATATTGCTTCCGGCTTATGTGACGCGATTTTATTCTCCCTCTCAAAAGATAAGAGCTATTTCCACGCACTTGTGCAATCATGTTTTGCGCATTTTGCAATTCTGGACACACAATTCAAGCACCTTGACATCGTGAGCGTCAGAATCCAAATCGTAAACAAACAAGTCTAATAAGCACAGCAGAATATTAACATTAGAAGCGTAAACGAAAGTCCTATTAGCGTGGGGTCAAGTGAAAATATCCAATACAATAACGAAAAGACAACACATTATTACGTGATAAGATCAACGCAAGACTGCACAGATAGTTTTGAGCTCTTTAGTTTTGAGCGTAGAAACGTCAAAATAACTCTAGGATATTTGGATACACACTCTTGAAAATAAATATTTGAATATATTCATCAAGACGCGCGGCAGGTCGAAAAGTGGTGTCTGCGATAATCGTGAAACCGTTAACTTTTTAAGGTACCCTAGCAATACAATTTGACAGTCACAGGTGTTTTACATACATTTTAGTCTGACCTTCAGGTGTAATTCAGATAGATACAGTGTTTGTCTCATGCGTGTATCCAAACGTAGATGCATTTTGTATTGCATTCAATGAAACAAAACCACAAAAAAACAATTAACACACATATTATTTTGAGATTTTTTGTCGCCTGTTCTAGAGATATGTAATTGTTGCGATTAATTTTTATTTATTTTAGAAGTAACTTTAATATAATGATAATTAGTGTACATTACGAATTATGAATAAATTGATTCTGAGGGCAGGATTCGGCCATGTCCTTTCTTAGTTCCTCTGGCAATTATCACCCGACAATACTGAACAAAAATTACGTGTGTAAACGCAGCTGCATAAACTAATGATACAACAATTAATTGCCCGATTTGTTTTGAATCAATTAAGATTGCTCAGGTATCACTGGCAACTCTCACGAGCAACAAAATGCTGTAAAAATTGCCTGTGGAAAATTACCAAAAGAATTTAAACAGTTTTGAGAAATCATACAACCAATTTTATTATGCTGACCTTTTGGCAACTTTTGCCGGGCAATATATTTACAAAATTGCCCGTGTAAGCACAGCTTTGGAGGGATTGGTAAGGGGCGCGGAGAGGGGATAACGAACCTCCGCTAGCCATATGGGGCTCGGACTTTGAATATTGCATGTAAATACATACTTCAGTATGTTTGCGTAAATTCTGGAGCTGAATTTCTGTTATAAAAGTATTGGTGGAAATGGATATTGAGCTTTTATCTGGGTAGGTTATTATGAGCAAAATTATAATGAGAAGATATTTTAGTCTGCGGACTCATTAGGCGGGTTCAGGCTGGACACCGGACACGTCTGCGGCGTGGCAAATGAACTGCGGGCTAGAAGCACCGAATGTGTCCCTTTGAATGCTAGGTGATATTTAGCAAAATGAGGTAATTCTTCCGACATTCCGTGTGAATGCAGTGCTGCCGACCATATCATGGCCCACTCTCCGGAGTATCCAAAGTATCCTTACACCTGCATTTAAGATTACATAAAATGACGAAGACAAGACGTACATCGAAATAAAAGAAGAAGGTCGTGGCACACAAGGCGGGATGAACTTCCTCTACTCCTACGGAGTGAAACTCCGTTCAAAGTTACAGGCACACATAAATGGAGAAGAGAAGTGGAAGGAAAGAGAAAAAAGCTTTTACCCAGCAGCAGTTGGAGAATCTTACCTTACTCCTTACTTATGTTATGTACTATTTATTGTAAATGCGAAAGTTTGTGAGCATGGAAGCATGTATGTTTGTTCTTCTCTTTCACTCAAAAACTACTGAATGGATTTGGACGATATTTGACACACAGGTAGTTTATAACCTGGATTAACACAAAGGATACTTTTTAGAGTACATTTTAATCGAATTTTACTTTTAAAATATTGTTTTCTTTTTGTAGACGTCCACGAAACTTAACTATGATCATAACAAAAAGCTCACGGGTATTGCACACCGCGCACTGAAAGATAGTTGAATATAATAATAAAAAGTTATTGTGTCTATAAATAGTGCGGAACCATAAAAAGGGGGGCAGTAAACTAAGTTTATCAAGATATATGTTACTGTTGCAAGTGACACGCTAGTTTATATCGTCAAACAATTGCTGGAACATCAATATTTACATTTGGTATCACGACCATTAGAGAATTGGTCGGATTGCAAAAAAGTACGATAAATCTAAGTTGTATTTTAGCAAATAACTAAAATGTTAACCGACCACAAAATGTCGTGAACAAAAAGTTTGTTCTACATGTATTAAAGTCGTTTAACTACTTTGTCCACAGTTTGTAAATATTTCTACACATGTCATTTTATATGCAATTCTTAGTCGGTGGGAACGAGAAACGCACCGAGTAGACACAAAGTTGTAGAATAGATGTTTGTTACCTTGGTGAAAGCGCGGTGTAAAAGTACATTGCCTCATTCGCCTTGTGTGCCAAGGCGTATCTAATTAATGGTAATTAGTTAGATACGCCTTGGCACATACCCCACCACCACCGGATTCCAAATTCAAAACCAGCCGCCATCTTGCAACACAAATCATGACAGCATCTTCAAATTAAACTCTCAAACTACCTTCATACTAGTAGAAAAAGCGGGCATCAGCACAAACTAAGCGATTCTGGCATTAAGTCCGCTTCGAAAGCTGGAGCTGTGGAACAGTGGCATAGTGGCGTATTCGAACAGTAAAAATGTAGCGTCATGCATTATGCATTCACTGCGGTGCGTCGGCTAAACGCGGGCGACTATCACACCGGAGTGGAACAGGAACTGTAAATTGTAAGTTTGTTATATCTGTCGTTGCTGTAAGTACGTAATCCCAGGGTGTACGATGCACCGAGACAATCAACACTATCAACCAGATATCAACTTCACTAACTTAAAAAGCTTTGGGTAAATATAATTTTTTGTGTGCTCTTTTATCTGTAGGTTGTTTCCTGTATAATATGTGTATAATAAATGTATCTATGAGTTTGTAACGCAGACTAAGATGCCCCAAAGGTTGAGTGGAAAATTAGTGGTTCCGTAGGTGCAACGTCAAGTATTACAGCTAAACATTTGACCGTTTCTACAACGGTTAATTCTGAGCCCCTCAGCACAAGCGCGCGGTGTAAACGTTACGATAATACGTCGATTTTGAAATTAAAAATACCCATTTCACATTAAATATTTTCATAATTTTAAGACTATATTCATATCTATGGATGTTAATGATTGTTCTTGTTGCAAATAATTTAACTAAAATGCTAAAGGAGTCTAGCTGTTTCGGTGATTATCATGTTCAGTAGTTGTCTTAGTCTTACTACTCTTACTCTTGTACTAAAAACAAGAATCCGTTAATTGCAACTTAATCAAAGAAGAAATATCTTAGCAACAAACAAAAAGATCCTCGACAAAGTTCATCTTACGGCGGAAAACACTACACTACACTACACTACAGAATACACTTCGGTTAAACACATACCCCTAGAGTTGCTCTAATGAAATTGTCCATAAATCTCGAATATTGGACTGGCGACATGCCTAACTATGGTGTACCCTCTCCCCCACCCCCCCTTGTTACCGAAGACTCAGAGCGCTCCAGTTTCTTACGATATATGTCGCGAACCCGCATAAATGTTGTTTTCCCGAATCTTTAGCTGCGTTATGGGGGATGTTATGGCGAATATGCCGTTATTCGGATTCAGTAAATATTTCCTACTTGTTTGAGGAACGGATTAGAATGGAATTGATTACTTTATTGGAGTGGGTGTTTTGCGTAATGTAATTGTTTTTTGGGAAGGGTTCTGGTGTTGTTAGCCGGTGAATGGGTTCGTTTGTGCAAGCAATGGAGACAACTGATACTTTACTCAGTTAGAATAAATAATATAATTTTCATTTATGAGCTTTTCATTAAATTCCTTCCTAGTTTGAACACTGCAAGCACATTGATTCTTAAATAGATACGTACATAAATAAGCTCTTTTTTCCTATATGGGTAGGCTGATACTACAGTACACCATCTTCTACGCTCCTTAGCTATATGCATTCTAATAGATAACGCGATTTAGAACGGTAAATAATTTAATAGACCCAAAGAAATCAACTAGTAGAACTAATAGAAGGAAACACAAACAAATAAAATACAGTCGTGCAAAATTCTCATCATACGTTGCACCTTGTAACATTCTACTTAAAACTCTCAGCATACCTACTTACGGAGGCTCAGAGAAAGTCCTGACCATCATGGGCCAGGCCCATCCAATCATAACCCGCAACAGACCGAGGCTATACGCGACGTCGCGTTACAGTAATCTCATACCGTACAGTCGAACAAAGAGTTATTATATAACATAACATAACATCACGCCTGTAATCCCCAAAGGGTATAGCAGAGGTGTATCTAATAGTACACCCACATTTCGCCAGTTATGTTTAAGTCCCATGTAATAGGGGGCCAGAATGTTGCCATCAACCGGGCGTAAATCCAGACACCGTGGATGCTACTGAGAAATTCCCGATGGAAAAACCCAATAACACATTGCCCAACCCGGGATCGAACCCAGGACCTCATGTCACTAGACAAACGAGGCTGTCAAGGCGAAGTATTAGGCTTAAAAAGTTATTACACCAAAAAAGACTGTAAAAAAAAAAAGAATAAGTTTGTTTAGATATTTTTTATTGCCAAAATGTTAAAATATATGATAAGACGAATGATGGATATGGTTTCTGCCAACCCCACAAGGGCAAAACGAAATAAGAAAAAATATATTATTTGGCCTGTACACTTAAAGTTTTGTTTAACTGTACCTGTTTGTCAGATTGTTACTAACCTTGGAAGGAGGAATCCTGGTAGATGTGGTGGTGTTGCAAGTGTGTATCAAGAGAGGATGTGTCTTTCAAAATATTGAAGTCTGAAGATTAGATGATTTTGAGGAGCTCGTGTTAATAACAGCCGCTCGGGGTCGATCTTTGGGTTAAGCCGCGCTTGCCTAGGTTGGTCCGTGGATGGGCAACCACCTGTTACATACCGAGTTTCCTCCGTGCTTCGGAAAGCGTGTTAAGCCGTTGGTCCCAGCTGTCATTCGTAGGTCTTTGACAGTCGTTACAGGTAGTCAGTGACCCGAAAGTCTGACAACCGTCTAAGGCCCTTCGCACATGGAGCTACTTAAAAAGAACTAGTCACAAACTTAAATTACTAACGAGTTGCCTGAGCGTCACAGCCCATACATGTTCAATGGAGGTTCGCACACGACGCGACTAGTTACTAACTGGTCAGTAACGCGTTGGCAACCGATCACGCGCGACGCGTCGTACCGGTCACCACGCTACTGGTTTCCCGAGTTTCTTTGATTTTTGTTATAAAAATGAATGAGCAAATATTCGATTCGTGAAGGAGGTGGAAAAATACCCATGCATATACACCATTATTTTTAGGCCGTTCTGGAGCCGAATACCATGAACTCGATCATCGAACTCGAAACGATTGGGACTATTTTTTTCAAAAAATAATAATAAAAAAAAACACGAAACAACAAATTTAATGTTTTTTTTTGTGAAATAATGAGAATCGATCGATGAATGTAAACAGAAATAACAGAAGTGACTGAAACCTTACAACTTGAGTAGCGACGTGTGCGAGATACAATTTCTAACTGGTTTGTAATCGTAATTACTGATTAGTTCAGTCATTTTTGAGTAGCTCCATGTGCGAAGGGCCTAACAGTCCAACATTCCTACCAAGGGGTATACTATGACACAGTACTAACTGGGTTGTGAAGGTCAGATAGGCAGACGCTCCTCGTAAAATACTGGTATTCAGCTGCATCCGGTTAGACTGAAAGCCGAACGCAACATATGTGGGAAAAGGCTGGCAGATGACTATGATAAGATTATTTTGGAGTCCAGGATATTATAATCACGATTAGTAATTCTATACGTACCTTAGTCAAAACGGTGCTCCTAGTATGTGCCCCATCTTTTCATCAACAGCTTTTTATGTAAGTATTTATGGCACTTTTTAAAAATTTTTGTCTGTCTGTCTGTTTCTTCTAGCTAATCTCCGAAACGGCTTAACTGATTTTGAAGGAACTTTTACTGGCAGATAGCCGTTGTTATAAGGAGTAACTTAGGCTACTTTTATTATGGACAATAGATGAGGGTTTCGTGCAAAAAAATAAAACCCATGAAACTGTTCACAAACAAAATTTAATTCAAATTGGGATATAATATTTTTATAATAACTTCACGCGGATGAAGATCGCGGGCAACAGCAGGATTTGGATAAGAATGTCGACAGTTCTTATTAAAATAACTACAAATCGTTGCATTAATTAAACGTATACATACAAAAAGTGTTTTAGCCAGAAACCTAGATCATAGAACCAGAGTTCTTTTCAAAAGAAATCTCCCCTCCTCGGTCGAATAACTGTTTCAAATCAGGCGCAGATTTATGTAGTACGTGTTGTGTGAATATTTCATGCCATGGAGCCAAGCTTGGCACAAAACCTGGCATTACTACGAAGAAAACCTCGATTTATACTGCCTGGCATAGGAACTCTAGGGAATTAGGGGCTGAACTTTCTCAGCTAAAAAACTAGCTCATAATGTTGTATTATAAGGTGCTATGTTAGCGGTGAATGGTACAGCAGCTCAAAACCACATTAAAGGTTTCCAAAATTAAAGTATATCAATATTTAAGCTCATGAGGTCTCTTTACGTTAGCTTTGGTGTTTGCAGACCTCCTTTGTATTCGGGTAACCGCAAGTTTAAAGCAAGGCGAGGGAAACTACATAAACTAAGCGAAGCTTTGGGCAGCTAAACTATATGGGTTCACATCGAAAACTACGGATGGGCGAACGAGCGGGTGGGCGGGAGAGCGAGGAGAGCCTTCCGTCTCGTGTAGCGTCGACTAGTCCGAAGACGATCGCCAAAGCGGAAGCGGGCGGGGGCACCTGCGGGCGAGCCGAGCGAGCGGGAGTTTCACCTCGGTTCACACCGCGAACTACAGACCCAAGATACGCTAACGAGGTGAACGAGTAGCTCATCGTCGCATATTTCGTTCGCCTCGTTTTTATCGCTGACGTAGCTTATCTCTGCAGTTCGCGGTGTGAACCGTAGTTTGCTCGCTCGCTAGCTGGCAGTGTGGCCTGCGCTTAAATCTATGTGGTTCGGATTAATTTTACTTATCAAACAAAAAAAATCCCACTATTGGTGATGTAGGAGTGGCAAACTACTCAGGAAAATCCAAAAAATTCTTACTCTAAAAATGCAACGTCCTCAAACACCACATCCAGTTCCTCGCACATCCCATCCACACTCGTCCTGCTTGCAGTTGTCAATGTATCCCAACACCCCCTCTCACTTCACCCCTTCGCACCCCACTGTCGTGAACCTCTCATACTGGCCTCGTTACTGTCTGAACGGACTTAAATACAAGTTTACAACGCCAGGTTTCTGTTGCACATAGAAAAATATACTATGTTGTATTTTATTTAGGTACCTTTTAGTGCGCATGTTCAGATGTCTCGAGTATCTTTTGAGAGGATTTTTCGAGAAGGTAATGGAGAAAATGCTGTAACATGTGAGGTAGATAGGAAAAGCATTGCGGTAAGAAGTGGACATAATAATGATGAAACATTTTACATTACTTTTGGCAAACCGATGGGCTATCTTTTTATTTAAAGCAAGACCCGCAACACTTTTCTCAAACCTCTGTAACTCTAAAAAACCGGCCAAGTGCGAGTCGGACTCGTGCACGAAGGCTTCCGTACCATTATCTATAAAAGCGGCAAAAAAATCATATCCGTTGTATGGGAGCTCCACTTAAATATTTTTTATTCAGTTTTAGTATTTGTTGTTATAGCGGCAACAGAAATATATCATCTGTGAAAATTTCAACTGTCTAACTATCACGGTTCATGAGATACAGCCTGGTGACAGACGGACAGACAGACAGCGGAGTCTTAGGAATAGGGTCCCGTTTTACCCTTTGGGTACGGAACGCTAAAAACAGAATCAATTATGGTGACCGGAGAAACAATTTAACTGTGTAGGATGGGCATTATAACTAGGCGCCCGCGCTTTATTCAAACCGAGCGTCGTTACTACAAACCGCTCGCTGCCCCACGCCGCGGCCTCGCGCACGCGCGAGTTCGGCTCGCATCGCTGTCGTGATCGGTCACGTTTTGTTTTTTATCCTGTCCCACTACAGTCTACCAATATTACTAGTTACCGTTTACGTGTATACCAATATTGTTGTTTTCATTATACAGTTGCAAGAATAAATAAAGTATTTACTACAAACTGGCGCTCCAACGCGGCACGCGTACCTAACCGACGCGACGCGAACTCAAAAACCTACTTGCAACTTAACGGTTTTCTTAGTGGACGAACGATACAACAACTTAAGTGCACGTTACGTGCAACGTGAATAGTGTTTCCTAGTGTTTTAATGACTATTGTGTACTACAATGCCTCGTCGCAAGAGTAGAAGCAACGATGATGACATCGGCGTGCCGCCGGCGTCCCCGACGCCCGCGCCGCTATCGGAAGGGACGCTTACGTCGTTTTTGGAGGCGTTCGCCAAGGCTCAAGCGGAATCGAACCGTCAACTGGTTCAGAGCCTGCTGGCTACGTCGGCCGTCAACGGCTCAGCTTCACCGTCTCCGTCGCCTGCTGCACCAGCCACAAAACACGGGAACTTCGCGCGCTGTACGTCGCGATTTAGCGGTGCCCGCCAAGACTCAGAGGCCCTCGAAGCATTCGTCGACTCGATAGTGATATACAAGGAGTGTACAAACATCAGTGACGAGCATGCGCTTCGCGGTCTACCTATGCTCCTAGAAGGGGAGGCAGCTGTGTGGTTTCGTGGCATAAAATCTACAGTGACGTCATGGGAAGACGCGCTTCAGAGACTTCGCGCCATGTTCGGTGCAGCCCGACCACCACACAAATTATTCCGCGAAATATTTGCCGCGGAACAACAGGAGGAACGCACGGAGGTCTTCGTCGCTCGCCTTCGCGCGCTTATTGCTAAACTTCCATATATGGTAATAAACGAAATGGAAGTCGACATGATTTACGGGTTACTACACAGACGAATCAGAAAACGGGTAACTCGTGAATCGATCGAGAATCTGGAATCATTGATCGAGAAGGCGCGAAACATAGAAGAATCTCTCTCCGAGGTGTTGACCGACGCGCGTGGCCCCGCCGCTAGCGCGCATGCGCCGCACGCGCCGCCACCGCAGCCCCGGCCTTCGCCGACGCCCGCGCGCGCTCCCGCCGTCTCCGCGTCGAGCGCGCCGGCGCCAGAGAATATACCTACAGCGTCGTCGAGTGCAACGAGCAGCGCTGCGCCCCCGCTTATTGTGGTAAACAATTCGGACAATAAAGGTAAAAGACTTTTCTGTGTTTATTGCCGTAAAAGCGGACATACTCGTGACTCTTGTAAAAATATTAAAAATAAATCCGATAAAAGTGCGACTTCTCAGTCAAATAGTGTGAAGTGTTACGGTTGTGGCGCAATCGGTGTAATTCGATCTAATTGCGCTAAGTGTTCGGTAAATCCGAAAGAATCAATTTCTGTTGTCGAGTTTAACATGTTTGAGCCCACTAGGGTTTGTGATAATACAGTTAACCCTATTGTTGTTTCACACAATTGTAATAATAATACTTCTAAGTGTAACGTAAATAATAGCAAAATGTTTGTAAATAATGTATGTAATGTGTCTCAAGCTGCTTGTTTATGTAGTTGTAAGTGTAATGTCAACCTCGACTGCGATGCGTTGCCGATTAGAGTAGGTAACTTGTCCGCGTCGAACTTATGTACTGACGGTCGTCCAATACTCGACATCGAGATAGACGGTCATCGTGGTACCGCGTTGATTGATACGGCCGCTAAACGTAGTGTAGCCGGTTCGAGTCTGTACGCACTGCTTCGTAAACTACACTATTCGTTCCGTAGTAGTTTTATGTCGGTAAAATTGGCCGATGGCATAGTGCGGGAACTCAAAGTCTTACTCGTAGATGTTGACATACTACTTAAGGGGTTGACGATACCTATTACTTTTATTATTTTTCCTAATTCAGTTAACAATGACACGTTACTCGGTATTGATTTTTTACGTAAAGCCGGTATTGTTATTAAAGTTTCGAACAATACGTGGTATACTGCTGAACGGCCTCAGGTCATTCACCCCTTGCGGTGTGAGGTTTCACGTGACTTCGTTGGGTGTGCTTCAGCGAGTGTTTTACGGGATAGTGAAGCTTCCATGCTCTCAATTCCAGAGAAGGGACGTCTCTCTCAGATGCTGCGAGAGTACGAAGACATCTTTGCAGAAGGGGGAGAACCTACACCATTCGCAGAGCATCGCATCGATTGTGGTGATCATCCCCCCATTGCGATGCCGCCATACCGACTCACTCCCGCCAAGAAAGCCATCATGGAAGAGGAGATAGAGAAGATGCTTCGCGAAGGTGTTATCACGGAATGTGAGTCTCCATGGGCAGCACCAGCACTTCTGGTACCGAAGAAGGATGGTACTTACCGTTTCTGCGTGGATTATCGTAAGCTGAACGCCGTCACCAAGAGTGACTCGTACCCGCTGCCAGTGATCGACGACCTCCTTCAATATACTGGTAAGAGCTGTTTTATGAGTACTATTGACCTCCGATCAGGGTACTGGCAGGTCAAAGTGAGGCCTGAAGACCAGGATAAGACTGCCTTTGTATCTCCATGTGGAGTTTACAAATTTACCCGTATGCCGTTCGGTCTGCGTAACGCGCCCGCAACGTTTCAACGTTTAATTGACCGATTTCGTTCTGCGTCATCTCTTAAGGGAATGACACTCCTTGGTTACATCGATGACCTGATATTGATATCTGGATCATTTCACCAGCATCTCCAGGACTTACGTGCGGTATTCGACCGCTTACGTGTCTTCAATCTCCACGCGAATCGCAATAAGTGCACATTTGCTCGAGAGAGTGTGAAATACCTAGGACACATTATCACCTCGGAAGGAGTGTCCCCAGATCCAGATAAGGTTACTGCGATAGTAGATATGAAGGAACCAACTAATGTAAAGCATCTAAAATCCTTTCTTCAGAGTTGCTCATGGTTCCGCAAGTTCATGCCGAATTTCTCCCAAGTTGCTCAGCCACTGACTATGCTAACGCGTAAGGATCAGTCCTGGCTGTGGGGTGAAGAACAGATCAAGGCATTTAGAGAACTAAAAGGATTACTTACCTCGCCTCCGATTCTTATTCAGCCAGATTATAATGTACCATTCGTTCTCAGGACTGAAGCTAGCAATTACGCACTGGGCGCTGCTCTACTCCAGGGGGAGTCGCAGCGAGAAGAGAAACCCATCGCGTATGCCAGTCGCCTCCTCACGCCGGCGGAGCGGAACTACTCTACCACCGAGCGCGAAGCGTTGGCAGCTGTCTGGGCAGTCGAGAAGTTCCGAGGGTACATTGATGGCCATCCAGTACGTGTCGGCAGTGACCATCAGCCCCTGAAATGGCTACTTACCTTGAAGTCACCTGCTGGACGTCTCGTACGATGGGCCATGAAACTCCAGTCCTATGATCTGCAAGTCGACTACACTCCTGGGAAGGCAAACGTAGTTGCTGATTCGCTCAGTCGTCCCCCGTGTGAGGAGGCGGCTCGCGATTCCTGTGGAGTCTGCATGGTGCTCGTTGACCCGCCGCGCTGGGATGCCGCTACTCTTCGTGAAGATCAGCTCGCAGACCCTGAAGTGGCGAAGATCATGAAGGCTCTGGAAGGCAAGGATGAATTAGAACTCACTCGATGGACAGAGAGAGGTTATCATACGTGCAGAGGTGTACTATACCGATATACTGAAGCGGAGACCGAAGAACCGCAGCTTGTCGTTCCTGAAAATCGAAGGAAACAGGTACTTGTTGAATGTCACGACTCGGCTACTTCAGGTCACGGCGGTCTGGACCGAACCCTGCACCGTATAAGTCAGAGATTTTATTTTCCTGGTATGCGACGTTATGTAGCAAATTATCTGAAAAGCTGCATAGAATGCCAACGCTACAAACCTTCCAATGAGAAACCTGCGGGACTCTTACAGACTCCGGTTCCCGCTCAGCGCTTCGAAGTCCTAGCTGTCGACCTTTTCGGACCATTACCTAAAGGACCTAAAGGGGAGAGATGGGTGTTGATAGTGGAAGACACAGCCAGCAAGTGGGTCGAGCTGTTCGCCCTCTCTGAAGCCACAGCTGAAGCATGCGCTAAGGTACTAATTGAAGATGTTTTCTTACGCTTTGGTGTTCCACGGCGTCTCATATCCGATAACGGCGTACAGTTCGTTGCCGATGTCATGCAACATGCAATGTTCACGCTTGGTGTGAAGCAGAGTCTCGTGCCACTTTACCATCCGGAGGCCAACCCGGTCGAGCGTAAAAATCGCGATCTCAAGACCCAGTTGGCGATCTTGGTAGAAGGACACCATCAGCAATGGCCAGAAGCCCTGCCATTCATCCGATTTGCATTGAACACCTCAATAACCAAAGCAACGCAACAGACACCTGCTTACTTAACATTTGCTCGTGAACTCCGCTCACCTATTGCAGTGCAGAGCGATCTTCGTGCTGTGATAGAGGCTGAAAACTATGTTCCGCAGATTACGCCGTACCTGCTGAAGCTAGCGGAGACACTCAGCAACAGTAAAGAGTGCATAGAGCGACAGCAAGACCTTCGTAAGGCTGCCAAAGACAAGACACGAAAGGCTGAGGAGTTTGCCGTCGGTGATCTTGTCCTGATGAGGACGCACGTGCTTAGCAGTGCTGCCAAAGGAGTCAGCTCTAAGCTCATGCCTAAAAAGGACGGCCCTTATCTGGTGCAGAAGAAGGTTAGCCCAACTACTTACCTTTTAACGTTCCCTGGTTCACCCGATGAAGTCATTGGGAAGTACCACGTTTCGGCGTTGAGGAGGTATCACTCTCGGGAGGGTGAGTGCCCTGAGGTTCCGCAGCCGGTTGCTCCTAAGCGCTCTCGTGGCAGGCCGCGTAAACGTGTCATTGTTGACGTTTGACCAACGGTGAGGGCACCAATGTTTGGTCAAAAGGGGGAGTATGTAGGATGGGCATTATAACTAGGCGCCCGCGCTTTATTCAAACCGAGCGTCGTTACTACAAACCGCTCGCTGCCCCACGCCGCGGCCTCGCGCACGCGCGAGTTCGGCTCGCATCGCTGTCGTGATCGGTCACGTTTTGTTTTTTTATCCTGTCCCACTACAGTCTACCAATATTACTAGTTACCGTTTACGTGTATACCAATATTGTTGTATTCATTATACAGTTGCAAGAATAAATAAAGTATTTACTACAACTGTTTTCGGATTCCGCAACAAAATTAATCAGAAAACAATAGCAGAGGAGTCGATGGGCTAACTTTAAAAGAGATATCAAAATAAACTACAAAATTATCTGTGGCCTACCCCATTCAGTGCAATAACTACGGCCTGAATTTGCTTAGTGTAAGTGAAAACAAGAATTATCCGCGAATTGCTTTTGGACAATAAATTGCTCTTATCGTTTGACAGCCAATCCGTCGTCAATAGCCACGTGTGCCGTGCAAGTCCTGCTGTCTGCTCGATACAAAAACTGATACTGAAGGTGCCAAACTCGTCACCTAAATCTAGTCTTCTGATTACCAACACCACGTTTAGGCAATTGTCACACGACAGCGCTCGTCCGCACGGTCGGCCGGGCGTTGTTCGTGTGTTAGGTATCAAAAGCCAATGTGACGAGAGATCAATTCACCACCCGACCGCGCGGACGAGCGGTGTCTTGTGAGAATAGCCATGGAAGAAGCCACATAGTGTTGTTGCCGAAAGTACGTCACAAGTTCCTAATCTTAGGCTATTTACACCAAAAATACAAAGATCTTTGCCAAAAACTATAAAACTAAAGCGTCCTAATTTCGTCAAGCATCAAATTGCTCTCAACTTAATTAAACAAAAACCGATATAACTACTAAAAGTATTTGAAGTTTACGCACGAGGAGTAGAAAGTAATTAGACGTATTACTTAACTGAGTAGGTACAGTAACTATCGGGTTCAACTTTTAATTGACCGATTCTCAAAGTTGAGCGTCTTTTGAAGGTGTCTGAATAACTTAACTGAAGTTTTGTTGATTACTTCTCTTTGGAATGAAACGGAAAGCGCTACAATGAGATGAAGAGATCAAATATTAACAGCTCTTTTGAAATAAGACATTTTGTTTGGAATCTTATAATTGATTTAATGGCCATTATTTTTATATTTTTGCAATGCTAAGAACCATAATTATCCACAAGCATAGTAAAAATATTAAGGTCACTGACAGATCACGCACATTTAATGGATAAAGGATGGAACGTTGGAGTTAGTATGGAAGTGTGGTTTTTGCCGAAGAAAAATCATACCAGACGCTGGGTTTGTCACTTTTTATCAAATATTCCTGGTACTAATTGAGTGTTCTTTTTACAATCTATACGCATTTAAAAAAATCAAGTTTTTTTTTAATTGATTTTTAAGAATTTTGAAGATGTTAACTTCAAATTATTGTTTTAAATTGTCCTGGTTGTATACTTTTTGTTAGTTTTATTTATTTATTTAACAGTTTATGTACACACTAAATACAGAAAACAAGAAAGGAACAGAAAAAATAGGTACAAAGGTGATGCTTATTTCTAAAGAAATCTCTTCCAGCATACCTGCGAAAGGAGAGTAGAAAAAAAAGAGATGTAGACATAGTGTGTTAAACGATGAAGAGAAAATTGAATACATAAAAACAAAGCAAATAACGAATCTAAATAAAACATACAATACAAGAATATACTTAAATATTTACTAGTAAAAAGACAAATATAAGCTACGATATAATACATATATAATAATAAATACCTATGCAATGCAACTATGGCGAAATGGAAAGATAATGTTAGTTATCTTTCTTTTATTTTATTATTTTTTACTCTTTTTTTTTCTCAGCCCTGGCGATTATTGTTTTTTTTTTATATTATTATGATAACCCGTGGACAGTGTTGTGGGTTACATTATTAGCAAAACGCAAATATTGTTGTACCACTTTTAAGTTTTCATAATGTAACTGTTTGCTGTTCCTCTTAATAAAAAAATAAAATAATTGCAACCATGATCATCATCATCATTCTCGTGCCGTTATACCAATTTACTTGAGGTCGGCGCAGCGTAATCGTCATGCTACAATCTGTATTATACAAGCAGAGTAACAAACCCTAAACCAGCACGAAAATCTACCCTACAAATAACTCAGCAAAATTTTCCTCTAACAAAACTTATTCCAAAGGGTTTTAGTTTTTCAATATCCTCAGTGTATCGGCGCTGTGTAGTCGAGGGGGCCAATCAAGTGCCCTTATGAATTATGTACAAACTACCCTCGCCCGTATCATCCCTAGTGGAAAACACCTTTCTTTTGTTTTGCGCTCAGTTCTAAAATATAACCGGGGAGTCTAGGGGTTGAACAATGTTCGGGTGAGTTTGATTCCTAGGTTGGATGAAATGGAATTTCGTGTTATGGATCTTGAAATTAACTGAAATTATAAAAATGGTAAATTAACTGTTAGAATTAAAACCTACTCGTAAATGTATATAATTATACTGTTATTACTGTGTTAGTCAATTCTAACATATTGTATAACATCCTGGGGTGGCGCCGGAAATTCAATTCTTCTCCCTCTAGAAAGTGCTCAAAGAGCAATTCTAAAAGTTGCTACCTTCCGTCATTTTAGATTCCCTATACGCCAGCTCTACAAAGCATGTAATGTACCTATTCACAGTACGGTAATTATTTATTCGTCACAACTACTACACCAGCACTCTACACTTCCCTATGACCTAGTACCTTCCGATAGGAAAAAGAAGGACCTGGTTTGCAAAACCTTAAACTAGACATTCGTTTGCGAATCGATTTTATGTGTTTTTAGGACCTTTACTGTATAATAGACTCAACAAGATAACTAAACTTCTATAGTTTAAGTTATAAAAAAATTAGTTTTGTAGTGTCAGATTATTTAGCGATACTTAATTACGCAGACACAGGAAAACTTCTAGAAGTTGTGGCTTGATGTTATCCCCTCGTATCTAATTATTTACTTAAGTTAGTTTTAGTGTTTTTTTTTGTATCAATTTGATTATACTTAGTTGTGATGGCCTGAAACACAGGTTTAAATAAACCTAGATCGGGCAGGTCGCTACCAAACTTCTATATTGAACATTATCATTATTCATTATTATTTTAGTAATAGTTTACTTATAAGTACTAATTACAACTTTGTATGAAAAATTACACACTGAGCCTAATTACACATTTTTTGTAATACTTTTTATATTATTTCTTATTCTTATTGAATGTATAATGTAGGTATATTCTGTTGTGTACTTATTTTAAATAAATAAATGGACGTCGATGCGTAAATTATACCACACAATGGAAAAGAACACACACATGTCGATAAAAGTTGATAGTGATGATGATGATGACGACAAAATAACAATACTTAGCCTGTAGCAGTAGTAGGAGAGCTTTTAGTGCAGAATCTCTTCCAGGAAAATAACTCAATTTCTCTTATTACAACTAGCAGCGGCGCTATGTTCTGGGTACCGGTGTAATTACAGGCACTGCAGGCGCATGGGACCCTTCAGCTCGATACCCGAGATGATAACACACAATGTGATGTCTCGTATTGCGTAGGTATGTCTTCGGGTGGTGACCAGGTTGGTAACCAGCTTGTTTTCAACCACATAGAAATCAGTTCAGATTTTAGTAATTTTCCTTTAAACAGTAATATTCTTCATAACCACACTAAAAATCTCCAAAAACAGCAAGGAATATGCAGTAGCAGTTAGATCTGATATTTAAATTACATTTTTACATAAATAAAAAGTATTTTTAATGTAAATTCAGAGGGATATGTGCACTTCTTAGTTCATAAAACGCGCTACTGCAGCCGCGCGGAATTTTAATTTTAAACATATTTTTTTAAACTTAGTGTTGCGACTATGTCGCTGAAACTTTTATGAGATTCCTTTTGATGAGAAAAAGTTTAATGTAAGGCGAACCACTCGATTGGTTTGGCATATTTAATTCGACAGTATTGATAAAACAACTAAACTGATCTAACAATTTCCTGTGGCTAAATAATAACAGCCGCACGGTAGCTAGGCATGCCAAGGCCAGTCCGTGGATGGGTGACCATTTATTTAATATCGAGCCTCCTATCAATTGTAGATTATAGACAGTCGTTACAGGTAGTAAGTGGTGTGTGACCACTAGTCTTACCAAGCGGTTTCGTGTTATCCAGTAACAGGGTTGTGGAGAGATTTTTTGAAAACAATCAATCAATATCATTATTGTGGATAATAGGTAGGTACATAATACAGGTCTTAAATAATTAAATTGTGATCAGCTATGTCCCGCCCATAGGGCATACAAAAAAAAACTGCATTATTACTCCAAATTATTAAAAAAATCACATAGAATAGTAATAAAGGGAGAAATAAACACAGGCAGGTACACATTAGTGGGCTACTGAACGCATCATGACTGTCGATCAAATCAATCGGTACTTGCCCAAAAAGTACCCCTACATGCGAACTGTATCTTTATAATATTACTATAGATTTAGCCGCTCGGCTAAAACGGCTGAGCCTAATCAAAACCATGCCGATCCAAGCGTATACATATGTGTAGTCCCCCCAAACTTAAGATATTGTTCAAAAGATTTTTTTGTTCTTGTATTTGAAAAGTCTGTTTTAAATAATGTGAATACTAATCGCTTTTGAGGCGATTTTTCAAATCACTGATGAGCAATGTCAAAGCTTTCAGTTTGAACTTATTTTATTTTTAGTTTTTTTTTTCAGTCAATCACAATTTGTTGCTGACTTTCTTTTATCTATGCATGAAATAAATGAAAGAGGAGTTTTATTTAAATACTAGCTGTTGCTCGCGACCTTCGTTCGCGTGAAATTGTTATACAAAAACATTACTTCCGTTTTTGAATCGGATTTAGTTACCAATTTCAAGGGTTTTTTTTTGCGCGGAACCCTAATATTTTTTCTGAAATAAAAGTAGCCTATGTTACACCTTATAACATCAGCTATCTGCCAGTAAAAGTCCCGTCAAAATCGGTCTAGCCGTTTCGGAGATTATCCGGAACAAACAGACAGACAGACAGACAGACAAAAATTGAAAAAAATGTGCTTTTTTTATGAGTTGCGTATATTCTTTCATATGCATTCAGTAAAAAAACTGTTATTTTGGTATTACAAACAAACACTTCAATTTTATTTATTTGCACGTAGTATGTATGTATGTATAGATCATACAGTTCAGTACATCATTTACATATTTTTTTTAATATTTTTAAATTTTTCACAAGATGTTATTATATGAAATATTCAAAAACGTTAAAAATGTGTAAGAAAAGGATAAAGGAAATTATGATTGAAAAACATTAACATTTTTTGACAGTTGTGTGAAATCGTTATTAAATGGTAAATAGGTTTAGGTTTTCAACTTGATGTAAAACAATCTCCCAGACGCAATGAATCTTCAGTTACCTATTTCCTTTTCTCCAATACCACCGAAGAATTGCTCTATACGTATATTACATTTTTTGATACAACTATCATTCCCCAAGAATCTCAATCTCCAATAACATGGCTCTCATAGGGAATCTTAATTCCGTCCAGTTGAGCTGGAACGCTTCTCATCTCGCCTCTCCAATCCAGCGTGAGGATATTGGGACATTGCCAGTTCGAAGACTCGCCCCCTTCTTGGGGGGAGGCCGTACCATCGGTGGAGCGAGTTGTCTTCGAGAATTTTGGGTGGTACTCCTAGGTTTTCGAAATTTAAGTATGCAAGTGTCAAGGTCTACTGATGAACATGGAGTTAGGAGGAATCAGGTTTTTGCTGCTTCCGCGGTTTATGGCAAAAGGTATGCCCCTATCGAAATGTTGGCTCTAGGAGTTTGGTAGAACTAACTCAATTTGTTTAAACCGACCTTATGGGCCGAACTCCGCCGAAGTGAAGACGAGAGGTCGAGATGTGCGTGATAAACCACCAATAGAATTTCGTTATTTACACCTCTCGTCTCCACTTAGCTTTAGTGGAAACGGTTAAGCAGAGAGGAGAGGAGATGTCTCGTAATTGTTTAGGTCAGCGGAGATGAGAGAAGACGTGAACGGCGTCCGGTGAGCGGTGGGCTGTGAGCAACGTGCCAGCTTCGGTGGATACACCCTAGTTTTTATGCATCTCCTCTCTCTCCGCTTTGAATCTCTGCATGTCTCAACTTTGCTGGAGTCCGGGCCTTATAAAATAAAAAATAAAAAAATAAAATTCATTTAATTGAGACAACAGTGATCCATATTTTGTTAGTATTAGATACAGCTTATATTCTAGTGTTAGTAACATTGAAAAAAGATATATTAATAAAACAAACGATGACCAGGCAGAAAGACACATTTTCTACCTAATCAATCTCCGCACAAAATGCCGTATATTAGGAGTATAGCTCTCCGCCACAGCTCTCAGGATATAGTTGCGACTACTCCGCACTCTGCACAGCAGCGAAGCCGTTTTTTTGCATAATATGGCATGAAAACCATCTGTGTGGGTCTCAGCAAACATTCCTGAGATTATGCAGACCTACAAATCTGTTACAGTCGTTGAATAGGTGACAAAGTAATCTTTGAAAACGGCAACGGCAACAAAGTAATCTTTGTCACCTATTCAACGACTCAAGGAAACGACTCGAGGAATCTTTACTAATGTAAAGATTTCTTTACATCTGATGTTGCTGATTGTGTCAACGCCGCGTAGTTACCGTAATATATCGCGTAAACGTCCCGTATACTTTACGTAGTCGCCGTATTGTCGCCACGCTGCATAAGCTTAACGGGGAAATTAATGTCACTTTGGCACAGCCAATTTGTGACATAAAAGCTTATTTTTGATACGAATGTTGCTGAAGCTGTAGATAATACATATATGGACAGTGCCGTATAAAGGATTAAGTAGACCCTCCATAAATATTTTGTAGTAGAATGTGAAGGTAAAACGCGTAATATAAAGTGACATTTCGCCTGTTACCGTTTTCATAGAGGAACCAGTCGTGTCGCTAGGGTCTGTCATCCGATGCAGTTGTGGTCACCTTTAGAATTGGACTTGCCTTTTTTTTCGATCTTTAACCACTCGTATGCCGAGTATATAGACACAATTAAAAAGCTATTGTGTCTCGTGTAGATCTACGTTCCGGCACACGAAAGGTTAAGCGTAAGTCAAGTCAACAATTAATAATACATCGTTACTTACTTCTTGGCACAAATGGTAGGGGCAAGATTTGATTTCGCATGATGCAGCGGGCGGGAGGGTGGGTGTCTATTTGTCTAATCCGACGCCGACTCGCGGTCATACCTCTGCGAGATATTTTACAACGTTTCTTACTGAAAGATTCATACATACATGTTTACATTACATATATGTGCAGTATTTTTGTTTATAGAGAGCATAAAAATGTCGTTATTTAGTTTTTAGGGTTCCGTAGTCAACAAACAAGGAACCCATATAGTTTCGCCATGTCCGTCCGTCTGTCTGTCCGCAGCTTAGCTCAAAGACTCTTAGTGCTAAAAAGCTGTAATTTGGCATGAATATACAGATTAGTTACGCCGACGAAGTGATAAAATAAAAAAAGTACTCTCGAAATGCATTTTTTTTAAGTTAACTCCACTACCTACACGTAAAGTGAGGATTTTTTTTTCTAGCGTATCGTTCTATCGTACCCCATAATGTGGGATGACGTTGGATAGGTCTTTAAAAAATATTGCGAGTTAGTGAAAATCATTTTTTAATTAAGCAATTCGTTTGTGAAATTAATATTAATCTTTAAAGTGAAAATTCTAGTTAGACTCAAGTGTTAACACCCTCTTCCAGCTAAACGGTTGTGTTTGAAAAATTGGCGGTGATAGTATGTTTTTTTCAAATGTTTTTTTTTTATAAAACGAAGTTAAAAGGAAAATCTATCACAGCTAAGTAGGCTTTACAAGTTTACGAGTAATAGTCGACCAACCTATAAAATGTACTTGGATAACATATTTTCCTAAACATAATGTATGGGAGCACAGGTTTTTCAACTTCAAATGTAAGTTTTTTTTATTATTACAATAAAAATCATCGTTCAAAGGCAAATCGGACCGTAGCTTAGGGAGTGGATTAAACTGATGTTGTAAGACTACGGAACCGTACATTGTGGAACCGTACACTTGGCCGGTTTTTAGTATTATTGTATGTAGATGCATTGTTTTCTATACGGCTTTTCTCATTTACACTGTTATAAATAATTATTTTCGTAACATCACTCTTTTGATCTCCGAAGGATTAGGCAGAGGTGTTCGCAATTACACTACACCCACATTTGTCCAGTCCTAAGTAATAAGGGCGGGCCTAAATCCTGACTCTGTGGCGTGATGGAAAAATCCAATAACACTTATCCGGACCTGGGAATCGAACCCACGAAACGAAAAAAATCAACGTTGTTAAATAAAGGTGGTTATAAAGTGAGATTCACGTTTCCTTAGTTTGTTGAGTTACATGAATATGAAAAGTAGTGAAAAAATTAATAACAGTCGCTTGGGTCGGTCTTCAGGTTAAGCCGCAATTGCCTGAGTTGGTCCGTGAATGGGTGACCATCCAATACATACCGAGTTTCCTCCGTCCCTCGGAAAGCATGTTAAACCGTTGGTCTCGATTGTCATTTGTAGATTTTTGAGTAGTCATTACAGGCAGTCAGGGGACCGGAAGTCCAGTCATACCAAGGGGTATCGTATTGCTGTGGAGGGCAGATAGACAGTCGCTCCAAGTAAAATACTTGCCTTCAGCTGCATCCGGTTAGACTGGACTCTGACCCCAACATAGTTAGGAAAAGGCAGGCAGATGGTAGTGATTCTTGGTGTGGTCAAATCGTGATGAATGGACTGCGGACTGGTTGCGCACACCGACTTTTATAGAAATGTCAGTACATTATTTGCCAAACAACGGTGTAAGACCTATCCACTCAGTTTTACCTCAGCATAGAATTATACCTTAACAGGACATTAATCCAAATGTTGAGAACCCCGTACGAACAAAATGTCACCCGCCTTTATTGAAGCGAACCCCACGATAGCCATTAACAAAAACCCCTTTCTTTCACCCCTAAGGAAGTCTTAAAAATAATATTCGTTGAAACATGTAAGTTGCTCATGCATAGCAAATTGTCGTATCCATAATTGTTGAGTTCCAAGTGGAAATCCTGATAATATCTGGTCGGAAAAACAAAATTTATTAACTCTGCTGCCCCCCTAACTTGGTTGGCGTGATGCCAATACACTGAGCCCCGAAATAAAGGATGTGTTGAATAAAGATTTCGTTTAAAACTTTACGAACAATGGGGGTTTGCTAATTCTGGTATTCAGCTGCATCGAGTTAGATTAAAAACTTACCCCAACTTGATTTTTTGGGGTTTGCACATTTTTAAAGAGTGGGTAGTAAAATGGGTAAAAATACACTACTGTACCTAGTGTTTTGCGTATTTTTAGAAATATAACATAACATAACATCACACCTGTAATCTCCTAAGGGTTAGGCAGACGTGTACATCCTCATTTCGCCAGTTATGTTTAAGTTTCATGTAATTAGTTGGGATCCTATTGCCATCAACCGGGCACAAATCCAGACTCCGTTGCTGCTACTGAGAAATTCCTGATGGAAAAACCCAATAACAGTTTGCCCGACCTGGGAATCGAACCCAGGACCACATGCTCCGTAGTTGCGCTTGCGACCACTAGACTAACGAGGCAGTCTTTTTGGGAACGTCCGCATTTAAGTCTCAATATTATATTCAATATTCCCTTAATTCCATTCCCAGTGGTTTAACCTCGTACAACAACGACCTTCTTGGCCTCTTCCGGGAGGATAAATATCACTTTGATTTTAAGAGTGGTCAAAAATAAGCGGCAGGATCCTTCAATGACTCATTGAATTGACACACAGAGCTGGTGAACTCAAATTCCGAGGGTTGGTTTTTAAACAGCCGTTTGGGACGGATCTTGAGAAAAACCGCTTCGTGCCATCATTGTGAAAGAATAAGGCCTCATTTACGGAGACGCGGGGCGTCTCGCGTCACGTGTGGCGTGGCGTCTCGCGGCGCGTCGGACGTTTTTTCTGTTTACGGTGGGGCGGCGCGTGAAGCGGCACGCATCATCGCACGCGTAAACACAAACTTATAGCAATATACGACCGTGTTCATAGAGAAGCGAGACGGGAAGCGTGGCGGTGCCCGCCGCGGCGCCCGCGGTGAATCCTCTAGCGTGTAGCGAAGCACGCGGCGGCGCACGCTCGCCTCGATCAAATCGACTAGTTTTATGTTGGCGAGAGATGGGAGCGCACGATAGCTTCATCGAGAATTGCCGCTGCGTGCGCCGCCGCGATAAACGCCGCGTGGGACGCGTCGGTGCCATCTGCGGGCTCGGCCGCAAAAAACGCCCTAATTCAAACAAACGCGTCTAAAATCGCTTCTCCGTAAACGCACTCATACAACGCCATACTATATTTGAATTCAGTGCGTCTCCGTAAATGAGGCCTAAGTCACCTAGACTCTGCGTTACCGAGTGCTAGGTGTCCAGGGTGCACCGGACGTTTGAGGGTTTGGATACCGATTCTAAATTCCACTTGAGGAGGCTCCTTTCATGCACACGTTTGCCATCCCTTGCACACACTTTCTACGAGTATCTCTGGAATTACTCAGCCAGGCGGATTAAATGGCAAGGAGTTACCATCGAACACTGCAGTAACCCTTCATGAGAGTCACTCTCGACAGCGCACTGACACTCAAGAACCATTGCCTGAAAACTAAGAAAAAGGTAGGCCCCCGTAACAGGCTCAGGCGTCTCACGTCAACCTCCTGGGGCGCTTCTCCTCAGGTAATTCAAACTACTAGCCTAATACTCTGCTTCTCTGCAGGCAAATTCGGTCCCCAGTGTGGCATCGTTCTGGCCACGCCTAGGAAGTAGGTGTTGCTTTGAACGAAACTTGCGGATGATGAAAAAAATAAGGTCTCTTGAGAGCAAAAAATCGAACCTCACTAAATACGCTTTTGCGCATTTAATAACGCAGACTTGCAATGCGCTCATCTAATTGGTCCACAATATTGTCTTGGCACATCCATTGATTCTATGATCTTAAGCGGATAAGAACAAGACACAAATATGATAAATATGTATCCATGATAAATGATAATATTATAAATAGGAAATATAAACGGACCATACCTAAACGGTTTTGTGTGTAGTGTTGATACGATTGTTTTCGTGTTGTGTGCCATATCATGGTACAGAATAAATGCGATGTGCGATATGTGTGTGTGTGTTTTTTTGTTCCCTTCTCCTTTTCTGTATTTAGTGTGTACATAAACTGTTAAACAGAATAAATAATAAACAAAATCAGAAAAGGAAAAAACTCAAAGTATCTCACCTCTTCGCCAGACCCGGAAATCAAACCCAGGCCCAGCAAATGTGCTTACCACCACTAATCCAATCCATCCAATGCGGTAACTGAAATACCTGAAAGGTTAGTGTTATAGTGCTTTGTTGGTGTAGTGGTCGCAAGCGCAACTGCTGAGCAGTCCAGGGTCAGTCCTGGGTTCGACTCCCAGGTCGGGCAAAATGGTACCATCTAGAACTTCTCAGTTGCTGTCTCGAGGTCTGAATTTGTGCCCTGAATTTGATGGTAACAGGCTCACGCCCACGGTACTTAAACATGACTACCGAAATGTGAGTAAGCTATGGAGTCATTGGTTGGTTATGCCAATTTAAAGCGATCTCGTAATAAAGTACACTTTCAGAGAATTACAAAAGAAAATGAAAACATTCAACAACAAAAAATATTCAACTAGTAGAAGATTAAAAGCAAACTAGAGTAATTATTAATTAAATTGGATTGTATTTGCGAAGTAAATTAAATCCTTCGCTATCCGAGCTGCACGCTGCGCTCCGGAACACAATTATTCATAAAAAAACCTCTTTTTTGTTGTTTGTTTGTTTTTCATGTTTTTATCACTTCTCTCTGTTAATTCTCGGACGTTAATTGTTTACATTATCTTACTGTTTTTTGCGAAGTAATAGTTGCAGCTTGCTATGAATACGTGTACGATATGTCTTATGTGTTAGATTTAAAAGAAGTGGTGAGAAAAAACCGGCCAAGTGCGAGTCGGACTCGCGCATGAAGGGTTACCATCGTAGTAGGGGTCCCGTTGGTTACCCATCGGGTAAGGAACCCTAAAAAATTAAGCGATGTTTAGATTCTTAGAGGATGAATGAAAATCTATAAGCAAAAATTTAAAATGGATATCAGCAGAAACGCCAGGATGGATTCTCTAGAACGACTTATGCAGACAAATTGATACTCGTTTTCAAAGTATTTCGTATTTCTACTAAGGTAGATTATGCCAATATCGATGTAGATGATGCAAATTCATTTTGACTTTTCCGTCATGGCTGTCGCTAATAGAACGTCACTTTGTAGAGGCCATTTTATAGATGACATTTTTGCAAAGGCTCCGTCAGACTGTTACAAACAGGTTGAAGAATGACTGCAGACCCTGACAAACTTTTATTATGCGCACAGCCATGGAGTGGACTTCCCTGCCTGCGTCGGTGTTCCCGAGTTCATATGACCCCACTCTATTTAAGTCACGGCTTCTTTTGGGTTAGCTCGTTCCATCGTCGACTTCACCTCTCTCTCAAGAACGAGGCCAAGAGGTGCCATTTTATATATTTTAAAACACGCTTCATCCTCATCGACGTGCCCAGACTACCTCGTTGGTCGAGTGGTCACAAGCGCGACTGCTGAGCATGAGGTCCTGGGTTCGATTCCCGGGTCGGGCAAAGTGTTATAGGGTTTTTCCATCAGGAATTTCTCAGTAGCAGCCATGGAGTCTGGATTTGAGCCCACTTGATGGCAATAGGCTCGCCTCCTTTTACATGGGACTTAAAACATAACTGGCGAAACGTAGGTATAAAAAAACACTTCACTGTTTTCTGTCTGAGTTGCTGCATCCGAACCTTTAGTGGTCAGATACATGGTGTGACTTGGAGTTATTTCTGTTTGCCTCTATGAGCAAAAAAGCGTAAAACAACTACTAATTTGACTATGAATCCCCAGATCTCCCCAAATACCTACAACCATTATTCAACTGAACTTGACACTAAAACCCTTAATTTGCGTACTAAGTACTAACGCCACCGTCTACACGTCCTGAGCTAACACGCCGCAAATCTTCTGACATAGTCAGAACAGTTGCGTCAGACGTTCAGACGCTCCTTGTGTAACTGCTGACACAAAAAGCGGCAACTAAGACAGTTTCTGACTCAATTAATTAGCGATCACCCTGGGAAAGGGTGTTTTATGGCGTTGGATTAGAGTATGGAAGAGACCAGCTGTGATAAACCTTTTAGGATTATTATACAAACACTATGGTCATACTAAAGTTATGACCAACAATGAAATGACTCCTATCTTGGTTAACGATATGCCACTCGAATACGTACAAGAGTTGAATACCTAGATATTATCTAGGTATTCAACTCTCCTTAGTTTTATGTTTGAGTCTTATGTGAGGACCTTAGGGGACCTTTTGCCATCAATCAGGCACAAATTCAGACTCCGGATAGCTCTTGAGATATTCTCGATGGAAAAAGCCAATAACAGATCATTGATACCTTGCCCAAATTGGTTACAAATCATCGGTTTTCATTAAAACTTTAACACCCCGTCTACGACCGCAGACCTTGCTAATTATGACGTGATTTGCGACATACGACATGCGCGTACTTCTTTTGTTTCCTTCAAATCGCTAGTTGTGTCGTTGTGACTCGTGGAATGATCAAAACTACTTCTCTTATTAGTATTACTGTGCCGCTTGACGTTAGACAGCTGGCCTTGTACCTCGTAACCAAGCGGTTGAACCATTTCACAATTTTAGTTACAAAAAACACAATAAATATTTAAGAAAACTGTGAAGTGTGTGGGTTGCGGGAAGACAATCAAAATACGTGTATACGCTACGAGTGGTTTATTACGACTAAGGCTTAGCACTAATACATGAATAAATATGTTTATAATTCACATAAGTACTTAATACACTACAACTGCCCGCATCTCAAAACTTTCTGCATCAACACTATCTATTCTCCGATGCGCTCTACAGCCTCCCTACTCCGACCCCCAGGGGATAGAAGGTGGGTTTTCAATCAACAGCGTCTTCAAATTGGAAATTTGCAGAATTGATGAGTTCAGAATTCATTACGGCACGATGGTGCTGCCGTGGAACAAATTCTATTGATTATAATTAGTGAAAGGTGTCGCTAAACGGTAGATTGTTCCTGGAAACTGGATGTAGGACGAAGGGGAAATGGAAATGCGGCCAAGTCCGTGTCGAATCACGCACATTCAAGGGTTCCGTCTTTAACAGTTATCATCCGCAAAAATAAGTTATTAGAAAGATAAATCGGAATAGTTTTTACGAAACTTATTCTTACACAGCTGTTTTATTTACAATATTGCTAATTATATGGATACATCGGCGGTCTTATTGCTGATTTCATAGTAATACTCAAATGTTAAATTCCTGTGTGCAATTCGGACAGACATCTGCCCAGACTTTTCCCAACTACATTATGTTGGGGTCAGCCTCGTCTAACCGGATGCAGCGGAATATCAGTATTTTACATTGAGCGACTGCCTCTTTGACCTCCACAAGCCAGTTAGTAGGTACTGTCTAATACAATACCCCTTGGTAAGACTGGTTGACTGTCAAAGATCTACAAATAACAGCCGGGATGTACTGGATCTGGACAGGCATACTTGACGTATTTGTAAGGGTGTGCTGACTCGATAATAATATTATAAGGAGCATCAAAACAGTTTTTAAATGGTTTTTACGAAGCAAAGGTTTGATTTTAGAGGTATTGTACAAAAATACCATTTAACTACAAAAAATTCGCTCCACTACAAATAAAAATGGAAAGCCGTTCAAAAAAGGTAAATATTTTCCATCGCGTCAGCCGATAGACTTGGGGTTGGAAACTTGAAACACTGAACTAACGACTAAACTTAGAGAAAAGCCAATTCATTAACGGATTAGCACTTTATTAAATTAAAACCTACAAAACCAAAGCATATAATAAAAGCTATATAATGCGTAAACCCACATGCTTTCACGGTTAGAAGCACTCGCATGATATAAAACGCAAAATAATTGCACTGATAACCCCTAAGCACCCTATTCACCCTATTCGCTTTATTCAGGGTTGAATGCAAACCTCAACCACATTTCAATGCTATACCAACCACGCAGTATGAGTAGAAGGAGGCTCTACTTTTTTTTATTAATACAGTTCGTGGATTAACTAGTTAAACGAAATGCTATTGAAAGAGGATTTTAGATCAATTCTTGATAACGAATAATTAAATCAGTTACATCGACAATGTCTTTAAAAATATATATTGTGAGATGGGTGATTATTATGAATTAAAAACTATCTTGTCTAAGGTCGTTTGTTTGTCACAAGATGGTGTCTTTGATATCATAATAGCTAAATCAAATCAAATTATTTATTTGCCAGAAACATGGTATGTTTACAAGGTGTTCACAATATTACATAGTGCTACATGTCTCACCGTTTTAACGGTACGCAAAATCAATTTATAATTACAGTAAATTACAATTCACATCAGTTACATTCCATTAATTTTAAGATTATACATTATTTCAATTATTTTTATTATGTTGCACACACTTCTTTTTTTACCATATTATAAAATTAAAAAATAAATTCAACATAATACCACAACCATTGACAGCTAGCCAGATAACATACAGAATATTTATAACTATGGCCGCTATCAATGTAAATCTAAACATTCAAGTCCACTGATGTTTTCTTATGTGATGACTTTTTTTTATGTGATGAATTTTTTTAAGTGGTTTAAAAGCATCAGGGTTTTTTTACGTCTAATGACCATAACTCCAAAGTTCATCGTTTTGAAAGTCACATTTTCATTGAAGTAGAGCCACATTCGATTGCATAAATATATTTTCCTGATTTATTGGAGGTTTAAAAAGTACTGTCGTTAGCTAAGTATGTACGTGTGTACAGTCAGGAGCACTAATATGTTAACACTTACCTCAATTCAAAAGCCAGTTTCGCGTGAAATTTCAATTTTAATCTTTGATATACGAGTTAGACCTATTTTTTACCACTATACCGGTGAACTTTCTAGTTGCGGAGATATATAATATTTAAAGTTTTTTTTTTTAAATACAACAGCTTTAATTCAAATATCTCTATTATCCAGTACTATTCTATACATTCATTAGCACAATGTTTTGAGTGAGAAACAAAAATAGTTTCCCAAAAGTATTTTTTTCGCGTGTAGTGTTACTTAGTTTAATGTGTAAGCTTGGTCGATGGCTTCGTTCACACCCTGTATACTTTTTTCGTATGACAATCAACACAGAGAAAATAAATTAAAAAATGCAATTAAATTGTCTCAATTTATTATTTTTGTTGTATATGGGTATTTAGCCTGAAATAAAACACAATTTATTTTTATTTATTAGTGCTCATAACTGTACCTATGTATATGTACCAAATATATTGCGTTTGAGCAAAAATATGCTTTAACTGGAAGTTGTAACAAGTTAGTCAAGTTTTTGATATACGAGTTGTGGTGGTGATACATTTTGATAAATTATGTAATCAGTGTAGTCGAATGTGTTAAGATTTTGGACTGTGATTTTCGGAATATTTTTCTTGAATGTTAAGTAGAAATCTTTGGAATTACCTACGTTTAGATAGGAATGTTTAGTAAGTAGTTCCTTAGTGATAGTGAGAATCAGGTTTAATGAAAAGAAAAGGTTAGACTATTTAAGATTTATTTTTAAATCACTGAGAGAGTCCCGTACGGTATATCGAATTACCCTTGAACGATATAACTGTCTACAGAAAGCATGGTTCACCGACCAACGGTAATACGAAAAAACTATTAGTCGATACCATTATTTAGCGACAGCACGTTTCGCCGAATAACGCTACATAGAATGAATGGTTGGCCGATACCAAGATTTGCCGATGTCTTGGTTCGCCGGAACACGCTTGAGCTAAATAATCCTTTACCGATAGCTATTTGCATCGAAAGCACCTTTTCTTACACCGCCGATTAAAAATAAATTGTCTTTAGTTTCTCGCTCATACAATTTTGACAGACATCGATTAAATTGCATTAACTGCTATTTCCATGCGTTTATCTTAGTAATTCAATAAAAATAAATGTAAAAAACAGCAAATTTCATTATTTTTATAATTAAAAAAAAAGTACAAGTTCAAGGGTAATTCGATATACCGTACGGGACTCTCACTGAGAGCTTTTATTCGCGCTCCGTCATCATTCTCCTGCACTCATCCCTATTTATACGGGGTCGGCGCAGCATGTCTTCTTCTTCCACACTTCTCTACTACTCGTCATCTCAGCAATCAACTCCTTTCTAGCCATATCATCCTCCACACAGTCCACCCATCGTTTCTTAGGTTTTCCTCTACTCTTATAGCCATCTACATTCATACTCAAAATTAATAGCACTTCTCTTAATATTTTTCTTAAAGGTCAGGTGTGTTGTAGTCGTAAACGGCGTGCGTGTATGATCAAATGAATGAACGTGGACGAGGCAAAACGAGTATGTATGGGGTTTCCCCCATGGGGAAAATGTGTGAGTTTATGTATTTATGTACATTTTGTTACTTAAATATTTAAGCAACTTTACCTAAATGTATAATTTAATTGTATTGTAATTTATGTATATATTTAGGCATAATTAATTACCCAAAAACCTTTCAAGATAAGTTACCAAAATTATAGTGAATACCGCATCAACAAACGTTGCGTAGTTTAAGGTAAACGGGCATCATTTTCAATGAAATATGTATCAATAGTGTCAGCTAAATGGTACGGCCATCTCAGAAACAGATGATACCTGTGAAAACTATGTATCGCGGCAATATGTTTGAACTTGTATAGATTGCATCTCTTTATATTATATAATCGCGTAACACATGGTGTGAGTACTATGTACTGTAAAGCTACCATTTACATTTATTTATCTTAAATTGACTTGTATGTGCCCTGGTGGCTGAAAGAATGTCATGCTCACTCAAACGTTTCGCTGATGGTGGCGGGTGTGCCGGGTCATTTAGTTCCCTTCAATATGGTTGAGTTGAATGGCGCTGATCCATGCGTCACGTTCGTGAACGGGCGCTGTCAGTTGGGACTGGTCATCTCTCGTCTTTCTACATTTTTCTCACATATATGTATAATCTCAACATGAATGATGTAACCGAGATCTTGTAACAATATTTTGATTGACAAGAGTGACCATGGAGTTTCTTGCCCATTCTTCTCCATAGAGATCGCTTTGGAATGTGCAACTACAGGACTCCCTCTTGGCAACTTACCGATCAGATAGCAGATGCTGGCCGGTAGGAAAGCGACGCCCTGCTGCCAACGACGAGCTTCCATCGTATCAGCCATCCAGATGGGAAGACTTGGTTCCAGCATTGCAATGCCTACGTTCGCGAAGGTTATGGCTCCTAAAAGTCGAAAGATACAACAGTTTAAAACTTTGCAACACTGTTCAGTTATATATACTTTCTCAAGTTATTATGCCTTGTGACTGGGACTGTAGCTTCGCTTCTTTTTTTGTTATAATATATGTATGTCGAACAAAAACTCGTTAAATCCTCAACTCCCGTTAACCACACAAAGAATCCAAGTGTAAAGCGAACTAACTACACAAAGAAATTACTTTTTAATCCGAGCCCAAGTTAGTGGAAGTAGCGCAGGACACTGCGACTGCAAGTTCCTGCAAGTTTTATCGTCACAAGTTTTAATCTTGGGAAGAGTGATCTATTACGGTCATCTTGGCTTTTTATGATGGCCATGAGTAATGGGAGGACAGGGAACTAATTGCTTTTGAGAATTGTATTGGGAGATTTCATTTGTAACAATAACAAGTCGTAATCCCACTACAGCCTGACAGCCTATTTTTATGAAGAGAACTTGATATGATGACCTTTGATTAAAGTCAACATGCAGAGAAGAAACGGTCATTCTATCTTCCTTATCTATTCTTCTTCTTATCTTTCTTATTTTGTACGCTTATCCCTGTTAAGCAAAAACCTTTGTATGCTCTTGTGTTTTTTGTATTTTACCATCTTTTATACCATGTTTTTAAGCAAATAAATATTATTCTATTCTATATATTATTATATTCTATTCTTAAAAGATCAGAAATCTATGTGTGTGGGTAGTTTCTTATAATGTGAGAAAGACACAAAATAATTAAGCAAAAAAAACGCAAAAGTACTACGGCCCCTCTATTAGAATAGAATAGAATATTCGTTACTACGTACACTATATAAGTAACATTTAAAAAATAAAAACATTTCACATAGCGTGACAATCTCTTATCGCTAAAAGCAATCATTTCAAGACAACCATTAGATAGATTACAGAGAGGAGAGGAGAGGGAGAGACATAACTACAGGGAGTCTGTGCTGTACCAATTAGGTACATATCAATATTCATGCTAAAGCATCATCTTCCTGCCCTTGTCCCATGTTACCTGGGTCGGCGCAACACGTTTTTTTCTTCCATTCTCCTCTGTCAACCGTCACGCTATCATTTACTTCTTTATCTTTCATATAATTCCTCACACAATCCATCCATCGTTTCTTTGGTCTTCCTCTCCCACTCCATCCATCAACGTTTATATTCATCACTCTTTTAGTCACATGCGATTCGTCCCTCCTCATCACATGTCCATACCAAGATAGTCGATTCCCTTTCAACTTTTCTGTAACTGGCATATTACTAAAGCATAATATACAAATCTTAATAAAAATATATTCAATAACAAATAAATAATCATGCGACCAGAGCAGAGAACTATGTCCCATGACGCTTAGGTACTCGCAACTTGGCGACCTTTGCGAATGGGCAACTAGAATCAATTTTATTTCCGAGTAATGTTTAACATACAAAAGTGCGTTTTAAAAATCGGTAAGAAATGCCCCAAACAGGACATAGTATGTATATGTAGTGTAATTACTCCTTACACACTTTAACTCATCTGTCAGCACTGTCCTTACTCCAACCTATAACCTAACCAGGTCACTATAACACAATTCTAACCCACCGCGACACCAGCATTTAAAACAGGGGGTGGACAGGATTCCCCAATAAATAACCACCATCGTTCCCAGCAGCCGGGATCCATCAGAGTAGCATTTATCTGCGTCAGGCCGCACGTGGCGGTGAGATATAGCTGTCATCTGGTTGCGGAAATATAAATATGGCTGACAAAGATTTTGGGGAACGAAGGAATTAGAAGTTTGAAAGGGTAAATAATAGCGTGACGGTCGATAGGGGAAAATGGAAGAAAAATAACAACGACCAGAAGTACTATGAGGAAGGGCAGGAAGATGCTGATGATGAACTTAAAAACTTGTTTATTTTATTCACATGTTATAGAAAGCTTCGTGATGTAGTTGTTTAGGGTCTCGATGTCATACTTTAAAAAAATTAAAAATATTCTCCGTGTTTGATCATTATCATTCTCCTGCCCTTATGCCAATTTATTAGGTGTCGGCGCAGCATGTCTGCATCTTCCATACTTCTCTATTACTCATCATCTCATCAGACAATCTTTGTCAGTATTAGATAGAACTCCACTTATAGATATAAACGCGATCAGCATGTCTAAACCGCGTTCAAGAGCATCTGTCGGTGTTAGTATCCTATGGCAACGATGACGATGATGATGTGTTGATCGCGTTTAGTTTTGCTTTTGAAGTTCGCCCTTCAAAGTTAACAGATCTTACGTTTTTGTAGATCTCAGTAACTGTATTAATTTTCAGTTTACGCCCATAATCTAGTTAAGACTGTTATTATTGAACTACACACGGGCAAAGCCGCGACAAAAGTTAGTTTACAATAATTCTCATGAGCAAACAAACCGCCACACGGCATTGGTAATTTGTTGAATACTTTCCTAATTTTTCCAAACAAATTCTTACATACACCTTCATATAACAGGAATGCACAAACCATTTTTTCACCAAGCCACAGTGAGTTTTTTATTTGGTTCACTAGCTGAACCTGTCGAAAAACACCGCTGCGCCAGCACACAATAAATCGGGTGCGGTGACCAGCGTCGCAGCGCATCAAATCAAACGAGCCCGCACCGATGGACAAACAACTGTTCGTGCAACTACGAAGAAAAATATTCAGAAGACTCACTACATACAAGCAGGTTGCAGGTTAATAGATTAATAAATATAGGTATGAACAGGGTGTAAAGTTCCTCATCCTGCATAGAAAAAGGGGGATCCTCCGACTAAACGGAGGCTGTTGGGCTGTTGCATTCGCACCTGTGACTGGCATTTGTTTGAAATCACCGTTCGTACAGATCTCCTAGGAAAAGTAGGAGCTTCGGCAATGATCCTCTATCTTTGAAAAAATGAGATCCAATATGGACCTATTGCATCCATCGAAGTCTCTACTTGACTATTTCGCATTACTATGGTTAGAAAGTTATAAAATAACTACTGTAAACAATTCCAAGAAACAGTGACATGAAGAGGTGTGACTGGAGTAGAAAACCTGATTGAGAGAAAACTTCATGCAAACACAATGATAGAGGAAGACTACTACAAAGAGCGGCAGTGCAAAACTTAGAAGCTTTGCTTCTGTAGGGGGTTACTCTGTGACGCGACGTTCGTGCTAATTCGGAAACACGAAAATTACCGAAGACCATACTGCTTCTTGTTTCACTGTTTGTACTTGTCTGTTTTCGCTCCTTGAAAATATTTGGCCTTCTGAACCTATCTATTCTGTGGTATCGTTCACATTGCATGAGGCATTCATGGTGGTCAGAAATTCAAATAAAGTTATAGACGTAATACGATGAAAATGCCTTTTAGTGAAACTATCTGGGAAACGAAAAATGGTGAAAAACTCTAATGTGACTTTCAGTGACATAAAATCAAACTAAGAAACCTATTAATAATTAATATTATTATTTCCCGGAATTGTTGGGAAAGGACGAGGTACCTATGTGGTAGTCCCCTATTGTACAGAACCTAACGTAGTTCCTAACTGGCGACAAGAACATCGCTGGAGAATGTTGGCGTGGTGTAATGTAATGTCTAAGTATAAATAGATCAATGGGCGTTTTTGGGCTATTGACACTGATAAAAATTTAACGATGATAAGAATACTTATAAGTTGCAAAGTTTTGTCGTAATTAAAACTTATGAACATCCTTTAGCTTTGAAAAACTTTTCTTTTCTAACAACGATATCATTTTTATATAGCGTCACAAAAAAACAACAGAGAAGGGTGATTTTACAAAGCAGTATCCGACTTCAAAAAGAGAAAAAATATTAAAATAAAAAATGACATTATTAAAAATATGCTTCTAAAGGTTAAACACGGGTCTAACGTAAGAGATCCCTAATTATTTATTTTCTGCCAACGTTACGTTTTTCAATTTTGTCGGGAAATCCGTTAAAGATACGAGTATAATAAAAGTATCTTGTTTAATGTAGGGTAGTACGGTCGACAACAAAAGTCGAAGACAACCGTTTCACAAACATTAACATAATATTTTGATCTTATATTTTTTTACTGATATACCTAACAGGGGTTCATACATATTCGTGTCATAGTTTGTAGTCCTAGCTTATATTGAAAGTAGATTGTTCCACGAATAAAAGCCAAATCATCATTCTCCAGCTCTTATCCCAATTTATTTAGGGTCGGTGCAGCATCTATTATTCTTCCATAACTCTTTTTCACCCGTCATCTCAGCAGTCACCCCCTTTCTAACCATATCATCAAATGAAATTAAAAAAGAGAAGGCGCTAGACGACCTGTATAGCTCTGTCTCTTTCCCACACTGAAATTACTCCTGCTTTAAGACGTCATAGTAACTGCACTGGTCGGCTCTGTGTGCACTATAATACTTCCCGCGCCGATGACTAATCTCCGCTGAGACTGACGCCGTGGCCGAAAACGGCCCGGAGCAGTATTTTGTTCCACAAAATACTGCTGTACTGCTGAACCCGACAAATTACTTGTAACGTTAATATAACACAATAATTTCTATGTTATAGTAAATGTAAACATAGGGAATTTTACAAAAAGAATAGTGTCAGGACTACCTTTACTGCTTGTCCTCGAAAAGTTTTGTATAGATAATGACGGCTATATAATAGGAATAGGGGAAGACCAAGATGGATGAACGTTGTGGCAGATATAGATAGAGACGTGGTGTTTATTGAGATTGAGATTGCAAGAGAAAGATGACGAGGTATAGGAGACTTAGCCCAATGTAATAATTACAGTGACGTTGCAACGCTCTAAATTTTTTGGGCCATTATCGTGTAGTACTGAGTTCTGATCCAGTTCAATTTACGTACAAAAACATTAAACTAATAATTTAAAACTACTGCCAGGATCATCTCCTTATAATTAAAATTCAATAACGGTTACTGTGACTGTAAATTTGCGTGTAAATGTTTTCTGAGGGTTCAGGGGCCTCAAGTTCTCGTTGTTCCAGCTTTTCGATTTGTTGTTGGCGGCATCCGTCTCGGCAGTGAATGTTTTCATAATATGGATTCTGTAAATGTCAAATGGATAAAATAATTATTTGAATCATATTTAAGGTTTTTATTTGGAATATTATTTCATAATTATTTCAATTTAAGCATATATTTTAATACCAATGAACCTAATAAAGATAAGAGTGAGAAAAAAAACGGATGAAATTATTTTTACGCGTGAATAATATTTGTGGTCAACGAGGAAGATGACTACTACCCTTTTCATCAGCACTAGGCTGAACTCTCAACATTCACAGAACAGAACTGAACAGTGTTCAGAGTTGAATTTCCAACAGTTCAATAATAAGTATTTATGCATTCAATAATTTAGGTGCACCCAAGCGCCAAAATCGTGAAAATCTCGTTTTTTTTTTCGTTAATACGTTGTGAAAATTGCATTAACTTACTTCATTTACTGGTAAAGTTTCTGATATGCCTGGAAGATTGTCTGTCTTGTTGCAAAAGCGCTGGAATGCAATTACAAGCAGCAAGATTAGGGCAACTGCAGCTGTTACTGATGTTATTATCATTACTGTAAAGTAAGAAGATTCTGCGCCTGAAAATAAATCATAATTTGTTTATTATTATATAACTTATACATTGAGGGAAAACATCGTGAGGAAAGTTTCGAGTATGAATGTGGTTGGCTGTAAGAGCAGAAGAAGACAAAACAAATTATGGATGTACTGTGTGAAAGGTTATATGACTAGAAGGAGACTCGATAGATGGCGATTAATAGAAAAGTATGGAGGAAGAAGACATGCTGTGCCGTCCCCAAGTAAATTAGGATAGGGGGAGATGATGATACACCACGTAATATTGTGAAACTTGTTAGTATTTTAAATACATTTAAATCTAGTTCAGTTCGGACAAAAATAGTCCTTAATGTAAAATTAAACCGTGAAACAGTAGAACCGGGCGCTTAATAAAGATGTCCGTAAATTCAACACAATGTAAATTGTTTATGAATAGACAAATGAAATAAAATGAGATAAATTTATACGTTTTAATAAGAGAAATTCAACATAGAGTTAAAAATCGTTTGATTTACTGCCGATTGAAAGATATCATAGCCCTCAGAGCCAATACAGTAACATCATAGCAAATATTTCAACTATAAAATTAAAGGAGATGGATAAAATATTTCAACTACAAAACAAAAAATACATGTATTACAAATAATTGTAATAAAAAAGTGAAGAATTTCGGTAAATGATTAACGTATCTACTATAACAGATTTTGAAAAGAACTCCTAATTAAAAGGATTTTTATTTTTGATTTCACTTTAAAAGTCGGACGTACCCTCAACGTTGCCATACAATGTTAACAAAGAAGAATAAAAATATTCGTAACTTACCGTAATTTAAAATGTAAAACATTTCAATATCATTTTTTATCTATAAATCGAATTAATAGTTAAAATTAATCCAAGTGCAGAGGTTAAATTAGGTTTGATTTAGTTTAGTTTCCAAAGTGTTTATTTGAATAGGTATACTGTCTAATTTTGTTAGGGGTTTCTGAACAGAAAAAGATTTATAAATAAAACCAAAGGAAGCTTAAATAAGGCTTTAGATTTTCATTACGCTGGTAACCTTATTTCATACTCAAAGTCAATTTGATTGATAAAAATGTATGTTGAATTGATGACGACAATATAGATTAAAATACTTACAAAAACAACTTCTTTCCTTCCTTCCTATTTTATTTAAATGTAATAAGTGCGCGTCGGGCCACGTACAATGTACGGTTTCGTAGTTGCCCATCAAAATGTGACACTTCCAAAAAAACAAATTTACATTTGCATTTGAAATACCAGTTCTCCCATATATTATGTTAAGGAAAATATGTTATCCAAGTACATTTTATAAGTTGGTCGACCATTACAAGTAAACTTGTAAAGCCTACTTAGTTGTGATAGTTTTCCTTTTAACTTCTTTGTATATACTATCACCATGAATTTTTTCACACACGCAAACACAACAGTTCAGCTGGTAAAGGTGTTCCCCCAACACTAGAGTCTAACAAAAAATTGTTTATTTAAAGCTTAACATTTCACAAACGAATCCCTTTTAAACAAACTCGTAATATTTTTTAAAGACCTATGCAACGACATCCCACACAATGGGGTACGCGAGAAAAAAAATATCCCCACTATAGATACTGGAGATACCCTAAAAAAAAATACTTTTCGAGATTTAATTTTACCACTTTGTACAGCTTTCTAGTACTAAGAGTCTTTAAGCTAAGCTGCGGACAGACAGACAGACAGACAGACGGACATGGCGAAACTATAAGAGTTCCTTGTTTGTTGACTACGGAACCCTAAAAATGAAAACAATATCTTTATACCACCCATATTACTTAATGGTGTACCTCTAAGTTGTGTTGCACAGTTTAAATATCTTGGTCACATTGTAAGTCAGAATTTAAGTGACGAATTAGACATTGAGATCCCGAGCGCAGGGCATTGTCGGTGCGTGGTATTATGTTGGCAGACAAAATTCTTGTTACCAACAACCTTGCCTTGCCTATGGACTTTTTTGTCTGAAATAAAAGTTTTTTTTTTTTAAACCTTTATAACTTTTGTCCAAAACTGTTGAGCAATATGCACCATTTTTTTATTTTTGTTACAGAAAATCTTTACTATTAAATGACATAGATTTTATATGTACATTCTGGGGAACAGGCTCATACAATTTTTGGCTTTCTACGAAGCAAAAAAAAAACAAACTAAGCAATAAAAACGGCATAACTACAGAAGTTCTCATTTCACATCTTTTTTCAACACTATCTTACACTCTGGCCAAATTCTCTGTGAGAGTCTATGTGCCACTCCAACATAATTTATTTTACTCCACAAAAAAGGAGATAAAGCTGACATATCAAACTCTTTTCACAGTTATATACAGGGTGTAAGGGACAACCCTCCGCAGACTGATGGGGTGAATTCAGTATAATATTAAGATGACCGACATTAAGATGACCGGTGCAAAAAATGAGTTCATGAACGTTATGGGAATCCAATCAATTTGATTTGTTTTATTTTCTCATACGCAATGTATCGTTAAAGTGGCAAAACGCACATTGCTAACGGCAAGCGCGACGACGAGTTTGATGAACTCTGTAACTAGGCAGGCAGTGAACAGCTGATTTCACGCGTCGTTCTTTCGGATATTTCAACATTCATTGTTTGCTTTTTTATTTTAGCCGTATTATTTACATATAAATCGAGTGCTGTCACCATAAGACGGACGGACGGCGAGCTAGCCCATTAGTCACCGTCCACAGGCCCGCGCCTACGGTGGCCGAGATCCAACACGTGGCCCCCGACGCCCGGTGCTTCTCCCGCGGCGGCTGGGACGTGAGGTTCTCTCCCTCTCACGTTCCGCCACCTCCTTCGCTAGCATGACTGCTTCGCAGAAGGAGGTGACGTCTTCCCATTCCCTCTCGCCCCGGAACCCGATTGCGCCCTGTCAGTTTGTCCCTTACACCCTATATAAAATTTGCTTAGGTTTCATTAAAATTTTCCTGGTGCTTTTCATAAGGTTTTGCGGTCGAAATCCGAGGCATTGTATTACCTGTTACTTCGCACGGCTGGGGCTTCATGTCTGAGACAAATAAAAAAAACTGTATAATAAACAATCGATAAACATATCACATCATTGGTTACATAATAATTATAAAAATACTAAGGACCCGCCGCGCGCCGGCGCCACCTATCCAGTCCAGAACTATCCTATCTTTAAAGTTGGAATCAACCATTCAAATTCGCAAAAAAACATTGAAATCGGTTGGGTGGTTTTGGAGATTATGTACGAACATAGTAAAGAAAAAGTCATATCAATTATTTCAATTACGCCATTTTACCCCAGTTTTCGGTAAAGACCGTGTCAAGCTGTACTGGGATCGGCCCATCATTACTGATAGGACTATTGTCGCACTGATCAGCGCACCGCATAATGATAGTCGATGTTACCATCCCGCATGACGTGACCTTCATGAAAGCTGAGAAAGAGAATCAAATAAAGTATCTCGACACACAAGGCACACGAGGTTGTTGACATGTGGAATGTGAACTTCGGATAACATTGTGCTGATTGTCTTTACGGCCAATGCCCAAGAGCCACGTCAAACATCCGCCTAGGCGATGCTCTCGCTAGGCGGTTGGACCTGTTTCAGAAGGCAGTACTCCTCGATATGGCCCGCATTATGGGGAGGTTCCTGTCTCTGGAGCCCTAACCACCGATAGCTGGACCCTGCTCCGACACGGTGTGTTGTTTGTTTTTTAAGAAATATTTTAAATATGTAGTAATAAAATTAAATGTGCAGAAACGATGAATTACGGCCATTCTACGAAGTGGCCAAAATCCTGTTCGCTCCATATACGAGTATCTCCTTTTTAAATATAGCTACATTTTAACGATAGTGTGTATTTTGCTTTACTGATGTTTTCTATCATCACATATCAGTTACCACATTATGTCTTTTATTTATTAAGATATTACGCGTTTCCTGTAGACCAAATCACGTCCTGTAGACTGTTCGCGACATAGGTTGCCGGATCCAGAGATGTTTTAAAAATACTTTCACTTATTTTGAAGTAGCTTATGTGAACCTATCATATTGCAAATATAATAAAGTTAACATTTATAAAATTTACGATGTTTACATATTTCAAGTTACAAAACGTTCTAATATGAAAAATCTGGTATTCGTAGTTATCATCGCATGTCTGTTATTGCAGATAAGACGTTATTTCTTAGTTTTTAATAAGATTTGAGTAATTCAAAAAAGTGTAAAAGTTGGTGCGTCACTTCTAAAGTCGCCAAAAAACAGTAAGTTCTTAATTCAAAATTATTATTTTACATTGGTCTTGTTAATTGGCGATAAAATGATAGAACGTGACGGAAGCCACATTATATAACCTCAAATATTCCCCTCGGCATGGACTACAGTATTTGTTCATCACTTCTGTCGACAACCGGCAAAAACAAAGAAACATCAAATGGAAATATGATGATTGAGAGCCCAGATAGGTCTTCTGTAACCCCCTTGCCTGTGGAACCTAATATAGACGATCACTCGAATCGGAATGAGTCGAACCCACCGTGTCCCATTCAGGAAGGGCTTACAGAGCCCAAAATGTTGACCAACACTTTGCAAAGTCACGACTTATATAGAGTGTGCTACGGCATTTCATCTGATACCGAAGCTGAATCGGAAATACAATTTAACCTTTTGACCGCCAGAGCAAAAAAGCACTCGCGTGCCCTCCACGCCACCCTACAATTTGACCTACTATTTTGTCACATATTTGTGTCTTTTGGCGTACAGGGCACGCGCTTGCTTGTCACGAATATGATGGCGGTCAAAATGTTAATCAACCAAGTGATGTGATTGAGAAGAAGAGTAGAAAACGAATTCGATTGGGCAGCACTTCTGATGATGTAAAACTATCTACGAGGATAACTATGAGGATAATTTGATACACAAAAAAGAGAAGGACTCACTGGTTCATGGAGTAAAGAAATATGGAAAAGGGTTTTTTGTCGGTCGGCGATAATGATATTGATATTTTCTAAATGATTGTTTATCCTACATAATTGATTTATTTCTTATGTGCTTTTTTATTATTTTTAAGCTCATTATAATATCTACAGAAGTGAAGTCACATCTGTAGACAAAGTTTATGTATTTTTTTATTTTGTAACCGTTGGTTATTTTCATGATAATTATACCTTAGCAAGTGAGAAGACCCTTAATTTGTTGAGTTTATAACGTTGATTTTTTCTAATATTGTATTTATTTTCGTTATTTTGCAATATTGTCTATTCTGTCGATAATGGCGTCACATCTGTCGATAGGCAAATCTTAAAAGTGCCACAAATGCTAATTTTGTTAGTGATGATCTGTAAAACTATTTTTAGATTAAATTAGGGTTAATTTTAATTCTTCCTACTTCAATTAAAACCATTGAATTTGCTTATATTTACAAAAAAATTAGGTTCGTAGAATAGTCGATTAAGGAAAATAACATGACGACGATGTACCCGGAAAAAATGTACCCGAAACTAACACAAAGTATTGTAAAATTGAACAGTAATAAATAAATTAAATATTTGATATATTATACACATGATGCTGGTAGTGCTCACATATTTAATTACATTTTTATTTTAACAAATAATCAGTGTGAGTTCCGTTAAATAACGTTACTCACACTTTGTAATTTTACTGAGTGTAGAATTATGTAAGTAATAATAAAATAATCAGTAAGTCATAATTCAAAATATTTACATAAATATAAAAACTTTAAAAAAAAAATTGAACCGACGAGCTTGATTGATCTTCGCTTATTGTTTGTACTTTTTTAAAAAAAGTCTGTGCGAACTAAATAAGAGCTAATCTCAGACACCAACCAACCAATTACAATGAAATTTTGTAAATATTTATGTTGCTTTCAGCTGATAAATTATGTAATAACATAGTAATTTTGGACACGATCGCCGTGTGAAGCAGGGGCTGTCGCTAGTGTTTCATTAATATAAGGTCCCATTAAACACAGCGTTCAGTACGTCTAACCAAATATATTCAAGGAAAAAAACACTGATTAAGGTGATTTTATTTTGACCTAAAATAATAAATTGCCGGCACTCTAGAGTAAACACATCCACAAAACGGTCAAATCAAATCACTTAATCATTGTTTTTTTGCTTGGATAGCGATGGTTAGACGTACTGAACGCTGTGTTATAATTTGTCCATCTATTTTATGGGACCTTATAAATATTCAAGTGTCTAAATCTAAATATACTTACGTCTACATGTTTGGGCCAAATTCACAACAGCAGCACAATGGGATTCCCTTAGACAAATGTCGTTGTCTGAAAAAAAAAATTATCAGTTTTTTTCTTCGTTTAGCAAAATAAATTCAATATTTATGGCTTGGTACTCTGCCTGGCTCGGCGAGCTATTACCAACAAGTATAGAGTTGACCTTCTCTTACATCTATTTCCCGTGTCAGGAGCATTTGCTGGCATTTCTCTTCCTTCCAAAATTGTTTCCCGAAGACACGCATCTTTGGTAAACAGTTCTACGTCAATTGTAATTTGTGCGGTCGTCAGCTGCAATATAACCTTTTTGTCTCTCGACAAAAACTCTGAAGAACTACAGCCCTTGATACCTAAGAATGTATTATTATAATTGGATTTTTAATTCTGATTCGTTTGATGTTTGATATTGTTATGACGATTATCCCTTTCACACCAGCTTACCTGGACGTTTTATAACAACATCAGCTCTGGTAACAGCCGATGTATAATTCCGTAATTTTATATAGATAGTAAAGTTGTCACCTCTTTGATACATAAATTGATGTGGAGTGCAGACGAGTGATGGAACTTCTTTATCTAGAAAAAGAATGGTTTCGGCTTCAATAACCATAGCAAAGGACCAATCAACCAATGTCAGATGGAGCTCGCAACACTGCTGCGCTACAAAACCAGGACAGTCGGACATGGCTCACAAGGCTGCTTAACTTAAATGAGGCTGGTCAGGACATGTCTGCCGCATGCTAGACAAACTGTGAGCGAAAGTAGCTCAGAACAGGTGTTATGAGTCAGCGTCGCGGCAGGCCAAGAAGGAGACCGAAGCGAACTAGTATGGCTCCTTGAAACGAGCAAAGAGGGGTCTCGAAAGATAGAAGTAATGGAGGGAGATCATTGCCCCGAAATAGAACCAGGCAAGGCTAATAAAAATATTCCATACTGAAATTATAAGTGCGGAAGTAAATCGGTCTCAGGTATGTTACCTTTTCACGCCCGATCCACGACACAGATGGTTATTTGTGAGAGGTAGGTAACCTGGGAACTGAAGGAGTAGATATGCTACTTTATATCCTGGATCGCAGACAAAGTCGGGGGCAACAACTGGTAAGCTATGATGAAAGCGATAGGTGGAATAGGTACTTACATTCTAATTTTATTAGATCCACTACATGAAACGACACTTGAAATGCAAGACTTGTAGGAAAACCAAATATAGCACAAAATATTATCAAATTCATCTTAACAATAACTATGACGGAACACGATTTTAAATAATATTTGAGGTCCCTACCACCTTGATCACACCTTTAAACGTTTAAACGTTAGTATTAGTTGATGGAATGAAAGTGTAAATGTGTAAGTACAATGTGTTGTTGTTTCCTGTTACATCGTTTTCCTTCTATCAGGACAACGACTCCACATAACATAACTTCACACCCGCAATCCCCGAAGGGTTAGGCAGAGCAGTACCTAATAGTACACCCACATTTCAGTGCTTATGTTTCAAGTCCTATGTAATAGGGGGCGAGCCTACTGTCATCAACCGAGCGCAAATCCAGACTCCGTGGCTGCTACAGAGAAATTCCTAATAACACTTTGCCGGGAATCGAACCCAGGACCTCATGCTCACCAGTCGTTTTTAGACCAACGTGACAGTAATTCGACTCTACGTCGGTGGTAATACTTCTACCTCACGCTGACCTGCCTACGGAGCATCAATAGAATAGCAGGCCACCTTAAGATGGTTACTTTAAAATTATAATTACAGAAAAATGATAAAAATTTTGAAGGGGGTAAACTATAATAGGTGATCAACGCCTGCCTGCCTTTTGCCAACTATGTTGGAGTCGGCTATCAGTCTAACCGGATGCAGCTGAATACCCGTATTTTACATGGAGTGTCTGCCTATCAGACCCCCACAACCCAGTTAGTACTGGGTAATACTATACCCCTTGATAAAACTGGTTGTCAGACTTTCGGGTCACTGATTAGTGACTATTTTAGTTGTAGTTACAAATGACAAGCGGTTCCAATAGCTTAACATGCTTTCCGAGGCACGGAGGTATATCGCTATGTAATGGGTCACCCATCCACGGACCAACCTAGGCAAGCGCGGCTTAAGCTAAAGATCGACCCGAGCGGCTGCTGTTATTTAGCTGTGAGCTCGACTCGTCGCTCTCGAAGGTATAAAAAATAGTTTTATGGCTTTGTCATACATACTGTAGGCCATTTCTAAGTGCTTCATAAATTGAACCTAGTGGTGGCGGTGAAATCATCATCATCATCAAAGTCAAAGTATTTATTAGTGTGATTTTTGGTGATACGGTGTCATATAGTTAGACATAACATGGTCACACTATTTAAAATTGATACTCGTATTACATACAAATTAACATCATCTTCCTGCCCTTGTCCCATGTTATTTGGGGTCGGCGCAACACGTTTTTTTCTTCCATTCTCCTCTGTCAACCGTCACTCTATCATTTACTTCTTCATCTTTCATATCATTCCTCACACAATCCATCCATCGTTTCTTTGGTCTACCTCTCCCTCTCGATCCATCAACGTTTATATTCATCACTCTTTTAGTCACATGCGATTCGTCCCTCCTCATCACATGTCCATACCAAGACAATTCCCTTTCAACTTTTCTGTAACTGGCGCTACTTTAAACTTCATCTAATATACTCGTTCCTTATCTTATCCATTCTTGTCACACCACACATCCACCACACACCACACATCCACCACATTAACTAGGTACAAATTAACAAAAACTCCAATTTTTAGAACACAATCAATTTTCATATTAATTTGACTTGACCGTTATTCGAAGCTTATTTAATTGAGATAGGCCTTACGTTTCCCGCTCTTCACATTTCTTTATATCTATCTCTTTCTAGCACGTCACTTCCGCTTGGCAGTGGTAGGGAGGCTCGTTATGCGAGACCCGCCATTTTGATTTCATTGGCGTCTTGTTTCCCGCCGTGATCGGTCGTGTCGTGCCGACACTTAGTTGCCTTAAAATTTTATTATTTAAAAAAGTGCACAAGTTTTAAAAAATCCTAACGGTTTTATTCGAATTTAAAAGTGAACAAAGTTTAATCTTTTGATATTCAGTATGGAAAATTCGTGTGATAATGCCGATAAGGCAAATAGTGAAATCCAGAAATCATGCCTGTGATGACACGTAAGGCTACTGCTCAGGATATGGAGTTAAAATTGAGAACGGCCCTCCAAGAACTGAAGGACTCAAAACTCCAATGTCAACAACTGTTACAGGAGATAGAGGACAGTGAGGAGGAGGTCAATAACGTCAATAGCAAAAACTCCAGCTTAAAACGGGAGCTAGTAGACCTTCATCAGGATTACTTGAATGTTGTCAATGAACGGGATCAGCTAAGGGTGATTACGGATGGGTTTAACAACTGTAGCAACTTGTATGAGGAGGCTTTGTGTAAAGTTAGGGACCTAGAGGATGAATTAAATTATGCTAATGTAAAACTTTTAAATTTGAAACAGGAACAGGATCATACTCAGGCTATAGAAACTGAACACTTGTACAATGAATTAGTAAATACAAATTGCAACCCTAATTCCATAATAACAATAGACCTCACAGAGGACTCCTTACTGAAACATAATTCGTACCATAAAACTAGTAAAAATAAAATTAAGAAATATGCAAGATTGAATAAAATCATTAAAAAATTTAATAAATACAAGAAACAACAAAAGCACTATTCCAAAAATATTCAATTAAGGAAAGAACGTGTTTATCTTGTGAATAGATTAAATAACTATCAGATTAAATTGGAAGATAGTATAAATATTTATGAAATAGACACTCAGCGCTTACAATCTGAAATTGAGGCACTGAATAAGTCACTAAAATCATTATATAATAAATATGATATGTCTAGCAACCAAATTAAGGAGCATATTCTAGCCACTAATGAGTTAGTAGACAAAGTGGACTTGCTGACTCTCAGCAACACTCATTGTACTTGTAGGAGTGAACCCAGTCTTGATCCCCTCCAGCCTGAGGCAACGGAGGACCCGTCCCAAGCTATGAGCGCTCAGGACTGCACCATCAACCCAGATGCAATCCCTGTCATTACATTTCATGAGTCACAAGTAGTACAGCCTGAGATTAGTCATTTTGTATCACCTGATAGTAAAAATTGTTATCATTCAGTCATGTTCTCTGATGGTATAGGTAGAGGGCTAGGAAAATTAATCAGTAATAACCTTAGTTATTGTACCCAAAATTATTGCACGCCCGGGTCAACCTACAAACAGGTCATGACTTCGGTAATAAATAATGTTTGTAATCCTAATACCACCATTACTATATGTGTTGGAAATAGTTCAAATATTAAAAAGGAAGACATCACCGACTATGTATCAGAGTTGTTAAAGTTAAGCTGTAGTAAGATCATATTGTGTGCTTTTCCATATTTTAAAAATTTAAGTAGTAGAAAAAACAATTATATACATATGTTAAATAAGCATGTACATTTCTTAGTAGGTCACTATAGTGACAGACTTATATATCTGGATATCAACACTATTGTTGATAAACTTAAGTCGACACGAGGTAAGGTGTATCTACCTATTAGATGTAGACACAAAATAGCTAGGCTATTAGCTTATAATATTCACACAGACATAAATAGTATGTCTAAGTTTAGTTATATTATTAACACCGCGACTATTAGTAATCATACTAATAAACATTTTTATAATAACTGTAAATCGGAGGATCCATGCGTAATTATAGATGATTCTCAAGTAGAATCCACTGGTAGTGGAGTCTCGGGGCTCACTCCAGATATTAATATTAATTTAAACTAGGTAGTGAGACAAAAGAAGGTACCTTTAACAATATTGTTAAACCTATCAACAACAAGGTATCTTCTTGCACTCAATTAGTAAGTAAAAAAGGGCCTCAGCAGAACACCTTAAAATTATTCCACCAAAATATCCAAGGCATTTCTTCCAAATTATTAGAAATTGAATTGTTTTTAGAAAAAAATATGTTTGACATTATTTGTTTTACCGAACATTGGCTAAAAGATTACCAAATGCTGATTAATTATGAGAACTATACGGTTGGTAGCTGCTTTAACCGTAAATCTATGCTGCGTGGAGGTTCCCTAATACTTTTGAAAAATTGTGTTAAATATAAACAACGTATTGACATAGTAGGTCTCTCGGTTGAACATTGCGTCGAACTGTCCTGTGTTGAGCTAGATAAGCATGTAATTGTGTGTGTGTACAGACCCTCAAACTATCAAAACTTTTCCTTATTTGAATCAATAATGGAAGATGTCCTGGCAAAACTTGCAGCCAGTAATAAATCTACAATTATTTGTGGTGATTTCAATATCAATATTTTAGAAGACAATTCAAATAGTAGTCGGTTATTAAATCTTTTTAAGTCATTTGACTTGACCAACATTTTTATAGAACCTACTAGAGTCACTCCATCTTCTGCTACTTGTATAGATAATGTTTTCTGCGATTGCGATTACTTAGATAAAGCCATAGTAAATTGCCTGCCGTCTGACCACAGCGGACAAACTGTAACTTTTAGGTGTAACACACCATTGCAAAATGTTCAGATTAAATTTAGACCTATAACTACTAGCAAATTAAATAGGTATAATATTTCCCTGCAGAACAAGTTAAGTGTTATGAGCCATCATATGGACGATATTAATATAAATCAATTGTATGATCATTTCTTTTCAATAGTTCACACTGAATACAACAAAACTTTTGAAAAGAAGACAAAAAGTATTTGCCCTAAATTTATATTTAGTGATTGGGCAACTAGAGGTATCAGAAAAAGTAGGGAAAGACTATTTGAGCTTTATGACCTTAAATCTTATATAAACACTGAAACTTTTAATAAGTATGTTGCTAAGTATTCAAACATTTTTAGAAATACATGCAAGGTTGCCAAAGCCCTGCACATTAGCAACAAGATCAAAACAGCAGAAAATAAAATAAAGACAGTTTGGAAAGTCATAAATAACGAGACTAACAGGAAGAAAATACGTAACACTAGCTACACCTTAGATACAGCATGTGGTCCTAAAAGCTCTAATCAGGAAGTAGCTCAAGAATTTGTGAATTTTTTTACCGATATACCGTTAAAAACTACGGAGTCTCTTAATTCCTCTCCTGAAGTAGCAATTGGTTTATTAAAGGCGAATGTGTCTGGCTGCCCGGCTGAATTTAAATTTAAACACATAAACCCTATGATAGTTATTAAAGCTTTCCGGCAAATAAAAGTCAAACTGACCGAAGATCTTTGGGGAATGTCTATCAAAGTTTGTACATCCATAGTTGAGACTGTAGCACCATACTTAGCTTTAATTTTTAATTTGTGTGTAGACCAAGGAGTTTTCCCTGATTTAATGAAATACAGTAAAGTCATACCTCTTTTCAAATCCGGGGATAGTAAAGATACTAATAATTATAGACCTGTATCCGTGTTGCCAGTTTTTAGCAAGGTGTTTGAAAAAGTAATGCTTAATCAAATGCTCAATCATTTTAACAGCAACAGAATCTTACACGACCAACAGTTTGGTTTCACTAAGAGACGTTGTACAACTGACGCCGGTGTAACCTTATTAAAGCACATATTTTCTGCGTGGGAAGCATCCCAAGACGCAATAGGAATATTTTGTGACCTCTCCAAAGCATTTGATTGCGTAAATCACGACACATTGCTTTTGAAACTTGAGCATTACGGACTAGGTAAACTTGCACTTAGTTTGGTAAAATCTTATTTAGGTGATAGACAACAATATGTTCAAATAAATGGTGTTAATTCACAGGGTTTAAAAGTAAAAATGGGGGTTCCGCAAGGCTCAATATTGGGTCCTTTCATCTTTCTAGTATATATAAACGATCTACCCTATTTATTGAAAAACCAACCTCAAAATATGGTGTTATTTGCTGATGACACTTCTCTAATTTTTAAGATAAATAGACGGGCCCAAAATCTAGATGACGTAAATAATGCCCTACTTCAGGTCCATAATTGGTTCACAGCAAACAATTTAGTATTAAATGAAAAAAAAACGAAATGCATAAGATTTGCTTTACCAAATGTTAAAAGTAACGAGTGTGATATAGTATTGAATAAAGAGAAACTTGAATTCGTAGATAAAACCGTTTTCCTGGGGCTTACGCTTGATTCAAGGCTACAATGGGGTTCTCATTTGAAATCTCTTGCGGGGCGCCTAAGTTCAGCAGCATATGCTGTTAGAAAAATCCGTCAATTTTCTGATGTAGATACCGCTAGACTGGTCTATTTTAGTTACTTTCATAGTATAATGTCTTATGGCATTCTGTTATGGGGACGGGCTGCAGACATTGAGTCTATATTTATTCTGCAAAAAAGAGCCATCAGAGCCATATATAATCTTCGTAGGCGCGATTCTCTAAGGGAACTGTTTAAGGAAATCAAAATCATGACGGTACATTGTCAATACATCTACGAAAACATAATGTACGTTAGAAAAAATCTACATCTTTTTAATAAAAGAGGTGACAGACACAATTACAGTACGAGAACTAGAGACCAATTAGTTCAGCCGGGCTTCAGACTCGCTAAAGTAGACTCATCTTTCATGGGGTACTGTTTAAGATGCTATAATAAAATTCCACAAAGTATTCTTGAACTGAATGAGACGAAATTTAAATCATGCATTAAACGCACACTATGTAAGCAAGCATATTACAAGTTGGACGATTATATCTCTGATAAAAATGCTTGGCTCAATGCCGGTCCTGCTCCACATGGACAGGGGCGCATAAACTGATTAATGGATAGCATTAAATAGTATTGTTGGAGCTGCTGAAGATTGTACAACTATCTTTGCATTGTATAGATTCAATTTCTTTTGGTATTATATAACCGCATAGCCCATATTATGTGAGTACCATGTAATAGAAAGCTATCCTTCGTTGGAAACCTACGTCATTTTTTTTTTTTTTTTGACTTGAATTTGCCCTGGCGGTTAAGTGTATGTCATGCTCACTCAAATGTCTCGCTGATGGTGGCGCGTGTGTCGGATCAGTTAGTTCCCTTCAAAATGGTTGAGTTGAATGGTGCTGATACATGCGTCATGTTCGTGAACGGGCGCTGTCAGTTGTGACTGGTCATCTCTTGGTTGCCACGGCTTATTTGAATTAATTATTTTATTTTTTGAATTGTTCTTTTCCTTGTTTTTACTATGGACACTTTTAACGTGCACATCTTGCTACATCGCTCTCACATAATGTACCATCTAAACATGAATGATGTAACCAAGGTTTTGTAAAAATATTCTGATTTAAAAGAGTGTCCATGGAGTTTCTTGCCCGTTCTTCTCCATAGAGATCTACGTTAGGGAATGGGCAACTACAGTACTTTCACAGTTTTTATGCCTTGTGACTGGGACTGTAGCTAAATTTCATTGTTGTCTTTGTTTCGACAGTTCAAAAGTGCCTGTAACGGGCCTACTTGAAATAAATGCTTTGATTTTGATTTTGAGTGATGTTCTTCCAGGACCTTCTTTGCCGCGGAAGCGGCGAGCTCGGTCGAATAGTTCTAGTAGCTCAAGTTATAGTAGCTCGAGTTCCAGTAGTAGCTCCTCGTCTAGCGGAAGCAACCTAAAAAGAAGTCGCCGCAACAAGAAAAAGGGGAGTAAATGCAAGCGTCGTTCCAAACGTAAGTTTCGGAAATTAGCTAAAGAAATACGTAACCTTCGACGGAAAATAGTAAGTAAGGACACCGATCAACACGTGAGTACCAATTTGGATTATGATGCCATCTCACTTATGTCCGGTGTTAGTGAAAATCGTTACGAACAAATGCTTGATGTTGAACCTAATAATGTTAGTGCACGTGGTGATCAAGAATTTACTTTGACTTTTGAAACTAAGCTGAAGGAGCCTACGATGCCTAAGACTTCCGAGAATTATTTGAAGTTATTATGTGATTTGCAGCATTTAGATAAAAGTGACTGAAATGAAATTAGGTATTCTGAGACCCAAAAATTGTACAATCACTCTCCGGGATATACAAACATTGAAATGAACGAGGAAGTTAAAATATTTGAGTCTCCTCGTCACCTCGTGTATGCTGATAATGCTTTTGCGGCCTTGACCATGTGTGTGCTCAAACAAAGGGAGATTTTGCAAGGAACGCTTCAAGAACTATTACTATGGGCAAGGAATAGTGACTCACTAAATTCTGAAACTCTGCTTCAAAAAGTAAATGATCTTTTTTCCACAGGGGACTTTACTAAGTGTTCTTCAGATTTATTACAGATCGTTTGTGGACATCGTGCTGAGATACTCCAAATGCGGAGAGACTGTGTCCTTAAACAGGCAAAGGACCCCTTGATGAAGGCCAGTTTAAAGAAAATTCCACCGACATGTACCAACCTGTTCAACGCAGAGAAGGTTACTGCTGCTGTAGAAAAAGCTGGTGGCGTAAGAAAATGTTTTTGGCCATTGCAAAAGGCTCATACGTCTTCTGCCTCGCAGGCGGATGCAAAAAAGTTTCGTGGCCCCTCGCAGGGGCCAAAGTCTTACAATAAGTCCTCGCATGGATTTGTTCGTACAGCTCAGGCTTGCCAACACAGTAATGCGCATTCGCAATGTGCTAGCACTATCACACCTACGCAAGGTGGCTGCAGCAGCGGTAACCCACCTCCGCAAGGTGGCTCTAACGCTCATGGTCATGCTGCTCAATATAATTCGGTCGCACCGAATAATCGCAATAGCTTTCGAGGCCGATCGAATGCCCAGCAAAATAATCAGCCAAGGTACGGGCGAAGTCGCGTGTCATCGCCTCCCCAGCAGAATAACGACAACAAACGACGTAAGTATTGACTCTTTCAGAGCGGGCCGTCTCCTGCAGTTTCGAGACCAATGGGAACAAATGAATGCACCAAATTACATTCTAAAAATAATAACAGGGTATCGCATACCCTTTTGTCAGAAGCCACCGCTTCTTCACCCAAGCGTTGTCGGAACCAAACTAAATGTTCCAGAATCTGCCGTAATGACATCTGTCATAAACAAAATGATAGAACAGGGAGTTCTAGAGCGAGCTGTTCTTTCGCCAAGCTTCCTGTCATCGATGTTTCTTGTCCCCAAAGGCGACGGCTCAAATCGACCAATATTCAACTTGAAAGCACTGAATTCTTACATCATAACAGATCGATTCAAGTTGATAAATGCATATCGCATCCCCGATTTTCTACAACCACAGGATTGGCTATGCAAAATCGACCTCTCGCAGGCGTATTTTCATTTACCTGTGGCTCGCAGCCACAGAAGGTTTCTGCGCCTAATTTATCGCAACGAATTACTAGAAATGACCTGCTTACCTTTTGGCCTGAGCACAGCACCAAAGACCTTTGCTGCGCTTACAAATTGGATAGCCCAGACACTCAGGCATCGAGGTATCAGGATAATAGTTTTTCTCGACGATTTCTTGATCGCTCACCAGGACGAAGACAAGCTTCGGAGTCATGTGAGTATTGTGCTCGACACTCTGGAAACGTTAGGTTGGCTGATCAATTACAAAAAGTCGATAATCACACCGTCGAAAAGCTTAGTGTTTCTAGGAATTCATTGGGATCCATGGACGAATCGCAAACGCCTTCCCGAAGAAAAAAATCCTGGACTTGCAGACAAAATCTCTCATTTGCTGTGGAAACAACGAACAACGCTCAGGGAGCTCCAGAGCCTGGTTGGTCTACTCAATTTTGCCAGCTTTGCAGTGCCGAAAGGAAGACTCAACTTTCGAGCGCTTCTGAACCTATTGAACGGAATATTAAAGGCGGATCACAGGTTACTACACACCTTACCTCGTGTTGCGATAGACAATCTGATATGGTGGCGCCAGAATTGTCATCTTCCGTCGGCCATACACATGCCGCCTCCTTCTCATTTCCTCACAACAGATGCGTCGGACATCGCTTGGGGTGCTCGCTTGGACAATCTCTCTCTCTCGGGTCTGTGGTCAGAGGCCGAGAAAGATCTTCATTGCAACCAAAAGGAAATGTTAGCAATCCTAAGAGTTTTGGAAGATCATTGTCGGCTCCTGAGACACAAGACAGTTTTGATTCAGAGCGACAACAAGTCGGTAGTCGCATATCTCCGTCACGAGGGCGGCACCAAGTCGGCCCCTCTCCTGGACTTAACCTACAAAGTTTTCCAAATAACGGAGGACTTTCAAATTCACATGAACGTCTTTTACATACCAGGTATATACAACGGTCACGCGGATCACTTGTCGAGGTTTCGTGTAACTCCAGAGTGGCATCTGTCTACAGAATGCACGAACAAAATATTCTCCAAATGGGGAGTCCCACTGATCGACCTATTTGCGTCCAACCGAGCACATTTAGTGACGAATTACGTGTCCTTAGACCAAAACGACGACCAAGCCCTGTTTTACGACGCGTTCTCCCAGATGTGGAATTACAAGCTAGCGTGGATATTCCCTCCTCCCTTTCTGATTCCCAAGGTCCTAGGTTATCTCAATCAAGCACAGGGAACGTACCTACTAGTAGTTCCACGATGGGAGCGAGTTTTTTGGCGACCCGACATCAAATTGCGCGCCCTAGCAGCCCCATTTACGCTATATCACCTAGACAAAGTCCTGATCGACACGACAACAGGACTGCCACCACCGAACGTCCACGACATGACTCTGGAAGTGTGGAAATGTGGGGGTGGTCTGGGATGCTAACAACCTGGAATAGTAGTCAATTAGAACTTCTTGAGAAGTCATGGCGTCCCTCAACACGTAAAGTTTATAGCGTTGCTTGGAAGCGATGGCTAGTTTGGTGCGACACGCACCAGGTTAACCCCTGAACTCCAATAGCAAGCGATTTGGCTAGATTTTTATCTGATCTCCATTTAGTTAATAATTTATCGTACAATTCTATTTTGTTACACAAATCTGTGGTTGCAACCCTTTGCAACCCAGATTCATCCGGCCAGTTAAGTTCAAATGTCCTAGTAAAACATGTTCTAAAGTCTATAGCGTTACATAAACCGGTCACCCATGTCAAGCCCCCGGTTTGGAACATAAATGACCTTGCTAGTTTCCTAGAGAGTAAGCGCATTGCAGTGCAGAGACATACAGCTGCTCTACTTCTCTTATGCTCCGGGAGAAGAATCCATGATTTAACTTTGCTCAGAGTTGATTCTAATAATTATTCTAATCAAAATGATGTGTTAGTGTTTTGGCCGGTTTTCGGATCGAAAACTGATTCTGTAGATTATAGACAATCTGGTTGGAGGTTAATTTCTAATGAAGATAGCAAAACCTTAGACCCGGTCTACTGGGCTAAACATACGATCTCGCTTCTTAAGAATCGTAGAAATGCTGCAAATTGTAGTAATTTGTTTATTAACATTAGAGGTGAACCTAAATTTGCATCGAAAACCCTAATTGCAGGCTGGATCAAGTCCCTATTAGTAGAAGCCGGTATTAAGGCATCTCCTGGGAGCTTTAGGTCAGCTGTAGCCTCAAAAAATTGGGTCGATAATTACCCCCTTGAGGAGATTCTTGCTAGGGGTAACTGGCGATCGCAAAATACCTTTTGCAAATTTTATAAACGTGAGGTTAGGCCCACTGTAAACCGTGTCTCTGTAACCACTTTATTTAATCCAGTTGATTAGAAATTATGTAATAAAATACCCGATTTTATTATTATTATTATTACCGAAGAGGTGTTTTTGTTTGGATCAATTATATATTCTCTATTAATTACGCCTTCTTTATTTAATGCCTACGTCGATCATATCTGATCAAGAAATGTCTACATCTTAGTATCTAATCTATATAATTATATGCATTTTTAGATACTTACTGTTTACTGCATCATACCTATATTACATTTTAGTAATAGTCATTTTATCTCACATTGGCGTCTTCGTCACTTCCACCAGGCGATAACAAACACGTCTCAATTAAATAAGCTTCGAATAACGGTCAAGTCAAATTAATAGAAGCGTTTTACCTACCAATAAAACGCATATTAATTTACTTACCTTATTCGAAGCTTATGAGCAAGCTCTGCCTGGTATTTAGACTCAATGAAATCAAAATGGCGGGTCTCGCATAACGAGCCTCCCTACCACTGCCAAGCGGAAGTGACGTGCTAGAAAGAGATAGATATAAAGAAATGTGAAGAGCGGGAAACGTAAGGCCTATCTCAATTAAATAAGCTTCGAATAAGGTAAGTAAATTAATATGCGTTTTATTGGTAGGTAAAACGCTTCTAATAAACGTTTAGAATCAAATTAATCGTTATAATAAATATTCAGAACACTAATTTGTGTTATGTATGTAGAGTCAATTTTTTGACCCATTTTTCTTTGGGGAAGTTTAGTTATTGTAAAATATAGTCGCTCTTCGTGTCCGTCTGTATGAAGGCGTTGATCTTCTAAACCATGCAACGGATTTTTAACGTTTTTCACTATGACTAAAATTCTAGACTTGTCCGGACGTGTGGCAACCGTATTTGTACCTATTGGCCTAGCATTGTTGTGTCTTCTGAAGTCATTATGGAGTAAAGCAGAAGTCGTGTTATTTCTTACTACCCCCTTTTTTCTGATTAATTTCGTTTGGGATCATTATCGTTTCTCCGGAACTTGTCAACTTTCAAAGCCTCGTTGCTTTTATGGTGGTCGTGACTGGGTGTTCAAGGATTGGGAATAGTAAGGCGGGTTTGTCGTTTAATTACAATTTTCTGGAGTGTGTCCTTTTTACGGAATTACAAACACCTGCATTGTATACCTAAATATTTATTTAGTAGAATATATAAGCGTTAATCCCATTCGGATAAAAGCCAGAGAACGATTATTACGATATCATTTTACAAAATATATTGGACACGTTCGGGCGAAATCTTGCTAGTGAGTTTTGGCGCACTTGCACAATGCAATCATTATGGTGACAAAGTTTTACATTTTCGGTCATTATCGTCTGGCACTACTTATTTAATGGTCAATAGCACAACTACAGTCTAATTTGAATAACAACGTATTGCACTAATATTGATGTTATATTATCTAGAGTATTTCCTCATAATGATGTTCTGAGGGTTGAGGGTCCTCAAGTGCTCGTTGTTCCAGCTCTTCGATTTGTTGTTGGCATTGGTCTCGGAAAAGCATATTTTCATAATATCGGTTCTGTAAATGTCAAATAGATAAAGAATTATTTATATTATGATAAAGCCTATATTTTGATACCAATAGAGGGTCTATTGGTATCAAAATATAGGCTTTATAATATAATAAAGACAAGAGTGAGAGAAATAACGGATAACATTATTTTTACGCGTGAATAATATTTGTGGTCAACGAGGAAGGTGACGCTTGGCTTAAGTATGGTATAATTTTTTGGGGAAATAGTGTTGATATCAACGAGTTGTTTATCTTACAGAAAAAATGTGTTAGGATATTGGTCCATATTGAAAACGACGAAATTTGTAGACCACATTTTAAGAAACTGGGCATTCTAACTCTGACATCGATTTATATTCTGGAAATTTGTAAAAGAGAATGCTCATGGAAGTATGGAATCCCGTACCATGCTGCATCAAAATCAAACCTTGTTTTTTATAGACTACACTGATCGTATTAACTCCTACAAAAATTATTTTTGAAAAAAAAAACCCGCGTTTCAGAGTTATTTTATAAAATCGAAACTAACCTAAAAAGTAGGTCTATTTTTTCGACGCTACCAACGACGTATTTTAACACACATACATTACATTATTGCTCTAAAAACAGCGTAATACACTAATATTAGTAAGAATTACGAGTTAAAGCAACATCCACAGTATGCTTGACTGAAACTCGATTTTATTTTAGACCTTTACATTGCCAATAGTCAGTCAGTACAATACAAATGTCAGATGCCACAGATAAGATAACTATAAACCATAGAGTATAGTAAGTGCTATAAACTAGTCGGGATTTAGGGATGTAATCGATAAATCAAAATCTTTAGGCTGAGAAAATCTATTTTGTGGCAAATAGCAATAAACCAAACTAAATCGATTTGGTGTACTGATCTTACTTAATTGTTGCTGTTATTCAAAGAAAGCAAAGCAAATACAGCTTGGCAAAAAAGAGTCTGACGCGGTGACAGTTGGAACTAATATCGATGATTGTGGTTACTTGTCAACTGCTAGTACATTCTGTGTCAACAGTGCGTATATCCTAGTGGTTTTTCATAGATTTTTAAAAATTATCAACTTTCCTTGCGTAATTAACTATTTAAAATGAATAAAACTATTCGAAGCAGTGGCAGTGGCGACCTCATTTATTCCACACTCTTTTTTGCCAAGCTGTACATATTTGTAATTCTTGAAATGTTTTTCAAGCAAACGTTATAGTTATATTTATATGTAAAATAAACAAAAGAAACGATTACTGGTTAATCGATTCATCAAAAAATCGATTCCATTGCATTCTACATCAATAAGACTATCTGTGAACGGCCAATCAACCATAGACAAAATAACTATAATCTTCTCATTTTTATTGTATAGTAATTTGAAGCGAGGCAGGTATAGTTTTTCACATAAAATAACCGTCGAAAACAAAAGCGGCCGAATGCATTTTTTCACAGGACTTTTAGAGTCCGCTCGACAGACAAGGGTTTGTTCAATTGAAACGGAACGTCATTTATATTCAGTTGAAACGGAACGTCATCTAAAGGGAGTAAAACAATATCCATACTTTTAAACTCAAAATTATATTTCCAGTTCAAAAATCAAATCCCCGACGCGTAATGCCATAAAAAAATATGAAACTAATTACTATAAAATTTTGGTTTTGAGGCGCGAGACTTTTTGGTACCAATTTTGGTCATTGTCCTTTGTGAGACAGTATCCCAACTTTTTTATTAAAATCTCTGACCAGCCTCGCCGATATGCACCGCGTTCACGTTTCGAAAGCACGCTCGTAATACCCCAATCAAAGCTAAAATTACACAGCACTAGCCCTCACGTTACATCAATAAAAATATATAACAAAATTCCTAATAACATTAGAATGGAAAAGAATGACAAAATATTTATAAAACGAGTCAGAAACCTATTAATTGACAATTGCTATTATTCGTTGAATGATTTTTTTAATGATGACTTAAAAGTGGATTGAACTACAGACTTATTTATTTAAATTTGTTTTTTTTTATTTTATGGACATTTTGTATTTGATTATTATATATAAATATAGATATTATTTATTAATTTTCTCATGATTGTATTTTGCCTATTAATTTAATGACATGATGTATTGGACTATAATTTTTATTTTGTTGACATTTTGTTTTTGATTATTATTTTAATGACAAATGATGTATTTGACTATAATTTTATTTTATTCGACTTTTTATTTCTCTGTTTTATCTTGTGAAATTATTTACTTATTTGATTGAATTTATGAATTTTAATTAATGTTGATTATGTATTTTAAAAATGCTATCAATATTGTATAAGTTGTTGTGCCCGACAGGGTCCATGTGAACTTAATTATTATTTTAAGATCTTGTAAAACACATGTGATAAGCAATAAAGAAAGAATTGAATAATTGACTACTGTCCTTTTCTCCAGCACTAGGCTGAACTCTCAACGCTCGGAACAGAGCTGACACTTGAAATTCCAACAGCTCAATACTATAATGTCATAGATTTTGGGCGCCTTATTGTGCAGTTCGAGTGAAAATGAAGTATGATTACAAAAACATAAGTATCTTATATGTTTAAAACTAATACGAAACGACAAATAGCATAAAAAGTGAAAAAAACATTTACTAAGAAAAGTTAAATCATCTGAGAAATTCTTCACATTACTAAACTCAAAACCTTTTTTAAATCATATTTATTATTTAGTTTTTTAAATTATATTTTTATTGATAATACGATGTGAAAATTGCATTAACTTACTACATTTGCTGGGTTTTGTGGTAAGCCTGGAGAATTGTATGTCGTCCAGCAAAAGCGCCGGAGTGCAATAACAAGTAGCAAGATTAGGGCAACTGCAGCTGTTACTGATGTTATTATCATTACTGTAAAGTAAGAAGATTCTGCGCCTGGAAATAAATCATAATTTGTATATTATTATTGCGTAACTTATTGTACATCGTGGAAAATGTCGTGCGGAAAATACTGAGTATGAATGTTGTTGGCTGTAAGAGCAGGGGGACTGTGTTAAAGATGATAATTATGTCTAAAAAGGGACTCGTAAGATGACGACTAATGGAAAAGTATGGAAGAAGAAGACGTGTTGCGCCGTCCTCAAATATGAGTTATGCGGAGATGTTGATACATTGACCTTATTGATGATGTTTCCGGGTGCGTGTATGACGGAATATAATATGAATTTGGACGAAGCAAAAGGAGTATCTAAGGGTCGTAGCAGCTCCTGCCAGGGCTGCGGGACTGTTCGAAAGAGATACCGCGGCCCTGGAACATAAAGGGCCAATGAAGGAACATGGGTGTTTTTAGTCAGTAAGAGTCTGACACTCCCTTCCGCTCCGCCCAGAGCGGGAGGAGTCATTTGATGATTTCTCACCCCCCAAAAAAAAAAAAAAAAAAAAGGGTCGTAGCAGCTGACGTTCAGCAGTCCTGCCTACCCCCACGTGTCAGTTTCTAAATGTAAAACTAATCTTCTTTTGACTTACTCGTACCTATTGAACTTGACGTGATCGAAATATTTCGTGTTGGACTTTCTGGAGAATTCAAGATATTTATTGCTGCAAATACAGCGGTATTCAATATTTCCATCATTTTATAGGTTCCATTTAAACTTTCGTCGTGTTTGTCCAGTGGTGCTGAGGTCGAAGAGCGAGGCGTTCGGCTACTGGTCTCTTCGCACGGCTGAGGTTTCTTGTCTGAGTTAGATTAAAAAAGAACTGTGTAATAAACAATTGGTGAAACATATCACATCATTCACATAACTAGCTGTTGCCCGCTACTTCGTTCGCGTGGCAATTAAGGTGTGTATGAGTGAGACTGCCTCGTTGGTCGAGTGGTCGTAAGTGCGACTACTAAACATGAGGTCCTGGGATCGATTGCCGGGTCGGGCAGTGTTAAAAAAAATGTTTATTTAAATTACATAAAGTTATAACGCACATGATTTGGAGATTACCATTTAATCAAGAAGATGCTTGTGTTAGGTGACTCCGCACTTCCACTTAACATTAAACAATGTGTACAATTAGAAAAAAGCTATAAATAATAGTGTTATTGGGGTATTCCATCAGGAATTTCCCAGTAGTAGCCACGGAATCTGGATTTGTGCCCGGTTGGTGGAATAGAATTGAACAGGCTCGCCCCCCCCTCACATGGGACTTCAACATAACGAACGGCGAAATGTGGGTGTACGATAAGGTACACCTCTGCCTAACCCGTCGGGGATTACAGGCGTGATGTTATGTTATGTGTGAGAACTGACTGGCTGATCAAAATGTGATAATGTGGGTGATGACTTCAAAATGCGTCCTTTTGGGTACTGTAATCCTGGGCGCAGAGATCCGAAACAAAATTAAATGAGGCGACGATATGGCTTAAAACCGTTTATTATGGCGATATACCTACAACCTTCATTTCAAAGTAAACCAACAAACGCCTTGCTGGGCACTATTTATTATAATATCGTTGTGTATACAACATTAAATGACTTATTATTTTCCGCAAGCACGTGAAAGTTTTGGGCACTGAACAAACAACATATAATTGACCGTGCGAGAAGCATGGAGTGTACAATTGAATGCCTGTCACTTTTATGGTTTGGCCCTGGGATCTGTTGATCGTCATTGTAAAAGCCAATTTTAAGGGAAATTGTAACCTCTTAAATAGAAATGGTAAGTTATTTGGAATAATAGGTATGCGGGGGCTTAAACGCTCTCTCCTTTAGCAGCTCAGCTCTGTGATACGAGGCCTGGTGCCGTTGCACAGCCTGTTTGCATCAAGGTTTCGCATCACCAGAACTGGTACGCCAAATTTAAGCTCCAGCTGATGGGACGGCACGCCCGTTAACTCCAGGGAGTTGAGAAATTCAACGGGGTGGGCAGTACTATCGTCATTAGCCATCATAATGATATGGATGTGTATACTTTAGTTTTTTTTTGGTTATTTTACTGACCCACTCGTTGTTTGGCGACAGTAGTTGGATGGGAAAATTCTTCGGAAAATAGAATTTTCCCATCTCCGTCCGATTCCAGACGACCTTCTCCCATTTGCAGCAGCTTATTCGCAAAGACACCTGCTTCCTGGTCATTGTACAGTTGGACGCGCATGTTGCACGTAATATGGAGCTTTTCAATCCAGGAGGTTTTCACAGTGGCGACGCCATGAGACATGCGTTTCATCCGCCGATGTGCCGCTTTTTTATTACGAAATGGCCCCTCTTAATAACTGGCAGTGTCTGTCTAAAGTCGCCTTTTCAAATGACCCCTCCTCCCGCGCTGGGTGGAACGGAAGGGAGTGTCATCCATGTTCCTTCTTAGCGCTTTGTGTTCCAGAGCCGCAGTATCTCTTTCGAACACTCCCGCAGCTCCGGCAAGCATCAGCCCTTGCCCCCCTTCCGGTTTGCTGACATCATTTTGAGGCGCGCGTGGAACACGAACGCGCTTTCGACACGGCCTATCGTCATAAAATGATGACGCCACCCATCAGCACCTGGTTGCCGCGGATGTCCTGCAAGCTGCGGTTCAACGCCTCTAATGCATGCTTGTGCGACATTGTGCACTCGCCCCAAACTACTTCCACTGCTGCAAAAGGACTCCCCGGGACGTATCTTCGCTTCCAAGATTCAGCGGCAATTTGAAAATGGAATGTGCAGTCCGACCACCCATATGCAAAGTTGCAGCAATGCCTGAGGAAGCCACAACTACAGTTATATGACGACACGGTTGGCGCAGTGGCTGAGCGAATGGCTGCTGCGCTGCTTGTATCGGGTTTATGTATGGCCTAACAGGTAGTTCTTCCGGGTTTGGCTGTATGTGTTTGTGAGTTTTAAATGTTTTTAAACATACCCACGATACAGGAGAAATTTCTAGTGTGAAACAACTTTAAAAAAAACTTTCATGCTGTACATTGCGGTCCTAGCGGAGTTGGGCCAGCTGATGATTCAGAACAAATGCTATGCGATGGTACAGGTGGCGCACTGTCTGAGCAATTGACTGCGGCGCTGCGTGTCGCGAATTTGATTCCCGCACGGAACATATTTACAATGTCGTGGATATTATCAAATTTTAATTTTCTTTTCATTTTTAAACTTTTTAGAGATATTTTTTGTACAGTGTATTTTGGTCAATTTTCATTCATTAATTTATCAAATCAAATCTAATCAAATCAATCTTTATTTGTGAACACAGGTATATAAAGGTCTTATGTGTATACATTTTAGTCGAGCTCTGTGTCCTACCAATGTAATTGGTGTACAAATATGTAGTTTTTTAGTAAAATGTCTGTATCTGTAACACAAAGTGGAGTTCAAATAAATAATGTGAATTCAGCGTACTATTATTAAATGATTAATCAATTAGAATTTATTTTTACATGTAAGTCAATGGTAAATTATATAAAATGCTCGTAATGTCATATTTTATAATTTTGTAAATAATGTCAATTAAATATTTTGTTTGATACAAATAACAATTTATTTTTACATGTATGTCAATGTTCAAATATAATAAAAGGCTAGCAATGTCATATTTTGTCATTTAAAAATTCCTCGATAGAGTAGTACGTCTTATCAATTAGAAATAAATACAATTGTCTTTTGAATTTGCGGACACTATCTTCAGTCCTTATACATTTTGGTAATTTATTATAGACCTTTGGAGCCATTACAAAAATACTGTTTTTGTATAGTGCAGTACTAGATCCGACTGTTTGTAACAGATCACAACGACGCTGACTAGTTACTCGAGCAAATTTATGTAAATTATTTTTGACGAACATAGACGTTTCATAGATGTACAACGACGGCATAGTTAGTATTTTCGTATTTTTAAAAAACGGTTTGCAGCTGTCCGTTGTCTTCAAATTATATATAGCTCGTATGCACCTTTTTTGGCACTTAAATACCATATCTTTACCCGCAGCATTGCCCCAAAATATAATTCCGTATCTCAGTGTTGAAGCTACTAGACCATGATACGCCGTTAGAACTGTTACTCGATTGGCCGTTTTACTTAGCATGTGCAAAGCATAGGAATGTTGGTTCAGCTTACTGCATACCTTGTCAATATGTGAACTCCATTTTAAAGTGTTTTCTATGTTTAGTCCAAGAAATTTAGTCACATTTGCTTCATTAATAATTTTGTCCTTGTATTTAATATTTAAGTCCAGGTTGTAATTTATCCTTTGATGAAATTTCATTAATACTGTCTTATCAAGATTTATAACCAAATTAATATTTTGCAGCCAATTCACAACTGATAGTAAGGTGGAGTTAATCTCAGCCTCTAATGTGCTTATCTCGTCACAATTGAAAAGTAAAGTGCTGTCATCTGCAAACATTGTCATAGGATATGATGATGCTGTCGGAAAGTCGTTAATATAAACAATAAATAGGGGCGGCCCGAGTACACTACCTTGTGGAACTCCATAATTCATCGCTCTCTGGCTAGATTTATATGTTATTTCGTTTTTTTTACAAAGGACAATGACCAAAGTTGGTACCAAAAAGTCTCGCGCCTCAAAACCAAAATATTATAGTAATTAGTTTCATATTTTTTTACGGCATTACGCGTCGGGGATTTGATTTTTGAACTGGAAATATACTTTTCGAGTTTAAAAGTACGAATATTGTTTTACTCCCTTTATATGACGTTCCGTTTCAACTGAATATAAATGACGTTCCGTTTCAATTGAACAAACCCTTGTCTGTCGAGCGGACTCTAAAATTAATTACAATTAAGTAAGATCAGTACACCAAATCGATTTAGTTTGGTTTATTGCTATTTGCAACAAAATAGATTTTCTCAGCCTAAAGATTTTGATTTATCGATTACATCCCTAAATCCCGACTAGTTTATAGCACTTACTATACTCTATGGTTTATAGTTATCTTATCTGTGGCATCTGACATTTGTACTGTACTGACTGACTATTGGCAATGTAAAGGTCTAAAATAAAATCGAGTTTCAGTCAAGCATACTGTGGATGTTACTTTAACTCGTAATTCTTACTAATATTAGTGTATTACGCTGTTTTTAGAGCAATAATGTAATGTATGTGTGTTAAAATACGTCGTTGGTAGCGTCGAAAAAATAGACCTACTTTTTAGGTTAGTTTCGATTTTATAAAATAACTCTGAAACGCGGGTTCTTTTTTCAAAAATAATTTTTGTAGGAGTTAATACGATCAGTGTAGTCTATAAAAAACAAGGTTTGATTTTGATGCAGCATGGTACGGGATTCCATACTTCCATGAGCATTCTCTTTTACTAATTGTCGTTATTTGTTGCCTATCACAGAGATAAGATTCGATTAAAAGAGATTGCCCGTTTTGTAAAGGAAGTTCGGTCCCAGTGGAAAATGCTTGTGCCGTGAAGATTTTTATTTTACTTAATAGTAAAAACATAGCATTTTCATAATCAGAAACCTTTTCCATTTATTCACCCTGGTTCAGGAGATATCATTATTTTTCTGTTTTAAAAATCTAGGTTATAATTAGAAATTGACATAGACTGTAAACATCACTATGAGCATGGAATGATGTCTCTACTACTTTATGCATAAAGTAACTCGGTGGTAGCAGAAAAAGCACGTATCATAAATAATAACTATGTAAATACGGAATTCAAAACTCAACGTATTTAAACAAAGCAATCACGAACGTAACGAACCTCAGAGCAAAGTGCTGTGACATGCGCAAGTAAATGTTGCCAGAACAAATATTTTTAATCGTAAATAAATCGATTTCAGTTTTTTTATCGATTAAAACTGTTTTGTTAATACGGGCGTTTCCAAAATACATAAGGCTTTTATGTTTGTGTAAATCGCTTTTATGGACATCTATTCAACAATATAAACTTATTATGAATATAAGCAACCTATTGTTGTCATCGTTCCATCGCTATTACTAGCATCGACTATAAGCAGTGTACGTCTAGTAGTTTACGTTATCATGAATATTTTACATACTTAATTAAACTTATACTTGGCCTTTTTTTTTTTCGGGTGGGGAATCATCAAATGACTCCTCCCGCTCTGCATTTCAGATATAATATGCTACAATAATACGTACCTATGAAAAAGACAGGGTTAACACCATTCTAACTCATCGTCGTGAAAACATAATGCTAAAACAGTAGCTTTGAAGTTGTCAAATGTTGAGACCTCCATTTAAATGTTGACGTGAACTAGTTAAAATAATTAAAAAATTATTGTTTTTTTTTTTAATTGTTAACTATCGTTTTGATCTGATATCGATTAATCCATTGATTAAAATACCTTATTTTCAATAGTTATTTGATATCTGGCAACATTTTTTTGTACCTATACCTATCAAACGGATGTCGACGTAATGTTTAACTATTAATTAACTTTAACTTTATTCCCAGGGTGAAAGAAATTGTATAAAAAATAACTTGCAAACAAAAAAATAAATAATATTTTTAGGTTATTATTTCAATCAGGCACACGATACCACAAAAGGGACCTGCCTGGTGGCAATGTCCTTTGATATATTTCCTCTTATTCCGTATGCGTTAAGTTTATTTATCAGTAGTTTATGGTCTACGCGATCAAATGCTTTTGACATGTCCATATAAAGCGCCAGAGTTGGTAGTCTCTTATCCACTCTGCTGCTAACCATATGCAAGAAATCGTAGATGGCCATGTCAATAGATTTGTTTTTCCTAAAACCTTTCTGGTTTTCAACGTATAAGCAATTTTTCTCAAGGTATGAAGTAAGTTGATAATATATTGCTTTCTCGAATACTTTTGAAAAGATCGGTACTAACGCTATAGGTTTGTAGCAGGACATATCTTCTCTGTTATCTTTCTTGAAGAGAGGTTTTATAATTGTTATTTTTAATTCTTCTGGAAAGCAATTTATGATTACCTGTCTTTTGAATGGTAAAAAAAACGAAAAGTATACATTAATCTATTTTGTAATGATTTGAAAATCATAAAGCTTAAAAATAAAACAAAATAAGTACGTAAAACTTACAAAAAGTGAAAACCGGTTGGGGATCGAACTCGCGAACCATGTTTATTATTTTTGAAAATCTAATAGCAATAAAAAAAAACACAAAAAGTGAATATTGGCAGCGATTCGAACTTGCGAACCCTTGTTTACAGGGCGGTCGCTGAACCGATAGGCCGCTTATATCTGTGACAAATGGTTTGAAAAAGCCGTTCTATTCTAATGCATGCTATGTTGTCGTAGTAGTTGTAGTTGTCAGTTGTCAAACGGTAGCCAAGAATTGTCAAACAGTAGCCAAGAATATGGTTGTAATGCTCTATTGCTCATCCCCCTAAGTTAATAGCGCGATAGTATATAGCCTATGTGTTATTCCAGACTATAATCTATCTCTGTTCTAAATTTCATCTAGATCCGTTCAGCCGTTCTGGCGTGATTGAGTAACAAACATCCATCCAAACTTTCGCATTAATAATAGTAGTAAGATAAGATGAGATATAAAATGCTATCGACCCGTCCCTGCTTCACAAGACGCCATCTATCGGGTCCAAAACTTTCGGTTTTACGAAGAAAAGTTTATTCGAACTAAATAAGAGTTAATCTCCGGAACCACCCACCCGATTACAATGTAATATTGTGGACGTGTTTGGTTGGTTCCAGCTTGAAAGGTAGGAAACTGTCGAAATACTTACCTCTACATTCCTTATAATCGTCTACAACGGCAAGGCATTCGTTTCCCTTTAAACAAATGTTGTCTGAAAGGAAATTAAATGTTGAAAATTTTCTTCTTCATTATTTCACACACTTGTACTGAAATAGACCTTCTAAGGCCGTTTTTACTACAAAATACATGTAGGTCATAGCTAGCCAAGATAAGGCAAGTGCAGACAGTCCATTTGCCTTGCTTTGCCGAGGGAACCGAGCATATACGTGTGTACAGTCCTTCCACAGTTCTTTACCTCTTACAGCAGCAGTCCAACAGCAAGCTTATGACGTGACTCTGTTTGCATTACAAGCTCGTTAAAACTTCCGAAGTAAAAAGATAAATTCAAAAATAAAATAAACCGTGGCAGCTAAAAGATGACCGGACCAGACTGTACCTACAGACGGCGCCAGCATCATTCAGCTCAACTATTTTTCACCGACTTTAAAAAAGGAGGAGAGATTCTCAATTCGTCGAAATCTTTTTTTAATTTATTAAATGTCTACCGATTACTCGATGACGCCTCAACCAATTTGGAAAATTCTTATTTTTATTTGAAAGAGTATACTCCCAAGTTTGTCTTCTAGAAATATTGTCATGATTTTGATCATAGACTTGGGAGATAAATAACGGAACTCTTCAAAAATAGACGGCAAATCTGTCATGATTGCTGCTATAACTTGCCTGTATGCTCCGAGGGGGTACGCAGATGTGTACCGTACACCCATATTTCGACAGTTAGATATGTTAAGTTTCATTTTATTGGGGATAAGCCTATTACCATGAAATGTATTATTAACAATGTTAAATAAATGCAAAGCAAATATTTGTGAAGGATATAACAACTAAAAATGGTAAAATAAAAAAACTGTTTTGCAAAAAATAAGACCGGCTTCAAAAACACAAAAAAGTGAAAAAGAACTTTACTTTTTATTAGCTTCAGAAGTCGGTGACAAATATCTAAATCAAACGAAAAAATGTCACCGACTTCTGACTCTAAGGTTTTTTTTTTCACTTTTTTGTGTCTTTGAAATCGGTTTTATTTTTTGCAAAAAAGTTTTAAAAGGAACTAAATGATCAGACAGACAACCATAATCGAGGCATTTGAGTGAGCATGACTTCTCTCAACAGCCTCAGAACATTCAAATCAATGAAAGATGTAGGTGTATCCAGGAAATGGTAGTTTTACTAAAGTCCATGATGTCGCATTGCGGGTAGCGGGTCTGAAGAGGAGGTGAAAAGCCATGATTATTGTTGTACTATTCCATCGAGTGAAATTAATGAATTACTCTTGTCAGCTGGACAAGCAACGGTGTGTTTCTACATGTGGGCTGCGGGACTGTTCGAAAGAGATACCGCGACCCTGGAACATAAAGGGCAAAAGAAGGAACATGGATGGTTATTGTCAGTAAAAATCTGACACTCCCTTCCACTCCGCCCAGAGCGGGAGGAGTAATTTGATGATTTCCCATCCGAACAAAAAAAAAAGGGTTTCTACATGTATGGTTTTACCCACTCAGCTTGGCTCGGCGAACTGCTACCAACAACTATAACTGGTTTAACATTCTCTTACTGTCTTTATTTCGCTTGTCTGGAGCATTTGCTTCCATTCTTCTACCTTCCAAAATTGTTTCCCGAAGACACCTCTCATCTTTGGTTAATAGTTCTATGTCAATTGTAATTTGCTCGGTATACAGCTGCAATTTAATCGTCTTTTGTAGCTCATACTTATTAAAACTGCGGATACCTAAGAATGTATAATAAGTGTTTTTTATTTTGAATGCATTCTATTTTAAATATCTTTATTACAATTCGATTTTACACAAGCTTACCTGAACGTGTTTTCACAACGGCAGAAGCTTTGGTCACAGTCGATGTATAATTCGGTAATATTATACGTATACTAATGTTTTCACCTCTTTCATACATAAATCGATATGGATGGCAGAAAACTGATAAAACTTCTGAAGAAACTAAAAAAAATATATTTTGACTTGAATTAACATAGCTGAAAAAGGACCAATCAACAAATGTCAGATGGAGTTTGAAATATTGATGAGCTACAAACCAGGACTGTCGGACCTGACTCAAAAGGATGCTTAACTTAAATAAGACTCTCCAGGACATGCCTGCGCATGCCAGACAAGCTGTGAACCAAAGCAGCTCAGCACAGCACACTGCTTTGAGACAGGTCACGGAAGGAGATGTCATGAGGGAACTGGTATGGTTAATTTAAAAGAGCGAAGAGCAAAGCTCTCTACTTCTTCTATCTTTTGAGACCCCGAAAGATAGAAAAAGTGGAGACCTTTAAAAGATGCCAAACTGATATTATAAATGCGAAAGTGAATCTGTCGGTCTGTTAACGGTGCACGCCTTAAGCGCTGAACAGATGGGTATGTGTGAGAGATAAGTTACCTGGAAGCTGGAGGAGTACATAGATTACTTTACGTCCTGGATCGCAGACAACGTCGCGGGCAACTACTTGTAAGCTATAATGAAACAGGTACTTACATCCAAATATTGCCAAAGCCTCTACATGAAATGTCACTTTAAACGCAAGAGTTGTAGGAAAAGAAAATATAGCACAAAATATTATCAAATTCATCGTAACAATAACTATGACAAAACGCGATACCAAAGCTTAAATAAATCTTTAAAATTTTAATATTTACAATAATATTTGAGGTACTTGAACCACACCATTAAACGTAGCCTGTATTATTTGATGGAATGACTGTGTAAGTATGTACGTAAAATATGTTGTTCCTTCCTGATACATAGTTTTCCTTCTATCAGGAACATTCGACTCCACATAACATAACATCACACCCGTAATCCTCGAAGGATTAGGCAGAGGTGTACCTAATAGTACTCCCATATTTCGCTGCTTATGTTTTAAGTTCCATGTCATAGAGGGCGAGAGAATGTTGAGATGGATGTGTGGTGTGACAAAAATGAATAAGGTAAGGAACGAGTATATTAGAGGAAGTTTAAAGTTGCGCCAGTTACAGAAAAGTTGAAAGGGAATCGACTGTCTTGGTATGGACATGTGATGAGGAGGGACGAATCGCATGCCACTAAAATAGTGATGAATATAAACGTTGATGGATGGAGAAAGAGAGGAAGACCAAAGAAACGATAGATGGATTGTGTGAGGCATGATATGAAAGATAAAGAACTAAATGATAGCGTGACGGTTAACAGAGGAGAATGGAAGAAAAAACGTGTTGCGCCGACCCCAAATAACATGGGACAAGGGCAGGAAGATGATGATGTTATAGGGTGCGAGCCTATTGCAATCAATCGGGCATAAATTCAAACTCCGTGACTACTACAGACAAATTCCTAACAACAGTTAGCTCAACCCGGGATCCGAACCTCATGCTCAGCAGTCGCTATTAGCCCAACGAGGCAGTATTACCACCGACGCGTCGGTGGTAATACTTCTACCTTACGCTGACCTGCCTATGGAGCATCAATAGAATAGGAGGCCAGCTTATAATGGTTGTGTTAAAAATATAATAACAGTTTTGAAGGGGGCAACTATAATAGGTGATCATCGCCTGCCTGTTTTTTTCCAACAATGTTGGAGTCGGCTTCCACTCTAACCGGACGCAGCTGAATACCAGTATTTTACGTTGAACAACTGCCCATCTGACCTCCAAAACTCAGTTAGTCCTGGGTAATACGATACCTCTTGGTAAAACAGGTTGGTTGTTCGCAACGACAAGACGTGTATACAACACAAAAAAAAAATATACAAGGCAAAACAAATATTTGTCGGATTGTCAGGATTTATTCTGTTAGGTTGTATGTCATATGGGCAGAAGATAGGTTTCGTGCAATGAAAATACACTGAGTTCGATACACTGTTTCTATTATACTAATAAATTACTTGATATTACAAATTAACACAATATCACGGGGCACAATGAATCGGGTACAGTTCCAGGACGTCTCAACTCCGCTGCGATCAGACTCTGAATGTTGTCCTCGCCTCAAACTGTAAACATCAGGGCTCTGTAGAAGCACGCTGTGGTATATATAGTTGTAAGTAGGTCGCGTGATGTCACCACTGGCTTACTTGTTACTACTAACTATAATTAATATTATTTATACTACATTTTAAGTCCGTACCAATGACCGGATCCGACAAATTTATAAAAATAATAGGAAGAAACAAAAAAGTACCTTACCAACAAAGTCAGTGTTTGTCCTTCTAGGGCGTCTTCCCGGATTCTAGATTTAATATTAATTTGTTATAAATAATTTGTGATAAAAAGAATCTAGAATGAACTTAACATACAGGGTGTAACAAAATAAGCGCAATACCTCTTAGGTGGTGAATCAGACTATCAAACTTTCCCTAAGGAAAATGGCTCCAAAAAAAATTAACTCTTCATCATATTATTTGCGACAGCCGATGTGGTATTTTATATGGGAAAGTATTTTTTTTCTTTCGACCCGATGATCTAGAATCATGAAATTTGGCAAAAAGTCATGCTGCATATTAAAAATGTAAAGGAAACAATTTGAAAAGCGTAAATATGTGGTTCAATAATATAATACCTAAGAGTTTCTACGGAACCCTTCGTGCGCGAGACCAACTCGCAATACGCGGTTTTTTACTGATTAGTATCGTTGGGGGATCTAATGTTCATCATCATCATCATCATCATCAGCCCATAGCAGTCCACTGCTGGACATAGGCCTCCTCAATCGCACGTCATTCAACTCGATTCTCAGCAATTCTCATCCAGTTGCTACCAGCCACCCCGCGAAGATCGTCACTCCACCGAGCCTGAGGGCGTCCCACCTTACGTTTGCCGATTCGCGGTCTCCACTCAAGAACACGTCTACCCCAACGGTCATCGGTCCTACGGCTAATATGACCGGCCCATTGCCACTTCAGCTTACTTATTCTGTGGGCTATGTCGACAACTCTGGTTCTCTGTCGAATCACCTCGTTCCGAATACGATCCCTCAGAGAAACTCCAAGCATAACCCGTTCCATAGCTCGCTGAGCGACCTTAAATTTATGGACTAGCCATACCAACAGTGTCCACGTTTCGGCTCCGTAAGTCATAACAGGCAGGACGCACTGATTGAAGACCTTAGTCTTTAGGCTCTGTGGAATACGCGACGAGAAGAGCCGGCAAAGCTTCCCAAACGCTGCCCAGCCCAGTTGGATTCTTCTATTAGCCTCCCTCTCCAAGTTGTTCTTACCAAACTGCAGAGTTTTCCCGAGGTAAACATATTCTCGAACAACCTCGAGAGGACCGCCATTGACAACAATAGGTCCTGGGGTGACGTGTTCGTTGAACATAACCTGGGTTTTGTCTAAGTTCACCCTGAGACCAATGCGTATTGAAGAATTAACTAGGCCATCTGCTGCAAGTCGTGCAGCGATTCAGCCAGTATGACGATGTCATCTGCAAATCTCAAGTGTGAGATGTACTCGCCGTTGATCTTAATGCCACGTCCTTCCCATTCCAGTGTCTTAAACACATCCTCCAGTGCGTTGGTGAACAATTTCGGGGAAATTACGTCCCCTTGCCTCACCCTTGATCTAATGTTATCAATAGTAAATTATATCACATTTTGTCTAATTGGGTTTGTTAAATAATATGTCTGATTATAACCCCATTTGTGTTTTAACAAAAAGCTAGTGTTGATTGTGAAGTGTATTTGATTTTGTGTGTTGGAAAAATATAAGTAAGTCTTGTACATGAATAAGTGTTTATCATTTCTTTACCTTGTTTTTTAGCTATGAACCTGAGCAACGGTTAATTTTCTTATTTAAACTATCACTGGATTCTATCTCCGGGTTTCTCCGGGTCTTTATCAAGTAGTTGCGATTGGGTGGCATCAAGGATTGGGAAACGTCTTCCATGCCATCTTACGCAAGCGGTGCGCCGCCATGCGCTGCAGAATCCGCGCCAGCCCTGACAACATTCTAGCGATGTTTAGTAACAGATTGGACAGTCTGTTAGATAAGCTTTGGAGCAACCTACATTTAAGTTTAAATACTAAATTAAATAATTAAGTTCTAAAATATCATTGTACAAAATATTTTGAACACGTTTGGGTGACATCTTGCTAGTGAATTTTGGCCCACTTCTAGGTATTCAATCGAGTTAAAAACTTGTTATACATACGCATGGAATACCTGTCTCGAGGAAAGTTGTGATTTTGTATGATGACGGCTTTAGAATAAGGGAAGAACGAAATGACGATGGATGAACTGTGTGGCAGATGAAATGGCTAGAATCAAATAAATGAGGACAAGAGAATGATGAGGAGTAGGTATAGACAAATGAGCACAATGCAATCATTATGGTGACAAAGCTCTAGATTTTCGGCCATTATCGTCTGGTACTACTTATTTAATAGTTAACAAATAGCACAGCTACAGTCTAATTTGGGTAACAACGTATTGCACTAATATTGATATTATGTTATCTAGAGTATTTCCTCATAATGATGTTCTGAGGGTTGAAGGTCGTCACTTGCACGTTGCTCCAGCTGTTCGCTTTCTTGTTGGCATCCGTCTCGGAAGACAACGTTCTCATAATAAGGATTCTGTAAACATCAACGGAATTATTTTTATGCATGACTGACTTTGTGGTCAAGGAAAACGAAAATATTGCTCAATTTCACAAACATTAGGTGACGCCTAAATTAAACCGGTGCGGACAAATCGCAGACGCGGGTCCGGACACTTAACTTGACCTAAGTACATTATCTATCAAATGCTCATATTGCTCATAATACTTACAAAGAGGTGCAATTGTATTTGAAAGCGGGCGTACAACGCGTGATATGAAACGGAAAATCGTGTCGATCTCTCTTGAAAAACATAAACTTACTGCATTTGCTAAAATTTGTGGTAAGCCTGGAGAATTATATGTCTTCCTGCAAAAGTGCCATAATGCAATTACAAGTAGCGAGATCAACGCAACTGCAGCTGTTATGGAAACTATCATAATAACTGTAAAGTCTGAAGTTTCTGCGCCTGAAACGAATCATAAATTATGTATTATTCTGTAGGCTATTGACCCAATTGGTGGAGTTCTATAGAAAAGTTAGGTTTGTGGTATTTGCAAGCGGAGTGCGTGTTTAACTTGTATGAAGGTAGTCGGAGCAAATGGTGTGTAGGAACGTGGACAAAACAAAAGGTGTATGCATGGATAGTAGTAGGCGGCCTTCTGAATCTCATGGAAAAAGGTCGTGACTACCTAAAACATACCTTTTGAGTTATCTGTTGTGCTCGAAACCAGAGGCTTAGTAATTGGGACGCTAAAGTATTGGTATAAAAACCAATACAATTATGTTAAGGGGGCGGGTGTCCTGTCGGATGCATACGGGTTGGAGTGCGGTGTGAGGCAGGGGAGAATCAGCTCACCCAAGCTATTCAACCTGTATGTAAACGAGCTGATCTGTGAGCTAAGCAATGCCAATATCGGGTGCTCCATTGACGGGCACTGCGTCAATAACATCAGCTACGCCGATGATATGGTATTGCTGAGCCCATCGATCAGTGCACTTAGGAGGCTTCTTCGCATCTGTGAGGACTATGCGGTGGCTCACGGCCTCAGGTACAATGTGACCAAGAGCGAGCTACTGGTTTTCAAAGCGGGTAACAAATGTTATGATACAGTACCACCAGTCACCTTGGGGGGTGCTCAGCTTTCCAGGGTCACGAAGTTCAAGTACCTGGGGCATTGGGTCACCGATAGTCTGTCCGATGATGTGGACGTGGAGAGGGAACGCAGAGCATTGGCAGTTCGATGTAACATGCTGGCTCGTAGGTTTGCACGTTGTACTAGGGAGGTGAAAATTACACTCTTTAGAGCGTACTGCCAATCCATGTACACGTGTGCCCTTTGGGTCAGCTATACAAAAAGCTCGTACAATGCTCTGCGAGTCCAATACAATAACGCCTTCAGAGTTATATTGGGGCTGCCGCGCTTTTGCAGTGCGTCGGGGATGTTCGCGGAGAATGGCGTGCCAGATTTTTACGCACTGATGCGGACACGTATAGCATCCCTGATGCGGCGAGTGCGCGACAGCTCCAACAGCTTAATTGCAATAGTAGCCGACAGGACAGACAGTCCAATGATGTGGCACTGGATGACCACTCATCGTGCGTCATTCCAGTATTTAAAATAATTTGTTTAGTGTATTTTTATGTGTTTTCATGTATGTATCTATGTTTTATGTATAAAATTGTAATGTGTGTGTGTGTGTTTTATGGACCTACCTATGGTCTGAAATAAATTTATTATTATTATTCCCTTTATTCATATTTTTTCAAACTTTATACATTTTTAAATATTAATTTAAAAAAATACATAAAAAAACATTTAAAAATATAAAAAATTGTAACTCACCGGTATCGGGAACAGGGTCCAAGCTACCGGCGGTCAGGGCTCCAGAGAGAGGAACCTCCTAACAATACGAGCCGTGTCCAGAAGTACCGCTTTCTGAATCAAGCCCTTGATCCAGCTGCCTAACGAGAGCCTCCTGAGATGTTGGTCGAGGCTCTTGGCAATTAAGCCATGGGCTGACACGACTATCGGCACAATGATCGCTGAGTCCACATCCCACATGTCGACAACCTCGCGAGCCAAGTCAAGATACTTGATTTGCTTATCTTTCTCGGCTTTCACGAGGTTCTCGTCATGCGGGACCGTAATGTCAACAATCATTGCGCGCCGCTCTGATCGATCCATCACCACTATATCAGGCTTATTGGCTACAATAGTCCTGTCAGTGATGATGGATTGATCCCAGTACAGTGTGATATTGCCATTTTCGAGAACTGGGTCGGGCACATACCTATAGTACGGAACTTCCGATTCAACAAGATTGTATTTTAGAGCAAGTTGCTGATGAATAATCCTGGCTACAAGGTTGTGTCTATGCAAGTACTCTCCGTTAGCCAGACGAGAACACCCGGAGATAATGTGACGGATTGATTCGCCTGGACGGTGGCATGCCCGACATAAAATATGTCAACCGTGCCGTCCTTCACAATAAATCTCCGGTAGTTATTCGTCATCATAACTTCATCCATAATTGCACAGACAAAACCTTCAGTTTCCCCGAAGAGGTCCCCGGAACGTAGCCAGGCTACGGATGCTGATAGGTCTATATCGGGTCCATGCAGGGCCGGGAAAAAGCGTCCGTGAAGCTCCTTACTCTGCCATACCTCCCTGCGGTCGTTGGTATCAAGTACTACAGGTTTGCGCCAGTTCTCTTTAGCCAAGGAGAGCGGGGTGAGGCCCTTGTCCACCGCGACCACATCTCGAGAGGGGATTTTAGAAGTTCGAGGCAGCGCCATTTTAGCAAGGCAGTAGTGGTTGAACTGTGGAAGTGTAATGAGCTCTGTAATACGTGTGTAAGTACAGTGAATTTTAAGAATATAATTGTAAATGTAATGTTCTAGTTAATTATTTTGTGCTTATTTTTGATGGTCTGAAACCCAGAAAATAAATCATGCTTATCTGTTCTAATGCGAGGTTTTTATTTCTCCTTTTGCTCTGGCTAGTCTTACAATAGGCACTATGTTAGGTGACACAACCTTCCGGCTCGCTACGTGTTTGCGATTGGGCGCTCCTTGTGGGGCTCCACATCGCTGTCAATGTGATGAAGCAGTCGACTGCCTCGGACACCATGGCCTTTCTTGCAGTAAGAGTGCAGGTCGAATTGCGCGGCACGCTAGCATTAATGATTTCATCCGTCGTGCTCTTGCCACCGCCGGGGTGCCAGCTGTCTTAGAACCCAATGGCTTGGCACGCGTCAATGGGAAGAGACCAGATGGTATGACCATAATGCCATGGAAGTTGGGTAGGCCTTTGGTGTGGCACGCAACTTGCGTCGACACCCTTGCGCCATCCCATCTTCCTAGCACAGTAGGCTGCGCTGGGGCGGCTGCTGCAGGTGCTGAAAACCTCAAACGGCGCCAATACAATAATTTAATTGGTAGTTATGTATTTGAGCCATTTGGGGTTGAAACACTAGGGCCATGGGGTCCGAGTGCCCACCTAGTATTTCGGGAAATCGCCAAGCGGTTGGTCGACTCTTCACGTGACCAGAGGGCGGGCTCTTTTGGCCAAAGAATCAGCATTGCCATCCAACGTGGTAATGCTGCCAGCCTTCTGGGCACTTTTCCTGTTGACAGCGATGCGTACGAATTTTTGGACGCCCTGTAACCCTTTTCTACTTGTACATATTTATTACTATTATAGTTTTGTAGTTTGTAAATAATTTACTTATAAACAGAACATATTTTTCAAGTTAAATAAAGAAAGCATTCACTTAAAATCAAAAAAACCATAATAGTCATAACACATAAAAAAAACCAACATTATTTACTACTAAATCAACAAAATCACAACAAAATCAAAATCAAAGCATTTATTTCAAGTAGGCCCGTTACAGGCACTTTTGAACTGTCGAAACAAAGACAACAATGAAATTTAGCTACAGTCCCAGTCACAAGGCATAAAAACTGTGAAAGTACTGTAGTTGCCCATTCCCTAACGTAGATCTCTATGGAGAAGAACGGGCAAGAAACTCCATGGACACTCTTTTAAATCAGAATATTTTTACAAAACCTTGGTTACATCATTCATGTTTAGATGGTACATTATGTGAGAGCGATGTAGCAAGATGTGCACATAAAAGTGTCCATAGTAAAAACAAGGAAAAGAACAATTCAAAAAATAAAATAATTAATTCAAATAAGCCGTGGCAACCAAGAGATGACCAGTCACAACTGACAGCGCCCGTTCACGAACATGACGCATGTATCAGCACCATTCAACTCAACCATTTTGAAGGGAACTAACTGATCCGACACACGCGCCACCATCAGCGAGACATTTGAGTGAGCATGACATACACTTAACCGCCAGGGCAAATTCAAGTCAAAAAATGACGTAGGTTTCCAACGAAGGATAGCTTTCTATTACATAGTACTCACATAATATGGGCTATGCGGTTATATAATACCAAAAGAAATTGAATCTATACAATGCAAAGATAGTTGTACAATCTTCAGCAGCTCCAACAATACTATTTAATGCTATCCATTAATCAGTTTATGCGCCCCTGTCCATGTGGAGCAGGACCGGCATTGAGCCAAGCATTTTTATCAGAGATATAATCGTCCAACTTGTAATATGCTTGCTTACATAGTGTGCGTTTAATGCATGATTTAAATTTCGTCTCTCGTAAAATGTAAACAAACTTATAAATGTAGAAGAATAAAGAATCTCAGCAATCGTTTTGACAGTGATGCGGACAATTTTTTTGACACCCTGTAGTCGAGTGCAATTAAACAAAAAAGGTGGACCGAAGTTTATGGTGACCGGATTATCATGGGACTTTTTTTATTAAGTTCCTAGAGGTGCGCAGAAGAAAGTTAAAAAAAAAATTAGAGAGGTGTCAAGGGACACCCGGATGGAACGCAGTTCCTTTCGATTAAGTAGTGAAGGAATTGTAAAAAAAACCACCACCACCACCATCATCATCATCATCATCATCATCGCGATCATCATCATCATCGCCATCATCGTCATCATCATCATCATCATCGCCATCATCGCCATCATCATCATCATCACTACTACCACCACTACCATCACCACCACCACCACCACCACTACCATCATCATCATCATCACTACCACCACTACCACCACCACCACCACCACCATCATCATCATCACCACCCATCCACAGACAGACCTCGGCAACCGTTGCTTAACTTGGTTCACCCATCCACAGGCAGACCTGGGCAGTCGTTGCTTAACCTTGCCACCACAGACCAAAGACGAAACGAAAATATCTGGCTTGCTTTCTATAACTATAGCAAAAACACATTAGTGTCGTACACACTTTTCGTCTGATTTTTTTCCGTCTAGCCTCCTTTCGCAACGCGCCATAAGGAACTTCGTTCCAAAAATCACCTTTTGCGACTTTTTTTTTCGTTTAGGAATAACTTTAAAATTGGCGAATTTATATTATGGCGTATTTTTGTTTGTTTTAGCCTTTTCCACACCTTTAGAAACTCAATCACAAAAGTCCCATGAACATCTCTTGAGTTTTTTTGGATAATTACACTCGGCTACTGATATCGTTCTTCTTTTGTGACCTCTTATAACAGTGTTGTTTTTATCATAGTTTAGTATGGGAAAGAGACTTGTATAAGTAGTCCTTGAGTTTTTCCTTCGCCGAAGCAAGTTATAATTATACAATCTTACCTTAAAAGAGACTATGACCTCCGACCTAAGCCCAAACCTCCGTGGCTACTACTAAGAAAGTCCTGCTAGAAAAACCCAATAACATTTTGCCCGACCTGGGATTCGAACCCAGGACCAATACACCAATACTTTAAGACAAATAAGACATATATTTATAAAGACAAGACACGTGTTTCTTTTTACCACCTTTAAGCATTTTCCACCTTTCCCACGACACACGAAAACAACACCCAATAAAAACAATAAAACGTCGCCATCTTTAAAAATAAAAAGCACCGGTATGATATATCAAAGGAGGTAGTAATAGAAGAGGCAGTTAATCGCTTTGATGTCGCCTCCCGCGTGTGATTGGCTGGCTGGCGCTGTGGTCGCTTGCACCTGTCAATTAGTCCTGACATACTGCCAGGAAGGATGGCCAATAAAGCCTTTGTGGGTCGCCATTAAATCCTGCGAATGTCCATTGTTGAATAAGACTTAATCTTAAATTGGGCAAAAGGAAACAACAAAAGAACGACATCTCCATTTTTATCTTAAAAAGGTAGATTTCCTAAATATTCTGGAAATTCAATAGAAAATTCTTCTGACAAGTTGAACAATGCTACTGTGCAAAGTGATATTCTATTAATTTAATTAGTAATAATATTAGTAGTACGTAAAAGTAAAGCTGAGACTGCTTCGTAGGTCTGATGGCCACAAGCGCGACAGCTGGGTATGAGGTCCTGGGTTCGATTCCCGGGTCGGGCAAAGTGTTATTGGGTTTTTCTATCAAGAATTTCTCAGTAGCAACCACGGAGTCTGGATCTGTGCCGTGTGTGTGCCGGTAGATGGCAATAAGCTTGACCCTATTACATGGAACTTTAACATAACTGGTGAAATGTGGGTGTATTATTAGGTACACCTCTGCCTAACCCTTCGGGGATTAGAGGTGTGATGTTATGTTAGAAAAGTAACTAAAATATTGGCTACACAATGTCTTTCAACGGGATAAGGAAATACGATTGCCATTTGCTTAGACCCTCTGGTCACTGTCCAATTGTCCATCTACTCAGCCCGTGTGTCCAGCGGTAACTGCAGTGCTAATGGGGCCGATCAAGTGGAGATCTCCACACAGTCTACACTGTACATACTCCAGGGACCACTCTCGAGTCTGACCAGCATCTTCACGTCTAGAGGTATGCCTATGTACCGTCCGTCCCGCAGTTCATTAGCTTTTCATACATGGGCACCGATATTATAATTGGAGCTGAAATAGAAGTTATTTTTAAGTTGTTTATGTACAGTTGACTTTGCGATTGATTTAGCATCTTTTACGAATAATTCTAGTAAGTTGTTAGTTCATTGAAAGACTAACTCCACACATTCATTCATTTTTTTAAAAATTGAAGTGTTTGCAAATGACATCCGACGTTACAGTGATCCAGTGATCTTCGCAGTCACGTCACCAGTTCTAGTAACCAACAAATAACGGACGAAAATGACCTCATTACCTTTTTGAATGATCTTTTATAGCAGTATTCGGACCCAATTAGTAGCGTTCGATCCCAAGGCACGCACCTCTGATTTTTCGGATTCATTAGAGTGATGATAAATGATGTTTATTCTGCAAATAGGTATTTACAAACACTTTTACACGTCGTCTTTTTTTTAAACTAGATGAGGCTTTTTTTTTTTTTGGTGGGTGGGAAATCATCAAATGACCCCCCCCCCCCCGCTCTGGGCGGAGCGGAAGGGAGTTTCAGACTTTTACTGACTAAAAACCGCCCATGTTCCTTCTTTTGCCCTTTATGTTCCAGGGCCGCGGTATCTCTTTCGAACAGTCCCGCAGCCCTGGCAGGCACCGGCCCTTGCGGGCCCCTCCCGTTGCTAACAACTCTTTGAGGCGCAAGAAGAAACAAGCCGAAACAAACTCACAGGTCACGCTGGATTTAGTTTTGTGCCCGGTTGATGGCAATAGGCTCGCCCCCTATTACATAGGACTTAAACATAAAGTGGCGAAATGTGGGTGTTTATTATTATGGTTATGGTATTATTATAGTTTATATAATTATTTGATTAGGTACACCTCTGCCTAAACCTTCAGGGATTACAGGCGTGATGTTATGTTATGTATTACAGGTCAAATTATGAATTTGAGGAGGAAAAAACAAAAAAAAAAGGAAAATTACTAAAATTAATAGTAATAATTACCGTTAAAAAGTATTTTTTCTTGTAAAGCATTACTCATATAGTGCGTAATGGTTCTTTCGGCGCTTGAAAGGCATCGTCACGAGGAGGTTGCGGTAAATATTTGAGAAATAAATGCCTGTATAAAGTTTTATTGAATAACATAATTGGAACTCGCCAAAAGACCCGTGACGCACTCCAACTTAATGGCAAAATGTGACTGAAAACACTGAAAACCAGAAAAGGGAGAATAACACTATGAATAATCTCGAAAAGAAACAGTTGGTCCTAATTTTTTTCTCGATATCATGATTGATATCACAATTTAAGTTCCAATTATTTGAATTACACCTTATCATCATTTTCCCACTCTTATCCCAACTTATTTGAGGTCCGCGCAGCATATCTTCTTCTTCCATACTTCTCTATTACTAGTCATCTCATCAGACAGCTCCTTTCTTGCCATATCATCACTGAATTACACCTTATATTAATACAAAATCGGGAATGGGCTTTTCAGTCAGGATTTTTTTCGATTTGTGCCGAGTTTTTTTTTATATACGTAACTAGCTGTGCCCGGCATGCGTTGCAATGCATGTTTTCCTACCTACTACTTTCACTTTACCTACCCTACCTACCCTACCTACCCTACCTACCCTACCTATCCTACCTACCCTACCTACCCTACCTACCCCACCTACCCTACCTACCCCACCTACCCTACCTACCCCACCTACCCTACCTACCCCACCTACCCTACCTACCCCACCTACCCTACCTACCCCACCTACCCTACCTACCCCACCTACCCTACCTACCCCACCTACCCTACCTACCCCACCTACCCTACCTACACAAAAACTCTGTTGAACCCGTAAATATCACGCCGTGATGGCTCTCGGCCACCGTAGGCGCGGGCCTGTGGACGGCGAGTAATGGGCTAGCTCGCCGTCCATCCGTCGTATGACGACGGGCAGGCCGTGTCGACGGCGCGTTCGTGTTCCACGCGCGCCTCAAAGAGTTGTCAGCAAACGGGAGGGGCCCGCAAGGGCCGGTGCCTGCCAGGGCTGCGGGACTGTTCGAAAGAGATACCGCGGCCCTGGAACATAAAGGGCCAATGAAGGAACATGGGTGGTTTTTAGTCAGTAAGAGTCTGACACTCCCTTCCGCTCCGCCCAGAGCGGGAGGAGTCATTTGATGATTTCCCACCCCCCAAAAAAAAAAAAAAAAAACCCCGTAAATATACATATACAAGGTGAAAATGGACTCTTCACGAAGACCTCAACCAAGCATTCTGTACATCATACTAATAAGCTCCACGCCACAATATTTAGCTGGGAAACTACTTTGTTTTGGTGTTACGTCAAATCACATTTTACGATAAAACTCAGTGTAACGCACTCAAAACATTGTGCTGATGGATGCATTGAATAGTAAACGGGTCATGGAGGTATTTAAAGTAAAGTTAAAAACTTAAAAACTAGTATTTAAAGAAAGCTTATGAAAGTTGGAACTTAGACCTCTAATATCTCCGTAACTATGTAGAAGGTTTCCAGGTATGGTCCAGAACAAAAACAATTTCGCAATGACGGGGAAATTAAGTGCCTTTCGGCTTCGTTAAGGGTGTTTTGTCAGAAATGAATACTTACATAGAACCAAGGTTACCGACGAAGCCCGAAGAATTGCCAAACTTAAGTGGCAGTGCGCAGAGCACATTGCTCGCAGAACGGATGGCCGATGGGGCCGAAAAGTTCTGGAGTGGCGACCGCGAACCGGAAGACGTTGCGTTGGAAGGCCTCCCACTAGGTGGACCGATGACCTGGTGAAGGTTGCGGGGATCCGCTGGATGCGAGTCGCACGGGACCGGTCAATGTGGCGACGCTTGGGGAGGCCTATGTCCAGCACTGGTCGTTTTTCGGCTAAAATGATGATGAATAATGAAGGGTCTTTACAATCCTTTATACAATTCATAGGTAGTACATGTACAGGAAAGATAAACAAGTCCCCATTGAAACAAATAAAATGCTTGAAATAATTCCCGTGGTTATCTCGACTAGTTCGCACAATTATTAAACTTTGTCGCTTCTGTTATCGGCAGTGTATCGCGCGTTTTCCTTGTCACACGAGAAAATGTATATATTTCTCGAATGGTCACATGATCAATCATCATCATCATGATCACGATCATGATCATGATCATGATGAATAAATAAATAATAAATGATCAGCATATTACGTTTCCACGGCTAGGACACGAGCCTGTTGTCTGGGAAATGGAGTGGCCATTTCGCCAGCTATATTCAAGTGGCTGTAAAATTCCTGACGAGAGCACCCGATAACACTGAGATTATGAAGAAGGACATTATTTTATGTGATTCATAACAAATGTTATCATTAACACTGAAAACGGGTTATTTACCATGTTTACTAATTGTTTCGAACGCCACTATATACCTAGACTAGTAAGAGAAGCCATTGGGATTACCAAATATAAGAACTTCAACCGGGAGGATGGGTTTCTACTGTCGAGAGCGTGGAATCCAGTGATTCAACTGTGAAATAGAAAAAGTGCCGAAGAAAGTTCGCGAGCGCACACAGTGAGTTTCGTGTGTCGGGAACAGAATCGAGTTGTGAGTGACAGTGGTAGCGGTACCGAGCGAAAAAAACGAACAAGATAGAGGGTAGACCGATTTGTCTGCTCATAAACACCCACCCGCAATAACTTCAGTTTATACGTGACCTTGTAACAGCGCCGAAATATCGGGAACTCAAAACAATTAGTAAACATGGTAAATATCCCGTCTTCAGTGTTACTGGTAATGTTAGTGACCAGTTTAAAAATTTAAATCACGACTTTAATGCCCGGTCACTCATATCTCGTCAGTTATGTTAAAATTCCATGTGCGAGCCCATCGCCATAAAACAGGCAAACTTCGATATGCTACACTGAGGAATTCCTGATGGAAAAACCCAATAATACTCTCTGAATCGAATAAGACTGTAACTGACTTGCAACCATAACCCAAATATCAACCAAAACTTCATTCAAATGTCCCTATTCTGTGTCATTTCAAAGCCGGGAAGCTCATTATACCGATAAAGGTTTCAGAAAATAACTTTTTGATTAAGGAGTTACCCAGGATTAGGAAAGATAACTATGTCTGGTGAGTCTGACTTCTCAGTAAGCTTGAAGCTACGTTTAATCTTTTTGATTACCAGCAGTCATATTGTCATGATGGGTTAGAGATTATGATCATTGCTTCTCAAGTCTTCTAAACTAGGCAAGTACGTACCAAAGTAATTTTGCCATACATTATTATGTGCTTACTAAGTATGTCTGGGACATCACTGAAATAAAACGTGACTGGATAAACTAGTTTTTACCCGCGGCTAAACCCGCGTGGACGTCGGAATAAAAAGTAAACTCTGTCCTAACCTAAGCCAGATTTTTACCAGTGTACTAGACAAGGAAATTCGTGCAGCCGTTAAGGCGACAAACAAACTTTATGTAAGAAAAATTTTATATAAGATTTTTTTTGACTTGACTTGTTAATTTGTTTGTTAGTAGGTATGTATTGTTCAAATCTTACAACAACAACAACAACACCAATAACTGAATTTCAAACCATATTACCCCCCAACAGATTGAGCTGAAATTTTACACATTTTAGTTCTGGTGCAATATTTATAAGACCGACATGACTTGATTCTGGAGGATTGCCTCCTGACGAGAAAACTCCTCACTAATTAATAACACGGACACGAAACTTTGTTTATTCCTTTAATGTTGATAGATAAAACTAATTATCTACATTTCATATTAATAAAAGCTTTAAAAAAAAACGTTAAGTAATTATAATAAAATTTATAATATTTTTTACGAAACACCTAAGAACTCATTGAGCGGAGGTCATGATAAATGCTCACGGTGTTCTCTATAGGCTAGTGTGTCTATAATATGCTGTTATTAAACAATAATGCAAAGAGGATAATATTATTATAATCGTCCCGCGTCAAACAATGGAAACACCAAAAAATTAACATATTATCATAGTTTTTAGACATTTTGTCCCTCCCCATCCTCTTTACAGTGCTGTCGAACAAACGGCGGTTATCTGCCGTAACAAGATACCCTCCCGCCCTCCTTGCCCTCCCCCCAGTGGGGATGGCGCGATTTACCGCCTCTTCATGCAGGGAGGAAATTGATTCGCGACTTATTTGCTGAATTCATATCATTTCTATATCGTGGAAGATGTATGAGTGTTCGGTTATTTTTTTGTTTTTTCGTTGTTTTGCGGTCAGATTTTGGGGTAGCGAAGTTTAGGTGACTGTGTTTTAGTTTTTTTGTTGATGTATTATGAGAAATTGGGCTTTGATTTTAAGTAAATGCTTTCTTTATTTAATGCTTTTTAACCGACTTCAAAAAAAAGGAGGAGGTTCTCAATTCGGCTGGTATATTTTTTTTTTATGTATGTACACCGATTACGCCGAAGTTTCTGAACCGATTTACGTAACCAAATTGTGAACGCCGGTACTGCGGCTTTTGTGGATGTTTGGTCAGGGTCGAAGAATGATGCGATTCTTTGAAGAAATATTGTAGGTTTGATGTTGTATGAGTCGACTCGTTGACTCGTTGAAATTTGAATCTTCGTAAAATGACCGCCGTCCACGTAGCGCAGTATTTTTGTTTGATGCGGAATAGTTTCGAATTGGTCCCATAAAAATTTGATTCAGGTAGGCCCATTAGTTTTTATTTTATGAGCATTTGACTCTGACGTCTGTTACTTGTTTGTTGTTGTGGAGTTACTTTCGCATTTATAATATTAGTAAGGAAGTAAGAATAAGCCTATTACCATGAAATGTATGGTTTACAATGTAAAATGAACGCATAGAAAATATTTGTATAGGATATTGCAACTAAAAATGAAAAAATAAAAAAATCTTTTTTGCAAAAAATAAAACCGACTTCAAAATCACAAAAAAGTGAAAAATAATTTTAGCTTCAGAAGTCGGTGCCAAAAAACTGAATCAAACAAACTAAAGTCACCGATTTCTGAAGCTAAAATTATTTTTCACTTTTTTGTGATTTTGAAGTCGGTTTTATTTTTTGCAAAAAAGTTTTTTTTTTAACTTAACAAATATGTTCCGTTTATAAGTTGATCTTTAAAACAAATTCTTAACGTGATAAATATCCCGTTTTCAGTGTTAATAATAATAATGATCTGTAAAGTCTGTACCACCTTGATGGGTGACTCATTACATACCGAGTTTCCTCCGTGCCTCGGAAAGCACGTTAACCCGTTGGTCCCGGCTGTCATTTATAGATCTTTGACAGTCGTTACAAGTCAGTGGCCCGGAAGTCTGAAAACCAGTCATACCAAGGGGTATCGCATTACCGAGTACTAACTGGGTTGTGGTGGTCAAATAGGCAGTCGCTCCTTGTAAAATACAGGTATACAGCTGCATCCGGTTAGATTGGAAGCCGACCACAACATAGTTGGGAACAAGGCTAGGCTGATGATGAAAATCTGTAACACCTTGTATCACGTTTGTACGAGCAAGTCTTGGAAAATGAAATAATAAATCGTTTGTTTGTTATAAATGAAATGCATGATTGTTTTATTTCTAAAACAATTTTTTCTTTTTTTGGAAATGAAAATGTTTGGAAGCGTCTTTTGCCTCAGCTAAAAGGAAACATTGCGTCCGGACGTTACATTACAAGTACCTATATTTCAATTTGGTATAGTTTTCGTCACAGTGAGGCTAACGAGATGAAAACACAAGCGTAAATAATCTATGTACTAATTTATGATTGTATACTATATAATAACATATGTATTTGATAGTCGTGAAAAAACAATAAGGTGTTGAAATACGCTACGCAATTTAACATAAGGAAATCTTGACAACTTTGTTACGAACTGAATGTTCATCTCAATTCGCGCCATCAATTACATTCAGGGACGGCAGTCTCGACATAGATACCGACGCTGTCGCAAACTTTCGATCGCTTAATAATAACAGAAAAAATCGATTGCATTATCTATGCTTGCGAGGAATGCAAGTCTCAACATTAAAGATGCGTTTCTCGCAAACACCGTTATTGCAACCGAATTTTTCGACCGGCCCAGGTCGACATTGATATATTACATGTCACTGGGGTGAATTCGCAAAAGTACTATTGTTTATACTGTGTTACAAACAAGGATCTTGAGGCGTATTTGGTGCTTTAATTTTAATTTATTGTATGTGACTTGGCTATTGCATTAGGTTGTAGACCTGTAATGATAGTTTAAGGCATTTAAATAAATAAATAAAAAAAGTCTTTAAACTGAATGCGGTCACCGAATGCGGCGACAGCATTCAGTTTAATCGAATTAATTAATCGATATGGGCTCTTTACGTCAAGTCGGTCACCGAATACAGCAAACGACGGTTTGAGTTGTCGGTTTACCGGATTCGGCGACCGCATTCAGCCGAACGGACGAACGAACTCGTGTTGGAAGCATGAGCTTTGATTGAACTATGAGTGGCGTGTTTCAACAAATCAGCCGTGTTCAGTCATCAAAAGCTGTCGGCGCCCGAATACGGCTTACCGAAAACCTGTTTACACCAGTCAGTGACCGAATACAAGCTGCAACCGAATCGGTCTAAGCGACCTAATATAAACGAGTCATAAATCAACCCAACCGTTGCAACACCTGCTATAGTAGAATCGCTGGCAAAACAAGTGAATGTAGACTTCTACCAAAAACTCACAATTGAAATCGCTATCTATCGCTGCCTGTACTAATTGTCGCTAAATATTATATCACACGCGTATCATAATACAGAAACTATATATTGTGATACGCGCGAAAATGCTCTGCTGTTCAGTACGAAACTTCAATACCCACTCGACCCAAATGTATGGAACAGCTGATTTTTTTTCGCGATCACGATGGTGATCCCATCGATAAAGTTCTCCAGTTTGATGGTCTGAATGACCCTGAAATATGACAACACCTTTCTGGTACACACTGTAGATCCGGGAGATCTTTTTCCATTGACGTCAACTCTCTGAATCCTGTTACTCAAGTATGGAATAAGAAGATCCAGAGCGCTGTTCCTGATTCCAAAGTTGTGGAGTTTCCTGATTAAAGTTTCATGAAGAACTCAATCGAATGCTTTGAGTTTGAGACAAGTGTGGTAGTACCCTAACAGCGACAAACCGGTGACGCAAACGAGACGTGCGCGTGCGACGATTGATGCTACGGACATTACTTTTAATATAAATAAATGATTAAAATCACTCAGTATCGCAGAGGATGTGTTAGGCACGCTAACTAGGTTTTTCATTAAAATAAATGGATTTTTCAGGGTAGAGTCAGTAGATTTAATTACTATTGGGACGATCAATCTTAAGACTGTTAGCAAGTTATGAAATTTTTTATCTTACATCAACACCATCACGCCTGTAACCACCAAAGGGTAAGGCAGAGGTACATAATAGTGCACACACATTTCACCAGTTATGTCTAAAGCAGTAATAGGGCGCGATCCTATGGCCGTAAATCGGGCACAAATCTAGACACCAGAATCAGAATCATTTATTCGTAAACATAGGTAATAATTACAAACAAGATCTTAAAAAACGACTGTTGCTGATACCGAAAAATTCCCGATAGAAAACCCCAAAAACACTTTGCCGAACTCATCAACTGATGTTCAGCAGTAGCACTTGTAACCACTAGACCAGCAAGGCAGTCTTCTTGATCAAACAAATCACAATGAGCTCTATCGAGCTAAGCAAAAGATAACACAGATTCACCCTCTCTCTCCGTGCCCCATCATCATCTGCTTAGCTCTTTCCCAACTATGTTGGGGTCAGCTTCAAGTCTAAGTGGATACAGCTGAATACCAGTATTTAACATAGAGTGATAGCCTATCTGACCTCCGCAACTCAATTATTAGGAAATACTCTTTGATAAGACCGGTTGTCAGAGTTCGGGCTGCGAACTGCTCGTACTGTCAAAGATCTACATATTACCGCCGGGACTAACCGCTTAGCGTGTTTTCTGAAGCACGGAGAAAATTAGCTGTAATGTTGGTTACCCATCCACGGACCGACCCGTGCGGCTGTTATTATTTAGCCACGTGCCTACTTATAGTCTCTAAATTATCAATTAAGAGTACCTGGACAAGGGAAAATCGCTTTCAATAGCAATGACAGCATTGACATGAGGTTTTCAGTAGCTAGTAAAACTTAGTAATTAGGCCAAAGTAAAATTTTAAAACCTTTAAAGCGCAATTACATCAATTTATCATCATCATCTTCCTGCCCTTGTCCCATTCTATTTCATTATCATTTGTCACAATCCATCTATTTTTTCTTTGGCCTTCCTCTCCCTCTCCATCCATCAACATTCATGTCCATCACTCTTTTAGTCCCATGCGTTTCATCCTTCCTATCAAGCCAAACAACTTTCTTTCAAATAATAATAGTTGTAACATGTGCCATTTTCAAATTTCCTCTAATAAAAAGCGCAGTTACAAACTAACCCATTCATTTAATTTTAAAAAAGTGTTAATATGCAAAGCACATTGATTACTTTCAATGTACGTGAACTAATTAATCGCGGAATAGCTCGTTACAATCATAATGAAGATTTCTTCGGTCTTGTAATGCTCATTAAAGTACCGGTACTTAATTCTGCTGCCGAAGCACGAGCAAGTGTGATTGAGTTTTGCCATCAGGAATTTCTGGTTGACTAATGTTTGCCATTATTTAAAATCCAATAATTTTATAATACCATACTTGTATTTGCCATAATATCATTAGAAATAATGCTTCAGTTGCCATAATCGTGAAATTACATAAAATCATTTTCACTAATTTCATTCATTGGTCATAATCGATCAAGTGTCATAATAATTTTAATCCGTAAAGGAGAATGAGCATCGCGCTCTACCTACTAACTCAACAGTAACGTAACATATGTCGTTGAAAAGGTTATTGTGCGTACTTAATTTAAATAAATAAAGACTTTTAACGACGACTTTTTGAGGTTTTAGTTATTCGAGATCACATGGCTACGGTGTTATGTTTTTCGTGGTAGCGTGCATTCGTTGTTAAGTATTTCGTATTAGTAACCTTACATAACACACTCGATTTTGTGGTATTAGTATTGGGCCCGGCATTAAGATGGTTTTACACCGCCTGCGATCTATCTCAGTCATGTCATACTAGACGACAGTCCTCTATAAATGTAAATAATAGTAAATAAATAAGTTTTGTATAAATATATGTTATTCATTTTTGTAAATCTCTCATAGATTTCGGCATAAAAGCTATCCGTAATTTGATCAACTACTTATTAACTACTGACACCTATAGATGGCATTAGTGTTGACTAGGTAGACCAACTCCCATTCATTTTTGTCCATTCTCCTTTATTTGCTATATTTTTCATTTTCAATAATGTCGGTTTCCATAACATTTATACACGATAATATTCATTTGCTTATATTTTATAGTGTCTATATTTTGAATAATCTAAAGAAAACCTGTAAAATAAATGCCCATTCGTAACTTAGTCACGTCATGTCTGTCAACACAAATACATTATTTACATTTTTCAACCTTATTCAGTTCAGTGGTGACAATAGTTTACGCGGTCTAGTAGCGATTAAAATCGTAGTCACCGCGCCTTAATGACATTATTTTTTGTACAAAACAATAAACGTTTCTAAATCTTAATAAAATAATGTTGCTTATTTATTTATTAATAAAGGTTTACCAACAGCTTGTGTGTACAAAATGTCTTGAGTACCTACAGGTTTTACAGTCTTGGACTTACACAGTCGCCAATTACAGGTTAACCAGCATTCACAAAGATAAGTGATAAGTAGATAACACAAATGAGTATAATAAACCGAGTGGCTCTAGAAATGAGATACAATTAAACTAAAATAAACAACTACACAATTAAACTCCCTAAACTTGCTTATGTCAAGTATCGATTATGTAATGGGTTACTTATAGAAACTAATGATTATAACACATGTTTTAAAGCATATTTTATGGCAATTAAAAGTTATGTTATGACTAATAATTTGATATCACAAGCGTTATTAGTATAAATAATAATAATGCAAGTAAATATTATGAAGGGGGACGATTATGGAAAACAATAATAGTACAAATTATTTTATGGAAAACAAGACAATACCGGAATTTCTCAGTAGCAGCCACGGAGTCTGGGCTGCGGGACGATTTGTGCCCGGTTGATGGCAATAGACTCGCCCCCTATTACACGGGACTGAAACATAACTGGCAAAATGTGGGTGTACTGTTAGGTACACCTTTGCCTAGCCCATCAGGGATAACAGGCGTGAGGTTGTATTATTTTATTAAAAGAATACTGTTATAAGAAATAACCGTACGAATCCAACTTCCATGTCGTCGTGAGGAATGTGTTGAGTATGAATGTGGATTTAGCTAAAAGACTTCACACACACACACAGGCTTAAGACTTCTTGACTTCATGTACCTACCATATTTGATGCAATAAATGAATTGAATTGAATTGAAAAGATTAGAGGGAGAGCAAAGATACGATGAATGAATTGTTTGATAGACGATATCCAAGGGGCTAACAACGACAACAGAAGATGAGAAGCTGGCTGGACACGAGAGATTTATTTAATTTTTACATATTTACAATAAGAAACATTAAATAAAAAATGATTTTTGTTCATCTTCGCACAGAAACTCAAAGATGCACGACATAAGTTTACCCATCTCGAGACAAATAAAACAGACTCCGGTGTTGATGTCAGTAGAGCATTCATCATTGCCCGAGCGCGAACTAAGGGAGAGTTATAATAAGACACTGTGCGTGTAGACGGAACATCCAACATTCTGTGTCCACACAGTCTCAGTTGGTATTTGGGCACGGGAGGAAAAAAGTCCCACAAGCTGAGCTACTAGTTCACTACAAGCAAACATCAGTAAAATGTGATTTTTTTAACTAAAGTTAATGGGTATGACTAAAAGAACAGAGGAAGACCAAAGAAGTGATAGATGGACTGGTGAATGACAATATGGCTGAAAGTGGGGTACGGCTGCAGACTGTGATGATGGCCAATACAGAGGGAAGAAGAAGATAATTATGCTCCGCCGACATTAAATTAATTCAGACATTGGTAGGAGAATTATGATGGTACTTGATAGTCCGTTCGGCGCACCCCGTCATCGTGAGGGATGTGTTGAGTATAAATGTGGATGACCAGAGAGGAAGACCAATAAAACGCTGGATGGGCTGTTTTTTTATGTTTAATGGGCCTACTCTTGACCTCAATCTAGTCTTAGAGGACAGAGATGAGGTCGACGATGGAACGAGCTAACCCAAAAGATGCCTATTAACTCGTGACTTAAATAGATTGGGGTCATATGAACTTGGGAACACCGACGAAGGCAGGGAATTCCACTCCTTAGCTGTGCGCATAATAAACGATGTAGCAAAGCGTTTCGTGCGAATGTGTGGAACATTGACAAGGAATGGGTGATAACCTGCAGTACGTCTGGACTCCCGATGAAAGAAACGAGATGGTGGAATAATCTCCTGGAGCTCTTGGGCGCACTCACCGAAGTACAGCCTGTAAAAGACCGACAGACATGCAACCTTGCGCCGGTGGGCCAGGCTATGAAGCTTGGCTGTATAAAGAAAGGGGTGACTACTGAAATGTCAAATAATACAAAAGTATGAAAGAAGAACAAATGCTGCGCCGACCACAAAACAATTGTCTTAAAAGCAGGAATGTGTCGATAACCTATTATTGCAGATACGAGAAAAGAAGATTTGCGTTTTAATATTTGTTTTGGGTATTAATACATATGTTTGGATAAATTATAGTAGGGGAAGATCAAAGAAACAGAAGGACAAAGACCAAAACTTATAGAGAAGTATGGAAGAAAAAGATAATTATGCTGTGCCGACCCCGAATAATTGCAGGAAGAGAAGAATTGGATAAAGAGAATGAGGATGAAAGAACGACGAAAAGACAATTCTTGTATTTAAGATGCAGGAATCACCTTGCATATATACAATGTAAATAACGTTATTTATATTGAGATTAGGTTAATAAACAAGACTTCTTTGAACTTATTAAACGTTTTTAATAACTGCACAGTGAAAAGTTTTTACACAACATGACAGGCGACAGACGCATAGAAGAGGCGCCATCTCGCGTTACAATATAAAAGTAAACAGGCAAACAACAAGTAGCATACAGCCTAGAATTAAATTACTTATAAAATTTTATCCAACACTCCCACTAAATTTTATAAACAAAAATCTCTCATATTTGCCTGCTTATAATGGAAAATAAACTTAACTTACATAACTGACAATATTTCATCTCTTATACGTTCGAATTTAGCAGTAGGTAGAGCCTTAGTAAAAATATCAGCCAGTTGATCTGAACTTTGCACATACTTAATAACAATTAATTTTCTTTTAACTTTTTCTCTAATGAAATGGAATTTTACATCAATGTGTTTTGTCCTTTTATGATAAACAGGATTATTTATTAGTTTGATTGCACTTTGATTATCAATACACAGAGTTGTACAATTTTGAATTACATCAATTTCTTTGAAAAATTTTCTTAACCATAAAAGATTCTTTGCAGCTTCACAACCAGCCACAAATTCAGCTTCAGTTGTTGATAAGGCAACACAAGGTTGTTTTTGACTAGACCAAGATATAGGTCCACCATTTAACATAAAAATATAACCACTGGTTGATTTTCTTGTATCTAAGTCCCCAGCAAAATCTGAATCAGAATATCCAATTAAACTTTCATGACCTTGATACTTTATACATACATTTTTAGTTTTTTTATGATATCTAATAATCCTCTTAAGCTGATTAACATGATGCATACTAGGATTATTGATATATCTACTTAACAGATTTACTCCATATGAAATATCTGGCCTAGTTGCTGTAGATAAAAACAGTAATGACCCTATGGCTTCTCTGTAAGGAAAATCAATCTGTTTATTGTCAATATTTTTAGTTAACTGAACATTTACATCAATTGGTGTAGTGCTTGAGTGTGCACTACTCATATTAAATTTACTTATTAACTGTTCAATATATTGTCTTTGACTGATACAAACAGAATTATCATCTTTCAATATTTCTAAACCAACAAACCGATTTAAAATTAACTCTTTGATATCAAATCCTTGCTTTAAATAACTAACAATTTGATCTAATATTGAATTTGATTGTGACATTATTAGAGCATCATCTACATACAATATTAACAAAGCTTTAATACCATTAAAGTTACCAACAAATACACAATTGTCTGCTTGCGACTGAACAAAACCAAACTTTAATAGAAAATTAGTAAACTTCTGATTCCAACAACGAGATGCCTGTTTTAGGCCATACAGGGATTTGTTCAATTTACATATTTTATTTGCTGGTGCTTTCACACCATCTGGAATTACCATAAAAATATCCTCTTCTAACTCTCCATATAGAAAAGCTGTCTTGACATCTAACTGTCTTAGATTCCAATTATATTCAGCAGAGACAGATAACAATATTCTTATTGATTCATATCTTGTAGTAGGTGAAAAGATTTCATTATAATCTATCCCTTCAATTTGCGTGAAACCACGGGCACAAAGTCGAGCTTTATATCTTTCTACTTTACCATCTTTGGTTCTTTTAATATTAAAAACCCATTTTGATGTTATAGTTCTCTGGTTTTCATTATCCACAAAACTCCAGGTGTTATTGGTACGATGAGCTTCTAACTCTTCATTTATGGCCTCTAGCCATAACTCACTCTTTTTACTATTAATTGCTTCATTGTAACTTACAGGTGCATCCAATTCTATTAAATTTGCCTCAAAAACATTATTTCTACGTGGTCGCAAAGTAATATTTGTACGATCCATATCTGTAAGATCAATTTCTTGTGAAGGTTCATAGGTCTCATCATTTTCATCAATGGCAGTATGTGTGCTGTCATCACTTTCAGTCAACTCAGTGTTATCTATCTCCTCTTCAGCATTTTGTTCATTATCATCCCACATAAAAATTTCAGCTTCATTCCGTTTCATCTCAGGACTTTTCTGTTCATTAAAAATAACATTCCTTGATATTGTAATTCTTTTTGTGTTTGTATCATACATTTTGTAGTTTGAATTATCATATCCAACTAACATCATCTTACAACTTTTACTATCAAGCTTCTTTCTCAACTGATCTGGCACATGGACATATCCTTCGCATCCAAACACTCTGACATGATCTAGACTAGGTTTAACACCACTCCACAACTCCATAGGGGTAATATTTGGTGTCTGACTTGAAGACATTCGATTTAACAAATAAACAGCACAATTTACTGCTTCTGCCCAAAGATTGAGTGGTACCTTACGGGCATAAAGCATGGATCGAGCACTTTCAACAATTGTCCTAATTTCTCGTTCTGCTCGGCCATTTTGTTCAGGCGTGTAAGGGGCCGTGAGCTCATGAGAAATACCCTCACAGTCAAGATATTCTTTAAAGTCTTTGCTTATGTACTCTCCACCATTGTCAGTGTGCAATATGCGTATGCTATGTGAGAACTTGTTTTTAATCATTGAATTATATTTCTTGAAACAGTCTAACACATCACATTTATTCTTTAAAAAGTACACATACATAAAACTTGTAGCAGCGTCTTTAAAAATAACAAAATATTTCATACCTTGTACAGAAGGCACACTGAATGGTCCACAGACATCACTGTATACAACATCACCTGGTTGCTGTGGTCCTCTGTTTGATTTCTTGAATGGCTGACGAGCATGCTTACCATAAGCACAACCCTCACACACAAACTTGTCACAGTCTGATAAGTCCACACCAGTAATCACATTGTTTTTACACATTTTCTGTATTTCTTTGACATTTAAATGTCCTAGACGTTCATGCCACGTTTTAAGGTCCAATTTTTGCACTACATTACACACTGGATTTTGTAGCGTCTTCATCTGTAACTCATATAGATTGTTGCTTTGCAAAGCTGCACACAGCACTATTTCATCATCCTTGTATATTAAAGCATCTGTATCTTTCTTTATAATGTTATAACCTTGTCTTGTCACTACTCCTTCAGAAAATAGGTTTCTTCTCAACTTTGGTACATAAAGAACATTTTTCAGGATGCTTGTCTCCCACTGTCCATTGACGCACTTGTCTATCAATACATTTCCTTGGCCCACTACTTCTACAGCTTCTTGGTTTCCAAGTTTCAGTGGAGACCCCGTGTACTCATACAATTCAGCAAAATTTTCACGTTTATAACACATGTGAGCTGAGGCACCACTGTCTAGTATCCATTTTAAACCATCTTCATTATTTTTCCAGTCTATATTTGCTACATTGAATGCTAACATATTCTTTTCTTTTTGTTGTTTCTGTTTTTGTTTTGGGGCACGGCAATCTCTTGCATAATGACCGCGTTTCCCACAGTTGTAACATGTAAAGCGATGTGACTTTTCATTTGACCCTTCATTTAACTTTTCATTTGATTCTTTGTTTGTTTTCTTTAATGGAACAGTTTTCTTCTTTGTACTTTGTTTTGCCACTATTAAAGCAGTTTCATTATCTTCTTCTACATTCAAACTGGCCTCCTCATCTAGCAAACGAGCTGTCAGATTAATTACAGTTTGATTCTTCGGATCAAGCGACATCCAAGCCTGTCGAACAGATCTGTACTTGGGAGGTAGTGAACTCAAAATTTTTGTTATGATTGCAGTTTCACTAATAACTTCTCCGCTTTCTTTAAGTTGCTTAGCCAAACTTTCTACTTTAGCTATATGCTGAGCTATTCTGTCTGCTGGTGACATTTTATATTGATAGAAACGCTCATGTATCATCATTTTAGTCATCTCGGATTTTTGTTCGTATATGGACTCAAGCTTGGTCATCACCTCTAGCGCTGATTCGCAATTTTCGATGAGTGCTATTTGATTTAAATCCATAGCAGACGTTATTACAAACATCGCCATGCCATCATCCTTATTCCATTGAATCGCATTTCCACTTGGTTTTGGCGTATTGATATCTAACCCCTTGGCACGCAGGGCACATTTAATTTGAAATTTCCACTGTTTAAAATTCGTTCCATCGAATTTTTCTAGGTTTGTCTTTCCAACCTCCATTTTAGGTTAAAGACAGCACGCGGTTCTACTGTCGAAAATCACCAAGAACTTTTCTGTTTTCTCTGCTCTTTGTTTATCACCAACTGTTAATTAACGTGGACCTGGGCCCATAACCTATTGAGATTAGGTTAATAAACAAGACTTCTTTGAACTTATTAAACGTTTTTAATAACTGCACAGTGAAAAGTTTTTACACAACATGACAGGCGACAGACGCATAGAAGAGGCGCCATCTCGCGTTACAATATAAAAGTAAACAGGCAAACAACAAGTAGCATACAGCCTAGAATTAAATTACTTATAAAATTTTATCCAACAATTTACACCGTCGTGACGTCACATTAGTCCAGTTTTATCACCCGTTTTTAATCATAAAAGTAATATACGTATAGTAAAAATCCGTGAAGTAATCATCAGTCACACCGCTATAACAAGATATACTTGCTTCATTATTTTAGTCCTTGCCTTTGACCACGACAGCCATGTTAGTTTTGGGAAATATTTATTAATTAAAATTAAAATCTGTTTTTTTTTGTTGTTAAAAATGTGTGATATTAGTCGTGTATTGTGTGTTGTATGTGTGTGTTTGGTGTTAAGACTCATTAGCTGTGGCAATGGTGGGTAGATGGTTTTTTTAAGTTAGTAGTTTAACTGACAATAGGTAAGTGCGGTATAGAGGTCCAAGACGAAATCGCTCCATGTAAAATACTAGTATTCAGTTGTATCCAGTTAGACTGAAAGCCGACCCAAAGCAAGCCCAACACATGCTTTTCCTAACCATTTTGGTTGTTTATGCAGAAGTATGAAAAACACGCAAATATAAACGCGGGCACCACTAACCCGGTATAAATTTTAACTCCTAGCTGCCACGGAAAAGAAAAATAGTTACACTTTGCCCGAATTGGGAAAAGAACCTAAGACCTCATGCTTAGCTTAGCAGTTGTGTTAGGCTAGCTTGTAATAAAGCAGAGATATTGAACAGATAACTTGTAGTGACAATTTTAAACTTATGTTCATAGTTGAAGAATGGACTTAATTTGGCGAAGTTTAGTGTATTCTCATGTTCTCCGTCATATCATTTCCTCCGTGGAAATCACGTTAACCCGTTGCTCCCGGCTGTCAATTGTAGATCTTTGATAGTCGTTAAATAGTCAGTAGCCTGAAAATCTCACAACCAGTCTAACATGGGTTATCGTATTACCCAGTACAAACTGGGTTGTGCAGGTCAAATAAGCAGCTCCATGTAAAACACTAGTATTCAGTTGTATCCAGTTAGACTGGAAGCCGACCCAAAGCTAGTCTGGCTGGTATTCAGCTGCATCCGCTTGCACTGGCAACATAGTTGGGAAAAGACTAGACAGATGGTGATGCAGTGTATTCTCGTTTAAATGAATGAATTTGAGCCCGCCAAACTACTGCCTGTAGTCCGTGCTACCCTTGTAGATATACACAGTTTTAACACCTATATTTATCGCCGTTTCGAGTACATTTTTCTCATTAACCATCGTCGGTTCCTACGACAATTTCGGGTGAATATCAGACCAAAATGAAGAAATAAAAACAGCTGCCATACAAAAGTAGATTAAAGGCCGCGTCCTAACCAAAGCGAGCGTTCTTTGAGTTCGACGAGCCACAAACGTTCGTTCGTCGTCGTCGACAGAAGGAACTTTCCGTTTATTCTATGTATCGCTTGATCTATCGATTGTTTAGTCAGATCGTAAGATCGTCGATTGTAAGAATAGAACATCTGCTTTTTTTGATATTTCAAAGAAAAATACAAATCAAAATAAAAGTGCCTTTTAAAAGTCGGTTTAAACTAATGCTAGCTAATTTTCCCTATTCATTTGTTTTATCAAAGAACTTAGAAAATAAAGATTGCGGGGAACGCCTGAGGGTTAGTGTAGATTGAGTTCTTTGCGAACGCAACAATGGGTAAAATGTACAAAGCGATGCCGCGGGACATAACTATTACTGGGAAAATAGTTTGCACTAGATTTTTTTTATCTTATTTGAAGTTTAGTTTTAGTAGTAGGATTTTTGTAAGCAAATTTGAATAGAAAAAACTCTCTCTAACTAAAATCAGATATGATTTGCAAAAAAAAAAAATAATAATAGTGCAATTCAAGGTGCCAGGAGAGTTTTGGAGTTGGTAAACATTTATGAGATTATTTCCTGTATTATATAGAAAAAAACTTACTAAATAAGGTGTAAACAGACCCTTCACGAAGCTGTCAACCAAGCATTCTGTACATCAAACTAAGAAACACTACGCAAAAATTATTGCTAGGAAACGACTTCTTTTGGGGTAAAAAACGTTTTACGGTAGAACTCAATGTAACACACCTAAAACGTTGTGCTGATGGATCCCTTGAATAGTGTGGGAGTCGTGGAGATAAATAAAGTAAAGCTAAAACTTCAAAACTTTTGACCTCCAATATCTCCATAGAAGGTATGGTCTAGAACAAAAAAATGATAGCAATGACGGGGAGAACAAGTACCTTTCGGCTTCATTAAGGCCATTAAGTACCCTTAATGAACCCTTTTATTCTCCTTCTTAACGTGTCGATGGCAATCTAAATTGTGTTGGCCCAGAACTGAGCCACATTATGTTAATACAAAGATTCTGAAAAACAATATCTGATAAATTTATTTGTGATGTTAACTTAGGAAGAAGTCTGTCAATGTGAAATCTGGCAAACTTGTCCTTTCTGCACAATGTGAATGGCAGATTAGATATGATCAAAATTACAATAGATGTATATCCTAGCAATGTTATTGGTGTATCCGACAAAACAGCACGATATTAATGTTTTGTTTAAATGAAATGTGGTTTATCAAATCATTTTCGTTACCTATCATCATAGCATAGTTTTAAATACTTACCTAAAATAAATATTACCCAGCTATTTAAATTTAATTAACCTCGTCGTACTAATCAAATTGTGAATGGTAATGAAAAATAAATACTTGTTACATTGTTACTACTTGTAATTGTAATAGAGTCGTCCAATTGGATTCGTACGGTCAACATACATTAATTTCTGGAAAAGACAAATTGTGAGATAGGCAGACGAGACATAATAATAATGACATTCATCAAAACCGCACTGGTGGATTTGGATTCACTCCCACCATTGGGACACAGACCTAAAACTCAGGAGGTCCAACATAAACATTATAAACTTTACTACGCTATAAACAAGCAGGATGTAATTAACACACACTACTTCTTACTAATCTCATTAATATTATAAATGCGAAAGTTTGTGAGGATGGATGGATGGATGTTTGTTACTTTTCACGCGAAAACTACTGAACGGATTTAGATGAATGACGGAGATAGTTTATAACCTAAATTAACACATAGGATACTTTTTGTCCCGGTAGTATGATCCCGTGGGACAATTACTTCACGCGGGCGAAAGCGCGGGCATAAGCTTATACTTTATAAACCAAACTACCTCGCTATCGTTGCTTACGGTAGCGTAACCTAAAGTTATTGCTTAGTCGCAACTTTAAACGATTCCTACGTGCTTCCACTGAAAACCCATACATTTATACGCATGTATAAGCAAAGCATGTATGTTTAGTACTTTGAGCTTTCACTTAGTACCCTGTTTGGGTTTTCTCATAGCAAATGCGATACAATAAAGGAGGATAAAGCAAATCAGAAAAGTAGAGAGAAAAACACCTTCGTACATTGTTTTTTTTTTATGTGCTTTTCCATACATTTTGACCATGCAGGTATTGCACTTTAGTAGGAAACATGACCACGGTGCTCGAAAAGATGTACTTAACACATGGTAGTCGCATGTGCGTCAATGTTACTTCCATCCTTTGTAAAATTGGAGACGTAAGTTAGATCATATGTTAAAACACCGTAAAGACATGTATGTTCATGTAGCATATTCAGCCTACCATGTTCACTCTGATGGGACACATGCTTACTCTCAGTGAGGGGAGCCTAGTGGGCTGTTGTCTTCTACACGGGCCCAGTGCGGTTTGGTAATACATATGTATATTTGAAATCATCTTTATCATTCCCCCGCAGCATGTCTCTTCCATACTTCTCTATTACTCGTCAGCTCAGCAGTCACCTCCTTTCTAGCCGTATTATTCTTCACACAGTCCATCCATCGTGTCTTTTGTCTTCCTCTATATATTTGAAATATCTTTAAGTTTTTCAAGCATTGATAAATTTAATATTTCTGGTTCTATTTAAAAATCAAGTTCTCTGATGCTACCATAGACATTTTCCTTTCAGTTTTAAAGTCTCGCATTGCCAAAAAGTACCCTTCCGAGTCGCTTACAGTATGACCCATGCTTTATCGTTGGTATTTCTCGCGCACTGCGTAGAATGATAATGTGCAAGTTTCAGTGAAAATGAGAGTGTTTTCACGTTCACAGATTCATCTCAGTCTTACATGGCCAGAGTCTATTTATTTGCCTGATCTTCGATAAACCTGCGCAGAATTAATACTTGCAATAGTTGCAATTTTAATCATTTTTTTTCGATGCCTTTCGCAAAACTTTCTGCGACATTCTTTGCTTCCAAGGGACACGTAGAGATGAAACCCACACCGACCCTACATCCCTGGACCTGCGCTTTTCGCCGAGATCTTCCATGATCTCCCTTCGCTTATTTTGCTGTGCCCGGTCTAATGTTAATTATTAAATGGTAGTTTACTCGTACCTCCTAAAAATACCTAAAACTATACAAACAAACAAAATTTTAGTGTCTGTTTGTAATATCAAAATAACATTTTTTTGCTAAATGCATATGAAAATATATACGGCACAAAAACCTATTTTTTTTAATTTTTGCCTGTCTGTTTGTTCCGGCTAATCTCCGAAACAGAGAGACTGATTTTTACTGGCAGATAGCTGATATTATAAGGTCTAACAAACACACACAGATTCAGAAAAGGAAGTAATAATTTTATGCAAACAAAGGTCGCGGGCATCGGCTAGTGTGCAATAAAAGTATTGAGTATGAGATTATAAAATAATTTATGTTTTGTCTAACCGGTTGCGCGTCAGACACAATCGCAGTAGAACCATACGAAATTATTACTGAGTCGTAACAGCCAATCAGTACGGATTTTGAACGGATCTAAAGGTAGGACTGACTCCATATGCCTTGCACCAATCCATAATTTTTCCAGGAACCTACTTCGGCCGCCTCACTCCAGGCTGCGTCACCCACTACCACAGAATCTATATCACGCGAAGAGTTCCACCTCGCACCTACCTGTACTTCCATGAAGCCACGACTCCTGAGCCGGTTGGGAAGGAGGACGATGCCCATGAGGAGAATGGGCCTGTTGATGTAAGGATCAGGCTTGAGGTGTCGGCCAAACAGTCAGGCCGAGAGCATTCCATTATAGACGTAGGCATCCTCTACTGTTTGTGAACAAATCTTGATTGATTGCATTAAAACCGAATGTACTATAAGCCTAATTTCTGTTTTCAATTGCACTAAGTAACAGCAATATTATTGAAATGTTGGAATTTTAACTTAGAGTATGTGTATTCTTTGATTTGATTTAGTGCCATTTGCTTAGAAGAGATGGATATGAAAGAAAAATACCTTTAAAGAATTTGGAGAAGGTTAGAAAGAAGACTTTTCATCAAAACTTCTTTTATTACTATCCACAGGTCCAGTGGAGGATAGTAGGCGGCAACCAGGTGTCCATAAAGGAGGTGCCTTACCAGGTCCTGTACGGTCTGTACTGTGGAGGGACCATAATCTCGCCTGAGTGGGTCATCACAGCTGCGCATTGTAAGTGAGTATTCTTTACTTCTCGATTATTCAGATTGACCCTAATGCTATTTAAAATGTCGTCAATCTGTGTTATCTTATTCCTCCCTATGTTTCGCCTGAGTCAAACTTGTTCGACAAGCCTTCCCTACGCCTGCTTCGACGACGACACCCGTCTTCAGTCATTCACTGATCCTTAGTTGCTTGAGCATTATCAGCATTAAATCTTTACTACTGCTAGAGCATAATTTAGATCGATACAATTTCATTTGATTTCAGTATTTCCCAGATCAACTACTACTACTTTTTTCACTGAAATTTCAGCAACTTTAGCATAATCAGCATTTAATGTTCCCAATGCTGAGACACAGGCCTCTATGAGAGGTAATGGGCTATAATCCACCACGCGGGCCCAGTGCGGGTGGGTAGATGTCACATGTCTTCAAATTGTTGGTACTAGGTCATGCAGATTTACTCACGGTGTTTTCCTTCACCGTTTTGAGAGTAATGTAAGTAATGCGCCTGACTGGGTTCGAACCCACGACTTACTGCTCATAAGTCGGGGCCGCCACCACAGAGCCACTGCTGCTCTCCTAGCCACTTTCGCTACGAACGGTGAACGTTTACAAACTTATCCGTATTCTCTTATTGTTAATTTCCTGATTCTATCAGCTTAATAGTTAAATTAAAACCATTATTCAGATTATTCCCAGACAAACGAAGTGTACAGATGATGATGGCATTCAAATTAAAAATCTTTCATTCAAGCGGAAGCTCCTAAAGGGTTAGTAACATAATCCTTAAAAACTAAGTGTTAGTAAACAACACGATACAGTGACACATGTAACTGACAGCAGTGAACTACAGAAGGACAGTTCCACTCTGCCAGCAATCATTTCCAGAATCCTGTAAGGACTGGCTTTACCTGATATCAATCCTTACTTACAGGGATAAAGAAAAATTCGTCCTGGCAGGTTCGACGCAGCGGTCTTTAGCCGCGAAGTACAGCATCTGTGCTCATTTCATCCACCCGCTATGGAACACCACAAATCTCCACACCCACGACTATGATTACCAGCTGATCCTGCTGGAGAAGCCCATCCCTGTGACCGTTAACTCCAGGCCCATCGCGATAGGCAATGTTGACGATGTGAAGGAAGGGGAGTTCGTGGCTGTCAGTGGGTGGGGGCATACGAAGTATAAGGTATGTTTTAAGTATAATTTAGTCTCTAAAACAGTTTGAATTACGATTAAAAATGATTACCTAGTATTTTTAACCGACTTCCAAAAAGAAGGAGGTTCTATGTTCGACTGTATGTATTTTTAGGGTTCCGTACCCAAAGGGTAAAATGGGACCCTATTACTAAAACTTCGCTGTCTGTCTGTCTGTCTGTCTGTCTCCAGGCTGTATCTCATAAACCGTGATAGCTAGAAAGCTGAAATTTTCACAAATGATGTATTACTATTGCCGCTATAACAACAAATACTAAAAATTTAAAAAAAAAAATTAAAAAAAAAATATTAAGGGGGGCTCCCATACAACAGATATGATTTTTTTGCCGTTTTTATAGATAATGGTACGGAACCCTTCGTGCGCGAGTCCGACTCGCACTTGACCGGTTTTTTATGTATGTTCATCGATATCCCAGTCAACTGTAGACCGATTTTAGTCAGGATCTGATGATGGAATTCCAGCGAAATCGAAGGCAACCCTCAAATTTTAGGCACGTATTACGTGTTTCATGTTTTTTTCTAAAGCTATTCAAGTATACGCATCTGGAAGTCATCACCTCATATTGATGAGCTGATGATGAAAGGTGTAACTCCTTAACGGTTAGGAGCTGGAGGATAATTCTTTATTAAAATATTAACTATGCCCCGATTTTCAATTTTTTTTCATTCGAAAGAGTATACTTTCAAGTTGGTCCCATAGAAATATTGTCATGATCTGATCATGGACTTCGGAGGTATGGAACGGATCTCTTCAATAATAGACCGCAAATCTGTCGTGATTGCTGCAATCGCTAGGATGTTTATTGTTTACACAACATCATAACATAGCATTACGCCTGTATGCTCTGAGGGGTTACGCAGATGTGTAGGTACAGTACACCCGCATTTTGACAGTTAGGTATGTTAAGTTACATTTTATTGAGTGTGAGCCTATTACCATGAAATGTATGTATAACAACGTAAAATAAATGTATAGCAAATATTTGTACAGGATATTACAACTAAAAATGCCGAAATGCCGAATGCCTTATAGCATTTAGTCCGCCTATGTAATTACATGAAAACTTTTTTGCAAAAATAAAACCGACTTCAAAAAAGTGAATGATACTTTAGCTTCAGAAATCGGTGACAAAAAAAAAATGAATCTAAGAAGGGATTTTATAAACCATCGCTTTTTCCTGAGCCGTCGTCTCCTCCGTAAACGGGGTGACGCGAGTCCACGTGCATAAATTAGTTATTGATGTCTAGATGCCGACGTATTGAGGAGATGAGCAGTGCTCATACGCGTGCGTGTACCTTCAGATACGATAGACATCATCATCTTTCTGCCCTTGTCCCGCATAACTTATCGGCTGGTCGGTGCAACAGTTAACATGTAGATATTTTATGATTAGTAAATGATTCAGTTTGCCAAAGATCTTGCCTAAAAATCTTATAGCATTTTTTCTTATAACAGCAACGAGCGATGCAAGACATAGTCCGCCGGGTGCGAGTGCCGATCATGTCCCCCGAGACATGCAAGTCCCTCCCGCTCACCAACTACAAGACGGTCACTCCCAGGATGTTCTGCGCCGGCTTCCTCAACGGCACCAAGGATTCTTGTCAGGTAACATCAATACCATAATGTTACAGATGGATTTCCCATAGGACCTAGCCCTAATTAGTAGTAAATTATATTGGTACAGCTAAATGGACCGACGTACTTGTGGTTAAGATAGACAGAATGTTGTGGCGCAATTTAGAGGGGCTTATGTCCAGCAGTGGACTGCAATAGGCTGAGTTGAAGATCCTTCGATTGTTGTTTAAAGTAATAGGGCCAGCTTATTGTCACCAACAAGGTAATAGAGGCTCCTGGCGACCAACCCTAACCATGGTCTAGTTTCAGTCCCCCCAATCACATGACAAGTAAGTAAGCGTCCTACCTGATGGTCAGTGTTTACTGTTCGGTCAAGACTTCTGAAACTTAAATGTCATCGCAGGAATGTGCGTTAGCAATTCAGAGACAAAACTGAAAAGTTTCATTCGCTCTTCAACCCTGATCAGAGTAACACAGCTTGCTGGTTTCTTTGGATAGAAAGATGAACATCATCAAAGTAAAGACAGGTAGATTATAAATAGTTGGAAATGAAAAACATCCAGTGACAACAATGCTGATGCGCTGGCTCAGTGCGAGTTGGTAGATGTCACTTGCCTTCGAATTTTTGGTTCTATGATATACCATAAATATTATATATGGCATATTCATTCCAGCATTCCTCATGATGTTTTCCTGCAGTGTATTAGAGAGCAGTGGTGATGAAATAAATTACACAAAGTAATTCGCCTGCCTGGGTACTGTTCGTAAGTCGGGGCCGCCACCACTGGGCCACCGCTGCTCTCCGAAGATTTTATGGCCTTTCACTAATTCTGAAGAATCCCTACCAAGAAAAGTCGTCCAGTGCAATAAAATGCTCATGCTTATTCTTAGAAAACAAGCTTTATTCCCAGGGTGACTCCGGAGGTCCAGCTGTCCTCAACGGCAAACTTCTAGGCCTGGTCTCCTTCGGGGTTGGATGCGCGATGAAAGATCAACCGGGGGTGTACAGCAACATCCCTCTGGTCCGGGGGTGGATACGACACGTCACGGGGTTGCCGCTTTAGGTTAATAAACTGATTACGTTATGGTGTTGTTATTTCTTTGGTTTAACTTTTTAAAGCCCACTCCTTTTTTTTTGGTGGGTGGGAAATCATCAAATGACCCCTCCCGCTCTGGGCGGAGCGGAAGGGAGTGTCAGACTCTTACTGACTAAAAACCACCCATGTTCCTTCTTTGGCCCTTTATGTTCCAGGGCCGCGGTATCTCTTTCGAACAGTCCCGCAGCCCTGGCAGGCATCGGCCCTTGCGGGCCCCTCCCGTTTGCTGACATCTCTTTGAGGCGCGCGTGGAACACGAACGCGCCGTCGACACGGCCTGCCCGTCCTAGCCCATTACTCGCCGTCCACAGGCCCGCGCCTACGGTGGCCGAGAGCCATCACGGCGTGGCCCCCGACGCCCGGTGCTTCTCCTCCCGAAGCGGCAGCCCACTAGCATCCTTTGACGTGAAACGAATTTCAGGCATCGTTGTGTTTCTGATCAACGTAATTTGTAGTTGTTAGACGCTGACTGACATTTATATATGTTAAGGTTTTTTATGTGTTTAACGGATAAGGGACGCACAGAACCGGGAAGTGTGACTGAAAATAGGGGAGGCCTATACCCAACAGTGGGTGATTCCGGGCTGATATGATGATACGGTTTTTGTAAAGTAGGCGTAACTGATGTTCGACTCAAAATGTTGTTTGATTGATAGTATATCTTTAACGAAGATAAATAAATTACTATGCAATTTTATAACAAAGAATATTAGCAAACACCTTTAACCATATAGTTCGGTACGGGCCCCTTCGGGGGCTTGACATACAAACCTCCGCTGGCTCGGTATCGGCCCCGAAAGGGGCTAGCATTTTAGTCATACGTCATCCTCATTATTTATGATAATATTTAATATTCTGATAATCAAATACTATGAGTGTGCGTTAATTAAGAGAGTTGGATAAAAAGCTCATATGTCAACGCCATTAAAACTTCTGTATTTAGCGCGCAAGTTTCTTAATTTCACCTTACAAAATCCAAGTGCGTAAATACGGTCATCGCCATTTTGACAGCAGTGCTGGCCGAGGCTAAAAATCATAAAAAATGTGGTTTTCGGACATCCAAACTCCACTTTATTGATAATAATTAACTCGTCATTTAATTATGTGACGAATTCATCCATAGTTCAATTTAAATAAGCAGTGGTAATGATGAATTTTGGTATCTAAAGTCGAAGTCTCGCGCCAATAGTGCGTGTTTACATTTTTATTTTTCACATTATATCACACAAACGCATAAAGATTCGATAACAAATGTGACAAATATAATTTCAAATATTATAAACAACATGAAAATGCCCAGATCTTAGCGTAATTTACTAATTCAGGACCAATAACACGTAATATTCATTACCACTACTCAATTTGTATTCGAAATTGACGGCCATATCTTTTTTTTAAATTATTGTGATGTGTGAAAACGATTATTTCAATCGATTCTTGTTTTGTAAATTTTGATTAAATCGAGTAATTAAATGTAAGGAATTTAAGAAATCGATAGATAGAAATTAAAATAATTTTGTTTTAAGCGTTAAATACAATAAAAAATGTTTTAATATTTTTTAAAGCTTTTATAGTGCTAATCTTAATAGATTTTCGTACATTGTAGGTATTAAAACCGACCCAACAATAAACAGAACAGATTAATCTATGGTGGTGGTGGTGGTGGTGGTGGTGGTATCTATGGTTAAATTCGCGCCGATTTTGTTTCCATGTCAAAATTTAAATTAGGAATGCACTCGCTGTTCCAATTTATATTGTATTTATAGTTACTAGATAATTTATTGTAATTTTTTTTTCTATTGGTTGGTTGGATTGGATATAGAACGCCAAGGATCTTGGTAAGCCATAGTGTTTCTTTGGTTCCCACCAAGATAAATTATATTTAGTCTACAAAATTGGGTTATGGTTGGATGGTAGGTTATTAGGTATTCACTATTTACAAATACTTTTTTTTATCAGACAGTTCTCTCCCACTGCTGGGCAAACCTCCCCATGGCTTTCCAATTTTCTTTATCTTTTGCCTTCTCCGACCAATACTTTTAATCGTCATTATTTTTTGATGCGTAGATAAGCTTGGTTTAGTAGCAACCCCAAAAACTATAAAATTGTGTTTTTAAGAAAACTTCTAGAAATGCGAGTAGGACTCTTGCCCTGAGGGTTCTGTCTTATATCTGTTCACGGCCTCACTCAAGTGACACGGCCCACGGCCTATGATGGATAACCTGAACTTTGTAGTTGTAAAAAGAGGTTTTAGAGTGGACAGTGAACCGCTTTGAAAAAAGAAAGTAATGTTTATTTAGGATACGGCCTATGCACTGCTGATTGCGAAATATAGGACAGTAAGTTTGTCGGTCGTCGTCACCGAGGCAGGCCCAAGAAACACTGGCGTGACGATTTGGACTCACTCGTTCTTCACTGATTGGCCAGAGAAGGCAAAACACCGAGAGAGTTGAAAAGGTATGGGGAGGCCTTTGCCCAGCAGTGGGAAAGAATAATCTAAACAAAAGAAAAGTTTGTCCCAACCTAACACAATAACCCAACCGTACTATACACAATATTGTAGAATAAGTAATATAATGTATCTTTGACGGATCAAACTAATTTTTTATTATGCCTACCGAGATCCTGGGCATTCTATATCCAACCGCCAGATATTCATCATCATCTGCCTAGCCTTTACCGAACTATGTTGGGGTCGGCTTCCAGTCCAACCGCCAGATATTAGAAAACCAAATTCACAATAAATGATGTAGTAAATTAAAATACTTTAAAATGGTGAATTGCGAGCGTATTCTTAATTTAAATTTTGAAACAAAAAAATCGACGCGTATTTAGCCATAGGTTCTGTCCGTGCTTACAGTTAAATTGAAAATCGATCCATTTTCAGGTTTTTCTTTGTTTGTACTGTGAGACTTATTTCTTGCCAAATTTCACGCTGCTAGTTCAACGGAAAGAAAGATCAAATCATCAAAATGATTACATAGAATCAAGTTTTTATTTTATTTTATTACTTATAAATCTCCTTCTCTTGAAGTCAACCAAAAGCATTGAATAATTACTAAATGAAATTATTAAAAAAGATAAAATTAAATGATTAATTATTATTCGAAATTATACCAAGAATTCAGTCTCAACTCTTTTTTTTCTAAACTCGATTTCATTGCGAGTATCGATTAGGCTGAATACCACTTTTTAATCGTAATGATAGAACTTGGGTTTCGGTCAGCACACTCAGCACTAAGAAGTGTCATTTTGCAACACTTTCAACATAGTTTTTTGTAATATTTGTCAAGACTTTGATCGTGTTTTTTTATGAAATTATGTATGAATAATAGCAAAAATAAGAACGCAGATAGAATGTTACTGTATTTATTTTTCCTTTTCGAGTTTTTTAGCAAACGAGAAACTTGTCTATGTACATTATTTCCAGCGCATCTAAGTTACCTATTTTTTGGAAGCGTACGGCACGCTTCCATATGTATTTTACACATATTTGGCAATAGACTGACGCCGTTTTACCAACCTCAACACGGTATTGAAGATATTTAACACAAACTCATCGTGTGAAACAGCTGCCGTGACATATTTATCATCATAAAATCGAATGCTGAATGTTCACGAAAATTCTTGAATTTCATGACAAATCGTATCACCCCCACCGATTCAGCTGGTGTGTCATGTGTCAAAATCTTGTCGAGTAGAGTGGTTAAATATAATTTAATTATCATCCATACTAAACAGACTTCGAACCCAGGTCGGCCGAACCAAAGACAATCTCTGCAGATGGGGTTCGTGGACGGCTCAGACCTCAAGTGCGTATGCGGTGTCTCCCCATAAACAATGGCCCACCTTCCATCTTGCACCGCATGCCCTATTACCTGCGCTCTTGATGATTTAATTACTGCATCAGAGAGCGGGGTTCGCGTGGCTGAATTTTGGGCTAAACATATTTGTTTTTTTTTTTGCCATCGATACGCTAAGAAGAAGATCATCCATAATTTTCATGCTGTACAGTTGTCACTGAATGCAAAATGCGTTCCTAAAAGAATAATAATGAAAAAATTATCATTTACCAGGTTTAAATTTCAAGCAATGTAATGCAAAATACCCAGTTGGGGGCAACACAGCCTTTCTCCCATGTAACCCCCCCATTACCCCATAATCTAAACAGAAAAACAGTCGAATTATTTATATCTGTTTGTGCGTCAGATTGACGACAAGATGCCTCTGTACTCGTTTGGGGACGACAGAAAAAACGTGGTACGTCTCATCAATCTTCAGGAGTCGTAGAGTTAACTGCGCGAAATGGAACGCCCGACGTAAGCAGAGTAGGAGCGAAAATATAAGTCAAGGTTAAAGATATTGTGTTGAGATGTGACTTATGCTGGGCTCAAATGGCCGGGAATTATTTTTTAGGAATAGCGTAGTGAAAGGAACCCCGATGTGCTCGACACACTTAAATTTTGTTGGCCCAAATTTGTCTGCTTCCAAGGGGTGGTCGGTGATAGCCCAGAGGTCACCTTGACTGAATTCTTTTGGGATCAGAGGGCAGGATAGGGGTGGAGTAGGATGTACAACACAACTCCACAATTGTTTTATAATAGTGTTATTTATGTGATATACCTATCATCATCTGCCCTTTTCTAATCGGCCTCCAGTTCTACCGGATGCAGCTGATACCAGTATTTTACATATATATACCAACGATCAACCATCAAGCCCGAACACGTCCCGCTTCCTGTACGCAGATGACCTTGCCCTCACCTCCCAAGCCACCACCTTTGAGATGGTCGAGGACCGCTTGTCAGATGCTCTTGGTGAATTAGCCACATACTACCTCGCTAATTGACTCAAGCCCAATCCGAGCAAAACACAGTCTTGCATTTTCCACCTTCGAAACAGAGAGGCTAGGCGTAGGCTTAACATCGTCTGGGATGGGGTGTCTATCGAGCACAGTAACTCTCCAAAGTATCTTGGGGTTTCCCTGGACAGATCATTGACCTTCAGCAAAAACTGCCGTACTATCAAGCAGAAGGTGCACACTCGCAACGGTCTCTTACGGCGACTAGTCTCTTCAAAGTGGGGTGCTTCGCCTCGTGTCTTGCGGACTACTGCGCTGGCGCTATCTTTTTCAGCTGGCGAATTTGCGTGCCCCGTATGGAGCCGTTCAGCCCATGCAAAGCTAGTGGATACAGCTCTGAATGAAACGTGCCGGATCATCACTGGTTGCCTTAAACCGACCCCGGTACAGATGCTGTATCCACTGGCAGGAATAGCGCCACCAGAAGTTCGCAGGACAGTGGCAAGCTCTAGCGAAAGAGCCAAAATGGCTTCAGACACACGACACCCTTTACATTTAAATACCCTCGTCTCGCAAAGGCTGAAAAGCCGAAACAGCTTCCTGAAGTGTGTCACCCCACTCACTGGCGAGCGGTCCACGGAAAGATTAATGCTGTGGCGAGGTAGTGCATCTTTACCTAACCCATTCGTCCCGCCTGCTGAAAATCTCCCGCCTGGACATGAGTTGCCATGGCTGACCTGGAAGTCTCTGAATAGACTCCGGACCCAGGTTGGTCGTAGTAAGGAAAACCTGCTCAGGTGGGGATTCATTAATGACTCTGCCCTGGAGTGTAAATGTGGTGCTGTTCTGCAAACGATGGGGCACTTAATATCGTGTCCTGCGTGTCCTGTTGTTTGTTCGCTACAGGAACTGATGGACGCTACTGAAAGCGCCAAACTAGTAGCTCAGTTTTGGGCTGATACAATTTAGATTGCCATCGATACGCTAAGAAGAAGAAGTATTTTACATGGAGCGACTGCCTTTCTGACCTCCACAACCCAGTTAGTACTGGCCCCCATACCTGCCTGTACCCCATAGTAAGACTGTGTGTCAGAGTTTTGGGCCACAGACTACCTTTAACGACTGTCAAAGATCTACAAATGACTTTCGGGACCAACGGCTTATTGTGATATATTCTTTTATGTTGGTTTTCAGATAAACACACCGTTTTCTGGAAAATAAGTCTTATCATTTTGTAAAAGAACATCCAGCATTACATCTTTCGTAAAAAAATTAGGTACCACATGACGTTTTCTCCCAAGATGTAATATTTCCACGAAACAAACTCCGAAATTCCTTTTTGTCCTTAGAAAATACATTACGATTCAAATATTCTAGACCGAACGTTGTCTAAATACAGTTGGCAGGCTGAAGTCAATTCCGCGAACACTTGGTACATGCAACGATCAGGAGTTGATTTTTCGCATTACATCAGACATTCACATATTCAGGAGTGGATTCCTTGCGGGGGGAGGGGGGATAGTTTTGAGGTGGAACACACGGGAACATAGAATGCACGGAGACGCTGAGGTGATTTTTCTTTCTGTTTAGCAAGCATTATATTTTGAAGGTAAATGGAAAACCCGGTGCTTTAAGTTTGGCAGGCGTAGAAATGAAATAATTACTGTTCTTTAAGAAAAACAATGTACAAAAATGGTCTATTCTAATCTTCTTTCTATTCATAAAATGTAAAAGTTAGTAAGTAGTTATGTTTCGAACCTAACGCTGTGGTAGAGCCATAAGTGCAGACGTCGATCAAACACTTTTGCTATCAGCGGTACGCGACGCAGCTCGCAGATTATAGACTAGTTTGGAATTTAAAGCGACGAAAGCGCTGTATATGTAATTATGATAGGCTAAGTTTGTCTTCTGAGCTGAAGTGAGACTGGGCTGGCCCTGGCTGCCGTATTCCCGATGAACTGTGGGCCAAAATAAAAATAACCACGGTGTCGCCCTGACACAGCCAGAAGACGACGCGGTAGACCTCGCAGGAGATGGCGTCACGAGCTGGATAGAAACGACGACCAGTGGTCCACATTGGCCCTGGATCGAAAGGTTTGGAGGACATGGGGGGAGGCCCAGCAGTGGTGTACGGGCAGCCGCTCCGCACACTGAGATGTAGTATGTAGGTGGACGAATCGCACGGGATGTGTACAGGAAATAAAATCACTGTTTTGTGTCCGTTAATGATTGACAGTTTATTAAGTAAAACATAAACATATATAATACCTAAAGTAGGTGACTTGTGGCGGGCGTAATAGCTTAGTCAGCGAATGTTGATAAATTGGTGAATTAGCAACCGCTTGTTCAGGTAAAAACTAAAACAATTGATATCACGTGGCGATGCACGTACAAGTGGAATGACACAGGCTAATAGTAAGTCAGTCTTGCATAAGCTTCTGTAAGCTCGGGTCGTAATAATAAACTCTTATTTCGAATTCCACATAGAAACTCAGCTTCAGCAGAAATCTAAGTACCTACTTGCAGCTCCGTTAGAAAAAGCTGACAAACATAGAGAGGACAGGATGCCTAAGGAGGTAACCTGCCTCCTTAGGCATCCTGCCCTCTCTATGTTTGTCAACTTATTATGTTTGTGCCCCGCAGTGGCACAACATACCTTAAAAAAACCTCGTTTTCACCGTTTTGTTCGCAACTACGACCCCGTACACTCCACCCCCTATCTGCATGCAGGCCACGCGGCCGCGAGTGTTTTCCGACCGTTTTCGCGGCGCCTCACAGGGGATGCGGCCATGATTTATTTACACAGGGATGCTCGGATGCTGCACGCGTGACATCTCTGTCTGCCTCTTATTTATGTGCGTCCTACGTTGTGATTTGACAACGTTGTGTCTTGAATTATAGCTGGATTGTGTGCTTTCGGCTGGAGGACACTTGAAGATTTTGTTGCGTAATGTGGTTTTCAATTGTTTTTTCGAAGGTCAAATGTTTGTAGGGGTTGAATAGTGTTTTTTTTTTATATAGGTTCCAAACTTAAAAGAAAATACTTAATTTTATAATCACACTTTTATGTCACTCTGACAAGACACAGAGGTCACAGAGGTCTTTCTCCAGATCTGTTAAACCTGTAAATTTAAATTTTGACATACTTATTGTTTACTAGATCGAGATCGCTTGTCGAAAAAAAAAGGTTTTGTTTTTCAAATTTATTTACTCATCGTCTTACACATGAAAATCGAGGGGTTAAAAACCATTCTCTGCCTCAATTTATTTGTAACAGTTAATATTATGCTGTTTTTCATGGCTAATTTACAGTTTATTTTGTGCTGATACCCAGAAGTCCCTCAACAATGTACAACTTAGAAGTTTACTTACTCAGGACATCAACAGTCATGTAATTCTGAATATTCCTTTTCTATTCCGAAGCCAACGGCGAAAAACTAACTAAACCTAAAGAATATCACCACAAAACATTTGTCACATAAACACATATTTCTTCCTCAATCCGATATGATATACGAGCACACGCCCCACCCATTTAATAATAAGGAATAGCAGAAAAACAAAATGCTTATCGTCCGATGGACATTAAACCTTCCAATACTGTTACTGGGGATATTTCCCCCGGGACCTGGGACTTCCCTGCCTCTTCGCCGTCTAAATTAAAAACTTTTCTATAATGATGACGATCACCTCGTTCCCTAGCCGCTTCTTTTCAATTAATGTGCTTTTATTGGTTTTGTGATTGCGTGGTGTTGTGAATTTCAGGGTAACGAGTTTTAGACGATTTTCTGAATGAGGTGGGTTTTATGTTATTATTAGATAGTTCACTAGATTTTCAATTTGGACGACGTTTATTTATTTAATTATTTATTTACCACTTCAAGCACAAAGTACAGAGGTGGACTTAATGCCCTAGGCAATTCCTGCCAGTCAACCTTTTTTTTGACATTCCCTAGTCCGAAGTTGCAAAGGCCTTCATTAAACAGTGAAGAAATGCGTGGCCACGTGTGTTTTAATGATTAGGCAGCCACACGACTGCCTCGTTGGTGTAGTGGTCGCTAGCGACTGCTGAGCATTAGGTCCTGGGTTTGATTCCCAGGTCGGGCAAAGTGATATTGGGTTTTTCTATCAGGAATTTCTTAGTAGCAGGCATGGAAGTTGGAATTACGCCTGGTTGATGGCAATAGGCTCGCCCCCTTTGAGTTTGAGTTTGCCACGCGAATTCGCAAGAGTTTAAATGATCCCAAACACGTCAGTTGACTCAAGCCTCTAATCAGCTGTAATCCACCACGCGGGCGCAGTGCGGGTTGGTAGATGTCACATACATATTATCTTCGAATTTTTTATTCTAGTACATGCAAGTTTCCTCATGATGTTTTCCTTACCATTTAGAGAGCAGTGGTGATGAAATAAATTACAGAAAGTAATACGCCTGGCTGGGTTCGAACCCGCGACCACACGACTCATTCGTAAGTCAGGGCCGTTACCACTGGACCACCACTCCTCATTCAGAGTCGACTCAGACCAGTGCTCTATTCACCAAGAATTTAGTCATTTGCTAACATATGGGGATGCATTATTTTCTGAAGATTTCAGAACTTCAAATTCAGCCCAAACCGTACCAAGTTATTTAAAACGTGGTAAGAATTTGTCTACCCTAAAGAAGAAACATTCTCTGCCCGCCCCTCTGATAACATAATCATAATATGAAATTACTTTTGTGGACCTCTGTCGTAATAGGACGGGTGGGACGTACAACATTTTTTCGTGTCCATTGTCTTGCATTAGTTAACCCACTTTCGAGGATAACTTTATTTTTTACTGGAAACACAAAGCCTGTTTTCAGGAATATTCATATTTTAGGAGGGAGATCGTTTGCTGCCCTAATAAAATAATTTGGGTGAATAGAAACTTAAAACATCCCACGGCACTCTAAGCAGCTTTCTATCTGTGGAAGATTTTTTTACTCTTAGAAACATTTTTACTAATATTTATTTACAATCTATACAAATAAATAAAATTGAAGTCTCTGTTTGTAATATAAAAATAACAGCTTTCAACTCATTGCATATGAAAATAAATAGGTTTAAGGCATTTATAACAAAATCTATTTTGTGTCTGTTTGTTCCGGGCTAATCTCCGAAACGGCTGGAGCGATTTTGACCGGATTTATACTAGCAGATAGCTGATGTCGAAGGCTACTTTTATATTAGAAAAAATATTAGCGTTCCGTACAAAAAAAATAAAACGCTTGAAATTGTTAACAAAATCAGATTGAAAAAGGGAAGTATTATTATAATATTTTTTTAGAACAATTTGACGCGAACGGAGGTTGCGGGCAACAGTTATTACTTTAATATAATATTAGTTCAAAAGTTTAAAAAATTGATAGTTTTAATCTAAAGCTCTTCTTAACATGATTAGATTTACAGACATGATATATTAAATAAAGTTGTATAAGTAGGTACGCTGCGAGTAACCTACTAATTATTTGATTAAAATATAAAGTGCTCAAGCTGAAATTGGCCACTTCGCCTTGATCTTGATCTCTCAATATCTAGACCGTGTTTTATAGCTTTTAATGCCATATTGCAAAAAGTCGACACAAATTTGTCTTCATAACAAATGAGTTTCGACTTCATTTAGAACTTCGCCCTACCAAATGGTAGGCGTGACGAATGTTTATCAAAGTGATGTTACAATGCGTGACGTGTGAGCAGTGGTACGTCACGTGCACGCGTCACGCGCCGCGGCGTGACGGTGTGGCCATGAGGGCAGCGGGTGGATGAGTAATTTATTGAAGTCTGCTGAGAAAACAACAGGTAATTAACGTCAATTAATAAACAGCCAGAATTAATCAACCAAAGCTCGAATGTTTGAGAAGCAATCTTACCAAGGAGTTTCGGGTTCATAATAACAATGTAGTACTCCTGATTGTTTTCGCTCACGGCGGCCAATCTCAGTGGAAACTAGCCATCGACGTGGGAGATATTTTAGTGCACAAGTGTGTGTGCACTGTGCAGGCACAAGTGCACTTTCTGTTCCCTCATCCTCGTCGTCCGATGGGACGGGCATCCGACGTGACTGGCGAGAGATCAGACGCAGGACCAACGGCTTAACGTGCGCACCGAGGCACGGGGGTATCATACCACCAACTTCCAACTCTGGGCTGCTACTGTAAAATTCCCAATGGATAAACCCAATAACAGTTTTTACCCGACCCGGAAATCGAACCCAGGACCTCACGCTCAGCCGTCGCGCTGGCGACTGCGAGACCTACGGAGTAGTTCGTATGGTGTTACCCAGTAAATGGATGTGGAGGTCAGATAGGCAGTAGTTTCATGTAAAATACTGATATTCAGCTGAATATTGTCCGACTGGAAGTCGAGTCCAACATAGTTGGGAAAAAACTAAGCAGATGATGATGATTTATGAAACAAATTTAAGTATTATATTGAAATAAGCCAAATAAATAAGCGGTATTCTTACGAACAGTAAATCGTGGGTTCGAACCCAGGCGGGCGCATTACTTTGTGTAATTTATTTCATCACCACTACTCTTAAAAACAGTGAAGGAAAACATCGTAAAGAAACTATATTACAAACTAAATGTCCTAAAACCAAACAAAAAATTCGAAGTTATGTGACATCTACCAAACCGCGCTGGGCCCGCGTGGTGGATTAGAGCCCATTCCTTCTCATAGAGAGGAGGCCGTGTGTCCCAGCAGTGGAAACATTATAGGCTGAGATTATGCTGATGCTTGGAGGTGGTGCAAGAGATTTTATTAGCTCTAACCTGCTTAACCACAATATCTTGACATCAAAACCCGCTATCACCAACAACTTACACCGCACTTCATTTTCATAGCTCCACATACAAGTTATTAATCGTCCCGCGTGAGTGATTATTTTTTGAGCGGTCCTGTCCGATGTCCGGCCGGACTCTGCCCTGTCCGAAACTGTCCGGAGTCAAGCGCAGGTGCAGACTTCACATTTAATTGATTGTCACGCATTTTGAGTACACTTTATTTTTGAGAGGAGATTTTTAAAGGGTACGGGAGAAAAATGCTCGAAAAAGCGAGTAATTTACTCAAAGATATTGTGCTATCTTCAGGTCAGAATTCTATGAAATGCTGGCTGTTAGAGAGCTGCGGTGTAATTTATTTCATCACCACTGCTCTCAAAAACGGTGAAGAAAATCATCGTGAGGAAACCGGCATGTACTAGAAGCAAAAATTCGAAGACATGTGACATCTACGAACCCGCACTGGGCCCGCGTGGTGGATTACCTATAGACCATTCCCTCTCATAGAGGGGGCTGTGTGTCCCAGCAGTGGGAACATTATAGGCGGATTATGGTGGCTGTAATTATTGAGGAACTCGTGGCTAAAATAATAACAGCCACACAGGTCGATCTTTAAGGTTAAGCAGTGCCTGCCAAGGTTGCTCCGTGGATGGGTGACCTTCCGTTACGTACCAAGATTCTTCCGTGCCTCAGAAAGCACGTTGGGCCTTATTCTATGGAATCATCATCTGCCTAGCCTTTTCCCAACTATGTTGGGATCAGCTTCCAGTCTAACCGGATGCAGCTGAATACCAGTATTTTACATGGGGTGACTGCCTATCTGACCTCCACAACCCAGTCAGCGCTCGGTAATACGATACCCCTTGGTAAGACTGGTTGTCAGACTTTCGGGTCACTGACTACCTGTAACGACTGTCAAAGATCTACAAATGACAGCCGGGACCAACGGCTTAACGTGCTTTCCGAGGCACGGAGGAAATTCGGTATGTAATGGGTGGTCACCCATCCACGGACCAACCTAGGTAAGCACGGCTTAACGTAAAGATCGACCCGAGCGGCTGTTCTTATTTGGCCACGAGCTCCTCTTATTCTGTTGAATATGGTAACACTATTGCTGGCGTCTGAGTTTATACGTGTAGGTACATATTGCATACTAGCTGCCATGTTGCCCGCGACCTTTGTTCGCGTGAAATTATTATTTAAAAAAAAATATTACCTAAAAATATTGCCGTGTTGCCGCTCCAACCTACCCACCATAACACTGCTGGTGATGACACCTGGCTCGATCTGATCCTCACCTCGAATCCTTCCCTCGTATCCTCTCATGGTCAACATGACGCTCCTGGCTTTTCTCATCATGACATGATTTTCCTTTCATATATCCTTAAACCTCCCAAACCTAAACCCAAGGTTCTGTACAGGCGTTGTTTTGCGCGGATGAACGTTGAGGAGCTTAAGAAGGATGCATCCTTGATAGATTGGGAGCCTATGTTGGAAGCTCCATTGGTTGATGAAAAGGTTGCGATATTCAATGATGCTGTGGTCAACCTCTACAATACACATGCTCCAATAAAAAAAGTTAAATTGAAACGACCTCCTGCTCCATGGATGACAAGAGGGATACGGATGGCAATGCGACGTAGGGGACCGGGCATTCCGTAAATTTAAGAGGGATCGTACTGACGAGAACTGGTCACTATACAAGGTTGCAAGGAATAGATGCAATCAGATGATACGCAACGGTAAACGCCGCCACATTCTGGATACTATAATTTCTTCCTCTTCTGCCGATACTTGGAAATTTCTTAGAACTCTGGGCATCGGCAAACCGCGGCCTTTAGACCTTCCTAAATCTATTAACCTGGACGAGCTTAACCATCATTTTTCTTCTGCTACCATCATGGATCGCTTAACCAAGCAACAAACTTTGTCCTTAATTTCTGGTCTAACGCGTCCACATATTAACCACTTTTGCTTCATTCCAGTCGAACCGGGAGAGATCAAAAAGATCATTCTCTCAATCAAATCCAAAGCAGTGGGTTGTGATAATATCACCCGTGGTATGATCACTACTCTTCTGGATGACCTCCTACCTGCGATTACCCACATAGTAAATTTTTCCCTGTTTTCCGGAGTATTTCCTTCCCTGTGGCGCAAAGCCTACGTTTGTCCACTACCCAAGGTTCCTAATCCCTCTCTCCCTACCCATTTCCGTCCCATTTCAATCCTTCCCTTTCTATCCAAAGTGCTTGAGGCCTGTGTTCACAAACAATTCGCTAACTTTGTCCATCGGAACTCGCTTATCAGCCCTCTCCAATCTGGATTCAGGCCCGGGCACAGCACTGTTTCCGCCCTCCTTAAAGTGACTGGCGATATAAGGGCAGGACTGGAAGACACCAAGGTAACTGTACTAGTGCTGGTCGATTTCTCGAATGCCTTTAATACCGTCAGTCACGACGTCCTTTTAGCCATTCTATCCTATGTTATGGTCTCTCCTGGGGCACTGGAATGGTTCTCCTCCTACCTTCAGGAACGTCAGCAGTCAGTTCATGTCGGGGATTACTCATCATGTTGGTGTGATTTGGATGCTGGCGTTCCTCAAGGCGGTATTCTTTCTCCTCTTCTATTTTCTATCTTTATCAATCTCCTAACTTCTGAGCTTCAGTGTGCGTATCATCTGTATGCCGATGACTTGCAGTTGTACTGTCAGGGGAGGGTTGACGAAATACCTGATCTGATCGCCAGTTTAAATAGGGACCTGGCGGCAATAAAAACTTGGTCCGATAAGTTTGGTGTGACAGTTAACCCTAACAAATGTCAGGCGATCATCATTGGGAGTTCTCGCAATCTCAGTAAGTTGGATGGTACAACCTTGCCACCAGTTCTTTTTGACGGTACAGTCGTTCCTTTTAGCACCGACGTAAAGGATCTAGGCTTGCATATCGATAGCACCATGAAATGGCATACGCAAGTCGCTCGTGTCAGTCAGAAGGTTACTGGTACGTTGCGGGCTCTGTACCGTCTGAAAAACTTTTTGCCGACAAACACGAAAGCAATGCTTGTACAGTCCTTAATTTTTCCTATCATCGATTATGGTGATGTGTGCTACTTTGACCTGAATGCGGATCTCCTCGACAAACTTGACCGTCTTCTAAATTACTGCATTCGATTCGTTTTCAATCTGCGTAAATACGATCATGTCTCAGAGCACCGATCTCTTCTTAAGTGGTTGCCCATACGCCAGCGTAGGGAGCAAAGGGCGCTAACCACCTTGTTTTCTTTCGTTGTGTCTCCTTCTTCCCCTAGTTACCTTGCTCCCCACTTCCAATACATATGTGCCAACCATAATAGGAGTCTGCGCTCATCGCATAACCGAGTTCTGCAATGTCCCCCTCATCGCACTGACTTCATTCACCGTTCGTTTTTTGTGCAGTCTATTTCTCTGTGGAATGCGCTTCCCCAGGAAATCAGGATGGCAACCAATCGTTTTTCTTTTAAACTTAAAGTTCGCGAGTACATTCGGAAGAAGCTGGCAGTTTCGTCACAACGGTAATGTTTTCCCCATTGTTTGTCTTTTTATTTTAGTGTATCCATTTAAATGTCTATTTAAATTAATATATTTTTTAATATATATTTATAGTATTTTAAATATATTTATAGTATTTTATATGTCCTTGTAGTTTATAGTAGTATAAATAAAATTATTTTCAGTATACACCTACCACTGCTTGTCTCTGCATCACCCAAAGGTTGACTGGTAGAAAATGCCTATGGCATTAAGTCCGCCTCTGTACTCTGTGCTTGAAGTGTTAAATAAATAAATAAATAAATAAATATTACTTCCCTTTTTGAATCGGACTTTGTTACCAATTTTAAGGGTTTTAATTTTTTTGCACGGAACCCTAATTCTTTTTCTAAAATAAAAGCCTAAAAGCAAGGTCTAACATGGGCATGTTAGACCTTATAACATCAGCTATCTGCCATTATAAGTCCCGTCAAAATGGGCTCAGCCGTTTCGGAGATTAGCCGGAACAAACAGAAAGACAAAAACTGAAAAAAAATGTGTAGGTATTTGTTATAAAGCGCCGTATATATTTTCATATGCATTCAGTAAAAAGCTGTTATTTTGATATTATAAACAGACACTTCATTTTTATTTATTTGTAAAGATGTATAAATAATAATTGATTTAGATTTGTACAGATTTTGTAAAATATTTGTTTCTTATTATTTTCCTCTGTGCAGCTTTTTAAAACATAACAGAACACCACGCCTGTAATCCTAAAAGGGTTACACAGAGGTGTACCTAATAGTACACCCACAGTTCGCCAGTTATGTTTAAGTCCCATGTAACAGGAGGTGAGCCTATTGCCATCAATCCGGCACAAATCCAGACCCCGTGGCTGCTACTGAAATTCGTGATGGAAACACCCCGTTGCTTCATAATAATAATGTACATACTAATGTGCAATTTATTGATGAACGCTTGAGAAATTAAGATGCCGTAATACCAATCATCTTTGTATGAGACAATTTAATAAATTTCGGGATTGCGATGGTCTATCTTTTACTCATAAAATATGACCACACCATTCTGACACGTCACGCTGTAGTTTGCTCCTTCACGTTTCTGCATCTTTGACGGTCACTAGGAGTAGTCCGAAGCACGACTGTCTGACTACGAGTACCAGACTTCCTAAAGCAGTGTTACCCAGTAATTGGGCGGTGGGTATCAGATCAGATAGGCAGTCGCTCTTAGTAAAATACTGGTATTGAACTGCATCCTGTTAGTTTGGAAGCTGACACCAACCTGATTGGGATAAGGCTATCCCCCGCCCCCCCCGCCTCCCTTAAAAATTTTTAGCGTTCTGTACCCGAAGGGTAACCAACGGGACCCTATTACTAAGCAAAAATTAAAGGGGCTCCCCTACTACTATGGTACGGAACCCTTCATGCTCGAGCTCCGACTCGCACTTGGCCGGTTTTTTATTTTCTGTAATTATATTTTTATCATAACCATCATAAGCTGGCCTGTTATTCTATTGACGCTCCGTTGGCAGATTACGTCAGCGTAAGGTAGAAGCATTACAGCAGAGGTGGAGTCGATTGTTACTGAGAGAAGGATAATTAATAATTATGTAACAGGAAAACAACAATTTGCTGAGACATTTACAGTCACTGCTTCAATTAATACGTTTAAAGATGTGCCCAAGTTTGTACCTCAACCAACATTTATAATATTAAAGAATTATTTAAGCTTTGAAACTGAATTTTGTCATAGTTGTTGTTAAGATGAATTTGATAATATTTTGTGCTATATTTTGTTTACCTACAAGTCTTGCATTTCAAGTGTCGTTTCATGAAGTCAATCGTACAGTATTTAAATGTAAGTACCTATCGCTTTCATTATAACTTACAAGTAGTTGACCGCGACTTTGTCTACGATCCAGGACGTAAAGTAGCTTTTGTAGTCCACCAGTTACCAGGTTTCCTACTGTGATTGTTCCTAAATTACCCTAGGCTGATAAAATCTTCGTTTTTCCTAAATCATGTAAATATTAGTATTAAAGGCTTTCTTGTTATTTCTCAGCCTCTCCAAAACCAACACCGTCCTTTTTTTTGGTCCAACCGTATTTGTATTGTATAACGGGCTGGTGTCCGCAACTCCACGTCAAATGCGCGTATTTTGCGTGCGGTGGTCCAACCGTATCAATCGTTTTAAGCATCCTCTTGGGCACCCATGGCCGGGGTATATTACAACCACATGTGGCGTCCGTATTCAGAAATGCCCTTGAAATAGGATGTTTTTATCGTTTTCTTAAGTATTTGTTAAAATATTACATTTGACCTGTCAGTCGCCTCCAATTGAAATAAGGAATTTATGAGTTCCTAAGAAATCCAATATTGTTTTACAATTCAATGGAAGAAAGAGTGTTTGCACGTGGCCGATATCGTGTTGATTTTTGAAATAGCAACCGAGACTAAGATATTTGTTTATTAATTAGGAATACGTGACAGACAGTCACACTACCTCTCAGACAGTGACACTGTTCAGTGGTTCAGGCGTGCAAATTTAACAGACAGACAAAATTACTTTCGCATTTATAATATCAATTTAAAATCATTCTATCTTGCGAGACTCCTCTTTGCAGTTTCGAAGGCACCATACCAGTTCGCTCATGCCATCTCCTACGTAGCCTGCCGCGATCCTGCTCAATGTCTCATAGCACCTGTGCTAAACTACTTTGTCCCACAGTTTGTCTGCCATGCGGCAGACATGTCCTGGCCAGCCTCATTTAAGTTAAGCAGCCTTATGAGCCAGGTCTGACTGTCCTGGTGTTTTAGTGCAGCAGTGTTGCGAACTCCATCTGACATTAGTTGATTGGTGATTTGTCAGCTATGTTAATTCAAGCCCAAACCATTCTTTTTCTAGATGAAGAGGCTGCTTCACTCGCCTGCACTCCACACACATTTATGTATCAAAGAGGTGATAACTTTACTATGTATATAACAGTTCTGAATAAAACATCGACTGTGACCAAATATCGTGCTTTTATAAAAACATGTCCAGGTAAGCTTGTGTATAATTCATAATTGTCATAAAAACCTACCTAACCTACCCAAACCTAGAATGAAACATAATTAAAATCCATTTATTATACAATCTTAGGTACCAAGGGCTGCAGATCTAGCTATAATCCAGGGAGCAAGATAAAATTGCAGACCCAGCAAATTACAATTGACGTAGAACTATTTACCAAAGATGGGTGTCTTCGGGAAACAATTTTGGAAGGAAGAGAAATGCGAGCAAATGCTCCAGACCCCGGATATTATTATCCGTACAGTAAGAGAATGTTAAGCCAGTTATAGTTGTTGGTAGCAGTTCGCCGCCAAGCCGAGTGGGTACCAATCCACAGATATAGAAAGCCTTGCCTTGCCACACCGTCGCTTGTCCAGCTGAGAAGAGTAATTAATTCATTTCACGTGACCAGAGGGCGGGCCTATTTTTTGGCCAAAGAATCAGCATTGTCATCCAACGTGGCAATGCTGCCAGCCTTCTGGGCACTTTTCCTGTTGATGTGGACGAATTTTTGGACGCCCTGTACCTAAACCTTTTCTGCTTGTACATATTTATTACTTACTATTATAGTTTTGTAGTTTGTAAATAATTTAATTATCTTTGAAATAAACATATTAACGTTCATGCAATAGTACAACAACGCAATCACGGCTTTTAGCCTCCTCTTCAGAGCTGCTACCCCTGTATACACGGTCATGCTCGCGTTTTCTCGGCGAGACAAGGCAAATGGGCTGTCTGCGCTCGCCTTATCTTGGCTAGCTATTCTATTACCAACATGTATATTACATAAATGACTTTAGAAAGTGTAATACAGTACAAATTACGAATTAATTTATTGTGTTTGTAAAGTAAATGAAGAAGAGAAATTTCCAGTATTTATTTTTCTTTCAGACGACATTTGTATTAAAGAAAATGAATGCATTGCTATTGTGGACGAGGCTAAGAAATGTAACAGTAAGTATTTAGACATTTTCCTACCTTTCAAGCTGGAACCAACCAAACACGTCAATAATATTTCATTGTCATAGTTCGAACAAGCTTTTCTTCGCAAAAACCGATAGTTTTTGATGCCGTCTTGCAAAGCAGGGTCGGGTTGATAGCATTTTATAAAATGTTGTAAATGATGTAATATGTTTCACTGATTGTTTATTACACAGTTCTTTATTAATCTGACTCAGACATGAAGCCCCAGCCTTGCGAAGAGATTAGTAACCGAATGCCTCGCTCTTCGACCCCAGCACCACTGGACAAGCACGACGAAAGTTTAAATGATACCGAAATGTTGGCAATATTGTTTACGACAGTGTTTGGAGTAACAAATATTTTGAATTCTCCAACACGAAATATTCCGATCACTTCAAGATCAACAGGTAACTCAAAATAAGTATTTGTTTTAAATACAGTAACTGACACCCGTTTCCCATGGGGGTAGGCAGAAACCACAGAACGCCACCTGCTCCTTACATACTCCTTTTGCTTCGTCCGCATTAATAATTATATCTAGTCATACACCCGGATGCGAGCACTGCGTACCTCACCTCTCTGGACTGAACATCATCAATAAGATCAATGTATCATCATCTCCTCTTATCCCAATTTATTTGAGGACGGCGCAGCATGTCTTATTCTTCCATACTTTTCCATTAGTCGTCATCTTACAAGTCCGTTTTTAGGGTTCCGTACCCAAAGGGTAAAACGGGACCCTATTACTAAGACTTCGCTGTCTGTCTGTCTGTCTCCAGGCTGTATCTCATAAACCGTGATAGCTAGAAAGCTGAAATTTTCACAAATGATGTTTTACTATTGCCGCTATAACAACAAATACTAAAACCTAAAAAAATTAAGGGGGGCTCCCATACAACAGATATGATTTTTTTGCCGTTTTTATAGATAATGGTACGGAACCCTTCGTGCGCGAGTCCGACTCGCACTTGGCCGGTTTTAGTCATAATTATCATCTTTCACACAGTACATCCATCGTTTGTTTTGTCTCCCCCAGCTCTTACAGCCAACAACATTCATACTCAGTATTTTCCGCACGACATTTTCCTCGATGTACAATAAGTTACACAATAATATACAAATTATGATTTATTTCCAGGCGCAGAATCTTCTTACTTTACAGTAATGATAATAACATCAGTAACAGCTGCAGTTGCCCTAATCTTGCTGCTTGTAATTGCATTCCGGCGCTTTTGCTGGACGACATACAATTCTCCAGGCTTACCACAAAACCCAGCAAATGAAGTAAGTTAATGCAATTTTCACATCGTATTAACAATAAAAAAGTAATTTAAAAACTCTTGGTTTTTAGTTTAGGAATGTGAAGGAGCTCGCAGACGATTTATATATTAAGTTTTCTTATTAAACGATTTTGTCTGTATTCATACTTCATTCGTCTTCTTCATTCAACAGGTTTGGTAGAAAAAATTCGAACTCCACAATATGGCAGCCAAAATAAATAAATGCCTAAATATTATTGAACTGTTGGAATTTCAACAGTCAGCTCTGTTCCGAGTGATGAGAGCCTAGTGCTGCTGAAAAGGGCAGTAGTCATCTTCCTCGTTGACCACAAATATTATTGACACGTAAAAATCATTTTATCTGTTTTTTTTCTCTCACTCTTGTCTTTATTAGTTTCTATTGGTATTAAAATATAAGCTAAAATAGAAATAATTATGAAATTATATTCCAAACTAGCAACCCGCCCCGGCTTCGCACGGGTGCATGTATTATACACATAAACCTTTCTCTTGAATCACTCTATCTATTAAAAAAAACCGCATCAAAATCCGTTGCGTAGTTTAAAAGATTTAAGCATACATAGGGATATAGGGACAGAGAAAGCGACTTTGTTTTATGCTATGTAATGAAGTGATAAGCTTAACCATTATACAAATAATTATTTATTCATTTAACATTTACAGAATCGATATTATGAAAACATGCTCTTCCGAGACGAATGCCAACAACAAATCGAACAGCTGGAACAAAGAGCACTTGAGAATCCTCAACCCTCTGAACTGCTGTATGAGGAAATTAATAACCGCAGCAACCATTAGTGAGTTTTATAATTATGTAAACCTGCTCTCCGCGCGGCGCACTGCCAATACATTTGGTTCCCCGCCTCCGGCCGACGCGACGGCGCGGACGAGCGGAATCGCCTAACAGCGCCTAACTATAAGGAGTTGATCCTGCTGGTAGTTTTAGATTATTTTCTTAATTTATTTTATTCAATAGACTAATTAGTGTTTAAAAGTAAACTATAACTAAAAGATTTTTACAACAGTTGCAAGTTGTGAAAATGAGGAATTAAAACGTTTGGCCGCGACCTGCCCGGTCTAGGTTTATTCAAAACTGTGTTTCAGGCCATCACTTTACATAACAACATTTAATTGAATTGACAAAATAATTGAACTTTATCAGTACCTACTATTGTGCTTAGTCTTGTATACGATCATCATTCTCTTGCACTCATCCTAATTTATTTGGGGACAACACAACACGTTTTGACCTCAATGTTCACCCCGTTTCTAGCCATTATTGTCATTATCTATTGTCACAAAGTTCATCCATCATTTCTTAGGCGGTTTCATAGGCGAGTACCTATTCCTATAGCCGTCATCATTCATACTCAAAACTTACTTCAAGGCAGGCATTCTATGCGAAGGTATAACAAGTTTTAACTCGATCGAATACCTAGAACTGGGCCAAAACTCACTAGCAAGATGTCGTCCAATCGTGTTCAAAGTATTTTGAAAGTAAAATAACATTGTAATAGTCGTCCAACTGTCCGTATCTACGAGTAAGTGTGATGGCGCTGTATATCTTCTTTCCTTATGTCAATAAAGAAATATTTAAATATACATGGCAAGTTTTTTATTCCATAAAAAGAAGAACCGTAAGAAAAAGTTTAAGAGGTTGGCTACCTCACTATTCAAAACCAACCACAACAAAAGTGCCGAGGCAATTAAACTAGACAAGACCCAAAGAAACGATACAGCATCTTAGATCCCGCAACGAAATAATCACAAAAAAAATATTGATACGCAACAAAATAACCTCAAAATAGCGACGTTTCCCCCTCTTACTCACGAGATGCGTCATTGACCACACTTGGTTCAGTGAATTCTTTGATCTTTTAGCTATCCAATGGTGTATTTGAATTTAGGATGGAGATGATAGATATGAAGCTGCAACACCAAACTGTATCCCCCGATTTTGTTATCACTAGTTTTTTCCTCCTACTATGGAAGCAATTATAAAGACGTATTCTCGTCAGAAACAGAGGGATAATAAGAAAAAAAAACAACTGCGAGTTGGACTCGCGCACCGAGGGTTCCATATAAACTTGTAGGTATTTTGTTATTAAACTTCATATTTACGGTTTCCAGATTGTTTCCTTTACATGTGCTGTAAGACGCTGCTTCTTGCCAACATGATTATAGGTCTACGGGAAGTATCCTATAAATTTTGATTCCCTTGAGAGTGTCGAAATATACATTTTTGCGGCTAAAACGGCCGTATCTTTTTTTTACGTTAACTTAGAAGTTTGATTTTTACACAGCTTCAAGGGACTGTTGACTTGAGACACTTGGGGGGGTCTATATCCAGCAGTGGACGTCTTTCGGCTTAAGTGATGATGATACTGTATGGTCTTTTACTGAACCTCTTGCATTCATTTAGTAAATCATAGAGATACCAAACAGTCTGGCAAAAAGGCCCCCCAACGTTATTATTTTGATACAGGGCCTCTTTACGTACGAGATTCAGAAAGTCCATTTTACAAAGGTGGGTCAATAGTACAACATAAAACGCAGTTGTTTTCCTCATAAAATGGGAAAAGAAAGGTAAACACACAAGTATCGTTACCTAAATACTACAGTCAACAGACATTTAAACGTCCTTTTAATCCAAAAAGTAGCCCAAATTAATCCGTACAGTTCCAAAAGACCTTTTTTAATTTATTCTCCTGATTTATAACCTCCTTCAATTACGTCAACCGCCCCTTTTTGACTAAAAAACTAAAATTTTCTTTCCATCAGCTAAATCAACAAGTTACGGAGCAAAGTAAAACAATGGAGCCCCCCGGCCCCGCCCGTTCTCGTCAACACCAAATTTCTAAGCGAAAGGGAGGATCTTGAGGGTATTTGCACAAAAATAGCACTGAAAATAATTTCACTTATTGTTTCAAAGGAGGTAGTGCTTGGCCAAAGAGTAGGTATAAGTATGTGGGTAGGTGAGGAAGGATTCGTGCCTAATTTTATTTGTGGTCGGCAACTTTCATACGCGTACAATTGACATGGCGCCGACAATGCCGACATGTCAACTACTTTGTTGTGTGTGTAGGTTCCATAACAGTTTTGATGAAACAGATTGCCCCTCAAAACTATTTAAGTCTTCTTGCTTTCCGTATCGTGGGATTCTAGTGCGTAACCTGGTATGTCAAGAAATATCACTCATTCTCACGTTGTTTTCCTTCACCGAATCAAGTGATAATTGCACACTACGCACATGAATCCGAAAAATCAGAGGTGCGTACCTGGCCGCCCGACGGTCATACCACTAGGCTATCACTGCTACCGTTTTTAACTCTGAATACACAAAACTATGGTCATTTATTTTTGAATCCAAGCCTTTTTAGTATTTTTTGACCAAGCAGGAGACGGGATACCTTGAAAGTTCTCGTTTTCGATCGATCGGCTCGTTCCATCTCCTCAAACTACATGCTTGAATTGTCATGTTTGTCAGGTTTATGAGTGACTATAGTTGTGCCCGCAAACTTCAATCACGCAAAATTATTATAAAAATACTATTTTCCCTTTTTGCATCATTTTTCATTGATGCTCCGCTTCTACTGGTCGAAGCGTGATATTAATAGCCTTCCTCGATAAATGGGCTATCCAACTATAATAATAATAATAATAATAATAATAATAATAAGCCCCCTAAACAACCACACGTCCTGATTGACCATCTAATCACGTGGGGGGCGGACACACGAATGAGAAATTACTGACGTGGCTAACGTGGCTCTGGAAACCCATAAAAAAATGGAGACTCGTTCTAAAAGTAAACGTATAGGGCCGCTGCCCGGGGGCGATCGCCGGGGCGCACCTGGAGCTGACGCTGGGTGTCTCAGCATGCGAACCGTCAGCGGTGAGGAGTTGAACAGGCGGGCTCCCACCGACAAAGATACTACAGCCGAAATCATTGACGATGGGGACAGATTGACGGACAGGACAAACACCCCTGTAGAACCGTATAGTCCGAGCACAGTCTCATACACACCTTCTAGGCGTTCATCACCATCCATACCATCGTCACCAACACTTTTATCACACCCCATTATTAGTTCAAATACAGTTCCACCTACTCCGACCTTGAATGCTGCGCGGGGGGTATCTACCTTCTTGCCCGTGTCCACCAAGGCTGGAAAAGCAAGAGTTCGCATGAAATGGAGTAAAGACGTAAATCTATTTATCATGCGAACTTACTTATACATAACTAAGCTAGAGACCGATATGACCACATACAGACAACAATTGCATGCACTTTTCACCCGACAATATCCAGATATTACGGTTTCAGAACAAAGAATCTCAGACCAAAGAAGAACCATAGTTAGGAATAAACTTCTATCTCAAGAAGTTATAGATCAGTTAAAAGAAGAAGTACAAACACAATTACTACAAGAAGAAACATTACATTATTCAGATACTAACAATATTACACAAAACCTAAACGAAATTGGTCATCAAGAACAACCACAATTACTTAGTCAATCACAACTTATTTATACCCAATCACAAGCCTACACACAAACTACACACACATCCACACAAACCGAATCCACTATCTTTACGCTGGAAAATGACATTGAGACCATAGTCGTCCCAGATCAACACTTAACAACAGATACATATATCCAAGAAATTAATGACAAATTTAGAACAACTTTAACACAATACTCTGGGATGGACCCAGCAGCTCGACCAAGGTTACCTAAACTAAAATACACACCTAACTTATTTCGTCTAGTTAATTTATTTAATGAGAGTATACTTACACAATTTATATCTAACGACACACAGCTTATAGACATACACCTGCTTATATATTGTACAGCCGTAGTTATATCTGAAGAGCTAAACTTTAAAATCACAGACCACACAGGAACTCCAAGAACAAGACAGAATGTAGCACCAGCATGGCAACAAAGACTTGAAAATGATATTGAAAAATTAAGGGCAGACATTGGTAGACTCACTCAATATATTAACGGCTGTAGATCTAATAAACTAGTAAAAAGAGTTGAGGTCATATTTAGAAATAATTTGACACACACCAGACACGAAAAAAGTAACAGAAAACCTGAAGAATTTTTAGACACCTTAAAACAAAAACTAACACTCAAAGTTCATAGGCTCAGAAGATATAAAAAAGCGCTACAGCGCAAAAAAGATAACGCCACATTTGCTACAAACGAAAAAATGTTTTATAGAAACTTAACCAAACCGCAAACAGACACAATTGATGAAAATAACACAAACACACCCAACTTACCTACAAAAGAACAACTAGAAGAATATTGGGCTAGCATTTGGGAAGAGCCAGTACAGCACAACGACAAAGCATCATGGATAGCAGAAGAAGAAGTAAAATGGAGAGCTGTTGACGAAATGGAATTTGTAGAGGTCACAGAGATCGACATTACACACATAACAGCCAGATTACATAACTGGAAATCACCTGGTATCGATAAAATACATAATTTTTGGTACAAAAAGTTAACTTCACTACACAAATCTCTAGCAAAAAATTTTACAGATATTATATTAGGACAACAGAACACACCCGAATTTATTGCAACAGGAATTACTTACATGCTACCTAAAACTAAAAATTCACCTCAGCCTTCCCAATACCGACCAATTACATGCCTACCCACAATTTACAAAATATTAACATCAGCAATTACAAAGAAAATTAGCTCGCACATCGAACACCACAACATAATAGCAGAGGAACAGAAGGGATGCAGGCAGGGCCACATGGGATGCAAAGAACAGCTGATTATTGATTCCACTATTCATAAACATGCCACTTCTAAAAACAGAAACCTGCATTGTACATATATTGATTATAAAAAGGCTTTTGACAGTGTTCCTCATTCTTGGTTGATACAAATATTAGAGATTTATAGAATAAACCCGAAAATTATAGATTTCATACGCCATATAATGCTTCAGTGGAAAACCACACTACAAATAAATTACAACCACTATGCTGTCACTACTCGTCAAATCTCCATCAAAAAAGGTATCTACCAAGGTGACTCCCTGAGCCCGCTGTGGTTCTGTCTCGCCCTAAATCCTCTGTCTCATTTGTTGCACGGTTGCGGGGCCGGATATTGCCTCAAACATACTACAGACGAAACAACAATATCGCATCTTATATACATGGACGACATCAAACTGTACGCAAAAACAGAAAACGACATGAAGAAATTAGTAGATGTTACAGCAGAGTTCAGTAAAGATATTAACATGCAATTTGGGTTAGAAAAATGTAAAACACTTCACATTGTAAGGGGCAAGGTACGGCCCGGTGACTATGTAGTGAATGACACAGACACTATATCAGCAATGGAACAGACTGACTTATATAAATATTTAGGGTACGCGCAACTAAAAGTTCTTGATCATACACGCATTAAAAATACGCTTACTAATGAATACAAAAGGAGAGTAAACGCCTTATGTAAAACGCAACTTTCAGGTAAACATCTCATCAAAGCTTTAAACACCTTCGCCATTCCCATATTAACGTACTCATTCGGAGTTATAAAATGGTCCAAAACAGACACTGAACAATTAGAGCGTACCACGCGAACGACACTTACAAAGCACAACAATTTACACCCTAAATCTGCCATAGAGAGACTTACCATTAAACGACAACATGGAGGGAGAGGCCTAATAGACATCCAGCACCTATGGCGGAAACAAGTTAGTCGATTAAAATCATTCTTTCATTCAAAATCCCGCATTAGTAACATACACAAAGCCATAGTGATAAATGATCTCAACTACACTCCACTTAATCTAAGTCATCAGACAGAAACACTAAACACAACTAATGATGACCCGCAGCAACATAAGATGGAAGACTGGAAGAGGAAAGTACTCCACGGTCGGCACCCTCACGACTTAGAGCAATCCCACATAAATAAATTAGCTTCAAATAAATGGCTCAAAATAGGCAACTTATTCCCGGAAACTGAAGGATTTATAATAGCTATTCAAGATCAGATCATCAACACAAAAAACTACAGAAAATACATTATCAAAGATCCTACAGTTACAAATGATAAATGTCGCAAATGTCACAGCCAACCAGAAACCATTCAACACATAACAGGAGCATGCACAACTCTCACGCAAACCGACTACACTCACAGGCACAATCAGGTGGCCAATGTAATTCACCAGAAACTAGCACTAAAACACACACTTATTGAAAATACCAGCACTCCTTACTATAATTATAAACCAGAACCTACCCTAGAAAATACAACACATAAACTCTATTACGATCGCGCTATTCTCACTGATAAAACTATTCATTACAATAGGCCGGATATAATCCTACAGGATAAAATAAACAAAGTAACTTACCTCATAGACATTGCTGTTCCCAATACACACAACATACAGAAGACACTCACAGAAAAAATTAGTAAGTACGCAGAGCTGAAAGACGAAGTGACTAGAATCTGGCGACAAGAAAAAGTATATGTAGTCCCTATAGTCCTTTCTACAACAGGCGTTATACCAAATCATCTTCTAAATAGTTTAAAATTACTCGATCTAAAAGAATCCATTTACATCATACTACAAAAAGCTGCGATTTTAAATACGTGCAGAATTGTTAGGAAATTCATGCAGATAGAAGAAAACGAAATAGGACCTCATCACAACACATAAACATTCACAAATTTACACACCACACTCTACATTTGCTCTGGTTTCGGCCCGTAAATGTAGATTAAGTCCAGTCTAAGGGCTGAGAAGAAAAACACTTTCCGATAATAATAATAATCTTTATTACACAAGAAAGTGGTTACAAAATTATTTGAAGTCCCTGACTCCTGTGCTAGGTGATAGACCTGTGTTACAGGAGCCAGTGCCCTCTCCCAAGAGGAGATATTACAGAATCTTATGCAACAAGACTAACAAAAAAATTAAATAAAATTAAAATAAAACTATAGAACAATAAAAGATTAATTAAAAGCGTTTAAGACAAGCCTGTAGTTCGAGTGTGGGTGTGTGTATGTGAGAGTGTGTACGTGTGTGTATGGCTGAGTGTGAATTGAATGATCAGGAATGGTTTTCAGTAATCGCGAGTGAGATGTGGTTACGAAACGGATAAAATAATTTTCTCTGCTTCATCATAGTTCAGCGATAGTAGCCATGGCTTAAGACGCTGCTTGACTTTATGCAGGGTCAGTTTGTAAATTAAAAGCTTTTTGTTTATTTTGTTATACATTTGGGAGCTTTGGGCGCGATAGTGTCGTCGTGCAAGTGCAGTACGACACTGAACAGATTCACAGATAGGAAAGCCAATCCGCCGCTTGCATAGATTAATATCTAGTGTCATCGTGGAATGTCGGCGCAAGACAGAACGGAGGACGTAGAGTTTTCTCACAGTAAGCACTTGGGCTTCTGAGTACAGCTGGGCTGTGGGGTAGTCTCTTTTACGGAAATACATAACTTTGAGAACTGCCCGCTGAGCTCGTTCCACCCTAAGCATCACGGTTTTAAAGGTTCCGCCCCAGACTGGGATGCAGTAAGTGATGATCGACTCACACAGCGAACGGTATACTAATGAAGCAGTTTCAATGTCGGCCGCATGTCTGAGCTCCTTAAATAAATAAATTAGTTTACGAAGCCGGGAGCATAGCTTATCCGTATGGGTACGCCAATCTAGCCTCTCGTCGATATAAACACCTAAATATTTGATATGCGACACTATATCAAGGCAATTGCAATTGCATGAAGAAGCATCGTGACAAATATGCGCTATTATTTTATTTGAATTCATTGATGGCTTAGGTGAATTAGGAGGTTTAAATTGAATTACTTTGGTCTTCGAGATATTCAGCGTCAGTAGGTTAGTAGAAAGCCAATCCATAATAGTTCGCAGGGTAAGTTCAGTGGTATGTTTAGCTTTGTCCCAGGTCACATCAGATATTAATAGTGCCGTATCGTCAGCGTAGGTAAAAATGTCGCAATGGGTAAGGGAGAGTTGACAGAGGTCATTTATATAAATTTGGAAAAGTGTAGGCCCCAAGATACTTCCTTGAGGTATACCGTAGCTGATAAACTCTTCGTCACTAAGAACGGAATCAATTTTAACACATTGGCTACGCCCTCTGAGGTAATCTTTGTAAATATCTAGAGCCACACCACGCACTCCCATATGCTCCATCTTGGCCACAAGTCTGGGAATTGACACTGTATCAAAGGCCTTTGTTAAATCTAAGAAGACACCATAGCATTTAAGGCGACTGTCCAATTTATCGATCAGGGTATTGGTGAAATCAGAAACAGCATCTTCCGTGGAAATTCCTGACCGAAATCCGTACTGGTTTTGTGCTATTAATTTATTTTTATATAGAAAATTTGTCAAATTGGTGTTGAGGATTCGTTCAAGAATTTTTGATAAGGAGCTAAGAACTGAAATTGGTCGATAATTAAAAATGTCATCCTTAGCTTTGCCTTTGTACACTGGATGGACAATAGCACGCTTGAAAGCTTTTGGAAAAACTCCTGAAGTGATGGCACAGTTACAGATATGGGCAATGGGAGGAGCTAGAATGCAGCTAGACTGTTTTATTATAATTGCTGGGATGTTGTCCCACCCAACTGCACAATCACTGCGTAATCTATAAATGGTACTTATTACAAGTGCTTCGTCAACCGGTGGAATGACCAAGGAGTTTACTGGAGATGGGGAAGAAGATGAATAAACGGACGGTGTAACTGTAGCAAATTTCGAGGCAAGGTTTGTTCCAATGTTAACAAAATATTTATTGGCACTATTGACAGATACGATAGGCTCGACGGAAGATTGTAGCAGAGCATTAGGAGAGTGTCTTTGTTGGTTTCTGTGTGTGATTGACTTAATTATTTTCCACGTAGCTCTCGGGTTGTTATTCGCTTTTTTAAGTTCTGTTTTTTCATAGGCTCGTTTTAGTTTTTTAAGTAGGGAATTACAAAAATTGCGGTACCGCGTGTATGATGTTTTTAATATTTGATTGTTGGGAGACTTAATGACTCGTCGGTGCATTTTGTCGCGATTACGGAGGCATCTTACTAAACCAGCAGTCATCCAGGGTTTTTTAACTATTTTTCTATTAGGTGTGTGTACAATCTTGGTATGTTTTGTTATTACAGCTTGGATATCGGCAATTAAAATATCTGTTGCTTTCTCTGGGTCTGTGGTGCTGAGGATTGGAGTAAAGTCATGGTTATTAATATCCTTTTTTATTTCGTCATAGTCGTATCGGAGAGAAGTTCTTTTTGTTGGAGATCCAGTTGTTTTGTTTATCTCTAGGAAAACAGCAACAGGAAGGTGATCAGTAACGTGGGTGTCCAGCACGAGAACCTTTGCAGGTAATTTAGTCTTCATCATGACGTGATCTAGACAGTTGTTTAAAAACTTTAAAAGATTTTTTGTCGTTCCTGAGATTAGCGCGTGCAACCAATCAAACTCTTCAGGTTAATAATATTAGTATAGATTACAGTATGCTGGTTTTAGCACGCCTACACGGACACCGCAGCCCATACATTAGACTCGAACACTGACCATAACTTCGGTGTCCCATCTGCCCACATTTTTAGACTTAATCTTAGGCAGCGGGATCTCTAACGAGGGTCGGCGCAAGGGTTATTTGAACGAGATTTGCCTGATTCTACTCCGGCACAGTGTTTCGTGTTTACTTTTAGACTTTTTCCCTTTTTATAGGGGTGGCTATAGACACTAGAGGTTTGCTGTAGATTAATTTGATAGGGGACATTGAGTGTTAATAGAATTTAAGTATTACGTAAGCGAATTTTTTTGTGTTGTACGAGAACAGAAAACGGTTCTCGGGGGCCTTGCTTAGTATTTTCAGTGTTAATTCTGAAATATCAGTTAATCCATACTACGGTATTGAACTTACTGAGTTGTGGAGGTCAGAAAGGCAGTCGCTCCATGTAAAATACTGGTATTCAACTGCATCCGGTTAGACTGGTAGCCGACCCCAACATGTTGGGAAAAGGCTAGGCTGATGATGATAATAGGGTATAGACCATTGTTTTGCACATGGATTCATAACAAAGGTACATGCGAGTGTAATTTATCAAAAAGCTTAGTCATATGTATAAACTGGCTCGACCCATTTTAATGCCCACAAAAAAAAAGCCAAACATATTATATTTGGCGCGGGTTGTCAGGATTAATTCCGTTAGGCACGTACATCATGTGGGCAGACGATGGGTTTCGTGCAATAAAAATACACTGGGTGCGATACACTGTTTTTATTAAACTAAAAAATTACTTGACATTACAACTTAACACAATAACACGGGGCAAAATGAATCGGGGAACCGTTCCAAGACGTCTCAACTCCGCTGTGATCAGACCGTCACTGTCCTCGTCGCCACGAGCTGTCAACATCATGGCTCTGTAGAAATACGCAGTGGTGAGGGCAGACTTGTAACTAGGTCGCGTGATGTCACCACTTACTTGCGAATCATTTTAAGTCTGTACCAATGATCCGGTCATTATCCGACATATCCGACATATTTAAGTTAAACGAAATCGATTTCCGAGAACTCATCTTCCATACCGCGTAGGAATATTGTGTGTGAAGGTATCGTGTAGATCAAAGAAAAAATACAATGATAACCTTTTCTACTTTACAAATTGACTTATTCCATCTTATTCCAGGAACTGAATTATAAAAAAGGAGGTATCGCGCTAGCGCTCTGTAAAGTATGAAAGAGAGATTAGCAAACACTGCTTTAAAGCTTTCACGATTTAAAACTAAACTTATACTGTCACTTACGGGATATCTTCCGAACATGAACAATTGCGGAAGATATCCCGTAAGTAACAGTATAAGTTTAAAGATTAACAACTTAACGAAGATTATATAATATGTATTATGTAATTGTGTTCAGTTAGTAATATACAAGGTGGAAGGAACATCGACGCCAAAAGATTTCTACGTATTCAGTACATCATTTTAAATCCATTGAACTGGTAGGTGCACTTTTGTAGATGAAAAAAATCCCTTCCATCCTTTATGTATTTGAATGAATTGAATGTGCCCTTTCATTTGAAACCTAACACGGCTCTCTTCAGACAGACATAATTTACGACTTTTCGACGTTTCTTTCGACAAATGAACACACATACATAACATAACAGCACGCCTGTAATCCCCGAAGGGTTAGGCAGAGGTGTACCTATTAGTACCTACATCCACATTTCGCTAGTTATATTTAAGACTCGTGTAATAGGGGGCGGGTGGAATGCGATCAACCGGGCGCAAATCCAGACTCCGTGGCTGCTACTGAGAAATTCCTGATAGAAAACCCAATAACACTTTGTCCAACCCGGGATCGAACCCAGGACCCCATACTCAGTAGTCGTGCTTGCGACGACTAGACCAACGAGGCAGTCCGAACACATACGTACGGGCTGAAATCACAACCCTCCGCCGAAGTCGAATAATTAGCATACCTTTTTACAACTGACTTTATTATATGCTGTAATTTTTACAAATTAATGACATTATTATAGCCTGATATACTTCAGCCACACTTCAGCCTATCCTTTTACGATACAGGGTGTGTCCCTAACAAGCAGTCATACAGTTTTACAATACCCGCACCTATCCTAGCCCACATTTACTACATGAGTCGCCCAAAACATTGTGTTCTCCTAATTCAGACGGTAATTAAGTCGGCGCTTGTCATTCATAATTATGAGGGGACATTATGCTAATCATATTAGAACAAAATGTAGCCCGCTGAAACACTTTATTAAAGTTCGGGATACATGGGTGAGAATTTCAGATGGTTTTGGATGAAAATCTTGCGGGAAAACGTTTTAGTTGCTGTTCTTCGTGTGGACTACATCATAGGAGTGAAACTCTTCGCCCGAGTCTAATTCCTCGATTGCATCAGAGATAATAGGTACAAGAATCGAGAGAATAAGTTACTTACTTCTACTATTAATAGGTGCTCGAAGAATACCAGGTTAGCCTTTTGAACACCAGAGCATAAACGCACACGCGTGTCTTCCACGCCACAATTTCACCAACCATTTTGTCACATATTCGTGTCGTTTGGCGTTCAGGGCAGGGCGTATATGTGACAATGGCGTTAAAAACGTTAGAGCATTACTCTCAAAACAGTGAACGAAAACGCCGTTAGAAAACCGGTACGTCTTAGGCGCGGTTTATACAGAAGAGACTTGACGAGGACGTGTGGCGGTGGTGGATAGTCAAAGAAACATAAAATGAACCTCAGAGTTATGTCGCATAGCGTCTTTTTTGTCGGGCAAGTCACATAATGGCGGTGACGTCACCTGGAAGCGCGGGCGCAATTTTCTTCCCGACACGCCACACGCCCTCGCCACGTGTCTTCTGTATAAACCGCGCCTTAGAGCCAAAAAATCGAAGACATGACACCAACTTGCACTAGTCCAGCGTGGTGGATTTGGGGCCAATCCCTCTTCATAGAGAGATCTGTGTGTGTCCCAGCTGTGGGATTATTTATAGGTTTTGACTCGAACATTACCTACTGTTAATATGTAGGTACATAAGTGAAGGAAAGCATTCCCATACTGTCATAGTCATCTATACTAATTTCATAAAGTGGTAAGTTTCTATGTAGGGAGTAAGCTCTGGAACTAAAGATCCAATTCTATAAATTCTTCCACTGGCAGTAAGCTACATTAGTCGTGGATGCTATGGGCAATAAATTATATGTAAATATATCATGCATATTAGCCGAGCTATCACAATTTTTGCGGACGAAGTCGCGGGCGAAGTGTTAGTCATTATATAAACTGAAGTCACACAATAGTTTATGCTGGGGTAAAAGTATTCACCAATCAGTAAATTGGTTAGTTTCAGCTAGAAAACTACCCGGATGATTATTTTAAGTACCTCCCTATCTATGGTTGCTTATGGAAGCTCTTTTAATGCAACCCGTCACGTTTGTCACACCCTCCTGAACTAAGAATACCACAGCATCTGTTTCAAAAACAAAATAATCTAACGTATCAAACTAAAAGTGACAATTCCATACGGTCGTGTGCGTCCCTCCTTACTTCCGTACCCGAGGACAGACAAGGGACCGCTGTCCTCGACACGTCACGTTTTTGTCTGCCCACGCCCCTAGGGTCAGTGCTTGAAGATGTAACATAGACGTGTTAATTTTCAACTTTGTGAAACTGTTTTCGGTACATTTTGCATAGTGTGAAATGTGGGGTGGCAGTGGCTGCGATTGTTTCTATTTCTACTACCTTTGCCTGCGGCTTCGCCCGCTTGGAGATCGGTAATTGGGCCACGGGACTACCGGGATAAAAAGTTCCATCCTATAATTATGTCCTATGTGATAATCCAGGTTATAAACTGTCTCTGTGTAGTAATTTAATCCAAATCCGTTAAGTAGTTCGTATGTTATAGAGGAACAAAGATCCATCCATCGTCACAAACTTTCGCATTACCTTTAGGAGGTCTGCATATCTTATCTTATCTTTTATTTAATCTAAAACTAATATTCAAAATTCCTGTTTAGGTGAAATTAAAACTTGAATAGATCACTGCGCCATTGATCTAGTGATCGCAGGCACTACTGCTGAGCTCATGCTCCTACAATAGTCCTGGGTGTGATGCTCAAGTCGGACGAAGTGTTACTGATTTTTGCCACCAGGAATTTCTCAGTAGCAGCCTAGTCTAAATTTGTGCCGTTGATGGCAATAGGCTCATCCTCTTAAGCATATGGGACTAAGACTTAAAAAAACACAAACGGTGAAAAATTGGTGACAGAGATCACACTCTAAAAAGCTGAACTTCTTCTAAAACTTGTTAGGCAATACCAGTTACAAACGAATATGCCATACAAATGTGAGTACCGTGCGAGAATAAAACCAGCCATTCGTAGCGAAAAAGTCTATCACTCAACCATCGCACCAATCTTGCCCTCCTCTCAGCAGTTTCCTAATGTCAGCTCATTCAACCCGCTCACACTGACAACCAACCAAAGGGGTAACTATTTACATAATCATTTTGAACTCAATAGCGAGAACATCTCGAATGACATTAGGCAACGACCCAGAAATTATGATAATCATCATCAATTTAACGTACTAGGCGAGTCGGCGCTCTATGTAAATACTAGGCTCTGGTGGTTACTAATGGACCTTAATTGAAAGGTATGTAACACCACGCTTGTATTTGTCGAAGGAGTAGGCAGAAGTACGCAAATCATTCGATACATTGATTAAAAGGTACAGCGCAAGCCACACCGCCAGCTAGCGAGCGAGCGAACGAGCCGGGCGGGCATCGTTTCGCCTCTTTTCATACTTTGGTTCACAGCATGAACACAGAGCGAGGCTACGTTAGCGATACAAACGATGCGAACGAAATATCCGGCGATGCCAGCGATGCTATTCGTTCACCTCGCCCGGTGCGCGACAGAACGTTCCCCTCGCACTCCCGCCCGTCCGTCCGTAGGTTCGGTGTGAACCCACATAACCGAGTTTCGCTCGCCATTATTTTTTTTTTTTTTGGAAGGGCATCTCGCAGTTCAACCTAAGAGGTTGGCTGCTGCTTAACCGGGCAAGTCCTGTGGATGACTTGAATGTAAGGCCTCCAGCCAGGGGTTTCGCTCGCCATATATCTTCGCGTAGTTTATATAGTTTCCATCCCCGCCAGCTCGCTCGCTCGTTCGCGAGCTTCCGGCGGTGAGGCCTGCGCTTAAAGCTACGCTAACCGAGCTCGATCCCTACAAGGATCCACATTATCGAAACCCCTCCGTGTTTTGGAAAACTAGTTAAGCCGATGATCCCAGCTGCCATTTGTACCTAGATCATTTGTTAGTCGTTACTGGTAATCAGAAGCCCGAAGGTTTGAAAACTAGTGGAAAAGGATATCTTACGCAGTAACTGTGTTGTTGACGCCAGATGGGCAGTCACTTCATGTTACTCGTAAATGCATTTATTTCAATTAGACCATTACAGGCACTTTTGAAAGTCAAAAAAAAGCTAAGCTACAGTCACAGCCACAACAGTACCTGCATCGGTTCGACTAGAAATCAATCCCATCTTAGTTGGGAAAAGGCGAGGCAGCTGATGATACTTACGGTGGGAACCGGGCACGGTACTAGACTCCCAGTAGCTAGGTACTGAAAATTACCTGGGAATCGAATTAAAGGACCAACCTCTACACCAAAGAAGCAGTCATGAAAAAGTCAGTTATGAGTGGTTTATTCCCGGTCGTCCCCACTGGGTACAAATGGGAAAAAAACCGGGAATTTACCTTAATGAGTCATGATAATAATAATTATACCTGAGGAGGCGCTCGTTAGGCAGCTGGATCAAGGGCTTGATTCAGAAAGCGGTACTCCTGGACACGGTGCGTATTGTTAGGAGGTTCCTCTCTCTGGAGCCCTGACCGCCGGTAGCTTGGACTTTGTTCCCGATACCGGTGGGTTACTTTTTTGTTTATATATATAAATATATTTATAATGCTCTTTCGATTCAAATATGTATTTAAAAATATAATTAGTGTGTACTACTTTCATTGTGTTTTGAATTTAGAACACAAATAAATGTTAATTTGTTCATAAAATGTGTATTTGTTTTTATTTTTAAATAATCATGTTTATTTATTATATTCTATTTATAAACCCAATTTAAATATTCAAAAATATCCCACACTAGTAGATACGAATGAAATAAATCCACGAGTGTGAAATACATAGCATGTTGAACCTAATCGTAGTGCGATAAGAACCAGTTTTCGAGGAAGTTTATTGAAAAAGGTAAATTAAAACTGCTTTATTTTATATGAAAAAGCGTATATTTCCAGTGTACAATAATGTTCTTAAAATAAGCAATCATAACGGCTTTTGTAATACTATTTCGAAACAAAAATATTCGCTTGTAAACTGTCACGAATGTAGAATATTATAATTATACAAAGTAGAAAAATTTGTTCACCCGACTGGAGTCGAGCAAAAGGAAGGTTATGTTTTCATGATTATTTTGATCTTTACAAAGCTCTTTCTTACCATTAAAGTAGAATTATGTACTATGATTGAAAATGTTAAAACTAAGAGGTATTCATTAGATTTGATATTTAACCGATTTATGAGATTGTGACAGCTCAAAAGCGACCGTGGAAATTTGAAATGTCAACGTTCGGTTTAGGGTCGAAAGTTGAAAATCCAACAGCACGCTTAAGAGGGAACAGGGGCTGCGATTCTTCATACTAATGTATTTTTCCTTTTTTCTTTCTGAATAATGCCTCTAGCAAAATCATTTTTTTTTTCATAAAATCAAGGTCTTCTGTAGTCGAAACGTCCCTGTCATTTCCTTTTTTCAGCAACTAATAAGTAAAGAAAATATGACAAAATTTACAAAAAATGCCCCATTTTTACGGCCGTGATTAGAGGACTACCAGACCAATTCGAAAGTTTTTAACGTAAAAGAAATTGATAGGACATATTATCTACCTTGACATACTCTTTCTTAAAATTTTAATGTCAAATATAATTAAATGGCTTTTTTCGAAGAGAAACAAGGGGAATACGAAACGCCGATTTCGTATTTTTTTTGTGATATAATCTGCTGTCCCTATCGCACTCTACGGGGCAGACTTGACGCAGTGCAACGGCAATAGTTTCTTGAAATACCTACCTTGCAGGCCCTGTTCCCTCTTAATGTCCTTTTTGGCGTTTCAAATTTCCACAGTCGAAATGTGAATTTATTTTTATACTAACAAAGATTACAATCGTTAGAAGTGTTCTCACCGTACTTAGATTGCGAAAATGAACCTTATTTGCATTACGTTAATGTTCTTATTTGTATGATACGCTTGATCACAGTCGCTTGTAGGAAAGTGCACTTTAACCTACTAAAAAGATTTATTTTCGGATGTAGTGCGACTGAGCAGAGTTGGAGCAAGTCTATAGATCTCAGCTTGAGTGGGAGACCGTTCACATGGAACGATAGATATGATTTTCGGTATGAGTGAGCGAGACAACACTATTCTGTCATAGTCATTGACACCATATAGCGCTTCAATCTTTGATCTATATTTTTTTTTTAGTTTTATTATCAAACAGTTTACTATGAACTAAGGAAACGCAAAAACACAAACCAAACACAATTTGACAACAGTTTGAATTTCATTCAATAATTTAACAAAAATAACCAATTATGTCTTAATTAACAATTTGTTGATCACAGACGAATATAGACCTTATAACTACAACTTACAGTTTAATATTATTTGTCCTCGTATCGGACTTGTTACCATAAGCGAAATATTCCGATGTAGATTTATTTCAAATTGTTAGAAATTATATAAATTATGATTGATCAGAAATGTGTTATGTACATGTACAATTTATACAGTTAAAGTCATAGGCTTTTACAATGACTTCTCGTGGGAACTCTTTGTGGTTGACATAAGGTCTGAATTGCAATGATTTCATCATAAAATGATGTTATGGTTTTTAAGTGAATTATGGAGAAACTTATTTTTCTGCGGTAATAAACCTAATTGCCAAAACAAAAATACATATATGTATAAATTCACATATTTATCCCCATGGGGGAAGACAAAATACTACAAAAATAAAAATCTGTTGCTTGAAGATTTTCTTGGCTGTTCAAAAACGTTATTTAAGAAGATAAAAGAAAAATACATTAAGGATATTTTACTGAGAATTCAAAATCAACCTTAAAAGCTTACATTTTGATTCAACTCTTACATTGCGTCACTTTCATACTAAACATACTAAATCAATTTTATAAAATAACTTATTTATTAAAAAGACTATAATTGTATTAGTTATGTGACTGATCCGAATCTTTAGACCCAGGAATCGAAGTCCGCACTTCAGTCTTACTTCCATATTTATTGATCATGGTTGCCGTAGAAAAAGAATTTAGGTATTTCATAATTATGTGCCGGATGCACTGCTGTGGGTCCGAACATCGCAATACTGAAGCCCTAAGACAGCTAGACAGGGTCGCGGCAGGCCGAGGAGAAGACGCCTTGGATGGCTTCCTCGCGAATTGGCGACAGAGGCACACTATCATGAGAAGTGGAAGGAAGGGGCTAACTAAAAAAATAAATAAATTGTGTATCACTGATTTTGATTTTAAAAAGAGTACAGTCTTTCCACAGTTATTTAAACTCTGGCTGCAGCAACTCATCAGTAAACTAATATTCAAAATCATTTTTAAATCTGTTTTATTATAACTATGCAAAGACTAATCCCGAAATCGAAATTCGAATCTCTAATTCCGAATTCGGCATTCGGAATTCAGAATTTCTCGGTGTATATTTAGACACTGACAAATTTGAAAGGCATCTAACGTCACATGTAAGTATTACTGAAAATCTAAGTATAAGTGAAATAATAGTAAATTTTGATAGAAGTGAGGAAACTTTGTTATTGCAGTCGAGCCGGAATTCATACCCGAACCGCAGCCGAGGTTGATAACAACCTCGCCTGCGGTTCGGGTATGAATTGAATCATCGCGTATCAAACTACGTTTTTCGATACACTAGAAAACTTTAAATTAAAATATATTTGAATTTTCTATTTTTCATATTAGGCTGTTTAGCGGCTTCACACCTTTGCTTCTCCTTCAACATGGCGAAAGCATCGCGCGGAAAAAAATGAAATTAAATCAGTTTCCTAATAATTTATAACAAAAACACTTTTCGCTGTACTTACACTTTCTTTTTTGGAAAGTGTATTGAACAAAGGTCAAACATTTCTGTCCTTGGTTTCATGCTTTTGTTTTATTTTTTCTTTCAGTTGAGAGAACCTGAAGTGTTTATTTATCTGATTACAGGTACAATTGTTTTTACTTCATTGTCCCAACTCTTTGTATCGCTTTAGTATATTGCTGACTTGCTCTGTAATGTTTCTCTGAATGATTTCTACAAATTGATCTTAAGGAAATACAATTCTAGTGTACTGCAATTGTATTAACTGAAACTTGATTGTTGTAATCCATTGTTTACAGCAACAGATTTCATTATTACATTACACAACGTTTATCGATTTAGTTCACATATTTACTACAAAACATAGATTGAAGCAATTTTTTCACAAGTGCTTTCTTGATCATAAACTTCAATATGTTTATATCTTGCCTAGTAAGCTTTCTTTGATTTACGATATGAATGTTAAAATTGCCCACACATCCAAAACAATTCATCATCTGCCTGCCTTTTCCCAACTATGTTGGGATCGGCTTCCAGTCTAACCGGATGCAGCTGAATACCAGTATTTTACAAGGAGCAACTGCCTGTCTGACCTCCACAACCTAATTAGTACTGGGTAATACGATACCCAGGCTGTAAGGCTGGTTCGTAAGACTGGTGGTTGTCAGACTTTCGGGCCACTGACTATCTGCAACGACTGTTAAAGATCTACAAATGACAGCCGGGACCAACAGCTTCAGCTTCAGCTTCTTCAGCTTCTTGTAACATTATAAATCGTCAAAAAAATAAAACTTCGATTTTTATTTATAAAATTGGAAGACAGAAAACCTTATTTCAATGTATTTAACGATTTAGGTCTTATAAAAATAACAAGAGATACTTCATGGGCGTTATGGATTTTTTTAAAATTATGCGTTTTTTTAAAATTATGTTTTGGGTCCGGCCACGACCGCAATACTGAACATACTCACTTAAAGAATGAGTTTAAAAAATCTGATTTCGATATCAATACTCATCCTCAGCCTGTGAGGTATCGCTAGTTAATGTAAAATTGACTTTTCTCTAAAGTTCGTATAGTTTTGGTGCCCATTTACACAAACTTGTACTAAGAAAAAGAAGCATGCCATGACGACGTCATGGCAAGGGTACTTGACATACCAATCAATTGACATACTTTTTATGATCTGTCAAATCGCGATTCCCTCTTACATTTTGTATGGCAATAGCACGCTGTGACGTCACTATTTCGTCAACACAATGACGTTATTTATTGATTTCAAAGCAACGAAAAATCTAATTTAGCAATTAACTGAAAATAAATCGCGTTTTCAGGTCTAAATTGGTGTTTTTTTTTTAGAGAAGTGGTCTTGGAATTATTTTTTAATGGTGTCAACATCCCTATTATGCCTAGACTTATCATTAACGCTAGAAACGGGATATTTACCATGTTTACTGTATGATATTGTTAGTGACCATGACTATTTAAAAACTTATATCGTTGACAACTTCTTTCTGAAGATTGTCTCATTGGCGCTTGGCATGCAAGCTACTGGCATGATTATGTGCATGCGTATCATGTGCTTACATGAATCTGGTTACCAAGACTCGTGATCTTGGTGACATTTTTTGAGAGGTATAATTACTTATGTGTAAAAGAGGCATAAATATTAAGTTTGGACGTCTGTTATCTGATATGCATTTCTTACACGCGTAGTTTTTGAAAGATATTACTGTATCTGAAGTCCATTTCATTGTTTCATTAACACTGAGAACGGAATATTTACTTAGTTTACTTTATTTTGGCGCTGTTGCAAGCACCATCATCACGGATAAACTGAAGTTATTGTGGGTTTATGAGCAGACAAATCGGTCTACCCTCTTTCTTGTTAAAAACAAAAATAACATGGTAAACATTCAGTTTTCAGTGTTAATGATAGTTAGTGACCATTTTAAAATTAAAAAATTACCAGTTTAAAAACTTATATTTATTTGATTATGTTTTGATCGGCTGACAGAAACAAACAAAACACTACTAGCCAATCCAACTGACTTGGTTATTTAGCAGAATGCTCAAAGGTAGCCCGCAAATCCTAACTACTATTATAAATGCGCAAGTAAGTTTGTTTGTAACTTATTCACGCCTAAACCACTGAACCGATCATACTGAAATTTTGCATATAAGTTGTCAGGAGTACAGAAATTGACATAGGGTACGTTCATCCCGAAAAAAAATACTGTTCACGAGGAAAACAACAATAACGTTCTTATGATAATAGATGGCGCCACGTGTCTTTCGAATCATTATTGAATTATATTATTACAAGCAGTGTACAACCCGAATTGATTGACGAATTCTAAATTAACGCGAGCAAAGCCGCGGGCAAAAGGTAGTTGCAAATATTTAAGGCGTGCTTCAGACACGGGTCGGTCTGATTCAGCCATGTTTCAGCACAAGCAGGCGGCAAGTCATACATTCGAATTTTCCGCCTCATGTGTCGATCCGAAAACGTTTGTAGTACAGGATAACCTATAGGGTTCCGTACACGAAGGGTAACCAACGGGGGCCATTAAGTAAGCCTCCGCTATCCGTCCGCCCGTCTGTCAGTCAGCGGGCTTTATCCTATGATCCGTAATAGGTAGGCAGTTGAAATTTTCACAGAATGTGTATTTCTATTACCACAATAACAAAAAATAATAAAAATAAATTAAAAATGAAAGGGGGCTGCCCTACTACTATGGTGCGGAACCGTTCATGCGCGAATCCAACTCACACTTGGCCGGTTTTGTTTAACCTTTTCAAGGGTTAGCCTATTGCAAAGCATCCCTTTTGAATTACATTTAGGAAACTGAATAACAGACACACTAACCCATAGAGCCCCCATAACTTTTTTATAAAAATATCTTTGCAGTTTCAAGACCAGAGATTCAGAGATGATAAAATTAATGAATTCTTCTTTGCAAGAAAAATTATTACATATTCACTTATAACATAACATCACGCCAGTATCAACCTAAGGGGTAGGCAGAGGTATATACCCACATTTTGCCAATATTTTTCTTTAAGTTTAATTTCTATTCTATTTCCAAAAACTACTATTTTGACCAGGTTCAGGTAAGACTTGGGACTTTTTCCTCTCATGGAGAGGAGGCCTTTGGTGTGGGTATCTCTTCGGTTGATACAGGCGTCTGCAGCACTGACTATCAGCTTATAATGGACCGTACTTCACTAGGCGGGTTCAGTGCAGGATGGCGCATATCACATATCTACGGTGGAAACCCGAAATAACGTAACCAATACTGAGCGTGTTGTAGTATTTTCAACCTTGGGTACTGAGCTGAGAGTTGCAAATTCAATGACCCTCACAGCATTTCAAATCTCCACTGTCGATAACTTCAAATTATTGGTCCTAGGACATACTCTGCACATAAAACACGCATCATATTATTTCTAAAAATCACAAACACTGATCAGCCGTCATAATATCTAAACTATCTTCATCAGACATTTCATAAGCTTGTGTCCCTTCGTCCCCTTGTTGCGCGGCGTCGCCCAGCGCCAGCTCGTGTATCCTCTCGAGTCTGGCCTGCACGTCGCCCAGCAGCGCCCTCTGCGAGGGCTCGGAGGCCCAGCAGGACTCCATGACCTCCCAGCACTCGTCTGTGAAGTGGGGTAAGCGCTCCGGTCGAAGACCTGGGAAGGTAAATGTGAGTTTCGATTATGAAGACTTTTTGGTTTTTGAAAATATGGAGTGTGAAAATGAAATCAGAGTTAAGACGGAGTCGGGGTAAAAATACTCGCCAATCAGTCACTCTTTTTTTTAAATAATCTATTGCTAATATTAAATGATTGAAAAAAAATTGCTACTCTTGTGAAGGATAGCTTACCTCTTTTCACTTTACTCCACAGTTGTTCTTTGTTTTGGAATGTTTCAAACGCTGAGGGTAGTTTTATATTGCCGGCGCAAACGTACCTGTAAACAAAGTTCGTTTATTAACTCAGGTCATATGATTACGCGAAATGAAGCAAAGGAGTTTTTTTTTTTAATTTTTAAACTGGGTCATGAAGATCAGATAATACTAGTATTCAGTTGCATCTGGCTAGAGAAGATACAGAGTAGGCAACAGGCTCGGCAGGTGATGATGTATGCTTGGTAAGTTATAGTGACCAGAAGAGTATCCCGAAGGCATAGACGTCGACGGCGGCGTCGTAGTCCCCGGCCAGCAGCTCGGGCGCCATGTGCACGGGCGTGCCCACCACGGAGCCCGACATGAGCGCCTCGGCCGCGCAGAAGCCCAGGTCCGACAGCGCCGCGCGGGACCCCGCGTCCAGCAGGACGTTCTTCATCTTGATGTCGCGGTGCACCAGGCCCAGCGAGTGCAGGTAGCGGATACCTGCGGGGTAAGAAACGACGTAACAAAAGATAATCTTCCTAATTGGGTTTCAGATACAGAAGTCAGTCTGATCTAGCCGCAAGATATTAGAGTGCATGATATAAGTGTGCGCAAACTCATGCACCGTATGCTGCGATCATCGCATACTTGGAGGAGTACTAGTCGGCGTCGGCATCTATCAGACACTAAATTCCACCACCAAATGTCGGAAAAATCAACCATCAGTAAACAGCGGCCGTCAGCTACCGCTTAAATGAATTTAAGATTCTCTCACATCCCTTTCTGGGAGCAGGAGGACACAGACTACTATAGTACCTTCAACGATGTCCCTGGCTATCCTCATCCTGGCTGTGAAGGAGAGGCCGGCTCTGACCGCGGCGTGCAGGTCGCGCACCTTCCTCTCCGACAGCAGCAGCACGCACGGGCCCGCGCCGCTGTGGCGCTGGACCACTGAGCCGTATAAGCGGACTATCCGCGGGTGGGCAGGGATGCTCCTGGAAGAAAATGCGGCGTTTTAGCCGGTAAATTAATTCATTATTACCGATTAAAATAAGATCAGTCATTTGGTTGACTGTCGTGTATAGCGTTAGTTAGTTGATGTGAATTTAGTTTACTTTTTAGACAATAATATGGCGCTAGTTTCATTCTCAAAGTCAAGTTCTGCGCCATAAAGCGGGGAAAATGACTCACAAGGCATTCTACCTCTGAATTTCTGAAGACGAATAAAATAGTGTCCGAGTGAAGTTAAATGAAAAAAATAAATGTATTAATTTGGCAGACAAGATGACTCCGTAAGAATGTTGAGTGTAACGATAAATACCTTGTATAAAAGAACTCCATGGCCAGCTCCCGGTAGTGGCGCTCGTCGGCCGGCAGCACGGACTTGACGGCCACGGGCGCGCGCCCCGCCCACCCGCCGCGCACGCTGTACACCACGCCGTACTGCCCGCGACCTGCACGACAACACATACTCAGCGAGAGGAGCTCCATCGATACAGAAGCAGACCATTTACAGCTAGAATTGGACCCAATTATGTCAAACTGAGAATTCAGAACGAAGCATTGTATTTCAATTAAAATTTACAGTCGTATTTATAACGATTAGTTTTTCTTGGTTATCGGGACCATATAGCTTATTCCGACATAGGCAAGAAAATGATTACCATTTTGGTGTGATAAACTTAAAAGTTATTTATTTATTTAAGACTGCGAAACAGCACGTTTAGAACGTTCCTATTCTTCACAGCGTGTCGATGGTAATCTAAATTATGTCAGAAGAGAACTGAGCTACGTTTAGAACACTAAAATTAGATAAGAAAGTCCCCCAAAAGTGTGTTGCAATATTCGATTAAAGATAATTTCGATTTTAGTAAGTACCAATGTGACTTTTTCAGTTCATATGTGCTTTCTAAGTTTATCTTGGTCATCACTGACATCGGTGAAAGAAAACATTGTAAGGAAACCTGGACTTATATAAACTAATATAATAAAGAGATAAAGTTTGTGAGGTTTTAGGGGATAATCTCTGGATCTAATGAACCAATTTTGAAAATTCTTTTACCAATAGAAAACCACGTTATTTGTGAGTGTCATAAGCTATATAATAATCCGAAACATAAAAAGACTTTTTCGTGGTAGTCGGATTTGCAAAGTAAGACAGAGAGAAAACTTTCGAAAATGTTTACCGCCCAATGAAGTGGGTACGGGTCAGCTAGTAATTAATATATGTACGTATGAAATCGCCAATCCGTCTTGAGAAAGCGTGGTGATCAATGCATTAGGAGAGTGGGCTATTATTATTTATTATTAAGTACAAATAGCTTTTTACCTATTTCTCGTCCCAGTTCCGGAGTGCCGTACATTAGTAAATCACACATGGATGTACTTTCAAGACACAGTCGGGCGAACGTGGGCGCGTATCTGAAATTAAATAAACAAATTCTAGTAATCTGCATTGTCAATCAAATGATGTTTAAGTAATTATGTCTTGTGTGTCTTTATTTTGTATTCCTTGACCAAATATCTTTTCAATGCATTGCCAATTTTGGGAACAAAGCTGAAACGTCACATGTCCCCACAAGGGGGTTTTTTTTTAAAACTATGTTGAATAGCGAAAAATACTCAAAGGAGTGTCGAGCCCAATTTTCATGAAAACTAAAACTGCATCATCGGATTTTTGAAAAATAATTCCTAACCAGGAATGGAACCCGTTGATATTTGGAAAGAACGCACACTAATTACTACACCATTCGATAGTCTCGCTAATAAGGATCAAATTCTAGGAAATAATGACACGCGGCAAACTATTTATTGATTTTTTATTATACTATTAATTTTACAAAAAAACAGTGATGCAGTTTGAGTTTTCATCAAAATCGGCTCGAGACTCCTTTGAGTATTTTTCGCTATTCCTCATAGTTTCGGATTTGGCCATCCACGCCCACTTGAAAAATTCACCCTGTGTATACCGCCAACCTTTCAAATCTTTTGTGTCCGAATAGTATTTTACATAACTCAATTTTTAGCGTAAATTATCCGAAGAAATGGGCAGTGATACAAAGTAAAGTACACCCTCATTTCGTCAGTTATGTTGATTTACATTGGCGTCACGGAGATGTCGAGGTCGGTGGCAGCGCGAAGGTCACTTTGCCTGCATATTTGCATGGTACGAACCGGTCTTTTGTATCAACAAAAATGTTAATCGATACTAGTTAAAATGTGTGACTAAAAAGTCAATAAAAAAGGAATAATTACTTACTTTTTCCTAATAGCTAGTTTGATATCTTCTGTATGATGCAACCGTCCCGCGAGCGCAGATTCTAGGGATGTCAGCGCTGATTGATACCTCTCATGCGCCGTACTCAGTCTTTCTAGGATCTAGTCAAAGATTGCAACATTATAATCAGCACCTAAGTTTGGAAAATTATGTAATAGAGGACGACTAAAGAATCGTTAATAGACTAACCAGTTAATAGACTAATGAATCCAGAATCTTCTTTACATAGTATAAAACAAGGTCACTCCGTATACGTCTGTGTGAGCGTTAGCTTTAGCTGCTTATTTATGCTTTGGGAAACTTTTAAAATATCGTGAATATATTAGAAATATTGAAATTTTCAGTTCAATATAATTCAATTTTATTCACAAACAATTTACATTGTGTTTGAAATAACCTAAAATAACACGGTAATAAAAAAAAATAAAAAAAAACATTCTGCATGTTACACAATTAAAAACAATTAAACAACAATTACAGTGCAGAAGGGACACCGACACTGATTGATTTAAAAAAAAAAACTAGCCAAATGCGAGTCGGACTCGCGCCTAATGGGTTCCGTACCGTCGTAGTAGGGGATCCTTCGTTAATTTTTTTTATTTATTATTATTATTTGTTGATATAGCGGCAACAGAAATACACATTCTGCGAAAATTTCATCTGTCAATGTCAACCTATTACGGATCATGGGATACAGCTCGCTGACAGACAGACGGTACGGTCGGACGGACAGCGAAGCCTTAGTAGCCGTAGGGTCCTGTTGGTTAACCTTTCGGGTACGAACCCTAAAAAACTACCGATGAAAAATTTGTATGCGGGGGGGACTCAAAATGATGAACTGAATACGTGGTAGTCATTTTATCGTCTGTGTCCCTTCCACGTTGTATTGAAGCTGACCTGTGCAGATATAACCCTGGCGAGCCGCTGCGGCGACAGCTGCTGCAGCGCGGAGCAGGCCACGCGCCGGCGCCACAGCGGGCTCAGCACGCAGCACGCCTCGTCCTCCTGCCCGCCCACCAGCCGGAGCCTGACACAAATACACAACTTTGTACAATCTTGGCCGCAGCTTCATTAATTTGCGACCGCGTAGAAGTTAGTTTATTCTACGGAAATATACTATTAGCATGGACTAGTCAAGTGCCAAGCCTTTTCTGAGTTCCGAGTCTACTGTACTGGTAGTACTGGTTTACTGTTCTACCGCCCAGCTCCTGTATATACTCACTTGTGCAGCAGTCTCCTCAGCGACTCCAACAGACTCCTAAGCACCGGGAAGGTGGCGCAGGGTGACAGGTCCACCTGCCGAGCTACCGACAGCAACTGCCTCATAGCCTCACTGGCCGGTCTACCGCCCAGCTCCTGGCGGCAGGAAGACTCTAGGGATTCTAGACATCTGAAAAAAAAAGAGAACATCATCAACAACACATTAAAAGAAGTTCACATAGAAACTCATCAACGTGACAATAAGCCTACAGCAATCGAAGATAGACCTATTACGCACGTCATAGGCAGCAATCATCCAGCTGCTACCAGCCACCCACTCTACCTACCCTGGGGGTCATCCCACCTTGTCAACACTCAACCCAACCCTCGCGTCTTAGGAAGCTGAAACTTTGAATAACAGTTCCCCTTATGATCTAGATAAGGAGTAGAGCTGAGTTTCTCAAAATCCCAACAGGATACTCAATTCTTTATTGCATTCCATATGTATTGCATAGATGGTATAACAAAGTAAATGATCAATATGAATAGTATGCATATCGTCGACAAACTAGTAAAGAGCTAGTTAATTAAGGTTATCGAGAGTATCGTACTCATAGTTAGTAAAAAAACTGTTTTTTTTTTCAAGGATAAAAACGAAATAGGTCACAGATTTTTTTACTTTACGAAAATGACATATAAACAGCGAGACATACCTCTGCAACGTTCCGAAGTATGTGTCCTTGAGGCAATCCACGAACTTTGCTAGCTTCAAACTGATCTTCTGACTCAGTTTGGAGAGAACTGCAACAACACACAAAATTATAAATAAAACATTTAAGTGTGGTAAAATAATAAATAATATAACACACATCTTATCGAACTTGATATTTTCGCGCTATCACACTTTCGATTTAAAAGGATGGCTATTGAATCTTTAAAGTAGCTATCTAATACCTATTATCCCTATATCACACATAAGTACTTATTTAATTTTCTGTAATATTAATGCACGCATTTAACTATTCTATCAATCATTATTTCGCGGATATTGGTGTGGGTTATACGTTTATTTAGTTAAAAACTCATTCTGTCATACTTTTTGTAATGTGTAACTGTTAAATGTCCGAATAAAGTAAAATAAAATAAAAAAATAGAACTACCGAAAAGAGAAAGAAAGAAGGTTTCCGTGTACCTCTTATAGATTCGGATTTCTCAATCCTGTCCCAAATAGAAAAATCACACTGTACTGGGTGCTCCAAATAGTGACGTCATCCGAAAATTTCACTTGTATGTTCCGCGATTCTTTATAGTTTTCGAGATATAGCTTCTTGAAAATTGTATGGGAACGGCTTTAAAAAAAATATCTTTATTTTTACAGGGCTTTTTGTTGGTAAAAAAGGCTAGTTAACGTTAAAGAATGTGAAAAAGCCGTGAAAACTAAAGATAGAATTTATTTAAAGCGGTTTCCATTCAGTTTTCAAGAATCTATATCTTCGAAAACTATCAAGAATCGCAGAACATATGAACATGGGGTATTTTCGGATACCCCTGCTCTCAAATGTTTTTTTTTTTTTATGACGTGACTATTTGGATCATCCTGTATATCTATCAACGTACCTGTCTGCTGCACATCCAGCGAGGCCTGCTTGATTGATATGTTGACGCTGTTGGTGCAGGTGGCCGTACTGCCGCTGCTGAGCAAGCGGCCGGGCCAGCTGCCTCTAGCAGTAGAGAGAGAGAACATCTCGGATTCGTTCTCTACTCGTATGTTGTTAAATTGAGGGGAGTCTTCGTCTGGAGGTGGCGGTGACTGGAAAAATTAACAACCGTAGATGGTAATCAGTATCGATAACTCAAAATGTATTTTGTTGTATAACTCAATATTTAGTACCGTTAACTCAATTTATATGACCTCATGCTCGGGCTTGCGACAGCACAAACGGGATGGTAAAGTAATCATCATCATCCGCCTAGCCTTTTCCCAACTATTTTGGGGTCGGCTTCCAGTCTTAACCGGATGCAGGCGAATACCAGTATTTTACGTAGAGCGAATACCTATCTGACCTCCACAACCCAATTAGTTCTGGGTAATACGATACCCTTTGGTAAAACTGGTTGTCAGACTTTCGGGCCACTGACTACCTGCAACGACTTTCAAAGATCTACAAATGACAGCCGAGACCAACGGCTTAACGTACTTTCCGAGGCACGGATGAAACTCGGTATGTAATGGGTGGTCGCGATGGTACAGTAAGTCAACAAATAAAATATCTGAATTTTTCTAAGCCAAAGTTGAAGTGATTAGCATGTTATGACCCATCATCATTAACAACTTTAGTTGTTTTATTGTCAACAGTAGATTTTTTTTCGCGATTTCATAATCGATTCTTTAGTTAAAGTTCACACCAACATCGAACACCATCACATCGAAACATCGTGAGTAGACCAACGTGCCTTTTTTTTTCGGATGGGAAATTATCAAATGGCTCCTCTCGCTCTGGGCGGAGCGGAATCCCTTCTGCGGTGTGTCAGACTTTTACTGACTAAAAACCATCCATGTTCCTTCTTTTGCCCTTTATGTTCCAGGGCCGCGGTATTTCTTTCGAACAGTCCCGCAGCCCTGGCAGGCATCGGCCCTTGCGGGCCCCTCCTGTTTGCTGACATCTCTTTGAGGCGCGCGTGGAACACGAACGCGCCGTCGACACGGCCTGTCGTCATACGACGGACGGACGGCGAGCTAGCCCATTACTCACTGTCCACAAACCAACATGCCTGAGAGATATTTCTCGACGGGCATCCGGCATCCTCCCATGGGCGGCACAAAAACTCTGACACCATGTTAGGCACTAACGACACGACAAAGAAGAATAAAAAGAAGAAGTTAAAGTTGTTCATGATGATGAATATATTCACATGTTTAAGAATCGGTCAATAGTTATACTGGTGCCCAATATTAAGCAGGAATAAAAACTAGATAATCTCACCTTAGCCTTGCCATAAGACTCGGCATAGCTCTCATCATTGGCCCTAATAATCTCGTAGTCATCGAAGTTGTAGCTGTCCATGGCGACGGCCTCCTCGCCGTCCGACGCGTCCGTGCGCAGGCGCAGCGACACGTCGGGCGACGCGGACGACGAGTAGAAGATGGAGTTCGACACTGTGGAGCGCGGGGCTTGGTGCCACGGGAGATCTGCGGGGAGGACAATATTTTTAATAAATAGACTTGTAATTCGTTTGACAACTATGGTTATAACTGTGTCACTACTTGATAAAAAAACTTCGAAAATACTGACATGATAAAAACATAGCCGGTACTTTTCCTGAAGATCCATTCGACTTTCCCCACTACGTTGGAGTCGGTTTCCAGTCTAACCGGATGCAGCTGAACACCAGTATTTTACACGAAGCGACGGCCCATGTGATCTCCACAACCCGGTTAAATTAGTACTGGGTAATAAGATACCCCTTGGTAAGACTGGTTGTCAGACTTTCGGCCCACTGACTACCAAAGGCGAACGACTGTCAAAGATCTACAAATGACAGCCAGGACCAACGACTTAACGAGCTTTCCGAGGAAACTCGGTATGTAATGGGTGATTACTCATCCACGGACCAACCTAAGCAAGCGTGGCTTAACCTAAAGATCGACCCAAGCGGCCGAGCTCGTGATTAAAATACAATTTAATCACGAGCTCCAGTGATGCTAATCACTACGTAAATCGTTCTTACTACTCCAAAAGATTATACAAATCTAGAATTCTAGACAGACTGCTAATTGCAGATAATTTCATAACTAATGAAGTACCTTGTTCAAACATATTACTATCATATATAACTCAACAAGGCATCATAAAAAATCAATAAAGTTAGGTAGGCTGGTATAACAAATTAGTTTTCAAAATTGGACGGAGTTGCGAAACAACGAAACAAGCGACAGTTTTACGAAAATGGAAAATGTGCTTTTAAGTTACACGTATAAAACTCAATTTATTAAACAGATTTTGCATCAATCATTAAATAATAATACGAAATAGTTATTACCATCGACACTCCAGTCCATATTGCTGACTTCAGCCCTCATCTCTTCCAGCACTTCCTGCATGATCTTTAATAACTCTCGCTTCTTGTCGCCTTCGGAGAACTTCTCGTTTATAGTCTGAAAATAATATTTTATCATGATGAATAACGTAATTTGCTTACGGTTTTACAACACTAGTTTTATAAAACTGCAGGGTATACTTTGAAAGCAGTTTCAATAAACATAAAAAAACCGCTGCTCATGTTAATTCCAATAGAAAGACACCTAATGCTAAAATTACTAGCGTTAGTATGCAACGCAGATTTTAACCAAATCATTTATTTCTTTGCAAAACAAAGAACATAGTTCTCCATTTTCTGCCGTCACATGGGCATGCAAATTCAATCATTGCGTTCGAATATTGTCACTCGCTACAATCACACTGATGATGACGATGCCATCTAACCGATTTCAGCCACAGCGACTGCATTCGATGGCTTTCTAGGGTTGTCGAGAGCTGCTGTTTCATGTGCTCACAAGTGGCCAGCATATCCAACTTTGACCGAATATCTGCGAGTACGAAGCGGACATGTTAGAACGCCACTGACGACATTGTAGGGTAAGCTGTAGGTGGTCTAGCTTTAAGGTCGCGTTAAGGTATCGATGCCACGTGTAGGTGGAAGGTGTTAGTATAGTCTGCTCGCACATAGGATCGGAATGTAATAAATAGCGTTATGTTATGCATAGCATTCGCTCAAGCTGCAGGAGCCCGAATGTCCCCAACCCAACCAGGACCCTACTGCCAACACCGGTGAGGGCAGGTATTAGGTTAGAGAAATACACCTACATATACTCTCGCCTTTTCCCATGGGTAAGCAGAAACAACAAAACGCCACCCGCTGCGATCCTAGAGAGAAGCTTCTTACAGTTAAAGACTTGAACGTATATCAATTCTCTGTCGCCTCTGAATCGCTACAAAACTAATCCCGATTCACCGTGTACGAGCAAACCCGTACAATATCATTTATAGGGTTATTTGTAAAACACAAAAAAAAACAGCTGTTCCCTACATTTTGACGAGTTAATCGATAATAAATGTAGGGAACAGCAGATCTTTTTTTCGCGATTTCAAGTTTGGTCCCATAGTAAAAGTTGTTCATAATGATGAGTACAATGCCCTCTTAAGAGGTTGCTGGTGTTTTACAAATAACCCTGTATATCAATTTTATGCCGACATCGACGCGCAGCGAATGAATAAAACATACAATTTAAAGTCAACGATCAGTAGTCGCATAGCACCGTTTGGGCTAACAACAAAAGACTCATTCGCCGCGAGTCGATCAGTTACCAGTTTTTGGGTGTTCTTTCAATACACAAATTCAATAATTCTATCAGTCTATAATTTAAATGTACCTTACCCGTACACGCCGTTTAGTGAAAAGATATGTCATATACAGTCCCACTTTGTGGTGTTTTCACCCAATTATTTGCAAACATTTTCAGATGATGACAACTTCAAAAATTTCGCTTACTTTGCAAAAATTCTAAAATGAACTTAATTTACAGTATATATTGCATACCACAAACGAAAACATTCAGATTTCAATAAACTTTTGTTGTATAAATAACCTCATATAATTGCTGTTCTTGTCTGGCCACATACTGTATTTTCTTGGGCACGACTTGCAATTCGCGCGCCATGTCGAACGAAGCCAGGATGAATTGTTGTAGGAGTTTCACGTGAACCTGTAATTAAATTAACTTTAGCTTTACATAACATCACGCCTGTAATCCCCGAAGGATAAGGCAGAGGTGTACCCAATAATACACCCACATTTCGCCAGTCATGTTTAAGTCCGATGTTAAAGGGGGCGAACCTATTGCCATCAACCGGGCACAAATCCAGACGCTGTGGATACTACTGAGATTTTTCCTGATGGTAAAACCCAATTACACTTTGCCCGTCCTGAGAATCGAATCCAAGACCGTAGTCGCGCTTACGACCACTAGAATAACGAGGCAACTTTAGCTTTAGTACACTAGACTTCTGTTACTATGTGAGTAAATGCAACTTGTTACCGCTTACTGAATTTTCAACGCTCAGCTTAATGAATTAATTAATACTAACCTCACTCAACTTCGTACAATACTCCAACAGATAACTTTGACAGCAATCCGCAGCAAACTTCACAACGGTATTCAGCAACCCAGTCCTAGTCTTAACAAGAATTCTCTCGTCCTTGCCCTTCGCACAAGTTTCGCCCGCGTTTTGTATAGCGGTGCTGAGATATGGCGCTGAAGGCTTGTGGTCGGGTGTACGCAGGAGGTCGGAATCGTCGAGGAGGAGGCATTGGCTTTTGACATGATGTTTTTGGGGTGGTGTCACTGAAATAAAGGATATGGTTATAGTTATTATTAAACTAGCTTTTGCCCGCGGCTTCGCTCGCGTTTATTTAGAATTTGACAATCAATTCGCAATACTAAAGTTTCTATAATTCAATCATGATTCGAAAGACACGTGGCGCCATCTATTATCATAAGAAAGTTAATGGTTTTTCCTCGGGAAAAAAATTTTTTTTCGGGATGAAAGGTACCGTGTGTATGTTTCTGTACACCTGACAATGTATATGTAATTTCAGGATGATCGGTTCAGTGGTTTAGGCGTGAAAAAGTAACAAACAGACAAACAAACCTACTTTCGCATTTATAATATAAAATAAAGTTAGGAAAGTCAGGATATGATTTTGACGGTACTTTTGGTGATTCGATAAACTTTTGTTTAAATAAGTCCACGACCTCTGTACTGTCGCATTAACCCATAAGCAGAATGGTTTGCGCTATTCCATTGCGAGGTACTGTTTACAGTTTATGTTCTCGAAAAAATAAAAGAGGTTTCCGAGCAATAACCTCTACTCAATGTCACCCTGTTCTATTTACACCCTGTTTATCTAAGTGAAGTCTGCCTATTTTTGTATACTACAGATTACACACACACATGTAAACACATTTGGCATGTCAACAGATTAAATAATTAATTTTACGAATCGAGTACAAACTAAAACTAGACAACTACATAGTCCACATATATGTATGTATGTGTGTGTGTCGTATAGGATTCATTTGGAAAGCTATTTCAGTACTACCAATAAAATAACAACCACCCAAAAAAATAAAAAAAAAATACGCATATCTTGACATTACTTCCTTTTTGTGGAACCAAATAGAACCTGGTGGAATAAACTGGTCAGCTGGTACTCATCTACAATTGTAAAAATAAAACTAAATCACATCACGCCTGTAATCACCGAAGGGTTAAGCAGAGGCCTACCCAATTAAGTACTTACACCCACATTTCGCCCGTTATGTAAAAATAAAACTATAATGCGTCTTATACCCACACATCATCTCCCATTGGTCCATCAAGTCGTTCATGAAGACGGTTTGCTCTTCAAACAGTCGTTTATCCTCTCCTTTGTGTTTCTGCTCCGTTGGCTTCTGTGGGTCTTGACTTTGTCTGGAACTACATTAAAGAATAATTTAATTCCAATGCCTTCACCAAGACATATTCAACAGTGTTCGTCTCAAACGCAACTGCAGAGTGTGTCCTCGGTGACATCCTATGGCCGGCCATGGGATGTCACCGAGGACTTGAAAAATATAACTGGTGAATTGTATGGTCAAACAGTGGCGTTACACTTTTGAAGCATTCAGTACCTAATCAAAACCAGTCAAAAACACCAATTTATCATTTGCCAATTATTTTTCAGGTTTAGCGGAAAAGGATTGGCAAATGGCAGACTTAAATAAATAAAATGCATTTATATCAGGTAACAATGACACCCATGTTACGTTAACAATTTTTTTTTATGTTGTTTTTTATTTGGTCTTGCTTTTAAAACATATATTTTTTTAATGGAAAATAATATGTATAGAAAATAAATTAATGAGAAAACAAAATAAAAATAAAAACACACGTAAAATAAATTAAACGGGCACTGCATTGAATCTGTCTGCCACAGTAATGCCCTATTGCTATTGGCTGTGTGCGAAGTACTAGGTGGGGGTAATGTCATTGATCGCAGCGCTCATGTGGCCAAAAGTAAAAACAATGTTGGCGCTGTCATGTGCCATATCTCAAAGTAATCTGTTTAGACTTGGTTACATAATTTTAATAATTACGTTATTCCCCCGACAAAAATGGGTCACAGCAGTTGTTGTGTTGTAAATTGCAAGAATTCTGGCAGAAACATTTAATGTGCGTTTTATCGATTCCCAACAGCTACTTGGAAAATAGAACAACGCAAGAAATGGATAGCTGCCGTCAAGAGAAAAAAGTAAATAACATAACTTTATTTAAATCTTGTATTTGATATGATGCTTATAGAATATACTTACAAAAAAATTAATTCGCTTCAGTGCTGATGGATCGCCATGGTACCCAAAACCAAGTGATTTAATATGCAATGATCATTTTATTGGTGGCAAGAAATCAGACGAGACAGCCAGTCCTAGTCATGTACCGACGATATTTCCTTTACTTGTCTACCGTTCAAAAACAGTGAATGAATCTGTAGGTATATCGCGGTACAGACGTTTTATGGAACGGAGAAAGAAGACTGAAGTATCCAACACCATACTGACCAACCAACCACTTATTCACTCATCAGAAACATGTTATGAAGTAGACATGACTGTAATAAGTGATCAAGAATGTCAAGTTGATATTTTTTCAAAATTCAATAATGCAGGAAATCCTCTACGTCACGGACATGTCCAGCAGAAACCAACAATTTTCCTTTAAAGACCGTTTGTGGTTGGAATTTTATATTGTGACTGATACTCACAAACCCTTAAAATAATACTCATTTCGATCTGAAAACTATATTTAATTTATCACTAGTGATACAGGAACAATTATATATGCTTATTATTATTTAATAAAACCATTAAAGTAGCTTTCTTTTCTTATTTTACGGTGAAACTACAACTAAAAATGAAGTAAACAAACCCTGACACATTCAAAATAAAACACACTTTTTGAATAAATTTTACTTACCTCATTCAACTCGAATGGTCAAAAATTATTGCACAACCCTTTCTCCACCCAAATCAACGTATCACAGTAATTTTATTATATTTTAGATAATTTTGTAATATTTTGTGATATTGCCGCCATTAAATATCAAAACTTCAGAGCCAACAAAGTTGTGGGCGCTAGGTGGCGCTGAACTCGTGCACAGAGCCAATAGACCTTGCAGTGCCCAGATTAGCCGGATGCAGCTAAATACAATTATTTTTACTTGGAGCATTTTGACCTCCACAATTCAATTACTGAGTAGCAGCACGCCTCTTGGCAAAGCTGGTTGTCAGAGTTTCTATCTATATAACGACAGTCAAAGACCTACAATGACAGTCGGGACCAACTGCTTAACATTCTGAGGCCAACTAACCTAAATATCCACTTCAAAGCTTCCACATTGATCCTCTTCTCGGGCCTTCTGTTCTCTTCTGCGGCTTCTTCTGTTCGGTTCATGTCTTCGCTGGTGGAGAAGAGAACGAATAGCATCTGTGAGTTCGTGTTGATCTCCTTTATTTGATGGAGATCTAGGCAGTTCTGTGGAAAGGAATTCATGAGTTTGCTGGAATTTTATTCAAATATTTCCTACAGTATGTACTATCATCATCAAAAAACGAATAAATTCTGGCAGTAGTAAACGATCATAAGCTTTAGGGCAAAGTAGCAGATGACCACGGCTATCCCCGGAACGGCTATCACAATGAATATGTATTAAATACATTAAAACATATTACGTGTAAGTTGTTTAATTAACAGAAGATAAATATTTAATAGATTGTGCGTGTCCATTTCAGATGAGAATATTTTCATACATTAACGACCGTGATTTTGAGTAGTCGAGTGTTTGTTTTTGTAATTACTTTTTAATACAACAAATAGACTAACCTCACCAGAAAACACAGCGGGCTCTCTACTCCCATTCCACACCCTCTTCACCTTACTCTTATCACCATCCCCATTATCCCCACAATCCCCACTGCTTCCCCCCCCTGCCATAGAATACAAATTGAACGTATTCCAAAAATCTTCCTCACTCCTCGACGTCGTTATGGTCCCAGAAATATTCTCACTAAAAATATTCTTCCCAATTTTGTCTACGCCAAAAAGATAGACAGGATTAAAATTCTTCAATATACTGTCTCTTTTCGAATATAGGTCTGCATGGAGTTTCTTCAAGGTCTGGAGGCTGGCAACTCCTGGATCTACATCGAGGTCTGGAGGCAGTATGATCCGAAGACCATCCTTAAGGAATTGGTTGTTGATTTCAACCTCTAATATTGTTGTGAGATCAGTCTTATCTTGTCTTATTAGGTCCTGAAATTGTAAAACAATATTTTTTAATATTTGTTAGAGCTCATCATTCTCTTGCTCTTATCATAATTTATGTCTTCTTTTTCCATATTTCTCTATTACTTGTCATCTCATAATATCAGACATCTCCTTTCTTGCTAACCAAAGAGACGATGGATGGACTTTGTGAAGGTATCATCCTTCACACAGTCCATCCATCGTCTCTTTGGTCTTCCTCTACTCTTATACCATACTCAAAACTTTCCTCACGACATTTTCCTCATTCCTCCGCATTGCATGCCCAAACCAAGCCAACCAATTACCACACAACCGTTTCATTGACGTGAACATATACTGCATAAATACCACTGAATTTTTTGTAAAGCCGGATGGCAATAATAGAACGTTATACTAACCAACGGGCATGTTACATTATTCTCTTTGCAACTGTAGTAAGTCATTGAAGACCAAGATTTATAATGGTTGAAAAAATACCTTTAAAGAAGCAAGGGACTTGTTCTCGTCGTCATTGCGATTTTTTTGTTCTAGACCATACCTGGGACCTTCTAGTTATTGGGAGTCAAAGTTTCAACTTTTTACAAGTTTTTTTTTTGGTATATTATTATATGTTATAACTTTAATTAATTTATTTTAAATACCTCCACAACCCTTGTACTATTCAATGCGTCTATCAGTACAATGGTTAAATGCGTTACATTGATTTTTTACTTCAAAAAAAAAGAAACAAAATTTTGCGACGGGTTACTTAATTGGATGTATAGAATGCTTGGTTGCTTGGTTATGCTTGGTCGGCTTCGTGAAGGGTCCGTTTACACCTTGTTTAGTTGAAGTATTCTCACCTCAACAGGCAATGTGTCCCAGGGCCTCTTATTACACTCTAACTCCTCAACTAGTTCAAACTCCGAGTTTCCAAGAGTTAGGTGCACCTGCCGCTGGTTGCTGCTGCCGTATTGGATGCGGACCTGCACATCGAAGACGGAACTTACGGTAACTTGTGAGATGAAAATGTATACTGGATTTTTGATTTCACATGCAAGTAAGATTTTCTGGTTGGTGATCTCTAAACAAACAGCTGTCAACTACCGAGGGTCGATCAAAATAATAAAAACCAATCAGATCGTTGAATTTGCAAGGGTTAAAATCCATCAGGTATTGAGAATTGGGGTTACTTTAGTTTTCCATCATTTTGTGTTATTTTATTGCGGCCACTCGAAAGAGTCGAAAAGCTTTAGCTTGCCTTTTCAAGCTAGGGTCTATTGTGTTTTTATGTCCCCCAAAAAGTGAATCACGCCATTCGTCCCACTCACCCATCGGCATCCTCTGGGCGGTGGGTCGGGCAGCAGCTGATGTCCTAGCAGGCAGTGCAGCAGCCGGGCGCGGGCAGACGGAGATGTGCCCAGTAGTACTAGAGCAGTGGAGCGGAGAGACTGACTGCCCACCTCTTGCACTGCTGTGAATACTTCTGGATCTGAAGAGAGAGATGATTTTCACGTTAAGTCTATTCATTTCGTGTCTTTGTGGCTATTGGTGCCAACTTCGACAATTCAGCTAATGCAAACTTTCTACGACCTACATTAAAAACTAGTACAATCCGCACTTGGGTGAGATCTCAACTAGTCGGTGCATGTGGTGTTAACCTGTAATTAATTGTTGCATTTGAATATGTTACTCTAGTTATTAAATCAGAAATGTATATAGTGTAAACAATTTTTGGTTAACCTAAATAAATAATAAATAAATAGTCCTTTTCAGCGCTTCTCCTCCATATTTATTATGCACCTAGCCCAAGAATGGAACTCTATGTCAGCGTCTGTGCTGCATGTCACTTATTTCCTGACAGCCTTCATAGACCTACCTTCCAACGTAGACCTCGTCCATCGCTTTCCATCAGGATAGATCGAGCTTTAGAGCAGACCCAGGCAATAACAAACCCGGGGATGTTTCCATGTTTGCCTTCCAATGTCATCCATATTTGTTTTCCGTGTTTTAAAAACCCACTAAAATAAAATGAGGTAATCATTGGTTCCAGGAGCTCAGCGATTTGTTAGGAGGCCAAATAAATTATCTAATCTCTCCGCATCTTATGCCTGTACCAAGAGACTAAGACAGACGACGATTCCCTATCAAATTGCAGTAACTGGAGCCACCAATAGATTTGCTCTGATAAATATGCTCATTTCGTACTTTATGTATTCCACTTAGTCACTTCACACCTGGTAGCCGACCCCAACATAGTTGGTACAAGGTTAGGCAGTTGATGATGACTTCACACATCTCATATCATATCCGAGACCTGTATTTTTTCATCAGACTTCTTTACGGCTTAGCATTCTGATCCAAATAGTATAACAGGTCAGACAGGTATGTCAACAAGACCTATGCGTACATAGACATGGATAAAAAATGCAAGCGTCCTTCGCAGTTTTACAATTCTCACAAGGACAATTGCGTAATATGCAGCTAACCAGTTTATTTCTTTAATCTATTTATAAACGCATAGCGCTCCGGTGACCTCACGATGCCGTCGGTTTAGTGCAACCACAGTAATCTTGTTAAAATATACTAGGTGTTCGCTTAGGGAAGGAAAAAGATCGTTTTGGTATATATAACTAGTTATTAATTGACGTTTAAAGCCATAATATGTATTGTAAGGCTTCCTGTAAGTATTTTTAGAGGAACTTTTTCCTGCAAAAGTTTTTAAACAACGATTTTGCGACAGCAAAAGGTGGATATTAGTGCAAAACGTTGACTTGAGGAGGGACGCATTAGAAAGACTGCATGCACTGCCCTTAAATATTGGTGATGTTCTTCAGAAAGGCCAGGTGCGTTGTAGGTGCTCTGACCGCTTGAGGTATCCAATAGGTTCCAGGTAATCCAGACCTAGCTACTAGTAAATGTTGGTATTTGTAGTAATTAATTGGTAGTAACTAGCTATTATATGGTAGGTGTGAATAGGCAACAATAGTGCTTCCTGTAAGTATTTTTAGAAGGACATTTTCCTGCTTCAGTTTAATACAGATTATTAAGAGCAAAAATTAGGTAAGGATAAAATATGATTGTTATATAAAATTTGATATACCCAATTTCACTGAACGTTGGATAACTAAATAAAAGCGGTTAGGTTATGAATCTAGACCAGTACATGCCAGTACCTAACTTGTTTACTTTAGATATTCTGCGGTTATGAGGATATAAATCCAGACCTAACTTCCGAGATTCTGAGGTTCACCATTATCTGCATAACCTTTTCCAAACTATGTTGGGTTCGCCTTCCAGCCTAACCGAATGCAGCTGGATACTGTCCAGTATTCTGGGACTCGAAAAACTTTGATTCTTTTTTTACGAAGGACATAAGCTGTCTCTGGCATCACCACAAAGCCTCCCCTTCTTCATACAGCGGATTTCCACGATCTTCACCTGGGGGCCTACAAGTCGCAATGGCTTTCAAGCAATTCGTCTTTCTGCAACGGCTTTCAACACAATTGACATAAACTTTTCGGTAGCTAATGTCATTTGTCAGTCATATATTTTTAACTTTTCCATCGTATTATCGGAGGGGGAGTGTACTGCTCTACTCACCAAAGTGCAGTATATCTGCCACATCGTGCAGCGCGCGCTGCGTGTCTCTGACGAGTCCGCGCAGCGTGCGCGTGCGCACAGCCACGCGCCGCGACCACACGCTGCCGCCCGCCATCACTGGCGCCCCCTAGCCGAGTGGAGGGGGCAGTGGGTTGCATGCGTTGACACCTGGAAATAAAGAAAATACGTCTTGAATAACCTGTTGATCTTAGATGATCTGTGGAAATTAAATTTAGTATTGAGTTCCATACTTAATTAATTTTTATTTTTGCCTGGGCTCAACTCGGTGACAACTCTATATGAACAATATGTTCTTCAATGCGATTACAATGTGTTGCAAGTTATCTGAAATAAATGAATAGAATTGAATGCTCTAAAATTTCCTTAAATAAAAGCATCCAAATATCATCAAAAAGTTTTTATTGGGTCAATACAGACACAGTAATAAATCCATTGTTTCTCGCGTGGATCTACGTTCAAGTTACGTTACACAAGGGGTTGCGTTAATTATTATATATGCACCTTTATTCTCTGACTGCACATGAACAGAAACATTGCATGGTAATCAACGAATTTGTTCTGAATTGTATTAGAGACTTAGGAATAGGATATCCTCAGGCTAGATCCAGCGACGATCTTCACAGCGTGACTGGTAGCAGTTGGAAGAGAGTTGACGAAAATACTATGAGCAGCTGTGGCCTACTCTTTTCTTTTTAAATAAACGTTTCCCCACACTAGGAATTTCTCCTGTATCGTGACTGCGTTTACAAACTTTTAAACTCACATACACTAACAGCCGGACCCGGAACAACTATCTGTAGGCCATACAAATATTTGTTCCGTGGAAGCCACATTCTATGGAAGTCTAACCTAACTCAACTGAAGTACGTTTGTCTGTTAATGTTGACCTAAAACAGCATTCATAGCACAATCGCATGGCTCTTATCGATATGAACCATGCGAGAGTAGGTCATGTCTTGAGATTAGTCAGTGCGAAAGATTTGTTGCGGGTTCGACCGCGTCCCAGTAGGTGCATACCATACGTATACGGTGTACCTATACCTCTACTACTATTATAATTATAAATGCAAAAGTTTATGTAGTGTAGATGTCTGTTACTCATTCATGGAAAAGAGAACGCTGAACGGATCCCGATGAAATTCGGCACACAGATAGAAATAGTATTATAACCTGGATTAACACATAGGATACTTTCTATCCCGGTAGTACGATTCCGTGGGATAACTGGGACAATTAAGTACCGAAATCCACGAGCGCGAAGCCGCGAGCATAAGTTAGTATGGTTTTAAATTGTTTAGAATTGTATTAGATTGCAATAGAAGATCCTATAGGCGTTATGATTATGATGTAAGATTTAAAGTTTTGTACTTTTCATAATAGCTGACACTGTTAGCAAGACTGCCATACAAATAAGACTAATAACTGTGGGACGTAATGATTGGAACGAAAAGTGATTGAATTTTGATAGGGATGACGTCATAACGATGGGTTTATTATAAGCTGAGCTACAAACTCATTAATCGAAAAATAACGATGTGAGAAGGACAGACATACACTAAACGCGCCTAAACTATGATTCATAGTAATTATCAAATATACTGCGCAGGAGCGTCTGTAATGTGACTATTAAGTAATGCCTAAACTAGACATCACATTACGTCATTACAGAAAAAAAAAAACACAAATGATGACAGAATCCACAAAAAATCGTTCAAGTACGTTTAGTTCACATTCGGTACTGTTACGGCTGCCTTACTGAATGCACTGAGTGACTGCCTCGTTAGTCTAGTGGTTGCAAGCGCTTCTGTTGAGCATGAGGTTCAGGGTACGATTCCCAGGTCAGGTAAATTGCAACTGAGGTTTTTCATCAGGAATTTCTCAGTAGTTAAGGATGCTCGGTTAATGGCATAGATGGCTATTGCGATCAACATGGGACTAACACATGACTAGTGGAATGTGGGTGTGGTGTACTATAAGTTACAGCTCTGCCTAACTTTTGGGAGATTACAGGCATGATGTTATGTAAAAATATTACGTCGTTTTACAAAAAATAAATAAACCACAAAAAAACGCGTTCAAGTACGTTGAGTTCGCACTCGGTACACTTCGTTCGTCGCAGGCGCAACTAATACGTTCTTTATCAGCACAGACTAAGTACAGAAGTACCGGTACACAGTCACGCGATAAGAAACACACACAGTCACCACTTAAGCGGTACATTACACTCAATGTTGGAGTTATTATGACGCAGGCTTGTGGAGTCTTTAGGGGAGCCGGGAGTATAATTTGTAACCGAGACATCAGACCTGAGGTTGATCTATGGATGGGTGACCACCCATTACAAATCGAGTTTCCTCCGTGCCTCGGAAAGCACGTTAAGCTGTTGTCCCGGCTGTCATTTGTAGATCGTTGACAGTCGTTACAGGTAGTCAGTGGGCCAAGTCTGACAACCAGTCTCACCAAGGGCATCGTATTACCCAGCGGTTGTGGAGGTCAGATAGGTATAGTCACGTATACAGTATTTTGGTTAGACTGGAAGCCGACCCCAATATAGATTTATCAAAAGGCTAGGCAGAAATGACATCTTAGACACTTTGGTCCTTTAAGATCCATTTATGAACTATCATTTGAAAGTGTCTTCGTCCGCGCGGTGGTTACAAATTTATTATCCAAGCAGAGTATTATTACCGTGATATAGAAGTATCCTATTTATTGGCCCAGGTTTGTTTAATTCACCGCATCTGATAAGCCGATAAAGATTGAAAAAATATCAGATAGAAAAGAGTTACTTTCGCATACAATTTATTATGAAGGTATTTATTTACTCAAATTTTAAGCCTCAACAGCACAACTGGACTATCACCTTCTGCATTTCCGACGGCGCGCGGCGGCGCGGTAATAACCATTTTATTTTCTTCAGAGTCGAAGGTCCAAGCTAGCATTTTTCTTTAGTTACATAACGTTTTCATGTGTTTATTATTCCGCTTGTGAAAACTTTAATGGTACTTCGTAAACTATTTTATTTATATTGTGTCACAACCGCTTAACCGTTACGCTGATGAATACTGATGATTGAAATAATGAATCATATTTCAGCCCAGATTTAGTATTTCACACGTGTTTAACTACGCCGTTGGGTCTCGCTTTTGAAAAGACCAGATGCAGGATTTTGAACATAGTTCCCGAGTGTGTCTTCCCCAACTGTTTTGGGATGCTTCCAGTCTACTACCAGTATTTTACATGGAGCGCCTGAATATGTGAACTCCACAACCTAGTTATTGGATAAGACGATACCCATCATCTACCTGCCTGTTCCCAACTATGTTGGGGACGGCTTCCAGTCTAACCGGATGCAGAGCAGCCGGATGGAGCGACTGCCTATCTGCCCTCCACAAACCAGTTAGTACTGGGTGACCTGTAACGACTGTCAAAGATCTACAAATGACAGCCGAGGCCAACGGCTCAACATGTTTTCCGAGGCACGAAGGAAACTTGGAATATAATGGGTGGTCAGTTGGTCACCCATCCTTGGAACAACCTAGGCAAGCGCGGTTTAACCTGATGATCGACCCGAGCGGCTGTTATTATTTAGCCACGAGGGGTAACACGATACGCCTTAGTTGTTTATCAAACGATACCCGTGAAGATCGTCAAAGATCTACGAACGAAAGCCGGAACCGACCGGTTATCGTGCTTTCCCAGGCACGGAGGCACCTCGGCATAAAATTGATGTAGAGTAAGTGCAAAAGTAATCATGGCCATTGGAGCATAATGTGTTGTGCGAAAATTAAAAGATGTCAATTCATATTCTCACACAAATAACTCGCCTCGAGTAGACGAGTAGAGAGTTTTTGGTTGGCAACAGAAAACTAATTGCGCTAATAACTTGCATTTACCTACTTTGTCTTTATTGTTCTAAGCTGTATTTATGTAAGGTAAGGTGTTTATAATCTCCTTACCAGCACATCAAGTTACCAAAAATCGACTTTCTCCAAATAATTATAAAGCATAAAATATTCATGGTTAAGTTCAAAATCGAATGAGAAAATTTGACAGTTTGTGTATGCCAACTTTCTCTTCTCACCTTACAAAATGTGACTAGAAGACGGTATAAACTGTTATTATATATTATCTAAGCGACTAGATACATTAATTAACCTCTAGAAACCTATGTGATAAGGACTAATTGGCATGCTAACACTGCTATCCTACCTAGAGACAATATTCAGTTCTAAAACTTTCTTTTGATGCCTAGGTACTCGTACCAATTTCGAAAGGTAATATAATATTCTCTGAAAGCTATTTTCTAAAAATTTTTTAGGCTGATTAAGTGTCGAAAAGTTTTGTTGAACTACTCAATGAGTTTTTTAAGAGCTTTTGGTAGAAGTTTTCAGTTTTTGAAAGAATTGCGCAATTCTTCAAAATTTGTTCGTTGCTTTGCTTTCAAATCGTACGCGTTATGCCTTCGGAACCAATTTGTGGTGTGTGGATAGCGAAGGATGATTAAAAACCGCAACATGCAATTCCCACGCAAAGCTAAAAATATCATAAAAGAGGAGAGGTAACCCACAAGACTCCTGCATGACAATGGCCAGAAAGGCACGGAGTTGAGAAACTGGACCTATCTTTTAACAATGCTTACCAGCGCAATAATTCAAATACAAAGTCATTTGTTCAAGTTAGGCTGAAAATCAGGACTTTTTGAACGTCAATTACACAAGGCAGTCCCCAAAACGTCCTTTGGCACTTCTCAGTGTTTTATTTGGAAAGAAGTGGCGGAACAAACTCTCCAGGATTGGCTTCTCAACATACAAAAACCGATTTCGAGTAACAGGTAAAGTCGAAGACAAAGAAGGAGAAGAAATGTATTTTTTCATCAATACATTTCTCTCGTTTTTGCCTAAAATAGAACACGACTTAACCGTATCATAAACGTCGAAGTCATTGAACTATTTGAACTTACATCATGACAACAATTAATCTTACTTCAATTATCACAAACATCAACCTCAGAAACTGCTGTTTCTTCGAACCCTCAATAAACCACACCAGACATTTATTACGTGGAAACATTACAAGGTCATCGCAGCCAGTGATAACCCACAGGACAATTACCTTGGAGCTAACAAACAAACGTCACTCAGACCAAAGTAAACAAATCGCGTAGTAACCTTATTCTTAATCGTTGTTTCAAGAGCACTGATATTTTTAATTGTTGTTCTGAGAAAAATTGTGTTATCATCATGTCTGACACTGTTTTTAAAAGGGAAAAGAGCAAGGCGAGAGATCCCCGTTTCTTCTTCTCTTACCGTAACAATACCAAAAGGTTCAAATAAGTTTGACCCCGCGTTTGACACAAGTCATAAGGCCATCAAGTGACAGGCGCAAGTTGGAAGGTGTGCCATTGTCTGTAGGGAGACCCTGCATCTGAACTTGAGATCTGAGCCATCCATGAACCCCCCTCTGCGGTGATTACCTTTACTCTGGCAGACTTGGGTTCAGTCTAATACAGAGATTTCGAAGTTTTGGATCTAGGACATGCCGGTTCCTGCCTGGTTTGATGTCCCTTTCCTTTTCCGTTTTGAGGGAGGTAACGAAATTAATTACACAAATTAAAGTGCATGCCTGGATTCGATCTCGCAACCCACAAGTCATCAGTCGAAGCTGATACCACTCTCACAAAAACATGGACTTGCACAGAATACAAACTGCGTCACCAAAACGAACCAAAATGTGTTAGCAGACAAGTTCGGTAGACCTTTATCAAAACCGGTCCAGTAATTTGGATTGGCGAAATTTTCTGTTGAAATAAACACATAATTATCCATATCCTTTTTGATTCTTAGTTTTATAAAATTAATCAAAAAGCATCAACACATTTTATGTAAGAACCCAAAATTCAGGTATCTATCAGCTGGATGCGAGAAGCATAATTATACTGCGGTGTTTTAGTTTGTTACTCACTTTTCTTTCAAATGATTACTCATCATACAATCCATCATCCCTTCGGCTGGTATGGTTTATTTTTTTAATTCTGCTTCCTTGCCATTAAGGGTATTTTCGATCGACTAAGACCGGTAGTCGCAAATCATCACTTCTTATCATTCATTATCACACGAGGTCATAGATTTTGTGGACTTTTGGCAATTAAATGATTATCATCTTAAGTAACAAAAGCTATCTTGTTTGTGTTGTAATAATTACGATAAATATTCGTGACAAAGCTGATTATACATATAACTAGCAGCAGAATGGACGAATCTCAATTGTTGTTTGTAACTGTTCCTACACTTTATTCTCTGTTAAAATAACAGACGCCTTTTTTTTCAGATGGGAAATCATCAAATGACTCCTCCCACTCTGGGCGTCGCGGAAGGGAGTGTCAGTCAGCCTTTTACTGACTAAAACCCATCCATGTTCCTTCTTTTGCGCTTTATGTTCCAGGGCCGCGGTATCTCTTTCGAACAGTCCCGCAGCCCTGGCAGGCATCGGACCTTGCGAGCCCCTCATGTTTGCTGACATCTCTTTGAGACGCGCGTGGAACACGAACGCGCCTTCGACACGGCCTGTCGTCATAAGACGGACGTACGGCGAGCTAGCCAATTACTCACAGTCCACAGGCCCGCAAACATAGCAGACGCCTGTACTTTCAGAAGGGTTTCATTTGTATCTGTTCTACATCGATATTTATAAAAATAGAATGATATTTTATATTTGTTTAAAAATAGATACTTGCAGCACTTACAGTTTACACCAAAGCGTGCAGCAAGCCAACAGCACAACATACTAACTATTACTACTAAAAACGTGTCTGCAATAATTAAGCATAGCTTTACTGCTACTCGTTAACATAATATCTAGATCCGGCTCCTGAGCAACCAGGGCGTTTTTTATTATGGATCATCATTAGCATAAAGTACAGTACCAAGGGATATAGTATTATCCAGTACTAACTGGGTTGTGGAGGTCAGAAAGGCAGTCGCTCAAATACTGGTATTCAGCTGCATCCGGTTAGATTTTAAAACGACTCTAACCTAGTTGGGAAAAGGCTAGGCGATTTGTAGATGATAGATGATTTGTAGTTATAAAGTTAATACAGAACATAGGGATTGAAACAATGAGAGAAAAGCATACAATAACTACACTTGAAGATTGGAGTAACGTGAAATCCAATTATAGTGAGAATTTTGCACAATTCAAGACGTAATAAAGACTTGTCTGCACTAGGAAAGTACCGGCTTTAGAACAATTGAATATTGTACCAACACCAACCAGCACTGGGTCCGCATGGTCTCCGGCACATGTATAACATGCTTAGTGCGGGTGAAGCTTAAACCTCGGTTTCCACCAATGCAGCGACGAGCGGACCTGTACCGAACTTGGGGAGACCCACACGATTCAACTAATCACAGGACAGGCGAAAGACACGACGTGGACTTCCACCAATGTGATTGGTCGATTCCCGCACGTCTCTCCGCCCTGCTCGTCTACCAGGCTTAATGCATCGTGCCAAGGTGAAGTGTAGTCGCACTTAAGATTTATACTTACATATATCTCGTCGGTTCGTATTGTCATACACCGGCCGACCGGCCTTGCGAGGACATCAGTACATCACCTTCAAAACCTTGATTTTGACTGAACAGTCTAAGAATAACCCAGTGACTCAAACATTATACTGGCGCAAATTGGCGATTGTATGAGATCAATTCATGTCACTATTGTTATGAATTGAAATTGCTGCCTAGTCGGAATAGTGACCGTAAGCCGCTGCTTACTATGAAGTTGGCTTGATCAGATTCCCAAGTCGAGCCGTGTACCATTAAGAGCTTCTCAAGAACAGCCCAGAGTCAGGATGTGTTCGGTTAGTGGCAATATGTTCGATTGCTATAACATGGGGCTTGAACATAACTGGCAAAATGTGGGTCTATAGTCAGGGTCCTGAATAACTTGACCCCTCTTACGAAAAAGAAGGATAATGCTGGCCACTGACTTTATTACGATAGGTACGGTAAGATAGGCCTAACCCTTTGGGAACCGACCGATGTTATGTCGTAAAAACAATTTAATAAATTATTCCTGGTCTTTAGGTCCGCACGGTTGAGTCAATGTGACAAATGCTGCCAAGCGCTAGACCGTTCGAATCTCGGGTTAGTAAAGTGATATTGGGTCTGTGAATCATTGACTGCGTTCGCGGCGTCACTTGCATAGATATAAGTATTTTATTTCCCCGAGTCAGGTAGTTGTGGTAGTGGAATGTAGATGGTTATGGAGTAGCGAAAGACCAGAGAAACGATGGATGGTCTGCGTGAATGATATGGCTAGAAAGGGAGTCATGAGATGATGACTATAGAGAAGTATGGAACAGGTATGCTGCGCCAATGCCAAATAAATAGGAAAGGGCAGGAGAGTTATTATGAGGTAGTTTAACAGTGGAAATGTTAACACCCATTACATACCGAGTTTCCTCCGTGCCTCGGAAAGCATGTTAAGCCATTGGTCCCGCGTGTCATTTGAAGATCTTTGATAGTCGTTACAGGTAATCAGTGGCCTGAAAGTCTGACAACCAGTCTTACCAAGGGGTATCGTATTAACCCAGTATTAGGAGTTTAGTAACGCAATCGCTCCATGTAAAATATTGGTATTCAGCTGCATCCGGTTACACTAGGAGCCGACTCCAACATAGTTGGGAAAAGACTAGGCAGATGATAAGTTTAACAGTGGAAATGTATCAAATCATATAAGACTAAAGCTTGATCAAGTTTTAGATTCAAATGAAAAGTCATTTATTCCAATTAGACTGATATAAACAATGCATGATGCAATTGTTTGACAAAAATAACAGCAAGAGCAAACAGATTAAATTATCAAGAAATTTCAGAAACTGCAGTTTACTTTTGCACTCTGGTATTAAGTATCTATGAAAAAAAATCTCAAATTAATGTCCTGTTAATTAATTTTCAACTCACGGGGCTGAGCTGAACATTGAAATTACAATACTGCAATACTATCAGCTTTGATATAGGCGTCGCTTAGTGCTATTACACAAGCACTACACATTCTTAAGTGTTTCCAATGCATTGAAAGTGAAAGAATAAAACTTAACGGCGATTTGAAATCGACTTGAATTTGAGAAGCCGCCCGTTGGAAGCATTATTCCACCGGTTATTGTCTGTACTCACATTCTATTAACAGTAGAGCATTATTGAATAGCGAATGAAACAGTAGATGGGCACTGGGAAAACCCCATCATACAAGTGACTAGCGAAATTGCACAACATCCATTATACCCACTGAGTCATACCAAAATAATATTGTAGTGTTTAAGTTATTTATTGAATCATTAGTTTCGAATACTAATTGCAGTTTGAGAATTAATTAAGAATATTTACTTACTTATCCACTTTACTTCCCTGTTCAATGGAAAGGAAAAAATATATACACAAATACTAGCATCCCGCTGACTGAAGACTGAAGACTGCAGGTTGCACTAGGACTGTGCCACCACTGCACTCATTTCATCATCTGCTTCTGCTTAGTCATTCCTCAACCATGTTGAGATCGGATATCAGTCTTTTACATGAAGCGGCTGCCTATCTGTCTTCTACAATCAAGTTACTGGTAATATAATACCCTTTGGTGAGGCAGGTTGTCAGACTGACGCTTTTGGCTACTCGTTATGTCTGTCAAGGATCTACAAATGACAGCCGGAACACCAGCTTAATGTGCTTTCCGAGGTTTTCACCACTGCTCTCATATAAAACAATGATAATCAATACATTAATTAATAACAGCTGTAATACATAAGTTGAGATCTTGAGACAGAAGGTGCAAGGTCATTAGAGGTAAAATGTAAAAGAATGTTTACACAACTGTTTCAAACAATATCAGATAATTAAATATGGTAAATAATTGAACTAACAGGTTTTTGAGAAAATTGGCTTATTAGTTAATTGTTTGGTTGTAGGTAAGTTACATCATTAAGTTCTGGTTGTACTAAGTCAGCAAGATTCAAGCAACTCAAGTTCATACCTCACTTACACACCACTCACATGCACACGCCACAACACATTTATAATTTTAACCTTTACTTTAACTTTTACTATTGCTCTAAAACTGCATATTTTTTACTGGAGCCTAAAAATCTTACCTGTACGATGCTATTATAGAATGCCTTACTTCTATTTATTTTTTGTAAGACGAAGGAGACTAGTCTCCACGACACAGGGAATCCTAGTGTGGAGACTAGTGATAGTTTTAGCTTGTGTAATGCTCTCTTGAACAATAAAGCTTTTTATTTTTTTATACAGAAAGAAAAGGTTAAGCAATTTTTAACATAGCTTAACATCATACATAGTCATACTTGTGACTATAAGACCCTGGTAGTTGAGAGAATGTCATGCGCATTCAAATGTCTTGCTGATGTTTTTGTGTGTGTGGGATCATTTAGTTCCCTTTCAAATGGTTGAGCTGAATAGGAATTGTCCATCTCTTAGCGGCCCCGGTTTATTTTAATTATTTTATTTTGAAATTGTTGTTGTTACTCTAGACGCTATAATTGAGCATGTCTTTCTACATTTTTGTCACATTATTATTTTAACATGAATGAAGTAATCAATTTCTTTATAGAATTTCTTGCCCATTCTTCTCCATAGAGCTTCCTTTTCCATTCAAAGTTATTATACCTTGTGACTGGGACATTTTCTTTTGTTGCTATCTCAACAGACACACCGTCAATATTTTTATATTATTTTTATATTTTTAAAATTTATATAATATTTTTATAATTAAAATATTAAAAAATATCGAAAATAGTAGCCCACCGGCATCGGGAACAGGGTCCGAGCTACCGGTGGTCAGGGCTCTTGAGAGAGGAACCTCCTAACAATACGTGCCATGTCCATAAGAACTGCTTTCTAAATCAAGCTCTTGATCCAGCTGCCCAGCAAGAGCCTCATCAGATGTTGGTTGAGGCTATTAGCTATTAAGCAATTGGCCGACACAACTACAGGCACAATGACTGCTGTACTCACATCACACCATGTCGACCTCAACCTGGTGAGCCAGATCTAGGTATTTGAATTGTTAATCTTTCTCTACTTTCGAAGTTCTCGTCATGAGGAACCATTATGCATAATATTTATTATTATATCTCGGAAAAGGTCATTATCACTTCTTAACAATTAAAAGGTAATATATTACAAGGCACCTAGAGGTCAACTCGCAAAAACTATGCAGTTATTTAAACAAAAAAATATAATTCTATGTTTCAGCAACAACATTAACATCATTAACTATTGCATTACTGCTGAATATTATTAATGTCATAGCATTAAAGATTACAAAGAAAATAAAAGTTTGAATTTACTGTGACAACTGGCAATCTGGCAATAGACAAGAAATATTGTTGTAAAAATGACATTTGCTAAACTTTTACTTTTACCATACATTTCAGACAAGCAAACATCCATCTTATGTTTAACAACATTGGAGATATTATTCCGTGCACTTTAAAAGACAATGTTACTGCCCCAAAAACCAGTTTACCCGCTTTATTTATACACAAGACGCACATTACCGTCAAAGAGAACAAATTATCAACCGGCTTGTAACGAACAACGTAATATTTTTTCCCAAAAAATGGAGGTAAACACAAAATTGTTGCAGAATTCGCGCCACAGAAAATATTCATCGGAATTTGATGCATTGCGTATTGTAAAAGTGTAGTTGGTGATCGAAATATAATTGAGGATGTTACGAGCTGTTGTTACAACATAAATACACTTACCACGGTAGTGAATGTGTTCACAAAACTTTATAATCCAATTACAAACAGTTGTTCGCACATAACTTGATTATCTCGAGTTCAGAACGCCACAAATTAGTAACTGTTATCACTCCAGTCAGATGTTTCACCACTGTTTTAGTGTTATAGCACTCATTATGTTTTGAAACGAAATTAGCACAAGGAAAGGAAATCCAAACAACAAAAAAATAGCAAACAGCCTCCGCCACTCGACGTAGTGACATTGACGTTTCATTCAGTGTTGCGATGGCTAGCACCTAAAAGTACCCTTAAAACGTGTTTTGTTTTCCTTATTTTTCATTCATAATTGCATTATTAATTATAAATAGCTTGTATTCGTACTAATCAAATTTAATGTTCAATCTTGAAAACATAAAAGGTACCATGGTGAGTAACATCAAGCAAAATAATCATTTTAGATTAAATAATAATCCATCTGACTTTGAAGAATGTACAAACGCCAGCACATCAAAGTACCGAAAACTGTTAAATTTTTCCAATCAACCTTAAACAAAATTGCTTTACTGATAAAGTTGAAAATTTATTAAAGTTTGAAGGATTGTAGTAGCTGTAGTAGCTGTCTTCATAACTGGAGTTCTCTGATTTAGTCACAATTCCCTGAAATACGCCCCCCACTCAGAATGATGAACTGAATAAATAGTAACCGGTTTCACGTCGGTGTTCCTTCCACGCCGTATTTCAGGGAATTGTGACTAAATCAGAGAACTCCAGTTATGAAGACAAGTTAGTATTCCCTATTCATCTTAAAACTATGCTTCCATTCCGTATAGGGAACAGTCATTAACTTGCAACATTATAAATGTCGTGATGCGTTTTATTATTGCGCTGATGGGAGAAAAAGAATCTACCTAATATAAATAAGAAATTAACAGTATGTATTGTATGTAACATTAGTTTAATTAAAATAAACGTTAGAATCTCTTCGATTTTCTACCTAATTTCAAAGGCACTAAAATGGTTAAGCATTAAATTATAATTTCAACCTGCACCTGAAAAACTATTGTGCGAAATGTATAATCTTATCATTTACCTACTAAATTTTATCTTTAAAATAAATAGAAAAGCAGCTGATCTCTGATAGCAAAGGCGCCACCTACACGTAACAAGCCAGAACTAAACTTAACTTAGATAAGAACCATTAAGAATATTCATCCGCTAGGTGTCAACTGGTGACCTAGTTCCCTCGCCTAGTAAAAATAGCGGTCGACAATAGCTCAAACACTATTTATAGTGCGTATCTAAAAAATCTCAAATCACACACTGTTATCTTGGTTGTTTTTTTTTAAACATCACTCGAATACCGTCCTTGTGTCAGTAACGTCGTGGTCCGTATCGCGCAACTCACGAAACCTACCTATACAACATAAGTGCCACTGTAATCGATAAAACCTCGCGTTACAGACAATCAGTTGTTTTTTCGTGAATACCAGTGCCCTTTTAGTTGCCGCTAGAGATTTTAGTTTAGTAAACAAGGGAACATGTTATATTAGTGTTTTAAAGTGTTAGATACAATGGAAAGTGTTAAGAGGTACATAAGGAGTGAGTCTGCGAGTTGCGCTCATATGGTTGAAGAAAGTACGGCGAATAACAGGAAGACGGCAGACCCTCACGAGAAGCTGAAGGCTCTTCTGAACTCTCCTGATGACGATACGGATGATACACTACCTCCTTCGGACGCCCCAAAATTCGGGACAGTTATACACAATAGAATCTTTGTGGGAGGGTTCTCTTTGACCACGACTGATGAGGACCTGTGGAAGTTCTTCTCAGGGTTCGCGACCGTCACAGCAGCCCGGGTGATCTACGACCGAGCTGGAGTCTCCAAGTGTTATGGTTTCGTTACATTCGCGAGCCCCAGAGTCGCCAGGCTGATCGTTAAACAGGTTAGTGTACTAGGTACTCTTTATTGGAAAACTTTTCAGCAACAATGTTGGGTGTAACCAAACGTTTAATTAAAAATCTGGGAGTTTTCATTCATGGTGTTTGTGGAATATTACTTTGTTTTTTCAAAACTGGGGCAAAAATTGTTTGGTGCCATTGTTTCGAGTCACTGGACTGAGACAATAAAGAGTCGAATTTGTGGGACAGTTCGATATATTTTATTATCTGTACCGTCTTAACAACTCTGAATTATTTCAGGTACCTACTTATTTACATAGTAGGTACAGGGGAATATTTTTAGCTGGCCGATGTTCTTTGTTTAGTCTTGTGATATGGAAATTTTCGCTTGATTTTCCGTTCCGTTTCCGAGGCGTTTTTTTCTCTAAACATGAACAAAACATCTTGTTTTATCGTCTGATTAGATATCTTTTCAAAAGAAGACCTTGATTACATTTGTTATTTCATTTCCGTAATTTCTTCTCATAGGTATTTTTCGGGATTTAGTCTACCCGTAAACATTTAAAATGGAAAATTATCAGCTACTGCATTTTTTTCACTTCGACATTGAACTTCACTGCATTAACGATAATTTATGCGATAATATTATCTAACGAAGTTGTTATCGATAGAGAAATAACATGTTCAATGACGGATTGCTAACCAAGAATTGGAGCACAATGGCTCAAGGAGAAACTTTATCAGATATACGGTAAAATTACGTTGATTATTTTAGCACGATGCTTGGTGACATGTATAATAGTGTAACATGCGTTTTTCGTGATAAGAAATTATCTCGTGTTAGTATGGATTTTTGCCATGTGGTTGCTATTTGTCGTCTGTTCCGGCAAAAGAGTCAATTTCTTATCTCTTCATTTTTTTTATGGAAAAGTAAAACGTGTTGACCCCAAAAGTATCTAACTTGGGACAAGGGCAGAAGATGATGAGTACGTTTTACCCATAATGAGTTGTTCCACATTCAGCTATTTTACATTTTTCTGGGTTACCTTATGTTATCCATGCTGATGTGCGTTGCTATAAAATTGATAAGATATCTACGGCCGGGTACGCAGATTCGGTTTCCTAAATCGCAATTGTTTTCATTTCCAAAACAATTGCTTCAAAATAATTCCTAACAACTGGACGTCTTTTGTTTCGAACGAATTTGCCCGAAAAATGGTTCACGTAAATAAATGAGTAGGTTGGTAAAGGTCAATCAAAAAGATCTGAGTTCAACCAGTAGGTGCCTCCTACCTCAATCTAGTGTTGGAGTCACTTTTCGTTCAGTATCTGCCTAAATTTTATTTATGTATTTAACACTTCAAGCACAAATGGCATTTTCTACCAGTCAACCTTTGGGTGATGCAGAGATAACAGGCGACAATCGAGTGTTGCTGGCTTCAAACACTGAATTGAAAATACCGGATCAATATAACAAAACATAACATCATGCGGTCGCGCCATATCGGACCCAAGACCTAGCTGTTGCTACCAAATCAACGAAGCATAAATAACAAACATCACGCCTGTAATCCCCGAAGGATTAGGCAGCGGTGTACCTAATAGTAAATTCACATTTCGTCAGTTATACGTAAGTCACATGTAATAGGAGGCGAGCCTATTGACATCAACCGGGGACTCCGTGGCTGCTACTGAGAAATTTCAGAAGGAAAACCCAAAAAAACTTTGTCCATCTTGGGAATCGCACCCAAGACCTCATGTTCAGCAATAGAGCTTGAGACAACAGGGCAGACAATCTTAATCGGCCTTGTAAGATAAGGATCTCCACTATTAGCTCCCTACAAAAACAGCTTGACCACCATCAAGTTCTAATCTTTACCGACCTAGAAGAGGAAGTTGCTCGTCCTACTGGTACCTTTCGGGGCTAAACAGCGCCGGATTTGCGTCGGTTTTCGTACATTATTCAGCCGGTATCTACAATCAGGTTTGAAAATGTAGTCATAGGTTTAGCTAGCCTGTCTGACCTTTGCAAAGGTAACCATTTCTGACACGTACGTATACTGAAAGCGGAAGTTAGATAAATCCGTGTTCAAAATAAATAAGTTGAAAACTAAAAACCCAACTGAGTACAACAAAAACGGCCACTGAAAATGTATACATATAGTACTACATACACAAGACATTAATGTCAGTTTTTTCGGATAACCGGAATCACACATCATTACAAATATGTCATGTATTACAGATACGTTCATGCAAATGCCATAACCTTTCGTTTTGGCACACAGATTTTGAACACACACACATTTTGATACACAGATTTTGAAGAAACAATTGCCTAACAGTTTATTATCTGCGGGAAAAGAACATGACGACATTTTCGATCGCGAGGATGGCTTCAAATTGTCAGTACTGTGAATCCGCAGTTTTGAGTATGCTCAAAAGTGGCAGCCGGCATCGTAATAAGGACTCCACAAAACCTGGTGATACTGCGAGTGACTTAGTGTTGCGTTCCAGGTTCCAGTAGTGCGCGTAGTAAAAGAGAAAGAAAGAGGGTAGACAGATTTGTCTGCTCTTAACAATTTATTTTCCATCCACCCGCATTCTCCAGTCAACCCACGCAAATGGCGCTTGCAACAGCGGTGAAATATCGGGAGCTCAAAATAACGAACAATCACGGAAGATAGTACAGGTCCCGTAAGTGACAGATAAGTTAAAGTTAAACCAAGTTTTGTTTCTTTGTCCAAGGAGAAACCCATACAATCAGTAGAAGCTTTGAAGCACTTCTGTAAGATGTTCTTGGCCCAATGTGAGATAGACAATTGAAAATAGTGGCGAAACTACCTACCTGGTATCTTGAGCATTCAGTCAATTACTTTTATTTTGATAAAAGGCCAGTTCTAGGACCTTGGTCTCCCTGCGATATTAACTCATTGTTTTGGAAACAATTATTACTAAATAAATTATACTAAGAAAAGTGCTCGCCAGGGTTCGAATCAACGACTTCCGACACTGAAGTTTGGACCGTTATCACTGGACCACCGCTTCTCGAACCACGACAGGAACTACGTATTCAAAAAACCTAAGGAACCAATGGTCTTTACGGGGTCGAGTCTAAAAGCAGGATTAAAAAAGTCCAGGATCGAGCTAATTTAAGTGACGTGGTGTCACTATCTAGCAGTTAACCTAATATTCTCAAAACATTGATGCGTTTTTTTTCAAAATGCCGTAGGTATGTCGTGCGTCACTTATAATTAGACTTACTACCGTTTGTCTCTTTGGCTACATCCCTTTAATGGGCTAGACGGCAAAAGTAGTGCCATCCTCCCCTTTGAGACTCTCGTTGCGTATAAAAAGGAAGACGGCACACATCTAGTGGCATCCACCACCGAAAGGCAAAAAGGAATTGAGTTCTATAAATTAATGTTGCAAAGGGTTTGATGCCCACCTACCTACATGATTCTGTCCCAAAACAAACTCAGATCAATATGATCTAACACCCAGGTTTTTCTAGGTTAGTCACGGCCAATATTTGCATAAACCGTAAGAACGTTTCTTGCATATCTTGATTTAGATCAATCAAAACAGTTTTGGATCTGACGTGTAGATAAGAGCGGGTATTGTGCGCGAGCAGCAAAAATACTGATGTTTTTATGATAAGTTACGTAGGTTACCTAGGCAGAATTTGAATGTAGATATCGGATCTTAGACGCTTAGAATAGTTTCTGAGCTAAAAGGTTACCTTTTCATTGAGGAATGCTTAAAATAGAAGGATCTACATGTTCAAAACATAACACATAACCTCACGCCTTCAATCCTCGAAGGGTAAGGCAGAGGTATACTCCAAAAACCCAAACCCGCCCACCCACATTTCGCCAGTTAAGAGAAATTCTTGATGAAAAACCCGATAAAACTTTGCACGACTCGGGATCCGAACTTCATGTCAGCAGTCGCGCTTGTGACCACTCGACCAACGAGACTGTCCAATGGAGGATGTGATTTGTTTTGTTGTAAAATTAAAAGGTAGTCGATTAAGGTACAATTCGAAGACAACACCAGCCTGATCTGCAGCAGCAAAACCGCCTAATCGCGGTTCTCATCACTCTGCCGCAGATAGCGACATTGTGGCCTGTTGCCGATTTCATATCGTTACATAGTAAGGAGGCTTTGGAACTACTGTTAGCGGTTACGTTTGCCTTTAAGGGTTGCGCCTCGTGCATTGTCCATACTCCTTTGCCTTTCCATCGCTCAGAACCGTCATATTACCATGCTAGAAACAGCGGGAGTGCTATCGCACGACGATGCGCTCGGCAGCACGCGAAAGATGAGGCTAAGTCGCATTTTGTCAATTGAATTCGTGGTTTAGGTGAGTTGCAAAATGTCCTCTAACTCACAGTAAACTTGCAGCGAACGTTTCCGTTGCAAGTCGTGTCGGTAACTTCAACTTATGCAATTAAACTTGATAGTGGACGAGCATTGCTGAAGTTTTGAATGTGTGACAATAGAGCTCCGGGTGTGGTGCAACGAACACCTAGAAATGGCTACTTACACATCTTACAGGTACGTTACGTATGTTAGTAAGATATTAAATTGTGTATAGGTGAATGGTGGTCAGTGATAACAGCCGCAACTTGAACCCAGCCTGGCACTTTACTTTCGTGTTTTTAGAGTTCCGTACCTCAGTCGGCTAAAACGGAACCCTTACAGGATCACTTTGTTATCCGTCTGACCCTTGTTCTCAGGAACGCGTGGAGGTATCAAGCTGAAATTAAAATCAAACACTCAGGTCTGCTACCCCTTGAAGCAGTAAGATCAAACTTGTAAGTCAACGTGATCAAAAGAACCGTTTACGTCGCATATTTTGCGATTTCACAAGGGAATCAAAACCTATAAGGTACTTTCCATTGACCTAGAATCATGTAGCCAAAAGCAATGTTTTACAACACGTGTAAAGAAACCGTAGTAGTTTAATAACAAAAGACCTACAAGTTTATACGGAACTCACGCTGCGAGTCCAACTTGCACTTGGCCGCTCGCTCCAAACAAGGAAAACTAAAAAAAAAACCAAACATGTTCCAATACCAAAAATTTGAGGATATGTGTCATCCAGTAGCCTCCACTGGACCAGCGTGGTGAATTATGGCCCATTCCCTCTCACAGAGCGATGGTACAGCAGAGCGAACATTGCAATCAGGTGGTGGAAACCCCATTTGTAGCTGGCTGTGACTCGCTGCTTGAAAGCTTGAGGAAGTGATGTTGATAATGATGACGTCACGTTGCACGAAGGCTGCGCTACGAAGGCTTGTTCAGTATCGGGGTCACCAGTATGGGCTATGCAGTCCAGGGTGAAAAGTTCCTTTTTGTTAAGCCGCTGCAAAGTTAAATACAAAATCCTGAATTATCTTTTTTAAAAGTCGAAAATCCTTAATAACTTTCAGATGTAATTAGTACTTTCACAAAGTAACACTTCAATCATACTTCGGTAATAACTACGAAGCTCATACGCGCTGCTATCAAAATTAAAATCACCGAGACCCAAAATGTTCCGACATTTCCCGAATATTCACGAGTATGGACGATGATTGACGAACCGAATAACGGTGTGAAGGCTTTTGTGCTCGGGGACACTGTTTCGATTACTGTTTCAGGAATATTTCGTGTTGTTTTTTGCTTATTTTGGTCCAATCTTTGCCGATACTTATTTGTAGTAGATAAGTTTGGCCCATTAGCTTGTGACTAAATAATAACAGCCGCACGGGTTAATCTTTAAGCAGCACTTGCCCTTGAGGTTGGTCCGTTGATGGGTGACCATTGTTTACATCACGAGTTTTCTCCGTGCTTCGGACAGTAAGTTAAACCGTTGGTCGCGACTGTCATTTGTAGATCTTTGACAGTCGTTACCGGCTGACATCCCGAAAAGCGAAAACTAGATACCCTTCGCCGCTCAGAAAGCTGGTTTCAATACACCCCGACACTCCTGCCGATCGCCCTAACATCCCTTACTTCATTTTTACGACACTAAAGTGAACAAAGAGTGACCTATACCTACTTCACCGGAAGATAATAAAGCTACTCCTTCGCTCGTGACCTTTGGGAAACCTTGGCAATATTCCGAAAAGCTCAAGGGTGAGGCTCCGTAGAATATTGTATAAAACGACACAAACAAAATGTCTTATTTTTCGTTGAAATTGGCATTGACTTGTACGTCTAGTACGATATTATATTCATTTTTGCAGAACTTTCATAAGGCATGCCATTATAACTTTGCCTATAATTATAGTATAATCGGCGTATCAACTTCCCACTGTTGGAATACGCCACTTCTAGGTATATGAAAGGGCTATAATCTTTTAGTAGCGGTACTTTCACAAGCCTAAAAGCTTGGCTTGCCCTTATGACTTACTACTTTCATGATGTTTAGGGATTCTAAGCAGTTTGCTAGCCTTATGGGCTTGCCGTATTGTTGGTTCCTAAGCACGCCACTTAATCTATCATTCCGGCCCTGTGTAGATTGGTAGAAGTGCATGTTTTCGAGTTTTGTTTCTTAGGACATGCCGGTTTCCCACAACGTTTTTGCCTATAATATTGAGCATAACCATTATTGCTCAATATTATAGGCAAAAACGTTGCGCTCACAAATTCAAATTAAATATATTATAAGTTTATTCCTCAAAGCGCAACCATGATGAAAAATAGAGGGGTATGATGGATTTAGTAGATTAGGTCCAGTTAATTTCTGTTTGCCTGGTAGTCCGTTTTAATAAATAAACAATTAGGACAGGTTGATTTAAAACTGTCCATCGATAATGAATCCATCACACCCCTCTCTATTTTTCATCATGGTTGCGCTTTGAGGTATAAACATATAATATTTTTAATTTGAATTTGTAAGCGCAACTAATGGTTATTGCTCAATATTATATGCAAAAACGTTGTAGGGTGAGGAATAATTTAGTTGCGCTTAAAAATAGTTGCGCTTTGAGGAATACCCCAGCATTTCAGCCTGAAAACTTGAGAGCTGAGTGGTAGGGCTTGATGAGAGAACGCCAAAACCCTACTCATACCAATATGCGATAAGCAATCGTATGAGCAGTTTCCCAGTTTCCAATGTCCTCAGCGCACTTTCCATTTTCTAACCAATCCAACCAATAAACGGGAATAGTTTCCTACTTCTATTAGTTTTCAATAAGTATATTTGGAATCTTATGTAAATGATGCCAGCTACCAGTCAGTGAAAGTAGAAAATAAGTTTTCGGAAAAATTAAATGCTAACACAATTCAAAATTCCGCAGAGTATTAAAAAAACCGGCCAAGTGCGAGTCCGACTCGCACTTGTTGTAGCGGCCATTTTGTAATACACACTGTGAACATTTCAAGTGTCTTATTATCACGGTTCAAAAGATACAGTCCTGTGACAGACGGACAGACATCGGAGCCTTAGAAACAGGGTCCCGTTGGCACTCTGGGTCCAGATCCAGAACGTGGGTGGGTAGCACCTAAATACAGAAATACCTATTGACCTTTAAGACTAACAACTACGCACTTAATATATTACTATTAGTGCTCATTACTAACTCAACTTAACAAAGCATTGGGCTTGTTTTCAGTAGGGTGAGAATTGAACCCACGACCTTTGGATAAGTACCTATTGAGGCTCTAGGCTGTTATTATTGTTTAAGGGTTTATAACTATTATAGAATAGAATTAGGATAAAATGGCAAGGCTGCCAGTTTTTAAGGCACATTCCCGGGTGACAGCGATGTGGAGAAATACGTTGACGTATAAGTGCCCTATTGTCGTCGTTGTTTAAATGTACTTAGTTTTAGTCTTATTTTTAATTATTACTTTTAGATCTATTTGTATACAGGGTGTAAGGGACAGCCCTCCGCAGACTGATGGGGTGAATTCAGTATATTATAACTAAGGTGGCCGGTATAAGAAATTATTTCAGGAACGTTATGGGAGATTTGTTTTATTTCCTCATACGCAATGTATCGTTACCGTGGCAAAACGTACGTCGCGAACGGCAAGCGCGACGACGAGTTAAATGGAACTCTGTAACTAGGCAGGAAGTGAACAGCTGATTTCACGCGTCGATCGTTAGAGTAGTTCAACATCCATTGTTGTTTTTTTTTAGCCGTATTATTTACATAAATGGAGTGCTGCGTATAGAGAATGTAATTTTACATTTAAATAAAGTAATAGTAACTGAAAAAACCGGCCAAGTGCGAGTCGGGCTCGCGCACGAAGGGTTCCGTACCATTATCTATAAAAAATACGAAAAAAAACACGTTTATTGTATGGGGACCCCCCTTAATATTTTTTTTTAAATTTTTAGTATTTGTTGTTATAGCGGCAACGGAAATACATCATTTGTGAAAATTTCAGCTTTCTAGCTATCACGGTTTATGAGATACAGCCTGGAGACAGACAGACAGACAACGGAGGCTTAGTAATAGGGTCCCGTTTTACCCTTTGGGTACGGAACCCTAAAAACGACAAAAAAATGAAAATTTTCCGGAGAAAAATTCCGGTGGAATATCATTCAAAATAAGGAGCTAAATGCACCCTGTCAGTTTGCGGAGGGCTGTCCCTTACAGCTTGTATAATGGTTATAAGTAAAACGGGTATTATTTTACCACAAGATTACCACTATTGTAGATGAAGTTTAAATAAATAATGGAACCTTCATTATTTATTTTAACTTCATCTACAATAGTGATGAACACGTCCATTATATAACTGGCTGTTGTATACTGTTGTATTCTACCCGAATCAATCGGTCTATCTATGGCGTAACTCGTGGTCAAAAACCTGTGAACAAGGTACTTAGAAACCGAATAGTTTGCGGATCTTCTGTTAGCTAATAATTATAACTATACCTTCACATGTTATTATCATTGTAAACATAATTCAGTCTAGCCAACACATTTATTTTTATTATAATTCGCGCCTCTGCTTCTATGATATTATATATTATTTATTTGTATAAAATTGTTCATTGGTACACTATAATTATATGTATATTATTATAATATAACCTAATAAATTCCACTCACACGCATACTATGTCGCAACACCAATTTGTCTCGTCTGCTCGACGTCCGTGTGTCGCCAAAGGGATTCAGCAGAATATCAGCGTCAGGTACATGCCTGACACATGCTGAGCTGGACTCCCATTTGGTGCAACCTTGAGACACACACCGCACCTTGTATCCCCATTTTTATTTTTATTTTTTTATTATGTCATGGTGTCACTATATCTCTCTAGTAGATATTTTGTTTGTCATTTTGTATATTGGCACCTTGTTCTTTTTTTTTTTTTTATTTTAAGTTATGTTCTTATAATTTGTTTCATTATGTAATTGTGCTTCTGTGTGTTGTGCTGTGTCTTTTGTGTGCACTGAATAAATGTTTTATCTATCTATCTATCTATCTATCTATCTATCTATAGTGCCTACATAGGCGGACTTAATGTCACAAGACATTGTCTATTTATTTAAGGCACAATTCATTGGTGATACAGGCATCCGCACATTTGTGCTAATACTTTCGCTACAAAATCGCTCTTACCGCTACGATATACCTAGAGGCGCTGTAAAATTTCCAAATCCTTGCTTGTAAACTTTTTTATTTTCGCTTTAACGAATATCAACTCTAAAATAATGTTTATTAAATTGATTTTAGTATGTCTGTTTGAGTACTATTAAAAAAAGTGTTTTCCCCAAATTTACCCTATTCGTTTATTATGTTTGGAACGGCCATTACCTATATACTTAGTAGTGATTGACAGTTTTCTCCCAATCGGCATAGCCCTAAACCTAAATCCCACAACTCCTCTCTCGAGGCACCTCTGTTAGCGAAAATACTTATTTTTCTAATAAATCTTATTTACCTTATTCAGCGTCAGGCATCGGTAGTGGGGGCGGCGGTGTTGCCAGCCTTCTGAGCACGTTTCCGGTTGCCAGTTAAGATGGCAGAATAAAAATGTTATTTTGTGCAAAAAAAAGGCTTCTGCTGTTGTTGTGTAGGAGGGTAAATTCTTTTTATTTTAACTTTAGGGAGAACAAGAAATGTTACAATATTTTACTGATCACAAAAGTTTTGCATCACGTTGTAAGTTGTTAAATAACAGATTTTTAAACTTATACTGTCACACAGATATCCGGTAATATCTTCCGTGATTGTTCATTATTTTGAGCAGTACAAGTTTAGTTTTAAACTGTGACAGCTTAAAACAGTGTTTGAATAGATTTTTAGTTTTGACTTTTTATATAATTAAGCCATAATTTTAATTTTTGGGTTATTTTCAAATTATGGCTTTATTAAGCCATAACTTTACAATAACCCAAAAATTTCAACACTTTCTTCCTAAAAAAATACCTACCCTTAAATCTACCCTCCTACAAAATAAATACGTATCCATATAAGACAGCTATGTCTCAAGAGCTGTAGACATTCCCCTTCACGTTGAGGAGCAGACCCTCACTCTTGAGAAGCCGTTGAGTGTCTCTCGCGGCTTTTGAAGGCGGTAGTCTTGATACCCCCTTTGAGGGGTAAAAGGTGTTTGATCTTTATATTTTATAGTATATGGGAGATGGTGGATTGATTGGGAGTTAGATGTGGAATATCACGCTTGTACTTCCAAAAGGGAAAGGCAGAGGGGTTTGGCACGTTCACTTTTTACAAGTTATGTATATATGTAGGTACTATTATTTATAAGACCATCCGTCCTTTGTCCCGTTGGTCCCGGCTGTCAATTGTGACCCGAAAGTCTGACAACCAAACTTACCAAGGTGTTTCCCAGTACTAAATGGGTTAAGGAGGTCAGATAGGCAGTCGCTCCATGTAAAATACTGGTATTCAGCTGCATCTGGTTAGGCTGGAAGCCGACCCTAACATAATTGGGAAAAGATTTTTTAACCCCGTCTGGAGTTTGTGATTTCGTCGGCTTTTTTACTTGAGAGATTTTTTTTAATTCAAAATTAATTCCCAGTGTACTGAAAAAGTGTAGTTTATCCGCGATATACACAGGCCCTGTCGTCGTGGTGACACTGGGAGAGGCCTATGTCCAATAAGGGATGTCTTACTGCTAAGATGACGATGATAAATTGCGGCCGACAAAATCTATCTCTGACTGTCTGTCAGTTGGCGTACTGTCTGTTTATTATTTTTTCACACTTAACCAGACCATGTCCTGGATAAAAGATAGAATATTTTTATCCCCGTGTTACGTTCGAATGGGATAACTTCCAACCTCCACGGGAAAAAACTAGTACTTTTTATCCAAGTCGTATTGCTATAATTTCTATATTCATATAAGTAGGTACTGGTAATTAATTTCGAGGGGTATTAAAGCCCAAAGCGAAAATGTTGTTATTCTGGACTGTTACCAAATTCTGGGGGAGTTTGCGCCCTCAAATGGTTCTTGGCTATGGATTCACCCTATCTTTTGGCAAACTAAGGATTATTTCTGTTTTTTAAATACCTATACTGTCCAAATTTAATCTTCTGAATATTTAAAGAACATACATAGTTATTTCCGACCTTAGGAGCATTTTTTAAAATTTTACTTTCCTATAATTTAACAAAATTGTGCTCACTTGAATATATTTAAAAAGTTTTAAGAATCTGATTGCTACATTTTAGTCGCTGATTTGTACCACCAAAGTATTTGTTGTAACTTCTCTACCACTCAACAATGAATAAGCCCCCCAGCCTCTTACATTTTTTACATATATAGGTTAGGTACATAGATTTATTATACTCGAACCCCTTCTAAAAAACTTCTGCTCCGAAACGAGCCCCAAAAAAACATGTCCAACCTCATTTCGTAAAAAGTTGTGTACTTTTTTAATATGACGTCACGGTTGGACGGTGACGTGGGTTGCGAGTTGCCACCTGACTGACGTTCTAATCTCTCCCCTTTTTCAGGGTAAAAATATCTTTGACATCGGCGTGTTGTGGTTGTAGTTATGTAGCTATCGGTACCGGCCACATTGTAAGGGGTAAATAGAATCTGTTAAGAGTTGGAAAAAAGAGCAATTTGCCTCAAATTGTATCCTCTTCAAAAGGATTTTATTTTGGCTTTTAAGATCTGTAAGATCTGGAGAACCTTAAATCACGAACCTTGAAAATGTACAATACCTATATCCTTTGTAAAGCTAATACTAGTGTGGCCTACTGCTGCAAAAAGGAAATCTTAACATCTTTTGAGTCGCTTAGAGTAAGAAATCGCTAAAACATAATTGCAATTGGATTTTCATCTCCCGGTGCCGGTCGGTATTTTTTTCAAATGTTGCCCCACAATAGAAATTTCTCCTGTATCGTGAGTGCGTTTACAAACATTTCAACGCGCATATATATATATATATATATATATATATATATATATATTATACAAACAGCCGGACCCGAACTACTACCTGTAGGGTCATACAAATATTAGTTCCTTGTTGGAATCGAACCCGCGAAACGCAGCGCAGCAGCCGATTGCTCAGCCACTGCGCCAACCATGCTATCAAATGAAATTCACTGGGTGTCTAACTCCACTCTGTAGACATTTAGCAAGTACCCTGTGTTCTACAAACTGCTGTGGAAATGGAAATCGTATTCTAAATAAAAGGTATTTTCTGATTAATATTCTTCGTACGTACTGTTCATTCATAAAGTAAAAAGGACCTTTTTGCATTAAGGGAAAAGCACAGACTGTTTGGTGTAATTATATTTGCCCCAGATTTTTTCAAAAATGTGAAAGTAACGGGCTTGAAAAAGTTTCCATTGTAGCATCAGGATAAAAATCTCGTTACATTTTTGCTCCATGGGTATTTTTTAATTCTCGATTTAACCAGAGGGCTTTTTAACCGTCTGCTTTTCGTGGAAACTTTTTTCAACATAAGATCGCTCTTAAGTTATGTTTGAAACCTAAGCAAAATACTAAATAACCCTTTTAATACTAGTAATCCCGAATTATGAATAAGATACTGAACACATTTTGAATTACGAATCTTTAGCTATTCATTAATTCAAGACACGCACCTCTGATTTTTCGGATTCATGTGCGTATTGTGTAATTATCACTGGCTTCGGTGAAGGAAAACATCGTGAGGAAAACAGCATGCCTGAGAGATATTTCTCGACGGCATGTAAAGCCAAGTCAGAGGCCCATGGGCGGCATAAAATCTCTGACACCAGGTCAGGCACTAACCACACAAAAAGAAGAAGAACAAGGTAATCATCCTTGCCACAGCCTTTTAGTCAAGTGTATAAACTCTTCCACATCAGATCACATTAAGTTGACTAACAAAAACAAATTAAAGATCCAGTACATCTGAGGGGTTTCGCTAGGTAATTAAATCGACTTGGATTATCTACTACGACACTCGGTTATTTACTTCAAAAAATCTTACCGATCCCAGTTAATTCTATTGTCTCGTCTGATGAAGTATTAAGAAACAATATTTCTAAGTTAGCTATTAGTTAATTGGATTGTCTCAATAATAGACACATTCGATCCGTGCCAAAACTTATAAATTGTAACACTGTCGCTATGTCTAATGGATAATGAATCATTCTTGCAATAGCTTTCAATATTTATCTATCCTAAAAATGTCGGTCAAAGCAACACAGCTCGGTGCTTTTCTAAGTTCTTAGGGCCGGGGCCCTCCACCGAAGCGGAGACGAGACGAGAGGAGTTGATGTGGGGTAAACCACCAATAGATTTTCGTTATTTACACTGAAACGGTTCAGCAGAGAGGAGAGATGTCTCGTAATGGTTTAGGCCAGCGGAGATGAGACGTGAGCGGCGTCCGGTGAGCGGTGTGCTGTGAGCAGCGTGCCGCTTTGTACATCTCCGCGCAGCTTCGGTGCCTCGGTGGATACACCCCATCATTTACGCATGTCTCCTCTCCGCTTCGCACATCTCCACTCGTCTCCGCTTTGCTATCCAGCAAAGCTCCGGGCTTGAAACTGGTCTGGAACACATCACTCAACTGAATAGTTCATCGTTCTTTTCATTCCAAGTTGACACGACCCCCCCCCCTTCCACCTCCCACCCTCACCTTGTATTTCTACATCATTGGGAAAGCAGCTGTGATGAAATATTTTACTTAAAAGAAACTGATTCGTTGCTCGAGTGGTCGTAAGCGCTACTACTGAGCATGAAGTTCTGGATTTAATTCATTGTTTCTCCATAGGAAACGACCAACCCGAACCGTGCACCTTTTTGTCGACGTTTTATAAGTGCCCATGTAGTCCTATGTGAAATAAGATATTTTGATTTTGATCGGGCAAAGTGTTATTGGCTTTTTCCATCAGTAATTTCTCAGTAGCAGCTACGGTGTCTGGATTTGTGCCAGGTTGATGGCAATAGGTTTGCCCCCTATTACTTCGGATTTAAACTTAACTGGCAAAATGTGGGTGTACTATTAGGTACGTACCCCTAATCCTTCGAGGATTACAGGCTTGGTGTTAGGTTTATGGTATGTTTTTAATAGATTTTCAACTTTGTTGCTAAAACATTCGGTTCAAGGTTGATTGGGAAAATTTTACAGTTTCGGGTAGCTTGAGCTGCTGGCGTCTGTACATATGTACAACTACTTTACTCCAGTGGCGTCTCTAGGTGTTAACAATACGGCAAGCCCCTAGGGAAGACTGTTCAGAAGCCCTAACATCATGAAGAGTTGTCACTACCTTACTTATGACCGCGTCAATTATATTCCCGGAGGAAAAAAGTAAGAAAAGTATTTTTTCTGGAATTGTTCCCACTAGCTGTTACAACTAGGTATTGCCTGATACTTTGGGTATCAGGCAATAGTTGTAACAGTTATAAAACATGTATTAAAAACATAATGTAAAAAATGCCACCACTATTACTTCCTAGGGGAAGTAAGTAAGTAAGTGTGTATGTATAACCCAAGTACGCCGTACGCCGTATAAGTACGTGGTTGTAGAGGTCGGATAGTCAGTCTCCTCATGGTGCTTTTCAAATAGCTTTATAATTCTACATTTGGTTACAGAGACATCAAAAATCCATACTTAAAGTGGCCCAGTACCAAAGAAAACATAATAGAAAAAAAAAACAAAACTAACCATAAAAAGTCTATTTCTATTTATAAACATTGCAGGTTGCATACCACCACAAAAATACCCAACCCCCATACCTTCGCATTAATCTTGATAAAAGAACCATAACAGACCGCTCCCCAACAATATTTTATTAATAAAAAAATAAAATCCAAATAATTTTCGTGGTCGAACACTTATAGCTTAGATGTGGCTCCCGATATCGTCCGAAATGAAATCCATTTGTTACCGGTCGCGTGCGACGGGTAAATAATATAGGTGCGTTGGGAAAGGTCCCGTTGAGAGCGGGTAGCGATTTGGGAATAGCGTTTTACAAAATTCTTTTTTGGATCAATAAAATTACATATTACTAGCTGTGCCCGGCATGCCATGCATGTTTTCCTACCTACTACTTTCACTACCCTACCTACCCTACCTACCCTAATTGTGAATCTAAACCATTCCCAGATCCCCTTGAACACACACAAAAAAATTCATCAAAATCGGTCCAGTCGTTTGAGAGAAGTTCAGTGACATACACACTCACAGAAGAATTATATACAGGGTGTTTGGCGCATGGACCGACACAATTTTTCCAGGGATTTGGGAGGTCATTAGCTAGGTTCTACCCATACACCCTTTGTCCCAAATGTCACGGTTGGTTACATATGTTTTTTTTTGTTTAAATGAAAAAAATGCCCAAAATGTTTCCTTTAATTCGAAATAACTTTTTTGTTTGTGGGCGTAGTGGCACAAAACACATTTTGTTGCATTCTCCAAAGTCTTTTAAATCTATAAACATCTTTGTTTTATACAACTGGTTTCAAGAAAATTCCTTACAAGCTTCCAAAGTAATTTTTTTTATTTAATGAATGAAATTTTACAACTTCTAAATTAATTATAAAAAAAAATAAAAGTCATTTTGAACTTAGCTTTATTTTAAAAAGTTCTTTAGTTGATACCCTTTCTAACGGTATGCTACATGTCTTAGAAATTATTCATTATGTAGTCAAAATACTAGTTAGGAGAGTCAGGGTTAAGAAAAGACTTTTTAGGGTTATTTTGTTTTTAATAAACTAACGTTATAAAAAGGAGGCAAAACACCGGGAGAGGTGGAAAGTAATGGGGGAGGCCTTTGCCCAGCAGTGGGACAGAATAGGCTAGTTAAAAAAAAGTTATAAATCTTGTTCAAATCGACCTCCTCCATTTCGTATGCATGCACGACATCTGTTTCTTATTTCAACTGTCGTTGTACGTAGTCGCATTTCTTCTTTCATAGTTTGAAACGCGTCGGTTATTCGTTCAATTAGAACTTCCCTAGTGGGCACTTCTGTCTGGTAAACCAATTCTTTTGCACGTCCCCAGACGTAAAAATCCAAAGGCGTCAGGTCTGGGGACCGTGCGGGCCACGGAATAGGGCCGCCTCTACCAATCCATGCGTTTGGAAAGGCATTATTTAAATGCTCTCGCTCGTCCAGTTGGTAGTGTGCTGGACAGCCGTCATTTTGGAAAACTATCGGCACACCTTCTTCCAAAACAGGCACAACAAGTTCGGGCACTACGTACAACGACAGTTGAAATAAGAAACAGATGTCGTGCATGCATACGAAATGGAGGAGGTCGATTTGAACAAGATTTATAACTTTTTTTTTAACTAGCCTATTCTGTCCCACTGCTGGGCAAAGGCCTCCCCCATTACTTTCCACCTCTCCCGGTGTTTTGCCTCCTTTTTATAACTTTAGTTTATTAAAAACAAAATAACCTTAAAAAGTCTTTTCTTAACCCTGACTCTCCTAACTAGTATTTTGACTACATAATGAATCATTTCTATGACATGTAGCATACCGTTAGAAAGGGTATCAACTAAAGAACTTTTTAAAATAAAGCTAAGTTCAAAATGACTTTTATTTTTTTTTATAATTAATTTAGAAGTTGTAAAATTTCATTCATTAAATAAAAAAAATTACTTTGGAAGCTTGTAAGGAATTTTCTTGAAACCAGTTGTATAAAACAAAGATGTTTATAGATTTAAAAGACTTTGGAGAATGCAACAAAATTTGTTTTGTGCCACTACGCCCACAAACAAAAAAGTTATTTCGAATTAAAGAAAACATTTTGGGCATTTTTTTCATTTAAACAAAAAAAGACATATGTAACCAACCGTGACATTTGGGACAAAGGGTGTATGGGTAGAACCTAGCTAATGACCTCCCAAATCCCTGGAAAAATTGTGTCGGTCCATGCGCCAAACACCCTGTATATAAAAGATGTATGATGCCTCTCTACTTCTATCACCAACGTCTATAGATATCTCATGGAATTATTAAGAAAATAATAAGTACACTCGCTAAAGCTACCATACAATGGGTCCCAAACAACAGTAAACGACAACGCGATAGACCCAAGAAGAGATGCTAGGTCGAACTATACTCTTACCTTGAAGATTGGCCACACACATGACAAACAGCAGTGGGTAGGATAAGGGACGGGAGGTCTGTGCAGTGGGACACAACATGACTTTTAATAATAATAAGTACAAACGATACCGCGACCAACTAAATGCGATGATTTCTGCAGTCACACTTTTAGACATCTTCAGTACCTTTGGCATCGTAAATGCGTTGTCATCCCAGGGGCAATATGATGATAAAGTAATAGGTGATATTGTAATAGGATTAATTGTTAAATTACGTACCCATTAGAGTTTAAAAACCATATTATTAGTTGCATATTACCTCGTGGGGTAGTGTGTCAAAACACCTGTTTCAATGTGCCGTCGGTTTCACTACTCCAAGTAGGTATATTTTTGTCATAGACTGTGTTTTGAGAATATAAGATACGCAGTGCAGCGCAGCTTTTTTCACTCTAACTATAGTTTGCAATTGCATCATACATAATGGTACCGACGTTTCCAAGAACAATAAAAAAGGTATGGAAATGTCACTTATCACGAAATCGTCCAAACAAATCGACAATTTCATACTTTAAACCCTAATATATGTCATGCGTACAAGTGCGGTCAAACTAGGCAGATTGGAGAGCGGAATGGACAGTGGACCTTGACAGATAATGTACTGAAGTATCTGCCAAGTTCGCAACACTGCTGTCCGGTCGGGTGACTGCACCTTCTTACCTTCTTACGTCAAACAAGAACGGGGAGCGAGTTTTTTCACAAAGCAGCCTTTTAGAGTGGGAATTAATCCATAATTATAACCAAATATCCATAATAATAACCTCATTCAAGTATGTAGATCGAAAATAATCAAAACAAAACCACTGTATTTAGCACAGGATTTATTTAGGTCACGCCAAAGCTCTTAAAAAATAATCCGTCAATTTGTAATCACAATATTATCTTTGACTATTCATAAACTGCTTGTTATGCATAAATGAATCGGTTCTTTAATTGGATTTGATATCGTGTTGGTTGATGAGTTTGTTGACTTGTGAAAAGCGGGTAAGTAAATATTTTGAGGGCCTGGTGCCACTGTAGGGGAAGCAAGGTTCTGTGATACAGGTTTTTAGGATTCCGTACCCAAAGGGTAAAACGGGACCCTATTAATAAGATTCCGTTGTCTGTCCGTCTGTCACCAGCTGTATCTCATGAACCGTGATAGTTAGACAGTTGAAATTTTTAAAGATGATGTATTTCTGTTGCAGCTATAACAACAAATACTAAAACAGAATAAAAAATATTTAAGTGGGGCTCCCGTACAACAGACATGATTTTTTTGCCGTTTTTATACATAATGGTACAGAACCCTTCGTGCGCGAGTCCGACTCGCACTTGGCCGGTTTTTTTAAATACAGTAGACACCCTCCAATACCACACCTACAATAAATCATGCATTTACTTATGTTTACCAATACTTTATGCGATACCTTTACAAAAGACATCATCTCTGTAATTTTGTACTGCAACAGATTCTCAGCCAGACAGCCGAATTGGTATTTTTAACATCTTTAGTAGTGATTTTTGCTGCCAACATCACCGATGACGTCTTGGAAGTAAAAAAGTATAGACCACAATGTAGACCGTTTTTCCAGCGACTCAAAGAAGACCGTTATGTGTTGCTTAGTTTTGAATGCTGCTTAAAATTTTATTAGAAACAGGATTTGTTTGGTCGGAGTCTTTCAAAACGGTTTTTCTATTTGAACACTACCGTGTTCTATGTCCACGTTTTTTACTTTTTATACCAAAAGTTTCACAATATCATAGCCTTTTCACGCTCTCAGTCGCGCCCAACCCTTACCCAGCCCCAGATAAAAAGGTAGGTAGACAAGCTTAGTTAAATGAAATCTCAGAATTGTTTTATTGACATTATAAAAAATGTCTCTGCAGGTACCTCGAGAAGGACCGTACATTTGTTTCTGTCTCATATTTTAGGAGGCTTTTAGCTGCGTAAAGAGAAATGTAGGAAGAATTATGTTATGTTACAGTTTTAAAGCTGACGCACGTTTTGGCGGCTCGCACCGCAACTAGGGTTGGCAGCTGGTCGGGATTCATCTGGACTGTCCCGACATTTCATATGACCCCCAAGTAAATACATATTATCCCGACAAAAAGCTTCTTTGAATTAATTTTTAATAAAAAAGTAACATTTTTAATTGTAATATTTTTTTTGTCCCGAGTAAATCCCAAAATTCCAACTTTTTTAAATGTTGCCCACTAGATATTTTAGTGTTTCTATCTGGTAAACCTAACCGCATCGCAAAATATCTTCTACAGAACTTTCGTTTATTTTGTATGAACTACCTTTTACAGTCTGATAATACACCGTATTAAAAAACAAATATTTTCAGAAACCGCGATATTGCTTTTTGTCTGAGGTGAAAGATATCCGCAAATTATTAGATTTTATGATTAACATAAAATCTAATAATATGTGACGGATATCTTTAATTTTGGAATTTTTTATAAGTTGGATTAATGTCCAAACAGCCCAAGAGATAAAATGCAAAAACACATAATATATTTAATCAGAAATGTACTGGACGTGTAGACTGGACGAAATCGATTATTAAAAGGCAGTTTTTTCATATAAAAACTACTAGCGGTTCGATTATGAAAATTAAGTTGACAGAACAAGTTGAGCTTATAGCAATGGTTCGCATTAGCACAGAATAGCATTTAGTACAAAAAATAACGTCCTTTTTTCGAAATCGCTTAAAAAGAAGACCCCCACTTCTGCCGGATGACAACACTGGCTTAAAATAAAAATTACTAAGGCTACGGTGCGGTTACTACGCCGTAGCTGTTGTGATGATGTCATCGCTACGCCTACTACGGTTTCGTAGCAGGTATCGCTACGACTTCCCTATTCCTACTCAAACTTTGTTAAGTATGTATCGGGTCGATTAATTTTTGTGTAGTGGGTGTTTAACGTTCGTTGTCTCTAAAACTAGGCGACACCTAAACGAATGCGTAATAAAAAACGTGATGTTGGATTTTCAAAGCTCAGCTCAATAGGGAAAGTATACAAACATACAAGTAAATAAAATTGAAGTGTCTGTTTGGCATTTCCAAATAAAACAGTTATTTACTGAATGCATATGAAAGTATATACGGTACCTACTTTTAGCAATAAAAAACTTATTTTTCAATTTTTGTTTGTCTGTTTGTGTGTTCCGGCTAATCTCCTAAACGACTGGACCAAATTTGACGGGACTTTTACTGGCAGATTAATAGCTGATTCTATAAGGAGTACTTTTAGAAAGATTATGGGTTACGTGCAAAAAAATTCAAACCCTTGAAACTGTTAACAAAATCCGATTCAAACAAGAAAGTAATATTTTTATAATAATTTCACGCAGACGAAGTTCGCGAGTAACAGCTAGTTTTAATATACGATATGAGATAATATGATATTTTCTTTATGAAGTTTATTCAATATCAATTCTAAAGTAGAATTCTCTAAGCTCATTCATTCGTCTATAATAGAAACATCTCAAACAACATATTTGTACAAAACATTAAACATTTTAAACCGAAACAAAATAAACTCACCCTTATATATCTCGGTGCACTATAAATACTTCGCTGCATACTTTACTGTTCGCCGCTCGATGAATTTTAACATTCTGTACTGAACGAGCAGAAACTACGCGTTCAATTTAAAAAATAAAATTAAAATACTGTGAAACGTTTTATGCTTCACTCTGTGAAGTACTTGCTTTTAACGATAAAGAGAGAATCCATTTACAGGAGAGAAAAGGTAATCATCTTCTCGAGATTGCATTAAATATCTTCCACTGCTGGGTATGCTTTAAAGCACCAATATGGCAGTCTTCACCACGGCATCCATGCATCATCATCAACCTAGCCTTTTCCCCACTATGTAGTGGTCAGCTTCCAGTCTAACCGGATGCAGCTGAATACCAGTATTTTATATGGAGCGACTGCCTATCTGACCTCAACAACCCAGTTAGTACTGGGTAATACGATTCCCCTTGGTAAGAATGATTGTTAGATATCGGGTCACTGACTACCTGCAACGTTGTCAAGGACCCACAAATGACAGCCGGGACCAACGGTTTAACATGCTTCGTGGAGACAAGTCTCTTTTATTAAAGCGCAAAGAAAATTGCAATTATGAATATTAAACAATAAAAAAAAAATATATACAATATAAAAGGAAAAAGATAAAGACGATAACATGACATCTTGATGAGTGTAGTGTCTATGCATGTGTGTGGTCGGGATGTGGGTGTGTGCGTATGTGTGATTGTGGGGGGTGAGTAGGGTGTGAGTGTGTAAAAATAATGTAGTTCTTTTAATTTGGTTTCCTCACGATGTTTTTTCGTTCACCGTTTTCGGTGATAAAATAAATTTCACAAAGAAAAGTGTCAGGCTAGGTTCGAACCCACAGCCTCGAATTCGTAATAGTCACTACCACTAGGATTACCCATCACTCGTCTTATGGCGCAATAATGTTAATGGTCTTCTTAGCATTACAGAAGTATGATAAACAGGGTGTAAGGTTCCTCGTCCTATATAGGAAAGGGAGGATCCTCCAACCAGAAGGGTGCTGTCTGGTGGGCTGCTGCCCGGCGGTCGATGTCGGGTTTTAATCGCGGACATAACTGTTCCTGTGCCTGACAACACTATGAAGTGTAGTTCGTATGTGGCGATGTAGATGGCGCCACACATCTTTTAAATAATCACAAATACGTGCTGTTTTCATCATCCAACCTCCATAATTTCCCCAAACAACGGGTGTGTCCAAGCATTTCACAGTATGTTGCCGTACGTTTTGTTATAAATTCGGGTCCATGTGTTGTCCTAATTATTTTTCCAATACAGAGGTGACTGGCGAAAGCTTTATGGCTGACTGCTATATTATCGATTTGGTGGGGATTCTCTTCTGCTGAATCATGTTTATCTGGTGTTAGTGCGTGGGTAGACTAGGTAGTGGAGATAAGGTGCTTCCTTTACCTAGATAGGTTTATTAGTCTTTAGATAGATAGGTGTATTAACATAGGTGAACGAATATCTTCTTGAATACCGCTTTCGGAGTTAAAGTTTTGAATGTAATCTTCATGTTTAATCAATTATTAAGACTCGTTCGGAACTATTCAATATACCACCATAGCAATTAGGCTTCGGCAATTTGTCACTATGGGTGATAAGTCGCAGTTCATCTGTACTCCCGATTGAAGATGGGAGATGTTGGAATGAGATCGTGGAGTTATTGGGCACACTCACCAAAAACACAGTCCGCAAAAACCGACAAGCATGTCACTTTGTGCCGGTGCCGCGGTCGGCCAGGCTAATGAAGCTTGGTACCCACCAGCTTATCGTCACCTATGAGCCTAAATTCATACTAATTTAAAAACTCTATCAGTGTGTCTGTTACATTTTCACTCTTAAACGGCTAAACAGATTTCGATGAAATTTGGCATACAGGTAGACAGACTTTGATCTGGGCTAGAGCATAGGATACTTTTTCCGGTAGTCGGTTCCCGTGTCATCAATTAATTACGATCTCAACGGAGGGATCCGCGGGTAAAAGCTAGTAAATAAGTGACACCGATTGCACGCACGAGATATACAATTATACATACTTAAAGTAATTCAAAATTAACACATCACTAGTAAAATCTCCATACGATTTCCGCCATCTTGAATCTATGATTGATCTAGTTCCAGCGTTTGTCTAGGTTCGTCCTTGAGACTCAGACAGGGAAACGAACCTTTCTAGATAATAACATAAATCTTGGAGGAGGCGCCGAAGCGACAGCCACACTTTTTGCGTTATTTTCTAAGTCGGTTACTAAGAGGATAAGACGTAACAGTTTCATCGGACTAGTGTGTGTGTTCTAGAATATCTGAATCTCATGGTCTTTGATTTAATTTTGACATTACTTATATTATTCCACCAGTAACTGGCGAGTTCTACATCCCCCATAGAAAAGGGAGGATCCTCCGACTAGACGGGTCTTATGTATGGAGGGCTACTGCCCGACAGTTCTTGTCGGATTTTTCTATATAGCCTTAAGTCGCGTATAACTTTAACTGCGTGATTTAGGATTTTGACGTTAGTTCTTCATTTTTGTCATATATGGCGCTGTACTACTTTTTAGGGTTCAGTAGCCGAATGGTAAAAAACGGAACCCTTATAGATTCGTCATGTCTCTCTGTCTGTCTATCCGTATGTCACAGCCACTTTATTTCAAAACTATCAAGACTACACAGTTGAAACTTGGGTGGGTAGATGTATTCTGTGAACCGCTTTACGGTTTTCATACTAAAATAAAATAAAAAAATTAAAGATTAAGGGGGTCTCCTCAATCATGGAACTGAAATTAAAAAAAAAAATCAAACCTATACGTGTGTGGAGTTCATAGATAGGTCTTTAAACCTGACATTGAAGTTCCTAAAAACATTTTGTACTCAAAGAAAACCGTTTGAAAGATAGACACTTCCAAAGTGCTAAAATGTGTGTCCGAATTTTTTTCCTCTTACTTTAGAAATTAGAGGGGGGGGGGGCTCTAATTTCTAAAGTAAGAGGAAGAAAATTCTGAAATAATGTAGGATTGTAGAACGTAAAAAAACTTTCAACGAAAATTGGTTTCAAGAAAATTTGATGTTTAGTTTTTGAGCTATGGGACTTTTTCATCAAACTGTAGCAGTAAATTTTGTTTTTTATTTACCTACTATTATAAAAAACAGTTTTGTTGTTGAATGTAATACAACACAACATATGTTACATATGAATCAGCCTTTAAAATATTTTTATTATATTGTTTGGTGCTACGGAACCCGAACCGTGTGAGTACGACTCGGACTTGGCCGGTTTTTGTCCTATTTTGCAATAGTACTTTTTGTAGTACCGCTACTGTACTATAGGTGTACTTCTGCCTATGCTTCGGGGATTAGAGGCGTGAGACATCATGCATTATACTATGTATTTTAGTCTCAGTGATAGTCAGGTAAGAAATGCCATTGACAGGTGGTAGTTATCAAGATATTATCCTGTATAAAAATCCGTGTCTGAAGTCTTATCCTACCGAGAAAGCATAAGAATTCGTTACTACGTTTAGTCATTACACGTGTTGGCGATTCCGAGCCATTAGGTCAATGTTTTCTCAGAATGTTATTGCGTGCTGCGTGCTGACATATAATTAAGTTTGACATTGATAAAGTCACACTTGCGCACCCCAAATTTTAAACCTGAACCACAGGCGATGATTATGTCGACTGAGCGTTCGAGAAAGTTCCACAACTTTCTGGAACCTTCTTCACGGCTCCAAACTAGAACATTCTAGGATTATTCTCGAATGTTTTACACAGTTCTGGAAACACGTAAATAGCCGACGACACAGTACTGTAGTTGGCCATTCCAAAGCGTAGATCTGTATTGAATAAACACGGGCAAGAAAGTTCATGGACACTCTTTATAATCAGAATATTGTTAAAAAACCTAGATGACATCATTTATGTTGAGATTGTAGCTACATTATGTGAGAACGATGTAGCAAGACGTGAACGTTAAGACGGGACAGGGCCGAGGAATTTGAAAAATAGGTATTTGAAGAAACTATTGCCATCGCGCTGCGTCAAACCTGAACTCGTTGAGTGCGATAGGGACAGCTGCAGCTCAGACCGATTGTATCACAAAAATTTTGACGAGATCGACGTTTCGTGTTCCCCTTTTTTCTTCTCGAAAACTGAGCCGGTTCAAATATTTTTGTCAATAAAATTTTAAGAAAGAGTATATCTAGGTTCCTATTAATTTCTTTTATTTTAAAAACTTTCAAATTTCACTGGTAGTCCTCTAATCACGGCCGTAACAATTGCGTCATTTTTTTGTCAATTTGGGAGGGTCATATTTTCTTTACTTATTAGTTGCTGAAAAAAGAAAATGACAGGAACGTGTCTAGGTACTACAGAAGACCTTGATTTTATGCGAAAAAAAAGATTGCTCTAGAGCCATTATTCAGGAAGAAAAAGGGGAATACGAAACGTCGATTTCGTCAAAAATTTTATGGACAAACGAAGCCCTTGTCCCTCTTAAAAGTGTCCATGGTAAAGACATTAATAATGAAACTATTATTCTGTCTTTTTTAGTCACACTTTACAACATTTATAGTCCCTTTTGAAACACAAAACATTCACTAAATTATTTATTTAAAGTAAACAATAAAAACCTACAAACGACAGCACTCATCCTCCGGCTACTGAAGTCAATATTTGTCTCTCCCAAATTGTTTGTTGTAGCAATATTATGTTCCTTTACTCGTCCATGTTTTAGAAACTCGATATGCTGTTACTAAGTTTATTTTACCGTCCATTTTACGTTCAAACTGATAGTGTAGTTTTTAACAAGAACATATCATCACGCCTGTTTGGCATGAAAGGTAAGACAGAGGTGTACCTTTAGTACTAGCACTGAAACGTAGTTTTTATTCGAAAGATATGGCCTTGTTGGGCTAATGGTCCAAGTGGCAGTGAGCAGCGACGTGCCTAGGGGCCAACAATACGGTAAGCCCCTAGGGCAATCAGACTGTTCAGAAACCATAACATCATGAATAGTAGTATGTTATAAGGGCAAGCCAAGCCCTGGGCTAGGTTCTAGGTCCTAGGTTTAGACGTGTATGAAAGTACCACCAGTGCCGAACAGTGGTAGCCCTCTAGTAATGAATGTCATGTACAGCTCGTAAGTCACGCTTACGAGCTGTAAGCCATAGGTTCGTACCTAGGCCCTTGAGTTATTTCACCACCTCTGCTCTCAAAACGGTGATTGTAAACATCGTGAGGCTACCGGCGTGTCCTAGAATCAAATATTCATAGACATGTGACATGCTGCACTCGACCCACTTGGTAGATTACGACCCACTCTTTGTCCCAGAGACGAGGCTTTTGCCCCCATCAGTGGGAACTTTATCTTTATTACTAGCAAAACTTACGGTAACCACTTTCCTGCAGTTATAATTCAGGCTTGTTTCCCTTAAAATAAAACAAAAAATAATTCTTGCGTAATCTACAAGCCAGCGTAAAATAAAAGTGAAAAATACGTCAAAGAAAAACATCAAACGGGCCACAAAATAAAACAAGCCAGAACCCAGCCTTTAATTAGGTCTAGCCTCAAAGCTAAAAACAGACATAATCCCAAAATCCAGACTGAAACGGCCATCATTAGGCTATCATTTTGAAATAGCCGTTGTATAAAAATAAGGCCACTACTATCTTCCACTTTCAGACTTAACCTTTTACCGCTTGCCCACGAGCTACACGATCAAACGACACGCGTGTTGTAACAGCGGCTGGAAAGAAAACAAATTATGAAAGAATTTGCATAGAACGTGCCATGAACGTGCCATGCCATACTCACACGAATGAAAGAAGTGACATTCGCGCGTCTTGCTCGACGCAACTCGTATCGGGTGAGGTCGTGGACAGGGAGTGACACTTTCTGGGTTAACCTTTTAGAGATCGTTTGACATTTAAAAAGGTAAGTTTTAAAACCATTGAGTTTGCTGAATGGTGCTTTAATAGCAACTCGTTAGGGATATTCTTTAGTTGAATAACAGTTTAATTTTCTTTGAGTTCACATCGAATAATGCGCGCATATTGCTCGTTGAATGTATATTTTCTGATTTTGCATAATTCCAGCTTTTATTACGTACCTACCTTTACTTCCTCCTAAAATATGTTTATGTATCAAAAGCAGAAAATAATTAAAAGGCGTCAAAAATTTTAGATAAACGTATAATAAAAACGGCTGTTAATGTGGTTCGTATCAGCTTTCAACTTATCATCTGCCTGCCTTTTCCCAACTATTTTGGGGTCGACTTCCAGTCTAACCGGATGCAGCTGAATACCAGTATTTTACATAGAGCGCCTGCATATCTGACTTTCACAACCCAGGTAATACGATACCCCTTGGTAAGACTAGTTGTCAGACTTTCGGGCTACTGACTAGGCACCTGAAACGACTGTCAAAGATCTACAAGTGACAGCCGGGACCAACGGCTTTACGTGCCTTCCGAAGCACGGAGGAAACTCGGTATATAATGGGTGGTCACCCATCCACGGACCAATTTAGGCAAGTGCGGCTAAACCTGAAGATAGACTTCAGCGGCCGTTATTATTTAGCCACGCTCCACTAGCTTTCAACATGCGAGGACAATGATCTAGGGGATGACTTTTCAAAAATTCTGACAAAGAATTTTTAATGAATTGATTTGATTTTTACTGAGTAGATTTTAAATTAAATAATACATAAAAATAATCATCTAGAGTGTCTTTAGTCCATCAATATTTCATTCCTTGTTTACCAATCAGCCTTAATTAATTAATACCAAGGTACAACATGGATTTTAATCCACTCTTCCAACAGATCCATTGTACAGCCCCAACAAGAATACACTCGCCTTCATCGAAGTGTACACACCCGTATGATGCGTTTATAATGAGAAAATCTCCCCGTACACTCAACCACACAATATTAAAACTTGCCCTTTGAAAATCGCTCTTACTGCGATGAAACAAAGGCAGGGTTTCTCTCATTGTCAAAATTGAATTGTTGTCATTGATGGCTAGAAAGTGACTCATGATATCATCATCTTCCTGCCCTTGTACCAGTCTACTTGGGGTCGGCGCAACACGTTTTCTTCTTCCATTCTCGCCTGTCAGACGTCACGGCATCATTTACTCCTTTCTCTTTCATATCTGTTTTCATACACTCCATCCATCTTTTCTTTAGCCTTCCATCTCTCTCCATCCATCAACATTCATGTCCATGACTTTTAGTCATATGCGTTTCATCCCTCCTCATTACATGTCTATACCAAGACAAACGACTTCCTTTCAATTCTTCTGTAACGGCCGCCACTTTCAAACTTCCTCTAATATACTCATTCCTTACTTTATCCCTTCTTGTCACTCCACACATCCACCTCAACATTCTCATCTCCGCTACATGCAATCGTTTTTCATCCATCTTCTTCATAGCCCAGCATTCTGATCCATACAGTACGACAGGTCTAATAAACGGACGTGAGTCATGACATGATAACGAATAAATGAACTATAGAAGAAGACATGATGCGCTGACTCCTAATATGTTTTTTGGACCTGGAGAATGAATGAATGAGCGGTTACGGTCAGTAGTGGTTCTGAAAACATCGAGAGGAAACCGGCATGTCCTAGCATCCAAAATTCGAAGACCTGTAACATTTACTATGGATTTATACCCTGGCCTACTGCCTGGAGGGAGGAGGCCTGTTTCTCAGCAAAATAATAGGCGGATTATGCTACGACATGTTAGATATGTACGCGGAATGTGGATGACATACAGATAATCGCTGGTAATACTCGCGCAGATCAGGGAAGAACGGGACAAATGGGAGGCAGATTATTCCACTGCTCAGCAGTGGCTGGAATAATCCAACTGCCAATGAGACTGATGATGGTGATGATTGATTCTGAAAGCGGTACTCTCCTGGACACGGCTCATCGATTTTTTTTAGAATGTAGGTACTAGCTTTTGTCGGCGGCTTCGCTCGCGTTAATTTAGAATTTGACAATTAAACTCTTATCACACTACTAAAGTTTCTATAATAAAATAATTCAATAACAACGTTATTGTTGTTTTCCTAAAGAACAGTAGTTTTTTTCGGGATGAAAGGTCCCTATGTCCGTTTCTGTACACCTCACAACGTATATGCAAAATTTCAGGATGATCGGTTCAGTGGTTTAGGCGTGAAAAGGTAACAAACAAACAAACTTACTTTTGCATTTATAATATTATTATGGATAGTTAGGAAGTTAGGATTTTATAGGAACACTTAAAAATGTACAAAATATGTATCACATATAGGCGCTGTCAGTAGCAAGTTTATGCCACAGATGTGTAGTTGAGTGTACGTGCAAGCAGCACATTTTCATTACGACGTCACGTTTACAGCCTTTTTATAGCAGTACATGCAAGGTACCTGCAGGGTAATGAGTTTCTTGCGTGCAATGGAAAGACGCTCGGCCGGTAATGGCTGCGCACCCTTATGCGTTTTAATGCTTTATTTTTAAAGACTGTTTTGATAGTACTTCGGTTATTATATCGTATATTAAAAAAAACACTGATTACATACCGAATTCGAAAGCTTAAGGCTATCATATGTAGATCTTTGACCACTAGTTTTACTAAGAGTAACAAGTAACTGGATTGGGGAGCCAGGCAATCGCTCCGTGTACTGATATTCATCTGTACCCGGTTAGACTGAGGACCGACTCATACATAGTTTTTTTTTTTTTTTTGGATGGTGGGAAATCATCAAATGACCCCCCCCGCTCTGGGCGGAGCGGAAGGGAGTGTCAGACTCTTACTGACTAAAAACCACCCATGTTCCTTCATTGGCCCTTTATGTTCCAGGGCCGCGGTATCTCTTTCGAACAGTCCCGCAGCCCTGGCAGTACACAAACATAGTTGGGAAAAGCCTAAACAAATGAGGATTTAAAAAAACCTACTTATAGCTATTCAACTGATAGTTGAAGGAAGATAAAAAAAATACATACAGTCGAACATAGAACCTCCTCCTTTTTAGAAGAAGTCGGTTAAAAATAAGGTAAATACCTAGATAGTCAGGCAAACACAAAAAAGTTACCTAAAGCCAAGCAATGACATAATAGTCCATTACTCTTATTTTATGACTATTGACGCGACACAACAAAAATAACCTTTAAACCTTTATTACACTTTTTTTACGGCTCTTAAAACAATAAAAAAGGGAATTAAACAAAAATTAGATCATTATAGCCCGGTTCTACAGCAAATCCGTATTTAATACATCGTTTTGTTTCTGTCAATCGCTGACAAAGACAGAATGCTGTTTGAAACAAGTGTAGCGCTAAACGCATTAAGTGATTTATGGTGCAAGCTTAAATAAGTACAAGTTATCCCGCGGCTTCGCTCGTTATTATCCTACGGAAACGATTTAAATGTAGCCTACGACAATCGGGTAGCTTCCCATTAGTGAATAAATTTTCGGAATTGTTCCGTAGTTCCTCCTACATACAAATTTACAAACTTAAGTTCTTTATAACATGATCATCCTCATTTTCTTGCCCTTTATCCCAATTTATTTGGCGTCAGCGCAGCATGTCTTCTTCTTCCGTACTTCTCTCTTACTCGTCATCTTACCAGACACCTCAAATATAAGTGTAGATAAATAAGCAAGTTGAGATTTACGATAGGCTAGTAATGCTAGTATATTTGACACAGTATTGATCAATAAAATCAATATTTTCGATAACTAATTTATCAATCAGAAACATAATTTTAAACTGGTAACTATTCCTAGACCACAAGTCTTACAGTCTCAATAATCTTTACAAAATCATGCTATACATTTACCAACCCGATCACTTTGGGCAAAGTAATCACAAAGTCAAACTAATACCCTGAACCCTCTGCCCTCTGAGTGGACCCAGAGATAAATCTCCCTGTATTAGACCCTCCGTCTTATTTCTGAGGGATTTTTACCAAGTTCCTCGAAGCTAAATATTTGGTAAGCCCTTTGTGGGTAACTAATTTTGAGGTATTTTAGTTTGGTAATTTTCTGTGGATGTTTAGACTTAGTTCTGTATCGATTTTTTATGTTTAGCCTATACTGTCCCACTGCTAGGTAAAAGTCTTCCCCAATTCCTTCCACGGACTCTTTTCTCCCGCCACCTCGAACCAGCCTTCGCGGTATGCGTCTAGGTCTGAAAATTTCATAATCATCATGTTTGGGTGGATTGGTGATGTGTTATCAATCGATAACAAAGACATCATTTAAAATTTGTTTCTACATACAAATTGGGTTGATAATTATCAGCACTATTTGAATGTCAATCTTACTAAGTACTTTTATAAATGCGAAAGTTTGGATGCATGGTTGGATGGATGAATGTTTGTTGCTCAATCACGCCAGAACGGCTAAACGGATCTGGATGAAGATTGACACAGAGATGAAATTATAGTCTGGAATAGCACAAAGGCTACATCTTTTTCTCACACGTAAGTACACATCAAAATTTCAACAGCTAGTTTTACATAAGACAGACTTAATATTATAGCTGGGCCGAAATGTAGCAGAACAAACTCTAGATACTCATGCATTATTATGTTTGTTAGGTTAGTAATTAACCAGAACACGATAATTTAACAAAACAGTGTATCTATTACTTATATTGAATGGACTTACATCAAGTTGATGGTAGCACGTTCGTCGTTCGCTTTCAGACTTGAATTAACCTACGACCAAAACAGAGGGTTGTTTTAAGTTTGTTTGCAAATATTGTTAGTAACTTATGTTGATGAGATAAACGAAAAAGTTGGACAGACTCACCCATCTTTATATTGACCAGCGAAAGTCACACCAAGACTGAATACAAATACCAACATAGAAAAGTGGATTTTGAAAAATAAATCCATTAGGAATTGGCACCTTTTTTCCACAATATTACAAAGTCAGAGTAACATTTCCATTTATATCGAGTACAAATACTAGTAGAACAATAATAAAAGTGAAACTAATACTGTAGCGCCGGCCGCCATTTAACGCGAAAACTGAAGCGTTCAGGAACAAAACAAATACTTCAGGGTTGTGTGATGTAGTAGAGGATTTACAAAATGGTTGTATAACGTGGTGAAAATCTTGTTTCAAGACTTTGTTTTAGATTTTTAGTACTGTGTTAATGTAGACGTATCAAATATTTTTGTGTCGTTGTTTAAAATATCAGGCTTTACCCTTGAAGTGGTAGGCAGAGGTCCTATTTTCCTTAAAGTGTTGACCTATGTAAAATGTTCTAGATTTTAGGATGGTCAAGAGCACAACTGCGCAGCGTCGAGTTCTTGGCTAGACATGCCCGTTTAGGGCCAAGTGTGATGAAGTTTTTTTCACTAGGAAATCAATAGTAGTCTCCGAGTCCGGGATTTTATGCTATAATACAGTAATAGAGGCCAGAGGGCCTAGAAAAAGGTGATAGTCGCTATGGCGATGATAAAAAAGTCAAAAATGTTCTGGATTGTCTTAAGCTGCCGAACAGCAAAGTCAATCGTATTGAAGCATCATTCCCCTGACTTATCCAAATTTATTTGTAGTCAGCGCAGCATGTCTTCTTCCATACTTTTTTATTACTCGTCATCTCAACAGTCACCTCCTTTCTAGCCATATCATCCTTCACACAGTCCTTGGTCTGCCTCTCTCAACATTTTCCTCACGTCATTTTCCTCATTCCTCCGCATCACATGTCCATACCACGATAACCGATTACCACACAAATTTTCAGTCACTGGCGCCACTTTCAGACTTCCTCTTATTTTTACAACGACAGTCAATCGTATTGAATACCGTTGTACAAATATGAAATGCTTCGGAAGCAATAGACAATCAGGGCATTGCCTCTCCTGGTTATAGGCCCGTAGTTCATATTATGGTCACATTCACTGATGATGATGAAAGCAGTAGGTGAAGGAAATGTCTTTAATAAAGTTGGCTATGTTATTATCCTTCCATTTTCAGTTATAAGGACAAACATAACTGTTTGTATCGCTATGACTTTGTTTATCCAACACTCTTATAGATATTATATTTATGCGGGATCACATAACCAATATATATTTACATCACAAAACTCACAGACTACCTCGAGCTAACAAAAATGGGAAAACTTAGTTTTTATGTATCTTCTAAGCTTACGGTAGGTACTATAACAATTTGAAGGGTGTGACAATGTTTGCCCATTTATTTTCTGACTGCGATTTGCCTATACACAAAATTAGATTTGTCTTGGAATTAGGCTTGATGCTTCAGTTAAAGTCCTAAATCCGTCGCTTGGCCGAGGGTGGTATACACTTTGTTACAAAATTGAAGATAAATACACGAGATTAGCTAAATAATGACAGCCGCACTGGTCGTTCTTCTGGTCCGTGGATGGGGAACATTCATTACATACAGTTTCCTTTTTCGTGCTTCAGAGCACGTTACGCCGTCGCGTTGGTCCCGGCTGTCCTTTGTAGATCTTTGGTAGCCGTGGCCCGAAAGTTTGGCAACCAGTCTTACCGAGGGGTATCGTATTACCCAGTTGGCACTAACTTGGGTGTGGAGGTCAGATAGGGAAAAGGCTAGGCAGATGATGACACGAGAGTATCTTAGCTGTGGTACTCCTTTTTTTTTTTTTTTTGGTGGGTGGGAAATCATCAAATGACCCCCCCCGCTCTGGGCGGAGCGGAAGGGAGTGTCAGACTCTTACTGACTAAAAACCACCCATGTTCCTTCTTTGGCCCTTTATGTTCCAGGGCCGCGGTATCTCTTTCGAACAGTCCCGCAGCCCTGGCAGGCACCGGCCCTTGCGGGCCCCTCCCGTTTGCTGACAACTCTTTGAGGCGCGCGTGGAACACGAACGCGCCGTCGACACGGCCTGCCCGTCGTCATACGACGGACGGACGGCGAGCTAGCCCACAGGCCCGTGCCTACGGTGGCCGAGAGCCATCACGGCGTGGCCCCCGACGCCCGGTGCTTCTCCTCCCGCGGCGGCTGGGACGTGAGGCTCCCAGCTGTGGTACTCCTCGGTTACTCTTTGTCGCCGCATCGAACAGCAAAATCAGTCTATACGTTCTCATTGTTGGAATACAGCCCTTTTTTGTGAGAGAGAGTAGTTCTCTACGCAGTCCTAGTGCCGGTTAGTAGATGTCACTTGTCTTCAATTTTTGGGTTCTCAGGTACGTCATGCCGGTTTCCTCAGGGTATTTTACCTTTTTCGTTCTGATCGATCTTTCTCCACGGGTATGAGCTATTTTCCTAAAGATATCTCATGTCGACACAAAAGAGGAAGACCATTTATTAATCATCTCTTTTCATCACCTGCGGTTTCGGTAGGAGAGAGAGAGAGAGAGTATTGCGGTCTAAAATAACAAAGGAAAAATTATTAAAAACGTGTTTTATAAATCCAGACTCATTTTTATCTTCCTCCCAGCCCTGTTTCAAGTCCGTTATTAAAATAAAACGACAGAACGAGTACCTCTAACTTTCATTTAGGTATTGTTCATTATGTTCCTTTTTTATATTCTTCTCCAACACAGCACATAAATCTGTCCCAAGTTTTTATTTTACACATTTTTATTTTGAAAGGGTTTTCAACGTGGGAATGAAATGGCAATTCGGTGAAGGTATATTGTACTATTGTAATCTTTATATTTGTATTTAGACAGTGTAAATATCTGAAAACCAGTTTTTAATATCACGCTTCTAATCCCCCAAGGGTTAGGCAGATGTATACCTAATAGTACACCCACATTTCGCCAGTTATATTTTTCACAAATCCAGACTCCGTGGCTGCTACTGAGAAATTCCTGATGGAAAAACCCAATAACACTGGCTGACCTGGAAATCGAACCCAGGACCTCATGCTCAGCAGTCGCGCTTGCGACCACAAGACCATCGAGGCAGTCTTATCAAGGGGTATCGTATTAACCAGTACTAATTGGGTGGTGGAGGTGAGATGGACAGTCCCTCCGTGTAAAATACAGGTATTCAGCTGCATCCATTTAGCTGACTGGAAGCTGACCTCAACAAGGCTAGGCAGTTATGAATAACTATTACTAATAGTTAAATTCGTAATTGTTTTATCCCTTTCGACATCATCATCTACACTATCACAACTACCCATAACGCCTGTGAAAGGTTTGCACAGGTTAGGGTCTCGTTACGTAATGACCAATTACCTTTCCACGGACTAACATCGGCACACATTGCTTAAACTGAAAGATCGACCCATGAGGCGGTTATTATTTAGCCACGAGACCCTCAACTATAAATAGACTTTGAAGCCATAATACCTATCATATTGTACTATAGTTTAGACGCTAATAACCAAAATGTGGTTAAGGTATGAAACGCATGAGAAACGCCTGTTTCGCCATCTCCCTTACTCTAATACAAATACATTATTTTACTATCTCACTCACTCCCGATATTGTAGATGTCAATAGATATGTTTTTGTCTATTCCCTGTGGCGGCGCTAGAACCTCAAAACCGCACTTTCGCGGTGTACATAATTTAGTAGGTTGTCAAGTATATAACATTACTTTCAATACTGTACAAACAAGACTGTTCGTAAAATAAAACAGTTTACTAATAGAAGGGAGACCCCATGACCGCCAGATCTACGTAATTTTATAAAAGCTGAAAGTTTTTCTGTGAAAGTACCTTACTAGGTATAGGTAAGAACAACTGGATAATATGAAAACGCAGATATCAGGTACCAAAGGTGTGTTAAATAGCTGCTAAGTTACGTCATACTATAAAGAGTGATTTTTGATACTACATAAGAGCAGGGGCCCAAGTCTGCTATTACAATAAACGACAATAGTGTCAGAATTGGGCCCCTGGTATGATGATTCATCTCCTCCACTGCCAGATACTGACACATTTAGGATTCGTTTGCTCCGTTGTCTGTCGTCAGTCCTTCAACAGACATACCAGCTACTCCCATTTAAGCTTACTTTGTCTGTTAACTAGGTAAAACCTATTTCTATTGCTGATAATTTCATTGATAGATTCGTCATAAAAATGATTATGAACGACTATTTGTAAAAGGAACAATTCGTTATGATTTTGGAACTGAGTAAATATATGTTTGCTGAACATAAGCCTCGGGATACCGCCATAATCTCCACGCTTGGCAGAGGGATTAATAAATTAATCAGTGTTAGAGTACCTATATAGGCAGACACATACAGCTGGTTTAAATATGCAAACAAGTACACAGGTGCTAAACAGAACGCAGGCGAAATATGTTATTATTGGTTCTCGTACATGCTGGTTTCCGTGATGCTCAAACCTAGGCTGCATCACCGCTTACATCAGGCAAGTTGCGGCCAAGCTCAAGCATAGGTACATCGTGTAAAAAAAACGAAGTTTTAATAGGATAACTGTTTTAAGAGCAATGGTGATGACATAATTTACACAAAGTAACGTGCCTGGCTGAAATCGAACCCATGAACTGCAACTCGCAAATCGTAGCAGTTTTCTTAGAGCCACATCTACCCCTCGTTTTAAAATCATATCAGCTAGGTATATCATATATTTCTTCTGTGATGCAATCCTCTGCAAGTTTCAAAAATCGAGCTGCCAACCTGAGTATAGACATGTGATGAGGAGGGACGAATCGCATGTGACTAAAAGAGTGATGAATAAAAATGTTGATGTATGGAGAGGGAGACCAGAGAAAATGGATGGATTGTGTGAGGAATGCTATGAAAGAAAAAGGACTACTTAAATGATAGCGTGACGGTTTACAGGGGAGAGTGGAAGAAAAAAACGTGTTGCGCCAACCTCAAGTAACATGGAACATGGGCAGGAAGATAAAAATGTTTCTTCTAAGATTAATCGGATAGGAAACACCTAAATTATCATTAACACTAGAAACGGGATATTTATCAAACGGGAACCGGATAATTAACAGTAATCATGGTAAATATCCCGTTTCTAGTGTTAATGATAATGTTAGTGACCATATGACAGTTTAAAAACTTATTAAACCTAAATTAATTATTATGTAATGATGGAATTTCAACTGTCTTTACTAAAGCTAGGCGTTGAAAATTCAACAACGCGCTTTTATTCAGGCATTTATTTAGGTAAGTTATATTGTTGGTGAAAACATGTATTTCTATTTAACATAGCCAAAGTATCTCTTTGGAAACAACAACATAAACTTTTATGTTTCTTCAAAGTTCTACAATAATCTTCGCATTTGCTTTATTTCCTATCAAAGATATACAGGGTGTTTGGAAGACGAAATGATACTATTTTCTTTGGGAAAGGTGGAATCATGTCATTGTTTTCACCCACAGAACCTTTGACTTAAGTGTCTATTCTTTGTTTCGCGAAATATCACCTCCAAAGTCATCAAATGAACTCTATTAGAACGTAATATTTTTGGTGTTATCTAAAATGGATGTAGGTACTTAGATTTCTTCTATAAAATGAGGTATGTGCCATGAATATTTTTATATACCTATATTTTCTGAACGTGTAGGAGGCGATAAGAGTATGTAAGGATCGTAGCAGGTGGTGTTCTGTGGTATCTGCCTACCCCCATGGGAAAAACGCGTGAGTTTATATATGCTATGTAAGTATTTTTAATATCAATTGAAAATATAACAAAATCAGTATTACTAAATAGGACTCAAACACCACAGCAAATTGTATCAAAACCTGACCGTTTGAAAAATACTGCAAAAATGTTGTAAAAATCGTAAGTAAATTGAAATGGTACATTTGGGTTTCTCGGATTTCTTTACGAATACCATAAATTACGTGAAGAATGTTTTGTAATAAATTAGTTACAGTTCCCGTTATTGGAAACAGGATAATCAATGTAAAAGCTATGGTAAAAGGCACAATGTAGATGAATTATAACCATAGTAGGTTTATTCGAAATTAAAGCTAAACCGTAAACATTGCCACAATTATTATCATGCTTGGAGGATGCATTGGTAATCTAAAAACTTGACTTAGGTTAATCCATGTTTAAATAATGATACATACTAACGAGAGCCTCGACGAACATCTATCGAAGCTCTCCTTAGGTGGTTGGATCAAGGGCCAGATTCAGAAGGCAATACTTCTCAATACGGCTCGCATTATGAGGAGGTTCCTGCCTCTGGAGCCCTAACCACCGGTAGCTTGGAACCTATTTTTTTTTTAATATTAAAAAACTAGCTTTTACCCGCGGTTTCGCCCGCGTGGATGTCGAAAAATAACCTACGGGAACGTACTACCGGGATTAAAAAGTAACCTATAGGTTAATCCAGGTTACGGTAACAAACATAGTTACATACCTTCATCCCCCTTTTTGACCCTTCGGGGTTTGAATTACCAAAAACGCTGACACGCATAAATTAATTTTCAATCGTCAGCCTAAACACAATATTTGAAGATCCTAACTTCAAAACTGACGGACTTTCATATAAACTTCTATCCCCTATGTTACCCCTTTAGGGGTGGAATTCACAAAAATCCTTTCTTACTGGAAACTTACTCTTCACAAAGAACACACCCTCCAAGTTTCATGTTTGTAGGACAAGCGGTTTGGGCTTGTGTTGATATATCACCCAGTCAGTCAGTCAGCCAGTCAGTCAGTTTACCATTTTATATATTTAAGAAGATTTATTGAATGTGCGGGAAGGATGAATAAAGGACAATACCAAAAAGCACTTAATATCCTAATATTTGATACTAATGTATCCGCCTACAATCGACCTTTAACCCACCATCAAGCCTGGGTTTTTCCATCAGGAATTTCTCAATAATAGCGACGGAGTTTGGATTTGTACCCGATTGATGGTAATAGGCTCGCCCCCTATTACATGGGACTTAAATATAACCGGCGAAATGTGCGTGTACTATTAGATACACCTCTGCCCAACCCTTCGGGGATTACAGGCGCGATGTTATGTGATGTCGTTTACAAACAAAATAATATTAATAAAAAATTCTAATAAAACTGTTTCGTATTTTAACGACAGCTATAATCTGAACCACAAAGTAACTTAGTATCCTTATAAAAGTATTAAAATCCTTTCAGTAAAATTCTGCGAAAAACATCGTCAAAAGGTTTCCTGAAAAATCCATGTAACAATAAGAAACGATGACCTTTTCGTGAGGACGCTTTTTAGGGTTCCGTTTCTTCAATAAATATATGTCATCATTATAATGTTTAGGGTTTAATGGCTTTACAACGACGAATCCTACCTACCTATACTATTATAAACGTGGAAATTTGTGAGACTGAACGAATGTTCCTATGGATGTTTTTAAATGACTGTTTTCAGTAATTTAGCTGAATCTACAAACCTTCTAGTTACGGAGATATTGAATGTCAAAGTTACAACTTTTTCACAAGTTCATTTGTAAATACAATGGTCTAACTTTAAATACCTCCAAAACTGTACTATTCAACGCATCCATCAGCACAATCTTTTGAGTTACATTGAGCACTACCGTAAACCGTGATATTACACATAAAAGAGTCGTATCCCAGCAATCATTTTCACACAGTGCTACTTAGTTTGATGTACATATGTACCTACAGCCTCGCCGTACAGCGGCTTCGTAAAGGATTCGTTTACAACCTGTTTGTAAGCTAGTTTTAGGTAATATTGTAAGACATATGATATCTCTTGTATATAACCAGTGTACCTGCTTATGTATTACCGGGATGATAAACAATAATTTTCTATTTAGTTAAATCATAGCCGGTTCTCTGTAAATACTCGTATCAAAGGCAAAAATGCTGTTCATAAAGCAGTGAAACCATCATCTTTAGACTACCTGCAATATTGTTCACCTAAGCGGAAACCAAAAATGACGAAATAATGTATGTTATTTTTAAAGACTATGGGTACCTGTACATACCTCCATGTTTAATTTTTATTTTATTTTTTTGAATGATTTTATTGATATTTTTATTTGTATTTAATGATATTGTTGATTTTTTGTAATGATTACTCAATGATTTTTAAATATTTATTCTTTTTCAATGATTTTAATGATACCTTTTATTTTTATTTTTTGCTGTCATGTGTATTTTGCCTGAAATAAAACACAATTTTTTTTTTTTTTATTGTGGCTCCCTCTACCTGTAATCCATCCAGAATTTGTCTAGAAAATATCGCTTTTAGCGATAAAACTACCTTTATTTGTATCTATATAATAAAGAATATTCTATTTTATATTATTCCATATTATATCCTCATAAAAAGAAACGGCATTCGAAAAAAAATACATATTTTTTTAATCTTTAAAAAATAAACCGACAAGTCAAAACTCCCGGAAACCTACAGAAAGAACGCCATTACGCTTGACCGATTTTAAATAACGAAATCACTGATTCAGCTCCTTGTAAAAAGTCCGAGGAAATATCGAAGACATTGTTGACGAAGTTTTTCTAAGACTTTCAGGGTATATTACACGTCAAACAATGAAGAATCTGAAGTACTGTCGATAAAGTCCACCGCTGACCAACTTTCAACCTTATTACTAAGTGTGTAAGGGTGAGAAGTGGTCAAAAGCAACCTTTATCGAGTGTACACTTGACTCTTTAACGCCTCTCTCGATATTTGTATGAATATGATATTGTCAAAGTTTTTTAGGATCTAGTGATGAATGTTTTTTGGAAAAGAATAAGTTTAGGGATTTCTTTTTAGAAGTTGAACTCGTAGCAAGTTTATTGTATTTCATAAGATTATTTCATGGGTTCTTCTCTTAATAAAAAAACGTTTGTTCCACATTAATCGGCTATTCAAGTCCGACAGCAAAATTACATTACCGTGTATGGTTTTTCCAGCATAACTGGGTAAGCCGCTAAGGCGATGATGTTATTTTTGTAAAACAAACTTTAAACAGTATTGGGATTAAAGATTATATTAGAATAGTGGATAAAGGTTGAAATTAGCATGCTATAGCCTTTATTGTTCTCATAGCTGGGTCGCACGCCTCCTCTCCATCAGAGACAGTAGGCCGTCATCCATCACGCGGCAATGTACGGTTTAGTACATACTTAAAATATGATAGTCTACACTACACACAGATTTTCGTCCTGACTAATATTATGTACATACTCGTACATGTAGGACATGTAGTGTAGGTATACCGGGTGAATTTCTCAAGTGAGTGGATGGCCAAATCCGGAACTATGAGGAATAGCAAAAAATACTCAAAGGATTCTCCAGCCCGAAAACTACTGCAAACTGTATTATTGAATTGAATGACACACTGATGGCAAAACACATTGTTTTATTCGATAGTGTCGCTAATAAGGATCAAATTCTGAGAAGTAATGACAGCTTAAGTTTGACAGTTCGTTGCTAGTGGTGGCAATCACGACTGCTGAGCATGAGGTCATGGGGTCGATTCCTGGGTCGAGCAAAGTGTAAACGGGGTTTTACGTCAGGAATTTCCCAGTAGCAGCCACGGAGTCTGGATTTGTGCCCGGTTGATGGCAAGGCTCGCCCCCTAATTACATAAAACAAAACATAACTGGCGAAATGTGGGTGTACTAATAGGCACACCTCTGCCTAACCATTCGGGGATTACAGGCATGATGTAATAAGAAAGCAGAAACAAATGAAAATCAGAACAAAGAAACTAACGTAAATATTTTCGTACTTAACAACTGTTTCTAAAGACTCGTTACAATCTCTTGCGGGACAAATAATCGGAATGAGGCCAGATATTGAGAAGAAATATCTTAATGAAAATCGATACGGGTCTCTCGCCGTTATTTGTGTCCTTGTTTCTCTGAATAAGTTATTGGTGTAAGCTGAGACTAGGAACTTCTAAAATTATCCCTTCAGAAAAGTACTGGAATTTTCTTTTAAGAAAATCAAACTTCCAAGTTAACGTAAAAAAAGATACGGCTATTTATGAAACGTATATTTCGACACTCTCAAAGGAATCAAAATTTATAGGGTACTTCCCATTGGCTTAGAATCATGAAATTGGGCAAGAAGCATTGTCTTATAGCATAAATAATGGGAAAAATCTGAAAACCTTAAATATGTAGTTTAATAACAAAATACCTACAAGTTTATACTCAACCCTCGGTGCGCGTGTCCAACTCGCACTTGGCCGGTTTTTTTTTAAATTGCCGATGAAAATTTTCGATTTGGGGTGGTTCAAAATGATGTACTGAATACGTGGTAACCGTTTATATGTCAATTTCCCTGCCACCCCGTATGTCTTCAAAGAGAATGTATGAAATAGTACCTACACAAGTTTTGCTTTGGGTAGGGCGTGGTCTAAGTGCTGCATGGCTATTTTGGCGCTTGAAAGGCGTTGACAGAACGAGCTGTTGGAATTTGTATTATAAAAACTAAATGGCGACTTTAGTTCCGAATAACGCCACGCGTCATAAGATTCTGTGTTGGCTCAACCACGCGTTCGTGTTCGGCAAATAGTATGAACACGATCGCTGTATCGTGGTACGCGCGACTTTCACTTTGATTTGGCCGTAGACGTACCAATTTTACGCTTGTCAATAGGTCAATTAATTAAGTAGGGCGTTGGGCTAAAAGCTTTTGTTGTTGTGGATCGACAACATTCCCATCGATTAGAGATGAAATCGTTTCTAATCATCGAAATGACATTACATTACTACATTTAACGGAATTGCGTTTTAAGCGATGCCGCGATGTTGCATACATGTGTACCTACGATGTATTAGATATTTGCTACAACATGGTTTTTCAACATGAAATTGTTCACATAAATACTCTACAATTTCCAATAAAATTATATTTTATTGGGAATTGTACTCCAAACGCATATTTCCATTGACATTTAAGTAACCTTGAACGAAAATCGAATCAAAATTCATAACGTCAATACGGTATCCATTTCCTCGCCCCACACACCTTTTATTCTCTCTTTTATTACACTTAAGTACATCGTGCCCTATACCAGAGTATACTATTACCCTCAAATGCTACAATTTAGGTCGAATGCCATTCGTACTTCCGGTCAGCGCCATTCATAATCCAGAATGGCAAATCATTGACTGCGGAAAGCACTTTCATGAGTTCACCCCTTTGTAGGTACGAACTAAGGATGCGCGATACATTTGTATCGATACTTTCGAGCTTGAGGTTTAAAAATAACATAAACTTGCCTAGGTTGGCTTGTGGTTGGGTGACCATCTTTTACATACCGAGTTTCCTTCGTGCTTCTGAAAGGACGCTAAGCCGTTGATCCCGGCTGTCATTTGTAGTCTTTGACAGTCGTTACACGTAGTCAGTGGCCCGATAGTCTGACAAACATCCTTACCAAGGGGTATCGTATTACCCATTACTAACTGGGTTGTGGAGGTCAGATAGGCATCGATCCATGGTTAGACGGGAAATCGACCCCAACATAGTCGGGAAAGGCTACGCAAATTATGACTTTGGATCGAGTTGGATCCAATATCGTATCGAGCGGCTTTGATCCGATTCTCCAGATATCGAAACATATCATATCAAAACACGATACTTACATTTCTATGGATACTTTTACTTATTAATCCCTTCCTCTAAGAATCAAGAAAAAATCCAGATTTTTATATTAGTTTTTGTAATCCTTTTGTGTCATCTTTGGTATTCTTTTGAATCGGTTGATCATGAAATTTAAGGCAACGTAGCTCGATCGATACAATATATTCATTCCAATACCGATAATTTTGTATCAATCCAAGCATTTATCGAATCATGTTGTATCGATACTGTAAAATATCGGACCAGATCGTGCATCACTAGTACGAGCCAAGGACGAACAGGTAGAATATGAAAGCGAGACAATAATGCCCTTGTCTCGATATTTTTTCGTTCCATTTTGGGGTGAAATGGGGGTAGGTTATCGTTAGGGGTCCGCGAAATTTAGGAGTGCCTTGTAACGATTGTGAAGGGCTGATATTGTGCGGAGAATTGTTTTTATTGAAGTGGTACGTGGATGGGAAAAACGATAATTTATTGGTAGTTCTTGATATTGTGATTGACGATAACATCTAGAAATTGCTTTGTTTTCAAAAACGTCACGGCGCGGCGGCGTATCCCCCAATGGATTAAGCAGACGAGTACCCACATTTCGCCATTTTGCTTTGGCCACACAGAGCGCTAGTCTGTGTCTCAGCTGGGGAACCATAATAGGCTAAATGCTTTGTTTTTGTGATTAGATTAACAAAACAAACCTCGACTAATGAGCCACGATTATATACCTATTGATTATGTTTCTCTTGGGAACGATAACGATCGCTAAGACCCTGCTGAATTGGTTCCAATTAACTAACTGTTTCCGACCAAACTACAAACGACTTCGATTCGGCAGTATTCATTGAACAATATTGCCGAACCGAAGCGATAACACACACAACATACATGAAGACGAGCTTTTTCTCGAACGTAAATCCATGTACCTAATTACTGTTAAGTTTTTCCACCGGGCTTTGCCATAATATCATGCCAACTCGAATATAAGTGTAGCACCCATTTAGCATTTGAACTCGTGCCCTTGCGTTCAGTTTAAATGACTCACATTCAAAGCATTACTTTCATTGATCAAGATAATTCGCCTTTCTTATTAATCAGTAACACTTTAATTCCACGTTTCTACACTTCAGCAAAGCCAATTACCGGTAGGTCAGAGAAGGTCTTGTAGACAATGTTTTCGCTACAAAATTATACTTGCAAATCGTCGCAGGGATGCCGAATTTTGGGCCTCTCGGCTAATTTTAGGCCGAACCCTATTTATTTATGGATGGCGCTTAGCCGGAAATGCATGGTCGTCTATCTCGAAAGGTTGGATTTGTGTCATTCGTTTAGGGTCGTAGGCAGGGAGGGTAGTATGTCAGGGACATTCATCTAATCAGGGGTTTGCAGAGCATGTTATTTCAGAAATGGTTGGGGACTGTGGAGCAGGTTCACAGGTCGCTTCGATGATGCTGGTACTGTTTGGTAGTTCCTCTTTACTTTGTGCGATTTTCGTTATTTTTTTATAGCTTTGACTTACCACTCCGTGATTTTAAGTGATCAGTAGTGTGAATACGTGATCGCCGCTTTCTTAACTATCTTATTTGTTCGGAAAAGTGAAAGGAGCCATCTAATAAGTATGGATACACAATATTAATAAATTGCAACGTTTTTGTTGCAAGAATTTTGCCAACCACATTGAGAAAGAGACAGTAAAACATAACAAATACTAAGCCATCATTAGTTAGATGATTGTTGGTGTGCTCGACACAATCAGATAACCAAAAGAAAATAACGTTTAAAAACTCACACAGCCAAAAGATATCATCATGCTTATTACACGAGACGAGATATGTCACATCCTACACGACATATCTCATCTCGCAGCGAGTTACAAACCCATTAATAACGTACCATAAGAGATTATATTTATAATGAATGTTTCTCGTTTGTAACTGTCTTGTTGGTCGAGCAGCCGCAAGCGCTACTGCCAAACATGTGGTCCTAGGTTCGATTCCAAGGTTGGACAAAGTGTTATTGGGTTTTGCCATCAAGAAGTTCAGGAGTCTGGATTTGTGCCCGGTTGATGGCAATAGGCTCGTACCTTTTTATATGGGACTTAAACGTAACTGGCGAACTGTGTTTATACTAGGTACACCTCTGACTACCCGTTGGTGATACTGATTACAGGCATGATCAATATCCAGAACAAAATATTTTATTTTACATAAACGTACATTGGCACTTATGGATCGTCAAACCATAAGTGCACGGTTTCGGTTTGTTGTTTCCTATGGAGAAGAACCGACAAGAAACTCTACTCTTACACCTCCACCATGACCCTTGTACTATTCAATGCCTACATCAGCACATGCACAATGTTTTGAGTGCGTTACAGTGTGATTTTTACACCAAAAAGTCATTTCCCAGCATATATTTTTGCGCAGTTTTACTTAGTTTCACGGCTTCATGAAGGGTCCGTTTACACCGTTTGATATTTATATTAAGAGGGTATCCTAGCAGCATTTTTCCATACAAACGTATTCCCCTATTTCCTTCCTGGTTTATCCCTCTAGAGGACTCGTTTTTTTTTTATAAAATCTAGATCTACTGTATGTATGCCCCTGTCATTTACTTTTTCCCAAAAAATAATTACGAAAACAGATACGAATTTTCGAAAACCTACAAAATGCCCCATTTTTACTGTCATATTCAGATGACTACCAGACAAATATGAAAAGTTTTTACATTAAGATAAAATAATAGAAACATAGATCTACTTTTCCTCTAAATTTCGACACCAAACATAATTGAATCGACGCAGGTTTGGCGGAGAAAACAGGGGAATACAAAGCATCGATCTTGTCAAGATTTTGTAGTGAAAATCGGTCTGAGCTGCAGTTGTCCCTATCGCACATTACGGGGAAAGATCAAGGGTGAGGGGGGGTTAGACTAATACGTATACAAATAGGCAAATAGGGAAGTGACAACTGTAGATTTTTTTATCGATAATGTAGTGATTTCCATCATTATCGATATTACTTGTATAGAGTTTGGTATCTGTATGCCGTTCCCATGGGAAAATGTTTTGAACCGCCGGGCGAAAAGTAGTGTTATCATGCTTTTTTGTATTTTTATATGAAACTAGAATTATAAATAGGAAGCAATTTGACATTGACAGTTCATTCATACAGCCACAGATAATATAGTTTTAAATTGTTTGACTAAGGCAAAAAAATATTCAGTATTTATTTTACAGAATTGGAGTTTTTAATTTTATTCTCCAAAAACAAAAATAATCAATCAGAACACAAAAGAAGAATGGCTATTATATAAAACAAAGTTGTGTTTGTTTGTTCGAACACTTATAACTCGAGAACGGCTGGACCGATTTTCAAGGTTTTTGATTTGTTGTATTTGTCTCTGTCCAGAATAGGAAAATAACAAAAAAAATCTTAAGGGAAAATAGGTAGGGGTAAGGGTAGGGTAGGAGTAGAGTAGGGTAGGGGTAGGGGTAGTGGTAGGGTAAGGGTACGGATCGAGCACTCAAGCAGGGGTAGGGAATCACGCGAACAAAGTCACGATGGGCAGCTAGTTTTATTTAAAACAAAACAATATAGATCAATGAATAATTGAATATTTATTCTGTGTATTTATTCTGTTGTCATTTCCACCCTTTCTCTTATATTTCGTGGTATGCGACTGTCAATTACTCAAAATCCGATACACAAGCCAAGTCAGTTCAGTAAAGCATAGAATCAAGTCCGTAAACAATAAAAAACGTCTAACACAATATTTTTTTGATCTAGTAAGTAGCTCGTAAATGCCAAACACTGCAAACGCCGACCGATGCCGATAGCAAATGCAACTGAAAGACCGCAGAACGAAAAGCGACCGCGCGGCGCGGGAGTGGTAGGTACGCACGCACACAAACACAGACTACTCACACGCACATTGATAGCGCGGTCGCTTGGGCGCAACGCGACGGCAATAGTTTGTACAAATACCTATTTCTCAATTTTGTCGCAGACCGACTACGCTCTTAATAATGTTTCTCGTGTCTTGCAGAGCGGTGGCGTGATGTTCTCTCCCCTGGGACGTCTGCGAGTGGCACAGGCTGTCAGAAAACAGGTGAATATTAATCAGTTACCCTCGGATTAATTAGGGGAGATCGTCTGATAACAAAGGGAGAAATGACCTGTCATTCGAAGGGGGTTCGGAGTGACATTGATCTGATCATTAGGTAAATTATGAAGAAGAGATGAATTTACTAGATTAAGTCTTCTTTAGACACAGACTGGAGAATCGCAGGTACCCTGTCTAGTGTCTAATTCTCTTCTGTATGAAACATCGTACATGATTTGCATAATTGAGATAATTATTATGATTTCGAACACAAATATCGTAAGGTTGTCAATGTAACAAATGACTAGTGCCACATGAATCTCTTGGTTCAAGACGAGAAGGAGACGCAGTTTTATGAAACATATTATGGTCATTAGTTTTTATTTTCACCACGCCCAAGAGATTCTTATTCAGCTACACCTATAAAAACTCTTTCATCAAAACTTCGTTGACTTTGCAAATGGTGCTAAATTTTTCAACACGATGACTTTAAGCATAGTTCGTGTACTTCCAGATGAGCCAGCTGCCGGTCCTGGGCACAGAGGCGGCTCCTCTGCAGGCACCGCTTTGCTATCAGCTGCTCTGTGCCCCGCCCCTCGCCCCGCTGCAGCCCTGCGCGCCCTGCGAAATGCCACCGCCGCCATATGCTGTGTACCCGATGCCGTTTGATAGTAAGTAGATTGAAAGTTTGGCAACTAATCTTTCTAGAGGCACCGTGTTACTGCTGGTAACTGGGATGTGAATTTCAGATAGGCTTCATGTACCTATAGTTGGTGTTCAATTGCATCTGGTTAAACTGTGAACAGACTAACATAGATGGGGTTAGCTACTAAAATGATGGTTAAGTATTAAATATTGTAGTTATAGTTTCCCAGGCGCTTGATTAATATGCTTTCAATAAGCTACTGCTCAAATTTATTGATGCAACTAATCTTGTGTTAATATTAACTTTTACTTCATTGTAGTCAGCAATGCTAAGTTCTATTATCCAATATTGTAAAATTCTCACTCGGTTTTATTTTGTTACTAACTTAACCCTATGATTGACATGTTCTTTTTCGATTGCGAGAAAATTGAGAAATTCACTTTCGTGTGTTAATTTATCACAGTGCCTTTGCTGTGTCTTAACCTTTATCAATCTCTTTCTCTCCAGCCACCCCAGCGATCTACGGGCCACCAGCTCAGTACGCCCTGGTCCCAGCTCCGTACAGCACCCCCTGCTGTGAGCCATCGTGCTGCGCGCCCCTGGACAAGCAACCCCGGGTGCCGCCGCCGCCGCTACACCCCGCGTTCATCTACTAAACTCACCCCCGAAGAAATATATTGAAGGCATTGAATAACATCTGAAGATAAAAGAATTGATGTATAAGAAGATAGGGAAAAGTTAAAATATAAAGCAATGGTAGAGGCGGTACAGAAAATATAAAACAATATGAGTGTCTAATGGTAAAGATAAAATAAAAACAGATGAAACTGACTAAGAAGTGTGCCAGAATAATGTTGGCAATAATTATAAACAACGAAATAATCAAATAACAGAGATATATTATAACTAGTTGTAGGATAACATACATATGCTAGATAATGATGAAACACCAAATTGATAGAAGTAAAATCTAAAAACAGTCTCAGATAAGAAATCTTTGCAAGATAAGGTAACAATGGTGATGCATCTTGTTTCAACGCTAGCATAGTATGTATTTATCAAAATAATAATGCTTATACTATCTCTATAACCTCTCTTTCTACTGGCATGCCTATAATCCAAAATGTTTAACAGAACTTATAATAATACTTCTGATATCAATGTCTTTAATATATTTCTCCATTCAAAATCATTCGCGAAGAAGATTTATTTACTATTTATATTCAGCTTCTTCGATGTATTCCATCTTGATTGCTCAAGTCTTCCAATCCAGTTCATGCTCATCTAACTTCAATACATTACTCCTTTTTAAAGAAACTATTTGTGAGAGATTGTCTGTGACTAATCAATGGACGTCAAAGCAGAGAGATGATCAAGTGTTCAAGTTAACTCTCGGATTTCTTTTTATTTCTCTGAATATGTGGTCGCTTTTATTTATTAGATTTAAGATATATAGCTTCAAACTGGTATATTTAAGAAACCGTGGATTCGTGCTATCGTTATTATTATAGTGAATCTTATTGATCTATCAAATTGCGCTTCAAATAAAAACCATTTGTCATCTTGTGTCGTGACTTACTGTGTGGCAAGTTAATTATGATATCATCTACAAACACCAATATGAGACATATTTTAACATGTACTTTTAAACATCTATGTAAATTTTTACAAAACATCTGTGTTCCAAATTTGAATTTGAAATAATGTAACAAAAATATAAGATTGTTTAAATGATCCATCACTTCAATAAAATATTTTACAGGATCTGGTGAAAGCCTAAGGTAAGATCAATTTGATACATCTTTAGCTATTCTCATTATAAGTGTTAAAATATCAACTCTGTCATGACTTCGGTGCGGATATCTCTATCTTTCTGAATATATCAACGTTAAAAATATTTCTATTGTGGACTTTCAAACTTCTTAAAATATGGTATACATTTGTAAAATTGATAATCGTCATTTGAAACTTGTTACAACGTTTTAGCTATCTAGTTCTTCATATCCGCTCCCAAGTCAAGTATTGTAACACTTTATTTAATAATGCAACAAATGTGCGATATTATAAGCGCAACGAATTAAGCACAAATCGATTAGTTGCTAGTTTTAGATGACGTTACCTCTTATAAAAGACAGATTTGTTATTGCTTGTTATCCTTCAAAAGGATTTTTGTTTATCCTTAGAGTAAGTTGTTTTTTGAAACCCCAGCGTTGGTGTATAGGCGTCTTGGAACTGGAAAACGGAATAAAGATTTTGATAGAACAATTTGTAGAATAATCAGTATAAGTGAATATCGGTGTAAGAGAGATTTATCAAAATATGTAGGTAATTGCTTGTACACGAGCTATAGAAGAGAAGATAGTTAGCGAAGTATTTAGAGATCTTTGGCGATTGGCTTCTTGCCTACTTGAGGGACCTAGTTTGAAGATAATAATAGTACTTTTAGAGTCAGATTTTAGTTTCATTCCCAAGACGCCTATGACCTCCGTGATCTAGAACACAGAGAACAAAAAATATTTTTTTAATATTATTTAGTTTTTACATGTTGCTGTTGAAATAAACTGGGGTCCAAGATGTGATACGGAAATGTGAAATTCAAAGTTGGATATAACATTTTGAAAGTCACATTTCTAAACCCGTTATTGTTGTGTTGGAAATAAGAGTTAACTCAGTTTTTATGCACACATTAAACTTGCTATCATATGACATGTTTGAGTAAGATAAACATAATGAATTAGAGGATAATAGAAAAGAAATACAAGAATTCTAAGACGTTAAAAAGCACACAATGCTAATGCTAGATCAAATGAAAACAGCGCAGTTTATATTATTATCTTACTCAAACATGTTAATAATGCAATCACAAATAAAAATTGTTTTTTAATTGTTATTGATCGAACAGCAATCTGTTCTCCACAAAGTGATTAACAATAGACTTATTAACGAACCCATAAAGCAATAAAATCGTCATTTAAGTGATACGGAATAATTTGAGAAACGATAGAAATATATTTATTTAGAAAGTAGATTCTTTTTAAACCTTCACTTTCTCATGACCCGTTGCATCGTCGTTAGTATTAACATAAATATTGAAGAATTTAAATAATATAGGGATAAAGTCTCTTGCACATGTGATAATTTCAGTGTCACGCAAGTTCTTAGTCCTCTCATGAATGTGTTTCGAGTGTGCGGCTCATCTTACTTAGGTAGAATTCTTGCTGATGCAATTGGGTTTTCAAATAGTACCAGAATATTAATAGGACCAAACAATGATTCCCTTTAAATCAGAAATGTGCAATAATCTTCGCGTCTGTCTAGACTAGTATATCACAAATCTCTATACGTAAAATTGTTGTACTAATATTAATCATTTTGATATTGTCTATCACTTTTTATGGCTGCTAGTTGTGTGATGCTGCGGCGAATGAATTTGCAGCTTTCTCTCATTTATCTTCTCTATTTTTGTCTTTCTGTATCTTGATTTGATTCTTTTAATTAGATATTTCCATGTCACTGGTTAGAAATATAATCACTTTTTCTTAATTTTTCTGTTCCTTTTAGTAAAATTAGCAAGCTTTTCCTCATTCTCTTTTGATATGTATAGGTAATTACCTATTATTTGGTAAACTTTTGCTATAAATGTACTATCAGCAAGTTCATTCACCCGAGCACTGTCGATGTGGTCTTCTGCCTTTAGTCTTAAGGCTTTCGTCTCAATTACTATTGTACATCATAATTATACGATTAGTGTTACTGAAATGCTGTCAATTTATCGTCTTGGATTTTTACACTATATGTCTATGTTAAGTATAGTACTTAATGCGATGCTTCGCTCAATTTATCATTTGTATCTTCGTGTGCTTGTAACTTCAGTTCCTCGACTTTATGTTACCTCAGAACTAAAGTTTATATTTAATCTATTGTCGTGTCATAATCTATTATATAATGGCGGTTCATGCGATGGGGTTTTAGCTTTTGATCCTTGGGGAAAGAGGTTTATTGGGTTGAGTCATGAAATATGGCAGCTTAAGAAAGAAAGAGAAGAATTGAAGCATCAGACACAAGCTCAGAGGACTTTAGCTTCTATTTTCGTTGATCAACTGTCACCAATTCTTCAAGGATCGAATAAAGCAAATACCAGGACGTCGTCTGAACCAGAATAGCACTCATCGTATACATTTCGATGTTGCACTATCGATGTTTTGAGTACAAGGAATCTATATCCAAGCTAAACTTAAGGTCTATCTTAATCACTTCATTGCTTTTACAGTTTTTGGCGTAAATACATGTAGTTGATTTGTAGTGGTACAAGTTTTCCAAAATTGATTTTTGAAAATTATGTTCTTGCTGTCGAGCTAAAGCAAAATTCTCTTTGAATAAAATTGAAATTGACAAATTGTGAAATAGAAATATGAAGGTATTGGTACCAAATTTTTTTTGAGAAAGTTAGCAACTGTTTTATATTGTTAGAAACATGAGAGAGAGATTTGGTGAGACCTGTCGGTTGTTTATATATAGATGTTGCCACATATGTATTTACGCCAAAACTTATCACTAAGAACATATAAGTGGCCTAGATACATACTGCCTAACATATCGGATAACGAATCACTACGCTAAAGTTAGTTATTTTTGTTATAAATGTATATAATCTCTCGCTAGGTGGTTGTAGTTGTGTGGACGAATGTAATTTAGACAATATTAATGTAATTATAGTAATAGGATGATAAATGTGTATTTATTGAGATTGTCACTTATTTTAGGGTCGGCTTAGTATTGTGAATCGTCTTGAATGGGACTGGCTTCAGTTTGAAACATGACTTTGTCAAACAAGAGAAGAATATGAAGATAATTTTTAGAAAGGTTTTGGCATGAGGGCTAGTAAACTAAGACAAGTATAAAGAGCAGCTTTTAGTGGCAACAACGAAATAATCAACAGAGAATATGTCACCATCTCTAAAGAATCCAATATATTATATTATTATGATAACCTGTGGACAGTGTTGTGGGTTACATTGTTTTCATAATGTATCTGTGTGCTGTTCCTCTTAATAACAATAACAAAACATTAAATATAGATACTACCATAGTTCAAACGATTATCTTACTGATGGGTATCATTAGATTTACTTTTTATATCTTCATCCTTTGTTAGAGAAAAAACTGAAACTATAACAGAGCATTTTCACAAAGAAAATGCTTGTTTTTTTCTACATCTTTGTGAAGAAGACAAGACTTTATTGCCTCGGGGCTTTTGTGGGGGTTACCAATGTTGATTCTGGCTTCAGGCGTTGCATTGCAGTGGCTTAATAGAAAAGTAGACAAGAAATACTATAGCCAGTCCTATGAAAGACTTATCTGTCGCCATTTGTGAACGTAGTTATAATTAAGTTTAGTGGGAAAGCTGTCAATAGCAGTAGTGACACTTACTGCATCACTGTCGGTATTCTTATCATCATTCTGTTTATCTACTGGTTCGATTTTAACTATGATGGTCTTTAATTGTTATATGAGGCTTACATTTTCAGGGTTTTCTTTTAGTTTTTCCTCATCATCTTTATTTTTTGTAAAATATTGGAAAGAATGTCCTGTTTGGCGTGGAATTCAGAATTTTATGGATATGCATAATTATATGGAGAATTTCAAATGATTACGTATGCTCATATTTCAACAACGGATTCTTACAACAATACCAAATTTTAAGATTGTAGAAATCTCTGGTGATTTGTTTTCCCATTTTTTTTCTTCCGGGTATTATTATTAGCACCCTCGAGAGGCTCTAGAACCTTCCTACCAGTGTCCACATCATTGACTCATGACATACAGGGACGAAGACAATACAGTTGTTTTCTTTGTAGTTATTTTTCTTAGAATGGTCATCTTGAGATGGTTCGTTACGTCCACTTATTATTTGCTTTAGCGGGTAGACAGGATTAATGGTTATGCTAAAATAAGTCTTCAGTTTTGGTCGATTGTGAATATTTTGAGGAGCTTAGATAACAGTTTCAGCTTTGAAATTTTCATTATCATGGAGTAGAGAGTGGAATGGTACAGTTTTAAGCAGGAGATTAACGAGAATACAATAATCTAACATGAAAATCTAGTATGGTTAGACTGCAAAATATCATCGTCATGTAAAATTGTGATTATGTTGGCTCCTGACCTTACATGTTCCGCGTCTGAATGCTGGTTATTACAAAATCTGCACAATCGAACAAAACAAAATCTACTTCTAATAGAAAACTCTCGATGTTTACAAAAACTGAAATACCCAAAAAAAAAACGTATTTATAAAATAATATTACTATTTAATAATAAACAGAAATAATAATTGTAACATTTTTCAACTCCAGTGTCCGCAGCAAAAAGCTTAATAACTTACATAATAAATTACTTCTAGTGGTCGTTTAAGGATTGTCCAAAAACAAGACATCTGTGAACATTCTGTTGATTTTGTCCAATTTTCGAATTGTATAACGTGTTGTTTGATTTGCATAGTGGCGTTATGATGGGGAAGATTTCATAAAAAATCTTTTATGAAAGGAAATAATATAATAATTTAACAAAGTCTTGAAAAAGATTTTGAATAGGGCAATTATTGCTCTCTTCAGGAATTAAGTAATAAAAATATTTTTGAATGACATTGTTCATTTTACAAATATTTATAATCTGTTAAAAGAGTCACAAAAAGAGGACTTTCGCTAAAAGAATCCCATTGACAAACAAAATAATTAATATTGATGGATGACTGAAGAATTGTTGTCATTATAACGACGAATTTGAACACGTTAAACTTTTTTGAATATAATAATTATTATTACTTGAATTTAATAATAATAAAAACTTGGGACTGAAAATTAATAATGAAATCGTGGCGTCACTGTCCAAACGAACACATTTTTGATAAAAACCTTTACAAATTTGTAGTCCAACGTTTTTTGTTACGATAGTTTTACCCTTTTTAGAGATACGTATAACGCGAAATAAAAGAATTTTATTTGTTGAATATAGAAAATATTTCATAGCAATATTTTTATTGTTAACTACTTTTAAGGTACCCTCTTAAAAGCTATGCGACATAGTAAACGGCTTTTTATATATCGACCAGTGTTTAGTATGTATGGCACATAATAATTATTATATTATTATTAAATAGTGAATTTAGAAAACTATTAAAGTCACTTATCAAGCTGTCTTTATACTGTATGTAGCAGAAATATAACTATATCTATCCTATTCTATACATGTTAGTATGTGACTCTGTATATTTCCTAATAACTTTTAAGCGTGGACAAATTTTAATGTCGTTATTAATTTCTATGTTTAATAATAATATTAGAATATCTTCAATAAATAATAATTATTACTATTATAAGCGCGCTATCGTGATCATTATTCAATCATTACGCACATAAGTAAAAAATAATAATATACGAATTAATTATAAGTAATAATGATAATTACACCATTGTATCATCGAATGTAATTGTTGATTGTTATATTATAATTATTATAATACAATTGTCTAGTTATTATGTATGTGATATTGTTATTGGAATAATAGATATTTTAAATGCTAATAAAGTAATTTATCTATTACCCTTCTTGTTGACTTGTGTGTGTAATAGTGTTATTAATTAAGACACTAGTTTTAAGTGAGAATTTTAAAGGTAATTTCAGAAACTGGTCAAAGTATTCGTGGTTATAAATAACATTAATAATATCAACCCTAATAACTGCTTGATGTGTTCTTGTCGGAATAAACGATACATTTTTGGACATACAGCCTTTTGTCATTGGAAGATTTTAATATTTATGTATTTCACTATGATATTGTTGTTTTAAAACATGAATAATTTTACTAAACTATTTATTATTATTTTTGATGTTATCATTACCGTCTTTTGAGTTATTAAATGCTTAATAAAAATACAAGAACACATTATTCTACTAAAATACTATTAAGTACTTTTGCATTTTTAATATTTATTCATGTTTTAAAACAAAAATTTTTTACATCTATATTACCAGTTACCAAATATACGAAAAATGTCTGACAATAATAATAATCCTCATTGTTATAATAGTACCTATTATTATTGCCAGAAAGTTGTCATTTCAATGTAAAGCTTGTATGTAAACTTAGTATGATCTCACACAAAAATAAAAAAATTTAGATGACCTATTTTACAAAAAAAAAACTTTCCTGGAAACTGTAATAGAGACTTTCTTTAAATATAAACTAGAAGCTCTCATATCACTTGCAATCTGCGAATCACCGTGAGAGGGGAGATCACGAGCTCACATTTATAATGATAACAACATTATACATAGGTACTTCAATTTAAAAAACAACAGCTTGTAATATTTGAAAGTTTCAAAAATCATCAAAAATAACTCAACCTATATTGTGTAAAATATCCAAAAATGACAGAGGGTGTAACAGACATCGGCGCATCAACTTTTGACGATTCTTCGGGACAGAACTAACTGGTTATCAAAAAATTGATGTGTAGATATCGCACTTTTGCGTGACGTCGATGTTCCTTAAGCCATGTAATTTTTGTTAATCGCGATTTAATTTGGTATCTATTTCAATCTGAGTAAATTTCATCTTCGAATCCGGGCCAAACACCATTATGTTTGAAGAAAGAATCACGATATATCACGCGCCTTGCAGCTGCGACCCGCGCCCTTACAAACGAGCTATTTTTAACTACCAGCTAATTATTTCGCAACTGAAGAAAATAAACTTTTCAGCATGGGGCAGAATGTAAAAGCAGCTGTGGTTGTTTTAAAAAAAAAAACCGTTGCCCCAAACTAGGAATTTCTCCTGTATCAATTTTATAAATGTGTGGTCTTGACCCCCTCTATAGAGCTAAGTACAATAATTAATATAATATTGAAGCAATAACGAATAAATTAATTTAAGTCACGTGTAATAAACTTAATTAATGTACAATTTGTTGTTTTCTTTCAAATATCCTTATACAATACCCGATTAAACTTATAGTTTATTTGCAAATGTTGTAAGACTGCAGTGCACCAGCAATTTTAAAGACACACGAGGAAATGAGTATTTTCTTTTTATAAAACCCCACACTAGGAATTTCTCCTGTATCGTGGGTGCGCTTACAAACATTTAAAGTCACGTACACTAACAGCCAGCCAATCGCTCAGCCACTGCGCCAACCGTGTCGTATTATGTCCTCTAAGCATGGGCGTCTTTAGTCACTACAAGAAATACAGTGATATTATGACCATAATTACCTATCATATAAGGGTTAACCGATTGGCGTCCACAGTTTGTCATGCAGACAAACCTGAAGAAGTAGATTATGATTGACTTCATGAGCCAGTGTTTTTTGATAAAAACTTTTGACCCCAAATACTAGGAATCAGGAAAAACTTTAAAAGTCTAGAATCAAACGAATGTTTTAAGAATTGCTTTCAAAATTTGAAAAACGTGCCGCAATAATTTTAAAAGAATAAAATATATTTTTTAAAGGTTCGTCAAAACCTCACAGCGATCCAAAAAGGAATAGAAATAAAAAAGGAACCGACTTTAAAAATCACAACCAAAAGGCACCGTACAATAAAAGCCCTAATTTCATCTCTATTTAAGTAACCCACACCTCCAACCTCAAATAAGTCTCGTAACCACGTGGCCGTTTCATCCTGTTCCTACGCACTAGACAGGTCACCGACCCCGTGACGCGTAGGCCCAGACAGCTAAATTAACTGGGCCTAGTCCTAAAAGCGTCATCCCATTTCCATCTCGTTCAGACAACATAACTCACTACCATGACATAGAACAGACGAATCGATTTTTTTGGTGGTTGACTGTGCTCTTGGAAACAGACATTTTTTGCATAACGTTGGATAAATTTCAGGGAAAAGGCTTTGCTAGGCAGGCAGTTGATGGTGAGTTAGATGGACAACTTCTTACAACATTCATATTCAAGTTACTTTTGATTATAAAGGGTTAGTTTTCAATGACCAGCCAAATGTTACAATTTAGATCACTATATAGAACAAATCAAAGACGTTCAAATTATTTACGAGCGATAGACAGGACAAGACGAAGAAAATCGTAATTCAATACTTGTTACTACTTTGTAACAAGTCGGTTTGTCTAGCTAGCTAGTGCTTACTTGTGTACGAGTGGGTAGCATTCGTGTGTCTAAATTGAAAATGTTCGGGATAAAAAATATTATAATTGTACGACAATATTCCCAATGTCCGCTGTATATCTCTTAAATCTCTTTGAATAAAATACATAAAAATAAAAGTATTGAAAAAACTCAATAGGTTTCTTTTTGAAAATGTTCGGCAAATCAATCTTGGTCGTTGAACTGAATTGTGTTGCAGGTAATGATTTTCAATTTGTTAACAAAAAAAAAGAGGAATCTACTGTCCATTCTACATCATATCTGAAAAGGCTGTTTATTGAAAACTAACCCTGTACACATATATCTTAGAACTTATCGCTTTGTGATGTGGCCGACCATTTCATGAAATGGTTATTGATCACTTCATGATGTGGCCGACCAATTCATGAAATGGCCTAATACAACCGATTACTTTTCGTTAATCTTATTCCATAAGATTCTTAGCTTTTGTATCACAGGACACACACACAGCACACACAGAACACACAACAGACACACAGGGCACAGGAGTCAGTTACTTCATTCAATTTATAACCCTCTTTTTGTGTAATAAAGATTTTTGAAAGAAGTCACGCTAATGACCACTAGGCATACTTACTAATTTGGATATGTAAGAGAGAGTGCTATTGTCCATACTATTTACTTACAATAGTAAGGTGTCCTGTTTCATGGGTGCTTAAATAGATAATTTATCTCAGATACGTAAACACCCCTGTTAACACGGCTTCGTCGAAGTCTTTATCCTGACCCTAATAAATTCATAATTAAACCCAGACACGAAACAATTACGTTTATCTATAGCCTATACTACTAATTTTATCAGTACTATTCCGGGCGGGAATCAAACCCGTCACTCGTAGAACAGCAACTAACCGTCTAGCCATAGAATCAAATTGTGCCATCAAAGTTGGCCAAAAGGTCGATGGACGACCTGATCACAATCTAACAATGCCTCGTGTCCAGACAACCAGACAAACACATTGAGATAATGTTTATACAATTGCGGTTCTGGTTTTTATCCAGACGTAGGCTCAATTTGCGGTTCCGCGCAACAGAATAGTAGCGAATTTTGTGACGAAACTGTAGGAAGTATACAATTAATATCTACCAATTGGGTGACGTATTGACTATGTCATCATCTGTCTATCCTTTTCCCAACTATGTTGGGATCAGCTTCCAGTCTAACCACATGCAGCTGCATACCAGTATTTTACATGGAAGGACTGCCTATCTGACCTCCACAACTCAGTTAGAACTGGGTAATCCGATACCGTTTGGTAAGACTGTTTGTCAGACTTTCGGGCCACTGACTATCTGTCAACGACTGTCAAAGATCTACAAATGGGACCAAAGGCTTAACTTGTTTTCCGAGGAAACGCGGTATGTAATGTGTGGTCACCCATCCACGAACCAACATAGGCAAGTGGCTGAACCTGAAGATCGACTCGAGCGGCTGTTATTATTTAGCCACGGGCTCGTCTCTCTCTCGAGCTCACAGAACGATTATAGACTATGTACGACCCAAGAACCAGGTCGTGCCACTTCCGAAGAATTCTCGAGCATTATCGGGAATTCCCAGAGCTAGCAGCTCGTATCTAGTTTGCACGTTACACATAAAACTGGCATATAGTTAATTGTACTTCGAACAGTTTCTTTACAAAAATTCGCTTCAATTCCGTTCCGTGGCAATGTAAATGGAGACGTAGACTGATGTGGCTGCTTTACCAAGTACTGTCTTATCCAGGGGTTTCATGTTATCTGGTAACTGGGTTGTTGAGGCCAGAAAGGTATAGCCATGAATCTGACCTCTGGTGTACATCTCCCACCACTAAGGCGGAGGACATCGTAGAGTACGTGCGTCAGAGGAACGAGTTCGTGGCGAGAGTGCAGCTGCTGGAGTCGAGCCGCAAGTTCGACTTTTAAGGTGCCTTTCCACCAGAAATGTGCTATCAAAATCAAAATCAAAGCATTTATTTCAAGTAGGCCCGTTACAGGCACTTTTGAACTGTCGAAACAAAGACAACAATGAAATTTAGCTACAGTCCCAGTCACACGGCATAAAAACTGTGAAAGTACTGTAGTTGCCCATTCCCTAACGTAGATCTCTATGGAGAAGAACGGGCAAGAAACTCCATGGACACTCTTTTAAATCAGAATATTTTTACAAAACCTTGGTTACATCATTCATGTTTAGATGGTACATTATGTGAGAGCGATGTAGCAAGATGTGCACGTTAAAAGTGTCCATAGTAAAAACAAGGAAAAGAACAATTCAAAAAATAAAATAATTAATTCAAATAAACCGTGGCAACCAAGAGATGACCAGTCACAACTGACAGCGCCCGTTCACGAACATGACGCATGTATCAGCACCATTCAACTCAACCATTTTGAAGGGAACTAACTGATCCGACACACGCGCCACCATCAGCGAGACATTTGAGTGAGCATGACTCAAACTCAAACTCAAACTCAAAGCATTTATTTCAATTAGACCATTACAGGCACTTTTGAAAGTCAAAAACAAAAAAGCTAAGCTACAGTCACATTCACAAGGCATAATAACTTGCGAAAGTACTGTAGTTGCACATTCCAAATCGTAGATCTCTATGGAGAAGAATGGGCAAGAAACTCCATGGACACTCTTTTTAATCAAAATATTGTTACAAAATCTTGGTTACATCATTCATGTTGAGATTATACATATATGTGAGAACGATGTACAAAGACGTGCACATTAAGAGCGTCCAGAGTAAAAGATTAAACTAACAATTTAAAAATAAAGTAATTAAAATAAACCGTGACAGCTAAGAGATGACCAGTCCCAACTGACAGCGCCCGTTCACGAACATGACGCATGGATCAGCGCCATTCAACTCAACCACATTGAAGGGAACTAAATGACCCGACACACCCGCCACCATCAGCGAGACATTTGTGTGAGCATGACATTCTCTCAGCCACCAGGGCACATTCAAGTCAATGAAGATAACTAAATGTAAATGGTAGCTTTACAGTACATAGTACTCACACATGTGCTATGCGATTATATAATACTAAGAGATTGAATCTATACAATTCAAAGATAGTTTTACAATCTTCTGCAGCTTCCACAATAACTTCACATGGTATTTGCCCCTATGGTTGTGGAGCAGGACCAGCATTGAGCCAAGCATTTTTATCATCAATGTAATCCCCCAACTTATAATATGCTTGCCTACATAGTGTGCGTTTTATACAAGATTTAAATTTCGTCTCATTCAGTTGTAGAATGTGGGGAGGTATTTTATTGTAACATTTTAAACAGTACCCCATGAAAGATGAGTCTACTTTAGCTAGCCTGAAACCTGGTTGAGTTAGTTGGTCCCTATTTCTAGTATGATAGTGGTGTCGGTCACCTCTTTTACTAAATAAATGCAAATTTTTCCTAACGTACATGATGTTTTCATAGATGTATTGACAAGGTACTGTCATGATGTTAATTTCCTTAAACAGTTCTCTTAGAGAATCGCGTCTACGTAGATCATATAAGGCTCTGACATACACTTAACCGCCAGGGCAAATTCAAGTCATAAAAAAAAAAAAAATGACGTAGGTTATCAACGAAGGATAGCTTTCTATTACATAGCACTCACATAATATGGGCTATCAAAAGAAATTGAATCTATACAATGCAAAGATAGTTGTACAATCTTCAGCAGCTCCAACAATACTATTTAATGCTATCCATTAATCAGTTTATGCGCCCCTGTCCATGTGGAGCAGGACCGGCATTGAGCCAAGCATTTTTATCAGAGATATAATCGTCCAACTTGTAATATGCTTGCTTACATAGTGTGCGTTTAATGCATGATTTAAATTTCGTCTCATTCAGTTCAAGAATACTTTGTGGAATTTTATTATAGCATCTTAAACAGTACCCCATGAAAGATGAGTCTACTTTAGCGAGTCTGAAGCCCGGCTGAACTAATTGGTCTCTAGTTCTCGTACTGTAATTGTGTCTGTCACCTCTTTTATTAAAAAGATGTAGATTTTTTCTAACGTACATTATGTTTTCGTAGATGTATTGACAATGTACCGTCATGATTTTGATTTCCTTAAACAGTTCCCTTAGAGAATCGCGCCTACGAAGATTATATATGGCTCTGATGGCTCTTTTTTGCAGAATAAATATAGACTCAATGTCTGCAGCCCGTCCCCATAACAGAATGCCATAAGACATTATACTATGAAAGTAACTAAAATAGACCAGTCTAGCGGTATCTACATCAGAAAATTGACGGATTTTTCTAACAGCATATGCTGCTGAACTTAGGCGCCCCGCAAGAGATTTCAAATGAGAACCCCATTGTAGCCTTGAATCAAGCGTAAGCCCCAGGAAAACGGTTTTATCTACGAATTCAAGTTTCTCTTTATTCAATACTATATCACACTCGTTACTTTTAACATTTGGTAAAGCAAATCTTATGCATTTCGTTTTTTTTTCATTTAATACTAAATTGTTTGCTGTGAACCAATTATGGACCTGAAGTAGGGCATTATTTACGTCATCTAGATTTTGGGCCCGTCTATTTATCTTAAAAATTAGAGAAGTGTCATCAGCAAATAACACCATATTTTGAGGTTGGTTTTTCAATAAATAGGGTAGATCGTTTATATATACTAGAAAGAGGAAAGGACCCAATATTGAGCCTTGCGGAACCCCCATTTTTACTTTTAAACCCTGTGAATTAACACCATTTATTTGAACATATTGTTGTCTATCACTTAAATAAGATTTTACCAAACTAAGTGCAAGTTTACCTAGTCCGTAATGCTCAAGTTTCAAAAGCAATGTGTCGTGATTTACGCAATCAAATGCTTTGGAGAGGTCACAAAATATTCCTATTGCGTCTTGGGATGCTTCCCACGCAGAAAATATGTGCTTTAATAAGGTTACACCGGCGTCAGTTGTACAACGTCCCTTAGTGAAACCAAACTGTTGGTCGTGTAAGATTCTGTTGGTGTTAAAATGATTGAGCATTTGATTAAGCATTACTTTTTCAAACACCTTGCTAAAAACTGGCAACACGGATACAGGTCTATAATTATTAGTATCTTTACTATCCCCGGATTTGAAAAGAGGTATGACTTTACTGTATTTCATTAAATCAGGGAAAACTCCTTGGTCTACACACAAATTGAAAATTAAAGCTAAGTATGGTGCTACAGTCTCAACTATGGATGTACAAACTTTGATAGACATTCCCCAAAGATCTTCGGTCAGTTTGACTTTTATTTGCCGGAAAGCTTTAATAACTATCATAGGGTTTATGTGTTTAAATTTAAATTCAGCCGGGCAGCCAGACACATTCGCCTTTAATAAACCAATTGCTACTTCAGGAGAGGAATTAAGAGACTCCGTAGTTTTTAACGGTATATCGGTAAAAAAATTCACAAATTCTTGAGCTACTGCCTGATTAGAGCTTTTAGGACCACATGCTGTATCTAAGGTGTAGCTAGTGTTACGTATTTTCTTCCTGTTAGTCTCGTTATTTATGACTTTCCAAACTGTCTTTATTTATGTAGCTATGCTGCGAGAACGTAAAAGCTAGGCTATGAAACTATGTGACCGTTTCCACTGATGCTAAGCTATTTAGCGGAGCGAGTAAGATGTGTTATGAAAATGCGCCACCGCAAGGTAGCTGTGCGGGGAAGATGCGCAGCTCGAGCTATGCGACGTATCGATAATAGGGAAGGCATGGGAGCCGTATCTATAGCACGCATCCGTAGCTCGTATCCTTTCATATAAAAAAAACGTAGCTTAGTTGAATCAGTTTACACCAGTGCTATGCTATGTGGACCAATGAATATGATTGGTGGATATCAAACGCATCCATAGCAACGTTCATAGCATATCTGGTGGAAAAGTAGTCTAAGGCGTTTGTGGTGCGAATACCAACGTGTTATCTGCACCTCGTCTTGGGATAGGACTTTTGGCCGCAGAGAGTGGTGTTTCGACTCGTCCACGTGCAAGTGCCACATGCACGTATAGTGCAGTGAAGTGCCACTAACATAGTTTTTATTTAAGGTTCTATTTAGTAACACAATTTTAATTTTTACGATATACAGGTATGTTAGACTGCAAGGTCTATCTATGGGCGAATGTTGCCTGAAAATAAATGAATGTTTGAGGAGCATACTGGTATTTAGCATCTGATTAGTCTACAAGCCGACCCAAACATGGGTAATGAGAGATAATGCTTGAAAGTTAATTATGACGATAATGATGGCCCGGTTGATGGAATTCTTTAACCCTATTACATAATAGGTCTTAAACATAACTGACAGAATGTGGGTGTATATAAGGTACGCTTCTGCCGACCTCTTTGGGAAATACGGGCATGTATGATGTGTTAATAGTTAGTAAAAGACTACAGATAGTACAATAAAACAATAAAGGAGAATGTCAGTTTTACAAGGGGTGCTGGTCCAAGTGTGTTGCAGATATGAATTGTATCTTAAGTTATTAACAAACATACATAAACTAACATTTTTTCCTCTTTTTCTTTCGTCTTTCACCCTTTTTACTGCTTTTTAAAATGTAAATACACATGCAAAAATGTCAATTCCTCTGGGATATTTTTTTTTGCTGCCACAATATAAAATGTTGTACTCGGTGACACCTGTCAGTTAAGGTACAATGTACATCTGCAACACACTTGGACCGAAGTTGACAATATCCTTTAAACCAAATAAGTAAATCATATTCAACGTTAAAATAACAATAATATACATATAATTACATCAATAAGTTAATGACTGCCTCGGTGGTCTGGGTGTTAAACATGAGGTCCTGGGTTCAATTCCCAGGTCAGGCAAAGTGTTATTGGGTTTTCCATCAGGATTTTTTTGGCAGCAGCCACGGAGTCTTGGAGCCACGGAAACACGGAATCGCGCCCGTTTGATGATAATAGACTCACTCCCTATTTCATGGTCATTAAACATAACTGGCGAAATGTGGGTGTACATCTCTGCGTAATCTTTCGGGATGTAATTCCCTAACTAGAACAATATCGCTAACCGAGCCACATCGTTACTTAACTCGGTGTTAGGCCCCTTTAGTCTGCAACATACAGTCGGATTCGGTCGCTACACTCGCATCGTGCGTCGCTCCGAATTACCACCACTATTGCTACCCCCATTTGACTATTCATTGGCCGCAATCCAGTTATGGGGGATGAACGAAGAGTGGAGGCGGCAATTTGTGTCTAACTCAAACTCAAATTATTTATTTAAAAAAAAATGTGAAATGCACTTGCATTCATCATCTGAGTTGAAATAAATCACAGCTCTAGAAACGGTGAAAGAAAATAACGTGAGACCGACATATCCTAGAATAAAAAATTCGAACATATGACGCCCACAAACCCATACTTGGCCCGTGTGGTGGATATGCCCCACTCCCTCTTTCTTACACAGGAGATGTCCATTGCCCGTGTCCCAACAGTGGGAACGTTTAAGGGCTGATAATATATTACATGAAGTTAGCTGTAGTGTTCTTGAATGCATATTTCATAGACACTTTTAGGGAAGTATGTACAATTTTGTTGAAGTTTTTTTTTTAAAGTTATACCTTGTTTTTATCCCTTTGTTCAAAGAAAACATTTCAAACTGACAATTCTTGTCAACTTTAAATAATGAATATAAATTCATTGAAATTAGAAATTTTTATAAATTCAGATCTTTAAAAAAATAAAATGAGTTTCAAAGCTTTCTTAATTAAAAAAAAAATCTACTTAAAACTTATTTTTGAAAAGAGTATAATCTAATTCAGCCAATCCCGTTAGATTGAATATAGAGTTCGTAAACAGCATAATCCAAAAATATGCAGAAGCTCATGAACATCGACTTCATCATCATGTTAATGTCTAGGCCATCCAGCTCCTCGATAACACGGACATAGTAAGAAGGCTCAAAAGGACTAAGCCTTTTGAGTTAGTGTAGTGTAATCTATTGTGACTTTACCGCGAGTGTAATATAGTGTAGTGTACCTAGCTATTTATATGGACACAAGAACAAAGTGACTTCGCCTTAACAGACGCTAAGTAAACGCAATGGACGTGCTCTTAGATATAATTTTACTTTTAGCAAATTAAGTTAGATTAAAATTGCTTATTAGCCTTATTAGGCTAGATTGTAATATAATAAAAAAGATAAAAAATAAAAATCCCGTTAGATGTAGCCTGGTCCGCCATGTTGAAATTCAAGTGCAGCGCGGTTTAAATGGTTAAAATTGGTATTTGTTTTACCTACTATTTACCTTAACAATTCCGTACGTACAGACTAAAAAGATTATGCGAGAAGTACACACAATCGATATAAAAGAAAAGAATAGTAAGGGTCATTACATTATGCATATTTTAGTAATTTTGAAATCCAATGGAATTCTGAAAAACTGAATGTTGAAAGGTTTTGAGCGATACCATATCCACTTCAACTATGTTCATTGACGGATTACAAGCGGCCTTGTATAAAGCCTCATCCTCATCGAGGGTGTTATATTTTTCTAGAATTATCTTCAACTGATTTAAAACGTTATGTTTTAACGTCGTTTAAGCGATTATTGTCTAAGACTGATTTCGAATGTGGCAACGCTCATTAAAGGTTAATTAATATTGACTTAATTCTGTGTAACTATATGACAAAGGCAAAAAGATGCAATGTAACCATCTACGGAAACGTTTTATATGTATGTAAATGTGTATTTTACAAAGAAAACATACCTAAATATCATCACATCTGTAATTCCCAAAAGGTTTGGCAGGCACCTCTGCCACACTCCTACATTTCACCAGTTATTTTACAGCTCCTGCTATGAGGAGGGCCTAGCCTATTAAAATATATAGGTATATAAAAGGTGAAAATATACCTTTAACGAAGCCGAAAGGCACTTGTTCTCCGCGTCATTGCGATATTGTTTTATTCTGGACCTTACCTGGGAACCTTCTAGTTACGGAGATATTGGAGGTCAAAGTTCAAACTTTTTCAGGAGTTTTTTTTTGAATACTAGTTTTTAATGTTATTACTTTACTCTAAATACTGCCGTGACCCGTTTACTATTCAATTCATCCATCAGTATAATGTTTTAATTGCGTCACATTGAGTTTTACCATAAAACGTGATTTTTCACACCAAAAAGAGAGTTACTTAGTTTGATGTACAGAATGCTTGGTTATCGGCCTCGTGAAGGGTCCGTTTACATCTTGCAACAAATGCATTAAAGTTCAAAGACCTAAAAGGCTAAAGGCCGACTTCCCACACGCGGCGTCCTAAGATCAGAGCCTTACAAACGCGCGAGGCAACCGCCCAAGCTATGTAAATCCTCAAAAATATTATTTTTAATTTATCGTGGTCAAGTTGACTTTATTATCTGCTTGCTTTATGATGCAAGGGATTATTGTGAAGGTTTTATTTATAACTGGCAATGTTGCTGTTAAGTAGTACTGTCTCTTGGAGCTCTTTATTGAGTTAAAAATGGTGTCAAGAGTTTTTTTTGGTGGAAATTTAATTCAGTATTATTTTTAATGATTGAGATTTAAATAGTGTTGAGTATTAAGCTCCAGGTGTGCTGCCGGTGGCTGCGGGACTGTTCGAAAGAGATACCGCGGCCCTGGAACACAAAGGGCAAAAGAAGGTACATGGATGGGTTTTAGTCAGTAGAAGTCGGACACTCCCTTCCCCTCCGCCCAGAGCGGGAGGAGTCATTTGATGATTTCCCATCCCAAAAAAAAGGTGTGCTGCTGGTGGTCTTGACTAATAAAACTACTTGAATTCTAAATATTTAAACTGTAGGTATTTTTGGGTTGGTTTGAGACGACCGATATGTGCGCACGCTCAAGATAACGGCGAGTAAGTGGCGGGGGAAGCGATCGCAGTGTGGTGTGTGGCCCGATGTGACGTCAGGAACATGTAGTGACCTATTTTCGAATCTCTATAGTACAGTAAGTCCCTATCACTACGTATTTCCAGGAGTTTGTTAAAAACTTTTAAAATTCGTCTGTCAATTCATTGATGCATGTTGGCCCCCGGGAATTTCGCAGCAATTATCAATTTAATAGTGTCGTATTGGTCAACGCTTGATAAACCTGGTCTCATGGTTTAAGCTAGCGAAAATTGAGGGTCTATTAAACAATATTCTAATAAGCAATATCCGTTTGATAAATCCCGTAATACAAAGCTGTATAACAACAATAATTGCGCAAGATAACGGAGTCGATGTTCGTTCTCTACAAAAGTGCAATACCTACACGGTCAAAATGTATGGAACAGCTGTTTTTTTTAATTACCGATGAAAAGTTTCTATGTGGGGGGGGGGGGGCTCATAATGATGTACTGAATACGTGGTAACCGTTTTCGCGTCGGTATCCCTTCCGCCCCGTATAATCATTATAGGCATCTCCTTTAAGCCCCATGTAATAGGGGGCCAGCCTATTACCAACAATCGGGCACACATACAGACTCCGTGGCTGCTACTGAGTAATTGCTGATGGAAACACCCAATAACACTTTGCCCGACCTCGGAATCGAACCCAGGACCTCATGACCAGCAGTAGCGCTTGCGACTTCTAGACCAACGAGGCAATCACTAAGCTTGTGTACTTATTTTTTTTTAATTAGCCTGTTTTGTCCCACTGCTGAGCAAAGGGATCTTAGGTTGTTATTCTTACACCAATTCTATTATACAAATTCTCTAACCCTAGTATCAGCAGCTCATTGTTGGGAGAATGGACATGGAGTGCTCCTCCATGGAGCATTGGACGAAGCTCCATGTAGGTACGAGTTGTGCGGTCCTAATCCAATGTTTCCAGAGGTGTGTAATAGTGTATCTATTTGTTTTCATTGTTTTGTTGTTTGTTTGCCGTAAGTATTATATTATTAAAAAAAAAAAAAAATCTAGTGTAAGCTTACCTCTGTCCACAGCACTGAAAAGCTAACCAGGAAAATTTTAGCTCTCTCCCTGGTTGACTCGGAAGTGCCGTGCTTGACCGACGCAGAGGTCGCCTGGAAAGTGACTTGCCCGGATACGGATCGGCCCGAGAACCCGTTTTCCCAGAGACAGTGGGATGAGCCGCTCTGCAGGTTGGTACGGAATAAACTTATTAATACGTCTACCAATACTGCTGAGCGTGCCCGCCTACTGGCTGTGGGCGGGCCTCTGGCTTCAGGCACTACCGTCACCTAATAATATAGGCACTATGTTAGGTGACACAACCTTCCGGCTCGCTACGTGTTTGCGATTGGGCGCTCCTTGTGGGGCTCCACATCGCTGTCAATGTGTGAAGCAGTCGACTGCCTCGGACACCATGGCCTTTCTTGCAGTAAGAGTGCAGGTCGGATTGCGCGGCACGCTAGCATTAATGATCTCATCCTTCGTGCTCTTGCCACCGCCGGGGTACCAGCTGTCTTAGAACCCAATGGCTTGGCACGCGTCGATGGGAAGAGGCCAGATGGTATGACCTAATGCCATGGGGTCCGAGTGCCCACCTAGTATTTCGGGAAATCGCCAAGCGGTTGGTCGACTCTTCACGTGACCAGAGGTCGGGCCTATTTTTTGGCCAAAGAATCAGCATTGCCATCCAACGTGGTAATGCTGCCAGCCTTCTGGGCACTTTTCCTGTTGACAGCGATGCGGACGAATTTTTGGACGCCCTGTAACCCTTTTCTACTTGTACATATTTATTACTATTTTAGTTTTGTAGTTTGTAAATAATTTAATTATCTTTGAAATAAAAAATTCTTAAAAAAAAAACATGTTTTGATTATTATAATTATGTAATGTAATTTATCTTAAATAAATGAATTGAATTGAATTATTAATTAATTGTTTGTAGGTATACTCCTTGTTTTCAACAAACCCAACTACACAATTACACATAACTCGAACCAGGACATACGCATTAAGCCATAAATACACTCATGTTGTACGAGCTAGTAATAAATGTAAAAGTGTGGCCAAATGTGTCCACTGTGTAAAGGCCATTAAACCCGAGCGTCGGGTAACGACCCTTGGACCAAGGGATGCGATGCTGAGCATATGTTAGAATACACCCTAGGAATGGGTAATATGGGAACGATTTGTGTGAGAACAGATTGTTCTTGTTAAGGCTAGGTAGGTATGTGGTACTGAAGGTAGTATGGGTAATGAAGACTCGGATTTTTTATCTTCGACTGCATAACTCATGCTTTTTCCCATGGCCAGAAACCCGAAGAATAAGTTACAATTTTCGCCTTCAACAGAACTTTGATAGCTCATGTTTCAGAAATTCGACGCTTTAGCACATTTTGTCTCTTAAAGTACTTGTTTGTATTGATACAGGTTTTTATGTGTAGCTAAAAAAAATGAAAGTTGAACTGCATTTGCCATCTGTGAATATATTCTAAATAAGACAGAAACGTTCCGTGCCAAAAAATTAAAACCCTTGAAATTGGTAACAAAATCCGATTCAAAAAGGGAAGTAATATTTTTATAATAATTTAATGCGGGCCATACAAAAACCTTCCACCCCTTCTTCCTTCCCCCTTTATCATTATTAAAATACAATTAAAAAATCGAAACATAAAGGCATGGATATAAATTGTAAAATGTAAAAAGAACAATTTTGCTCTAGTTTTATTTTCCAGGGTGAAAACAGGGGAATACATTTGTATGGGCCAAGGCTGGTCTATCCTCTTAAACTTTGAAACAAAATATTTTGTTTAATAAAATATGTTGCTAATCAAAGTCCTCTGAATTGCCGGCAGCGCATAAAGACGGTAGTACTTACAAAATTCGTTGCGCTAAAAGTGCGCGGAGGGCACAACTTCTGTCACCCCTTCAGAGCCGTCAGTTTCTTAACTTCATTCTCTAGTGACAGCATCCTGGAAACTATAGCGGACAGGTGGGACAGTCAACAGACACCTTGACGGAAACCAGTCAATTTTGCTTTTGACCGATTAACAGTTTTGACTGGAACAGTTATCCTGTTGCCCTCTTGGTCTCCTCTGAGACCAGGAGGCCAACAGGATAAACAGGTGCGTTTTTTCTGTCGTAATATGAATATACTGTGATCACTGACCTGTCTGCAAGGATTTTGATATGATAGTATTACCTGCTTAACATAACATCACGCCTCTAACCCCCAAAAGGTTAGGCAGAGGTATACCTACATTTCACCAGTTATGTTAAAGTCCCATGTGATGGGGGGTGAACCTATTGCCATCAACGGGGCACAAATCTAGACTCGAAACGAGGCAGAAACCAGCTGTGGACCTGCTTATAAACTGTCAAATTATAAAAACAGAATTCTTACTACAACAAACGTTAAATACTTTCGACGAATTAAACCTTACTCAACACGACATTCTTAGACAAACATACAAAACCTACTTGGACCTCTGCCCGGCCCCCAAGCAAAAAGGGCGTGAAGTCGCCATTTTAAAATAAGCATACGCAATGCGTATTTTATTGGAGTTGCTCAAATTCTATTCCCCACGTTTAGCTACAAAATAAAAGTACTAAATGATAGCAGTGACTGAGGCGACATCTATTGTAGGGATGCACTCAACTTACACCCCCCTACACCCCCGTACACACCCCTTCTCTCCTATCAATCAGTACTGTAGCGCAAATGTGAAAAATCGAAAAAAACCGTCGCGAAATCCGCCTGTAGACTGGTTTAGAGCGGGACAGAAGATGTGTTTCTTCGAGGAGTAAGAGAGATAAAGAGAGGATAGTCTAAATTATTGTATTATACATAATAATATTCGGGTGGTTTAATGTATATGGTGAGATTGAAGAAGCGAAATTGGTAGACTGATTTAAATTAGGGTCATGACTGTTTGTTGTGACGGGGGTGAGCAGATCAAGATATTTGTGATCAACAGTACCTTAGAAGGTAGTCTCATTTCGTAATATGAAGTATTTTAACATTATCTAATTGAACAACAACATTTATTTATTCTCACGCAACTTTGGCCTATAGATGTATGTATGTATACCTTACATACTAACATAATTATACACCTTTATTTTTAGGTCGTTCTGGAACCGAATACCATTAACTCGATCATCAAACTCGAAACGATTGGGACTATTTTTTCAAAAAGTAACAATAAAAAAAAACATGAAAGAATAAATTTAATGTTTTTTTTGTGAAATAATGGGAATCAATCGATGAATGAATTTTTGAATGGGTATCGTTCGCATGTGTTGCCGATCGTGGATACGTTTTACACACACATTTGAGTTCTCATTATTTCACAAAAAACAACATTAAATTTATTTTTTCGTGTTTTTTTTATTGTTACTTTTTGAAAAAAATAGTCCCAATCGTTCCGAGATCGATGATCGAGTTAATGGTATTCGGTTCCAGAACGACCTAAAAATAGTGGTGTTTAAGTATGTACATACGATAAAATACAAATTGTGTTAGTAAATAGAACCTTAATACACAACTAAGTAACTGCCTCGTTGGTCTAATGCGACTGCTGAGCATGAGGTACCGGTTTGATTCCCGGGTCTGGCAAAGTGTTATTGGGTTTTTCCATTAGGAATTTCTCAGCAGGAGCCACGACACCACGCGGGCCCAGTGCCGGTTGATGGATGTCACATGTTTTCGAACATTTTGTGTGTTCTAGGACATGTTGGTTTCCTCACGATAATTTATCTCGTTTAATCTGTGTTTAGAATCAGGTCAATACTCGGCATAACGAGATTTTCACCTAGAGATTTTAAATCATTAGTAACCGAGAGAAGACTCGTAATCATAAACTTATAACATAAAACATGGTGAAATATTTTTTTAGGTCTTATAAAAAACTATTAAGTTTAAGCTGTTATAAATAAATAAATTACTAATTTTTTTCTCAACACGTAAAACATATCCTCCTTCTGAAATCCTAGCTTATACTGCAATACTATAATCGTATTGTCTCCATTTTCTTAGAGGACGCTTCGAGCGAGCCCACTACACACCCTCTGCAACTGTCAACACCCTATACTCAAACACAACCCTACCCCATCCACATAGAGTTGAAAATTGACCCCCAGATTTTGGCTCATAAGTCTTTAAGCGGCAACCCGTCGATTGCCGAGACCCGACGGCGCGGGCGGTCGAAGGAAACCTCACCACTTAATTTAGGGTTAAAATATATTTCACCCGATTCTGGATGGCGGGGGGGAGGGGGGCTCAAGGTCACTTGGGGCTCGTCACGACACGTGTCATTGGACTGGTCTGGGTGAGACTGGATGGTGATAAGAAGACCTGGGGTTTTACAATTTAGTGTAGCTGGTAATTATCAGCAGATGGTATGTATGACCCAATTTTGACATTGTTTAACCATTAAGTTATGTAATTTGTGATTTTCGGGGATAATACCGTAATCACCACCCTTGGCGGACAGATTGGTGCTTTTGAATAAGAATCTCAGTTTGTTTTTACCATTTATTACTACTAATATTAGCCTGTGTCATCCCACAGCTGGGCAAAGGCCTCCCCATGACTTCCAAATCTTTCGATGTAGGGCTACTGCGGACCACTGGTCGTTGGTTCTTTCCAGCTCGTCCCACCATCTCTTGCGAGGTTACCATTTACATGTTTAAAAAAAAAGGATCGTTTTATTTTATTTTAATGAGAGAGCCATAGAGGTTAGAATGCGTTGACCTCGAATTCTTGGTTGAGTAATTACGGCTAAGCATAAGAAATGCATCTGCGGATGGGTTATGTCACAGGGACATGACATCCAACGCCTTAATAAGAATAATAAAACCCAAAGTAGTGTTTGTACTTACATCTACCAGAAAACAATTTTATTTAACTTTCAACGTTCACCTCAGAGCCATGCAGCGTATCCAGTGTCCCAGTTTGAGGCTGTCTGATGCAGTTTCTGTTTAAAGACACACACGTTAATTTGAAAGCGTTTGACTCCATTGGTTGATTGTTTCATTACAACCGATACTGTTAGCCTTCTTCAGCCCACTGCTGGGCAAAGGCCTCTCCCTATGACTTCCAGTTGTTTCTTTCCAGGGCTAATGTGGACCACTGGTCGTTGGTTTTGTCCAGCTCGTCCCGCCATCTTCTACGAGGTCTGCCGCGACGCCTTCCGGCTGTGTCAGGGCTCCAGAAAGTGGTTATTTTGGTTATGTCATTATTTGATGCAAATGTTGACTTGTCAACACAAAAGGCAATTGCAATTGCAATTATAAACACCCCGCAATTACCTCGCAACTACACGCTTTCATATTCATAAACTTTTAATTGACCACAAACCTACAATAAATACAACAAATAATTCAAACACCCAATTACCAGCCCGACAGAAGCCTTCAGTTATTTTAACTGTAAGCTAAAACTAAGGCAACAAAGGCTAATGTAAAAAAAATGTTAATGTAAACAGATGAATACAAAATGAACGAGCGATGCCGCGGTATAACTCACTGCACTCTCCATGTGTCCGAACAAGTACAAACTTGTGTTCGCACAGGGACACAGCAGGATCGATACTTATCAAAAGTTTGTAATCATAACTTTTTTTAGAACCAGAATCAGCATGTATTCAATTGATTAATTGATAGATCATGTTTATTTTGCAAATAGGTTTTTACAAGTACTTTTACACGTCATTTTTAAAAACTAGATGAAGCTGGTGATGCAAATTTTCCCTATCAACCTTGAACTTAACGCTTTAGCGATAAAGTTGAAAATCTATTAAAGAAATTTGACAGAATGTAATAGCTCGATGTGCTGGCTATACTCTTATAAGAAACAGCCGAAACAAACTCAAAGGTCATAGTCTCTTTCAAGGCCCAGACATAATCCTGGTCAACTCACATGATGATTATGCAGATAAGTGTCTGAGATGTTCTTTTGAAGAAAGAACCACATATGTAGATGGTTGAATCGAGCTTCAAGTCAAGTTTAAACAGAATCGTTTCGTGATACGGAGAATAAAACCACCTTTTATTATTTAAGCTATGGCCCTTAGGCTGTTACGAAATACACGCTATTTAATTAAATACTCGTTTTTCTATTATGATATAATAGAAAAACGAGTAATCGACTAATTTGTATGTCTTTAAAATAATTACAGAATTTTGATCCCTGATTTAGAAAGTTGTAGAAGTCTTGTAATGAGTTAAATGAAACATAAATAATGCACCTAATATTGTCATTTAGAAAGGCTATGCATATAAATATGTTGGCTATGGTTTTTTTTTTTGAGGAATGTCAAATGCACCAAATTTAATTTGAATACATATTTATCTCCCGAAAAAAATCAAACGAATCCATGAAATCTAAATTCCCTAATCCCTATTCAATTCCCTATTTAATTTTAATTCTAAATTTAAATAATCTAAATCCATAATTTCATTAACTACATAATATTACACCTGCAATCTCTGAAGGGTTAGTCAGAGTTCTACTTAATAGTATATAGGACTTTTTATCCCTTTTTATATATTGCGATCCCGTGGGACAATTACCGAACTTACGCGGGCGAAGCCGCGGGCATGAGCTAGTAATTATATAATTACATAAATAATTAATTATATAATTTTTCTTCAAAATTAGTGCTTTACCAACAATATGGTTGAAGCTAGATTGATGATAAAAATGTTTTCATTAGCATGCAATCCAGACTCGACTCTCATTTAACTTGAGTATGTACGTGATTTGTCACACACACTCTTCATACGCCTGTGTTGGGATTGGGGTAGGCAGACAATTGAGGACGCCACCTACTACGATCCTTACATACCACTTTGGCTTCGTCCAAGTTCAAAGGTACCTTTAAACACTGAAATTAAATAATTTTAAGTCCGCACCTCAAAACATGTCTTTCACCAAGAAAAAAAAAACCGTTTGCAACTAAAACTGGTCCTACACTACATTAATTTTCAAGAAGTCTACGCATTTTGTCTTTCATCATCTGCCTGCCTTTTCCCAACTATGTTGGCGACGGCTTCCAGTGTAACCGGATGCAGCTGAATACCAGTATTTTACATGGAGCGACTGCTTATCTGACCTCCACAACCCAGTTAGCGCTAGGTAATACGATACCCCTTGGTAAGACTGGTTGTCAGAATTTCGGGCCACTAAATACTTAACGACTGTCAAAGATCTACAAATGACAGCCGGAACCAACGGCTTAGCGCGCTTTCTGAGGCACGGAGGAAACTCGGTATGTAATGTGTGGTCACCCATCCACGGACTATCCTTGGCAAACGCGGCTTAATCTGAAGATCGACCCGGGTGGCTGCTATTATTTAGTCACGAGCTCCTCATTTGCCTTTTGCACGAATATTAATCTATTTTAAAAGTATTCCATTCAAGCACACTATTAAGGTTCTAATCCACCTACCACTAAATCACTGCAAACAATAAACAGAAACACAGCCAAGTCCATTCAAAGAAAAACACAATAAAACTCTATTTAAAAATTTAAACAACTTTTCGTACTTAAAATTCATGAAATACATACAATATGACCAAAGCATCAACTACACAATCCCATGATAATATCCCCATGCAGTTTGTTTTATTTATGGTACTAAAATACTTGACAGACTTATATATGGCCGCTTTAGAAATTATTACACTCACATTAAATTCGTAGCTGTTAGCTCCGAATGTGCTACGAGACGATAGTGTCGCTCGTAGCGAGTCGTAGAGGGTCTACGGCGTAGACTCTACGGCGTAGAGGCTTATGTGTATGACATTAATTCTCGAACAGTTAGTAGGGGCATCAGTTTTGAATTAGTTAAAGACAGTTTGTGTTTTAAATCTAATTACAGAAATATGTTTTATTCTGTTTTAAAAAACTATAGTTACGTATAATTTGAATTCATGAAAATGAAATCCAATGAAGAATCGTTGTAATGCTTTAACGTATGAGAAGAGATCATTGACCTAAAGTTTTAGTAATGTTGTAGACTGATGTTTAAATAAACGTGAGCTGTTTGAATCCTATATATAATAATATATACAGTTTGTTGAGATTCTTTCTAGTTATATTTGTACCTGGAGCGGCGACGGTTGGCCGATTTCAGAACTATCTTCAGTAATTATACATTTTTAATCTTTCATTAATCAGAATTCTGAAACTAGTTTCCCAGTAACCGAGCTGTGGAGGTCAAATAGGCAGTCGCTTCATGTACACTACTAGTATTCAATTGCCTCCAGTTGGACTGGAGACTACTGATCCTAAAGTAGTTGGGAAAATGATGAGGTTTCCCAACTAACTGGAGATTATGCAGATCATCAGCCTGTAATGATCATCTGCATAATCCCCATAAAACACCCACCTTGGCGAATAAGATATTTTGATTCGAGTTCTGTAACAGGCTTCCAGCTTTTAATTTATCTAGTAAATAGGCTTAAGATCTTTTAAGTGTGGCCTAACATCGAACTTAGGACATAAAATTGAGCTCCCAGCATTCTACTCTTGTCTGAGATGAAATCGTCAACGATTTTGGATCGTCCACAAAACCTTGAGTTTCATAAAACAGTAAATAACCGTCTTACGTATGATAACTTGCAGTAAACCCTTTCTCAGAGTTCTTTTTTATGAGCAGTACATGATAAGTGGCTTAAAGATCTCTATGCATTTCTCGCGAAGATTTCTGAGGAGCGAACGTCAAAGTATATCTTTATATATTTCATAAGTGCGTGATTTAGGAGCCCAACTCTATTCCCCGGGACGAGGGGAAACATTTGACTTCATTAGCATATGTTGGGTAATGTGGTATATTACTTCAATAATCTTATGATATAAACGACTTAGTAGAAGATACGAAGGGTATTTCTGATAAAACTATCTTTACAAGAAAAAAAAAATAGAGAAACAAACTTAAGTATGCGCATTAAAGATGTATGATAATGTATTTAATCAAAATTCCACATTGAATAAAAAAGAAAATTCGTATTTTTACGTAAAAAACCAAAGCAAAAAACGGCGTTGCTTAAATTTATGATATCTAAGATCTGACTGTCTCAGGGCATAGAGAACTTAGTTTTTTTCTCCGTCTCGTTTCAACTAGTCATAATTTAACATGAAAACGTGCCCGTCGACGAAATTGAACATCTATATTCATGCTCAATAGTCTTCTAAAATACGAGGACGACTTAGACCGTCACGATGACATGAAACACAAAAATGTACAAAATGATCTGATTGAGTTCTTTTAAGTGGACATCTTTTTGACGAAATTGCATTCAAGGAGCGGCGAGTCAAGCGAGCGGCCAATGAGGGTTGATGCGATTACTGCCTGACTCATCGCCAAAAAAGAACACGATGCGGCATTCCAATTGCAACTGTGTGTAGTATGTTCTCCCGATTATCAGGGAGCGTTTGAAGGATGCAACTGGGGGGTAGGGCGGGCGACGGCGGGGAGCGCGCGCCGCCCAGTCGAGCCGTGGCCGCCGCGCACATTGCACGTGAATGGCGCGCTAGAAACAACCAAATGAGTACTCCGCGAGACCAAACGCGAAACCCGTTCACCACCAGACGACCGGCCAGATACTGTTGACTGTGATCATTTTGTAGTTTAAATTAATTAATCATCTAGTATAAGAGTGTTTCGGACTGTACCGGTTTGTGGCTAATGTGAGTTCAGATCTTGAGGCGTGTGTCCGCGGATCACGTGCCCTACATTTGGGTGTCGTCGCCGGAACGCTCAAATGCTGCATTTTTACGTTTATTTACAATCAGGCAATGCTTCTGTAGTAATAGTCGTGTAGCCTAGCTTAATACGTAGTTAAGTAGTCACAGTGTTATTACTGTCATTAAAGTGTATCGTCTCGTAAAATTTTGATGTCATCTGTATCGAACGCATGCGATCTTGCAAAGCAAAGCGATTTGAACTCTGTAGTGTTCATGTATCAGCTTGGTGCGATTAAATTGTGAGCAATAAATCATTTAAACACTCTTTTTCATGTTTTTAGTTTCACCCCCCGTCCGTTTACCGAAGACCAGCCAGTCTTTTGCACTGAGTGTCTTTGCGTATATTTATGTGGCCTAGTCGGTAGCGTTGCAGTTTGAGCGCTACGGCTAGTCTTTAGAGTCTAGATTTCAGTGTGGGGCTCTGAATAGAAACATTAAACCCGAATGTCTGTAAATTCACCATCTTATTTCTTCATTTTTAGTTAGCTCCTCCGCAATGCTTCGCTAGTGGCTATATACATTTCACTATATGTAGTTTTTGGAGTATGTACTTAGTGTAGTTTGAGGTCGGAGTGACGTTGTATCGGAGTGCCGTCAGAGTGAGCGATGCACGTGGTTACCTGAAGGTAAATAATTGCTCCCACGTGGCTGTGAGCTCAATTAACCTCCCGGTGGGGTCGGCACGCACACTTTCACTGATGAAAAACCTGTACAACTAACTGTTGTTATAAATACAACCATTTACTGACGTCACCATCCAATCGGTGCCACTAATTACTGATTTTCGGGTTAATTAGGTATTCTATTAACAGTTTTGGCATTGGATTCATTTTATTCGAATTCGAAAGCGGTTTTTGACTTTTCTGGATATGGTGAGCGGATACCATCATCATAATTTTTATTTTCTGTCACAAGTGTTACCTAATATTTTCCTCAAAACAGAAACTTACCAAAAACATTCAAATTGAACAAATTAGGTGACTTAGCGCCTAAAAAATTCAACCACAGTCATGACCATCAGTTTTATATACATAGATGAATTAATATTCTATTCGGATCATTTGGTAGAACACATTAGATACGTGGTGTGTGTGCGTCTGTGCGTGAGGGTGTTTGTGTCTGGCGGGGTGGATGGGTGTGCGAGGGGGGTGGGGGTGTGTGAGGCCCCCCGGTGGCGCGGAGGGGGGGTTGCGGGCCGGCACATGGGCGATCGATGCGGGGCGCGTTGCCCGCGTATCATTTGCGTGCCACAGCTCTGCTCCCCTCTCCCCGGATTCCTTCGATGACCTACAGAGTCCAGGATCCCGACGGATCCCGTCAGATCATTGTATTATATTGTGGGGAGCACGTGATTCTCACATGGTTTTTATTGAGAGGTTATTTTCGTATGGCATGTCGATTAGCAATTATGTTTTATTTATTTAATTGACATTGGTTTGTTGATTGCGCTCTCGTTTCTTTTGGGGCATTGGAGTCGTTTGGGGTTATTTTCAAATAAATATATGTTCTGGTCGATAAGATACTATTGACTACACTCTTTTGGAGATTAAATCTTATGGGAGCTTGGACAACTTTAGATCACATTCAATAAATGCTTATAAGTAGGCATCAGTACTTTTAGAACTGTAAAGTTACTTAGTAACAATTGAATTACAATTAATTTAGTAATAGGTACAAAATATTACGAAACTTCGACAGTCGAATTACCAAATCTAATATAAATTATTTGTGGGGATAATGTTATATCGGATGAACGGTTACAACAGCTTCGTGCAAGATTGCACATACAAATGACTCCTTAGTAATGTTGCATCATTAAGAAATTCCAGATATTTTGCTATAACAGAAGAATCTATGAAGTAGTCTTGTCTTGAGGCCCAGCAGTGGGGACGTTATTTACCAAATTATACTGGTCTTACAACTTAAGCTTAAAGTAGAGACACATTTGTTTTCATTAACAAAGTAATGCTTGCAGCATTTTATATCCTGATATAAGGTTTTGTTTATTAGTCCATGGTAAAAAAGCATGATCAAGCATAGCAGAATTATCTGATTTTGGCTTAGTAGATTGACTTACATTGAATTAGATGCTATATATTCTGGTATATTGTTGGATTCTTGATATTTCTATGCTCCTACATTTTCTGATCGTAGGGTTGTTTCGATGATCACTTGGGTTAATTTGTGAATAAATTGCTAGAGTGTTTACGTTAGTTTTGTACATTTTTTTTTTATTAAATTTCAAGAAAACATACTCTTTAAAGTTTTTAAAATTTTGAGAAAAATGTTTCAAGGTGCAGAGATGATTACGTAGAATACAAATGCAGTTTCTTATCTTATGCAATTTTTATTTAAATTGAAAAATGGTCCATCCATAATTCGTTTTCATCCAATTTACTATGAACTTTTAATGAAATACTTCTTAACAAATTCAATTATTCGAAAAAGTTGACAATTGCTTTAAAACCGTTTCGTCCTTCTAAAAACAAGATCAACAACATCTTTAAACAAGATTGACATAAAACTAGCTTTCCATCATTATTATTGCTCATAAATAGTCGTCACCTCACAGTAAAGTACTGGTATTCAGCTGCATCCGGTTAGACTGGGAGCCGACCCCAACATGCTTTGGGAAAAGGCAGGCAGATAAGACGGGCACCCATTTGATCTCTCTAGATAATGAAAAATAAAAAAATGTATATAAAAAAGTGATTAATTAATTCTAAATTAATAAAAATTTGAAAAAGTGCAATACGGACACACTGTAGATTATACGATGATATTAAAAGCAAATAATGTTTACACCAACAACTAATTTTACATGGAGTAACTGCCTACCGCGGCAATAGGCCCTCCCCCTATTACACGGAACTTGAACGTAACTGGCGAAATGTAGGTGTACTATTAGGTACAGTTCTGCCTTACCCTTCAGGGATTACATGCGTGATGCTATATTATGTTATGACTACCTACCTAACCGACGCAACCCAGTAACTGGATTGCACCGGTTATGATTGTCAGACTTTCAGGCTTCTCAAAAAGTGTAGATTACCTTTAAACGACCCGTGCGGCTGTTATTATTCAGCCATGAGACCCCTGCATTTTAGTAAACATCTAATTACCTATCTACAACATCCGGGAACATTCACCGTTTCATTTCCCTTCATCCATATCACGGGACGATCTCATTTACCTAATTTAAAGGGTCACTCTCCATTGATGGGGTATTAATGGGGTCGTCAACAACCCTTGTTTCCTTCCCGGTATTATTGGGGATGCGACGAATCCCAAATTATTTTGTTGAAATTTTTTCACGGTAGTATGCTCTCATCCGGTGCGTTATAGGATCCGTTAAGCGGTGATGCAGGAAAATGTTAATGATTATGTTGGTTGGGAAAGTTTTGGCTTAAGGCTCTCTCTCTCTACCGGGATTCGCCAGTAATATAACAGTTCAGGATCGAGTATTACATCAGTGAGTGAGTAGAACCGATCATTTCTCGGCGCATACTGTAACTATACTATTTAAAATAGCCACTTGTTTTTGTACAAAATCGAATCTTGGATAGTTTCATTACAAGCAAATGTTCCGATGAGGGAGCGCAAAAGGCTGTTTCATAACTTAAGATATCATCCCTATCATATCTGAAGAGATCTTATCTCAAATTATTTGGGATCGGCGCAGCATCTCTTCTTCTTCTATTACTCGTCATCTCATTAGAAACCTCCTTTTTTACCATACCATCCTTCACACGTCTATCGTTTCTTTGGCCTTCCTCTACTCTTATACCTAGCCACACCGCACGCAAAATACGCGCATTGGACGTGGAGTTGCGGACACCAGCCCGTTATACAATACAATACCCCGCCACATTCATACTCAAAACTTTCACCACTACAACTAGAGAATTTGCAACTTAAGATAATTACTTGTAAATGTGGAAATAGATTATTGAGGTCAGATATAGTTGCCTCATGAAATGACGAAAATATCTTTTACTTAAATCTGTTTGAGATTTTAATGAATCAATGAGAGTTTCATTCACACTCAAATATGTAACAGTTACTATTGAGTCTGTATTTTAATACGACACACAACTATGAAGCTTTCATTTATATCTTAAATAATGTACTTAAAGGCTGTTCAGATATTTAAATAAGGACATTGTATTTTACTGAAACTTTTGAACTGAAGGGAGACAAAATTGGAATAAAAAATATTACGGCGATAATTTACACATGACACAACCTTAACAAATATCAATGCATCGTAATCAAACAAGCTTCTTGTCTCACCTAGTTCAAAGACACGCCGCCATATTTTATTGTCCAGACATCATAAACCTAATGAGGTGAAACAAAATACATCATAACGACACAATTACATAACGATATGTCGTCAGCAGAACAGACAGTCGTTATTCACGATCGATGTGTTCTTTATTGGGGTGAGGTGGAACTCGTAACAATTTATTATTTATTTTTGAAAAATAATAAAAAATACAACATCGTAATGTAACGTGCAAAAGGCAAGTCCTTTAATTAGCAACATTGACAAATGAATATAATTTTTAACCTATATTTATTATCACTTGACTGCCTCGTTGGTCTAGTGGTCGCAATCGTGACTGCTGAGCATGAGGTCCTGGGTTCGATTCTTGGGTCGGGCAAATTGTTATTGGGTTTTTCCATCAGGAATTTCTCAGTAGCAGCCACGGAGTCTGGATTTGTGCCCGGTTGGTGACAACAGGCTCGCCCCCTATTACTTGGGACTTTTACATAACTGGCGAAATGTGGGTGTACAATTAGGTACACTTCTGCCTAACCATTCGGGGATAACAGTTGTGGTTTTATGATGATGTTATTTATTAACACGTTTTCCTTGGATCTCTGACACCTAGTAAGTACAGCTCTGAAGGCTGCGACAAGTTGCAATAATTTTCAGAACGTTTGTATTTCCATACCGAGTTATAGCAGAATTCTCGTAAGCTTTTTGGTGGTCTATGATAACTTAATCCATTGACTTTGCATTATCGTTATCACTGGTAGAATGTCACCTTATCTAGACCGTCAGTTCCCAACAACAACCTAGCCGGCTACTTCTTGTTTGTGAAATACCTATTTAAAACTTCATTTCACCAAGCCAATTTACCAGAATGGGTGTAAAAATACCCTTAATAAAGTCGAAGGCACTTGCTCTCCCCGTCATTGCGACTTTTTTCTATACCATACCTGGGAAACTTCTAGTTACGGAGATATTGGGGGTCAAAGTTCCAACTTTTTCACAAGTTTTTTCAAAAATACAAGTTTTTACTGTTATAACTTTACTTTAAATACCTCCACGTCCCCGTAATATTCCATGCGTTCATCAGCACAATCTGTCTGAAATAAATGAATTGAATTGAAACTATTCTAAGCATAACTATTATAATACATAACTATTGAATTTAGTTTTTATCTAAGCAAGTAAAATCGCGTCTTAAAAACTACTTCTACATAATAGTTCTATAAGATTCACACACTAACTCATTTCAGGTAATAAAAAGCAGGAAAGAAGTGCCATATCCACTTATTTTAAGCCACAACTTTTCAGACAAAAATATCTACCTACCACATCGTCCTAGAAAAACGTCTAGAAAAATTATGATTTAGCATAAGTATAAGGAAGCCAGTGTGTCTATCGATTTGTATATTTCTTGTCTAGACATTATAATAAGGTCGGGCTAAGCCGGGCGTTCTCCTCGGACCACTAATTCTTGAAATATTCTTAACAATAAGAATTGGCAGACCCTGTTACAGATATTAGGTAAGGTTGGGTAGTTGTGGTCATTACTATTTTATAAAAAATATACGTTCATTATAAAATAGACTTTGAGTAGGTATACCAGGTGTAAAAGGACCATTAACGAAGTCGTCAACCAAGCATTCTGTAGATCGAACTAAGTAACTCTACGCAAAAATTTATGCTGGGAAATCACTTTTTTTTTGGGTAAATGTAACAATGTGAAGCAAAACATTGTGCTGATGGATGCATTGAATGGTACAGAGTTCATGGAGGTTTTTAAAGTAAAGTTAAAACATTAAATACTTGGGTAAACACATGGTCGCAATGACGGGGAGAACCTTTCGGCTTCGTTAAGGGGTCTTTTACACCCATTATGACCTCAAAACGATGCTCCACAATCTGAGAACGATGCACGTTCATATCGGAGTTTCTCTCTAGACGAAAATAACCTTTAGTATTTTTCCTTCTACATACAAACAGCAAATAGTACCATCATCTCTACCCACTCCATTTCTCACATGACGTCACACCTCTGCATACCTTACAACCTGATCTCATTAAGAAACTTACAAGCTCGTCGCGCGCCACTGAATCTCAAAGTTACAAAGTTTTACGAAGTTTATGTAAAGTTTTTTCAATGTCAACAAACTATAATTTGTTTTCAGGTAGACAGGTGATAGTCTAGTAAAGTAATAGAGAGGAATGTGTATGAACCTTTCTGTTTGAATTTAGGAAATGCTTTCGTGAGAATGATTACACTAATAAAATCTTTTTTGTTGTGTGGTCTACGAACGCGCGCGCTCTCTACGTTAATTTAGAATTCATTCATGTTTTTGTTCCTAAAAACCAAAATTAGGTAGTGGGAATTTCGAATTCAAAAATCGAGGCAAATCGAATACTTACGTGTTTTTGATAGTAGAAGAGTGCAAGGTGGAAGGGACACCGACGATGAACGGTTACCACGTATTCAGTACATCAATCTGAACCGGGCCACATTACACCATTTTCGTCGGTTATTAAAAAAAATGCTGTTTCCTAAAAAACTCCAATACTTACACGGTCAAAATTTATGGAAAAGCAGATTAAAAAAAATGATGAAAAATTTCTATTTTCAGGTTCATGATGTTATTTTGATCTACATCATTGAATATTATCTTAATTTATGCCATATTTTAAACGTTGTTTAGATGTTCTACGAAATTGAGCTTCATGGGAATTAGCGTTGCAGCTAAAATCCGTTGAAATAGGCAGCACTAATACTTGAGAGAAGATCTCGGCGTAGCACTTCGCTAACTGGCTTCTAAATTATTTTACAATAGGTAACGAGGTTTTTTTTTCCTCAGTCTTTAATGTCCCACTGCTGGACAAAAGCCTCCTTCATAGCCCTCCACGCTTCTTCCCCTGCGCGTTTTTCCGGCAATGGGTAAGAGTTATTATTATAAAATTCGTACCTTTAAGAGAAACGATGAATTCGCGCTAACAAACGAAAAAATCATGTCTATACTTCCCGAAGACGTTGACCAGTTCATCCCCACCTACATGTTACAATAAAAGTGAACCTTATCCACCAGGATATAGTGGTCGTAACCTTGAAACCTACCGTAGTATCTCAAGTTCGAATCCTGGGCGTAAACCGGTGCTGTAAACATCAGCGCGATATTTATTGCCGACGATAACAAGACGTGGGAGAAAAACATCGGAGGAGAAGGAATGATTAATTCCAAGGTGTTTAGGTAGTGTTACAGTTGTGGCCTACAATAGTAAATTTTACATTCTTATGAAGTCTGACTCTTAGTCAGATTCAGGTAGATTTCGATAAAATTCTCTTTTGACAATAAAACCAGATAAAACCTTGCATTTATAGTGAACTAGCTGTTGCCCTCGACCTTCGTTGGCGTGTAATTATTATCACTATTACTTCCCTTTTTGAATCGAGTTTTGTTACCAATTTCAAGGGTTTCATTTTTTTGCATCTGTTTATTTTTCTAAAATAAAAGTATCCTATATTGGACCTTATAACATTAGTCCCATTAAAATCGGCCCACCCGTTTTGGAGATCAGCCGGAACAAACAGATAGATAGACAGCCAGAGAAAAATTGAAAAAATGTGTTTTTGTTATAAGTGCCGTATATCATTCAGTAAAAAGCTGTCATTTTGGTAGTACAAACAGACACTTCAATTTTATTTATTTGTATAGATGTATAGATACAGAGACTGATAACAGTGACAATTGAATTATTTTTATACAAGATCTTAATACTGCTGTAGGCACTCATTTAATGTCAATGGAAACAGTCACTAGGCATGAAAAAAAAATGAATGAGATAATGAAAAATCAAATTTCCAAAGGTCAATCTATGTTAACAATTCACTGTTAAAAAGTTACAACCAAATAACACAATGTTCAGTCTAATCCCAAAAGCTTATTTATACCAAACAAAAACATTCACATCATCCAATAAGCTATTTTCCCCCAAAACTCAATTTATTTCCACTAAATAATTCCTCCGAATTCTTTTCTAAACTATCTCAATCCGGCTTATCAAAAGAAGCGACTGCAATCAACGGTATTCACAATTTTACCAAATTCACCAAAGAGAGAAAGTAAAAGAAACAAAATAAGATTATTTCTCAGAAACAGCGAGCCAAGGTGACCGCGTTGACATTGGTGCAGACCATCAAACGATTGGAACTTAATATATTATTTACTTGAATGTCTTACGGCTTTGTTCGTGACAAAAATGACTATTTAGATGTTGATTTATTTTATTGCTAGGAGTACAATGTATATGTTAGTATTGGAAAAATGTTTTCCCAAAAACATTTTGGCTGACCGGACTTAACGACCAATGAATTCGGTCAGGCAACATGTTTTACAAGGTGTAAAGGAACCCTTCAAAAAGTCGTCAACCAATCACACATACATCAAACTAAGTAACTCTACGCAAAAATTATTGCTGGGCTGAAAAATCTCGTTTTACAGTAGGTCACAATGTAACGCACTCAAAACCTTGTGTTGATGAATGCATTGAATATTACGGGGGTCGTGGAGATATTTAAATTAAAGATATAAAGTTAAAACTTGTAAAATAATGGTTCTTTGGTCACATAATATCGCCGTAACTAGGAGGTTCCCAGGTATGGTCTTGTACAAAAAAGAATATGAATGAACTGTTCTTTTATAAAAAAACTCTACTGTTACTAAGGCTTACAAAATCAAAAATATAACCTCAAGGTGACCGCCCCGACATTGGATCCCTCATCAGATAATTGACAAACAGTCCCAAAGGGGCCAATTTTCTTTTTTGTTCTCATTTGTTGATATTTTGCTTCAAATCATTTTGATACATGGAAAATAATTGAATTTCTGATGTGATAGGTCTTGTCACGATAAATCTTTTGCTGGGTAGGCAGAAAGATGATTTGATGAGTGTATAAATCGAGTTTTTTTGGTAAATGAGTTGAATTTTGGCATCGCTTAGATTGACTATTTCCATATTTAATAAGGAGACTTTTTATATTTACAAAGATACCCTTCTCATCCCCTACATCAATTAACTTGTCTTTCCCAGTCTCCTGCTGGACCTTGGCTTCTGCCAAGTAGTGCCATAGCAACCTGTCCTTTGCTGTTGTATTTCATTCCAGATTTCATACTTCGAAAAATCTCCGAGTCCCAACCGACTTAAGATTATTTTGTAACCGTACCCGACTGACGGTATTCACGTTCCGGCACCGCGTGTTATAAGTGGCGGACCGCGTGTTGTCAGTATGATGTTTTATAAACTTCTTGAATTATAAACTTATACTGTCACTTACGGGATATCTTCCATAATTGCTAATGGTTTAGCTTAAAACAGTGTTTTCTTGAATTATAAGTTATAGATAGATGGCGTTACTTTGCGAAAATCCATGACATTAAATTTTATGCAGCACCGGCCTCTTTTCCGCAAAAATATGCACATGCAAGAATAACACTAATAACAAGCATATCATGCACCCAAACCTATACACGACACGTATTTCACCCCTCAACCCATCCTCAGGAGGTGTTGATTCGCGCCTCCTTTTTGTATAACATTTAATGTTCTTAAATTATTAAAATTTCTCACTAATTATTATTTGTCAATCAATCATAACTAGCCTCAACTAACAACTCTTTGATTCTGTCCCCAGCACCAATTTACGGATTGCATATTGTAAAAGATAAATCTTAAACTCATGAGAATATTACCAACAAATAATGGATTGATCTGTATTGCATTTACAAACAATGAAATAACATTATTTAATTATGTTATGTACATTATATACAGACTACAAATAGAACTAAAATTAATATAAAAAGAAGACTAAAATAATAATGAAATAATAATTATGATACTCACGAAAAATATTCTCAAAGCCACCATTTTTCACAAACAGACATCAAACCCCATCCGACGTACCCAAAACCCTTAAACCACTGTTTACTCATCCGTTACGATCCAGAGCATAACTTTGACAATACAAACCGGCACTATTCGGTACCACTACATGCAGACAAGCGGCACTATCGGTACTTTGGTACCGATAGTGACAACTGATGTATATACGTTTGTCCGAAGACCATTAAATTCGTAATAACGCGATGCAATTGCAGCGCTGAGTCGTTGTGATTTTGCGACGGTCAGGGCTGGCAAGAGAGAGGAAAATGTTTTGTTTTTTTTTATTCGTTGCGTAATGCATTTTTGTAACGGTGCGGTTCTTTTCTCAAAGCCTTTTAAAAGACAGAAGAGGAAGAGAAGGATGAGTAAGCTACATAGTTTATTCTAACAGACACCGAAGTGGATAGGAAACACTGACCTCATCAAGATTTTATAGTATTGTTTTGACGTGTAAAAGTGTTTGTAAAATCGAATTCGTAGCATTTGTCTTTTCCAAGTTGTAGTATCGTTTAGAATTTTGATAAATTTTGTGAATTGCATAGCATTTCTCTACGACAATCGAGAAGCTATCTTTCTAGTTAAGCTCATTATGCTAGAGTACTGAAATATATATCACACGGCTATCAATTTTACCGTGACGACCAATCAAGCCATAGAAAATCAATGAAGCGGATCTCTCATTGTACGAGACATCTATACAAATCGAGGCCATGTCATACTGGAAATGTATAACTGAATGTGTCGCCGTGTGTACCAGTTTGACTGAATCTTAACCATTTTTAGAAGAAAAGGTTGAAATAAAGCACTTCCAAACAATATGAACCATCGCAGTTCCATTTTCCGTTACGTCAAGATTTTCCTCTCTGAAACTGTTTCATGTGACGTTATCTGACATTCGCAATCCTTATGAAATTCACAGGTGGTTTCTGTTCGCGATCTTCAGCTCTACTGGGTACTTTACTTTAAATTATTTAAGCACTATTTTGGCATAGTTTTTATGAGTTAACTTAAAATAGAGGTTTAACACCACCATATTAGTTAATAATAATTAAATAACCTTTTAGAATAAATTTAATGTTGTTGAAAATCCGTTGCGTAATTCAGAAAATTAACACGTTCACCCATACACACAAAAAAACTAGTTTAATTTATACTGTGTTATTTCATGTATTGTGTAACTAACGAGTAGTTAACTACCTTCCAAAACCCAGTAAATTAAAACCAGAATGCACTAACCTAATTTCAACAAACTGAATTAAAAAATCCAACTGAAAACTGTCAACCCTAGCCACATCTATGTGACTTAATATCTACAGGGTGTGGTGGTGTGCGTCTCCCCTTTTCACCCCCCTTTGGCAAGCTCCGCTGTATATACATTCTCTATATACTTTACTATGTACAGAATACGCATTTTAACACCAGCTTATATTATATACAAGGCAAAACCACTAGTGTTTGACCGATTTGGCTGCACTACAGTGGCGTAATGCGTTTGAGTGCCTATAAGATTTATGGGCAGTCTTTTTAGAGATTTATTGCCGGTTTTTGGTTAAAATCAGTTGAACTTTAAGTGGCGAAAAAGATTGTTAATCGGTGGCGTTTGGTTATCGGCGCATAGTAGGGTTTTTGGTTGAAAGTAATCTGTGGTGTCAATTTTTGAAAACTTTACCATTAAGAATTTCTCAGTAGCAGCCACAGAGTCTGGATTTGTGCCCGGTTGAAGGCAATAGACTCGCCCCCAATTACATAGAACTTAAACATAACTGGTGAAATATGGGTATACTCTTAGGTACACCTCTGCCTAACAATTCGGGAATTACTGGTGTGATGTTATGTTACAAACTTGATATAAAAATAATTTCCTTGACTGTACAGTGTACATATCACAGTGACAGACTTATTTTAGTACATAGCTTGTCGACTCTCAAGTAAGAGCAAGTTCGTTTTCTCTTTTAACCGTGATCTTGTCGTAGTAAAAATATTATGCCGCCAAACAGGTGTTGGAGAAACTAAAAGAATTTTCAAATTCTCATTGCTAGACACAATTGTCACGCATTTTCAACGAGTAAAAAACTTGAAGACCATTGCCATTGACATTTCCATGGTGAAAGTATCTATGACACACACTTTCAAGAAGAACCTTGGTACAGTTTCGGATTATATCCGAAAGCCTTAAAATACCGTATACATTAAGGTATTCGTTTGTTTATGAGGTCAATCGACGACCTTACTTATTATAGATCAAATTATATGTCCATAATAGCTTTGTCCACAAAAAGCCCATATCCATTTCCGCGTAGCGACCTACGCCGTAGCGCCTACGACGTAGTGTGGCCTACGCCGTAGCATTAAGCTACGCCGTAGCTCGGGCGCCGTAGATCGATATTTAAAAGAGTGTGATTGATTAGTTCTCTGTATACTTACATAATTATAATAAAACAATGTCTTTCTCTCTTTTTGTTTATAAAAATAGCCTATTTGTTACGATTAAATTAACTAAAGTTATAGTAACCCAAATTTTATAATAGTAAAGTTAACTGAGTATCCCGCAAGATCACAGCTAACCCAGCGCTGGACGATTAACCCACTTTCTTATGAAAATGACATCATTCCATTTATTTGATGTTTCTCGTTCTACATAGAGACATTTTTTTTCAACAAAAACTACAAGTTTACAGTTTTAATATGCAGTTTTCTAGCAAATGTCTTTTTAAGTTCTTTTATTACGTCTTTTCTGTGTAAATTGTTGAATAACTAACAAGGTTGGGTTTTGATAGAAATTTTATAGTGATTTTACAGTAAGTGTATTTTTGAACGGATAGTTAGTTTTGAAATTATAGTATTTAGATAATTTGTGCGTTGGATTGTTTCACAGTAAATTATATAAAATCTACTAGTACTAACGAGACCTTATTGTATTGAAAAGAGACAGATTGAGGCTTATGGCATTTTTAATTATGTTGAAAAATTACTGCTTCGTGTTAGCAAACGGGACTATTGATCATGAGGTACTGGGTTCAATTCCCAGAGCGAGAAAAGTATTACTGGATTTTCCATCACAAATATTACAGTAATGTTGAATAAAAGACTTTTGATTAATTTGAAGTTATGTTGAAGAAATAAATTTAAAAAAAAAACACACTCATTTTAACTAAGAGATTCTACAAAAAAGACTCGGCGATAGAGAACTCCACCAGGAAACAAGCACATAAAAAACATACTTAGCTAATCAATTACATAGAACTCAGCACTTACCGAACATAACACACACATTATATCTGTACCCCGTGTTCGGACACACGTATTACTCATACAACAGCTAGAACTTAAAATCTGGGTCAAACTTTCAAGTGTCTGCCACCCATTAAGGTCACTGTTTTTAATCTGTTCACACTGGTGCATCCATCTTCTTTTAGTGGGTGTTTTTGTTTTTATTTTGTGTGAGTTTTGTTTGACATCACGGCTGTAATGCTCGAAGGGTTAGGTAGAGCTGTACCTAATAGTACACCCACAATTCGCCAGTTATGTTTAAGTCCCGTGTAATAGGGGACGAGCCTATTGCCAGCAACCGCGCGCAAAGCCAGACTCCGTGGCTGTTACTGAGAAAATCCTGATGGTAAAACCGACCACTATACCAACGAGGCAGATAAAATGCAGATAAATAATTTTGTATTTTAATATCATCTTCAGGCTAACCTTTTCCTAACTATGTTAGGGTCGATTTAAAGTCTAACGGGATGCAGCTGAATATGAGAATTTTACATGTAGCGACTGCTTATCTGACCTTCCTTAATCAAGATACCGCTCGGTAAGACTGGTTATACAGACTTACGATAACAACTGTCAAAGATTCTATCATCGATAAGTAGGAGTTATGCTGGTTTTAGCTGCATCCGCTGTATTGGAAACTGACTTCAACAGTGTTGGGAAACGTGCAGTTCGAAGAATAATTACAATTAACTGACGCAGCCTTTCACATTCTACTGCCAGACATAATTAATGAAAACAGTTCTCCAGAACACAGGATCAGCACCATGATATGGCGGCATATTTTTGGTTATACTTGTAATAAGTTCTTGATGTGTCCCGGAACATTTTACTGAAAAACTTTTGGTTTTCTCGCGTTTTTCCTCAACCGTTTGGTTAGTCGTAAACCCTATGCCTGTTCGTGACTACAAAGTGACAAATTTTAGATATTATTGTGATGGTTGTGGTTTCCTGAAACTGGTGATAACATGATGAGCTAAGCCGATATCATCATCATTAGTCTATTGCGGTCCACTGCTACATATCATCTAGCATTTTCTCAACAGTTGGGGTTGTCTTCCAGTCCAATCGACTGCAGCTGAATACTAGTGTTTTACAGGAGTGTATCTACCTTCACAACTCTGTTAGTGAGTAACACGATATCCCTAGGCAGGATTGCTTGTTCGAATTTCAAGCATTTAATTACCCGTAATAACTGACAAAGATCTACCAAATAATGACATCAATCAATTGCAAGAATCTTATTATTTCACCCAATGCATGAAAATTGGGGTAAAATTTTCACACAATCTTTAATCATTTTATAAGGTTCTTGATTGCAAGTATTTTTATCTGCTCTTCTTCAACCTTTGGCCAGCCAATGCTGAGTATAAGTCTCTTCCAAATCTCTCCACTTTTGGCGGTTTTGTGTCATGGCTATCCAGTTTCTTCCGGCTATTTTAATGAGATGGTCTGTCCACCTAGTCGGATTGTCGGCGTATTATCGGGGGGCACGGCAGTGCCCCCGCCAAGTCGAGCGCGAAGCAAACTGCCGTACCATCCTTTACTGGAACCATTTCGCCGCATTTTCAGGCCCCTATTTGAGAACCTCTGGATAAGACCAGAACGCTGAAACTTTCGTCATTCAGTAAGCTATGATTACATACTTAAAATCCAAAATTTCAAGTCTGTAGGTCATTTAGTTCCGAAGTTAAGCAAAAGCAAAGTTTTGTGTTTATGAAACTCACTCACTCACTCATGATCATCAAAATAGAACTAGTACTTCCCATAAACTCAGAGAGCTGAAATTTGGTACAGAGTTAGGGTTTAATGGCCACATAAAGGGAAAACTATAAAAACTAGGATAATCGAAGATCTGGAGTACCTGGTGACACTGATTAGAAAACACTAGAGCCCAACGAAACTATAAATAAATAGATCGACATTACCGCCTTTTCAAAAAATATTCAACTTGGTGGGGCGCTTCATTTGATGTCAAAAATGGATTGAATTTATAAGTTTATCAATTGGAAATTACTTTGTGTTGTTATTAATAAAAACTTCTGCCTACCGCTACTAGATGGCGCTGTGCATTTTCGTCTCATTTCTGAATCGCGGTGTTAAGATTCTCCGCCAGTAAATGACGTTCGAACTAAATATCAAACTGAAATGAACTTGTTCTGCCTTGTCCTTAATGCTGACGATTTCCTTCCTCATTGCTGTTTGTTCTTCCTCATTGTAGGCTGAGTAATAAGTCTTAAAGATATTATACTAGGTTATTATTGTTAGTCTAAATATTATCGGTATTTCTGATTTATTTGTGTTTGAATTCGCAAGATAATATCGTTAAAAATGTCGATAATATTAAAAGGCGACGATGAACTTGTGGCTACCTATTAGTTTGTATGCCCAACGCTTGTGGCCAAGCCTACGTGGTGATTTCACGAGTAACCAATCTTCATGGGGTGCACCTCATAAATGTTGACTTAAAGCTCAAGCTTCAGCGATCACCGAATACAACCGGCTTATGCGTAAATACCGCGCCGATCTTTCGGAAATTAAACCGTCTAAGCCGTCTAAAAGAACAAATAATGAACGTGAATGGGCAATACGAAAAACTGGTGCTACTATACAAGATTCAGAGCCGGAAAAAAAGAAAAGAAAGATTTGTAAAAATAAAAATAAAAAACTACTAATAAAAAGGAAAAAAACTGAGTCACATAAGATATTCTAATAAAAGAAATCGACATACCCACGTTTCTACAAAAAGAAGTGAAATCCCACCAAAAACATTCTGTAAAAAACTAGCCAAGTCTCGATGAAGCTGCTTGTTTATCTCTAAAAAAAGTATTGAAATCTAGACAAAGTCGTGCCAAGTGTAAAGTTCCATACTGCGATTTCTTTATTATTATAGTTAATGTTGTGTGACTTGGCCGTTAAAGTTACACAAGGGTACAAAACCAGGTGCTCCATGACACCATTGCACCAATCTGTCGCCAGAACCGCTACCCATTGACAAAATATTTTCAGTACAGACGGACTTCTAGTCATTAATATATATCTGTCTGCATGTCTATTCTATGTTAGATCGGTGGTCGATTTGACGCTCGAAAAAGAAGAGAGCAGAAGTCAGCATTATCTGAATGAATGCGTTGCACAATCAACAACAGCCTAAAATGAGACTAGCGTCCAATTACCATTACCAATATGGGCTATTATCTCGCTTAACAAACATAGGTAGGTTCAACAGAATGTTATATCTGTCTAAAAAAATGACTTTTACCCACTAGCGTATAAAGAATGTTCAACGGCCAAGCCACACAACATTAACTATAATAATAAAGAAATCGCAGTATGGAACTTTACACTTGGCACGACTTTGTCTAGATTTCAATACTTTTTTTAGAGATAAACAAGCAGCTTCATCGAGACTTGGCTAGTTTTTTACAGAATGTTTTTGGTGGGATTATTTTATCTCACAGACGAATAAAATGACCATAAAACTACGTAAATAAATAAAGTAGTAGTCACAATAAAATATCTATAAAAATACCAATGAAAATATTGACGACTTTAAAAATCTCTAAACAGTAATAACTAACTACTTTATACGCGACTGTCGAAGTCAAAACTGGGGTAATGTTTAGTATCATTTAGCTCATAAAAAAGACCCCCTAATTTGCCCAAAAGCCACCAGGTGGCGACACGATCGGAATGGTTTTTTTTATAACCGATTACCCATTTCTACGACCAGCCCCCTTGTGAAACTAAAATTATGCCCCTAAAAAAATTACAACAGTTATAAAAAAGGAATTTTTAGCAACTTTACCATATTAGAAATATATTTCGTCCCATGCCGCGGGGTTTACGATGTCACTTTACGATCGAAGGTTTTACGATTTTTTTATATATACCCAGACGGAGTTATGGGTGGGGTAATGATAACCGTTATCAGGATTCCGACAATCGGGGAATTATTATCGATTTATCAGAAGAATTCGGGTGAAGCCGGGGTGAAACGTGATGGTACACCGTAATAATTTTATTATGTACAACATACGGTACACGCAACGTGTTTGTCATGGTAGGGAAACATATTTTTATGTGGTATTAGGATGTTTTTCGCACGTTGATCCTTTTGCTTAGATTTGTTCTGTGGGAACGTTCTGGATTTGGTCCTTGTTTTTCCTACCCTATATTTCTATGTATAGCCCAATACGTGAGATCTTTGTACTTCACTATTATTTTTATATCAAGCTATAGATATACCTGTATTCTACAACAATAATTAAATTGCCTTGTGGGTCCATTGGTGACTGCTGAGCATGAGGTACTGGGTTCAATTCCCGTGTTGGGCAAATTGTTATTGGGTTTTTCCATTGGGGATTTCTCACGGAGTCTGGATTTGCACCCGGTTGATGTTGATGGTTGATGACAATAGGCTCGCTCCCTATTACATGGGAATTAAACATAACTGGTGAAATGTGGGTGTACTATTAGGTACAACTCTGCCAAACCCTTCGGGGATTACAGGGGTGATGTTATGTTATGTATTTTACAAAAGTTTCGAATATGAACTAAATTTGACAGAACTCAAATCTAGTTTCAGTTTTTACAGTAAAACATATCTGTTTTACTGTAAAAACTTTTTAGTTTTTGCTAGAAAATCGTACACGGTCTTTTATTTTTTTGTACTAAGTGAAGCCAACGACGGCGTCCCTCAGCTAATCTTTTGGTCGTTTTTCCCAAATCCTGAACGGAAACCGGATAGAAGTTCTACAAGGCACTACATCATCGCCCATCTAGCTTTTTGCTAGTTATATTGTGTTCGACTTCCAGTCTAAACGGATGCAGTTGAATACCAGTATTTTCCATGGAGCGACTACCGATCTGACCTCCATAACCCAGTAAGTAGGTAGCACGATACCACTAGATAAGACTGGTTTTGAGATAAGATTGGTTGTGGCTGTTGTTTCAGGCTACCCTTAACGACTGTAAAAAATTACAAACGACAGCCGGGACCAACGTTTTTACGTGCTTTTCGAAGTTTATCATCTGCTTTTTCCAAACCATGCTTGGGTCGGTTTTCAGTCTAACCGGATGCAGCTGAATACCAATATTCAACTAGGAGAGACTGCCTATCTGACCTCCACAACCCAGTTAGTACTGGGTAATATAATATACGATACCCTTTGATAAGATTACTTGTCAGACTCTCGGGCTTTCCGAGGGTCTCAGTACATAATAGGTCACCCATCCTCAGACCAACCTCGGTAAGCGTATTTTATCCTTCGGTCGTCCCGTGTGGCTGTTATTTAGCCACGAGCCCCACTTTTATTATTACTCACTACAAATAAACTTGAAACAATCGCATGGTACCACTGCAATTCTAGTTAAGTAGTTAGCCAGGTGGACAATCGTGTCCCTCCCTTCTAACAAATATGCGTGGGACTTCAACAGCTGACACAAACTACATTTCAATAATATTTATGTCGCAATAATGACATTACTACATATTTTGCTTTGTTATTCAGCTATACTTTTTATTTATTCATCAACAAATTTACATTCGTGTCGAACCGTGGTTTTAACAATACATGTAACACAAAAATTAAATAATCATCATAAAGCCAGGAAAAAAAAACATTACATTCCACATTGGTTCCAACATTAGTAGTCTTAATATAATAATAATTTAACTGTGAGGTTTATTTCAAAGATAATTAAATTATTTACAAACTACAAAACTATAAATATGTACAAGTAGAAAAGGGTTACAGGGCGTTCAAAAATTCTTCCGCATCGCTGATAATTATAATGTAACTTAATATTAATTAAAAACAATATAAATTCAATTCAAAGAAATGTATGTCAATAAAATTCAAAAAACAATATAATTGGACTGGATAATTGACATTCTATTATATACTGGAAGCCGATCCCATCATTGTTGGGAAAAGGCAGGCAGATGATGATGCCAATCTTGTGATTTATTTTAAACACTTTAAGTTATCCGATGTAGTTAAATTGTTTGACCCGACTTGATCAAAAACGTAAACATACGTGTGCCTGAGATAAAAGTGAGTCCGCGTCGATAGTGCAACGATCAGGGTTCGACTTTACGACTTCAGGCTCGACAGACCGACGCGACGCTTTTAACTGCTGAGCTTTTTCTGTTTTATAAATGCAGTTTTATGTAGGATTCGCACTGAGAATCTTTTATCTACGTATTTAAGAAGCACTAGATATGACCCGCGGCTTCATCCACCTGGACATCGGAAATTATACCAAGGGAACGTAGTTTTGGGATAAAAAGTATACTATGCTATACCCTAACCCGGGTTTATCTGTGTGCCAAATTCCATCGGAATCGGTTCAGTTCAGCAGTTAAGCCACGAAAAGGTGAGAGATAAATAAATGAACTGACAAAGTTATTTTTACATTTATAATATTAGGAAACTTACAAACTTATGTTCTTATCGTTAGATAAAAAAGAAAAAAATAACAAATAGTTTTTTTAATGAAATTATTCGTGATAAAAACACAATTAAAAAAGTAAAAAAAAAATCACACACGATGTTATTATCGCACCTTGATTGTTAGAAACTGCTTAAAATTCTTCGTAATTATTTTCTCACACACTTTATTTATTTTCCATTTACACACAAAAAACTTTGTATATTTAGACCACTCTTACGTAAAGCAACAGAAACCCGGATTAATATTTAACTTACATTAAATTCGCGACCTCAAGTGTCTATTTTAAGCTTGTCTGTTAGACGTCACGCTCAACCTGCTTGGGGTCGATTGAGGTCAAACTTCACTTAGTCTGGTTCAAATGTCTAATTAAGGCAAAGTAGGTGCTTAGACGTGAAATAGTTTGAATCTTAAGTGTACATTTGAGTAAGTAAAGGTTTAATTTTAGTTACACAAGAATTACTTTCACGGAAAATTATAGAAAGGTACAAGACTTATGGTATTTTGTAAGTTTAATTTAATTAAAGTCATGATTGTAAACATTTGAAAAATTGGTCGGGTTATGGTACTGTCTTAAAAATTCAGCTATTTGCTATTTTATCACAGACACAATCTAAACAATCAATCTCATTCTTCTGCCCTTATCCCAATTTATTCGGTATCGGCGCAGCATGTCTTCTTCCTTACTTGTCTTCTCTGTTACTCGTCAATTCAGGACCCCCTCTCCCCTCCCACCCCTCAGTCTCCTTTCCTTCTATTCTCGTTCTTCCTCCTCTCTAAGGCCCGTATTACAGAACGTCACTCAATACTCAAGCATCATTTAAAACTAGATTCAAGCCATTTGATTGGTTGAAACTAGTTTTAAATGATGCTTGAGTATTGAGTGACGTTCTGTAATACGGGCCTAAGCGTATCATCAGTCTTGATCTTCCCTACTCACAAACGAGTTATCAGTTTATTAATCGAAAGTCTATAAATATTCTATGTTGGTCTCTATCAATCAAACTTTTAGGCCAAAATCTATAAACATTACTAAACACGTACGTTTGGCTAAGCGTTATTCTTGTCACGATTACGCAACTGTCAAACTACAGAAAGAGACGGGAACATATCTTACTCAAAGCAATGGCTAAGGTACGCACGAGTTATTCTCGTCCTTTCGAAATCTTCTCAAAAGAGCAACTAAAGTACTCGTAATTCGAGTGGAATAATAATAGTGAAAGACATAAGGATACATTATCGGGATCTAAACAAGAAACAGGATGTTTTCGAGTTCTTCCAGACTGTGCTGCATCTAACGAGTGAGTTCCGATTCTGTGATATTCTCTTTAAGGTCTGTAATGTAATGATTATGTCAGGTAGTGTTGTTTTGAGTCTTTGGAAACACGATTGTTATGAATCATTATCTGCCTAGCCTACTCCCAACTATGTTGGGGTCGGCTTCCATTCCAACCAGATGCAGCAGAAAGCAAATATTTTACATGGAGCGACTGCCTATCTGAACTCCACAACCCAGTAAGCCAGTGGAAACACGACCGTTAAGACAAATAATAAACTAAGAAATCGTCGTTGTCATCTAAGCGTATTTTTTCGCGGAATTCTTCGTTCTTCTTATCGTAGCTTATCTTAAACCTACTAAGAGATGTATCGTGAAAATATCTTTGATGTCTTTTGTACCATTATCATTGGATAATGTTCTCTCTTCTGGAACCCAGGTCTTCTTTTTATAAGAGTGACTGAGCTGCAATCCACCACGCGGGCCCAGTGCGGGGTGGTAGATGTCACATGTCTTCGAATTTTTGGTTCAAGGACATGCCGATTTCTGTCAGTGTTTTCTTTCACTTTTGAGTTCAGTAGTGATGTAATAAATTACAAAAAATATTATACTTGCTTAATAATGCGACCTATAAATCGTAAGATGGGGCTGATAACCACTGCACTGCTCTTGATGCCCTAGTACACCCAAGTATGAGCAGATTAGCTGTGCGTGTGTTTTTAGCCTGTCCCACTACTGGGAACCTTTCCAAACTTATTTATGGTTTGTCTTCTCCAGCCAATATAAAGGAACGAATCTACATCGTCACGCCATTTCTTGGGTCTGCTCCGGTTACGACGCCCGATTTCAGGCATCCACTGTATGACCTGTATGCTTCTCAGAAATTAATGTTGGAAAAACCCAATAACACGTTCCTCGACCCGGTAATAGAACCCAGGACCCCATGCTCATGCAGCAGACGACTATGTTGACTATAGTTTAGTCTAATATTAACATCTGATAAAACTTAGAAGTTCAACAGAGTAACAATTTATTAAAATTTTACGCTGTTCACAACTACAACACGGACGTGATAGTAATGCTAATTGCCCATGTTACAAGAAACATTTCCGCCGCTCGACTAAAAAACATTGTTTCTTTTTACTGAAAGCGTGTCTGAAGTAATTTGTAGTAGTTTTATGGTACACGTGGCAACTACTTTGTTGACTACGAGTATTTACGTCCTTGCTTCTGACTGTTACTCGGTTTATTGTAGAAAGGGCTAAATCATGATTATGTGTGCTCAAATTGCATGCTATGAGAGGATTTTTTATAGGGAAATAAATACAGAGGAATCTATACATTCTTCTTTCTTTATCATGTGGTTAGTGCCTGACCTGGTGTCAGAGTTTTATGTCGTCCATGGGCCTCTGACTTGCTTGATCTATACACTTATAGTGGATAACATAAAGTATATTTTTGTGTCTGTCAGGTGACTGCTTTGTTCCTTGAATTTCTCAGCATTCATCTTCTTTTAGTTAATTTAGCTAATCCAGTAAGTATAAGTGTATAAAATATTTTATTGATTAAATTGAATATGATTAATGTCCCCAGAAGCTTTATTTACAAACTACAATACTATAATAGAAATATATATGTACAAGTATAAAAGGGTTACAGGGCATCCAAAAATTCGTCCGCATCGCTGTCAACAGGAAAAGTGCCCAGAAGGCTGGCAGCATTACCACGTTGGATGGCAATGCTGATTCTTTGGCCAAAAAATAGGCCCGCCCTCTGGTCACGTGAAGAGTCGACCAACCGCTTGGCGATTTCCCGAAATACTAGGTGGGCACTCGGACCCCATGGCCCTAGTATTTCAACCCCAAACGGCTCAAACACATAACTACCAATTAAATTATTGTATTTGCGCCGTTTGAGGTTTTCAGCACCTGCAGCAGCCGCCCCAGCGCAGCCCACTGTGCTAGGAAGATGGGATGGCGCAAGGGTGTCGACGCAAGTTGCGTCCCACACCAAAGGCCTACCCAACTTCCATGGCATTATGGTCATACCATCTGGTCTCTTCCCATCGACGCGTGCCAAGCCATTGGGTTCTAAGACAGCTGGCACCCCGGCGGTGGTTAAGAAATCTCGAAGTTTTGTCAAGACGTAATAGCCTTTCGATATTAATAACAGTTTTCAATGCATTAGAAAAATAAGTAGTCAGATTTGTTCAGGAACTTGTGTCATAAGAATTAACGTTCATATTGTCTACACAATGAGCCTTCTTGCAAAATAACCCACAGTGTATTAATAAAAGAACGTTTTAGTTATCTTGCTAATTAGTTCTCGTGAGTCGCTTTGAATCTAAATACTATTCTCATACATAAAACTCAGCTACCATTCTACTTTGTACATTATAAATCTTAGATTTCAGTTTTGTTTTTTAAGAGATATTTTAGGTGTATTATGAACCAGCTAAGCCGACAGAGTGTACATACGTCTTTTTTTTTTAATTACCCAATTTTCTCGGAAAATTTTCTTTGCCTCTAACCCTTATTTATCGAGTAGTATGAAACATTCAAAAATACCCCACAAAATACCAATAACCGATTGGCCAACCGTTCAGAAGTCACACGCTTCCCAACGAACAGCATTTATTAAATGCGAGTTATTATAATACTTATTCAATGTTTCCGTGTTCTTCAAGGTGTAAATGATTGCGTGACGGTTGACAGGGGAGAATGGAAGAAAAACACGTGTCGCACCAACTCCAAGTAACATGGTACATGGGCAGGAAGATGGTGATGATGCTTCCAGTCTCTTACTTAATACTCAAGCCAAGGTTGTCATAGAAACTGACAGTTACAAGTTTTCATTAAAAAAAATGATATGACACAAAATCCCGTCTGTTCTCTCCAAAGGGGTAAGCAGAGGTGTAGGTTTACATCGACATTTCACCAGTTATATTTAATTCCCATGTAAAGACTGGCTGTCAGACTTTCGGGCCACTACTGCGGGAACGGAGGAAACCCGGTATGTAATGGGTGGTCACCCATCCTCTTTAAAACTTCATAATTTCATAAAATATCAGATCTTTCAACACCACAAAAACACGTCTAAAGAACTTCTTAATCATATCACATCATTAGATCGGACACCCAAACACAAGTTTTCATAATCTATTCGTTGGGAACAATTTGAATTGATATTCTAATGGGGACATTTTCAGATAATTACTATCTGCAAGAGGCTAAAATTCAAATTCGCTATTACTGATTATTCAGGTAACAAAACAAGTATTTTTACTAACTCAATTCAAACCGCTTGTTCAACAAATGATATAAAACAACCAATTTAAAATCTAGATTAAAAGATAGAAGATAGTTCAAATCAAACCAATTTAAAACCTAGAAAAAATCTCAAATCATATCTAAGACCTAGCAAAATCAAAACCAAAAACCTCAAAAAACACGTCTAAAAGGAACTTCCAAAACACATCATTAGGACGGACACCCAAACACAAGTTTTCATAGCTCGCGAGCGACGCGCCGCCGCCCTGCGCCGAGACCGGCCGGCGCCTCCCAAGGCTGTCTGAGAGGTTAAGGACTGCCCAGCAGATTGATTAGGTTTATAGGTCCTGAGGACTAGGAGGGAAGGTTTTTTGGTTAAGAGAATGGATGAAATTTGGGTTTGATTGATTTGGTGAACTTCGCAAGGTTTATAACAAAAAAGTAAAAATTAGGTAACAAATTGTCAAGGCGTGTGTGGAATTCTGTGATCGCATTCTGGATTATCTGTTTTTTCTTTTCTTCTTTGGCAACTGAGCCAACGTTGACTATTCTGCGAGTGTCGTGTAGTGACGGTAGTGCAGAGAGTTTAGCCGACAAACTTTGCTCTTCGTGGTAGCTTAATGTTATACTAACTGTGAAGACGACAACACTACCGACTAACAGGGGTTAGTAAACATTTTGAAAATCTTTTGCATTCGTGTTTATAAAACTTATAGTACGAGTAAATTCTGAATCACAGTATGTACCCACATAGGCTTCTCTTTATACTTCACGTGCTGTTTTTTTAAATTTTGATATCTGCCATAGATCAGTATTTATGAGGGATTTTTAGCTTAGTAGTAACCGCCGCCGCACGAATCAATCTTCAAGGTTAAGTAACGTTTGCTCAGGTCGGTTCCTGGATAGGTGACCGTTTATTGCATAACGAAACTCCTCTGAGTCTCAGAAAGCAAATTGAGCCGATTGTCCTTACTGTTATTCGTAGATCTTTGAAAGACCACCTGTTTTGCAACATCTACAATCGCGACTGCTGAATATGACGTCCATGTGGAGGGAGTATGAATTCCCCTCACATGGAAACTTTTCATCGGTATTTTTTTTTAATCTGCTGTTTCTTCCAAAAAAGCAACACCTACACAGTCAAAATATTACGTGGTAACTATTTGTGGGTCGGTGCCCTTCCCCCTTGTATTTATTTTTGGGCGCTAGTTCGTAGGGCTAGATTATGACTCGGATGATGACGAGACCAATCTTTACAAGTATATAACTCAGGTATATATATACACATACCTGCGATACAAACATGTAGATCATATTGAAGACACGTGGAGTGATAAAATAGTTTATTACGACTGCTTATAAGTAAACAAGTTTACTGTTGTACCTTCACATGTTATTGTAGGTGACCAGGAGAAATGCAGTATTATCTATGTCTGTCTAAACCTAAACTAATAATAATAAATTTATTTGTTTCTCCTTAAAAATATAACATGTTGAACAGTATTTAAATGCAGTTAGAATTAAGCAGAAATAATAAATATGAGCAACTGCGCCTGAGCTAGGCTGAGCCTGTAGTTCAAGTCACAGTTCTTTTCTTAGAGTTATGAGTGGTATTAACTACAGTTGGACGTTTCAGGTAACCGCTTTTTATACACTAAAATAATAAGGTGGATCAATTTCCAAAAATTAGGTAAAGAAAAGAAGGGAAGATAGATGATGAATATCCTAATAAGCACTGAAGTATATGTAAAGTATCTCTTATGTCGCTAATTCAGTGCATACTCTGTGAACTTGGGAACGGCGACTCACACGTCGGTTACCAATACCATGGACTCGTGTGCTGAGCTATGGTAATATTTGTGCGTGGATGTCCTTTAGGTACACCATGTCTTCCGTCAATATTCATGCGTTTCCTAATGCAACCAGATGGATAGCAAAATCGAAAAGAATGGGGAAAACACATGTTATATTATTTGAGGTTGTATCAAGACGTTAGGTTCTTTCCACCAAGTAGGTTTCCAGAATAATATCAAAGCTTCTGAACAAAAATCGAAGCTCTAGTTTATTTCTTTACTTAATTTATCGATTTTACACTATTAAAATTACCTTAATATCTAAGTAAATTGAACATAATCGCACTCATTTGAAGCCATCATTGTGATTGTCTTTCCATTTTTAATGCCTTTCAGTCCTGTCGTTTGTTTATCGCTGTCTGAAGGCCAATTCCCATAACTTTTAAAATCTAATCGCTATTATATCACACAGTCACGAACTTCTTGTCAAGAATGTCAGATTTGAGATCTTTGTGGGAAATTATAATACAGGAATCGATATTTAAGGTGTGGTACGAATTGACAGCGGGCCGGACTTCGGATACTTTTGACTTTGACAGGTAATGATCTGAAGTATTTGTCGGCATGGTTGGTGCAGTGGCTGAAAGATTGGCTGCTGCACTGCGTGTCGCAGGTTGGATTCCCGCACGGAACAGATATTTGTATGGCATACGGGTAACTGTTCCGGGTCTGGCTGTTTGTGTATGTGAGTTTAAATGTTTGTAAATGCACCCACGATACCGGGGAAATTATACTGTGGGGCAACGTTTTTTTAACGAAAACAAAAGGTCCAGTGGCCGCCACCCATCAACCCTGTCCGGCCAAGTCGGTTTGCCCGCACCTGTAGTGATTTTTAACGTTTTCGCATTTTTCAACTTTAAAATGTTACCGAATTTCGCAATTAAATAACATCGCTAATACCGCACTAATTAAAGGTTGTGCCTTTAATTTAGTTACAATTTAAATAAAAGCTTATAAAAATCATCATAATTTTGGCAGAGTTATCAGTGTTAGCAACCTAACATCAACCTCATGTCCACAAAAATTAAGTTCATTTTGATTTAGACAGTGATACAAAGTGTAAACAACTTTTTTGATTGGTTTTCCCCGCGGTTACCGTCGCTAGACGCAAGTAGATCGTGGCCAAGCCCTTAAGCGACCTAGGTGACCTTCGAAAGATCTCGTAGTAAACAAATTGTGGTAGAACATGACTCACTGTCTGTAGAATAGTAAATACTAGAAAATAGTAGAATTTAGATATTCACACGTGAATAATATGAGGCTGTTATTGTCGTGTTGCGGGGCAAAAGCCTCTTCACAGATGAAAGAGCCTTGATGCTCTTTAGGATTTATTTCATAATTATCAATATTATATGCATTAATAAATTTTAATAAAGTTATTTAAACTTATTTCATTTAATTGAATAATTAAATTTTCAATTAATTGAATTATTATAATTTAAATTAATTGAATTATTATAATTTAAATTAATTGAATTATTATAATTTAAATTAATTGAATTATTATAATTTCAATTAATTGAATCACTAAAATTTAAATTAATTGAATTATTATAATTTCAATTAATTGAATCACTAAAATTTAAATTAATTGAATTATTATAATTTCAATTAATTGAATCACTAAAATTTCAATTAATTGAATTATTATTGAAATTCAACAAAATTCTATTAATTGAATAATAACCTTATCAGTCAATATAGAACTACCCTCTTTGGGAAAAGTGTGTTTGCTATGGTCACAAAAATCTACAATAAGATTCCTAATGACATAAAACAATGTAGCAATACCTATTCATGTCTCTAAAAATAAATTGTTCCAATTTCTTATAGAACATTGTTTTTACTCTGTTGCTGTTGTTGTTGATTTTTTTTTTTGTTTGTTTTTTGTTGTTCTGTTGTTTGTTTTTTTTTTTGTTTTTTTTTTTTTTATCTACTAGAACTTTTTAAATGTTTCATGTCCGCTTGACGATAATTTATTGTTGTTGTCCCAGCAGTGGGAACATTATAGGTTGATTATGCTTGTGCTAATAAACTACACGGTGTACACATACTAATACTACTAGGCACACGCAGAAAGCTATAAACTTATTCTAAACATAGTTTATAATTACAAAAACAACAAAATTGAATTTGCATAGGTTGTTAATAATTCAGATGTAATATTAGTATAAACCTAGATTTGATCGTGGATTTAAAGTTCTATCAGAGAGACTCAAAACCTGAATTGTTTTTTCGGCGAACAGTTCATCGGAGAGGCGAGTGTCGTATAGCTATACCAGGAACTATGGAGGGTTTATTATGCATTTTTGTTACTCTTTAAAAAACACTAACATAAATCTAAAACACGGCAAAATACTGCTTACTTCAACGGCTTTCAGCGCTAAATTCAGTAGGTCAATACTTCACTGTATGTGAAATCGAGCTTGAACTTATATTAACAAAGTTAAGCGCGTAGTCCTCATCCATTCCCCTTCAAATTATGAAGCAGAAATACTTGCAAACTCTTGTGCCATGAACCCTTCACTCTGCCACTGAAAAGTTACTCTTACTGTGATGGTTATATAGTTGAAAATGTATTGACACAAAAAATCTTGAAGTCCAAGATGATTTCCTTGAAGTTATCCGTTTATAAACCATTTTTCTTTCTTTCTTTCCTTAGTTTGTATATATTGATATATTCGGTTAATGTAACGGCCGACGATGGGTCCTCTCGTCAAATGTTCATATATTTTTGTTATTTATGAAGATTGCAGTAGATTTTTGTTTGTTGAAGGAGTGAAGGCATATGGGGCAAGTTTTCCAATAGGAAAATGAGTTTGAAGAAGGGTCCATGATTGGATGCATGGTTTTGGGATGAAATATGAGTGTTAGTGTTGAAAAGTACAAGGGGAATATGCAGAGTATCCTTTTGTTAAATAATAAGAAAATAAATCCTTAGATAAGTTTGCAGTTACACTACGCTAGGATACTGATAAATTCAGTTTTCAACATCATCTATTAACACCAGTCTTTTTTGCTGGCGAGCATTTCAGGGACTTGAGACATTTCAGACCACATAATGCTGTGCCTCTAGAGTTGCTGTACCTATGTGTAATGTTCTTAACTTGTGACAGTATTTGCCTCATTTAAAAAAAAAAAACCTGTACGTATCATAGACACTATTAAGTCTCTCTGGAAGTCTCTGAACAGACTCTGAGCCCACGTTGGCCGACGCACGGAAAACATACTCAGTTCGAACAGATGACCCTGTCCTGGAGTGTAAATGTGGCGTTATTTCATAAACGATAAGACACCTAATATCGTGTCCTGCGTGTCCTATTGTCTAGAAGTTCAAGGAACGCGGTTGAAGACGCTAAACTTGCAGACGAAATTTTGGGCCCACTCATCTAAGATTGTACTATTTATTTTTATGAATATTTACAAACTTAAAATAAAAATAAAAAATATGTATTTGTAAAAAAGGAGAAAAACTTTAAAAGGCATTCGAAAATTCTTCCGTATCGTCAACAGGAATAGTGCCCAGAAAGCTGGCAGCATTGCCACGTTGGATGGCAATGCTGATTCTTTGGTGAAAAATATGCCAGCCCTCTGGTCACGAGAAGAGTCGGTAAACCGCTTGGCGATGTCGCGCCACACTAGGTGGGCACTCGGACTCCATGGCCCTAGAGTTTCAACCCCAAAACGGCTCAAACCCATTACCACCAATGAGGTTATTGTAATTTAGATGACCGACACACTAAGAAGAACAGATACTTTTCGGGTCAACATGTTACACGTGCAATGGTATCGAACCTAAAAATCTCAGACACGACCTAGACACCATAAATAATTCGGAAAAATCCCCAAATTCTATTTCAATACTAAATCGAACAATTATCATGACAAAGGCCAGCCTATAGCCCGATGGCCACAAATAGTCCGGATATTGTGTACAAAAGCTATTTATACATAGAAATAGGACTGTTCTCGGCTGTTTCCTTGTAAAATACTGCTTTTATTCTATAGAAGCAATGTATTATGTTTTGTGGGCTAAAGTTTTGTGTGATTATGTAATAGTTCTTTGGGTATTGTAGCTAAGAGGGAAAAGTAGGCTCCCAGTTCCCACCCAATTTGGTTGAAACTATTCTTGTTGGTATTACAGCTGTTAAACAGTACGCGTAAGAGAGTATTAAAAAAAACCGGCCAAGTGCGAGTCGGACTCGCGCACGAAGGGTTCCGTACCATTATCTATAAAAACGGCAAAAAAATCATATCTGTTGTATGGGAGCCCCCCTTAATATATTTTTTTTAATTTTTAGTATTTGTTGTTATAGCAGCAATAGTAATACATCATTTGTGAAAATTTCAGCTTTCTAGCTATCACGGTTTATGAGATACAGCCTGGAGACAGACAGACAGACAGCGAAGTCTTAGTAATAGGGTCCCGTTTTACTCTTTGGGTACGGAACCCTAAAAACGACGTGCAGATGTGCATACTATGATTCTGCCATTTTATGATCTTTGAAAGTTCGAAAGTCTGACTTATAGTCTTACCAAAGGGAATTTTAATCCATTTGGCAACTGGGTTGTGGAGATGAAATAAGCAGTCGATCCGTGTAAATCACTGGCATTAAGCTGTATTAAGTTAGATTAAAACCCAACATATTAGGGAAAGCTTATGCAGGTAGGTGGGTTGGTATGATAGCAGTGATTGTGTATTCTAAGGTTCCGGTTCAATCCCGCCACCAAACAGGTAAAACTGCTTCTTCCAAGTCTGAATACTTGCCGGTGTCTTTTTTGTTTCTTTCAGCTCAAAAAATGGCTCAAAACGAAAACTTTATACCTATGGGTAATATGGGTTTTTGTCACCCAAAAATGTCTCTTCTTTGTCCCTTTATCAAAAACTTCACATGCTATTAAAATTATATCTCTGTATATTTATTACGTAATTAACTTAAAAAACCGGCCAAGTGCAAGTCGGGCTCGCGCACGAAGGGCCATACCATTATCTGTAAAAACTGCAAAAAAAATATGTCTGTTGTATGGGAGCTCCAATTTTTAATCTGTTTTTTTAGTATTTGTTGTTATAGCGTCAACAGAAATGCATCATCTGTGAAAATCTCAACTGTCTAACTATCACGGTTCATGAGATACAGCCTGGTGACAGACAGATAGACAGACAGCGGAGTCTTAGTAATAGGGTCCCGTTTTACCCTTTGGGTACGGAACCTTAAAAACTAACTTGTGGAGGTCAGTTAGGCAGTCGCTCCATGTAAAATACTGGTATTCAGCTGAATCCGGTTAGACTGGAAGCCGACCCCAACATAGTTGGGAAAAGGCACGCAGATGATGAATTAACTTGAACAGTATTAAAGTTACAAAATAAACACAAAAATAGTATCTCAAAAACGTCATAATTACCCAGAATAAACATAACCGCACTCAATTGCTTACCCCTTTTAAATCTGTGCCTAGCAATAAGTCTAAGTAGCATCGTTCTCCCAGCCTATATGTCTACCAGCAACACTTTATCATTTTAATAGTACAAACAAAAGTAGCCAACGTTCTCTACGAATGCAGTAAAAACATTAATCTGCGAGAATTTGGCATCAACGTTGTAAATTTTAATAGGATATCTCCCAACAATGGGGAATGTCCATGGTTTATTTCGTGTTGGATTAAAGTATGTTTTTCGCCGTATGTTTTGAGTTGTTCAGAGCTATCACTTTCAAAGTGCTTGGTGTTTCTATGTTGAGTTTTAACAGAATTGGATAAGCCTTTTGGTAGCCTTGTATGTATGTCCTACTGTTACGCAAAGGCCTCTGCCATATACTTCCTGGTACATTTCTCCTGAGCCCCCTCGAACCAGCCTTCGTGATACGCGTCCAAATAATGTCGCTACCTCTTTCTAGGCTTCTGCGGCGCTGTCCTGCCTCAGGCACATCGCGTTGAGATCTTGACCTTTTTCGGTGGTTTATGTAATTTTTTTGGAATAATACCAATATAAGCTTTACTATTAACTTTTTAGAAATTACCTTGGTTTGGAGTTACACTAATTTCCGGTCAGGTAAAGGATATTTTATGTAACACCATTAAAACATTGGGTGGGGCTGTCAATCTTTGACAGTCGTTACGGGAAGTCAGAAGCAAGCCAGAAAGGTTCACCAAGGGGTATTGTATTACCCAATAAATAGGTTGTGGAGGTCAGATAGGCAGTCGCCCCATGAAAAATACTGGTAGATAGCTGCATCTGGTTAGACTGGAAGCAAATAAACTTACTTTCTAACACATGATTAATATCCAAGAATTACCTAATCACTAACTTTGCTTACCCCAAACTGATCATAAGCGTGATAAACGTCATAATTTAAGCAAGTAGTCTGAATCCAGACATTTTCGAGACCTGTTTGCCTAGACACAATGTAAACACTAGTGATGACGTCACCGATACATCGGGAAGGCAACCTTCGAATGAATTACTGTGATTGGTCCGTTACGGGTCAATAAGTTGATTGTAAGTTAATGTATTAAACTTGTGTAGAAGGCAACATTACTGATTGCAAACTTGAAGTTAGTAATATTTCACACAAGTTAGTTTAAAGATATACAAGTTTTAAAAAACCTTACACATGCACCCACAGGTACACATCGACTTTCATAACGGGTACTCAGGCAGATACCACAGAATACCAACTGCTATGATCCTTACATACATCTGTCGCCTCATCCACGTTCATACATCTGGTCATACACGCACGCCGGTTACGATGACTATGTACCTCATCAGCTTCATTCTCTACTTACAAAAGGTACAATAAAACCTCGTACAGTCACAAGCACCAATATGTAAAGAATTAACAACTTTTAAAAGCGTTTTTCTCCTACTGTTCTGATTTAAATTTCATGTTGTTAAGAACATAGTATTCTGGAACTGATATTTTTATGAAAAGGATCCTATCTCCAAGTTACAATCGTTATTTCTCGCGAAAATTGTTTTTAAATTTAGGATACTGTACGAGTACCTGCTACATAACTATAATTTCTCTTTAAAATCTTTTAAGGCCTTTAGCTCATATGAGAATTGTGAGCTGTCATGCACGGGTATTGGGGACTTCTAGACGTTCCGTCTATTCTTGATGTTAGTAATTTCTCTCACTGTGAACATTTGCAGGTGTTCGTGGATCTCACCATTAGTCACATACCAGGAAACGTTACTGATTGTTCAGTCAGTTATGTTCTGCATTCTTTTCACACTAGTAATTGTCTACTGACAGTTTTCGGTTTCGGCCTAGCAACCATAAGAAGCATTTGTATTTAATATTCAGTTCATCTCGATTCTTCTTGATGAGCTCATTTCATGTCATACGTCTATTAAGATGACGACCAACGCTCAAATAAGACTCCAAAATATACAACAAGTTGACCTACATTTAAACCAAAAACACTTGTTCTAATTTTGGCTCTAGGTAAATACGAAATGAATAATTCTCGGCGTCACCTAATTCTCAAGAATCGTTGTCTAAATATAAAGCACATATCGACCATACATTGTCTATGCGAGGTGTAATAGGCTACTTGTTTTAGTGAGTCGCCTCGATTTAATTATCGATTCGATTCGGTTTTTTTTTGTGTAGACAGAGTAGATGTGACAAAATTTCTAGGAATTTTAATTGACAGTCAACTGACATGGAAGGCACAGGCAGAAGCAATCTGTAAAAAACTCAGCGCATCTGCATACGCACTTTATAATCTTAAAAAAAAAGTTAATATCAAAACAGTATTACTAGCATATCACAGTCTTGTCGTTTCCATTTTAAGGTTTGGTATTATATATTGGGGCAACTGTACCGAAAGAGAGAGTATTTTTAAAGCCCAAAAACGCTGCTTACGAGCTATATTTGGTTTAAAAGTTACTGACAGCTGTGTTCCAATTTTCAAGAGTCGTAATTTATTGACATTTCCGTGTCTTTACATTTTAGAAATTGCCCTTTTTGTTAAATGTAATAGACATCTATTTTTAAATTTATCAGAAAGCAGATACCGAGATGTAACTTTGCGATCTCAATACCGAAACTTGTTACGCACGGGTGGATATAGGACTGCTTTATTGAGGAAAAGTGTCTTTGGTATGGCACCGGCTATTTTTAATTACATTCCTAATTCTATAAAAGAGGAACCAGTAACAACTTTCAAAAAGAAACTAACTGTACTTTTATTAAATAAATGTTATTACTCTGTATCCGATTTTTTAGCTGATATATTTTAGCTGTGTTAATGTTTGATGATGAACTGCATCAATGTTTGCATGCCTAAATGGTAGAATGTACAAGGATTCTTTAATATTGTAACCACCTTATTGTAATACCTACATTCCGAGCAAATAAATGACTATTCTATTCTATTCTATTCTATTCTATTCTATTCGAATTAATTCGACTCGATTCGACTTAACTATTTATTAGTAAAACACTTCTATTATGGATGGACAGGCTGTCTCGTTGTCTAGGGGTTGTAAGCACTACTGCTGAGCATGAGGACCTGGGTTCGATTGCCAGGTTCGGCGAAGTGTTATTGGGTTTTTCCATAAGAAATTTTTCAGTCGCAGCAACGGAGTCTGGATTTGTGCCCAGGTGGTCGGTGTAATATTAAGTGCATCTCTGCCTAAACCTTTGGAGATTACAAGTCTGATTTTATCTTCTATTAAGGAAAGTAATAGAATAGTTTCAGTCATGTCATGTTAAACAAGAGTGCTGGTGAATTTACATGGTAAAACTAAAAAAAAAAACCACCATCTTTTCTCTAAAATGAAAGTAAATTAAGCCTAAGTTACTCCTCCCTCCAGAAAGATAAAAATAATTAAAAATGTTTTTTGTTATAAGTACCGTATACTTTCATAGGCATCAGACACTTTGATTTGTCTAGATAACTGACCACAATACGTAGAAATACTTTTTCAAAGTAAAGCAAACTATTAAAATTCGTAATGATTTATGTATGTACAATTCAAAGTGACATAAATATTCCTGTATAGTTTAATCATTATAATCAACACTTCATTCCTTTATGAAATCCTCAATTAACAAAAACAGTAACCAGAACCACGATTAACAATAATTGCTTGCCTGCACTCGCCCTACCCAGGGGGTGCCCAACCCTTCCATTAGACAAAACCACATCATACACACTCTGCTATTACAGTCCTGACACAGTTATTAGTAGTCCTCATATTACTGCCCCAGTGATCTTTATTTTCCTTGGCATAAGGTAGATGTTTGATTGCTGTGTCAGGTAAAATAATTGTGAAAGAAATTTAAGTGTAATTAGGGGGGATTATTTATTTTATCAGTCATGTAGGTTTAGAGAAATGAGGTGTTATTAGTTATGAAGTTCTGTTTAATGTGAGTTATGGTTCTGGGTAGCTTAAAAATCGTGTTGTGTTAGTTTTTATGAGTTTTCGATACAATGTAAAAATTGTTTATGAAATAAATGAAACGAATGAATGAAATGAAATGCTCCAAGGTGCGCAATGACTGCTAGATCGTAAAATTGTATACAAAATCTGTGTCTGCCTCGTGGGTCTAGTGGTCGCAAGCGCGACTGCTGAGCATGAGGTCTTGGGTTCGTTTCGCGGGTCGGGCCAAGTGTTATTGGGTTTTTCCATCAGGAATTTCTCAGTAGCAGCAATGGAATCTGGATTTGTGCCTAGTTGGTGGCAATAGGCTCGTCCCCTATTACATGGAACTTCAAACATAACTGGTGAAATGTGGGTGTATTATAAGTACACCTCTGCCTTACCCTTCGGGGATTACAGGCGTGATGTTCTGTTATTTTATGTAAAATCTGTGTAAGTTGGTCGTGTTTTGTATCTAGTTGTATAGCAGATGCATCTACATCATTCTCCTGCCCTTATCCCAATGTATTTGTGGTCGGCGCAGCATGTCTTCTTCTTCCATACTTCTCTGTCACTCGTCATATCAGGATACTGAGGGCAGAGCCTGTGTGAAGGATGTTGGCTTTACTGGTAGTTCTGCCCACACCTAAGTTACGCACGTGTCGTTCGTTAAGCACTTACACGAGCACAACTTAGCCGTGGGCTTACATGAAAAGGTGAAACTTTACTGTAAGTACTCGTAACCACTTTTGTGGAATTCAGTGAAAGGCTTCTTTGCACGAAATTCAGTTGTCCAATATTTTTTAATATAATATTATGTTTATTCAATAAACACAGAATTATATAAATATCTCTTAGGCTAGATATTTTTCACAATGCAAAAGAGTTTAACATCTGTACCTGAACTAGGCAAGAGCCTGTATTTCGGCTATCAGCGCCAAACCCCTCAAATCCTAATCCTAACTTCCTAAGTACATATTAATATTATAAAAGCGAAAGTAAGTTGGTTTGTTTGTTACCTTTTCACGCGTAAACCACTGAACCGATCATCCTGAAAGGAGATTGTTCTACGCCCATACATTGTTCGCCCTGGAGCCAACAGCATAGAAAAAATCATTTTCTAATTGTAAATTGCCCTTAGTAGCCCATAAGAACAAGGTTTCTTGACGGACACTTCAGAGAACAGATTTATTTAAAAAAAAGGAACAGATTTTGAGGTTATTTTTAATAAAAGAAAACATAAGTATATCCTTCTAAAATCGCTATTTTTGGTTTCAAAAAAGCATTAAACTTCAAATACAGTGAAATATTACTGTAATTACAGTTTTTGTTATGCCTTTTAGGTACAGATATTATTTAATGGTTGAAGTTTACATAATATTATGCTAGGGTGATTAATTAATACTTACTTCATTACACCAAGTCAGCCGCACAAGAAGCATTGTTTAGGTGTAGGTTCTTACATACCTATTTCCCAGTCTATGCAAACCATCAGTTGAGAAAAAGTAAACATTTGAGTATCTGTATAAATCTCTTTTCATTTTATGTATTGATTGGTACCTCATTCTACTAGTAAGTACATTTTGTGAGTTTGCTTTATTCATGATATTTTCATCATAATCGTGCTAGGCCATATTCATCATAAGTCCCATTAAAATGTTCACGGAACTAATTCCATGAAAAAAATATGCATGAAAAACTTTTATGTTGCACATTTTCAATGTTTTGGAAGTGATAAATATCGAACATCAATTTTTTTTAATACTAGATATTATGGACATGGTCGTCTATATCGATATTTATGTAATATGAGCGAGAGCGACACTATCAAATCTTTTGTGACATTCACAATGACAATTCCATGAAAGATGGCGGGTTTGGTTGGTAATAAAATCAATGAGGTCACTTTTAAAAACCTTTATGAATTAAACAGTATCCGCTGGAATTTATTATTTTTAAAAAGTATATTAAAATATAATTAAAATTAACGTACACGTCAAATGTTTGTTGGTTATAGGGCGGTCTAGAGCAATCTCCTTTTGCATATACATACATTGTCAGGTTTACAGAAATGGACATAGCCCGGGCACCTTCATCCCGAAAAAAAATCCTGTTCCCGAGGAAAACAACAATAAAGTTCTTATAATAATAGATGGCGCCACTTGTCTTTCGAATCATGATTAGAAACTTTAGTAGAAAGTGCTTTAAGAGTTTAATTGTCAAATTCTAAATTAACGCGAGCGAAGCCGCGGGCAAGAGCTGGTAATTAATAATGAATGGTAGCCATCAAGCAGAAATGCTAACCTTATAATATATTAAGATCTATTTATTTCATTGTAAAAACTCACGAGTTACTTATACATAAAACCTGTAAAAAAATGTTCTCCATCCATAAAATCAAAACCGCCCGTAACTTAATACCTTTTAACCCAAAAAGTGAGTAAAGTACACAAGATCGTGTTATCAATTAGTGGGCGATCCATCAACTGCTTCCTAATCTAGATTGAAAAGATTTAGAGGTCATTGACCTGATTATCTGTCTGGTATATTTGGTAGTTTAACTAAACCTAAGGTTGGCCGTAAGTATTATTTTAGTGTAAGAAATTAAAAACCGGCCAAGTGCAAGTCGGACTAAACTAAATATTTACGGTTTTCAGATTGTTTCCTTTACATGTGCTGTAAGACATTGCTTCTTGCCAAATTTCATGATTCTAGGACAACGGGAAGTACCCTTTAAATTTTTGATTCCCTTGACAGTGTCGAAACATACGTTTTTTGCGGCATAAACGGCCGTATCTTTTTTTTACGTTAACTTAGAAATTTGATTTTTTGACAGCTTTAAGGGACTGTAGATTTGAGTATATGGTTTTAATTTCAACTCGATACTTCCACACGTTCCTGAGATAAAGGGTCTTGACAGACAGATAGACGGACGGACGGACGGACAACAAAGTGATCCTATAAGGGTTCCGTTTTTCATTTTGAGGCACGGAACCCTAACATAGACCAACTACGTACTCTTTCATATAAAGGACAACCTTTATACAACACTTTTAACGCAGCCGTAAGGTACTTGTTCTTCTCGTCAATGTGATCTTTTTTCTGGACCATACCTGGGAACCTTATAGTTCAGGAGTGATTGAAAGTTCCAACTCTTTCACACGTGTTTTTTAATGTTATAACTTTACTTTAAATACCTACACAACCCCTGTACTATTCAAATTATCTATCAGCACAATGCTTTGGAGTGCGTAACATTGAGTTCTACTGTAAGCCGTGATTTCTAACCCCTAAAAAAGTCGTTTCTCAGTAACAAATTTTTGCGTAAAGTTGCTTAGTTTGATGTACAGTATGCTTGGTTGGCTGACGGATTCGTGAGGGGCTAGTTTGCATCTTGTAACTTGTATTTTAAGTTATATTATCATCCTTAGCATTTTTCCCGTTGTCAACGTTGCGGACGAATTTCTTGACGCCCATTAATTATGTACTACTTTTATACTCATGTACAGACGCCAGTAGCGCATCATGCTACTACAATCTATAACTTTAATAGATTTTTAACGTTATCGCTGAAGCATTAGGTTCAAGGTTGATTGGGAAAATTTGACAGTTTCGGGTAGCTTGATGTGCTGGTGTCTGTACATAATTTTATTAATCACTAGCTTATAACTGCGTCTTCGTCCGCGTGATGTTCGATAACTGTCCCATAGGATAAAAAGTACTTTCTTCTATGTTAATCCAGGTTATAAATTATCTATATGTACATCCATCCTCACAAACTTTCGCATTTTTAATATTAGTAAGAAATAAGATTAATTTCCAAATTTCATTAGGCGCCATTTTTAACCAACTTCAAAACAAAGGAAGGTTATCAATTCTCCTGTTCTTAATTCTTCCTATTCTTCATATGCGTCTCCCTTCCTCCATTTTATGTTATAACTAAGGGAAAAGTTGGGGCCCCGTTATTCGTTATAACTACTATATGAATAGGCTTTTTGTACACAAGTAATGGTGCAGTTACTTTGACTTACTATGATAGAAAGACCTTTATTTTTCGAAGGGACTTCCCGTTTGGATGGGTGATTGGGTTGTTGGTTGAAAATAAGATAAAAGTACAAATCATTCAGTGAGGCTTTTTACCCAGAGATTTTTGGTATTTTTAGGGTTAGGTATCTCAGTCGGCAAAAACGGAACCCTTATAGGATAACTTTGTTGTTGGTCTGTCAAGATCCTTTTTCTCAGGAACGCGTATCTATGTTCGCAATCTACGTGTTACCTCCAAACCAATCTGTAGTAACATTATAAAATTGTTTATTTCAAAGATAATTAAATTATTTACAAACTACAAAACTATAATAGTAATAAATATGTACAAGTCGAAAAGGATTACAGGGCGTCCGAAAATTCGTCCGCATCGCTGTCAACAGGAAAACTTAAATATAAATAGATAAAATTTGTTTGTATGTAAGGGTAATCTATGGAACTAATAATCCAATTCTAAAAATTCTTTCACTGGCAGATACTCGTAGCTACATTATTCGTGGGTGCTATAGGCAATAAATTATATGTATATCATGCATATTAGCCGAGCTATCACAATTTTTGCGGACGAAGTCGCGGGAGCATTGCTAGTACCAAAAAATATTAAACAAATAACATTAAAACTCTAAACTCGCCCCCAATTCACCCCAACCTTCGAACTCGGTACAAACAGAAACTTCTCAATTAAACGAGAAACAATAAACAAATATACTCCATTATAACACAAAGTAAAACATCCATTATTGAAGAAAACACTGAAATGTTTTTGTCATTTTTTTCCATTTCAAGTTTCCATCGACCTCTAAAAGTTCGTTTGAGGATTTCTTACAAGTTTTAAGATGGTTTCGGAATCAAAAATGTAGTGACTTTTGTTTTGATTTTTACTGCTGATTTTTCTTAGTCTGAAACGACAGTGGTAAGTTTCGTTTTCAAAATGCAATTTAGATCAAAATCAAAACATTTTATTTTACAAAGGCCTACATGGGCACTTATAAACAGATGATGGCAGAGTTTTTTATAATACTTTGAATCTTAATCTAACGATCAGCCGGTGACACCGATAACCCAGTCTGTTTGCCAACTTTGGCAAAGGACTGCCCATCTATCCCCCACAACCAAATAACTGATTAACACGATTCCTCTTTGATATAACTTAAGGTGAAAGTCCCAGGGAAACCCACGAAATTCAATTTTTTTTTTCGTTTTTTCTAATTTGCCGGTCAATGTCAGGCTGTATGTTGCACTAAATATGATTCGCGGACGTAAAACCTATGTAGGGACCGAATTACAATCATTAAACCCGTTGTACATAAGCTATATATTGTAATGTTGTGTGTATATCTTTTAATTTTGTGTGCAATAAAGAATAAGAATTAAAATCATCAAATACAACCCTCGAAGTCATTCAATCCTAATCAATGACTATTTCATAAAAAATCATTCAATGGGGTTAAATGAACTTAGAGGGTTATGTTGACGATTTTAATGATAATAAATCTGTCTGTCCCTACATACGTACGTGATACGGTCGCGAATCATATTTTAATCAACATACAACCAGATACTGCCCTCAAATTGCAAAAAAACATAAGAAAATTTGAATTTCCCGGTCTACCCTGGTGCTTTCGCCATAACTAAAATGAATTATCAATCGATCCATCGTCTACCTACATATTAAAATTTCCAATAATTCGTTATTCTCTCCCCGGAGATGGAACAGTATTTTCCCCGAAGCACATATCATCCCCAAACGAACGAACATTTTTTAAACTTAACCGAAGTTATTGAGCTCTCATTGGCCCACTTTTGAGTCGAAACTTTCCACTCCATGAATAACGTCCCGAGTTCGATTCCCGAGCAGTGCACCGAGCTGATTCAACGTTATTGTGTTGTAAATCATATTATAGTTTTGTTTGCTTTTTGCTGTCATTTTAATGTAAGCAAGAGTTTCGATGTTTTGGTAAAATTGTCGAGGAAATAGAAGTTTAGCTTTAGTTCGAGATACTGTTTAGATGACCGAATTTGTTATAATGTATTTACCATTAGGGCAAGATAGTCATTCGAGCTAATATTACGCTGGGGAATTGATTCCTAATATAAACTATGATAATATCACTCCGTATTTATAGAACCTCATTATTTGACCTCGCCGAACGTAGGTGTAAAGTTAGCACCACTTAAACAAGCAATTCTCCTAATGACGATACTCAAATAATAATAAAATATCAATATAATATAATATCTATATTATATATACTCGTATGTATTATACTCCCAGAGGCATACGAAGTGTGGGAGTACCCTTATAACGTTTTAGAGTAATGAGATCTTTGCATTAAGCTTTGAGTGTGGGTTTGCTTGCTATAATATAGCTATTATCTGTACTAGGTTATTTCTAGGAAATACTAGGGTAGTGATGAGGAGCCCGTGGCTAGCCGCTCGGGTCGATCTTTAAGTAAAGCCGTGCTTGCCTAGGTTGGTCCGTGGATGGGACCACCCATTACGTCCCGGCTGTCATGTACCAGTATTACCAAGGTGTGCCATATTATTCAGTACTAACTGGGTTGTGTAGGTCAGATAGACAGTCGTTCCATGAACAATACTGGTATCCAGTTAGACTGTACCCCCACATGATTTGAAAAAGGCTAGGCAAATGATGACTCATTAATATTGAAGCCTGGTTGGGGGGTTTGACGAACGGCGTAAGTAGAGACCCCGGCCAGAGGTAGTTGAAGAACATGAAGTGGTTTTAGTCAGTAAGAGTGTGACAGTGAGATCTACCCGTCCCTGAGGGACGTGTGAGGAAAAAGTAAAGGTTGAGGTCTTTTGTAGTAGTGAAAGTGAAAAAGGGCATATATCCCGACTATGGCATTGATACAAATTGTTTATTGCGAAAATAATGAGTTATTTTCCAAGTTTGGTGATAAAAGCCAGGGTATGTGTGGTCTATACCTATGCAATTTTTAATTATCTTTTAAAGGTAATGAATTAAAGCTAACTAATTAATAAGGTGTCAAGTCACAGATCTCGAGTTAGAACCCAAGACACGCACCTCTGATTCTTCGGATTCATGTGCTTATTATATACGAGTAAATATCATTTGCTCTGATGTAGGAAAACATCGTGAGGAAACCAGCATGCCTGACAGATATTTCTCGACGGCATGTAAAGCCAAGTCAAAGGCCCATGGGCGGCATAAAAACTCTGACACCAGGTTAGGCACAACCACACGACAAAGAAAGAAGAATTAATTAAAGCTGAATATGACTAATATAGCATGACTTTGTTTTTTCTCCGCCAAATGTGTCTCTCTTGAAATATAATTGTTAGTTTTCTAGATCCGCGTCAGAATTGCTGTGAAAAGTTGTGATTCATATTGGCGAGTGTCCACTGATGACCGTAGGATTTCTCACAACTTAGTTAGGGTATATTGTTGTTAGTAATCAAAAAACACTGTTCTTTGAGTGCCGTTTGCAGTTCGATCTCCGTCAATAATCACTACTACTATTACAAAACAAAGTCTTCTGCCGCGTCTGTCTGTCTGTTTGCGATAAACTCAAAAACTACTAACACCAATGGATAGAGTGATTCCCGAGGAAGGTTTTAAGGTTTTAGGTGGCGAATCCGCGGGCATCAGCTAGTACTTATATTTTAAACAAAAAAGGCTTTTAGTTTTAGTCATTACGAGAAGTCAGGAGTTCTACAGTCTGACAACTAGTCTTGCCAAGCGATATCGCGTTATCTAGTTACTTGGTGGTGGAAGTCAAACTGGCAGTCGCTCTATGTGAAGCAATACACAGTTAGCAAAACGCTAAAGGCAGGAAATGTTTCTAAAATTTATCTCTTTTACATTTATAAACATAGAGTTGAGAAAAGAGGGTGTATACTAAACAATTCTGCCTACCCCTGAGTAAAACAGGCGTGATATCTCTTGGTCTAGTATCGACATACACAAGAACATCTGACATTTCAATTCAAAATGGCCGACCCAGTTCTGAAATTACAGTTCGCCAACTTACTGTAATAAATATTTCAAGTTAAATTGCAAAATATGACTTATAGCGCGTTCAAAATTTTGTTCGTTCTCGAAAAGTCTAATTTGCTGCAATGCTGTAAGTTATGCCCGGTTTCTCTAATTAAATTCGACCCAATAAGCTCACAAACTGTCAATCTCGTGCTAATTGCTGTGATTGGCTGACTGAATTATCTACCGTCAATAACACTGACTTTCTTTAATGTTAACATATCGATAGTCGATAATATTCATTCCAGAAACGGGTGTCAGTCCCATTCCTCTCGTGCTACAGCAAATTAGTTTGTAAGTAAGCTTCCTACCAAGGTTGACTTAACTGCTCATGGTGTCTGCCAAGTCTTTTGGAGTATATTTCAATGCACTGCTTTGCATGATGTACTCACTAGTGTAAACAGCCAAAAGCTTTTCATTTGTATTACAAATAAGTTTACTTACTGCTGGATCCAACACATTTACATCAGATTCGTGCAATGTAATAATAGTCTATAAAGTTTCCACTGCTGAGGTCTCTCTTCGGCGAGAGGCAGTAGGACGTACCCATCACGCAAGCCCAGTGATGGGTTTAAAAGAAAAAAAATGTAGGTTGTTAAATAACCTTAAATAAATAATCGATGAAGTTTATTTAAACTGACGACTAAGGAGGCAATCAGAGTATGAAAGGATCGTAAGCAGGTGGTGTTCTGTGGTTTCTGCTTACCGCCATGGGAAAATACGTGGGTTTGTGTATGTATGTCTGTTTATTGAAACTCTGTTTGTTGTCATGTGAACAGAAATTATAAGTTAATATCGTGTCATATAACTCTCGTCTTGGTTTTGAAATATCTACTACCATCCATATTAATGCAATGAAACGCAAAGACTACGTTTGCTGCTTTAACAGCTTAACGGATTTCAATGAAGTTTTTCACGCCGATAGACCATGACCTCAGTTATGACGTGGGATATTTTTGATCCCGGTAGTACATTTCCGCAGGATAATTTGCACGCAAGTGAAGCCGAAGGTAACCACATAAATCAGCCCATTCATATAAATTGCCATTCAATTTTCCTTCAAATTAAATAAATACGCATTCAAAGGCCGTGGGTGAGCATACAAACAGTAATTTTCTTTCAGAATTTTCCTCAGATTGCTCTCTATAGACAAAAAGCCTTGATCTTTACTTTTTTGTATGTACAGAGATCAAATATAACGGTACAGTGGAGAGTCGAAACCTTTAATAAATATCACCCACGTGGTCGTGTGACGTGTGTCGATGTTATCCTTGACAAGGAGATTTTAATTCTAGATGTGGTAAAAGTATATGTTTTAGAGATGAGCGTAGTTGGTTCAGGTTTATGAGCGTACTTGGTTGTTGTACCTTATTGAGTAGGTTTCGTTTGGCATTGTGCTACCGATTAATTGAAAGTACAAAAAGTAGTCATAGTGCGAAAGTAGGCATCGTGCTACGAAATCGTTATGGTTTGGTTGAGTGAGCGTACTACCTCAGTGTTAGTAGTAGTATTTTGTTATTAAGGTTGCTTTATTGATATTCCGTCTAAAAAAATGGGTGTAAATAAGGCTGTACAAATATTTGAAGTTGTTTTTTACTAATAGTTAATACGATTTTAGAATCACTTTTACTCGTCAGATTTTGAAGTACTGTCAGAAATCTTAACACAATCAGTATTGTATTTAAATCAGTTGCCCTATGACAGCTGTCCTTTTCTTTTTCAATATTTTTGAATCTTGAAAACACCAAGGCATTTCTTCGCCCCGATCGATGTCACATCTAGTCTTATCCCAACATCTTCGTACTTCAGACAAGATCTCTCCATTAATAGACAATTTGCTATAAGTATAAAGAGTATATATGTACAACGGAGTATATAATAGAAGTCCTGAAGGTTTCTCTTCAGTTCTATACTAACTCTGCTGAGATGAACAAGTGGTTCTAACAAAGTGGCTCAAATAAAGTGGTAACGGTAAAAGTGGATCGTTTCAACAGTTGTTTAATTAAGTGTATTGATTAAAAGTGGGTGTTTATAAGAGGTGAGTGGGTGTGTTTGTGTTTTACAGTTAATTGTTTGGTTTAAAGGGTAGTTTCGATTTAAGGATTGAGTTTGAATTGGGGTTTAAGTGGAATGCGTAAGTATCTAAGAAAATTATTGTCATGCTGAAGTTCAGTTATAGCCTTGATTATTGTGTTTTAAAGTTAGTGATACACATATTAAACATCTTTATAAATAGTAGGTTCTTACTCCGTAGGTACCTACTTCAGTACTTGCACTAATGCAAATATAAACTTTTCGAAATAAGTTTATTCATGCTAGAATTTAATATTAATTCAAACAATCTTTAGAAGTGTGAAAAAGCGTGTGTGTAAACTACAAACTTGGTACCAACCAACCAACCAACCAACTTAATACCTTTTGTTAAAACTTGATTCTATATCGACTTGCATAATTTAAAAACCATAATATTCTCTAAAAAACCTTAGAAGAGCCTAGACTACCTAGTGAAAATCGCCTCAAAGCGTTTTTTTAAATGACTTTCAACAGGATGGACATTATAAGCCTTTCCGTTGCTTGTGTCAGTCTTATTATTCATACAGGGTGTAAACGGACCCTTGACGAAGCTGTCAACCAAGCATTATGTACATCAAACTAAGTAACTTTACGCAAAAAATATTTCTGGAAAAAGACTTTTCTTTTTGGGGTGAAAAATCACGTTTTCAATCAAAATCAAAATATTTTTATTTCACATAGACCTACATGGGCACTTATGAAACGTCGACAAAAAGGTGCACGGTTCGGGTTGGTCGTTTCCTATGGAGAAGAACCGGCAAGAAACTCCATGGTTACTCTTTTAAAATGATTAGATTTTACAATATTATCATGTTACAGCATTAGTACTCAAGTATGGGGGGACAGCATAGGCCCGACAATAAGTCGTTGCTTACTACACAAAAAAAACGGAAAACAAGATAAGAGGTTAACAAAAGTTAACACACCTCTAGGAATCTACAAGGCCTTTACGGTAGGACTCAATGTAACACTCAAAACATTGTGCTGATGGATAGATTAAATAGTACGCGGGTCGTGGAGGTGTTGTCATGTAAAAATCTTACATAAAAACATGTACCTATTTAAAAAAAAAACTTGTAAATAAGTTGTAACTTTGACCCCCAATATCTCCGTAACTAGACGGTTCCCAGGTATGGTCTAGAACAAAAAAAAAATTCGCAATGACGGGGAGAATAAGTACCTTTCGGCTTCGTTAAGGGTCTTGTTACACCTTTTATTACTTGCAATGTTTGTATGTACGTTTGTTTAGGTCCGATTGAGTTGAAATTTTGCATACCTACACTTTTTTATGACAATGCATGGTTAGTTAAGTGCCTTCATTCTAAATCCAACATGGTGGACTCTCGAATCTCGCGGCAAGCTTTTACATCATATAATTTGTATAATGTAATAAATTTATAGGTTTGATTTCATTTAAAGTTTATTTTGAACATTTAAATAAAAGCTTATTTAAAAAAAAATGTCGTCGTTATCGGTGATCGAATGTAATTTGTATAGGCTCTCTTTCTTTCTTCAATGAAATAAACCATTATAACGTCAGTTAACCCCAAAGGTTTAAAAGGGTAACATAGTTGCCTACACCCTCTATACCATAAAAGATAATAACAAGGAAACACAATTGGAAAAAAAAAACTATAAACAGTTTGTTCTACAGGAAAAAATGGCGTTATGGAATTTTTAGAAGATAAAATATAATGTAACGATATTTACTTGCTGTGTTTACTTATCATATAGGGGAACTGATGTACTTACAATAGATACGAAAGAGTTATACTCGGGATACACGGGGCTAGTTTTTAGGGTTCCGTACCCAAAGGGTAAAACGGGACCCTATTACTAAGACTTCGCTGTCTGTCTGTCTGTCTGTCTGTCTCCAGGCTGTATCTCATAAACCGTGATAGCTAGAAAGCTGAAATTTTCACAAATTATGTATTACTATTGCCGCTATAACAACAAATACTAAAAATTAAAAAAAAAATATTAAGGGGGCTCCCATACAACAGATATGATTTTTTTGCCGTTTTTATAGATAATGGTACGGAACCCTTTGTGCGCGAGTCCGACTCGCACTTGGCCGGTTTTTAAGTTAGGATAGCAAACTAGTAACTATATCTTGATGTATACAGCACTAGTTTCTGTATATCTCATCGGGGATTACAGGTGTGATGTTATGTGTCTTGAAATGAAATCAACTGTTCATACAATAGTGTGTGTTAGACATGTATAAACCAAAACATTTAGGAATGTTTTATCAATATTATATATTAGTTTTTAAACCGTCATGGTAATTAACACTAGAAAAAAGAGATAAACGGTTTATCCGTGATCATGGTGCTTGCAACAGCGCCGAAATATCGGGACCTCAAAACAAACAGACACGGTAAATATCCCGTTTCTAGTGTTAATTATAGTATTATATAATTCCGCATAGCTGGCTCCACTGACGTCTTTGTAGTTCTTTACTTGGTCGCTATATCTGTCTTCTAGAAAAGTCTTGTCATGTTGTGTTCACTGATTAAAGAAATCCACATTTATGATGCAATCTGTTGTTGCTTTTAACAAAACCTATCAGTGTGTTCGCATTATCAACAGCCTTCAGCAATGAACTGCTCATATTCGCATAAACTCGTCAAAATGTATGGAATAGCGGTTTTTGTAGTGTTTTAGTCTCCCTTCATAAAAATTGTTTATGGTCAAGAGTTTTCAGTTATTTTAATTAAGCTTGGAAATAGATTTTACTAGCTTCGCGGCCTCGCCTGCATAAATCCATTTTTAAATTATAGCCTATTTGTTAAACATCATCTGCCTGCCTTTTCCCAACTATCTTGGGGTCGGCTCCTAATCTAACCCGATGCAGCTGAATGCCAATATTTTACATGGAGCGACTGCCTATCTGACCTTCACAACCAAGTTGGTCCACTGGGTAATACGATATCCTTGGTAAGACTGATAGTCAGACTTTCAGGCCACTGACTACCTGTAACGACTGTCAAAGATCTACAAATAACAGCCGGGACCAACGGCTTAACGAGCTTTCCGAGGCACGGAGGAAACTTGGTATGTAATACGGTCGCCCATCGGCAGTCCAACCTCGGCAAGCACGGCTTAACCTAAAGTTCGACCCGAGTGTCTGTTATTATTAAACCACGAGCTCATCTTGTTATTTTTATAAACTATAATATTACTGTAAAGTTATGTCACAATAAGTTTTGCACGAAACAGTAACGAACATCCATCCATCCCCACAAACATTCACGTATATAAATATTATTAGTTTATTAAACCAAATCATAACAATACTATATACATTTGACGCTATTTTTTAGTTTATTTTTAAGTTAGTTACTTAAGGTTATTTTAATTTATGTTATTATTTGGATAATTTAAAACCGAAGTTATCATGTTAAACCACCAATATCCGTAGTTTGTGTAATCAAATCAAGCCAAGAAAACATGCCACAATGTAACTTGAAAAGATTTCAGTAGTAACAAGCTCAGTCCATCACCTTTTACGTCACAATCAAAGTTTTATTTCATAAGATATTTTCAATTTAAGAATTTTATATAGAACTGTAAAGTTTATTCTTAGTGTTAGTGAAGCACCGATCTCTGAGTGTAATAATATTTTAGGTATTCATTTAGTTGTTACTTAGTGCAAGTGGCAGCAAGCATTACTGATGGTTGTAAATGTACGGTGGATGAGACCGTACAATGACACTCCTTAGTAACACTGGTTGTCAGACTGTTCAGGCATAGCGACAGTTATTAATGTATCTCATTTTATTCTGGACTAGGGACCCGGCCCGGCTTCGTACGGGTGCATGTATTGTACATATAAACCTTCCTATCGAATCACTTTATAAAAAAAAACCGCATCACAATCCGTTCCGTAGTTTTAAAGATCTAAGCATACATAGGGACAGACAGCGGGAAGCGACTTTGTTTTATACTATGTAGTGATGTTTTTTTATCCAAGAATAGATTGTTATCACAAAGGCTTAGCAGTTGTAGAACTGCGGAGAAAGGTCGAAATATTGTCTTTATGTTATATTTACATGTTCCATTTTAGTTTATTGACATAATTGTCTATTAACCTATTCGATGACATGTATCGCAAAAATGTAGATCGTAATTGGGAGTCACTGGGCCGCGTGGTGGGTAATCCACCACCCACTCTCTTTCTCAGAGAGGACGCCCGTCATTTGTATAAATACCAGCTGTGGGATTTTTAAGGTTTAAGGATTGGGATACCTATGGTCTTTTTCTACCAATATGACTATATACCAAGTCGTAAACACGTGTGAAAAATTTTAAATTTTCAAAATGTCAAAGATATTCATCATCTGCCCAGCGTTATCCCAACTATGTTGGGGTCGCTTCCCTGTCTAACCGCATACAGCTGAATATCAGAGTTTTACACGGAGCGACTGCCTATCCGACTTCCACAACCCAGGTAGTACTGGGTAATACAAATACGCCTTGGTGAGACTGGTTGTCAGACTTTCAGGCCACTGACTTCCTGTAAAGACTGGCGAAGATCTACAAATGACAGGACCAACGGCTTCACGTGCATTCCGAGGCACGGAGGTAGCTCGGTATGGATTGGGTGGTCACCCATCTATTGACCAACCTAAGCAAGCGCGGCTTAACCACGCTATTTAGCCACGAGTTCCTCAAAAGACAAATATTTATAGACATCATGTGACACCCACCCTTGGCACGTGTGGCAGGATTTCAGCCCACTCCTTCTCTTAGAGAGGAGACCTGAGTCCCAGCGGTGGGAGTATTATAGATAAAGTACTAGCCGTTGCCTGCGAGATTCGTTCGCGTGAAATTATTATTAAAATATTACTTCCCTGTTTTAAAAGAATTTTGTTAAAAAAAAAAAAATGTAGGTAACCCTTAAAATTAGTATTTTTTTGCACGGAACCCTTAATTCTTATTCTAAAATAAAAATAGCCTTAGTTAGTTAGCTCCTTATGGCATCAGCTATCTGATAGTAAAAGTCCCATCAAAATCGGTCCAGCCGTTTCGGAGATTAGCAGGAACAAACAGACAGACAGACAAACAAACTGACAGACAGACAAACTGACAGACAGACAAAATGACAGAAAGACAAAAATTGAAAAAAATGTGCTTTTGTTACAGGTTCTGTATGTAATTATTTTCATATTCATTCAGAAAAATGCTGTTTTTTTGATATTACAAAAAGACACTTCAATTTTATTTATTTGTTTGTACCTATGTATGTATAGAAGATGTATAGATAACATTGCTATGTACAAGTATGGATAGTTTTCTAACAATATTAAAATAATAAACGAATTATTCAGTTAACAAAAAGTGAAAGACCAAAGTTTGGTCTGCAATTCTTAATTTTATTCGACCCTTTTAGTTGAGACATCCTACATAAATTCCTGTCTTAAGCAAAACATATAGTATCTACTATTTATTTTACATTGTAATAAGAAAATATTAGCACATCATACATATAGGAATAAATAAAAATGTATATTTTAAAGGATAATTCATAAATTACACAAGTTAAGTTAATAAAAATTTGAGAGCACTGCACAAGCTTCCTCTACCACATGAAAATAGAGCCACAAAAATCGGAACAGTAATCACAGAGAAATCGGTGTGCAAACATGAAGAAAAACTGGAACTGAAAAAAAAATCCATAACCTCTTCTTTTTTTACAAGTCGGTTAAAATTATGTTCTAATTAGTCCCTAAATTTTAATTAGCCCACTTTAAAAAAAAACCAACGTTTATGGAAACTTACACACCCCACGTAAGCCCCTAAAAGGTCGATGTCCTTTCCAACCATTGAGTATTATGGCTGAACTTGAATAAAAGGGGCAAATTTGAGCAAATCCCCCTTCTATAACGGAATTGTGTGGAAAATATTAAGTTATATTTGGTGTTATCACAGTTGTTATATTGAGAATGGGGTAAGCAAAGACACAAGTAACATTAAGTATTGGTAAATTAAATAGTTTGTTTAATTTCTTAGTTTCGTCTGTCTGGGGTCAAACTTCTGATATTATTTAAGCTTAAAGTTCTAAGATCTCAATATTTATAACAGAATCCGCTAAATACTATAAACAACTTTAAATAAATATACAAACTAAATATTGACAAAAGTTTTAGTCAGAATTTAGTCCTTAAATTATGACTAAAACTAAGATCATATGAATCTATGTAAGTCGCGAGTAATAGGCTTCTTTTGGGTTAGCTCGAACGAGCTGGAACCACCGTTGACCTCATCTCTGTCCTCAGGACTAGATTGAGGCCAAGAGTACGCCCATTTAATATTTAAAAAAAAACCTACATAATTATGTACAATGACGACATTAGGACGCTTAGGCGTCAAAGTACTCCTCTGCATCGCTGTTATCTGGGATCGCGCGTAGAAGATTGGCAGCATCGCCTCATTGGCAATGCTGATTCTTAATGCTAATCTAAGTTCTGTAACAGTTAATTTATATTTGACAGCGGGAACCGGTTGGAGTGTAACCGGTTAGGGGCGCTACGAAACGAGGACTTAAAAAAATTTCAGACTTATTTTTTTCCGAAATTTCATCATTATATAATATATATTTTCATTTCATTTATTACAGTATCGAGTTGACCTAGACTATAGAAACCATTTAAGTTCTGAGTCGCATGGTCCTCCGACGCACCGTTTCCGAATTATGGGCCTTCGTTTTTGTTTTTATTTTATTCGTTTCCCGAAAGAAATTGTTGCTCTAGTCAAAAACCATGAGATGATGTAAAAAAAACCCGCAAAATATTGTAAAAAAAACATCAAAATTTTTTTAATTTTTTTTTTCAATTAAACTTTGTTTTTTTTTTTGCTGCTCATAGTGTATACTCGAACTCCTACAAATCCGCCTCTAAGACGACCCACTGACCCGGCAACCTGATAGCACTCTTATGACGAGAATAAAGTTCTCTGCAACAAGAACAGATTCACTGCGATTCTTATTGTGATACAAACTCTTAAAATAACCGTAAAAAGACAAAACTTTAGAATTGCTAGTTCCAGAAAAAAAACCCTGTAATTTAAGCCCCTAATAATTAATCCCATAAATATCTAAGTGGTAACACTAATAAAATAAAATACCTCCGATCTGGGGTGGGGGTGGCACATAAGTTTGAAAGGGTGCAGCACTTCCACCCCATTTCCTTTTAAAACTTTTACTTTAAATGTCGACGGTTTTCGAATTTAAGTATGTAACCAAAAGTTTTACTCAGAGGTTTTAAACATTTAAGCAATACCATTTGCTCGTCCGCACTTAAGTCATAATGTAACATCTACGTAAGAAATACCTAATACCTTGTGGCCTTGATAAATGATAGTTCCAATCAGTACGCTACTACAATTATATTGATTTAAACATACATAAATTCACTTCGTTTACCCATGGGGGTAGGCAGCAACCACAGTACGCCACCTTCTAAGATCCTTTTTTTTTTTTTTTTTTGGGGGGTGGGAAATCATCAAATGACTCCTCCCGCTCTGGGCGGAGCGGAAGGGAGTGTCAGACTCTTACTGACTAAAAACAACCCATGTTCCTTCATTGGCCTTTTATGTTCCAGGGCCGCGGTATCTCTTTCGAACAGTCCCGCAGCCCTGGCAGGCACCGGCCCTTGCGGGCCCCTCCCGTTTGCTGACAACTCTTTGAGGCACGCGTGGAACACGAACGCGCCGTCGACACGACCTGCCCGTCGTCATACGACGGACGGACGGCGAGCTAGCCCATTACTCGCCGTCCACAGGCCCGCGCCTACGGTGGCCGAGAGCCATCACGGCGTGACCTTCTAAGATCCTTACATACTCCTTTTGCCTCGTCCGCGTTCTTACATCTGATCATACACGTACGCCGGTTACGATTGCTCACATGACCTTTCTCGAATGTCCTTCTAGAGCGTCTCGTTCCGGCGTTGCCACTCACATATGCCTTGTAAATACCTTTTGTTAGTCGATTTGTAATTTTATTAATGTTAATACGTAATTAGAAACACTCACTTTTAAAGATTTCTCTTAGGGCAATTCGTTCCAGGGTTCCTGATAAATGATGTATTACACCGACTGTCTACCTTTTTTACTCTCCTCTTACTCTCTGGATAACTGTATTTTATTAAGCTTCTAAATAACATTTAAATTTCATAATTTACAAATAATAAAAAAAAAACAAGATAGAAAAACCAAAATGCTACAGTAAAACAACCTCTTTTTCAATTTCTCCGTAGTCGAGCAAAAATAAATTCCCTCACCACAAACATTTTCATCAATTCCAGTACCAAGAACTTAGTTATTATAGACATCAAACGAACTAGAAAGCCTAAATAAAACAATAGAATACCGAAAGCTTCTCTACGTCAAGACCTAAAAGGTTTTCATTGAAAACCTCTTTAGTGTTTCAATAAAATTAACCGTCTCTTGCGAAAGCTCTATTGAATAATATAATTTAAGTTTGTTTAGCGTCTGTATCGTTTGAGTGTATTGTAAATAGTATTTGTATTTTAAGGCCTTGAGTTTATTTATAGAACATAATTACGGCTTTCAGTTACGATTATATTTTCGAGCCGTTTGGGGTTAACGTTCAGGGGTCGTGGCGTTCGAGTGCTCACAGTATTATTAAGGAAAATTCGAAACGCTTAGTTGACGCTTTCCGTGACCCAAGGGCTGGCTTTTACCTTGGCCAGAGGCTAAGTGTTGCCACAACGTGGCAACGTCACCAGTCTTTTGGACACAGTACCAGCTGACAGCGTTGAGGATTTTTTTGATGCGTGATTTGTTGTTAGTTTATTTAATAATTTTTAATTGTAATAATGTATAAATAAATAAAGAACAACCAATAAGGTTACCTATCTTTAGTTAGTAGATATCAAAATAATCTATATAATAATATGACCTATTGGTCATAACATAACAAAAGAAAAAAATATAAGCTGTTTCATTTAACGATCGGTTCTAAGAATTCCTTCAACAGATTAAACCTTGAGAGGCTTTATAACGCATTTTGTAAAACACTAGTGCTTATTGCCTTCTACGTCAAACTCTGGTTACGAGCACTACAGGGTTGAATCTATCGCATGTCATATCAATAGAACGCCTTGAATAACTAAACTTATTGACGGGTGCTTTGAAAAATGATTTATCGGTTAGCTAGCAATTTGCCCCTGACTTCTTATTCTTCTTCTTCGTTTATGTGGATATCAGAAAGACAAGCGTGACGTTTATGAAAATTTCTTGTTCTTTCAGTAACTTAGACGTTTGTGGGTTGGAGTTACTGCTTATTGTAAAAATAATAACGAACAAACTGAAACTATCTGAACAATTATTAAATGCACTAGTTTTCCGCCCGCGGCTTCGCCCGCGTCGAGTTTGGTTATATCGCGTTTCCAAGAGAACTCTTTAAAAGTCCGGGATAAAAACTATCCTATGTTCTTTCTCAAGGTCAACTCTATCTCTGTACCAAATTTCATTAAAATCAGTTCAGTGGTTTAGACATGAAAGCGTAACAGACAGACAGACAGACAGAGTTACTTTCGCATTTATAATATTAGTAGGAAAGTAGGGAACATAATCATCATCTGGCTATCCTTTTCCGAACTATGTTGATGTCGGCTTCCAGTCTAACTGGATGAAGCTGGATACCAGTATTTAAATGGAGCGACGATACCCCAATTCTCAGTAATCAAAGCAGTGATAGCCTAGTGGTGTGACCGTCAGACTGCCAAGTCATAGGTCTCAAGTTCGAACCCAAGACATGCACCTCTGATTTTCCGGATGTTTTTCCATTTCTAGTTTCCATCAAAACCTCTGAAAGTTCGAAGGAAGATTTTTTACAAGTTTCAAGATGGTTTCGGGTTCTAAAATGTTGTGACTTTTGTTTTGATTTTTACTATTGAATTTTCTTAGTTTGAAAAGACTAAGTTTCGTATTCAAAATGCAATTGAGACAGCAGTGATAGCTTAGTAGTGTGACCGTCGGACTGCTAAGTCATAGGTCTCGAGTTCGACCCCAAGGCATGCACCTCTGATTTTTCGGATTCATCTGAATGTTAAATAATTATCACTTGCTTCGGTGAAGGATAACATCGTGAGTCTGAGGGATATTTCTCGACGGCATGTAAAGCCAAATCAGAGGCGGCATAAAATCTCTGACACCAGTTTAGCCACTAACCACACAAAAAAAAGTAACCAATACATATTCTACTAATTATTTTCCAAGATTCTTTACTTTTTCATAATAATTATAGACACCCTTTTTCGTTCCATTATAAGCCTTCTTCCATCTTCTTCCTTGTTTTGTTCCAATCTTGTCCAACTCTTCCCCACAAGTAAATAGTAGTTTAATTACACCATGGCCCAATCTCAGAATCGGTTCACCAACACAAAATGGCGGTATTTCAATACTAAAAGAAGAAAACCCTTAAAACGATAACCCATAAAAAATCAAAGCAGACACATCGATAAAATAAAGTAATAAAACAAAAATATACAGAACACGGACGGACAGACGATAGCACCAATGGTACTAAAAGTACCGTGAAGAGCACTAAAAAGTGCCGGCGTCGTAACGAGGCCTTTAACTGGAGTTAAACCGTGGTACCAAGGTAAAACTTGACGTGAGAGTCTGTCATAAAAATTGTGGGATTGGTGCAAGGTATGAGCGGCAGCGATTTTGGAAAATTATTTTATAAAAGTAGATACCATAGCTGGATCTTTTTAGGGACTTTATTAGAATATGCTATAATAGTATACACGTTGTCCTTTTAATTTGATTTTTGATCATTTCTTTCATGTACACAATAAGTGTAGCCTTGTTATTTGATTTGAGTAGTTAGATTTCAACTCTATCGCCATCATCTCCTTTCTTCTTTTGTTTCATTTTGCTACTGGTTGGCGCAACTTGACGTTTTGTTCGTCCCTTTTCTCCCGCCAACCGTCACGTTATTATGCACGTCTTTTTAATGTGCTTAAACGACATTTTTTTTAAATATTAAATGGGCCTACTCTTGACCTCAATCTAGTCCTGAGGACAGAGATGAGGTCGACGATGGAACGAGCTAACCCAGCCTATTAACTCGCGACTTAAATCCATAAACAATTTTTTTAAACTCATGACATCATCATCTGCCTAGCCTTGTCCCAAAAATGGTGGAGTCGGCTTCCAGTCTAAACGCATGCAGCTGAATACCTGTATTTTCCGTGGAGTGACTGCTTATCTGACCTCCACAACCCAGTTAGTACTGGGTAATACGATCACCCTTGGTAAAACTTATTGTCAGACTTTTGGGCCACTGACGACTTAACGACTGTCACAGATGACAGCTGAAATCAACGGCTTAACGTGCTTTCAGAGGCACGGAGGAAACTCGGTATGTAATGGGTGGACAGTGGACAGTCATCCTTAACCTGAAGATCGAGCCGAGTGGCTGTAATTATTTAGCTCTTCCTCTTTCAACTAATGACATTCACCCGTCAAATTCAATGACTGCCCAAACCGCTTCATCCTCTGAGCTAGCCCATCCCCGGGAGGGTGTCACCCTATCCGTCCTGCCCTTGATGTAACGCAGCAATAAATCAGCCGAGAGTAACGGATGGCTTGCTTGTCTGCTTACCCGCTTTACGTAGTAAGTTAATTGAGTCGTTATAGTATTACCGAGCTGTGTTTGTGTGACCTTGGACGTGGTTCCACGTGTTTCCATTTCGTTTCATAGAAATATTATTTTTATATTACAAGGTCTCCTTTAGACTTCTGATGGCCTTTCTTCTCGGTATTATTTTTATCTCGCGGTTATTAAAGGAGATAGAGACTTTTCTATGGTTGCCAATCTATATCAATAAATAAAATTGAAGTGTCTGTTTGTGATTTCAAAATACAACTGAATGCTTAAGAAAGTATATAAGGTACTTATAACAAAAAAAAATTTATCGGCTGTCTGTCGGTTTATCAATCATTGTGGCTGTCTGTCTGTTTGTTCCGGCTTGTCTCCGATGCAGCTGAACCGATTTTAACGAAACTTTCATAGGCAGATAGCTGATGTTATAAGGAGTTACTGAGACTACATTTAGTTAAGGAAAAAGATAAGAGATAAGTTCCTTGCAAAATAAAACCCCTTCAAATTGGTAACAAAATCCGATTCGAAAACGGAAGTAATATTTTTTTATAATAGCTTCACGCGAACGATGGTCGCCGGCAACAGTATTTCCTAAATACACAGTTACGTTTCGGTATTGATTAAAATTAAAACTCGTCTCTTCCAAATAAGGAACCATGAAACATCCCATTCAAATACAAAAATCTTTATTTGCATATTATTATTCATCTATCTAGCAGCATTTATGATATTGTACACTGTACAGGCTTTTGTGAGTTTTCTTCTGACACAATATTTATTTAAACCAATTATTACATGTAGCCGAGTATTCTCGTAGTATTCTCCATTTAACGGTCTGAAGCTCATGTCTACATTATTTTCAGTAGATTTTATGAATTTGGACTTGCTTCGTTGTTCTAATGGTCGCAAGCACGACTGCAGACCATGAGGTCCTGGGTCCGATTCCCGAGTCGAGCAAACTGTTACTGGGTTTTTCCATAAGGAATTTCTCAGTAGCAGGCACGGAGTCTGACTTTGTCCTCGGTTGATGGCAATAAGCTCGCCCCCTGGGTCTTAAAAATTCCGCCAGCGAAATGTGGGAGCACTTGTTAGGTACACCTCTGCCTAACCCTTCTGGGATTACAAGGCGTGATGTTATCTTGTGTTGTTCATGAATTCGTAATATGTATATGGAGCGGGTTCAAAGTTACACATTTGCTCTCATCATCTTATGTATCGTCCGTGTCCTATAAAAAGGCTCCACTTTTTATGACTTCTCAAACTGTGTCATCAAAGTAAAATGCCAATAAAACCATGATAATTGACGATTAACAGTTTTAACTTTTCAATTCCATTAATGGAATAGATTCCTTTGACCTAGTTTAACATTTCCGAGGACATTAGGGTGCTTGGGGTTGAAATATTATAGGTATTTATTTGATATCTAAATGATAGTATTGGGGTGAATGCGCTTGACGCTTGGATGTGGCTGAATTTTCTATGACTTTGATTTCACATTCAATTTTTCCAATTTTCTACCTCCCTCTTACCAAATAACATCGGTTTAGCTGTAACGCCACGTCCTAACCAGAACAATCGTCACGTGAACACGCAACTGTCACGTTCATTTTGATCAGAGAACACTAATGCGTAGTCTCACTGACAGATGACGCCACCACTCAGGCTTGAACAACGAATGAGTGATCTGAACTCAAGGATTGCTGTGGTTAGGACGCGGAATAGGGTATTTGTATAACAAAAGGATAGGATAATAATGTTGTGAATTAGGAATTTAAATAAAAAGAATAAATATATATATATATATATAACTATTTATTATTTTAAATATTTATTATAACGCGGATTGGCGAATGAATAATAAATCATTAAAATTTTTGGCTGTACAAGTTGCTGCTAGCTTTATAATTTGGGTCATAATATGTTCAAAAGATTATTTTTTCTTTATTCATCACATAGTTTTCTTCTTACTAAGATTTTTGTTAATATTTTTTAACATTTATTTTTTGTTTTTGTCAAAGATGTTGGAGTGTTGACGTCTGACAGAAAAACTGAACGACAGAACAGAAATAGTGCGAGTCTGAAAAGTTGCGGCTGACTTCAAACGGAGCTTCTGACCGTCTAACTTCAGAAACCAAACTTGTTGGGACATCGGTATCTTAAGGTTAGAAAAACACATCTAAATTATTTGTCTAATTCGGTTCGAGAGCCTAAGATTACGAAATGTCCGTAATGGAAAATTCTTTTTTCACTTTACTGAATTCATTGAGGGCATTCAACAAAAGATGTACACAAAAAATGCAATTCGTAGAGACATTAAAGTTTCAGTTGTTTCGACTAAATTAACTTAAACCTAAAATACAAAACAATTGATACTAGTCAGTAAAGTTGTTATTAGTACTTTGTGTAGTTGTTGTTACATCTAACTTAAGTTATGTTATTTTAAAATCTTTTTCTCAATTTAGGCGGTTGTTGAATTTCCATCGTTAACAGAAAGAACATAGCACAAGAAACCCCAAGATAATTATAAATCAAACAAAATATTCACGAGAAACAATGTTGCTTAATATTTTAGAATCTGGCAACCATATCATAGTGTTAGAAGATGTTGACAACGCAAATATTCCGCTGGCAGCAGAGCTTTGTACACAACTAAGGCATTGGTCCCACTCTAAGAGGAAGCGACTAGCGATATCTCCTAGCTACTATAGTTATCTATGAATATTTTGTTGCTGAAGTAACGTAAAGATTGTAGGTCCGTGTCAATAAAAGAGAAACTTATAAATTATAATAATAGTTGATCACTGACTGTTCACACTCCCGGCGAGTACTCTGTTAAACAAACAAGTAGTATTTATTTGCTAAGGTGGCGACATCTATACCATCACATAAGAACTAAAGCGGTAAATCCAACTTCGTGCTATTAAATAACACAAAAACCATACTGGCCCAACCGTCGGACAGTAGTCCGCCAGACACAATACCCGTCTGATCAGAGGATCCTTCTACTTTCCTATGGTGGATGAGCATACACCCTGTTCCTCATAAGTTTAACTACTAGTAGCTCTAGTCGCTTCTCGCTACTCGCTGACGGTGGGACCGATGCCTGTGGGTACACGCTACTCTTTGTAGCTTGCTCTTCATTTTGTTTCTAACTTTTAAAGTTTTGTTTTGACACAATCTAGCTTGTAGTATGGAATACATAGAATAAAATAATAGTTTCACGTTTTTTTAAAGAAATATGCGTCTTTTATACAGACGATGTTGATTAGTTACAAAGTAGAAGGAAGCATAATCTAATCACTCTTATTTTCTGTTAGACACTTTTAAAACGTTGTGAGTATCCCGCTCACGTGCTTTTGATAACCGTGTTTGCACAAAAGCAATCGCAATCTTTTTTAAAAACGAAAGCAAGTGAGCGGGTAAATAAGACCATATGTTACTTAGGTAGCAGCCTGAAGTCTTGTTCTCGGTTGACAGCAATAGACTCGTCCTCTATTTCACCCATCTAATAGGGGCGAGTCTATTGTCTACTACGAAGTGCATCCACATTTTGCCACTGGTCAGTAAGTGATTCACTACCGGCTTCTCTGTTTCCTGAGCATTACAATCGGGATTTTTTCAAAGTTCGAGTGAATCGGTTTCTTCTAAGAAAGCAAGCTTCACCATAGGTCGTATCATCGCTTCACATCAGGCGAGATGTGACCAAACGCCAATTTAGTGTAAAAAAAAAGTGGCGAAATGTGGGTGTACTCTAAACACTGCTCTGCCAACCCTTCGGGGTCTGAAGTTTGATTTTATGTTATGATAAAACTGTTACTAAACCCGGTCCTTGGTTTCCCAGGCCCGGAGATGTCGCGTTGGCGCGGCTTCGATGGCGCGGGGTGAACGCGCGCCACGGCTAGGCGCCGATGCGCGCCTGGCTCGTCGTGTGTGCGGCGCTCGCGCTGGCGCCCTGCCGAGCGACCGCGGCGCACTCGCAGCAGGACCCCGCGCGGCTAGAGCGCATCAAGTCACAGATATTAGCCAAGGTGAGAGAGAGAGCGCTATACAAATAGCTTGATATCCTGCTACACGTCCGGTTATCGCGCGTACACACCTGTACTACTACTGTGTTAATTTTCATAAAAAAAATTAATGATGTAACTCAGTGTCTACGTCTATCGGCGTAATTTGAGTGAAAAAGTTGCAACATCATCTAATTTCCAAAGACAGACTGTTAAATAAACGCCTAGAACCAAAACCTCATTGGCAAACTCAACTTCTCACGAAGAATTACCTGTATGTCCTTCCCAGCAGTACATGTCATGTGAACTCATATCCCAGTGATGAATAATTATATACCCCCAACCATGTACTAATACCGTTCTTCTCCACCAGCTGGGGCTCTCATCGCGGCCAACGCCACTAGGGGCGCCGCCGCGCGACGTTGTGCGACAGATATTAGCACGCGCCGCCGACCCGCGGCCCCCTCCCCACCACCACGACTCAGACGCCGAACACGCCATGAGGGAAATCATAGCGATAGCACATAGAGGTATTCAACACCAGCATACACACAAACAGACACACAATAGATTTGGACACTCAACAGACACGACACTAACGTTGACAAAAAGTTGACACTGACGTAGAAAATGACTTGAGACCAGTTAAGACCAGAAGAAATCATCACACTACACCCAGACAGACAATCAGGCAATCAAATACAAGGAATAACAACGATGGACACAAGTTAGACCTTTGAGGTAAATACGTGTCCAAAACTCCAAATTTTAGATTACCGTAAAATGAGATTCTCCTAAAATCAACTGACCGGCAAAGAAAAAACAAAATTTTCCAGACAAACATTAACGGAATCGCAAATCAGAATCAAAAACGTTTTTAAAATCTTAAAGTGGTATAACTTTCGGATCATGACACAAGTCAAAAGTAAGGCAATCACTCATCTTCACACAACCAGACCAAATATTACAGCAAAGTTAATAAGAAATTACTAAAATACTATAAAAAGGTGTGATTTCAAAGGAAAAACTAGACTTAATAATATTTGCAACTATCCGGCTCCAAGGACCAAAACCACATCTTCAAAATTTTGTAAATCTCACCAAAATAAATTGGCTACTTACTACTTTTCACTTATTATCTTATTTTACCTTTCTTCACTGAAAAACAAAAACTGTGAAATAATTTAACTCTACACCTTCTCACAAACGGAAATAATGTATAACTAACTTCTATCTGATAGTAAGTTTGCAAAGTTTCCAAGATGGCCACGCAATGTGAACAGTGTTAATTTGTGGTTCCACTTTTAAACACAAGCTTCCTTTTCCTAGTTATCTCACCTTGGGTATGAATTAGCAATAGAGCGAAGTTACACAATCAAAATTGTGACATCATTATTGAATTGAATTGAATTATTGTATCCCTGCCTTTGTCCCATGATAATTGGGTTCGGAATAACACGTTTTTTTCTTCAATTTACGTAATTATATTTTTGTCTAAATTATGTCATAAGTGTAATATTGTCTACACAAGTGTGAATAAATTCATCTCTTCTAGTTACAAAACTGCCACAAGTTGCTATTAGTATTTTGAGCTACCACTTTTTAATAGAAGCCTCTTTTTATTACAGAGGGTGTTTTTAGCTCATTACTATCAGCATACAATTTCTAGACCAACACTCAAACCTTTGGCCCCATAAAAATAAAGTTTTTTTGGCATTTATCGTAGAAAAAAGTGATAAAGTACCACCAGTACAAATCAAAAGCAGACAGAATATCTGTCACCATTTTGCGTTTACCTCAACATGACGCTCTACAGCTAATTCATACTTGTATTTTTATTGTGCCCCAGAAATTGGTCGCAAACATCATTGGCAACTCTATAACGTCCACTTGGGGTAGTAACTGGCCAATAATATAATGTCTAGACCTAGCCATTCTAGAGGCAATTATGTGCTTTGGCATAAATACCGCCTAAACCAGACCGGGCTAGATTTTTTTAGGCAAAAATTGCGTGATAGACATTTGCCGTTCATCAAAGTCTGGGGAGTGACATCATTTTGTTGTATAATCGTCTGGTAGTCTGGTACACTTAGCAACTTTGGTAGTACGAAAACTTTTGGTACGCTGAGTTGTGGACCTAGTTTTTCTAGGTCGTTGAACATCATAAGAGCGTCTGTGAATGTCGGTTCAGACTATTCGATAAAAATATTTTGTTTTTAAAACACAGTTACTTACAATTCGAATCGTAAATGCATAATTGCTTGATTTTATTCGAATTGTCCAAACTCCGGCGTCAAAGTTGCACGGTAACTATCATAGCGTCGCTAAAATTGAAATTAAAACTTGAGAGAGAATAAATGCAGAAACTACTATTACCCAATAGCGACTAGTATTGAAACGCATCTTTTCGTACTACGGGTTTTCTATCTAGAAAATTTTAGTAGCAGCTGTGGTAACCGGAGTCTGCGTTTATGACCGGTTGATGGCAATAAGCTCGCCCTCTATTACATGGGACTAAAACATCACTGTGGGTGTACTATTAGACACACCTCTGTCGAACCCTTCGGGGATAACTTGGGTCATATTATGATGTACTACGGAATAGTATATCTTTATTTCCCCTCGAGTTTTGTCTCGTTTTTGCTCACGTTTGGCCTACAGGCGGTATTAACATATTCGATTTGTGATTCGTAGTTATCTGCCCATTGTCTGGCCGTCAGATTGAGGACTGGGCTTGGCACTCGTTGTACATCATAAATAATCATAGTTCATGATGGATACTACGACCATTTGAGGACTTTTTCCTTTTTCTTTTCGGGAGCTTGAATTTTGGTCCTACGGTAGTTGTTTTAATTTTTGTTTGTATTCTGTTGGTTTTGTCATTTATGTTTCCTGACGGTTTGACTTAATTTGTTTGTGTATTGTTTAATGATTCTCTTTGAATTATTGGCTGATAATTCTTAGGGAATCAATTTTCTATCTTATTTTGTTAATTTTATGTTGAGACTTATTAGAGACTGTTGACACTGAAGATATACTTACTCTGAATTACTTTTATCGACACAACTCTTATGAAATTCATTTTAATTCATTACACACGTAACTAACAGATCGAGTACCTACTGAATATTTTAATTATTTACTTAGTTATCGAAATGGCCCATCATTATTTTCTTGATATTTACTTATAAATTGTATGTCTTTAAGTATAATGTATGTATGGTTGAATAAAATGCATTGTTGTTAAATCTTTTTTGCAAGTATGTTTTCAGATCACCAGATTTTTATCATAATGTGAAATCGAACTGAAGATGTGAGTACCTTTTCAGAAGCTAAACCCACTCTTATTATGTGGATAATACACTAAAATTTGTTGACTGTTTTTCAGGTTTATTGAAACGGGACCTGAAATGAAAAATGGTTGCTCTCACACACATACCAATTTTGGATTAATTACAAGGTGAGTAAAAATACTTAATACCTACCAACAACTTTTTATTTAGTTTACCTATTTTAGCATATTTTCTGTTAATACAGTCACTGCTAAAATTAACTGCCATAGAGAAAAAAAGTGTGCAACCTACAACACATAACTGAGTCGAGGCTGGTACCAATGGAACACCATGGTTCTCATTAGGCCACTGCATTATATCGCAGTTCAAATAATTGTTAAAACTGTTCGATAAACCTAGTGCAATAATGTTTTAAAAGTTTACTTTTTATCGATAACCACTTTTAGCTTTAACTCCACCATCAGATAGGGTAGCAACGCAACATTTTATCAATATACCCTTCAAAGTTACGCCACGGAGCGTCGATACCCATCACTTGTGTTACAGTATAGATTTCTATGGGGTTATGCAACCGGGCCATTTGGGCGCTCGCCAGGGAACCCCGATTTTCTAGCCAGAACCACATAACGATTTATGTCATACTTTTTAACCGTTTTCAAAATGCAAAACCTTTTGAAATGGGAAATTGGAAATGTCCTCTATGTATTGAAAGGAAGTTTGTTACAATTTAAAGTAATGAATTTTGGATGAAGAATTTTCGTTCGCAACGAATAGAATAGAATAGAATATTTATTGTATAACTTGAGTATACATCAAATGATATGTGCAAGGTCTTAAAACAACAGGTAGAGCTACATGTTTTGCCATTTATGGCGTACAAAACAACATATTTTTGGCTTAGTATTAACCACAAAAAATAATTATAAACAATCGAGTCTACACAGCAAACTATGAAATTTAAATAATTAATCCTAATGCTAATTAAAAAATAAAGTATTCTTTTACAGATGTGGGGGTCAAATTGTGAAAATGTCGTAATTTTAGGTATCTATTTAATTAATTGCGGTCATTTAAAAATTCCGATATGGAATAATAGCAACGTTTGTTTCCATAAAGAAAACGTTCGTTCTTCGTGAAAAAGTTATCTTTATTATTCTCCTGCCCTTACTCCAATTTATTTGCGGGCACGGCGCAGAATACCTTCTTCTTCCACATTTCTCTATTACTCGTCGTCTCAGTAGTTCCCCTCTTCTAGCCATATCATATTGCACAAATTTACTCAGTCCTGCCATCGTTTCGTTCATCTTTAATAAAAACCATTCCCAGGACTTGTATAGCATTCGTTAAAAAAAACTCATTATTTTTATTATCGACAATTTTTTTAATAAACTTTATAACCTACCTTAACCTCTTCTTCTTTTCTTTAATTAAAAAAAACTAATAATGTCTCGGAAATTCACTGTCCAAAGTCTATTATTTGCGTGTTTTTTTAGCGCAATTTATGAGCGACTGCCAAGCATTAGAGGAAAATATAGTAAACCTTGAATGAATCGTTCCAAATTGCCAACTCGCAGTACGCAAGCACAGTACGTAATCAATATTTACGAGTATTTCTCCTCGTGAGTAAGAAAAACTCAAAATTACTGTTTGTTGATAGTAAACACGTTTCAGCTGATATAAATTATCAAAATGTCATTTATAACCCATGCTCACTATCAAAAAAGACGATTTGAATATATTCTAACGTCAACTAGTATAAAAATATTAAGCAAAAGCATATTAGCTGCATTGCAGCTTTTTTCCACAGTCAACAAAGCCAACTCTTCAAGCTATTAAATCCTACTTAAAAATACCCATTCTTCACACAAATGCATCTCGCCAATTTAATGGCTGCATCTAAAACTGTCAGAAGAAAAAGACGAAAAAATACTTTGTCTCAAGTGCCTTCTTGAAAAAGGTCAAGTGCCTACATTTGAGCTAATAAATAATAAAAGGATCACTGCTGGAAGCCATTCCCATGCATTTCAGATACGCTACACTATAAGCGGGTAGAATAAAGTTTAAGCGGAGCGTTTTACAGCTTCCGTTGTTAAAAAACTTAGTTCAAAACGCGATCCTTCGAGCCGGATTACCGAATAAACTTCACATTTCTCGCTCCGCTATGTTCGTGCCCGCTTGCAAAGAGACAGCAGCCTTATAATTATGCGACGCATTCTTTACATCGTCGGCTATATATCAAAAATTATGCCTTTTGCAAGGCTATAAAATTTTAAAGTTAAATTTCTGCGCTTGGCCGATTTTAAAAGCGGCAGAGCCTTGGAACGTTGGCGCGGATTGTTGCCACTGTTTCTATGTAGATATTGTAATTTAGATTGGTTTGTATAATCTCTTTTTAAACGGGTAAACTGAAAAGGAATATTCTATATTGTGTTTAAAGAACGAAAATGCTCTATTAGATAATATAATATTATTGTGATAATATTTTGGGGCCCGTTCGATAATGTTCAGGTCCTTTGGTCTTTGGTCCTCAATCAAACGACTAAACTGACCTTGACAACAACAAATGTTAATTCATTTAGGCAAATTTCATCAATGAAATAGAACGTCATCTGCATATCTAAATCGCGTTCAAGAGCGTTCAGTAGTCATATTTATGTAATTGCTGGTAAAACTGGCATTGATATAACATAATAAATAACAGGTAGGTAAACTTACTCTGTCACTTACGGGATATCTTCCGTGATTTTCAATTATTATGAGCTCTCGATATTTCGACGCTGTTGCAAGCGCCATGATCGCAGGCTGACTCATGGCGCTTGTGACAGTGTAAGATTAGTTATAAACCGTGAAAGCTTCAAACAGGTACGAGTAAGTACTGCTTACCGCTCTTGAACGCCATTTAGATGTGCTGATCAAGTTCAGTTTCATTAGTGAAATTCGCTTTAAATAATTAAACGTTATTTCCTCAGAATTTAATAATTATCTTGTGTCTTACATTGCCTTATTTTTTTCAGAAAAAGTTAAAACAAGAAATGATGGTGTACCGCATAAGATGAACAGAAAATTCAGCTAGTTCCCGGTCGACGCACGAGATGGCGCTACCGGTCTTATCGTGGAGGATCAAGGTTAGTTATTGATATAATAGATTTATTAAGCAATGTGTTTCATAAACGATAAATATATTTTTTTAAATATGATATAATATGTTGGTACATGCTGCCAGAACAAAGCTCAAAATTATAGTATGTAGGTTTTGATCAGATCGATTGTTGATTACTCCTATTATTTGTTAATTGTATGTTTGTGAAGTTTTGCAAACTAAATGTCAGGTCTATAAATAGTTATTTACCTATAAATTACAAGAAAATCTGTAAGACATCTATGGTAACAAATTTGGGTCAGATTTAAAACTGTTTTTATGGAAATAGAGCACGTCGAATTACTGTACATTCTTGACATTCTTGAGAAATAGGCTTATATTGAACCACACCTTGCCCCCCGGAAGAATATTACGCACTCAAAATATCGCATACAATATATCATGGTATAATAGCATCGTAAATATTTGTTGTTGACTATGAGCGTCCCCATAGATCCAGCAGGAGACTTCTACTGCTCTTACGGTATATTTCCTATTGGCATGCTTAGTAAGCGAATATTAATCACACCTGCATGATCAGATAGGGTAGGTAGAAGACATAGTTTTTTGTGTTTATGTTAGGGTTCTGTGAAACAGTGTGGTAATAATGTGATGAATTTATTTTTCTCTTTTTTTTTGGAACGTTGCCCCACATTAGGAATTTCTCCTTCTTGGGTGCAAACATTTCAATTCACATACACAAACAGCCGGAACCGGAACCACTACCTGTAGCTCATACAAATATTTGTTTCGTTTTGCGGGAATCGAACCCGCCACACGCAGTGCAGCAGCCAATCGCTCAGCCACTGCGCCAGCCGTCGAACCGTTGAAAATGAATCACGAAAAATTATCTTTTTCACAGTCCAAACGTTTCTGATATTTCCTAGTGTAATTCAAGCTATCGGGTGCTAGCGGGTGGTCGCATGTCTACGACCCTTCCTGTGTCCGATTGTCCTGCTGGCTTCAAGTGATGTGATTGCTTGAATGAATTATTAACAACTAACCGCAATTTTCGATCAGCATTTAGTTTTGCCGCGTCGATAATTTTCGTTCCAGTAACTTGGGCATGGTTTTCATCTTCCCAGCCTTTTCCCAACTATGTTGGAGTCGGCTTCCGGTCTAACCGAATGCAGTTGAATACCAGTATTTTACATGGAGCGACTGTCTCCACAGCCCAGTTAGAACTGGGTAATAACATAACCCTTGGTAAGACTGGTTGTCAGTTTCAGGCAGTGTAACGATTGTCAAAGATCGGCAAATGACAGCCGGGACCAACGGTCAACGTGCTTTCCGAGGCACGAAGGAAACTCTGTATATGATGAGTGGTCACCCATCCACGGACCAACTTAGGCAAGCGCGGCTTAACTTAACGATCGACCCGAGCGGCTGGTATTATTTAGCCACGAGTTTCTCAAAAAACTCCGGTATAGTGTCATAGTTTAAAAATCCCATATGCACGGTTCACATCTATCAGTAGTATTCCAGGCCAGTGAACTCATCCAGCGCTGGATTGTAACTGAAATATTCTAAACCATCACTGAAATACACTGAATCCAGTTAGAGATCCAGTCCAGTAACTGCATCATCAACAGCTGTCTCCGGCTAGACTTGAAGATAATTGGAAATAGGCTAGGCAGGTGTTGTTGATTATTATAGCTAGATAGACAGACGAGGTTATAAGGGACATATTACTAACTAGCTTTTGCCCGCGGCTTCGCTCGCGTTAATTTAGAATTTGACAATTAATCCGGGTTGTACTCTGCTTGTAATAATAAACATAGACAGACACATGGCGCCATCTATTATCATTAGAACTTTATTGTTGTTTTCCTCGGGAACAGTACTTTTCGGAATGTCCCTATGGCTGTTTCTGTACACCTGACAACGTATATGCAAATTTCAGGATGATCGGTTCAGTGGTTTAGGCGTGAAAAGGTAACAAACAAACTTACTTTCGCATTTATAATATTAAGTAAGTAAGGAAGAATAGTTGTCGAGAAAACGTGGTCTATTCTCCGCCGTAACGGTCAAGTTCAAAGCACTCTTACTCATATCTTTTTACGTCTAAAAATTGCGTTGTTCAGTACCTATCGTTGTGGGTTCAATGTCGTTCATTGCCACTTTTTATATCATTATCTCCCTAATTTATATTGTGTTTTGCTGATTTTACGCGTGACTATTTTCATTCATTAGTTAACGGATACTTATTTAATTATGTTGTAATAACCGCCGAGTCTAACGGTGTATTGGCTCGTCAATAATTATAAACGTTGCTGAGGAGTTGGTTCTGCCATCTCTGCTCCCCAGCTGCAACACAAGGAAGTAGCAGTGGCGAAGGTTCCATACAACTCGGTTCCTACCAGCTTCCCTTTGAAAAACAGCACAGTCAGTATTCTATAGACAAATAATATAATCACATTATAGATATGTTATGTACTCCAGCTTACCTCTTACAAAAATTGACCCTTCGCTACTGGGAAGTAGTGATGAAGGGCGGGCGTTTTGGGGACTATCTTATGCAAATAGTCGTTCAAAAAGTGCTGATTCGTAACCGAACACTGGCAGCATTGCCACGTTGTATGGCAATGCTAATTCTTTGGTCAATTAAAGAGCCAGGTCTCTGGTCACGCGAAATGTCAACCAGTCGGTAAGAAATTTCTTTAAAAAGGTGATTATTTAATGAAATAACTTTTTATTTAGATTTCGTATGTATACGTAATAACTGAACATTCTCGATTTGGAGGAGTGTCGTTGATCGAAAACCTATACCTTGGTCCTTTACCAAAATATAGGTTTATGAGGAAAATAACGGTATAGGTACTTAATTAAATTATTTACAAACTACAAAACTATAATACGAGTAGTATTAACCCATTTCCTGTCCCATGAACCACATATGGTTCAGGGCGATTGTTTAGCTATTGTGTCTGCTTTGCGGACGGTGAAAGTGTTAAATATATACAAGTAGAAAAGGGTTACAGGGCGTCCAAAAATTCGTCCAAAAATTGTCAACAGGAAAAGTGCCCAGAAGGATGGCAGCATTGCCACGTTGGATGGCAATGCTGATTTTTTGGCCAAAAAATAGGCCCGCCCTCTGTCACGTGAAGAGTCGACCAACTGCGTGGCGATTTCCCGAAATAGTAGGTGGGCACTCGGACCCCATGGCCCTAGTGTTTCAACCCCAAACGGCTCAAACACATAACTACCAATTAAATTATATTTGCGCCGTTTGAGGTTTTTACGGTATAATTAGTTTAAAAATAGTTTTCAGTGAACATTTTCAAAGGGTTTCAGTGTTTTACTGCCTCATAATTATAGAGTTTAGTTTTAGAAATATTATATATTGGATTTAGTTGAACCTTCATTTAAAGTTCTCCCAGATTTCTTAATTACGTGTTAATCTGTTAAAAAATAATTTCAATCCTCACTTGTGTGACAGCAAAATAATTTAAAAGTAAAGTTTAGAGAATCATTACCTATCTAGCCCTCTTCCACCTTTTTGGGGTCGGCTTCCAGTCTAACTGGATGCAGCTGAATACCAGTATTTTGGAGTGACGCATAGACACATAGAGCGACGTCTGTCTGACCTCCACAACCCAGTTAGTACTGGCTAATACGATAGCCCTGTGTAAGACTGGTTGTAAGAATACATAAACGGAACACTAAGTTCGGATACAAATTGGATAGAATCAACAATTTTTTGTTTACTGTCCACTTTTCTGACCTGACACGAAGGACCACATTCAAAAACACATTCAGGTTCGATTACATGGGAATAAAAAACAACAGGTGGCCTACCACGGCGTTTTAAAGCAGTAGTAATTCCAGTGTGGGGAAGGAAATTGCGCTAGACGACGAGCATAGCTCTGTTTCTTTCCCACACTGGAATAACTCCTGCGGGAAGACGTCATAGTTACACCCCTGGTCAAATGTGGGGTGTACTAAACTTTGCTTAACACTTCAGTGATTAAAGACATTTTATTATGTTAGATATACATTTATTTAGTTCTAAAGGTTCTTCAAACAGATACGGAAAGAATCCGGACACCAACCAGACTTTGGCGGATAATATACTGAAATAAAGAGTGCTTAGGCTTTGGTGATTTTAAGAGGATGAGTGAAAGGCTAAGGTATTTACAAGGTAGAAGCGAGTCGGAACCCCGGAAGGGGACGCCTTAGAAGGACATTCACTGATCTTATCAGTTACTAGCTGATGCCCGCGGCTTCGCCCGCGTGGATGTCGGTTATCGCGACCAAAAGTAATCATACAATTTTGATCCCGTTCCCGCAACCCATGGGAACGTATTCCAGGGATAAAATGTAGCCTATGTCTTATTCCAGGCTATAATCTATCCCTGTACCAAATTAAATAGCTTTCCAATTCCCGCTTTATAATTGCCCATTTTCTTAAGTATTAAAATGGGTATAGTATGTTATTCTTAAGAGATAGACATATGTAATCGCGGACTTTTCTGTAGACCTATATAGGATAGGTACATAATTCCACCATACATAATTTTGTTATATCTCAAAGGCAGCGTTTTCGTTAAAAGCTCTCTTATTTTTTTCCGACACCTCCATCAAATACCATTATATTTTAGCCAATGTATTCAAAACCTTCACAAATTATATACTAAAACCTTCCTCAAGAACCACTCTATCCATTGGTGAAAACAGCAGTAGTTTTTGAGCTTATCGCGAAAAGACAGACAGACAGACGCGGCGGAGGACTTTGTTTTATAATACCTAATGTAGTGATGTTCTTCAATAAGGTCGAGGATTATGTAAAGATCGTAGCAGGTGGCGTTTTGTAGTTTCTGCCTACCCTCTTGAGAGAAAAGCATGAGTATGTATCTACGCACGACGACCAATCAAGCTATACAAAACCAGTTTATGCGGATCTCTCACTGTTCGGGAAATATATACAAAGCGAGGTCATGTTATACTGGAAACGTATAGCTTGATGTGTTGCCGTATGTCCAGTCCGCCATATGTCCGCATCGGTTTGACTGAACCCTAACTAAGCCCTTTAAACACCAACATATACAACAAGCGAAAAGGGCGCGTGTATCAATGTTCATGACATTAAACTCGGTGTCCCCGAGTGCAAATAGGAATATTTCTGAGTGCGACCCGCTCTTATCACAACTGATAACCCGAACAACGCTCTCTGGCATATTGTTGGTATGTAGTTGTCACGGTAAGAAACTGGGATCGTGTTAGTTTTGTGATGGTCATCAGTTTTAGCTTGGCTACTTGACTGCACTTAAGTATTTTAATAACAAACAATTATTATGTGTTTTTTTTTTAAGTTTGTAATATTTGTAAAAGGTCTTCGTCACAGCAGTGTGAACAGCTTGGTACAGGCTGCCTCCAACAGCCTTCTTGATCGCGTCTGACCATTTAGTTCTGCCTTGCAAACAATTACTTTAAACCCGGCCCAGTATCATAAGCCTTTCCAGACAATGCCTAGGTGAACGCATAATATTGTAAAGATATATTATCGGTAAAATATAATCAAATAAAGGCCATTGGTGCACAATCTTAGTCAACTCAGTACCAAGATGTCGTAAAAAAAAGGGTATCATTTAAGCTATCGCCAATTTAATTAGTTTTGTGTTTCTTAAATAATAGGGTTTGTCCGCAAAATAGTAGATTTGTCACCAAAATGTAGTCACCAAACAATATAAAATCAATTCCACAATAAATCACCTAAAATCATGGTGATATAGGGTCTAGTACCAAATAAATGTTTTTATATGTATTATAATAGGTTTGTCCTAATAAGTATTTAAGCAAACTTATTTAAAGAGATCACCAATAAATCATATATTAGGTCACTAGCAAATTTCATAAAGTTCCAAAAAAAATTTAGGGTTCTCGTCATCATCGTTTCAACCAAAAGAGTCTACTACTTTACTGTTTTCGGACTTTTCGGAGTTTCCGAACCTCGGGGTGCCCCTGACGTCGACCGTCCTTTAGTTTTCTTTTGTAAATATTAATACTTTTCCACTCTTTGATTTCATTTGGCAATTAATTATATAATTGGACCCCTTCATAAAGAAAGTTCTTTTTTCCATATTTTCCTGTTCTAGGAAAACGTAGTATAAATATATTTAAATAAAATTTCTAGCAGAATAGTAAATAAAACACTTAATTTTTCATTTTCAATTTTTGCCAATTTGTCTCTCTCTTTGAACATATTTTCATTAAAATTATAAATTGATGTATTAAATTGGTAACGAATACTATTACTTTAACAACTGAATGAAATAAAAGTAACTACTGTATTGGTGACAAAATAAAAAATAAAAAGGAGTCGCAGTCAGGGATCGATAATCGATTTATTTGGTGACAGATCTACCATTCTGAGCACAAAGCTATTATTTGAGTAATACAACTATTATTATAAGAACGAAGTTTATATTCATCTAATGCACTACAATTTTATTGGTAATCCATCTCTTATTTTACACATATATTAACATTAATTTGATAATTCTTACCTGGGAACACTTTTTTTTTATCTGAGAACGAAAATATTTCGTGGCGATAGATCTATTTATTAGGTGATACAAGTTGATGACAAATATAAATTTTGGTGACAAGAAATATAGTCCCCTAAAAAAAACTGCAAAAACGCCATCAGGACACACAGTTTTATGATGACTTCAGATAGTATTGTATCTGACTCTACCAAGTAGTCATTCCATCTTCTCTCAGTGCCTAAACCTCCGTCAAGAAAAAGGTAATCTCTGGAAATTGCGGTCCCAGCAAAAAATGTTTTGTACTGTACCTTTGTACTGTACTTATTTGAAGTAATCTCATCAATATGTGCCAGTGCAGAATTATCACATACACCTTTTTTCAGAATCTTCATGAATGTTGGGGTCGGCTTCCAGTCTAACCGAATGTAGCTTAGAAGTTCTAAGAACTCATTATTTCAATAGGAATTGTGACTGTTATGCGAGGGCTGTCCCCAACTAGTAAGGCATGTTGGGTCAACTTTTAGCCTAACCGGATGCAACTGAATACCTCTACTTCTGGCGGTCGCAAGCGCGACTGTTGAGCATGAGGTTCTGAGTTTGATTCCCGGGTCGGGCAGTGTTATAGAGTTTTTCCAGAATTTCTCAGTAGCAGCCACGGAGTCTGGTTTTGTGCCCAGTTGATGGCAATAGGCCTCTTATTTTAAGGGTCTTAAACATACCTGGTGAAACAAGTTTTTAAACTGTCATGGTCACTAACATTATCATTAATACTAGAAACGGGATATTCACGTAAACGGGATATTTATTTATATTTCATGGTGCTGACAACAGCGCCGAATTATGGAACACTCAAAACAAACAGTAAACATGGTAAATATCCCGTTTCTAGTGTTAATGAAAATACCTGGCGGAATGTGGGTGTACTTGTTAGGTGCACCTCTGCCTAAACCTTCGGGGATTACAGGCGTGATGTTATGTACACACACCCCTGTTAATGGGTAACATATTAGACCTTGGAAAGTTCTGGAAGTCAGGCTTTCTGATTTTAGACTATCCGTAACATCTGTTATTGATCTATGAACAATAACCGAGACTAACGGCTTGACGTTCTTGCCGAGGCACGGAGGAGTCTCGGTATATAAGGAATGGTCACCCATCCACGGCCCGTCCTCTACAAACATTGCTTACCCTCGAAGGTAGGTGCGTGTGGCATTATTTAACCACGAGCCCCTCAGTACTCTTGTTTCTATCTTGTGTTGTTTTTTTTAATAGGAAATTATCTTTGAATGCATCTTTCTCTTAATGTTGTTTATTTCAATGACTTCAGTATGGTAAATAAGATCGCTTTTCCAAGAATATTATCAGTTTGCAGAACTGAAACTTCTTTGTACGTTAGAAATAGAAGATAACAACACAAATGGGAACAAAAAGTAAATAACTGAATCATATCTGGAATTTCCCAATAGCTCGGAGTGCGCGATTATTGCCAATATTTAATAGAAAGGGTGTAAATGGACCCTTAACGAAGCCGAAAGGCAATTGTTCTCTTTTTTTGTTATTTTTTTTTGTTCTGGACCATACCTACCATACCTTCTAGTTACGGAGATATTGGAGGTCAAAGTTCCAACTTTTTATTTGAAATACTAGTTTTTAAGTTTATAACTTTAGTTTAGATACCTCCATGACCCGTTTACTATTCAATGCATCCATCAGCACAATGTTTTGAGTGCGTTATATTGAGTTTTATCGTAAAACGTGATTTTTCACCCCAAAAAAGCCGTTTGCCAGCAATATTTTTAACGAAGGGTTACTTAGTTTGACGTGCAGAATGCTTGGTTGACGTATTCGTGAAGGATCGGTTTACACTTTGTATTGGGGTGAATTTCAACAAATGCCATTTTTTTATCATATCGGTGAACTTTTTCATTTACATTTTTTTTTGTATATTTTTCAAATTTTATGTAATCTTTAGGATATCAAATATCCCCAAATTTAATATCATCAACGTATCATTTAAGACTAAGGAGAAATTTCAGTTTGAATTCTGGTTTCCACCGTTATGACAAACCGGCACCGATTATTTTAACTGTACACCGATATGATAAGTTTATCCACCGAAATGATGTACATATCCAGCGATATGAAAATCTATCCACCTCTGAACATCAAAAATGAAATAGTTAGTAGGTACCTATATATTTTTACAAGGGTGACTTAGAACTGAAGACCTGAACTGAGGGTCTTATGTAAGTAAGTATATCACATCCAATGAGAACTGAATTCTTAGAAATCCAATTAAAATATTTTTTTTGAGATTATGTACCTATTTTATTATATTTACTTTCTTTTTTATTATATTTACTATAGGTATGTACTTAGAATTTTAAAAAAGAATGTTTATTTTTAAAATCATTGTCTTTATTAATGCGTTCAATTGCTCCACCTCACCATCATCATCTCAGCCTATAGACGTACATTACCGAATACAGACCCCCCCTAATGATACATTCATACATCTTCTACTACCCACTGGTATCGTGGTAATGATTTTGGCAGTCTATGTAGGTAAGTATGTACGTATGAATGTTTTTATGCATGTATATAATGTATGTGTTGTATGTATGTTCCATTGTTTCTTTGTATACTTAACGAAATGACACGGGATCTACCGATGTGATAAAACGACTCACCGAGATGATAAAATGATCTACCGATATGATAAAGCAATCCACCGATGTGACAAAACTGTGCGTTGATCATGAATCAAAACACCGATATTAGATATAAGACACCGATTGATTTTTTCTTATCATTTCGGTGTAAATTATCACATCCGTGGTAATAAAGACCACCGATTACAGCGATATGAGAACAGCGACGTGAGAAATAACACACTTTTTAGAAAATTAGAAAAAATGCATAATATCTAGGATAAATTCAATAACAGTCAATGAAGCTAATTCACTTACTACCTCTGTTAGAACCAAATAAAAATAATAAAACTACTCATTACACTAGAAAAATGCAACCACCGATAATATAAAATAATTGTCCGGGAGCAACTGACATGGCTTATTTACGTTATTGGCGGGAATATGCAGCGATTTGACAGATGCCCGTCCTGACTGCCCACTAGCACACACTAACGAGGGAAATAAAATTGGGTTGGGGACGCTGTCAGACTCGTCGATGTTAAGTTAGCTTTAAATTACTTTTGTCCAGCGATATGAGAACATTTTGCAAGACAAGTACATTTGTGTCTCTCAGTAATAATAATCGTTAATTATGTAATAAAATATGCTATATAATAATAACAAAACTAATATTCTATTAAATAGAATAAGTTATATACTTAACTTACTTACTTTTTTAGTGTATGAGCTTTTTTGTTTGTAAAAAAAGTAGAGGGACAGCACCGATTTGAAAAAAATAGAGGTTTATGTATTTATTTCTTACCTTTGTAATAGTCCTGGGCAAATCATATTTTTGCCACAACCCAATAACTACCTATTGAATACTAAAAAAAATAATTCAGAACAATATTCCTTTTTTCAAATACTAATTTCGGCGAAGACAAAAAAAAAGTCATTTGGGAAATTCACCCATTGGTATTAAACGCGCACTCCGAGCCTGCATGAATATTATTACATTATTGAAATTTCAACTCTAGACGATGTACCGAGCGTGGAAATTCGACAGTGTGCTTTCATTCGACAGTTTTCATATACCGAAGCATTAATTTCATGGCAAATGAAAACAGGCTTATTACTATTATTTCTTGTCATTTGTTCTCTGCGTGCTCTTATCCTTGGGTAGCACTAGCTATCTCTCAGTTTCTGATGACAAATGATTAAGCCGTCATTTCCTGCCTCAAGCCGCGAGAGTTCAACGTTTCCGAACTCGTGCTGAAACAAAACCTTGAACGCATCAAAATATGTAATAATAATTAATCCCATCAAAAACATAACATGTACAAAAATGCAAGTCTCGCAACGCAGTTCTTCTACCGTAAAAAGTTGTGAGATTTAATGCAGAACCAAGTCGATTCATTTATTCAGTACCTGCCTATGTGAGCATCTATCCAACCACTTTGTCATAAATTGTTACCTAATTAGTAACTTAAAAATTTTTGTAGGGACCGTATCACTATGAAACATCTTTATTTCTTTAAAAAAAAGGATGACTTGGCAATCGCCAAGGGCAATAGAATCTCATGTCACACAACAAACTCTAATTTGGACTGCTGGCGCTATTTTATTTCAATTAGGAGTTAGGAGTACTCAAAATAGAAGCTTACTCTTATTTGATTATGTTTCCGTGCGATGGAGAAGTCATTCTTTAAAGACATTACATCTCACAACTTTTTACGGTAGAAGAACAGTTTTGTGAGACTTGCATTTTGGTACATTTTATGGTTTTGATGGGATTAAATAGCCCTAATTGAACATAGCGCTAGCGGGCCAATTTATTAAATGTGTACACAAACATAACCAAAACGCTCACTGCGCTTATGTATGTAGATTCTATTGCCGTGATTGCGATTGCCAAGTCATCCTTTTTTTTAAAGAAATAAAGATGTTTCATAGTGATACGGTCCCTACAAAAATTTTTAAGTTACTAATTAGGTAACAATTTATGACAAAGTGGTTGGATAGATGCTCACATAGGCAGGTACTGAATAAATGAATCGACTTGGTTCTGCATTAAATCTCACAACTTTTTACGGTAGAAGAACTGCGTTGCGAGACTTGCATTTTTGTACATGTTATGTTTTTGATGGGATCTCATTTCTTTTTGTAGGTAGTCCTCCTTTTCTTTACCGGGTTTGGGGGGTTTTATTCGGGTTCGGGTTGGTTCTTGTGCGACAGCTACGGACTTTCTCAAAGCCCACTGCCTGTCTCTGTTGGCTTTTCTCAGAGGCTTTGATTTAAGTACTTTTAGTAAGGCTGGATGATAAATGCTTCTAAGTCTATTGTATTCAGAAATTGTATCTCTACAAAGTCAGAATCATTGAGCTGTCTCATGTTTTTGGTAGGTTCATCATATATAAACAGTTCAGCCTATAGAATGGGCATACTGAGGGAGCCCAACAGTTTGTTAATTTCAGTGGTTGAAAGTTATTCAAAAGGAGACTTATCTCTAACCAGCGGAAGCTGTACAAGATCCCCGAAAACTATGTGTTTTTTTCCAAACCATCCATTTGATCGTCACCGGTATCGAATATCTCGGACAAACTTAAAAGAATATATTTTAGAGTAAGATTGGATGTCATCGACACTTTGTATATGATACATAATACTACTTCTTTCAGATCCGAACTTAGAACTTGGAGGACTTCGTCAGAAAATGGCTTGTACCCAGGTGTTTTCTTATGTTCCACGGGCAGTTGCAATAGTCTGTGTATTGTCAAGCCATTCAGATTAAATACAGCAATTACTGTCGGAGCACTAATTGCCGTTTTTTATTTAAATGCGTTTGGACCCAAACTTTCCGCGTTTTTATCAAAAAGCTTTTTCCAGTACCACACCACTTCTACTCATAAAACAACGTAAAACATCAGCGTTATCATCTGTCCTGCCCATTTTAGTTGAGATCATACAAGCATTGCAAACGCCGCATACTACAAACGTATGTAAGAGCGTATTCACAGGGTTTATACTATACGCGACGTCGACGCGTGTTTCACGAACGCGCGTTCACTACCGTAGTGAACGCGCGTTCGTGAAACGCGCGTCGACGTCGCGTAACGCTTTCAAAGCAGATTGTTGATCCTTTTCTCGAAGCCATTCAGGACATTGGATAAAGCTAGAAGCTTGAATTTTCAGTGACCAAGAGGGCATAATATACTTATGTATATTCCTACATTACATTCAATTTGAACTTGTGCTTTATGAACTGTTGCAAGTGAAAGTTCCTTCAATTGTTGCATTTGTATCGATTCAAATGCTCGTACGAATCGATACAAACGTGCGCAAGAAGCGCGTTGGCATAGCGTGTGCATCGCCGCATCTGCGTGTACATACGACGCGTGTTTAGGTCGCCTCATAATTTTTAAAAGTGTGCTTAGGTCTAGTAAACCTAAGCACACTTGCTGCTTACTGCGAGTGAATCTTGTTTAAAGCGTGTAAATGCTCGTCATCGGCGCCAAAAAATATGCCGTGTGAATAGGCAATGGCCCTAACCCAACATAAATGAAAAGCCCCTGAAGCAGCTTTGTGTGGGCAAACTGTAGTAGCCTGTATTGAAAATCTCCCATGAATAATAATCTCGGGCGACTCATTGCCATTACTTTTTTAACAGGAATTCTTGCACCACCACCAACTCGGCCAATTAATACCCTGATAATTGATCATCATCAGCCTATAGCAGTCCACTGCTGGACATAGGCCTCCTCAATCGCACGCCATTCAACTCGATTCTCAGCAACTCTCATCCAGTTGCTACCAGCCACGCTGCGAAGATCGTCACTCCACCGAGCCTGAGGGCGTCCCACTTTACGTTTGCCGATTCGCGATCTCCACTCAAGAACACGTCTACCCCAACGGTCATCAGTCCTGCGGCTAATGTGACCGGCCCATTGCCACTTCAGCTTACTTATTCTGTGGGCTATGTCGACAAATCTGGTTCTCTGTCGGATCACCTCGTTCCGGATGCGATCCCTCAGAGAGACTCCAAGCATAGCCCGTTCTATAGCTCGTTGAGCGACCTTAAATTTATGGACCAGCCGTACCGTCAGTGTCCACGTTTCGGCTCCGTATGTCATAACAGGCAGGACGCACTGATTGAAGACCTTAGTCTTTAGGCTCCGTGGAATACGCGACGAGTAGACCCGGCGAAGCTTCCCAAACGCTGCCCAGCCCAGCTGGATTCTTCTATTAGCCTCCCTCTCAAAGTTGTTCTTACCAAAGTGCAGAGTTTGCCCGAGGTAAACATATTCTCACACAACATCGAGAGGACCGCCATTTACAACAATAGGTTTTGTAATTGATACTATTATCTATATCTATAATAATTTTTAAAAAACAAAGTCGGGTTAGTTACACCATTTATAACTCAAGAAAGGCTGGACCGATTTTAAAGATCTCTGATTTTTTGGATTCGTCTCCGCCCCGAATAGCAGAATAACTATTAAAATATCAGAAAAATTGCTCGGAAAATTATGTATAACTGTTAAAATACCACCTTGAATTCATGACAGCCTGGTACTTTTTACCGAAAATTATGATTAAGATCCAGAACTGTTAAAGTAACCACCTTGTTGAATGCATGCCAGCCTGGTACTTTTTACAGTCCTGTAATAGTTAAGTGGTTGGTAGGTAGGTGGTAGTGGTAGGTGATAGGCAGGTGGTAGGTAGGTGGTAGGTAGGTGGTAGGTAGGTGGTAGGTAGGTGGTAGGTAGGTGGTAGGTAGGTGGTAGGTAGGTGGTAGGTAGGTGGTAGGTAGGTGGTAGGTAGGTGGTAGGTAGGTGGTAGGTAGGGTAGGTAGATAGGGTAGGGTAGGATAGGTAGGGAGGTAGGGTAGGGTACGGTAGGGTAAGGTAGGTAGGTAGGTAGATAGGGTAATGTAGGTAGGTAGAGTAGGGTAGGGTAGGTAGGTAGTTAGGGTAGGGTAAAGTAGGTAGGTAGGTACGGTAGGTGGGGTAGAGTAGTGAAAATAGTAGGTAGGAAAAGATGCATTGCAACGCATGCACAGCTAATAGATATACGAGTATAATACTCAACCCAACTTTATCTCTCATCGCAACGGACCCAGCGGTCGCTAGAGAATGACTATGAATTTTAGCTTTTTGCATTTTCAAGGAAGTGTAAAAGTAACTTTGTAATTGCATGTTACTTATATAGGATTACAAAGTTACTTATGCAGTTTTTATATCTAGAGATCTGGACTGAAATTGCAGTATGTTGGATTTTTCCCTCGGTTTGTAGGCTAAACACTAATTGTGTTCAAAACTTGAAGCTTGTGTGTCTGCTAGAAGTACCTTAGAATTATGATGATCGGTGAGTGAGTGAGTGACAAAAGTAAGGTATTTTGACTTGCAATAGTTCATAAACCACAGGTTCGAATTTAATGTAATTCAGGAATATACCTAGGTATAATATGGCCTCTTAGTCACTGAAAATTCACGCTTCTGGCTTTATCCACAATTAAGTTACAGGGGTGTCGAAAATGTCTTGAATCGCTTCGAGAAAAGGATGGTACTGCCGTGCCCTTTTATTTTTTTTTGCTCGACTTGGCGGGGGCACGGCCGTGCCCCCAGATATTAAATGACTAATATGTGATAATAATTTCTCCAGTAATTAATGACGAGAAGCACCACGTGCATTGCATCCGGCAACGCTTAGATAAAATACTGCAAAACATACTAAATACAATGTAATTTTGTTGTAATAATCATAACGTTTTATCAATTTGTTGATGTTATATTAATTAATTGAGTGTATCGATTGGGAAGGAAAATTCATTCATTATTGTTCTAGCATGCTTTGGTGTCATGCAAGGTCATAGGGCACGATTGTATCCTGTTTTTGTAAAGACCACCATCAGAGCAAAACATGTTACATCGTAGTGCTATCTTGTCAGCTCACAATTGGAACTGCACAAAGTTAATCGTTCCGTTTACAAAAAAAAAAAAATACAGCGGTATTGTTGATTTACTCTTTGTTTTTTAGCAACTGAAATAATTGGCTATTCGTAGTAAGCCTAATCTTTTAGCTAATAGCAGTTTTATTACCAGTTTTTGAATAGGGGTACGGCAGGCAGGCCGCCTAACCCCTAACTCCCAGTTTCTGAGAACTAATTGCAATTGACATAGCATAACATCACGACTGTAAACGTATACTGTCACTTACGGGATATCTTCCGTGATTGTTCATGATTCAAATCAAACGGAGATGATGATGATGATGTTGATTTTTGTGATTGTTGAAATCATGAACCATCACGGAAGATACCCCGTAAATGACAGTATAAGTTTAGTTTTAAATCATGAGAGCTTAAAACAGTGATCATGCCTGTAATCCCCGAAGAGTTATGCAGAAGTGTACCCATTACTACACCCACATTTCGCCAGTTATGTTTAAGTCCCACGTAATAGGGGGTGAACCTATTGGCATCAACCGGGCACAAATCCAGACTCGGTGGCTGCTACTGAGAAATTGCTGATGGAAAACCCCAATAACACTTTGCCCGACCTAGGAATCGAACCCAGGACCTCATGCTCAGCAGTCGCACTTGCGACCACTAGACCACTGAGGTGGATTGCCTAATTGCCTAAAATTATTTGTTGCAAAAGGGTTGCAGCAACTGACTAATTAAAAATGGACTTGCAAGTCATAAGGCTGGTTTTTGGTTGCTTTCAAATGAGAAAGGATTGTAGTCCAGCATCAATCATTATTTTCCCGTGAGATATCCAATTAACTGTGGTACTTGATTGACGTCATCATTTACTTACCTTTTATAAGATAACCCTTGTAGAACCACGTGTACTTATTAGGTTCAAAGTTTGCAAACATAAGCGTCAGATATCAACACGTAACTGGCTTAGTTTATTTTAGTTTGTGATAACTAACTGTGTTATGTTTTTGAAAAAGTTTTATTTTCAGCATGTACTGTAGGCAACTGGTACACGCTTAGGGTACACATTACTTAGACATTCTCTTTGAAAGGGTTTTTAATACGTCCTGAGGCCATAGCACGAGTGCGCGGTTGTAACGCAAATACGTATTTTTTTTACAATTAGATGACATATTTATTACTAACCTTTTGTATCATTTTTTTTTTATTTATATTTGACATTCTGCTTTTATTATTGATTAGCATAATCAGCCTATAATGTTCCCACTGCTGGGATACACGGCCTCCGCTCTATGAGAGGGAATGGGCTATAATCCAGCACGCGAGCCCAGTGCGGGTTGGTAGATGTCACATGTCTTCGAATTTTTTTTTGGTTCTTGGACATGTCGGTTTCCTGACGATCTTTTGCTTCACCGTTTTTGAGAGCTGATGAAATAAATTACACAAAGTAATTTATTTAAGTTACGGAAGAGTGGAGTGTCCTAATACAGGCACATACTTGCTTAAAAGGCCACTTCTATCACTAGCTATGTAGTACAAACCTTGTAAAAGAAAAATAAACTATTTGTATTTGTATGCGCCTACCTGGGTTCGAACCCACGACTTCGACACACGACACGTTCGTAAGTCGGGGCCCGCCACCACTGGGCCACCGCTGCACTCTATTGATTATTGATTATTCATAGAAAATTAGATGACATATTATTAATCTTTTTAACACAATTTGTTTTTTGAATTTGTCATTATTTACTTTTGCGAGATTTGGACAACAGGACCAACATAATTAAATCTAAGTATCGCTACCTCGTGGTCTAGTGGTCCCAAGCGCGACTGCTGAGCATGGGTTCCTCCTCGGTTCAATTCTCGGGTCGGCAAAATTTTATAGGGGTTTTCCATCTGGAATTTCTCAGTAGCAGCCACGGAGTCTGGATTTGTGCCCTGGACTTGCCCCCTTTTACATGGGACTTAAACATAACTGGCGAAATGTGGGTGTACTTGTAAGGTGCACCTCTGCCTAATCCTTCGGGTATAACAAGGCGTGATAGTATGTTCTCTGCCACAATTTCTAGTTGTACCTATTGCAAAAGGAATTAATTTACCATCATATCTAACACATGCTCTGTGAATCGAACTCAGGCCTGGGCCGGCAGTCTCGACATAGATACCGACACTTTCGCAAACTTTCAATCGCTTAATAATAACAGAAAAAATCGGTTGCAATAACGTTGCTTGCGAGAAACGCATCTTGGATGTTCAGACTTGCATTTCTCGCAAGCAACGTTATGTACGTTGTTTTTTTCTGTTATTATTAAGCGATCGAAAGTTTTCGACATTGTCGGTATCTATGTCGAGACTGCCGGCCCTGCTTAGCAACAAAACTGCACAGTCACTCTTGCATCTAAACGTAAGGTCAAAAATAACCGCGATATAAAGATAAGAATCATTGAACAAAGAATAATAAAGAATTGTTTATTCGTTTCCCTGCGTATCGAGGGAGCAATGTTCTTCAATAATAAACACGCACTATCTTATGCATATGATTAATAAATTGTAGCACAATTTACAATTTGTCATGTTCATTTTGTGGTCACTTGGGTAGTTGTACCTAAAGCTAGAAAGACTGGCATAGACGACCACTGATATCTCCAAAGATATCGTCGTTTTCAGAACGTTAAAAATCTCACGATGTTTCATTCACCGTCAGTTTAACTAGCTGTCATTGCGTACAACTTTTGCATAATTATCTAGGTATCTATTGGTAATTAAAACAGACCTAAAATAGGGTTTCACAAACAGAAGTGAAGAAGGTTTTAAACTTAAAAATAGCGCCTAGTTAGCAAACTCTATCACTACGCAGAATTTTTCTGTTCTTTTGCTTCCGGTGTCATAGTTTTAATTTTGAACTGATTTTGATTTTAATTTAATTTGATTTTGATTTAAATTGAATTATGTATTTAAATACCATAGTTGTGTGCGGTGAGTAGTTCGGTACTCATTTGATTTTAAGCAGGCACCCAACGACAAATAAGTAGTGCATGATGTGCTTACCTGTAAGAGGTTTATACACTGGTCTGTGACTCTTTTGGATGTATCTCGTAGCATTGAAACAGTATATTCAATTGTTGGTGAGCCAAATAAATAAAATAAAAATAGTGTTGTACGTACTATCGATTACTATTTTAATATGCAAAAAATGTCAACGATCTCTTAATTTTTTTTGAATGTAATCATAATTCATCTTTAGAATATAATTATAGAGCATTATTATAAAAACCAAAATAGTCAACCCATATTTATGTTACCCACCCGCGACTTACGTCCCTTCATAACCTCATAGCATCTGCTTAGCCTTTTCCAGACTGACTGTCAAAATTTCGCTAAACAATCCATGACCTATGGAACTATGTCGTTTTTATTCAGTTTTTCTTTAATCTAATTCAAGATTGAGAACAGTTCCTCACCTACATACCTATCAATACATTGCCGAAGGTGACGTTGAGATAACTGCTAAACATAGACGTGTAAACATGCAAACTAGCCATAACAAGAAGATTCGTACCTAGGTATACGATATTGATGTATGAATTATTCTAGACTGACCTGTTTAAAAGCAAAACAAAGATTAAAACCAACTGTTTGGAAAATGAGGAAAATGTACTTTGGATCAGATCTTTCAGTTGCTAAATGATTTCATGGGCTATTGCTGAGCAGTGGAAATAGCAGGCATACTCATCACATTGTGTGATAAACACATGCCACTCCATCGCAATTGAGAAGAGGCCCGTGAGACATGTATTTATATAATAAAAACTACTTCCTATTTAAAACATAAACAAATTATGTAACTAATTTATTAGGATCTAATTAAACATACCTACCCTGTGCAAATAAACAACTTAACTAATTAATGCTTCATGTTTATGTTTGTTAATTACCAAATGTTTCCTCGTAATGATTTTATGTATACAAATGAGGTTTCTGGAAAGGGATTTAACCCTTTTGTTTCATAACATGTACCTATGTTATTTTTACCACCCCATGTAACTTACTGGTATTCTGGTATTCAGCTGCACCCAGTAAGACTGGAAGCCTCAACATACTGAAACATAAACTTAGCAAGAAAGAGTAACATGTTGATGTTCAGCCCTGCCTATAATGTCTCGCTTACAAACAATACTACAAGAAATACTGATAATCGTACGGTATCCACCTTTTTAGGGTTTCGTACCCGAATGGTAACGGGACCCTAGGCTAATACTAAGCCTCCGCTGTCCGTCTGTCTGTCTGTCAGCGGGCTGTATCTCATGATCCGTAATAGGTACCGACACGGTTTAAATGTTCGCAGATTGTGTCTTCTTATTGTGAGTCCAACTCGCACTTGGCCGGTTTTTTTGCCCGACTTAAGGTCGGTAAGAACACATCTAGCGACTTCAATTTTTGCAAACAAAAAATATCACGACATTAGGTGTACGTGATCCCCGACACGTAGAAATGTCTGAAAGTGGGAAGGAGGGTCATCAATTCTCAGCAGTTCTTTTGTCTCCGAAGATCCTTCCAGGTACTGGTTGCCTGGTAAACAATAAGCGAAGAAGATTGCTCTAGTTAAAACAATAACCCTCCATTGTTTTTAAGTTGTAAATATTTATTACCGATACTAGCAAGTTCGTTAATGGTTTAAACCCGCGTTAAGTTTTATCATAATATCTTTAAATGATCTTAAGCTTTCATTTGTTTTGTTACTATTATGGCAGATCCTAGAAGTTTCGAATGTTTAACTGTTTCGCATAAAGTTCTTGTAGTGTTAAAGTCCTTCTGTAGATTTTTGCACTAATTTCTTCTTTCGAACTTCCAGGAAACCCTTATTTTGTGGTCAGCGCAGCATGTCTTCTTCTTCCATACTTCTCTGTTACTCGTCATCTCATCAGACACCTTCTTTCGTCCCATTTCAACCTTCACACAATTCATCAGTCAGTTTATTCAATGACAATCCAAAACATTTTTGTCGATTCCACCTCTTTGCCACTAATAGAATGAAACTATGTCTAAGCTCTCTTGTAAAGATAAACCAACTTGCAAACAGTAATATTTAGTACATGCATAAGAGCTGAATCTCTATTTACTGTCACATGTACGAGTACATGTGACATCGGGATTTCCCCTTTGTAATGATACCAGTAGCACGTTTTACAAAACGCATAGAGGCAATGAAATGAAGGTAATATTATATTACAAGCTTTTGCCCGCGGCTACGCCCGCGTGGATGTCGAAAAATATTCGACGGGATAGTACGTTCCCGTCGGATATTTAAAAAGTAACCTATAGGTTAATCCAGGTTACGACAACAAACATGGTTACATACCTTCATCCCCCTTTTTAACCCTTCTGGGGTAGAATTATCAAAAACGCTGACACGTATATACAAATTATCAATCGTCAGCCTAAACATAAAATTTGAAGATCCTAACTTCAAAACTGACGGACTTTCATATAAACTTCCATCCCTTATTTTACCCCTTTAGGAGTGGAATTTCCAAAAAATCCTATCTCAGTGGATATTTACTCTTTAAAAAGAACACACCCTCCAAGTTTCATGTCTCTAGGACCAGCAGTTTGGGCTGATTGACTGGGTGATATATCAACACACGTTGATATATCACCCAGTCAGTCAGTTTACCATTTTATATATATAGATAATCAGCCTACAATGTTCCCACTTCTGGGATACAAACCTATTCTCTGTGAAAACCGGAGGGGAGGGTTGGTCAACATCCACCACTCGGGCTCAGTGGGGGTCAGTGGCTCATAGGCCTCTCCAACCGCAAGCGATAACTCGATTCTGATCAAGCGGCCTACCTTGAGAGCGTCCTAACTTACGATTACCAGTTAACAGCTACCATATCGGTCATCGGTTTTATGGTTAATAAGGCCATTGCAGTCAACTTGCAATAGCTGTGCACAGCTCTATATCGAAAACTTTGGCTTTCTCCCGACTCATCTCGTTCTAGATTCGATCCCTTAAAAATAGGCTCCAAGCATAGTTTCCTTTCCTCTCCATAGCTTGACAAAAGCAATCTTGCTCAACACTTTGCTCCCTTTTTTTTTTTTTTTTTTGGAGGGTGGGAAATCATCAAATGACTCCTCCCGCTCTGGGCGGAGCGGAAGGGAGTGTCAGACTCTTACTGACTAAAAACCACCCATGTTCCTTCATTGGCCCTTTATGTTCCAGGGCCGCGGTATCTCTTTCGAACAGTCCCGCAGCCCTGGCAGAACACTTTGCTCCCTTAACATTTATCGATGACACCTCAATTATCTATGTATGTTATGACCTCATAAATGGGGACAAAAGCTCCCCCAAACATGTGTCAACCTTTCAATGGCGTTATCTGAAACTACGGCGAAACACTACTGCCTAACTTTTACTGGATTACCGTATATTGTGTTTATTATAACACTAGTTTACTTATATTTATGCATACTACTGTGTATTTCACAGTGGACCAGTAACAAGGCTTTTTCGCCTCTATAAGAACTGTCTCAAAATATCTCATATCAAGGCGTAAATAATAGCTAGTCAGCAAAATCGTAGCGACTTGTTTATCATTATTGTCAGTTGTTGATTGTCGTACAGACCTTCCCTCAAGCATCGCAATGTCAACCGATCCTGTGGTCCACGCATCCAGTGGAATTCCCCAGCTTTCACCACCTTCTTCGGCCTACCTTTAGGATGGCCATCCACCACATCACCTTTTGCAATTTTACGCAGCACATTTAAGTTTCGCCATTCGTTTCGTTTTCTTGTGGTGGTTTTGGTATCTATAAAAAAAATACAACTGGGAAAAATTCGACTGGGAATCAGAGATGAAAATAAATTAAATATTATATCATAGTGTCCCAAAACGCTCTAGAACACTTCCCCGTGTATCAGCAGGGAAGAGAATAGGAAGTGGCCCAACAAGCTACGCAGCAACATTCACGTCTTAATAGAAACAATGTTAAATAAGCTTAAATAATTTCAACCTCATGTATTAAAAAATTGCACCCATTCAATGCATCCAAAACTCTATTAGCAGAATATCTGATCACAAACAGCACCCTTCCTAAAATCTGAATGCATTGGATGGGTGTATCATAATATCATATGTTTAGAGTAAATAAAAAAAATTAAAAAAACCATATTTTCTACCGTGACGTCTGTGACAAACTTTAAATAGTTAATTTATTTTAAGCATTGTTCTCATTTAAGTAAATTTGTATCTTTTTTGAGAATAAATATCTTTAAACCTAAATAAATTTGTTCCTAATACATAATTCTAAGTACAGCAAACAAACAAACTTTTGACACAAAAACTGCGCTATTCGTGGATTGTTTTGGTCGTAGTGACAGTCGCGCGGATGTTTGGTTGCTCCAAATGACTGTCTTTAGAAATTAGTCACTCAATTACTAAGTAGTTCGTTATCTGTTTACTTCATAATTAATTACATTCAACAATAATATTTTGCATGTTATGACATATTTTCTAACACGACAAAGAGCAATGTTATCCCACATTACATACAGAGTTTCCTTCGTGCCTTGGAAATCACGTTAGTAGTCAGTGGCCCGAAAGTGTGACAACCAGTATTACCAATAATGTATTACCCAGTCCTGACTAGGTTGTGGAGGTCAGATAGGTAGTCGCTAAATTTAAAGTACTGGTATTCAGCTGCATCCGGTTAGACTGGAAGACAACCCCAACATAGTTGGGAAAAGGCAGGCAGATGATGACAGAAGAAACATTTTAGAAAGTTGTAAGTTAGTATTTGTTTAGTGGCAAAATGCTCTCTTTTACACACACATAGGTACACCCCTGACCAACACTTCGGAGCTGACTTCCCATGTCTTGTGAGACAAGTTAGTCTCGACGAGTTAGTTAAACTTGTGAACACTCTGATGATCAGCATCTGCCCAGCCTTTTCCCAACTTTATTCGGGTCGGCTTTCAGTCTTACCGGATGCAGCTGAATTCCAGTTTTTTTACTTTCACCTTGTGGAGGGACACTTCATCATTTGCTGACCCCAATATAGTTGGGGAAAAGCTAGTTTTTCTCAACTATATTGGGGTCGGCTTCCAGTCTAACCGGATGCATACTGAATACCAGTATTTTACATGGAACGACTGCCTATCTGACCTCCACAACCCAGTTAGTACACTTATTGGTTGTTAATATAATAATAACTACTACTGCTAGCGGCCTTTTTATTCCATGTTCTATCTTTATGCAAACAATAGAACATTCATTAATTACTTCACTATCTTTTTATTTACGCACAAGTACCCAGTATGCAGCATACCTACTCTTGGTTTAATTCACTACAATTTACTGATAAATGTACTCGTTTATCCCTTTTAAGACAAGCATTAATAGTTCTTAATTGTTGTCCATCAATAATGGGTGTAAAAGACCCTTAACGAAGCTAGAAGGCACACGTTATCCCCGTCATTGCGATCATTGTTTTTTTCTGGACCATACCTGAACCTTCTAGTTACGGAGATATTATTCTTATTCTTATTCTCTATTGCACACAAAATTAAAAGATGTACACACAACATTACAATATATAGCTTATGTACAACGGCGAGCTTAACCCAAAAACCCCCCCAAAACCTCCAAAAAATACCTGCAAAACCTCCAAAACTTAGAAAAAAAAAAACTTGGAGTTAAACCCCTAATAAGGGGTTTAACTCCAAGTTTTTTTTTATACAATGTTTATATTTAATAATTTTGCTTTGAATACGCCCATGACCCCTGTACCAATGCATCCATCGGCGCAATGTTTTGAGTGCGTTACATTGAGTTTTGCAGTAAACCGTGAAAACATCCAAAAAAAAAATCGTTTTCCAGCAATTTTTGTGTGTAGTTACTCAGGGTGACGTACAGAATGCTTGGTCGACGGCTTCTACCAAGTATATACGAAAAGGTCCATTTACACCTTATATACTTGGTAGATAATACTTAAGTAACTATACCTATATGTATAAATTGTTGGCCACCACGAGTATTCAACCCGGAGCTTATAATAATATGTATGATTGGAATTAATACACATTAATCGATAAATAGGTACTTGATAGACCTTAGTAACACAATAACCCTTCGCTGATAATAATAAGCAGTACTGGAAACAATACTTTATTTTTAACATTTGTTTGTATGTTTTTATCTTCACCCCCGATGAAGGGTTAAAGTTTCCATCATGATAACAAACAGTCAGAGTCCTTTACAAAAATAATACCACAATGAACAGTATATTAACAGTACATAGCCTCAGTATCACGCCTGTGATCACTGAAGGTTTAGCCAGAGGTGTACCTAATTGCACAACCAACATTTCGCCCCATGTAATAGGGGCGAGCCTATTGCCATAAACCGGGCATAAATCCAGACTCCGTGGCTGCTTCTGAGAGATTCCTGATGGTAAAACATAATAAAACTGGCCCGACCCGGGAATCACACCCAGGACCTCGTGCACAGCAGTCGCGCTTACGACCACTTGACCAATGACTCAGTCAATGCTTCCCATAGAATGTCTTCTAGGGTTTTCTTAAATTAACTGCTGTTATGGGTATTTGCACCCACAGCGGCAGCAACATCACCCTCCACCGTACTAGAACATGGGATGGCGCATGTATCATCATCATCATCATCATCATCAGCCTATAGCAGTCCACTGCTGGACATAGGCCTCCTCAATCGCACGCCATTCAACTCGATTCTCAGCAACTCTCATCCATTTGCTACCAGCCACCCCGCGGAGATCGTCACTCCACCGAGCCTGAGGGCGTCCCACCTTACGTTTGCCAATTCGCGGTCTCCACTCAAGAATACGTCTACCCCAACGGTCATCGGTCCTGCGGCTAATATGACCGGCCCATTGCCACTTCAGCTTACTTATTCTGTGGGCTATGTCGACAACTCTGGGCGCATGTATGTCGACACCGATTGAGTCTCACACCATAGGCCTCCCGCCTCCCAAGGCAACAACGTCATACAAACTGGTCTCTTCCCACCTTCAAATACCAAGCTGGTTCTCATCAATCAATCGAAATAAGCTTTTCCCAAACTGCGCCACACACACCGCAACCAGTCCGTCCAACCACGTTTTTAATGTTTAGAATAGACGTACTATACTACGTATGATATATTCAGATCATTGTGGAGCACCCAAACCTGCGACCTCCTTGGTTGTGTTGTGGTTGTACACTTTTTAGAAGATTTTAATGTTTGAATGTTGTTCTTTTGTTTTTGGTATCTGTCAAAAGGTTCGGTTTGTGTTCTAAATAAATGTAATATTTTATCATTTTCCTACTAAAATTATTTCATCACATAGCTTTAGTTTTATTTTATTCCACCGACTATACTCGTACATACATAAAGTTCATTTCCATTTCTTTCAATGTTTCTTCTACAAGGGCTGTAAAATTGACCATGTGAAATAATGTTTCAATTTTCTTTTGTTTATGTACCTAGAGTAATTTAAATAAAAGAGGATACTGCCAATCCTATGACCGTTTCTGTCATCGCCTTTTACGACTTCCAGCGTCCACGGGAAGGGTCGGGTCCTAATCTTTACCGAAAACCATAAGGCATTTATTGTGTTTGTTACTAAGAAGTATATAAGTAGAAAGCTATAAGGTATTGTATGACTAAAACGTTAAGGCCCACTTTCCCAAATCACTTAATACATTTAAACTTATTTAAAAACTTCGTTCTGTCCCTGTCTGTTCTATTAAACTAGCATATGCCCACGGATTCTCCCGTGTGTAGTTCGGTAATTGTCCCACGGGATCGTACTACCAGTATCTTACGTGCTATTCCAGGCTATAATCTAGCTCTGTGCCAAATTTCATTCAGATTCATTCAGCCGTTCTGGCCTAATTGAGGAACAAACAGCCATCCGACCAAACTTTCGCATTTAAAATAATAGTAAGATTACATTATTTTAGCGCTAAGTGCACTTAAAATTATGTGGTGCAAGTAGGCCTAGGTAAAAAGTACGGCTAGTTTATGACGCCCTGCACCTGTCCTTCTTGATTTCCAAGTAAGATAAAAAACAGATGAAGCTTTGTTGTCAAACAATAATCGACTGATAAGCTTTTCCAAAAATAAATTTTAAACATCGCAACTATTAATTCAACCTTTTTTATTACATTTATTTTTGAAAACTGAATGAAACAAGATAAATAATTAAAAACATCAAAAACCTGACTGCAAATATTATTATTATTGTTACAGTATTCCTAATTAAATTTAAACATATACAAGGTAATAATTTTATCGAATGAATTTTTGGGGAAATCATTACCCTGTTTAATTGTGTGCCAATTATCAATATCTAGTTGTTGAATAACGTTTATTTATATTTTTATTTTAAAAAAGATACCACGCAGTATTATCGATACGTGGCTCCAAGTCAAGCATTGCTTACAAAAATCTTTAACAAAATGAAATTCTAACATCTAACGCGAAAACTATCCCATAATCTACACTAGTACAGTACCTACTGACCTTTAACCATAGAATTATCAATAACAAATATTCTTATTACATGTTGTATCCACAATTTGGTGGTCTCTGATTGGTCGAGTCCAAACGTCTATAAAAGGGGAGGTCGGGAGAAACTCCGGCGCATTTACCTACAGACGCAGGTAGCCGAGGCACGTATTATTGTTGCAAAAATAAGACTGATTTTATGTGTTACTTTGAACCCCTTTCAAGATGGGGACAACTAGTATTAGCGTATTAAGTGTTATATTATTATTTTCCGTTTTATGGAAACCAACTTTCGCCAATGGTGAGTGTTTTATTTTGTATTAATTATTTTGGTCCTGTCTTTGTAATTTTACTTAATTTAATTTTGACATTAAACCCACAGTATTCTTTTAAAATTAATAATGAAAACTCTCTCGCATGTTCAGCAAAATATGCGAATTTTCTGTTCAAACGTAATTATTATTTTAATAATTTACTTATTTACATTATACAGGCAATATCTATTCATTTAATTATGTGCTTGGTTACTTAGAGTATTTTATTTTGATTATTTCATTATTTAGGCACTATGACTTTGAACTTTCTAAAAGCTCACCTATTTCAGTGACAAAATATCTGGTCCTCTTCGTAAAACAAACCATAAACTAGTTGTCACAAAATATTCTTCCCAAAACTATAATTTCTTATATCTAAAATTAGATTGGAAAATCAGAGCCCTAACCAAAATTAAATACCAACTAAAATAGAAGTTTTTGTTATTTCTTTCTTAATATTCAAGAAACAGCATTCGCAAATTGTTCTGTCGTATATTTACATTGAAATACCGATCCACTCATCTTTACCAGTAAATATGGTATTTTACCATAAACTTGAATTCGGCTCCAACTAAGGAAAATACCCTATATAAATCTTGTTCAAAAATGCTTTAAAAACTTTAAAAATAACATTTGTAACAAAATTCTGATAAAAATTTAAATGATTATATTGTAACATGATAATTGATAACCTTAGCCCTTTTGTATTTAATTAGAGGTAATTAATTTAATAATACCTTATCAGTTGCAAAAAAATGTAAATCAAACTGAATTTGAATCAGTAGCAATCAAAATGATAAAATCCGGGTAATAATGACGAGTAGAAATTGATAACTATTAAGATATTGAGCACCTATATTGTGAAAGTTTTTAGTATAAAAACGAGAAATTGATACTAGTCATAGTAATTCTGAAAACTCTTAAACGACTTGAGAAACTAGACTTCTGTTTTGTAGCAGAAGACGTACAAAAGAAAATCAAAATACCTCAAAGCATGAATCAAGTTTTACAGACTGAAAAAAGACTAACTGTAGCCCACGACTTCGTCTTTGTGTTTCATTTTGTGTTAGTATTTCAACCAGTAGGATGAAATGTTGTAGCCTTTGTCTTTCTGCAGGTCTCATACTACCTATCCATACAATTTTATAATAATCGGTTCACTTATTTAGACGTGAAAAGGTTTTAGATAGAACTTTTTTAATATTAATAAAGAAAATATACCAAAACACATAACTTTCAAATAAAACGCAGTTACCAAAGATAGCAACAGTAAATTCTGCCTAAAGAACAACAGCCATAATTTCGAAGAACTCTTCGAAGATAGCAGAGGAAAAAAACAACGAACTGCCAAAAAAATTCCGCGTTAGGTACAATGAAGAACAAAGTATAGTTAATGGGCGCGATAACGTGGACATACAATTATTATGCTGCAAACATTGATAGCACTCATCTTTGACCTGAGATAGTACTATCGGGAGCCCGGGCTCCAATGTCAGCAACGGGTATCAAGACATTGGTATGTTTGCGTTAGCTGTTGCTGGATTAAAATTGGCTTCAGTAATTTCTTTAACTTTTTCCCTAAAAGTATTGGAAAGTCTTTCGTCGTACCTATATGTTGCCTAGAAGAATATTATAAACACTATTCTGCAGTATTTTTTATCTTTTCCCCTAAAAGTATTCTTAAATCTTCACCATCGTTGCTTAAAGGAGAATAAGAAGTATGGTCTTAAAAACTCTCGTCATCATCACCATCTGCTAGTCTTTTTACAACTATATTAAGGTCGTCTCCCAACCTGACTGGATTTTACATGGAACGACTGCCCATTTGACCTCCATAATCCTGTGACTCTTTCAGAGCACACAATTTTAGAGTAATTTCAAATGTATCTGAGACGTGCTTTGTCTATCATACTCAATCATACGTAAATTATAACAATGGCGGTAGCAGACACAGTTGGCTTTTGTTTGTAGGCAGAATTTAGTCTTCTCGCCCTTGGCAATTCTTATATCAATAAATACAAAACAATACCTACTTACTTCAAAAAACTAACAACATATAAGCAGTTTGCTACACAAACTCACAATTAAGTTACTTTTCAGCCTAATTTCATATCAGCTTTCAACATTCTTTTATCACTAAAAAGCCTTGACAATGGCCACTGTTCACCGATGATGAAACAATTATTAATAGCAATATTAGTGATAACTTTAACGCTCTTTAGGTCAAATTTATCACAACTGTTCGTTTATCAACACCTTTGTTCTTTGTTATAAGTGTTCAATTGACCGTTGTGTGGTCTTTTGATACTGACACGGGAAGATTATAATAATAGGTGAAGGTCGGTCTTCTAAACGGTCACTACTAAAGAATAGTAGAAGTTTAGGTCCTGAAATCGAGGAAATTGTAGGTTAAAATGACGATGTAAACGCAAACGATAATTTTTTTGATTAAAAAGACGAACTCGATGCCAAAAAGATTCAAACTCTTCCCTGTTGAGCAGAATCTTTTGCCGGGTTTGTTTTTGACGGTAAAACATAGTATAACTGGCAAAATGGCAGTAGTCAAAGTTTAAAAGTCTTCTCTACGGTCTGAGGAGAAGTTATAAAATTCCATATTTTTAAAAGTACTAGTATTGAATAGTATCCAATGTATCGAATTCCCGTCGTCAGTAGATCAATTATATGCATCCCAGCTGTGTACGGATGCGTCAGTTTAGCGATCGCTCTTAGATTAACTGACATTAAGAGCTTGGTTCCGTTCCCGGTGCATGACCAACCTGAATTCATGGTTCTGTATGAAAACATTTGTTTCGTTTATTTTGAATTTTAAAATTTTCAATTAAAGGTTGTAAAGCCAGAAGAGAGGTGGTACTATGGTACTTTTTGGTTGATACGAAGTAAAGAAGGATAACACATGTACCTAAGGACCAAAACATTTTAAACGGTTCTTAGGTTTGCTTGCACCACACTATACCAAATCTATTCAGTGCTAAACTGTGTCTGTCATCTTCAAATAATTGATAATAATGGAATGAAGTTTTAAATTTATTTTGTGCTCCAGCACTGCCTTAGACTTGTATTGACTTAATAACTCCAAGGTCTCAAAAGAACAGTCTAGAAACCCATATATATGTGTCGTATATTATTTTAATTTAGAGGTCATAGTGTCGGGTCGCCAAACTCTGGCTCCTGTCTTGTCCCCTCTGTGGGGCAAATTGGATAATCGGCTGTTTATCGAGAGGGACCGTGTTTGAGAGGGAGAGTGTTCCTGCGTTTGGGAGGTAGACAGAGAGAAAAGCTTTCTAATTCAAAGTTAATTCGAATCATGGTCATGAACGATCATTTATAGGACCTTTAGTAGTTGATCTGTCAGTTACAATTCCAGTTCATGGCTTTGGAATAAATGTTGCATCGAACATATTATGTCAAAATAGAATTGGGAATCAATCTGGCATTTACTTTCATCGATTTTCTTTTACCAGACCAGAACAGCTACTAATTCATTTAATTTTGGTGTCTGTAGGTTTTTTCTTTTGTAGGAACATCAGTAATACGTATCCCAATTTCGTCAAATCCAATTAAATCTTTGAAAGTCTTCCCTCCCGCATCTAAAACACTAATTTTATTAATAATTAGCAACAACTTATTACTTTCTTCAACATCTAGATAAGTAAGAAAGCCTTGAGAACACATGATCTCTTATCATAACTGAGTCATACTGTATATGCGTGTGTTGGTTCACATCTGACCCCATTGATCCGGGATCTACTTTGTTGTAAACGATTAGTTAATAGCTGAATTGTACCTTGAACTGTTGTTTACGCATTCTAAGTACTGTAAACTTCGATGATAGCTTTGTAATCTCATTTCTTCAGTTTTATCTGATTTTCTCCTGGTAGAATTTTCCTGAAACATATTTTGTTGTTATGCTAATGTTACCTTGCGATTATACGAGTATGATGTTGAGATCGTTTAAATGGAAATTTTGATTATTTTCTTTACAATCCATCATTTGATACAAACTACCTGTGATAGGTATGATGATTCCACCATTGTTTTATTCAAGAACAAGAAGTCTTTTACTCTTGGTTCGAACATTTCTACAAAACTACTGAACTATCTAAAACGCAATTTCTGTTAAGAGTATGAGTAGGAGTTCCGTAGAATGTGTTTTTTTTACACAGGCAAAGTCGCAGGTAGAAGCTAGCCGTTTATATTGTCATTATTTCCAATAAGATCGGCCTTTGTGTTTGTTCATCACTAAAGTTCTTCAAAACAAAAAGCTTATTGCCATTAAGTTTATCAACACCTTTAATGAGTTTGTAATTATTCTTAACTGTTATAATTATGTTATTGACACAAATTGCTTTGTTTGTTTCAGATAAATGCTCTATAGGATGTACAGGATGTGAGTATACCTTTTCTTTTATATTATTATCTTTCCCGTAACGACTGTTTTTTTTTAAATTTAAATGACTGCTTTTATCGCCATATGTTTTTCTACATCATTATTTTCTTCAATACTATTAACTTTATCTTTAATACGGTCCACCAAACAATTTAACTCTTTATAAATGCTGTCTTTTTCAATATTTTTACTGACTTTATTTTTCTCATAGTCTCATGTTCGGGCCGAACACATTCGGCATGTTTCGGTACCGGTTGGGCGACAAAATCACTTTTTTTTTCTGTATACTTATTCTATCTTTCCTCCCCCAGCCCCAACGACTCAATCATTCTTGAACGGACACAAGTACAACTATGGCGTGGAAGGTATCGTGACCATCTATCTGACCGGTGCCTCCAACCAGGAGACCAGCGTCAAGCTCCTCGGTCAGGTCTCCGTGTCTTCCGTCGGCAACTGCGTGCATGAGCTGGCTGTGCAGAATCTGGTGATCTCTGGTCCTGATGGCAAGGTTTGTGGAAATGATTTGTGAATTATTTGCTTTTACAGTAGGTTGTATTTTGAACTGGATGTTTTTAACCGACTTCTAAAAATGAGGGGTTTCTCAATTTGGCTGTATTTTTTTGGAAATAATAAAGCTTCCGAAAAACTCATTAACTTCCAACGATCTGCGGTTGACTGTAATACTAAGCTTGGTTAAAATGAATAACCGAAAAATTTATACAAAATTAACCGACACAAAATGTTGTATTTAACAAACAAATATGATGAACCATCAGTCTTTAGTTTCTATGAAATTTCTCTAGAGTACCTGAAATCTCTCGGCAACGTCTCACCTCCACATTTCGTTACAGAAACACCAAAGCCCGCCAGGCATCGAGAAGCCGATCCGCTTCACCCTGCAAGATGGCCGCACCGGCGCCGAAATCTGCGCAGAAGAGGATGACACTCGCCGCTCTCTCAACATCAAGAGGGCTATCATCTCGCTGCTGCAGACGGAACAGAAGCCTTCCACTCAGGTAAGGGATATTATTGGCATTTCAAAAAACTTAAGTGCACATAGCACACTTATAGTCAGCCCACCTAATTTTTTCACTAGCCGATGATGATGCTGACTCCACGCGATATTTAACTGTGTGTTGATCTTAAACAACTTTTTTTTTCTAAAGTCACGATGGTTATTGAAATTCAGAACTGCATTTTGTAACCTTAATTTTTCTCACAGGTGGACATCTTCGGAACATGCCCCACAGAAGTGTCATCGTCTCAGGAGGGAAGCGCCGTGCTGGTCCACCGCAGCCGCGACCTGTCCCGCTGTGGGCACCGCGAGCAGGGCAAGGCCGACCTCATCACTGGCGTCTTCAACCCTAATGCTGTAAGTATCTTGGCTTTTTCAGTCTGACAATTTTAAACATCGTTGCTTACAGAAATATCGAGTAGATTAACATTTCTGCCAAAATCAAGAGCAGCTCGAAATACAAATGTGTGCTCGGTTCATAGCATAGGCTCACCTTGACATTAAAACATAACTGGCGAAATGTGCCTCCTATAGGTACACCTTGTAACAGACGTGATGTTATGTTTCTACCTTAGTGAAAACCTCATGCGACGCTTTTTCATCCTGTTCTGTAGGATCTGGATTATTTGTAATCATTTAAGTATTTATTATTCTTTGTCTTCTTTTTCTTCAACTCATTTTCAACTGCTTAGTAAGAGGTATAATTCTGTTGGTGAGCTTTTATTGTAGTTGCCTTCTCTAATATAACCATTTTTTCTTCAACTAGGAAATCAAGGACACTCAACTTCTCCAGTCCGCGATGAACGTGGAAACCAAGGTCAACAACGGCGTCCCTGAGAAGGTGGCTGCGACCGAAGAGTACCTGTACCGTCCCTTCTCTGTCGGAGAGAATGGTGCCCGGGCTAAGGTCCACACCAAGCTGACCCTGACTGGCAAGGCTAGGGCTGCTAACAACCCAAGTAAGTATTGACAATTCAAACTGTAGCAAATCAGGTAGATTTTCTAATATGGGTAGGCTACTAAAATTATAGAAATATACCTTCTGACACCCATCAGCAAGTATATTTCTGTATGTTTAAATAAAATTAATAAACACCGAGCTAAAAAAAATGCTGTATTTATATTTCCCTCAGTCTACACTATTTCTTGTAAGTCATTCTATATCACTTAGAAAAGTAGCCCTTCAAAATGACTGATCGCCATGTTTCTCCACCAGGCCATTGCACGGAGACCCGCACCATCATCTTCGAGAACCCCCATGGAGTGGCCACGAGCGGGAGCACCATGAGCTCCGCACTGAACGCGGTCAAAGAGACGGCAAAAACCGTAGCCACTGAGGCCAGTTCCAAGTCTGCTGGAAACTTCGCCCAGCTCGTCAGGGTAAGGATCTACATCTGAAAGAGCATTAGCATAATTAGCCTATAATGTCCAAACTGCTGGGATACACGCCTGTAGGATCTGTGAGAGGGATTCTGAAATAGTAATGTCTTAAGATGTCAGGACCATTGTCATCTGCCTAGCCTTTTACCAACTATGGTGGCATTGGGTTCCAGTCAAACTAGATGCGGCTATAAAGCCGCAAAGCTATCACAACCCAGTAACTGTATTCCTGGTAAGATTGTTTGTTAGACAAGAAGAAGAATGTACATATCTAGTCGAACAATATTTCAAATAAATGTTTAGACAATCGACAACCGAGTTTCCTCCGTGTCTCGGAAAGCACATGTGTAGATATTTGACAGTCGTTACAGGTAGTCAGTAGCCCGAAAGTCTGACAACCAGTCCTACCAAAAGGTATAGAACTAACTGGGTTGTGGAGGTCAGATAAGCAGTCGCTCCACGTAAAATACTAGTATTCAGTTGCTTCCGGTTAGACGGGAAACCGACCCCAAAATAGTTGGGAAAACGCTAGGCAGATGATGATTTAGACAATCTTCTCTTCATATAAATTATTACTATCCCCTGTAAGGACTACTTTGTCACTGACTAATGTTTCGTTTTCATTCAACTGGTAGTGGTCACTAATTATGATTGCAATTTTCCAGATCTTACGCACAAACACCAAGGATGACCTCTTGAAGATCTACAGCCACGTCAAGGGTAACAACGTTGAGAAGTAAGTTTATGGTCTACCTTTTTTTTTCTACAATCACGTTTCTGCTGATACCTCCGATCTATCTTTTACCGATATTTTTGAAACTTCACTTTTGCGCATATCTAATCTACGATCAAAAAGATAAGTTCAAAACCCAGAGCAATTATGCAGCCAGGACTTCATAAAAAAACATTCCAGTAATTGGCACTGAATGTTGTTCACTGATTTCCATTCCGTGTCCAAATTCCATTGTCACAAAACTCTAGAATGTTCCCATTTAAACTTAACCTTTTTCCACCAGGCGCGTATTCCTGGACGGTCTGATCCGTGCCGGAACCGGCTACAGCATCGAGGCTTCCATCCAACTGCTGAAGAGCAGGGAATTGAACCCCATTGAGCAGAAGCTGGTCTTCTTGTCCCTGAGCAACGCTAGACACGCCAGCAATGATGCCCTGAAGGCTGCAGCTGTAAGTTGTTAAACAAAAACATAGATATAAGTTTATATGGGAAACTGGTAGAACTGAAAATATCCTTAGAAGGTCCTGGTTTATATGATGCCAGAAGAAGATGAAGAAGTTCAAATGACCCAATCACATTCAAAACCATAAAAAACGTTGAGTCACGCAGCTCCGGACACCGATACCTTTATAAAATACATACTGATGTCACTGTCAGTTTTTTTCACACCAGTTTGTATGATACTTACCACTGGCGAATGTATTGAATAACCTTTTATTTTACCTCAAAGCTGTTTTCTTTCCATAGGTTTTATTTGCTCCTAACAATTCTAACAAACCTTTTCCTACACAGGGTCTCCTGGACCTGCCAAACCTGCCCAGAGAAGTGTACCTTGGCGTGGGCGCCTTAGCTGGTGCCTTCTGCCGCGAACACCAGTGCCACCACACCAAGAACGATGGCATCGTCGCCCTGAGCAACAAGCTTGGAGCTAAGCTGCAGAACTGCAGACCTAAGACCAAGGTTGACGAGGACAATGTAAGTGTCTGAGACCTCTGGACTATTTGACCACAAATTTATACTATTTAGCTAAATTGGCAGTAAAAAAAACAGTGATATAAAAAAGTATTGCCATATTGTCATTTGAAGCATTGAGTTTTGTTGTAACCATTGTAAAAAACGAGATCGAAGATCGACCCGAGCGATTATTATTTAGGCACGAGCTCCTCCGCCATGCTTGTTATTTGAAAACAATATTTATATCTTCTAAATCATCTTCTCCCTCACCAGGTGGTAGCCATTCTGAAGGGTATCCGCAACATCCACCACTTGGAGGACTCTCTCATCGACAGGCTGGTCCACTGCGTCCAGGATGTTAATGTCAAACCCAGGGTCAAGGCTGCAGCTCTTGAAGCCTATCAAGGTGATGCTTGTGCTGCCAAGGTAAGATATGAAACGAATTCCAGAAACATTGTAGAAGATATCATTTTTTCACCCTCCTTTGGCTTTGCCGGAGTCGGGTTAAAAGAGTAGACTTTGATGCATAACTGAAGATGCAGGTCTTTACAATTCAAAACTGATAATAATATAATTCTTCTTTAGACATGATAAGACATTACTTTAAAACGCTTATTTGATTGGCAAGCCTATCAGTTTTTTTTATCCTTCGTAAGTTGATGTCGAATTAAATAAAGATGACCACCTAGGCCGCAGTAATTTTATTAACTCTGCTCAACATAATATAATGAATGTAACGAATATAATATCGCAGCTGCTCTTTCTCTTCTAACTTTTCCTTTATCATTTTCTTGTTAAAATATTCTAACACTAGTACTAATAAAAACTATCCCAACAGATTAAGAAATCCGCCATCGACATCCTGAAGAACCGTCAGTTAGACTCGGAGATCCGCATCAAGGCCTACCTGGCCATCATCTCCTGCCCCTGCGCACACTCCGCTACTGAAATCAAGAACTTGTTGGACTCTGAGCCCGTGCACCAAGGTAATTAACATTCTACCTTATATCCTTACGACTGTATTTTACACAGGGTTAGATAGAGAAGAATGTACAGACTCATATTTCGCTAGTTATGTCCGTTTTAACTAATGTTATGAGTAACTAACGCCTAAATATTATTTAGTGTTGGAATTTCAACTCTTGGTGTTACGCTGAGTATTGAAAATCCTATAGGGCGGCTTATATTTGCTACTGAAAATTGTCGTTTGTTTTAATCAAAATAAAAACAACACAAAAATAAATAAGAAAATTTAATTTAACGCAATGACATATTAATATATGTTTCTTCCCGCCTCAAGTCGGCAACTTCATCTCGACGTCGCTCCGCAACATCCGCGGCTCCTCCAACCCGGACAAGCAGCTCGCGCGTCAGCACTACGGCCTCATCCGCACGCCCAACAAGTTCAACACTGACGTCAGGTAAAGACAAATTGGCTAGAGCTTCATTACAAACCATCAAATCTAGAAGCCATAAGCATCATCAACATTCTCCGGCCTTTATCCCAATTTAATTTTGGTCGGCGCGGGATATCCACACTACTTTTTCACTTGTCATCTCAGCAGCCACCTCCTTTCTACCCATATCATCCTTCACACAGTCCATCCGTCGATTCTTTTGTGTTCCTCTACATACACACACATACATACTCAACATTTTCCTCAATTCTCCATATTTATAGAAAACCAAAGACCATATAGGTATGCCATACTACGTCTTTGATTTCCTAATAGTCATCCAGACTATTTCCGGTCATTGCTGCAACTCACAGTGGAGACAAGCCATCGATAACTACAGTAAATATTATAATAAACAAGCGTGTACGCACTCAGTCGATTTTACTTATAAATTTACTGCAACATCCATCTCACAACCAAATTCTTCACCAGGAAATACTCCTTCTCCGAGGAAGAATCCTTCAATGTCGATGCCCTGGGTATCGGTGGAACCGTCGAGAAGAACGTCATTTACTCCCAGGACTCCTTCCTCCCCCGGTCGGCTAGCTTGAACCTGACAGCCGAAATCTTTGGACACAGCTTGAACGTTCTTGAGGTTAGTATTTTCTACATAATCTTAGCTTACACGGCGCTGATCAATTTGTATACAGTGAATTCTTGATTTTAATGTACAATTTAGGAATCACACGGCCGTTAGAAACAGCATTTTGGTTGGTGCATCTGGGATGTTGACGTGTGATCGCAATACTTTACCATAAAGTGATGTGTAGTACAGTTCCGAAAGAATGGCTGCTTACCATGAAATACTTTACTTTAACTAACTTTAAAGTATCTTTATCGCAATAGAGTTTATATAGATAGCATGACACTTACAACTAAAATCAGTATTTTTAAGCATATGACCGCCATCCTCTTCTGATTCAGATCAATTTGAATTTTTTTGTTTTTTTTTTCTCCATCTTTTCTTTTATAATCCAAAATAATAATAATAATCCACACCATTCCACCAGATCGGAGGTCGTCAAGGCAACTTGGACCGTGTGGCCGAGCACCTGTTCGGACCCAAGAGTTTCCTCCACACCGAAGACCCCAAGAGCCTGTACCAGAAGTATATCGTGGAGAAGTTCAACCAGTACAAGACCAAGTTCGAGGGCGAAGTCCACAGGGGACGCCGCTCCGTCAAGACTGATGTTGATAGCTTTGACAAGAACGTAAGTTTCTCCACTGTTCTCTAGACTGAGATCAACAATATAGATCAACATGCCAAGTACATGATCACTGTTTGTCCCTTATGTTATTTTGTCCTGTTAGTTCTACAAAAAAAAATATGATAAAAGTATCACTATTTAGACGAAAATAAATGTATGCCAGTTTCTGAACAGTCTTATCTGATACTGCAAAACGGGTTCAAACAAAAAGTCTTGCCAAAAACTGAAACTCATTGGCATCTGTCTGACTATATCTCATTTTCTCCCTACAGCTGAGAGCCGAAGCCGCACCTTTCAACAACGAACTGGACCTGGACCTGTACGTCAAGCTGTTCGGAACTGACGCCGTCTTCCTGTCTCTCGGAGATGACAAGGGCTTCGACTTCGATAAGTGTATCGATCAGTTCATCCAGTACCTCAGCAAGGGAATCGATGATGTGAAACACTTCCAGGTAAGGACACTCTTCTTTTCTAGGGTTCCGTATCCGAAGGGTAACAACGAGACCCTATTACTAAGCCTCGTCTGTTCGTATATCAGCGGGCTGTATCTCATGATCCGTAATAGGTAGACAGTTGACATTTTCAAAGAATGTGTATTTCTGTTACCGCTATAACAACGATTAATAAATTAAAAATTAAAGGCGCGATTATGGCGCTTCATACACACGTCCGAATCGCATTTGGCTGGTTCTATGTTAGAGATTTTGGTTTCCGCACTTAGTCCCTAAAGTGGACCATTGTGGCCATTTGGCTGGTTTTTATTTTTATTTTAGCCAGTTTTTAAAACTGACAATATTTTCTAATCGACTCCTTTTAATGTATAGTCATCTACAAGCGTAGCAAAACCAATTCTATCTCTACTATACGAACTCGAATGATATTTTATTAATTGATATCGCGCCGTAAACGGTGTGACGGTGATACGCCTATTCCGGCAATCCGGCAAGGACAAAATACGGACGCGACTCTGGACATCTGACTGAGATAGGTTATAGTACTTAAGTATCTTTCGGGTTCCGGTGTCCGTAGCTAGTTCGCAATCTGTCCCTAACAGTTTGACTGAGCCTGTCGCATTCTAGAATCTGTCGCACAGTCTTTAATTTCTTCTATTTCTACGGTAGTCAAGTTACGCATGATAGTAATAATATTGGTTATTGAAAGACTTTAATTATTTATTCAGTAACATCAGTGCACTTTATTTAATCGTTTGTTCCGCCTTGCAGCAAGAAGTCCGCGCGCACATGCTGTTCATCGACGCCGAGCTCTCGTACCCTACGTCCACCGGTCTGCCGCTCAAGCTCGACATTGTTGGTGCCGCTACCGGCCGCCTCGAGGTCGCCACCAACGTGGACATCCGCCAGTGCATCCACAGCCCCAAGGACGCCAAAATCGATATTAAACTCGTCCCCAGCACTGACATTGAAATCACTGGAGCCCTATTAGTCGATGCTGATGCTATCGCTGCTGGTCTCAAGGTCATTGTCAACTTGCACAGTTCCACTGGTGGTCATGTCATCGCTAAGGTTCTTGAGAACGGTCGTGGATTCGACCTGCAAGTTGGACTTCCTATCGACAAGCAGGAGATTCTTACTGCTTCCAACGACCTGGTCTACTTCTTCTCTGAGAAGGGACACCCGGAGAAACATACGCAAATCAAGATGGACAATGCCGTGAAGGAGAACACTGGTTGCTTCGACCAGGCTGCTGACTACCTTGGATTAACTGTCTGTGGAGAGTTGACTGTGCCTTTCACAGTATCTGGTAGGAATATTTTAAATTTCTACTTTAGTATATCATTTCTTAAAGTAAAAATACCTATAGATCAGGATGATCACTTTGCCTTTAACTAAAACAATATTTTTCCTTCAGGACCTGATGCTCAAGCTTCGATTGCCAAGTATATCTCAAGCTACCCTCTGACTGGAAAGACCAAGTTCCGCGTGATGCTGGAGAAGCAGAACCTCAGAGGATACCACATCAAGGGTGTAGTCCGCTCAGACGAGGGTTCCGGCAGACAATCCTTCGAACTGCTCTTCGATGCTGAAGGTATATATCAAAATATTTCATTCTTTACTGAACAAAACCGATCAAGTACTATAAAATTTAAAATGCTTAGTTATCTAGTCGAAAATCTTTCGCTACAGCCTTCCTGGGAATAAGCACTAAGACAAATTCTTATCTTTAGGTGCCAAATACGGTCGTGCCCAAATCAACGGTGAAGTCACTTACAACCAACACGAGATGGGGGCTCAACTGTCCCTCAACTCCCCACTGAAAACCGTGTCAGGACAAGCCACCTTCTACCGCAAACCCACCGAACTGTCCGTCATCGTCAAGGGCAAGTACGACACCAACGAAATCTACGGCAGAATTGGTTTCAATATCCAAGGAAGCGGCAGCCGCAAAGTCTACAAACCCATTGCTGAATACCAATTGCCAGGAGAAAAGGACAAGCAACACGTTCCCGTCTCCGGTCAAGTTGTTGAAGAAACTGGTGGTGGAAAGACCAAGTACTCCATTGAAAACATTAAACTGACCTTGCCCAGCGTGAAGGACCCGATCTGCATCGATGGTCACTTCACTAGCAGTGCCGACAGGGACATTGAATTCGATACTACTGTGAAGGACTTGGCTACCCTCAAAGGTTCCGTGCAGAAGAACGACGTTAAGATTGAGTTCCAGAACAGGTTGAACCCGTACATCAACTTCAGGTTATCGGGACACTTCGAAAATGAACCAATAGTAAGTATAATTATAATCGGTTATGATAAGACTCACATCTCAAACATTTTGGATCCTTACGTAATATTGTTGTCTACAGTATCGCAATGAAATCGACCTGGTGTACGGAGGTGACCTCAAGAACACACACAACCGCGTCGTCTTAGCACAAATGCTCAAATACCACAAGAACTCACCCGAGGACTTCAACGTTATCACCAAGAACAAGTGTAAGTTATAACTCCTTACTCTAATTATTCTACTGGGGAAGCCCATGAAGTTGGATTATCAGTGGGATAAAGTGCATTTTTTAAAATTTTACTGTCACATTGTCTCACTAATCGATTTGTTACGCCAGAGTCGGTTTTGTATTCAGAAAATACATTGAATTACAAAAAAATAACAAGTTATAAAAATATTAAGCAAGTTTTGCCTAAAACTAACTTTTAAGCCTAGTGAAATTACTACGGAAGAATATGAAATCAATAGGTATCAAAAGTCGTTTATAAAAAAAACTAAACGCACTTTATCAAACAGAACTTAATTACATTACTAATGTTTTTTGTCTTCTAACAGTTGAAATCCACGCCCTCCCCCTGAAGATCAGCTTCGATGCCGACATTGACCCCAAGAAGGTTGACTTAGCCGTCGAAGGTCAGTACACTGACAAGAAGGCAGCCTTTGACCTGGAAGCCAGACAGCACATCAAGAAGCCAGGAGACTACAGCTTGAAACTTAAGGCTTTCTACGACAAGAATGGAATCGAAGTCTTCTCTAAGAGGGACATTGTTTCTGCTGATAAATCTAACCTGGAGAACTACATTGAGTTCAAGAATATCGGCAGATACGAATTGTCGGGAGTATTGCTGCACAAAAATAAGCCTAATGACGTGAATGTTGGTGCTATTGGTCACCTGAAGGCGACTGTGGGCAGCAAGAGCCAGGACATCAAGTAAGTTATCATGGAATCTTCTTCTTACAACAAAAACAACAACTTAAACATAAACTTTACTCAGATACTGTAATCTGACCCTTAATGCTTAGTTTAAAATGACAAATTATAGGTCATATTTTCGCCAGCTACACGTCATACCTTTCTTTCACTATTGAATCTCAATTAAGAATATTATTCACTAGATTAAATTGCGCCTAAATTTCCCGCTGAGTTAGGCTGAAATCCTACAATACATACATTTCGTCAGGTTATTTAAACTCATTTTTTATTTTTTTACTAGATTCGACATCGGAGCCATCCAAACCCCAGCGCTGTATTCCTCCCACGCCAAGGTCTCAGAATCCTCTGGAGACCTCATTGATTTCCTTCTGAAGACCACCCGTGGACCCAACGCCAATGGACAACTGAAGCTTATTGTCAAGAACGCCATCAGCGCCAACGGTCAGTTCAAGGTTACCGATAGTGATGGTAAAGGCAACGGCATGATCATCGTTGACTTCAAACAGGTGAGGTTTTAAGACAAGCGATTCTCATTATTATTTGAATGGACAGTAAAATTTCGATTAATTATTGATTATCTTGTCATACTGATTAAGGTGTATATAAACGTAGTATAAAGTAGATTTATTTCCCAAATAACAATCTCCTGAATGAGACCCTGTTCAAAAAAATTCATGTTTCAATTTAAAATCAGAATCTTAGATGATTATCAAGTTTTCAAACTCAAAGCACACATGATAAAGTGCAATCCATCGCAACCGAAGTTTATGTAGGACTTGATTCCAAACAATCCATCTAAAATACTGTAATTATGTCGCTAAAGTGAATATTTGATAGGATGGTCTTGTCGGTAGACTTTTATAACAAATTTTTCAACTATCCAGGCCCAACGTAAGATTAAGGGAGACTTCAAGTTCATGGCGAAGGCCCCGGCCTACGGAGCCGACGTCGACATCTACCTGAACTACGAGAAGGACAACAACGACAAGGTCCACTTCAGCACCAACACCAAGAGGACTGACAAGCTGTTCGACTCTAAGTAAGTCTGCTAAAGCTTTCATCTTTTTCTTAAAACTTTATTGCTCTCTCACATCATTAAATTGTGTAAAGAGAATAGTGAAGCTAAAAGCATTGAAAATCCTATCAGCACCAACTATAATATTTGCAATAAGAATGGCTCAAATTGTGGTATAGGCGTTCGAGTCAACCCTGTTAGAAATAGATTGTGTTATGAAATAAATTTGCTGTCGTGGAAGAAAACAGATGAACACGTTAGTACGACGAAGACTGCTTTTCTTCTTTAAAATGTTCATTATTTCCCAACAGCACAATTCCATGGAACAGCAGTTACTGTTACCCTCCATCACCCCACTTTTGAGCAAAGGTCTCTACCTGATGGCTTTCAGTTCTTGTATTCACGGCTAATGTGAACTGGTCGCTGATCCTGAAGAACAGCTACAATATGAAAATATATCACCACTAAACTTCACACAATTTCCAGGAACACGTTCATCTACGCTGGCAAGAAGTTCGAGCTAAACCTCCACCAGGATGGAGTATACTCCGCGACCGGCAAGACCTACGGCCTTGTGGAGCTGGTGCTGCCTACTGACAGGTGTCTTACCCTGAAAGTGGACCGTGATATCACGCAGACCGGAGACGTAAGTGGATATTATGGCTTGTAATCCCCGAATGGTTAGCAGAGGTTTACCTAAACCCTAAGGTAGATCCACATTTTGCCAGATCAATTTAAGGCAGAAATCTAGACTTCGGGCTGTTACAGAGAATCAAGATTCTTTATTTTCATGAAATATGATGGTTACATGGTCTTACAAATAAACAGGCTTCTCATATTTCGCTTAATTCCTTCAGCATGCAAACTTAAAATTAAATTGAAAATTAAAATACCTAGTACAATGTACTTCGAATTTAGGTACCTTTTTACAAATTTAACAAAACAAATCAGAAATTCCTGATGGCCAAAGCCCCAACCAACCCTCAATCAAAACTCTTCACCGAATGCAGCTGGATACCAATATTTTACATATACTGCTTATTTGATCTCAAACTCAAACTTAAACTCTACATTGCATTTATGTGTACATTTAGTTGTTACATAGTTTAAATACGTGAGTAAGTTCCAACATGAAACCTGGTTAGGGCTCCAGTACCCAGATCCTGGGGAACATGATTACCATGTTACCACTTGTGTAAGAATGGTTGTCAAAGATTCGGGCTTCTGTCTGCTAGTAACGACTGTCAAAAATATACTAATGCCATCTGGAACCGACGGTGAAACGTGTTTTCTTGGGGATGGAGGGGTCCCCAGTTATCTGCATTAAATTCACGGACTGACCGCGGCAAGAGTAGCCCAGCCTAGATGGATCGACCTTTACTTAGACACGAACTTCTTCGAGGTTATTTCTTCTACCATACCTCAACTGTCTTCCTCTTACAGAAATACAACGGCCACGCCGAAGTGGTTCTCTCAGACGCCACCAAACGTGGAGGACAGGCTTCCACCATCACCTACAAGGGCAAGGCCACCAACACCAATCTGGAAAAGGAGATCATCAACTACGAAGGTCAAGTGGAACTGAAGCTGAAGGATGGACAGCACCTACTGAACACCTTCGGAGTCAAGAACAATCCTGAGGGAGACAAGTTCAAGTTTGACCTGAAGGTAAATAAAATTGGCACATGAGACTATAAACAGCTCATTTGGGCTGCCTGATTTTTCGCCATTCATATTTTTACCTCAAAAATATAATACGGGACCCTTACGAGATCATCTTTGATTTCTATTCGTCTGTTTGTTAATCTATGAGTTTTCCATTAAAGGACTGCATTATTCGATTCCCATGTCAGATATCGATGAGGTTAATTTAAGTCTATGTTAAAATTTCAGGCTTGCTCGCATATAAATCAATATTTTCCGTCTATATTACTTTTTTTACATTTGGAAGTAGGTCTATCCTACCTGCTATGAATGATATGATTATTAAATATGCGAAGTCTAAAAATAAGAAAATGCAAGGCGTGTTTTAATGGTCAAAATTAGAAAAAAAATATCGTACTACAGCGGAATCATCCATTCTAACGATGTATTTCTTCCCCAGTACGACATCACCGGCAACCTACTGCCCAAACCTGTCACCCTGGTCGCTACCTACACGTACCTCGACTCCGTGACCGAAAGAGATGACAAGTACCGCGTGAAGGGAGGGTACGGAGATGACACCAACTTCGAGTACAGTGGGGTCTTGGAGGCCAAGGGCTTCGAAGGAGACAAGAAGTAAGTTTAGTTTCTGAGGAAGCGTCAGAGTAGACCGCGAAATTCAAATTTTCTTGCGTTTTTTGCAATTTGCAGGTCAGATTGTATGTTGATGAAAAATGAGTCGCGCCAGTAACACGTATGTAGTTATAGAATATGATGATGAAAAAATGTTGACCTACAAATTGTTTTTACCAGTTTATACAACATTAATAATACCTATATTAACGATAATAATGACAGGATTACTGTAGTATTGATTACTATCAACCATTTGGTCTCTGATTCTTATCAAAAAAACCTTCAAGCTCACCACTCAATGTGCCTCCCCAGGTACCTGGATGACTTCATTGTGACCGTCAGACTGCCATTCGAGAAGGCCCATGACATCAAGTGGGTATCTACCGTGTTGTACCTTCAACCTGAGAACAAGGATACCGTTGAGGTAAGCAGAACTAAAAAAATTTACCCAGATTTCAAACTAAAATAAGTAATATTAATCTCGAAAATCTGTCAACATTACAAACGTACAAAAAAAAAATATTGTGAATTATAAAATAATCTTTTTTTTTTTCATCGATATAAGTAATACTTATTATCATAATTATTATATTGTTTTTTTTGTTTTCCATCTCATAATTTACTAAATTCCAATAAATCTTCTAATATTCAATTTCTCTAAAATATAAGCTAAGCCGCGATTTGTGCGAAAGACCTAAACATAACAATTATTAAAAGTAAAAAAACTTACTTAGTGCCAGGCTAAAACAAAATAACAATCTGAACAAATTATAACTCGCTGAAATATCATGTAGTCTCGCTAGAAAATTTAATTTAATCCGTATGTGATAGCCGTTATTTTAAATCAAGAAGTTCCAAGAAATTCTATCAATAACTCTTAATTTATTTCACAGTTCACCGTCGTGGAATCAGTCCAAATCAACGCTGACGTGTACAAGATCGACGCGACCGGCAAAGTCAGCCCTCAGACTGGACTGTCCACCGTCAAGTTCCTGGTGCCTCACGTAGACCCAGTGGTGCTGGATGTCAACTACAAGACTGCCCAGAATGGTTAGTACGGATTTTTATTTTGTTTATATTAAACACACGTGAAATGCGTAAGCACATTTTCGTAAACTGATCTCGTATAGAATACTTACCATGTTTAAAATATTTAAAGCTAGAATAAAAAAACTTCTTAAAAAGAAAAACGAGAACAGTGCAAACCCTTGATTAAGAATATTAGCCTCAGGATTTATATTTCTGTTCAATTATCTGTTTAGAAAGAGAGACAAAGAGCCAAAGATCAACTCAAAAACTCACAAACTCTCAAAAGGTGGATTGCCAAATGTATTAAATACAATGGGCATCTTTTCATTGCCACTATTTTTTTTCGAATCATTTTCAATTTCGAAATAAAAATAAGCTAACATTAAACTTTTTGATTCTCTAGTGGTCCATTGAACATGACATTGGCCATCGACTTCGCACACTTCTCATTGTCCTTTGCGAGGTGCAACAGAGTTTTTACCATTCTTCTAACCGCCAAATCTCCACAGGAGACAAGAGCGACAACCACGTGGAACTGAAGGCCAAGTACGGCAAGGGCAAGTCTGCCATCATCGCCGTGGATGCCGCAGTGGCCCCCAAGGACAACAGGGTCAGCATCAAGGCCAACGCACCTGGCGCCGAGGGTCTGAAGAAACTTGAGTTCACTGTGCACTCTAGGGTGAGTTTGGGATCAAATAATATTGGAACGAAATTCTATTTGTTGAAAATTTTGATAATATCTTGACTAGAAAAACCAGAAATCTATAAAAGGTTGAGTTATATATTTCTCAATAATATGTCAATACATCGCAGAACCCAGTGAAAAATAAGTAGTTGCTCTATTTAATCCAGATCTTGACACTGGATTGGATTGACATAATTTACACTGGTTAATGATTGATCCAATGTGCTTAACAGGATTCTAGCGTTAAGGGTACATCTTTGTGATTAACTCAAAAATAAAGCACCTTTTTCTATGCGGTTTTATCACAGTCAATATTATATGTTTTTGCAAAGTTTTTAGAGCAATAACACATTTGGCCATAATTTTTATATCCTCTTGCAAGTTAACTGTACTAAATACTTCTCCTTTCTCCCACAGAACCCCGCCCCCGACACCTACAGCTCCAACATCGTGGTTGACGCTGACGGCCGCGTCTACAAGTCTGATACCACCATCGTCTTCTCAAAGGCTCATCCTCTGATCGACATCAAGTACACCAGCCCCTCCTCACCCAAGACTAGCAGGTAATTTGGTCAAGATACTAACCACTTAACAAGATGATAAGAGGGTTAACTGGATTAACCACACTTTACCAGCCTACAAAATCGGCCTTACTGCTGTGGAATAAAGGCACTGCTGGCATTCTCCAAATATTAATCACGGAAGTGCGGCTGACTGTACATTTAAGTACCGTCAGTTTTAGAAGTTTATATTGTAACATTTATGCACTAATAAATACTTCGATGGTTGTACCACAATTCTTCGTCTTTTGAAATTGATCAGTTTAAGACCGATTTTAGCTAAAGTTTGCCTTTCTCATCATTCAGATCGTTAACACCTTCCCTGTCTTTTACAGTCTCTACCTGAAGGGCAGCTCTCTCAGCTCCACCCAAGGCAAGGTCGAGCTCAAGATCGAAAACATCCGCGACATTACCTTCGACTGCGTCACCGAAGGCAACGTACAGAAGGACAACGTCAACTTCAAGCTGACCGCGAACTCTGAGAAGCTGGGTCTGAAGAACTACCAGGTTGAGATCGCCAGCAAGGACGCTGGTACCGGCAAGCGGTTGGAGTTCCACGCCACTAATGATAACAAGAACGTTCTTAGTGGAAGGTTTGTTTATCTTTTTATAATCTTCTTCTTTTTTGTAGCTGGCATAATATACGCACATTCATTTATTATTACTGAAGAAAAATCTGAAAATATTTCCTAGTTTCTTATGTCCAGACTTCAAGTTCTAATTTAATTCTTCATCTTCTCCAGCACATCATACATCAGCAAGCAGGAAGGTCCCAAGATGATCATCGAGGGCTCTGGCGCAGTCAAGGTCAAGGAAGAGCAGAAGTCTGCCAACTTCAAGTACATCCGCACCATCCTCGGAGAAGGAAACGAGAAGGGAGTTGACGTGAGTATATCTATCAAGATCTTCAGAATTCCCGGATTCTAGCTCTCATTTATTTTAAAACGACTTTTGGCGAAATTTTGATAAACCAAAACACCAACTTCATAATAAAAATCTAAACGGTTCTGAGGCGTCAGAATTGATGATTTTTTAAAACACCCGCAAAAACTATTCACCAGTACGGCTACTAAACGGTTACGGAAAATAATATATTGTACAAAGGTATAATACAGTATCTTCCATAATCTTTTATAGTCTAAGTCTCTGTTTAATTTCGAGTTTAATAGACACGGCCATTTACCATCATTGTTCTATCGACATCAAACCATCAGCATTGATCTATCAACATCGGGGACATATTTTCCATTGGCCTCTCTGTGCAAGTGTCCAAGGCTACACTTTACCTCTTTCGACCAATCGACATCTTTCAATCTACTTCGACCTTTCGACATCAATCTATTAACCTTGGACCATCAACCTGACCAACCCTTCTCGTCTCCAGACTTTCTTCAACATCGCCATCGGAGAACGCAGCTACGTTGCCGAGTCTCGCGTCACCAACCTGGAATACAAGAACTCCTACGTGTACTGCGAAGAGAAGAAGCAGTGTGCTCATGCTGAACTGCACTCCAAGATCGATCTTTCCAGTAAGTTTTTAATCACCATAATTATGTTGACACTGTATTGGTACCTTAAAAAATATAATTATTAATAAAACTTATTAAATTGTATTAATCACAATGGCATCTTTAAAATGTCATAAAACCTCTGAATAAATTCGAAAGGCAGTTCCAATTTAATTTTAGATGTAAGCCATTAACAGAACGTTAAAAAGTAAGAATATGAAGACTCGTTTTCTAGAGTCGCAAAGAATCGGGCATAAAATCTTCTATAGTTGACCTCAAAATAGCGTTACCACCCTAAGGTTGAAAGCCACGAGACAGTTAAATGATTACAACCTTAGTCACGTTTTTTTTTTGGGAATTTGTTGTCAAAGGTGGTGTAGTAATATAAAGTAATACGACAATACATATGCATGCATAGACAAGATAAACTACTCACTTTTTGTCATAATCATCATCCTAACCCTACCTTCCTCCCACCAGAACCCGGAGTAATTACCAACGTCATCAACGCCGGCTTCGACCTCCGCAAGCTGGGCATCGCCCCGGAGTTCGGGCTGATGATCAAGGACGAGGTCTCGGACCAGAAGCTGCCGCAATACACCCTGGACCTCCACATCAACAAGGAAGATAAGAAGTACCATATGCATGTGTACAACACACCTGAGTTTGGAAGTGAGTAGACCTTGAAGAATTTATAAAGAATTTCCAAAGAATGTAGTTCCAGCTGTGTTGTCCTGCTGAACTACTACAGTTAACAGCAAAGATTTATATCGTTAAACTTAAACAAAAGTAACGCAAAAAGTGAAAACAAATTTTTCTTCCTCGGGATACTAAAAGGACAATGACCAAAGTTGGTACCAAAAAGTCTCGCGCCTCAAAACCAAAATATTATAGTAATTAGTTTCATATTTTTTTGCGGCATTACGCGTCGGGGATTTGATTTTTGAACTGGAAATATACTTTTCGAGTTTAAAAGTACGAATATTGTTTTACTCCCTTTATATGACGTTCCGTTTCAACTGAATATAAATGACGTTCCGTTTCAATTGAACAAACCCTTGTCTGTCGAGCGGACTCTAAAATTAATTACAATTAAGTAAGATCAGTACACCAAATCGATTTAGTTTGGTTTATTGCTATTTGCAACAAAATAGATTTTCTCAGCCTAAAGATTTTGATTTATCGATTACATCCCTAAATCCCGACTAGTTTATAGCACTTACTATACTCTATGGTTTATAGTTATCTTATCTGTGGCATATGACATTTGTACTGTACTGACTGACTATTGGCAATGTAAAGGTCTAAAATAAAATCGAGTTTCAGTCAAGCATACTGTGGATGTTACTTTAACTCGTAATTCTTACTAATATTAGTGTATTACGCTGTTTTTAGAGCAATAATGTAATGTATGTGTGTTAAAATACGTCGTTGGTAGCGTCGAAAAAATAGACCTACTTTTTAGGTTAGTTTCGATTTTATAAAATAACTCTGAAACGCGGGTTTTTTTTTCAAAAATAATTTTTGTAGGAGTTAATACGATCAGTGTAGTCTATAAAAAACAAGGTTTGATTTTGATGCAGCATGGTACGGGATTCCATACTTCCATGAGCATTCTCTTTTACACCTGTGGCCAAGCAAGGTAAAGGACTTCTCATATTAAGAAGAAAATGTGCTTTTGAAAGAACCTAATAAGTATCAAAAATTTGATGAAGAAGAATTTGATGATGGTAACAAGTTCTCTTGAGACAACCTCACCTTTTTATACATTGGTGTGGGCACGTGTTAAACAAGCTTAAATCTCTAGAAACTTTAACTTAATCACTTTTTGACCAACAATAAATTTCAGATGCCAAGTCTGGAGTCACCATCCAGCTGCCCCAACGCATCATGGCTCTGGAGTCCGTGGTCAGCTACCCAACCAACAAGAATCTGCCCTGCCCCATCCGCGGAGAGATCAGCCTCGACCTGGACAAGAGGAAGCAAGGTCACAGGACCTCTGCCCGGTTCCTGGTCGATTTAGACGTTGCCAATGACAAACAGCAGTCTGCCGTTGCTGAGTTTGGTTTTAACCATCCTAAATTGAACAAAGTTAGTATTTCTTTGTATATCAGCATTTTTTTTTCTCCAAATACTTACTGGCTTAAAGTTACTACACTAAGTGTTTCTGCTCATAAGGTTTGATAGTATCGGTACAGATAAAGCGAATTCGGACTTCTCTATAGAAATACTTACTGGTACGGTACTGAAGTATCTATCACCGTCCAGTGTCCGCAGCTGACCTGCCATTTTAGAATTCCTTTAAAATAGTCACAGTCAACTAACACATAATTACTCTCTTTACAGGAAGCCGTTGTAAAGATCCGTGGAAACCTCCAGCGCCCTCAACAGAACGCCGTCAAGATCGAGACTTCAGCCTCCATCTCACACCCAGTGCTTGGAGCCGTAAGTGTATTGCTACCTCTTTTCCTCCTATAATAAAGGGCATATTTGTCTCTGTCTCGTCTTTTTATGGCCTGTAAATACTTTTGTTGCCTTGAACATTTTGGATAAGAAACTTATGTGATTATTTTTACAGGATCGCGAATCTAAACTGTTGTTCGAAGGATCCCCAACCCACATCAAGGTTTTGGTAAGTGTACATCTTTCTTTATAATCTTTATCTCTCTTGTAACTTTTAATAGTATAACTTGATTTGGTTGCTGGCTGTAACTACCTACTCAACGATAAAACAGAAATTCTCCCAAATTTCAGCCACTTCACTTTACACAAATCTCAACAGTCAACCATCTTATATCTACTTTATAGGGCAATGGCCTCCCTCTCATCGTCGTCCCTCCTTTGCTATGGCCAAGTATCTAATAAAACCTTTTCCTCCAGATCAACACTCCCCTGGTCAAGGTCATCGACGTAGAAGGCTCAGCAACCATCAACGACAACCTCCAGAAGGGCGAGATGAAGGTCTGCCTCCTAGAAGGCAAGCCAGTCCGCGTGACCGCCATCGCCAAGGATTACCAGTACTTCGAGTTCACCACAGGTTATAGCGGTGATTAAATTTAAAGTGTTTGGTGTCAGGAGATCACCAAATTTTGCGACAATCACGGGGTTGAATCCAACTTGATATTTCTCTAAGATTTTCAATTGGCTTTCGATTTTTTTATGAGCTTTTGGAGTGAATTGATTGATTCAAAATTATGATGAAACAAAAAATCCAAAATTGCTCTGTTGTCCTTGGCGTGACTAGTCGCGGGTTCAATTCCCACACGGAACGATATTGGACTTGCGTGGTTGTTTTGAGTGTGAGCAATTTGTGCTAGAAAATAAAACATAGTCCATGGGGACCTTATAAGTGTGGGGACACAAAAAACAGAAGACAATCAATTCTCTTTTCACCCAAAACTCATATAAATTACAAAAAAAATTGTTTGGATTGCAAGAACCGCCCATCTAACGTCACCTTCCCTACAGACGAATCGGACCGCAAACTCTCCATCGTGGGCCACATCCAGCCAGAGAAGCGCGTGGACGTCAGCGCTGACATCATCCTGGGTGGCGAGAAGAAGAACCTCATCCATGGAGCTCTGTTCTTAGATGATAACCTCGTTAAGAGTGACTATGGCTTCTCTAAGGACAATTTCAACTACTTCTTGGTGAGTTCATATCATAGATGCCTAAGTATGAAATAATCTCATTTTTTTTTTGTGCGAGCCTATTTGTATTGTTTGGGTACAAATACTGAGTCCTGGTAGCTTTGCAAAAATCCAAATGGACAACCCAAACATGTTTTGCCTGTCCAAGGGATTCAAGGATTAAATCCTGGCATTGGTGACATCACCACGGCAATAATCGGACTTGTAACCACAGGACCACAGAAGCAGTTGTAGTATTTTTAATGTTATTGCCGCCAGTATTATCCCACGGCAGGGCAAATGCCTCTCCTCTATTTTCACACTTCTGTCAGTGTAAGAATCATTCTTAGTTGAATAAAACAAACAGAAAATCGCTTGGAACCGTTGGACTACACCTAAGATTTCCAACTTCAAGCAAAATACCTTCAAGAATAATGAAAAACCTTCTTTTTTCCCAGACTGCCCTCCGCAAGGACCTGGACAACCTCGAAGGTCGCATCAAGCATCTCGGAGAGAAAGCCGACAAAGACTTCAAGGCAGTTCTCCAACGCGTGGAGCCAACCTTCAAGAACATCGAGAAGTCTTTCAGCGAAGACTTGGCCAAGTTCTACAAGGAGATTGCTGATGACAAAGTGCTGAAGGAAGTCTCGGAATTGCTGTAAGTTTACATTTTATTTCCTTATCCCGAACAAAGCTAGCAACAACTAGACTGAACTAAAACTTCTTTAATAGTGTCAAGAATATTTGAAATTATGGAGACAACACCTAATGCTTAGAGAAAGGAAACGAAAAACAGAAACTATCTGAAACTTGTCTGAAGGTTGGAGCCACGATCTACCTACTGCACATTAGTGCGAGCAAAACCTACACATCTTTTGTCAATTGCCAAGTTTTAAAGAATCCTTAAACAGCATTCATTACATCACACCTGTATTCCTTGAGGAGTTACGAAGAGCTGTACCTAATAATACACCCGCATATCACCGGTTATGTCTACGGGCCATGTAATAGGGGGCGAGCCTATTCTTATCAACCGAGCACAAATCCAAACTCCGTGGCTGCTATTGAGAAATTCCTGATGGAAAAATCTAATAACACTTTGCCCGACCTGGGAATCGAAGCCAGGGCCTCGGGCTAAGCGGTAGCACCAGACCATCTGTCATTTTGAAATGTATTTTTAACTAAACTCCTTAATTCCAGCGACGTGATCGTAAAGTCCGTCGCCAAGATCATCGACGCAGTGCTGACCGGCACCAAACCCATCGTGGACACCCTCATCAACACCTACGTCAGCATCGCCAAACAGCTCCAGCAGTTGTATGAGAAGACGGTACGTTTAAAGTTTTCTATCATCCAGATCAATTACTGTTATGTCTCGCTGAGACTCTTCGAGATAAGGCGAGTCCAAGAATGTGTATGGAGAGCACTCGTCTAGCCTCAGTTTTCCTCGCTTTGCTGTCTCGGCGAGATGGTATGCTCACCATAACCGCGGCTGCACATTCTCACGAGGTACTCCGCGGCAGGGTGAATGCGAAAGAGTATATAGTAATATACTGTAGTAGTACTTAATATAATAATATGGAACACATAACGTAATCGCGAAAAAATAATCAGCTAACTCGTATAAAATTTCGATATTTACTGAAACCAAACGTATGGAACAGTAGATTAGTTTTTCGTGATTGCGGTTTTGGTCACATGCTGAATACATTACGTATAAGGTCATATTTCGAGTTGATAAATATGATCAAAATACAAATATTTCGAATAAAAAACTCTAATTTAATCTTTGCTCTTCAGTTCGAACCCGCCATCAAACAATTCTACGAAACTCTGTCCAAGTACTTCAAGGAGTTCCTGGACTCTCTGATCGACGTCGTGGCGCACTACGCAGCCGTCGTCACCGACTTCTACGAGAAGCACAAGCCTGAGCTCGAGGAGCTGACGAACACTCTTACTGCTATCTTCAAGGGTTCGTAATGTTTCTGATACTCAAGCGACATAGCCCAATGTAGGTTCATCTTTTTACTATAAGATCTGAAGCGACGCTTTTCATGCTAGTTAAAAACTAAACATCTTGTATCGCGCAATCAAAGTTATCCGCGTTATAAGGATATAATACAACAACCGGACATTAACCGTCGGGCCGTAGCCCACCAGACAAAACACCCGTTTGGTCGGACGATCCTCCCTTTTCAAATGGGGATGAAGAACCTTACACCCTGTTCCTCATACTTCTAAAAAATCCTGGTCTGTAGGCAAGGGAAATTGTATTACTAACTAGTATTTACGAAGTAGGTATTATTAAAATTTAATATCGACAAAAAAATCCTATCCCTCAGTAAAATTAACTACCTGATCTAGCAGGTCTGTGGCTCACTATTAATCAGTACAATGCAATATGCACCAGAAGATTTTATCACGCAAATAAAAAAAAAAAGTAAATAATTGTACTACTATTCAATAGAATAGTAGTACAATTATTTACTGTCTAATAAACTTGACTGTCTACCAGAAGAATTCTTTTTGTGCAGTTTAGAATTCTATAAGCAGATGTCATTGAAGAAGATAAGTAGCTAAACAAAAATTATCTTTTATTGTCATTTAATAATATGATTTTGTTTTTGCTCTTTAGACCTGACCCGACTCCTGGTAGCCCAACTCAAGGAATTCCGTGCCCGCTTCGACGCTTTAACCCAGGAACTTACTACTACCATCAAGGAACTGCCCATCTTTGCAGTCATTAAGGAGAAGGTAAGCAAAGCATGGTATTATGAAGAACCTAAAACAAATTTGCTGAACGTGGTCATGACTATACTGAATTTAAGTGCAGTAGTTAACACATAACTCATATAAATACTTCTATCAAAACTTATGTTGAGACTATTTTCACTTTCAAGTAAACGCGCCACGTTTCCGAAGAAAAGTAAAATAGGTCTATTCTTATTCCAAGACGTAGTTCAAATTCTTATTTTCTTGAAACGTCAGGGATATAAAGCTCCGAGCTAATGGTTTGTTACCTTCCTGCAGTTCCAGGAGCTGGCAGTGCCCGAGCAGGCGATATCTCTGCTGAAGGACGCGTACAGCACCATCCGCGCGCTCATCCCCACGCAGGAGATCAGAGACTTCACTGATGCGCTACACAACTACATCATCAAGGTAAACCGTAATCAGTTATCAGTTACAAAACTTCCTTTCTTGTTCGATAGACAGTTACCGCTACAGTTCTACCTTAAATAATAAAATCTTTTACCTAGTAGCATAATAAATAAAAAAAGATCGACTTTTTGACTGACTCATAAATGATAAAAAGCCCATGGAACTCGAAAGCCCTGTCTCAAAACCGTTTCAACAGAGAAACCAAAAACCACAATTATGTTAACTGTTCCACAAAATGTCAAAAAATAAAAAAGGCACAAGCATAGATCTCCATATTTCTACGATATCGTCTTCTTTTTAAATTTTCTCGTCAAATCGGATTAATAACCGAAAACGTTTGACATACCAGATCTTCCCATTCATCGTAATCTACAGCAGTTCTAATCCTCTCCTTCATTCTAGAAACTGAAACAAGAGAAGGTGGACGACAACAAGGAGCTCCGCGTCATCTACCAGAAGCTCTCCACCGCCGCCACTTCCCTGATCCAGTTCATCCGCGGCCAGCTTGGACAGCTTGGAGTGGGTGTTGCACCTACCGGCTTCGGCTCTGTGAGTATTGAGAAAGTTTGGAGTACCTAGCTGTAGTTTTAACGACTTATAAATATGATGCTGTACCTTTGTACATTCTTCTTCATGCTTTAAAAGATACAGTTAACCTTTAGTCATTCAACCTTTAAAGGAAGAGTGTACGGACACCTTCAACGGTTTCATCGTAAACTTAACATCTACCGTTTTACACCACCCCGGTTTTGTTCGTTTTAAAAATGTCTTTATTGTTTAGACTTTCAGTACTCAGTAGCAAAGCTCTTTGTGAAAGAATTCCTCCGAAGTACTACTAACACACATGCACACCACTTCTTGTTTGGAGCCGGAGTCCAAGTCAGGCGCATGAGATATTCAGCTTTGCCTTTAGAAAGACCACACACTTGCAATACATAGAAATTGATGACCACTTTCCTACAATCCGAGCGACCGTCAGGTATTCCCCATCAAAGTCACATAAAACTAACATACTCTCTCTTTCCAGCTATCATTCGGCCCCGGCGGATCCTTGTCATCTCCATCATTCGGAAGACCACCAACGACTAGCTTGATCAACAAACTGCTTACCGGCGATGTTCCCGATATCCTCGCTCTCATCAGGGCTTACAGGCCTAGGACCTGGAACCCGCTGGAAGAGGTGCCCGCCAAACGTGAGTACCAGTATATTGTATTACTTTCTGGTATACTAAAATCTGGAGCAAATATGTCGGTAAATAGGTCGAGAAATTGAAGACCGAATTTTAAAAGATTATGACCCGACTAAAACAAAAGGCGGGATGAACGTTTGTAAAGGTTAAAAGTTGGCTTGCTAATTACTATATAAAAAACTGTCGACACCAACAAAATGGTTCAGATCTCTTCAAACACAAAAAAAAATATTCACATGAATTACTTACGATCCTTGTGCCACTCGTGTCTTTTTATTTCATACCTTATTCTATGTCAAATAACATCAAGCTAACCATTACTCCATCTGCTCTCCCCAGTCCGCGCCGTCATCGTGAACGGCCAGCACATCTTCACCTTTGACGGCCGCCACTTGACCTTCCCCGGCAACTGCCGCTACGTCCTGGCGCACGACCACGTCGACAGGAACTTCACCCTGATGCTGCAGCTCGCCAACGGAGCTCCTAAGGCTCTGATCTTGGAAGACAAGAGCGGAAGCATTATTGAGCTTAAGGATAATGGACAGGTGAGAACCACTTGATTTTTTGGATGAAAGGCCTATAACGTCCCCACTGTTGGGACATACAAATGCACAAGCCTCCTCTTTTTGAGTCCCTCTGGGCCCTTAAGCACCATGCGGGCCCAATGCGGGCTAGTGAAATCACATATCTTCGAATTTTATGTTCAAGAAAGGGCTCACCTCTTCTACTTAAACAGAGAAGGAACGAGTATTGATCCTTATGATGATATGTGACATATCCAGAGCAACTTCAAATTTTTAGATCCTGATCGGGATGGTCCTAGATCAGCAGGACTACTCGTTGTTGTCATTAATTTTCTGATCATAATTTTTGTGTTTGAGGCCTTTAAACACCAATGCAACAAGATAAATTTTCGACAAAAATCTACAATTTATTAACCGGCTTACGTATATAACCAAATCCTATTATTTTCACAGGTGACCCTGAACGGTGCCAGTCATGGCTTCCCAGTCGTGGAGAAGGATTCCTTCGCCTTCCGCGAGGCCAACGGCCGCATCGGAGTCGGTACACAGTACGGACTTATGGCCTTCTGTACTCCTAAACTCGAGGTATGAATCAATGATAAAGGACGCAAGCCCTTGTGATTATACAAACTAAAATCTAAGTTAACCATGTCTTGGGCATTGTTTTGGGACTCGCAATCTATTTAAAACAGTATTTAAAATTAATTTGGACCAGTGTTTGGCAAGCCATTGTGCGTCAAGTTTCTTGATTACACTACAGGAGAACTGGAACTGAAATAAAAAAAGGCAGTTGGATTCATGCTACATAGTTTTCATTTATTACATATACATATTCTTTGTTAAAATAGTAATTGTCATAGGAATTTGTATTTATTTCTTTGTTTCGTCTTTTATAAGACCTAATAATTATTTATAACACAGTGCAATAATAAAGTTGCGTTTCCGTAGGTGTGCTACTTCGAAGTGAACGGCTTCTACCTCGGCAAGCTGCGCGGTCTTCTCGGAGACGGCAACAACGAGCCCTACGACGACTTCCGTCTACCCAATGGAAAGGTACGTCTTCTAACCACTTGATAGTAATACTTTTTCTCCCAGAAGATGAGGTTAAGCCAATTAATTAATAATTCCGTGATAAAATTTCAGAGACAAGTCTATTTAGCTTTTTTATGAAGGTTTATAATTCTCAGGATATTGAGGACCTCTCAAAGATCAAGAATGGCATATTATACCGCCATCTATGTAACCACTAATACGGTGGTAATAAGTTACTTAGTACAAGTTGATGTATTTATTGCTGAGAAATGTAGATACTCATCAAATCTATAGATGTAAGGTTGATAAAATTACCAAATGAGTAAAAAAGCAGACACCAAGAACTAAGCTTCACTTATTAACCTTCTCTAACCTTCCAGATCTGTGCATCAGAGGGTGAGTTCGGCAATGCATACCGCCTGGCTAAGAGCTGCCCACAAGTGAAGGTGCCCGAACACTCGCATCACCAGCTCCACAACATTGCCCTGCCGCCAGCCTGTGAGGAGGTCTTCGGAGGAGCTTCCCCGCTTAGACCACTGAGCCTATTCCTTGACCTTTCTCCATTCAGGTAGTTTTTCTTTACACCTGTAGTTTAATCAGAATAGAATGTCAAAAAAAAGAAAAAAATAATAATGAATGTCATGTCATATGTGTGCTGGGACCACATCTTTACATTCTGCAAGAGGGAAAATAAATACCTATCACAAAAATTGCTGACAGTGTAAAAACGTCTTCTTAAGCCACCGAGAAGCAAAATCTCTAAACAAAATGAAAATTGGCATTGAAAGTATAAATAGAAAACAAACAATCAAAAGAGTTTTTTTCAGTTATTACGGCAATTTCCGTTGATTATAATTTGTTAAGTCACTTTTTGACGCTGCTACGAAAGATTCTGAGGTGATCTTTCACGACACAACGTGAAGATTATTCGGACTTCTGTTACTTTTACTTAGCTCCCTTTATATCCACCATCACCATCTAAACCCACGTTCCACCCCACAGACAAGCCTGCATCCACGCGTGCTCAGGCGACTCCAAGGAGGCCATCAAACAAGCCTGCGATCTTGCCCGAGGATACGCTGCCCTGGCCCTCACCGGCATGCTGCCCGCGGTCCTCCCGGAGGTCTGCGTGCAATGCACGGATGCGGACAAACCCAGGAAAGTGGGAGAGAGCTACGAGATCAAGGTGCCCAACAAGCAAGCTGATATCATTGTGGCTTTCGAGACTACTACGGTAAGTTTTCTTTGAATCTTTGTTTTGATTTGTCTGTGATACGATCATCAGCGATATGCTCTTTTGACGCTGTACTGGGTTAAAGAAATCATTTTTTTACGACAATTTTCTTTAACTTCTCAGATATATCTATCTATATATTATATCCAAATAATTCTTGTGCTTTAACAAGTGTCAAATAATAACTTAAATTTTTTTTTTTTTAATTCCATTGGTCACTTCACAGTATTATGAGTCTCCCGCAGTTTGGTAACTGCTTGCGATCTTGTGGTTTATTATGACCATATTTTTGAACCAATCAATTTTAATAGGCCTAGTTAACCCTAAAGAATCTTTTAACTTCAAAATAAATAATGTACCCTCATCTACCCTTTCAGGATAACGAGAAGAACTACAAGAGCATCGTGGTTCCCCTGGTGGCGCAGGTGCTGAACGGTCTCAAGAGCAAGCACATCACCGACGTGAAGGTCTACCTCGTCGGCATCACCCCCAAGTTCCCCTACCCCATCCTGTATGATACTGACTGTAAGTATGACTTGCTTCATCATTTCGAATTTCACCGATGAAATTGAACGCGATCAACATATGTAACTATCTAAGGCACGTTCAAGAACTCTGTATTCTATAGCAACTTTATGATACGGATTAATTAAACGCGGTTTAAATTCGCCTTTCGAAGACAGCTAGTGGTTTACTGTTGTTTTTTTCTTCTTGGACTTATTCAAAATTTGATCCATAAAAACATTCCTATTGTTTGTTTAGTCATCCAAATCTCTATTTTATGTGTTTCTTATATTATTTGATTTCGCTAGTTGAACCTAAAATCGAGTCTTTGAGACACCTAAATAAATATTCAGATTCAATCTATATTTACATTCCATAATTAAATTAAAGCTACAGTACAATTACGGACCCTGCAGGGCAAAGCAAAAAATATTATTGCACTATTATAATTTCAACTTACAATAAACCGAGAGTTGAAGATCGTACAGAGAACTTTTGTTTAGACATTCTTTTAAGTGTCTTTTTACTGAAAAGGAGCGTACCATCATGATAAGATTTTTTTTGTAATTAGACTAAGTAATCATTCTTCATGCATCATATAAGGATCACAAAGCTAAATGATTCGTTAAAACCATAAATAACCTTATATGTTCATTACAGTGTATCTGAAGAACGCCAAGCCGGTGTTTGACGACAAGAGCCGTTACCAAAGACTGGCCGATCCGTCCATCAAGGACAGCCTGAACGAGGTTCTCTCCATCATCGACGCCCTCAGGATTGAATTCGGTAAGTTACACAATGATGATAATGAATGTTACTGATATTTAAGATATTGCATATATTGTTTCAACTGCTACTTACTGATAATAATTAGGAACCATTGATATTCTCAGTATGTTTCTGAACTAGTGTAATCTTTCTTTAGTGTGTAGTAACACTACAGATACTATACTACAGTAGTATAGTTAAAATCTGCTAAAAATCATAGCTTGATCATACGTACTGTCAATTTGATTAATAGTCTGTCCAAAGATGGAGGAATTAAATAGGTTGTCAGAAAAAAAAAAAAAAAAACATTGGTGTTATTATGTTCTTTAATTTATGCAGTCATTCGGTATTAATTTAACTGTTTCTTCTCATTGCAAACTGTCCTAATATTCTCTACTAGAACGAATAAAAATGCAGGCTCTAAATCTATTTTATTTTTTCCTCAGGCCTTACCAACATTGTTGCTGGCTACCAGTCCATCTTCGACCTGCCACTCCGTGCTGGCGCCGTCAAGCACACCATCAGCGTTGTGGGAGAGCAATGCATCAGTCAATTCTTCCTGGTAAGCTTCTATGTCTAGCATAACAAGGCTATAACTCCTATAGCCTTATAGCCTAGAGTTAGCTTTAGATCTGAATCTATTTATTATTTATTTATTTACCACTAATTATGTCAACATTACAGACCATTCCATTACATAAAACACAAAATAAAACACCATAAAATTACACCCAGTAAAAAAAGTCTATATCTAAATATCTGTTTGAAGTATTTGTATTTTGCAAAAGTAGTAATTTTTAGTATTTGTATTTTGCAAAACATTTGTAAATTTACTTTCAAAACATAGAGAAAGTAGTTTGCTGATTTCAGTTTATATTCAACCAATATTAGCATCTTTGCCTGTTCTTATTCGTTACTCATTGCTAATGTGTGTCGGTAGCTCGAGGTAGCCCGCTCCGTGGCCTACAGCGTTGCCTTCGACAACATGGCGTATACTCACTCGATCGTCGCCGTCACACCTCCGCTCACCGTTGGAAACGGCAAGAACGCCGCCCACATTGTTGGTTAGTATACTTTAGGTTTTCATTAATTTATTCTATATCTCCTGTTGTAAAACCTGTAGTATCGCTTGCTGCTTTTATTTCTCAACTTATAACACAAAAGCATAGTTCTGAACTAGGAAAACAATGGCATAGAAATTGTAATATGGCATTCTTAAACATAACTGGTGAAATGTGTGTGTACTATAATTACACCTCTGCCTTTCCTTTCGACGAATACAAGCGTGATGTTATGTTTACACCCAAACATGAATTTGCCCATCTCTTCAACTCTGGCGTGTGACAGACAGTCTGAGCGAAGTATCTAAGTAAAGGTGTGCAACAAAAAAAAAATTGATTAAGTATCTCAAAACTAAAATGTTTTGTATTATTTCCTTAGGTTACACCGAGAAGGCTGTGATCATGCTGGGTGACAAGAAGGTCGGCAAGGACGCTGAGAACCTCAGGAGCACATTCATAAAGCCATCTGACGCCTGCAGGGACTTCGTTGAGTCGGTGAGTCGAACTACCCGCCTTAATTTTTTCATATTCACCTTACTTATAAAGAAAGTACTTAAAACCAATGTAAACTAAATCAGTTTGATTTTAAAGCCAGAACACAAAAAGCATCAGGCTACTTAAAATATTTTTTTGGAAAATGCAAGTAAACCTGAACTTTAGGCGGTTTATTTTGTCAAATATATATAATACTTATTTGCCCAGGAGTTAAGTTCAAAATAAAAAAAACCTTTAAAATTTCAAATATCATCTCTTTAAGACAATACCTAACCTCTTACCCCCCACAGACCGACGGCATCGTGTTCTCGGCGACGAACTTCCACGGCCTGAACGCTGGCCAGCAGAAGCAGTACCTGCAGACGGCTGCCGCAGCCATCAGCCAGAGGCTGCTGCATGAGAGCTTGGTTCAGGATTGCACCTGCGTGTACGCTGACCCCTTCAGGGTCCGCTCCGTGTGTGTTACCAAGGAAAGGAAGGAAGTGGTAAGGAACTTTAATGGTCATGATGATGAATTTGAATACGTCTGATAACCTGTCTGACCAGAGGATATCGTGTTAATTATTATGCTAAGTTGTGAAGGTCAGTTAAGCAGTCGCTCCATGGATAGTACTGGTATTCATCTGCCTCCGATGAAACTGAGCCAATCCCAACATAGTTGGGAAAAGGCTAGATTTGGGACTTTCCTGGAAGTCGGTGACTATTTAGCGTAGGGTTCTGGGTTCAATCCCCACACCAGCCAAGAATATTATTGGATTGTAATTCTCTGACATCTCATCATCAAAAATAATATAATGAGGATCCATCTATACCTCTGATTTTTTCCTTTCAAGGAATACCGAATAAGGCTTTATCCTTTGTAGCCTTTTTAACTAAAACTTTATTATGGGTGTAAACGTTTGTCTTGACAAATTTTGAAATACTCTTTATCTTTGTTCACAGGCTCGCAGAAGGAAGTAAGCTGCGCCCGAAACTGTGATCGAATCGTGCCAAATACCAAATACTCTAGTGTTATGTAGTCGAGTAGGAGCGAGACGCACATATACCACTATACGTGCGTCTCTCTCACACCCTTTCATCAAATAGTCTTCCACGGAAATATGAAACATTTTAAAGTGTCCATTGCCGTTTCGGCTTTCAGTAATTTAACGTCATTTAGTAGTTAGACAAGCGATGGATCGTAGATAGTTTTATTGTTCCATGTTTCCGTGGAAGAAGTAATTAATTATTCATTATAACTGTCATCAGCAGAATCTGTTGTATTTATGAATTGCCGCGTACCATGAGGTATTGAGTGATCATGATCGACTCTATTAGATTTAATAAAATATGTTATTTAATTTCTGATTTTTATTGTACTAGTACCCCTTACTGCCTTGACACACGTCAAGTTGGACAATAGTTTGAGTACACTATACTGATAATAGCGGTACTAGAACAAAACCTTAGGAATTTCCCAGTAGCAGCCAAGGAGTCTCGATTTGTGCCCCGTTGACGGCAATAGGCTCGCCCCCTATTACATCGAACTTTAACATAACTGGCGAAATGCGGGTGTACTGATATGATATGGGGATACACCTCTGCCTAACCCTTCGGTTATTACAGGCGTGATTGTATATGGTTCACAACCGGGGCTGTTCGCATCTCCGACACTGCAGTGTCTGCGTGAAGAGTACGAGGTGGGGTTACTAAGTGTACAAGGTGACTGGCTGATGGCTACGTGATGCTTGAGAGGCATCTTCGTTATGTTTAGCGACAACGTGAAGTCTACCTGGGACGTCTACGTAGTGTCTACGTCATGTGTAAGAAGCGACTACGTTTATACGTGGAATGCACGAGGTGTCTATATCGAGTCAACGTGAAATAAATACAAACAAAAATTACAAATCAGCTCTTTATTACAAAAATAAATTTCACTTACAATACTATCTCAAACTTTGGCATCAAATCAATATGGCGTTAGTACTTCAATACAAAAAAAAAATACAATAATAAACCGACACTACAATATTTTCTAACAGTGTCAGATGCTAACGAAATATTCTGAAATACATCAAAAGGGAGTATTTTAGCAGATATAAAATGGAATGAAGAACTAGGAATGTAACGTGTGTATGTGACTTATGTACCAGCTGATAGATTAGTAGACAGTCTTGCGCACCCACTTCATGCGCGGTCCGCGCTGAGACATGATCTTGACGGAAGCACTGGCTGCGCCTTTCACCACGTCTTGGATCTGAAATAAAATGTCATTAGTAAGTCATGTATAAACTGCCTCGTTGGTTTAGGGGTTACAAGCGCGACGCTAAAGGTCCTGGGTTTGTTTCCCAAGCCGGGTTTTATTGGTTTTCTAGTTAGGAATTTCTCAGTACCAGCAATAGAGTTTGGATTTGTGCCCGGTTGGTGGCAATATGCTCGCCCCCTATTACATGGGATTTAAAAATCATCACTGGTGAGTTACACCTATGTCTACCCCTTGCTTACAGGCGTGATGTTATGTATTTAAGGGTACTGAGAAGTATGACGTCGTATCTAATGATTTAAAGTTAAATAAGTACTTACACTCATCATCAAGCTCTGAGCGTTGCCCACCAACATGTCCAAGGCTTCTTTATCCTCTTGCGTACCTGAAAATATTTAAATAATACTTATGAATGGATAAATTTCAAAGTAGTTAAGAGGTAGTCTGAAAGAGGCACCGGTGCATGGAAAGTTGAGAGGTAATCGATTGTCGTGGTATGGACATGTGATGCGGAGGAATGGGAAAATGGCGTGAGGAAAGTTTTGAATATGAATGTGGATGGGTATAAGAGTAGAGGAAGATCAAAGAAATGATTGATGGACTGTGTGAAGGATGATATGGCAAGAAAGGAGGTGTCTGATGACATGACGAGTAATAGAGAAGTATGGGAGAAGACATGCTGCGCCGAATAAATTTGGATAGACAAAGGTTTGATTTATATGTGTGTAATCATAAGATTAAGAATTTATCAAATGAAAAGATTCAAAGAGAGTAGAAGTACGGGGATAGTTTAAACTGAATTTCTGGCTTTATTAGTAGAAGGCGTTGTGAAAAAATGTAAGATTAAGTAAAGTGTATTACCGTGGCGTCCGAGTGAGAATCCTTTGACTGTCGTCAACATCTTCAGTTGACCGCTGATGGTTGGGATCCGCTCGCAGGTTTGTAGCAGGTTCTAGAAAAAAAAGGTAAATTAATAAACATAGGTAAGCTTAGTAGTAAATGCCTCATTGGTTTAGTGGTTGCAAGCGCAACTGCTGGGGTCATGGGTTCGATTCCCAGGTCGGGGAAAGTGTTATTGGGTTTTTCCATCAAGAATTTCTAAGCAGCCACGGAATCTGGATTTGTAACCGGCTGATGGCAATAGGCTCGCCCCTATTACATGGGACTTGAAACATAACTGGCGAAATGTGGGTGTACTATTAGGTAGGTACACCTTTGTCTTACCCTTCGGGGATTACACGCGTGGTGTTACGTGATGTTAAGTTTAGTAACACCCTGTTAGGGTCCTTGTTTGTTTGTTAAATGGCTCTCCTCAAACAGCAGGAAAAAGGTTTTATTGTTTTAATCGGCATGCTTGCTCCGTGACGGTCTGCTCAGACCCACCACAAGATCAAATCATAAGATTTTTTAAATTATAACAATGAAATGAGTATCAATGTAGTCACATTGATAAACCGAATAAGGAGTTCTTTGTTTGGTTCAAAAACTTAAAGATACTTATGGATTGGGGATAATAAATGCAGGTTGGACTTCTCCTTCTTTTCGAATCGATGACTCAGATTTTACCCGACAAGTACGTAGCGACCTGGACAGCACTGTCGTTTTTTCAAGTCTTGGAGGGTGCAGTTGTGCAGGACGGGCAGGAGAGAAGATGTGGCAGATTTCACAAAAATATACTAACCGTCTTAATCCTGTGGTCTGTGCACTCGTGCGCAAGTTTCTTGGCAAGGCGCGTGACTTCGTGCGACTCCGTCACTATCGACTTGGAAGTCGCGAGGACTTCACGCTGTTTGTCTGAAACACAAAGATACCCATTGAAAACTTGCTCAAAAATTGAATAGAATATATCCTCCAGTCTCCTTGCTTAAAGTTCTTCACCATTTAAAAAGGATTACAAAAGTGTACATTTAGGCGCAGCAGTGATATTTCTCAAACAATGGTATAATTACTGCTTAAAAGTAAACTTTAACTAAAATATATTTAACAGTTGCAAGTAACGATAACGTTGAATTCAAATGTTTGGTAGTGACCTCCCCATCTAGATTTATTTGTAGCAGATGTATGAGGAGCTTTACATCCAGTTCCTCATACCCCTGTACTGAAGTCATAGTTATAGTTTTCCCGTCGATAACCCTTGCAGCCTGTATATTTTATTTACTCGCTTATGCCCGCGGCTTCGCTCGCGTGGAATTCGATTGTAGTCTCACGGCATCTTACTACAGGGATATAAAGTATCCTACGTGTTAATCCAGGTTTTAAACTATCTGTGTACCCATCCAAATCCATGCAGTCATCCTCACAAACGTTCACGTTCATACTAGTAGTAAGATAAGATTACTTTTTCTGTCTTACCATTGGACATGAAGTTGGAGAGCTTGGCCATGAGCACGGCCATGCGCTTGGCGACGGCTACGATCTCATTGTCGCGCGATGACCAGTCGCGGATGGCCACGTGCAGGTTCAGCGCCTCGTTCTGTAGGGCGAATGTTACAAGATGACTATCTAATTAACATGTCAATCTTACAAAATATTTGTTAAAATGTCCGTAGATATAAACTTGATAAAAAGAGCTGTCTGTAATATTGCTTCACTTTATTACTACTGGATATAACGGATTAGGTACCCCTCGGAAAATTTTAAGAATTGTCATACAAAATTTCTTCATGACAACAATCCATTCTTTCTGCCTTCTGCGTGATGCATTCTTTTTGCCTTTTGTTTCTACCTTCTTTATAAAAGAAACTCCTGCGCAAAATATCATGCCTTAAGACCTATCAGTTGAGGCCGTGTAATTACAGTCAATAAATGTATGCTTGTTCCAAGTTTGACTAATCGATGCAAATTTTCTTGCCAAGCCCCCCCCCCTTGACCTGCACACTTTTAAAACCTGAGTATATACTCAGGTTTTAAAAGATATTTTACCTCTGATTCTGCATCTCTGTTAAACTGACAGTGATCTTTATTACTGTTACAATAAGCCTGACAAAATTACACTGATATCTATCAGCCACATAAAGGGCCAAAGAAGAAACATGGGTGGTTTTTAGTCAGTAAGAGTCCGACACTCCCTTCCGCTCCGCCCAGAGCGGGAGGAGTCATTTGATGATTTCCCACCCTCCAAAAAAAAAAAAAAAAGGCAGTACTAGACTATTTCATAAAAAAGTCATTCAATGGGATTAAATGAACTTAGAGGGTTGTATTGATGATTTTAATGATTATAATAGGCAAAGCCATATTTATTACGGTCGCAAATCATATTTTAATTAACATACATCCTGATACTGACGTGCAAATTGCAAAAAACGTAAGAAAATTATAATTTCGCGGGCTACCCTGGCGCTACCCCCTTAAGGGGTTGCCGCTCGCGCTGTCGAGATAAAATAACTGGGAAAAGCTTAGCGAAGGCGTCTTCTAAAGTTATTATTTTATGATAATTGAGAGATGTACTTACGTAGATGGGTTGGTCCGGTCCCGGCTGGTTCATGAAGACATTCTCTCCGCCTAAAAGTGATTCCACTTGCCCGGTCGCTTGCAGGATCTGTTGATAAATAACTTGGGTGCAATCTCATAAACACTGCTCTGAAGGGGAGTTGGGTCTTAAAAGTAACGTTTATCGAGATCGATCCGTGGATGGGTTTGGGTACCCATCTATTTCAAACCGAGATCCCACGGAAAGCACGTTAAGCAGTTGAACTTTAGACAGCCATTACAGGTGTTAACATTAATAGGTTAAGTAGGTTGTGACGGTAAGGGCACTGGTCCTTAACAGTTTTAAACAGAGAGAAGTGGACTATCGAAGTCTATGCCCTGCATTAGAAGCTTTTAAAAATTACTAATAATAGGGTCCAGGGAGTGGGTGAGGAAGTCGAAGGTGTCCGTGTGAACCTGGCAATGGCAATCTTCAAAGTTAGAGTAAATCGGTTTCTTCCAGGCTGCATCGCTTCATATCCAGGCCACCAGACTAAGGCCAGTTGAACATTACCTTGGCAGTGTGATCCTTCCAGTCCGGCATCCTGCTGGCGCGAGTGTCGGCTGCAGGCGTGGCGGCCGCGAGCTGCGCCTGCGCACCCGCCAGCGCGCGCGCCAGCTCGGGGTCGGCGCGCGCGCTGCTGGACGACAGGCTCACGTGGATCACGCGGTTGGCCAACCTGGGAGCAGATGGAGTTCATCAAAAGTTTCTTTATTTATTTAGAGAAAAACATACAGTAGCACAATAAGAATTAGCCATGATATCTTAAATATAACATTTTAAAACAATTATGCTACCCACTACGTTCTCCACACTTATTTACTTATTTATTTACTTATTTATTTACGTACATGGAGGACTTACAGCTAATAAAAACCAACAAAAAGGGAATAACAGTCACCAGATAGCCAATTACAAATCCTCACGTATAGACATATAGTAAAAAATTATGGTGTGAGCACAAACACAGGAAACACACCGTTCAAATCAAAGTAAGAAAAATATACTTGGTTTGCAACTAAATGACTAAAATAAAGTAAAAGTGAAAATAATAAAACCACAATACAACCTACCGCTACTTAAAGAAATTGAGGCTTAAGCACCTTTTGGCCGAATTCACACTAACTGTGAATGGGTCAAAATCAAATTCCTTGCACATGTCATTGAAATTTCTGCTTGCGCGCACAATATAACTGATTACAATTTAAAGTATTTAAAACTAGCTAGTAACAACACAAATACAATACCTATACAACGGTCATTATCCTAGATTTTTAAATATGTATAAATAAAAGAAAAAGTAAATTAAAAAATTTAATTACATTTTTGTGTGCTCATTTTAACACTATGTTATTTTTTCAAATTTTGAAAACAGTGTTTTATGTCATTTATGTATAAAATGAATAATAAAGGGCCTAAAATGGAACCTTGTGCTACACCGGTCGTGACCCTAAAAGAGCCAGATTCAAAGCCATTAACAACTACCTTGTGTGTTCTGTTAGTAATGTAAGATATAAACCACCTTAAAAAGTCCCCTCTGATTCCATTGTAAGCAATTTTATTGAGTAGTAGTGTGTGGTCAAGTTTATTGAAAGCCTTCTGAAAATCTGTGTAAACCGAATAAATCTGCTAAAAAGTTGATCCAAAAAGGGATAAGTTATGGAGTCAGGCGTTGCTTTGCAGAAATTCAAAATTGACAGTAAAAGTTATGTAAAATATTTAGTCTTAATTCCACAAATAGATCCAGGCGTAAACGTTTGCTCAAGGTGATTGATTGGGATGAATGAAGAAAGAAATAATATCTCACTTGGTGATGGCGGTGGAGGTGTGCGCGCACTTCATGGGATCGTTGTGTTTGGTGGACTCCTCGCGCATGCGCTCCATGGTCTCACCTGCGAATATACATACATAGATTAATAAAAAAGCATCTGATCAATTAAGGACAACACTTTCATTTGGCCTCCTCTATTTGTTGCCACTTCTTCCTGTCTCCTGCTACAGTAATTTCATCTTGTAGTTCTCTCTTGGGGTCGACCACATGGTTGTTCTCTTAGCCCATGTTTCATCCTTTGCACGTATACATATTTCCCTATAATAATTTAGCGATAGCCTTGATGATTATACGTGGCTTCAGAACTTGTTTAGCGTTATCCTCGATTCTTTTATTTTTAAACGAGTTTTCCTAGGTAGATATTTACGTTGTTTCGTTTACTTTTATCAGGATTTTGATGCTATTGGTACCTTTGTCTTAGACGTATTTAAATGCTACCTATTTCAAAATTTGTACTGTAAATCAGAGAAAAGAATTACATATGTCGTTTGCGAAAATTACCTACTTAGGTAGTTTTTGTTATCATAGATTCCTTTTTTATTTTAGCAAACTTATTTGTTATTTAATAACAGGCACACGGGTCGATCTTCACGATTAAGCCGCGCTTGCCTAGGTTGTTCGGTGGATGGGTGACCACCCGTTACGTACAGAGTTTCCTTCGTGCCTCGGAAAGCACATTAAGCCGTTGGTCCCGGCTGTAATGTGATAGGTTTTAAAAAAATATTTTTGATTGGTTGGGGTTTTTACCTGCAGTCTGCACAAACTCCATTGGGTCAACCGACTGGTCGCACAAGTCCCGAATCTTCGACAGTGATTCTGCATATCTGGTTAGTAGCGCCTTGTAGTTCTCTATCACCGCCTAAAACAAACAATTCAATACACTTACTATGTCGATATTATCTTCAAAGCATTATATTTTTTTTATTATATTTATTATCAATAAAAAACAGTTCATATATAAATACTTCACCTTTCACGGGTCATGAGCAAAATATATCAGCACAATTCATTTAAAGTAGTAAGTTCAGTATCTATGGATCACTATAGCGACAGCTGATTAAGGTTACCTTGTCATCCGGCGATGCAACTCGTTGTTCTGCCGCTTTCACCAACATAGGAGCCAACAACTCCGCCTAAAATAATTAAATTTTTAATCATGATGTTAAAACATAGCACAAATTCAAGTTTCTGGACTCCCGCGAGTTCAAAAACTTGAATTTGTCTTATATTACACTGACGATAATCGGTCTGACAAAAATCGACTTTTGTCGTAAACAAATCGTTCACCAACATCTCATACCGAAGGGATTCTAGCGATGGTATGCACGACCCGAATGAAAGCCGAATGTTATCCGCAGCAATTGCTACGAGTCGGGCTTTGTTGTTTAACAAATACTGCCGAGTCGCTAATGCCGACTCAAAAAGGAACGCACGTGTATAGCACCATTAACACTGTAATTAAGTTGTATGTACGTACCTGTTCACTACAACTGTTGAGCTGTGTGCTAACAGTAGTTCCTGCATCTTTATCAGTGTCCGCGATGAGCCTGGCAGTCTTCGTAACACGACTCAGCTGAGCTAGGAGCTCCGCTATCTTCTTTTCCAGCAGGAATTTGCGCTTGGATTCGTCTGGTAAAGTTGAAAAAGGCGTTAGAAAGACAGAAATCGGTACATTTTATGCGCATTGGCAAATATAGTAACATATTAGCAAGAAAGAAGGCCAGCTATGAGGTCGAATTCAGATGACTAACTTATGAGCGTTTTACAGAAAGTGGGCAACGTCGCAAATAGCTGTCAAATATTTCGCTGTTGTGATTAATTTGGCAATATTACTGTATGGAAATAAGAAATATGGGGTTTTTGGATGAACGCTCTTAAGCAAGATGAAGTCAATCGAAGATTTAATTTGGTGGGCGACATTTTTTTGTTGAACAAAAACACATCTAGACCAGGGTAGAAGCCTTTAAAAATAATAAAAAGTGAAAAAAAATAATAGTAGGATGCAACCCATTAGAAAAGGAGGGTAATATTATAAAAATGAAGGGAAAAATAATTTACGGGCGATCTGAGGTCGGGAAGGGGATGGGGGTGAGTTTTAAGGGTTAAAAACGGTTTTTCTCGATTTCCGGCAAAACTAAAAGTCCTATCGAAAAAAGTCAAAAGGCAAAGTTGTAGGTAATAAAAAGATCTAAAACTTTTGTATTTGCAATTTTTTCACATAACCTCAAAATTTATGTGAAAAATTCAAAAAACCAAGTTTTTGGTTTTTTGAAAAATCATCTTTTACAAAATTTTTATTTTTTTAACGAAATTTGGTGAAAACTTACCTTTTTATGTCTCAAATACGCTGTAATTTATTTGATTCAAAATATTTATTTTTTCACCTCATTTTGAATTAATATTGAAAAAGCACCCTTATTTTCAATCGAAAATTCACCCGTCAAAATATCAGCTTTTTTCAAAAAGTTGGTATGTTTTCTGTTTGTTGAAATCTCTACTTTCCGATGGTGAAAAAAAAAATATGTTACCATAGTAAATCTTCTCAGAAAATGCAAAAAATCGAATTCGAATTTTTTTTTAAATTATTATATATAATTTTGAGTTATTTATTAAAATTTACACTTTAATTACTCAAAAAACGTTGGATTACATGCTACATTATTAAAAAAAATTGCAAATCAAAATATATTACTATAATTAACAAGCAAATAAGTTAATAAAATTAATATTTAATAAGACATCTACAATATTTGGAGAAAGTTGTCGAATCTTTTTTAAATTATATGCGTAGATGTCTATTTATAACTATTTTAAGATAAATTATATTACCTGAGTGACCTACGAAAAATTGTAGCCCATCAAAAGGTATTTCATGGAGAAGCGGGGAAGCTAGGCGGGTTTGGGTTTTACTACATACATACCTACTATTTCGTCATTTCAAAATGTATAAAAAATATATTATAAATATATTAAAAATCTATAATAAATATATAAAAAAAAAATGTATAGTAAATATATTTTTAATAACTAACTTTTGGCCGATTTTCATGTACATTTCATATATTTTAAATATATTTACGATATATATTTTGTATATTTTTTATAGATTTTTAATATAATTTTGAAATATTTTTTTTTCATGGGATTAACTAAATTTGTTTGTGCAAAATTAAGGAGATTTTTATTTTTTAAATCTTGTACTAAAACATCATTTAATTTTAATCTTTAGGTTATGTTACGTTAAGCATACTATTTTTTAGAGAAAATATTACTATTTTAATGTTTGAGTTGATTGATACAGATAAAAATAGAGATAGTATTTACCTTCCTATGCAGATTCAAAAAGTTTTTTTTAAGTAAATTTGTCACAATTATCTTCAAGAAACTCAGCGTGCACGTGTATTTTTAGAAACGATGTTGTATATTGTACTGTATTTCGAGTACTGGCTAGGCTAACGGTTTTAACAGCTGCTACGAAATAGTAGGTATGTATGTAGTAAGACCCAGACCCGCCTAGCCCCTTCCCCACTTCTCCATGAAATACCTTTTGATGGGCTAAAATTTTTCGTAGGTCACTCAGGTATATAATTTATCTTAAAATAATTATAAATAGGCATCTACGCATATAATTTAAAAAAGATTCGACAACTTTCTCCAAATATTGTAGATGTCTTATTAAATATTAATTTTACTAACTTATTTTGTTTGTTAATTATAGTAGTATATTTTGATTTCCAATTTTTTTAATTAATGTAGCATGTAATCTAACGTTTTTTGAGTAATTAAACTGTAAATTTTAATAAATAGCTCAAAATTATTTATAATAATTTTAAAAAAATTTTGAATTCGAGTTTTTTTCGATTTTTTGGATTTTCTGAGAAGATTTACTATGGTAACATATATTTTTTTTACACCATCGGAAAGTAGAGATTTCAACGAACAGAAAACATACCAACTTTTTGAAAAAAGCTGATATTTTGACGGGTGAATTTTCGATTGAAAATTAGGGTGCTTTTTCGATATTAATTCAAAATGAGGTGAAAAAATGCATATTTTTAATCAAATAAATTACAGCGTATTTGGGACATAAAAAGGTAAGTTTTCACCAAATTTCGTTAAAAAAATAAAATTGTTGTAAAAGATAAAAATAAAAAACCAAAAACTTGGTTTTTTGAATTTTTCACATAAATTTTGAGGTTATGTGAAAAAATTGTCAATACAAAAGTTTTAGATCTTTTTATTACCTACAACTTTGCCTTTTGACTTTTTTCGATAGGACTTTTAGTTTTGCCGGAAATCGAGAAAAACCGTTTTTTACCCTTAAAAACTCACCCTCATCCCCTTCCCGACCTCAGATCGCCCGTAAATTATTTTTCCTTCCATTTTTATAATATTCCCCTCCTTTTCTAATGGGTTTCATCCTACTATTATTTTTTTTGGTTTTAAAAATTATCGACCCTGGTCTAATCGGTCCGACAGTTCAGCCAGCAGCCAGTGTCCCTTCTAACAGTACCTAAGCCTCCTTCTACACAATAATACCTTCAGCACTAAGTCATAACCAGACAGTAACATAACATCACGCCTGTAGCCGTCGAAGGGTCGGGCAGAGGTGTACATTATAGTACACACAGACAATGTTGCCATCAATACAACCTACCTTTCTCATAGTCTACCAGCTCCAGGTCTGCGAGCGGCGCCTCAGCGTCTATGAAGTCCTCCACGACTCGAGTCACGACTCCTCGCTCGATGCCCTTCTTCAGCTCACGGACTCTCTCCATCAGCACACTGTAAGTAAAGTATCATGTAAGTTGAGGGGCCATTATTGTGCCAGTTTACGAGGTATGGCGCTGCACAGACTAAAACGCACCTTCCCGTTTTGCAGCAGAAATATAATATTTTGTACACTGCAGAATGGAACTCCAAAGCTTATGATGCATTCGTGATCAAATTTCGAATTTATTTCTTAGAAGTGGGCCTAAGTTATCAATCTGAATTTGAACGCCATGCTTTCTCAAATTGTTCGAGCTTAAAACTAAGATGTTAGTGGAATTATCGTTATTCCCGGGTACATACCTGTACTGCTCATGATCATACTTCTTGCTGCACTCTGTGAGCAACTGTTCGGTTTCCACAACCAAGTTCTTCATATCCTCCTTGTCACTGCCTTTAAGGTCTACAGTTACCTGGACAAATAGTATTACATATCATGAGTAATCGTTTATACGGAGATCCTGTAGAGTGGAGGGGAGAGGGAGTTTAAGCTTTTTGATAGAAACCGATTACCATTGATTCTGTGATTTCACTATCATATTGTTACGTTGGCTGTTTTACGAGAACATTTTAGATTACGTTCGAGTCTAGAATGTTCCACTATGGAACTGCAAAGAAGGTTCCAAAAAGTTGTGGAGCTTTCTCAAAAGTCGGCATATAAATAGGCGTCGTGTTCGTGGGAGGAGTCAGTCGCCCTGGCTGGGGGCGTTAAAGTAATTTTTGGCCACCACAGGATTGACCGGTTAAGCAGCTTCAACCTTAGAGAGTTGTTGCGCTGCGAGTGGTCATTCAAAAAAAAAAGGGAGGAGTCAGTCTGACTTAGGCGATACAACGAAGCGAATCTAAGTGAACTAGAAGTGCGATATCTAAGTGAATAGTGATCAGTAGTGTATTTGTGATTGAGTTATAAGTGTTTTGTGATTAAAAAAGATATTTAGTGTGTAATCGGTAGTGTTTTAATGTATACCATATCGTAACAATATTCATAGTTAGATTTTTCTACAATTGGATAAGTAAAGAAAATCTTCAAACCTTTAAAACATTAATTGTACGGTTTAAAAGAATGTATTGTGTTTACCTTATTGGCAACTTCAATGAGGTTGCGCACTGCTTGCTGTCCGTTTGTCTTCACTTCCGCCTTAGAAACAGACTTCGTCAACCATTTGGATGCTGAGTCAAACCTGGGGCACGAGTAGCGTCATTAGGTAAACATAATAAGGCATTTATTTATAACGTCATGCCTGTAATTCCTGAAGAGTTAGGCATAGGTGTATCTATTAGTACACCCACATTTCGCCAGTCATATTTAAATCACATGTAATAGGCGGCGAACCTATTGCCATCAACCGGGCACAAATCCAGACTCCGTGTCTGCTACTGAGAAATTCTTGACGGAAAAACCCAGTTAAACTTTGCCCAACCTAGGAATTGAACCCAGGACCACTTGCTCAGCAGTCGCGCTTGCAACCACTAGACGAACGAGGCAGACTTATTAAAAGTTTTTATACATAATATGAATGAACTGTGTGAAGGATGATATGGCTAGAAAGGAGTTGACTGCTTAGATGACGAGTAATAGAGAATATGGAAGAAGAAGACATGCGACCCCAAATAAATTGGGATAAGGGTAGCAGAATGATGATGATACATAATACAGGTCCGATTCAATATTAATTGCAAGACGACACTCACTGTTTCTGCACATAGCTCTTCTTTTCTTCCTGTAATGAAAAACATATTGATATTAGTAAGATAGCCATGTATAAAAGTTATTTCTTGAAAACCATGAGGTGATTATACAAGAATTTTCAACAAGCAAACAAAAATTGATTACCTCAGAATCGTCCGTGGATCCTTCTATAAGTTTGACTCGCTGGCCGCTGGTCCTACAAATAAGATAATTGTTGTTAGACATTACTTACTACGTTATTTAAACATACGACATACACATGGCACTACAACTTGTTTTGCCAACAGATTTTGAAAAGATCTCACATTGGATAACTCATTTATCATCGTATTCATCATTTATCTTTCATGTTTTCTATGAAACTTATTTCAAGAACATCAGTTCTTGAGAACGTTGTCGAAGGAAGTGTTGATTTATTCTAGATTAGTTTGCAAAAATTAATCTTTCAACAAAAATCAACACTTGATATGATTTATTTTGTAACTTCCGGTTGAGGTATAATATCGCTGTGCTAGAAGTCAGACGTATTTAATAACCTTCCTAGTAAGTTAAATTTAATAATGAACTTCAATAAGTGTTTTTCTCCTTTTAATTATCACCAATAACCTAAATTCCTAAATCGAATACGTCCTGGCGTTTGTTGACGATCAACCATTTCATCACCTATCATTCATCACCCATGATACTTTATCATCATATACTTGACGGTCTTGAGCAATTTCTCGAAAGCATCGAGCTCGTTATTCCGTTTGTTGAACATTACCCACTTCATCACCTATCATTCATCACCCATGATACTTTATCATCATATACTTGACGGTCTTGAGCAATTTCTCGAAAGCATCGAGCTCGTTATTCCGTTTGTTGAACATTACCCACTTCATCACCTATCATTCATCATCCATGATACCTCATCATCACTTACTTGACGTTCTTGAGCAAGTTCTCGAAAGCGTCGAGTACATCCTTGCGTTTGTTGAACATCACCCACTTCATCACCTCCGGTTCTTCCGGTGCTGCTTTCACTTGCTTTATTAACTCCTCTGTGTTTGTTAGGAGGGCTCTGTGAAGAAAAATATAATTAATTATTTTTTGACTAAGACAGGCCAACAGTTTTTTCTTTTCCCTTTTAGCGCACGTACTCACGGGTACGTTTTTAACGTGAGTTTCTTTAACATAAAAATCAAAGAAAGAAAGTTGAGAATCTATCAGGACGCGATAGGGCGCGTTAAATCCAGGCCATTTATTTCAATAGTCATTACACAATATATAAAATAGGCACTTTTAAACTTTAAACACGGAAATAATATTAAATTTAAGGTCGTATAGAGAATTCTGAAGAATGAGCAAGAAATGGTGGGAAACGATTAGTATTAGTAGTATAGAGAATGGTTTAAAAGCACAGTGTTAAATTTTGTAGCTCCAAGAGCTGGACGATTAAAATTCAATTTTTAGTATATAAACGTCACGTCGCGTTAAAAAGCGTCTGTGCGGGGAGTGCGTTTATTCCACGTCTTTCTCTGCCAAACAAATATCAGAATTGAGTTTATTACAACAACATTAACAAAGTTGATTCTAAATAAACTTTCACTTGCCGCGCAGATCATCAAAGTGTACAAAGGCACATCAATTTTATGGCTTTGTGTGTTCTCATTTTCAACTTTATTAAACATAAACATAAGTAATTTATTTGCATAAAACATACATAATAAGTAATAATAACACAACAACATACATATTTGTCATATTTCATAAGACGTAAGGTTTATATTTGTTTGGCAGGCGAGAACTGCACGAACTCCAATTAAAGTATTCTTTAGTACTCACAAAGAACTCTTCATGACCTCGTCGATATGTTTCTGGGTCTCAGCAGAGACCTCGCCTGCAGTGGGCACTAGGTCAGGATGTTCTATCAAGCTGGAGGCATCGTTCACATCATCCATTAGATCCATCACCTTTGATATTATTTCATCCTACGAATGAAATGCGTATTAGGGTATATTACTAAGAGCGTAATTCGAAAATGGAACAAATAGTATCGAATCAAAAGAGGGGATCGTTTTTTTATTACTAGTCTTCACGAAAAGTATATTCGGAGTTAGTCTGGCATAGTCTAAAAACCATCATCATATTATAGATACGAAAAAGGTGATTAATGTGTCATCCCGAACATAATTTAGCAATGGCAGATACCGAACACTTTGCTGCCGAATGAAAGCGGAATACGTGTAGAAATTCCACCAAGGGGTTTACTATGACGTCTTAAGCCAGGAGTAATTCCAGTGTGGGAAAGAGACAGAGCTATACAGGTCGTCTAGCGCCATCTCTTTCCCACACTGGAATTACTCCTGCTTTAAGACGTCATGGTAGGCCACCAGGTCGGCTTTGTTTTTCTACAATTAAAATTATCGCGGTTTCAGACTAGCGTATTTTTCTGTGCGTATAAGCACCTATCGGATATGACGTGTAGACGCACTCATTCTGTGTTCTGTTAGTAGCAATATGGCAGTATCAAAACTAATACTGTCACTTACGGGATATCTTTCGTGATTGATCGCGGGTTGACTAAATCATGAATGATTCGTGCGATCATGGCGCTTGTAACAGCGTCGAAATATCTGGAGCTCAAAATCATGAACAATCACGGAAGATATCCCGTTAGTGACAGTATAAGTTTAGTTTTAAACCGTGAAAGCTTAAAACAGTGTATGGCCATATCTCTCGCGGCTCCCGTTTAAACGAGCTATAAGCGCGTCAACACTCGTAAGAGTTGTGCGTGTGGCAAAAAGAGCGCACACGCGCTTATACGCGCTGAAAATACGCTAATCTGAAACAACTAGCACTAGCACCCTTAACACTTTCACCGTCCGCAAAGCAGACACAATAGCTAAACAATCGCCCTGAACCATATGTGGTTCATGGGACAGGAAATGGGTTAAATATTTTAATTACTTCATCAATTTTGACACATTTTTAACTCTTTCATTGATTTTAAAACACCATGTAATAATAAAATGCCAACATTTTCCTCCTTCCTCATACCTTGTCATTAGGGTTTCCTTGCACAGCGCTGAACAAAGATTTAGAAGACTTGTTGATCTCATTCCTGCATGCTTTCAGCATTTCCCTGAGTTCTCCTTCCTTAGTCTTCTTGATGCCGTCGTCTATGCCCTGCTGCAGATCTTTGACTTGAACTTTTAGAATGGCTGTCTCTTCTTTTACCTAAAATATAGTCAAATTAATACGAGAATCTATGTAAACCGAAATAACCTGCTTAAATATTTTACTAACTACACATAAATCATTTTTTTCTGAAATACTATTTGACTAAATTAATTTTAATACTGATGCATGACAATTTGAAGTCGAATTTATTTGATTGACTGTTATTTTAAAGAAATAATAATCTAAAAATTGCCGGAGACTTGATTTTTAGTTAATAAGTTTTGTATTTTAATTAAGTTTCCGTAAATAGAAGAAAGATTTTAGATAAAATCAGCTTATTAAGAAAAATGTCATTCCTAAGCCATTACAGATACATTCAAAAGTCTAAAAATTGATAACAAGAAGATATTTTCCGACATAAAAATATTTTAACAGCCAGCTTAGTTACCTGCTCCTCGTGATTGGCCATGATGATGGAGACACAGGTCTCCTCAATCGCTCCAACAGCCTTGTGCAGCTTCGCCACGTCCACTATACCTTCCTTTCCGATGGACTGGTCTTTCTCCGATACTGATATCTGCGGAATTAATAAAACATAGTCAAAACTTGCCAGAGGAATTGATAGACCCTAGTGCTAGCGCCAAACCTTAAACTTGTTTTATTCAATATGTGGCAAATAAGCAGGTGACCTAGACGATGGTAAGTGGTTACTAGCACTTGTCTGCAACATCAGAGATATCGCAAGAGCTTTGCTATCCCTGAGTTAATGCTTCAAAAATATGATCACATTCAACCTGAAAAAAAGTAAAGCTGTTTGATGGCAGAAATAGGTATAGTGATAGTATTTTTCAAAGGGCTAGGTTTATTGTGCGAAAGTTATTACAGTAGTAATAGATGACTAGTATATTCAAATACTACCTTAATAATTGATTCACCATAATTAACCACACTAAGAAACAGCTGACCGAGTGTCGACATAACTAAAAAGTAAGAAGTCATCGAGGTATACAAACTGACCAAGTAAGCAGCTTGAGCGGCACACTCAGTACTATTGCTGACTGCGGAGGCGACGTAGTTCAAGCTCTTGAGGAACTCCTCGCGGGACATAGCCTGGTCACTGTTTAGTTTTTCTGCAACAAAAATAGAGAATGATGTATAAATCTATGTTTAGTTGATGAAAGCCAGAGCATGACTCCAGTTAATGGAGAGCATGACCTAACATTTATCACGTTACGATTTTCTTTGAGTTGGCTGTTAGAAGTTTTCTCTACGTGATCTAATTAAAAATGAAGAGATTTGCAGGAGAATCGAGGTAACCGATATTGGCCTCAAGAACTGCTAAACTAATGTGGGCAGGGCTCATTGACAACCCGGACGGCTGAGTACTCTGGAGAGGCGAGTAGTACCAATGTGCTACCACTTTACTATCACCTCTTCCTCGAGGCTGATTAATAACCTGAATGAGGAGGTGGAAATCCGCTGGATATGAGAAGCTCAGAACCGTTTATGTGGCTTTTCTTGGGGGAGGCCTATGTATTTTATTTTATTTCTTAAGAAAACTTACAGCTAGGATACAGATAGTTGATTATTAGTGAAAGCAGGCCAATTACTTGTTTTCACAGACCAAATTAGGGTAGGATAAGAGACATCAGTAGCTGTACTTACGCAACACATCTCTCTGCGACTGCAGCGTGTCGACGCAGTGCACGTAGGGCAGCGCGCCGCACGGCTGCGGTGACGCCTGCAGCAAGCTGCGCTGCAGCTGCAGGGAGCGGTGCACTTCGCCGCATTCCTGATTCACGCGGCCCGACGGGTTCACGCTGCGAACCTGAGGGAGATAGAGGAAGAGCTTCACGATCGGAGACAAGTTGTAAATGAACAGGATATTTTTATTTTTAATGATATTTCACGGACGCTCAGCATTGTTCCCCAGCATGTAATAATTATATCATTTTATTTTTATATTTTAATGCTCTAAAAGGTAGTTAGGAAACTTGTTGATGCCAAGGAAATAGTTTGTGTACAACATGCGAAGCGTTTTATATTCCGCGCGATTAACATAACATGGTCGAAAACCCACCATTGGGCAACTGCCCATCAGACATTACTCTCATCAGGTAGAAGCGTCCTCGGTTTTTCAATGGAGGATGAGGAATATTCCACCTGATTTATTCCTATAAGATGATTTATAAACTATCTTATACCTCGTGATAAAAGGTATGTGGACAGTTTCTTCTTCCAAGTTCAAAGAAAAAGTATAATTATTATGTGAAATACAAACCAGTTTGTTGATACTATCGTTGAGATTGCGGCATGCGTCCTGAAGCTTTCTTCTTGCGTCGTGGTGATTAGGATCCTGAAAGAATTTCAGAGAATCTTAGTTTCTAGACAATAATTAAATCAACACAAAAAAAATCTATCACTTGCTCCGGTTAAGGAAAACATCGTGAAGATTCCAGCATGCCTGACAGATATTTCTCGGGGCAAAGTCAAGTCAGAGGCCCATGGGCGGCATAAAATCGCCTAACAGATATTTCTCGATGGCATGTAAAGCCAAATCAGAGGCCCATGCGGCATAAAAACTCTGACACCAGGTTAGGCACTAATCACACGAGAAAGATAGAAGCGTCTCAAAAATATCCCAATGAATCCAAGAAACTATGAATCTACTTTTTTATATTTAATATCAATGTATCAAACGTAAGAAAATGTATTCAAAACAATTTTTAAATAAGACTCACCTGGCATACAAGTTCTGAAGTCTTCAACAAGCTGTACGTAGCGAGACACATCTCATGCGCAGCTTCCTCGATCCTCTTGCATTGTACTGGTCTCTGAAAACAAAATCAAATAAAATCATACAAGCGAGATGAAAAAAAGGAAGGGGACATATAGAAGGCTGGGAATGGATAATTAGCTTAGGAAATAATGGAAAGTTGGGAGGCATTTATAAGGAATGTGAAAGTGGATAGGCAAGGAGGACGTAGAGAAGAATGGTGATCGTGGGGTGAAGGCAGAAGATTAAGAGAAGGTGGAAAATACTGGGGGGATGAGCGGAGAAAACTTTGGGGTACAGCTATGAAGACTTTGAGAAGAAAAGACGAAAAGGAGCGTATGTGATGTGATATTTATCCTCCTGTACTTCCCAAGCGGAGGTTACCGCAATAGGGGTATCTGCATTGGAGCAAAGCGTAGGTAGATAGTAATCGACAAAGAAAGGCACAGGGGGACTGCAGTGGGAAATGACTGGATAGTTATAGTTTGGAAGGATGTAGGGAAGTATTTTTGAGGTGGAAAAGACTGTAGAGCTGGAGTTTAACACTGTAAGGGGATTGTAGAGAGTTAGACTCACCTTGCTATCCTCAAGCGCACGCGCAGTGTTAGCCAGCTGCGTAGCCACATCGGCAGCGGCGTGTAAGCTGCGTGCGAGGGACTCCGGCTTCTTCACGCTCAGAATTACGGTACCACTCATTGACGACAGCTTGGTGGACAGCTGGTGCAGCTTATCTTCTAGTTGTCTGGTAATAAGAAGACGAGTTGATGGTGATTAGCCCAAGGATATTTGTAGGGCTTAAGACAACAATGACAATGGACATGTCTTGAAACCCTTCCCTAGCTTCTTCTTTCAAGGCGTGTGGTGAGTACCTAACCTGGTGTCAGAGTTTTTATGCCGCCTATGGGCCTCTGACTTGGCTTTACATGCTTCCCTAGATGATTTAATGTTAAAAGTCACGCACTAGCAACCAGATTTGCAAGTTTTAGTAAAGAGGTAAGGAGGGAAGCTCTGCACACTTAGGGAGCGAAAAGGCTAAGCACTTCAAACGTCAAAATTAAACATTCGTTTAGCCTTTCTATATTATCACCTTTTAAAGAACTTAGTTTGCAAGAAACTTTAAATTTCATTTATTATAAAGGCAGTGTGTAAATTAATAACAATCATGCTCAGACACACTACTACTCACTGATACTTAGATTTAGAGATGTCTTACCATTTAATTCTATTATGCCGTATATTATACGGCATGATTAACAAATGAGATTAACATATATGTCTTTTTTAATTCTGCCTAACCTTAAGCATTTGTTATACCTGTATCTGGGAAGAAAGAAAGAGAACAGTCACAGAGATCTCTACTTACTTGGGAGTTCCCTCGACCGGCTGCCTCTTGCACATCAGCAGCTTGTCAATGTCCTCTGCGTTTAACACTGGACTTTTTATCTTCCGCGAAGAAATCATATAGTCCAAGTCGTTAAGTTCCTGAAATGTTAGCGTTTTAATATGGAGGTGTGAACATTCAAACCGAGTTTGATCCTAATATTTTAATCAACGTACAAACCGACACTGACCTATTTGAATTTTACGGGCTACCTGGGGCTTTCATCTAAAAGACTCTTCAAAGGGTAGTTTTTTTTGGGGTTTTGTAAAAAAGCCGTTATAGCAATAGAAATTCTGGACACAGTTTCAATTGCCATTCGAATTTGAATTTTAACCCCGAGTTTACACCAAGGTATAAAACTATATTATGACATTTTGTTTGACACAAGAAATATTTTTGACAAGGCTCATTATCAAAACAAATATCAATTTGTATTTGACTATTGGGGTGCAAATACGGAAAAGTGTGGTGAGGAAAATGTTGAGTGTGAATGTGGCTATACGAGTAGAGGAAGACCAAAGGAACGATGGATGGACAGTGTAAAGGATGATATGGCTAGAAAGGAGGTGTCTGCTGAGATGACGAGTAATAGAGATTAAGGAAGAAGAAGACATGCTGCGCCGACCCCAAATAATCTGGAATCTGGGAACCTCCTTCTTCTTTGTGTGTTGATGGACTCAAATAATACCCGACCAGTATATAGCCAGTGCACAGCTCTGTCGTTGGCTTCGTTTAAATCATGGAAGGTGCTGGTGGCTGTGCAGGATGGGCAAGACAGGAGGTGGGGCATATCCTGCAGGGATTAATTGGGATAAGGGCAGGAGAATGATGATGAATGATGATGGGTGTAAACACGGGGTAAGATGCGATTGGTTGGTGGCAATACCAACCAGTTGAAATACAATTATACCGGGTGTAAGGGACAGCCATCCGCAACCTGACAGGGTGCATTAAGCTCTTTATTTTGAATCATATTCCAGCGAATATTTTCTCAGGAATGTTTACTTTCTTCAGTTACAATTCCTTTATTTCAATGTAAAGTTACATTCTCTGTACACAGCACTCTACTTATGTAAATAATACGGCTAAAATCAAAAACCAACAATGGATGTTGAACTACTCTAACGAATGACGCGTGAAATCAGCTGTTCACTTCCTGCCTAGCTACAGAGTTCATTAAAATCGTCGTCGCGCTTGCCGTTCGATACGTGTGTTTTGCCACGGTAACGATACATTGCGTATGCGGAAATAAAACAAATCAAATTTATTGGATTCCCATAACGTTCCTGCAATAATTTCTTGTACCGGTCATCTTAGTATGATATACTGAATTCACCCCATCAGTATGCGGAGGGCTGTCCCTTACACCCTGTTTGCTTAAAAACCGTTTGAGTTCCTGACTGGTTGGACTGGACTGAAGCTCGTGCGGGTCGGCTAGTTAACTAAAATAATAATTGTATGTCAACAAACTATAATTGTACACTAACCTTGATCACACTCTGCGCTTGTGCATCAGCGCTGTATACAACATCTACAGCGGGGCATTGTTTGGATTCTGACCGCTGGCACGCCACGGTCACGCGATGCGTCATATCCATTATCCTTCCTAGGTTATCCACATACCTGCAAAATTGATTATAACATAACATGCATGAATAAGACGAAAAAAGAATCACGGAAGATTTTGTCTGTATGCCTGCAGCAGGGACCGTTTTTTTTTAAACGTGGAACGACTTTTAATCGGGTATCTTTTTAGGGCTCGATAAAAACCCTAGAGTTAAGGTTACCCTTTTTATAGGGTTAATTATTATTTCGTTTATTCATTTTTAAACATATTCTTTACATTTTTAAATATTTAAATATAAAACAATATAAAAAAACATTTAAAATACAAAAAATAGGAGTCCGCCGGTGTCGGGAGCAGGGTCCAAGCTACCGGTGGTTAGGGCTCCAGAGACAGGAACCTCCTCACAATGCGAGCCGTATCGAGGAGTACTGCCTTCTGAATCAGGCCCTTGATCCAACCGCCTAAGGAGAGCCTCGATAGATGGTCATCGAGGCTCTTGGCCATAAGGCCATTGGCCGTCACGACAATCGGCACAATGATAGCCGAGTTCACATTCCACATGTCGACAACCTCGTGTGCCAAGTCGAGATATTTTATTTGTTTCTCTTTCTCAGCTTTCACGAGGTTCTCGTCATGCGGGATGGTAACATCGACTATCATTACGCGGCCACAGACGCGGCGCGCTGATCGGTCTATCACCACTATGTCAGGCTTATTGGCGACAATAGTCCTGTCAGTAATGATAGACTGATCCCAGTACAGCGTGACATGGTCTTTCTCGAGAACTGGGTCGGGCACATACTTGTAGTACGGTACCTCAGATTCCACAAATTTATATTTCAAGGCAAGTTGCTGGTGAATAATCCTGGCTACTTGGTTGTGCCTGTGCAAGTACTCGCCGTTAGCTAGACGAGAACAACCAGAAATAATATGTCTGATGGACTCACCCGGACGGTGGCATGCCCGACACACGTCAACCGTCCCGTCCTTCATAATGTGTTTCCGGTAGTTGTTCGTTAACATAACTTCATCCATAATCGCACAGACAAAACATATTAAACATAGGGTTAATTATTATTAGCGTAAAATAATCGGTTCTCGAACTGAAATCATGTTTGTACATGCATAAACATGCAAGAAAGTGACGGAGTTAGCCTGCACTCGGTGCTTCGTCCCTTTCATTCTGGTCAATCAGCAATGGGTAACTCAAATATTGTAAGGGTTAACCCGTTTAGTGGTTAATCAAACATATAGGTTGTAGGTCTAACCGGTTAAGCTTTAAAGCCAATTAATCGGTCCCTGGTCTGCAGTATTCTGTACATGTCGCGTATTTTAATTTATATTCCAAACATGTATTTATCTAATGTACGAGTAATTGGCCTTTGCCGTGTTATGTTAAAGTAAAATAAATAATATCAGTACTGACATGTCTTTGACTGCCACTTGCGGAGTCTCCTCTACGTCAGCTCGCATCCCGCAGTGGAGCAGGCGCGGCTGGTGCACGGCGGCCGCGGCCACGTACGTCACGGCCGCGCCCAGCGCCTGCGGCTCTCCCAGCACCGCGCGCTGGCGGGCACGCAGCAGGGACGACGACGCGCGACGGCAACACCCATCCGAGCCCAGTGAACTGGAGTAGGCCTGAGGGTAAGAACCGGTGTTTAATTACCTACAAACTTAGAGTAATTAGATAGAGTGATCAAAAATCATCAAAAATTTCAAAAAAAAAACAAAAAAAAACAAAAAATCATCAAAAATTTCAAAAATCATCAAAAAAAAAAGTCATCAAAAATCACAAAAAAAAACATCAAAAATCATCAATAATTTCAAAAATTCAAAAATTTTCATTCAAAAATTACGTTCAAAGTTAAAACATCAACACAATGAATGTGTGCATAAGCGACACGTTATTTTGTTCGCCAGCACGGACGCAAGCCCACGAGTAATACGTACGCATGAGTCATACGTAGAAACGTCGTATGAAATACCTTCACTTTGCGTGCGACTGCGCCGGTTCTAAGCCTGTGAATTCTATGACTACAGATTTAAGATTCTTGCATTTCATATTTGTCAGCATTTATTAGCAGTGATCGAAATTGGCATAACTATTTCTGATCAATGATTTCAGGCATATTAAGTTGAGACGGCCGATTCGATTCCCAGGAAAGTCATAAATAACGAGACTAACAGAAAGAAAATATTTAACACTAGCTACACATAAAAGGACCACATGCTGTATCTAATCAGCTCTAATCAGGAAGTAGCTCAAGAATTTGTAAATTTCTTTACCGATATTCCGTTAAAACTCTCCCTCGTCTCTTTCTCTCTCTCTCGTTTTTCCTCCACTGGCACTGTTTTGGTTTAAAAAGATTTCCTCACTTTGCACCTTAGATTGGCACATGATGATGTTTGTCTTTTATAAAGTACGTAACTAGACAACTTTTACACAGATTGACACAACCCGGACTAATCGCTGCCATGATTAAGTTGATCCAAGATCAAATGTCACGGTCGCCATATAAGGACGGGACTTAGACACAATGAAACATCTGTAATGCTGATTGAATACTGAGTATATTTGGTCCAATAGATATTATTATAAGCACGCACACAAGCATACATACGTCAAATACATACTACATCACAAATTCCTCTCCTGAAGTCTCAATTGGTTTATTAAAGGCGAATGTGTCTGGCTGCCCGGCTGAATTTAAATTTAAACACATAAACCCTACGATAGTTATTAAAGCTTTCTGGCAAATAAAAGTCAAACTGACCGAAGATCTTTGGGGAATGTCTATCAAAGTTTGTACATCCATAGTTGAGACTATAGCACCATTCTTAGCTTTATTTTTTAATTTGTGTGTAGATCCAGGAGTTTGTTTACCCTGATTTAATGAAATACAGTAAAGTCATACCTCTTTTCAAATCCGGGTATAGTAAAGATACTGATAATTATAGACATGAATTAAAAACTGGCAACCTTTTTTTAGCAAATGCTCATTCATTTTACACAATCAACAGTATGGTTTCACCAAGGGACGTTGTACAACTGACGCCGGTGTAACTTTATTAAAGCACATATTTACTGCGTGGGAAAGTACCAAGACACCATAGGAAATTTTGTGACCTCTCCAAAGCATTTGATTGCGTAAATCTGGACACATTGCTTTGAAACTTGAGCTACTGCTCAAGTTGAGCTAGAGCCCTAATTGGACTAGGTAAACTTGCACTTAGTTTGGTAAAATCTTATTTGAGTGATAGAAAACATGTTCAAATAAATGGTGTCGTGAATCGACAGGGTTTAAAAGTAAAAAAGGGGGTTCCACAAGGCTTAATACTAGGTCCTTTCCTAATTCTAGTATATATATGATCTACCCCATTTATTGAAAAACCAATCTCAAAATATGCTGATGTCACTTCCCTAATTTTTAAAATAATTTATAGACGGGCCCAAAATCTAAATGACGTAAATAATGCCCTACTTCAGATCCATAATTGGTTCATGGCAAAAAAAATTGTATTAAATGAAAAAAAAAAACGAAATGCATAAGATTTGCTTTACCGAATTTTAAAAGTAGCGATTATGATATAGTATTGAATAAAGAGAAGCTTGAATTCGTGAATAAAACGGTTTCACTGGGGATTACGTTTGATTCAAGGCTATAATGGGGTTCTCATTTAACATCTCTTGCGGGACGGCTAATTTCAGTAGCATATACTATTAGAAAAATCATCCGTCAATTTACTGATGAAGAAACCGCCAGACTGGTCTATTTTAGTTACTTTCTTATAATGCCTTATGCCATTTTGTTATGGGGACGGGCTGCTGCTGCAGACATTGAGTCTATATTTATTCTGCAAAAAGAGCCATCAGAGCCCTATATAATCTTCGTAGGCGCGATTCTCTAAGGGAACTGTTTAAGGAAATCAACATCATGACGGTACATTGTCAATACATCTACGAAAACATAATGTACGGAAGAAAAAATCTACTTACAGCTTTTTAATAAAAGAGGTTACAGACACAATTATAGTACTAGAAATAGAGACTAATTAGTTCAGCCAGGCTTCAGACTCGCTAAAGCAGACTCATCATTCATGGGGTACTGTTTGAGATGCTATAATAAAATTCCACAAAGTATTCTTGAACTGAATGGGACGATTATATCTCTGATAAAAATGCTAGGCTCAATGCCGGTCCTGCTCCACATGGACAGGCGCAGAAATGGATAGCATTTAATAGTATTATTGGTGCTGCTGAAGATTGTACAACTATCTTTGCATTGTATAGATTCACGCTCTTTAGTATTATATAACCGCATAGCCCACAATTATTGTCTGAGTACTATGCACTAGAAAGCTGTTATTCGCTGAAAACCTAAGTCTTTTCCTGACTTGAATGTGCGCTAGCTGGCGGTTAAGAGTATGTCATGCGTCGCGCGTGTGTCGGATCATTTAATTCCCTTCAAAATGGTTGAGTTGAATGGTGCTGATATATGCGTTATATTCGTAAACGGGCGCTGTCATTTTTGACTGATCATCTCTTGGTTGCCCCGGCTTATTGTTTTTTTTTACTATGGACACTGCACATCTTGCTACATCGTTCTCACAAAATGTACCATCTCAACATGAATGATGTAACCAAGGTTTTGTAAAAATATTCTGATTTAAAAGAGTGTTCAATGAGTTTCTTGCCCGTTCTTCTCCTAGGGAATGGGCAACTACAGTACTTTCACAGTTTTATGCATTGTGACTGGGACTGTAGCTACATTTAATTGTTGTTTTTGTTTCGATATTTCAAAAGTGCCTGTAACTGGTCTACTTGAAATACTTACATTATTTGATTTTGATTTTTTGATTTTCAGATCGATCAAAGTATGTGTGTGTGTGTGTTGGGTTTTTCTGTCATGAATGCCTCCGTCGCAGCCACGGAGTCTGGATTTGTACCCTATTGATGGCAATAGGCTTGCCTGCTATTACATGGGACTGGCCAAATTTGGGTGTACTATTTATTGGTATACCTCTGCCTAATTCTTCGGGATTACAGGCGTGATGTTATTTCATCAATACTAATGTTATGATAAGGTACCTTCTTCTCCTTCTGGCTACTCCTGGCGGCTTCCTTGGCAAGCGGATGCATAACGGACGACTTGAAGTTGTCGAGGCTCTCCAGCGCGTCGTCGTATGCCAAGCTTTTTGTAGCCATTATGTGGCTGTTTACCGCAAATCTGTGGTGAGAAAATGTTATCATAATTAGCCAAAAGGTAACTAATATTCGTGTATAGGTATAACATTTTTAACCGTTAAGAGTCCACTCGCGAGGAGACGACCCTGGCTGCAGGATCAGGGCATGTCTGTCATAAAAATGTATTGCCAACTGAACCAAAGGTGTGTGCAAAATTTTAGCTCAATCGAAAACCGAGAAGTGGGTCAAATTTAACTTACAAGATTTTATTAAAGACAGACAGACACCGGTACAGGTGAAAAAATAAAGTTTTATGCAAAAATACAAACGACTCCCAAAATATACTCATTTTTTTTTCAGTTGTGTTTGTATCAGCGATATTTACAGCCCGATGGTAACTTGTACTCGCTATCGTATCGTAAAATCGTCTAGTAGTGAAACATGATGTTACCTCAACAGGTGACAGCTCTCAGTCAGCGGCAAAGCTTTAGCTCTGAGAGCTTGTTTCGCCTTCTGGTCGTGAATGCCTTGTATCGCGCTGTTGATTTCTTTCACTATTACATCACACTCCTGCAAACAAATCAAAAAAAGATAAAAAAAACTCTTGTGCGAGCGCTCGCCCTGCTTTTTAATCGACTGCGGTGAGCCCAAAAGGAGGGTTATGTGTTAGACCTGTTTGTATATATTATGTATCATTCATCATCATTCTGACACCACATAAATTTTTTTCATCGGTTACGGTTGCACTTTTGTAGGAAACAGCTGTTTTTTTTTTACCCATGAAAAATTTCTATGTGTCGTATAAACAATAAAAAGTTAAAACGTTCACATTACCAAACTAAAAGATGGAAATAAAAAAGTTTAGTAACTTAGTTTATCGTTATTTTCTTAATTCCTAGTTGAAGACACAGTACCTAAAAACTGTAATTGTCTCACCTGTCCAAACATATCAATGTCCATGATATCATCGACGCTGTTCATCACTGTTACTCCGTCACCGAAGTTATCAGACGGGTTCAATAACTTTGAGGCGTCTTCGCTTATCTTACTGCTTAGGAGTTTGATGTCCTGAGGGGAAAAGCAACTAAAATGAATTCATCATCAGCGTGCCTTTTCCCAACTATATTAGGATCGGCTTCCAGTCTAACCGGATGCAGTTGAATGCCAGTATTTTACATAGAGCGACTGCCTATCTGACCTTCACAACCCAGTTAGTTCTGGGTAATACGATACCCCTTGGTACAACTGGTTCTCAGACTTTCGGGCCTGACTGTCACGACTGTCAAAGATCTACTAATGACAGCCGGGACCAACGACTAATAATAATGTGCTTTCCAAGGCACGGCGGAAACTCGGTATGTAATGGGTGGTCATCCATCCACGGACTAACCTAGGCATGCGCGGCTTAACCTGAAGATCTAGCTACGAGCTGTTCTCTATCGCTATTAGCGTAAGTAAGAACGTAATTCATTGACAGTACTTATATGAGCTGTGTCACAATTTTGATGTCACAGAGTATATCTATGGAAAAACTGTAACTTACATCAGTAGTTCTCTTGCCAGCGGGGCCTTCGTTCTTCTTAGCTATTGACTTAAGTTCCCAAGCTTCCTTCACCAGGTCTTGAAGGAAGTCCTAAAATAACAAAAATCGTATAATTTACTCCGTATTTAAATTAGGAGTTGTATGAAAACATGATTCTGAGCTTAAAATAAATAAATAAATTAAAACTGTCTTTGAAAATTTGCATTAGTAATTTATTAATGTAATATTTGAAATCCGGCTCCAAGGCCCAAGCTACGGCGTAGTCATTACGGAAAATGCACGTAGCGTGCACTGTGCTAAGGCCTAGCTCATGTGCTCATGACCATCAATGTCAAATTATTTTAGTGAAAATTATATTCTAGAAACCAGGACTACTAAATAACTATACTGTCTTCACTTGACTTTTACAAAATGATAATAAAATTGTATCTTGGAAATAAATGGAACTAGAACCATGGATGACATACCCTGAAGTCCACAATATTATTCTGTTCCTGCCCAGCTCTCGAAGGTCTGGTCTGCAGCAGTGTCACCTGCAGGTCTTGGGTAGCTATGTCCAGTTCATCTCGCTTGTTTCTATCCTGTATTATGGAACGACATTTTATTAACTACAGAAGTCTGTTCGCAAAACCATATTGGTGACTAGCACTTCGCCCGCGACTTCGTCCGCAAAAACTGTGATAGCTAGACTAACATGCAAGATATAAAAATAATGTATAGCCTAAAGCACCCACGAATAATGTAGCTTGCTATCAGTGAATTTTTTTTAGAATTGTATCATTAGTTGCGTAGATTACCCCCTACATACAAACTTACAGACAAATTTTACGTCTTTATAATATTCAATATAGTATAGATTTCAAGCGCGGTATTACGGCAATAGGGTAAACATAAACTTTAAGCTACGTAATTTTGTCCGTTTTTCTAAGGTTAGATTAAGAAACTCGTAACAAAAGACTTGTTCGTTGTTTTTCTATTTTCGGCGCAGACTTAAGCGTTGACAATCTTTTAATCATTCAATCAGGTGTCGCCTAGTGTTACAGAGCAGGGCTCGGACAGCCTTTGAGAGTTTTATTTCTACAAATTAAATACATAACCAAAGCATCGGCAATCCAATTAGGTACGATATTTCTAGTAAATTTTATATTTTTAGTTACCTATTTAACCAACCTCTATTTTTATATTAATAATTAAGTTTTTTTTGAAATGGCAATACATGTAGCTACTTTCATTTATTTATAAGACCTGTATAGCGTATTATATACATACTGATGTTTTACAAAATAAATATAATTATCTTTATCTATTGTAACTGTTTATTGTTTACCAAGGATGAGAGGTATTCACGACGATTTCCACACTTTAATAGAAAAGGTAAGCAAGGCAGGTAGGGAAGCTATTGATCTTGATATTGTTCTTATTACTTACATGAGGTGCTCGCTGGGACCTAGCATTAGCCAGGTCTAGAGCCCGAATAGCCTCCTCCAATCTGTCACTGTAGTTGACGTACTCCTTCTTTTGTTCCGCAGGCATTTCACCGTATTCTGATATGCTCTGGAATGTTAAAAGTTGTTTGTATTTTGTCCCAGATTACTCACCAGTCTTTTAATAAAACAAAAGGAATACACACGTGCATGCTAGGTCACTAAAATAAAGTTATAAAGTAAAATAGAACACGTATTACGTATTTTTACAACACAACTACAACTAACTGAACAAAACAAAAAAATGTTTCAGAATTATATTACTACGAAGTTAATAAACCAAAGCAAATAAAATCTTCTAAGCCCGACACTAGACTTCTACGTAAACTCACAAACCTTGGAGATATTTTTGAAAACTTACCGTATAAAATCAAAGCTGTGGCTTTGCTGACAAACTACCGCCTGCATCGTATGCGCCATGAAGTGTCAGAATTTGACATAAAGCACATAATTGTTAATAGTTACAAATTATACAACCTTAGTTTTAGTTCACCCTAAACCACTTAAGGCTTAAGGGGTCATTTTTACTCAAATTCTGAACAATTTTATTATGAAACGATACTGAAATCGTGTAAAGAAAATTAGCTGTTCCCTACATTTTGACGATATAACACAAATACAAGGGGCAACTCATTATGGCCCCGATTTCAGGGTTGATACCGTATTAAAATAAAAGTTGTTTATAATACTGATACTGTTAACCTGCGCCATCCCACTGCTGGGCAAAGGCCTAGCAACCAACGAACCAACTGGAAGTCATGGGGAGAGGCATTTGTCCAGCAGTGTTTATAATGATGAGCACAATTTAGTGACCACTTAAGAGGTTTAGGGTAAACTAAAACTAAGCTTGTACATAATGATTAAAAGTAAAGTAAAGGTATATTAGTCACATTAAATAATCAATTAAAAAGAAAAACCAACCTTAGCCGTCTCAATGATCTGCACAGTCATCTTCCTCAACGGACTATCCAGGTTCACAATCTGTTCCATTTCCCTCCTCTTTCCAAGTTTCCCTGACTTCACATCCTTCCTCAACTTTTCCACAAGGTCTTCGAGATGGGCAGCTTCCTGGGTCAGCTTTTGGACTGTGGGCTGCTGAGAGGACGCTAGAGGAGCCCAGGTCTTGGAGAACTTGGTGAGAGATGTTGACAGGCTGTCTGCTGAGGATACGAGGGTATCCTGGCAGGTGGCGTGGTGAATAGTCGGGGCTATTAGCTGTGGACAGAAAATATTGTTTTAGTGGTTCCTAACGGGTACGCTTCAGTTCCATATACTTCTTTAGATGCGATTGAGAGCTAACGCAATTATATATAAAAAACATACTCTGCTCAGTTAGTCTTGCCGTCACAAATGTTACTGCTAAGCTTGCGGTCTTGGCTCCCGAGTCGGACAGTGTTGTTTGATAAATTCAATTTCTTTTGGCATTATATAACCGCATAGCCCATATTATGTGAGTACTATGTACTAGAAAGCTATCATTCGCTGGAAACCTATGTCTTTTTTTTTATTTTTATTGAATGTGCCCTGGCGGTTAAGTGTATGTCATGCTCACTCAAATGTCTCGCTGATGGTGGCGCGTGTGTCGGATCATTTAGTTCCCTTCAAAATGGTTGAGTTGGATGGTGCTGATACATGCGTCATGTTCGTGAACGGGCGCTGTCAGTTGTGACTGGTCATCTCTTGGTTGCCACGGCTTATTTGAATTAATTACTTTATTTTTGAATTGTTCTTTTCTTTGTTTTTACTATGGACACTTTTAACGTGCACATCTTGCTACATCGCTCTCACATAATGTACCATCTCAACATGAATGATGTAACCAAGGTTTTTGTAAAATATTCTGATTTAAAAGAGTGTCCATGGAGTTTCTTGCCCGTTCTTCTCCATAGAGATCTACGTTAGGGAATGGGCAACTACAGTACTTTCACAGTTTTTATGCCTTGTGACTGGGACTGTAGCTACATTTCATTGTTGTCTTTGTTTCGACAATTCAATAGTGCCTGTAACTGGCCTACTTGAAATAAATGCTTTGATTTTGATTTTTGGTTCCATTAGAAATTCTCAGTAGCGACACAGATTCTGGATTTGTGCTTAGTTGATGACAATAGGCTGGCCCCCTGATAAACAGGTGAGCTGTTATGTAAAAATCTCATTGACTTTGAAACTGGCCAATAGAGGACCTACTAATGAAAATAGGGATTGGTGGGCGCTCAGCCGATAAACTTCAAGGAATTCACCGATGCGACCAGAAAATCTTGTGATCACAGACAAATAGGCGTGCTTACTGCTAATCAAAATCAGTTCTAAAAAAAATCAGCTAAATGATTCGGCACGATTTACCGCCCGGCCTGTGTCGTATCACTCCTTACGTAACCAGATATTCACGTGATCCATAGATTTAAAAAAGACAAACTTCCCAAAAATATATGGTTTTTGGGAAGTTTCTCTTTTTTAAAGACTACTAAACGTACCTTGGCAGTATACACCAGCTTCCCAGCAGCATCCACAGAGCTGGCTCCAGCAGTACAGATGTCCTGCACGTGCGTCTGTCCCTCCGCGCTGCTGTTCGCGTTACTGGCCACGCTACTGGCCTCCAGCGCTAGCCTGGACGCCGTGTCGCCTATGGCTTTGGCTCGGGATATCACCTGGATTACAGAATAAAGGTAAGTGGAAAAAAAAGTAAGTGTTCCAGTGCATTTCGCATTGGTACAACAGATATTAAAAGCTATTTCATTCCAAGCACATTAGAGCTCATTCCCAAACAATTTAGGATTGCTAAACAGAAAATGATTAGCGCACTCTATGCTGTAAATTCATATCTACTATTTTTCAACAAGTAAATCGAATGGCGAGAAAAACGTGGAAAAATATGGTGTAGTAGACTGTTTCTCCAAATAGGAAGACAATCAGGAGAAGAAGTCTTCCTGCACCGACCCCAAATAAATTGTAATAAGAGCCAGAGAATGATAATGAATCTTGTAGCCAGCTAAACATTAAGTTATCTTACTTTCTCTCAAATCAGTTGTAGTATTTATTAAAAACACTCAATAATGGTTAGTTTCAAATGTAAATGTAAAACACACCTGTTTCTCCAAAGCCGGGTCGATGTTACAGCTGACCACTCTAAGTAGTTTGACGGACTTGTCGCCAAACGATATGGCTGCGTCGTTTAGTTTCTGTAGAAAAACAAAATTATTTAATTATATCCTTTGTCAAAGCCTCGTTTAGAATTACTTACCCAATAAACGACTGAAATATAAAACTTGACTTCGGAACGTTCCAAATAGCCGACCAGTACCTGCACACGCTCTATCCCCCCTTTTCATCTTTAAAGAATAATAAATTCTCCCCCCCCCGTGCGCCTTGATATTGGTAATGTATGGTGTGTATTGGATTGTGTGAGGAATGATATGAAGGAAAAAGGAGTAAATGATAGCGTGACGATTGACAGGGGAGAATGGAAAAAAGAACGTGTTGCGCCGACCGGCCGACCCCAAGTAACATGGGCAGAAAGGTGATGGTGTCATGCCATACAACACATAAAACACAAAACATTCTTAAAAGTGACAGAACTACGGACTTGCTCAGTATAGGATCATTTATGCACTACACTATCTTCCAAATTCTTTATTATATTCTTAATTTAAACAGGAATCAGAATTTATTTGTAATAATTTCCGGATAACTTTACCGGTAACTTTTCAGGAGAGTTGACCCTTTTTATTAAGTAAATGCAGACAGTCATGCTTCTTACCTTGACTTCCTCCTTACTCTTGGCGGCGTCACAGATGCTCTTGGTGGCCTGACAAAGACCTGCCATGTCCTCCACGAACGGCTTGCGAGTTTGCTCGGGCAGAGAGCTGTAGATCGCACTGCCATCTGTGAGAAAACACGCATATTTTACTTATTTACTGCAAAGGTAACAAGGGTGTAAAATTCTAATATTCTGCTTTATCTGGTTGACCCCAACATAAAAACCAGCCAAGTGCGAGTCGGACTCGCGCACCGAGGGTTCCATACAATCATAATCAGCCTATAGCAGTCCACTGCTGGACATATACCTCCTCAATCGCACGCCATTCAACTCGATTCTCGGCAACTCTCATCCAGTTGCTACCAGCCACCCCGCGAAGATCGTCACTCCATCGAGCCTGAGGGCGTCCCACCTTACGTTTGACAATTCGCGGTCTCCACTCAAGAACACGTCTACCCCAACGGTCATCGGTCCTACGGCTAATATGACCGGCCCATTGCCACTTCAGCTTACTTGTTCTGTTCTATACAAACTTGGAGGTATTTTGTCATTAAACTACATATTTCATACACTTCTAGAAAAATGTCATGATTCTAGGACAACGGGAAGTAGCCTTTCAATTTTGATACCCTTGCCAGTGTCGAAACATACGTTTTATGCGGCAGAAACGGCCGTATCTTTTTTTTACGTTAACTTAGAAGTTTGACAGCTTCAAGGGACTGTAGATTTGAGTATATGGTTTTAATTTCAACTCGATACCCCCACGGGTTCCCGAGATAAAGGGGTTGGACGGACGGACAACAAAATGATCCTATAAGGGTTCCGTTTTTTTCCTTTTGAGGTATGGAACCCTAAAAATGGCAGTAGGGTAGGCATATAAGTGAAAGCAGCAAAAATTAAGTTTCTATCTCTCTTAAAATATTCCATTATTTGATACAATCGAATACTGGAACAGTTACCCTATTATGTATTGTAGCATAATTATATTACCATTTACAACGCTTTTGACAGCTTCAGTCAAAAATATAGTAGGTTCCATCGCGGCCTTGTAGTCCAGTTTGTCGGCATCTGCAACAAAATAATGAACCAATTTTAACCAATAGTTTCTAATGGAAGGTCAGAATTTTTTTCCAAATACTTACAATCTAAAATGTGTGTGAAGAAAAACTATGACATATATTAATATAACTATGATTTTGTATGTTATAGTACATTACGAACGTTATAACATGCGAGGCGGAATTTCAGCCCGAGCCGAAGGCGAGGGCGTAATTGAGCCGAGCATGTTATAACCAATACGCACGTATATCGTACGACGTTTTTTAACACATTTGCAAGGAAACAGAAAAAAAAAAGATATTCACAATACAAGTACAAAGAAAAGAAAATTTGAGAAAAATGGCGCGAGGATTATTTTCTGCCGTGGCTGCGTGAAAATGTTGGCAAAGACGCTAGAGCATGCAGCCAAGTTATTAAATTACCGAATAAACTGTTTTTTATTTTTATTTTAAGTAAACTCAATCTGTGAATGCACACTGTTGCTTTCCCGTCATTTTAACAGCGCGCTAGCGCTGCCTACTGACTGGCGCCGCGCGGCGATTAGTTCGAAATTTGAATAGCAACAGCGCGCTGCTCACTATACTCCATCGGTTTAGGTAGTTAACTAAAGGTAAACAATCTTGATATGTCTTTTTATGTAAAATAAATCGTATTAAAGACATACAAAGATTATTTAAATGAAGTTAATTACTTAACATCTATTTAAGTAAATACCTAATTGTAAACATTTTTAGATACAATTTTTAGTCATTTTTTTAGATAAAAGACATGCTAAGATTGTTTACATTTAGTTAACTACCTAAACCGATGGAGTATAGCTGGAGTCGTGCGGCGGCAATCAGTTCCATATTTGAAATGCCAAATAATACTGTTATGGAATTTGTATGGACTATAACTTAATTATTTGCTTTCATAACACACGCGTTTGTTATGACCCGCTTTACATATTTAAAACCTATTTTCTATCTATAATATGTATGTATTTACAAAAAAAAAAGTATATATGTAGTTTATCAGCCATCTAGCTACCATAACACAAGCATTAGGTTGCTTAGCTTGGGACTAGATGGTGCTGTGTGAAATGTCCAGGGATATTATTATTATTATTATTAAAACCGGTGGAATTACATCAGCTTTACGAGCAAGGGTGTTAAAAAAGAAATATCCTTACAATTAGCAGCTACCAAGGCGGCCACCTGCACTCCGGCGCGGGCGAGGGAGTCCTCCATGTGCTGCTCCCTGCGCGCGACCTCGACAGCTGCCAGAGGCTTGCCAGAGGTCGTCTTTGTGCTGTGGAGCTGCAATTTTAACATATTTTTGATCCCGCACGAATGTTTACAAGTTTGGTGTGTTACATAGTGTGGTGTACACATGTTGGGGTAGCCATAATTTGGATTAGGTCGATATACTCGTATGTACGTTTGGAAAAAGGGCGCTCGGCTTTGCTTGAATTCTGCCGAACCCGATCATGATTCAGTGATGGCAAATGCTATCGAAGTTCACTGATAGCAGGAGGTGAATCTGCGTTTGGTAATTGTTTCCAGTCGGTTTAATTGTTCCAAAACAAACATGTATTAGAAAGGTGACATAATAGTCGGTTTCAAACCGAGGATTTCTAAGAAGCAAACGACGAGCCATCCCGAAATATTTTTTTAAAATCGTGTTTAAAAATGTATGTGTTCAAGAATACTAAGGGTTGCCGATCCGAACATTCATGTGTGATACGCCTAAGAACCAACTGCATCCGGATAGGCTGTCTTTCTGTTTGATAAAATTTGGCACACAGTTAGACCAAGACCTGTATTAAGATACTTTTATACCAGTAGGAGTACGCGGGCCAGGCCGCGGACAAAAGTAGTATTTAATAAATCTTTGTTGGTCTGCTTACCACTATAAGGCTATCTTCTGCAGTCTTCAGTCCCTTCTCTGCGCTGTCGATCATCTCGCAGAACTGCTTATACGCTCTCTTCTCTTCTTCAATAGCCTGTGTTTTCTTGGCATCGACAGCAACTATTTTCGCCTTGTCTGAGGAAAAAATACTCAAAGAATGAATCATTAAATCCTTGAGAATATAACTAATACGATCATTGACTATTAGAAGGTAGACCGAAGCGTTTCTGAAAATGATTCGTTATTTTATGTTTGGTGGTGCGGTTTGGAGCGGTCTATATTCTTTATTATGTACTCCATACAAGTAACATTTATAAAAGGAACACAAGCGGCGGTCTTATCGCTGAAAGCGGTCTTTTCAAGACAACCTTTGGATTACAGTAAGAGGGAGAAACAATACTGTAGATAGTCTATCAGCACGGAATCTCTTTTTCCAGGCTCCTATCTTTTTCTCTTCTTTCTTTTTCTAGAGCGAGAAACAGAGTGGGAGTGCTATCACACGCGGCAGCATCAACGATGCACTCGGCAACACGCTCTGTACCCAACAGTGCGTGAAGTCAGACTATGTGTGATGATGGATGATGACACCTAAAGAAATGACGTGTTTCCCTTACCCTGACTCTCCTCACCCCGGAGTGTATCCAGGAAGTGTTGCGTAGCGTCTGCATGTACAGACGAACGTACTGCTTGGGCGGTAGTGTGCTTCGGGTCCCGGGCTGGTGTGGGTGGGGGAGCTCTCCGTACTGGAACCGCTGGCTTCGAACCTAGAGACAACATGGATTTGATGAAGTCTTAAAATACAGTACATAATTTTTTTTACAGCGCTGAGAATTATAAAAATGTCGACGTCAAATTCTTTCACGGCATTTCCAAGGTTTATCAGACAGACTGTAATCATTTTATAGCACGAAATATTTTTTACGTAGCTGGTATTTTATAATATATAGAACTCTTCTTGTATACAAAATAATATGATTATGTTTGAGAAAAACTAAAAAATCTTGCGAGACTTACTCTGTGCCCCTTCAGGACTCACAATGTACACCAGTTTGCCTGATGCATTGGCCAGCTTAGCAGAAGCCTCGTTCAGTTTCTACAACAAGCAGACAATATTGCATTATCCTACTAATATTATAAATGCGAAAGTTTGTGAATATGGATGGATGGATGTTTGTTACTCTTTCACGCAAAAATCTCTCACGCATCATCTGAATGGATTTGGATGAAATTTAGCACACAGATAGTTTATAACCTGGATTAACACATAGGATACTTTTTATCCCGGTAGTATGATCCCGTAGGTCAATGAACTCGACGCGGGCGAAGCCGCGGGCATAAGCTAGTAGTTTTTATATTTCAAGAACGAACATCAATTAATGCAAGTTATACCTTGTTCATCTATATACTTATGGGTATAAGTAAAAATATTTTTTTGAAACATCTCATCGACAACAGCTTCCGAAAACACCTCCATGCAAGTTCAGTGATTATTTATTTATAAGAGTTACACTTTTTTTTTTAAGATTATGGGTAACTGTCACCTGATGTTGTGTCGTACCGTAAGTTCTAGAAGAGTAGTGAACCAGAAAGACTTACCTTCGGTTGTCCAGCACTGTCACAGATGGCGCGACTAGCGTCACACAGTTCTCGCAGATGTTCCAACATGGCTGCTTGTTCTGCCGTGTCCTTTGTGCCGCATAGTGTGTGTGTGTCTGCCAGATTGAACATAATTTAGTAGAGAAACTAAAAGAAAAGAATACTAGTAAACCTACAAAGCAGTCAAATGCCAACTCACCGTGAACAACTTGCGGCATGAGCTCAATGACGGTTGTCACAGCACGCTCTGCCGCCGGGTAGTCAGGGTTCTTGCCATCTGGAGTACACGCAATTTATTTATTTTATGAAAGGTAGCTTCACAGCTGACAACTTAAAATATTATTTCAAACATTACGCCAATTACGAAGTACGCAAAAAAATATAAGATAACCGAGAGTGACTCGAATTAATTGGCATTAAAATTATTGTGTATGCCTGTGTGCGTGCAATCTGTACGGTGTGAATGTGTGTGATGTTGGGTGTATATCTATATATTTATGACTAAATGGCACTAGTGGTGCTATTGAGGATCCCGCGTTTGATCCAGGATTGTAATCATCTCTTTCTTAAGATGGTTCCGTGTAGTACCTATTAAAGAGATCGAGTGTTGGGAACTTGTCATTATATAATGAGTGAATTTCCCGGGACCGAAAATTGCGTGGCATCAATGAAATCGGTACTAAAAAACATAGTTATAATGTTCTCACATTTTTTTCCAGTTAGGTGAAATAGTAATCTATATGTAGCACTAAATATTTTATTCATTGGATTAATGGATACTCCAAAAAAAAATATTAAACCTCGAAATCTTTCATTGCCGTGTTTGTCCACACTTCACCTTGTTGTGTATTATTCCTCATTGATAAAAATCTATTGGTTATTTATATTAAAACCTAGTTTTATTTGATACATGAATAGTTAAAGTATTGTTACGGAATACATTTATTCAAATATTTAAACAATACAACGAATAGTTAATAAAAAATCATTTGTCCCAGGACTACCGTTCATCGCCGTGTCTTAATCATGTTCAAGGATATTGTTTTACCTACGACTTGCGTCCCTGCTCCCGGTATGCTAAACGTTGCATATTAGTGCCGCCTAAGTGCTCGACGTGGTAGGACGTACACACGTGCCTGCATTTACACGCCATAAATGTAAGTATTCAATTTTTATGTTACTGGACATTTTTTCTTTCATCGCCGTGGATAGGTATAACTTATATTTGAATAAGTTTGTCTTCATGAGTAAGCAATCGATAGAACACCATTTCTCATATGTTAATTTGTGAAGTATTTATTTCTTCGAATAGTTAATAGATTTTTTGTTATTTATATTTTTTGCCTTGATTTTCATCGCCGTGCTTTCATTGCCGTGGTTTTCGTGGCCGAAATTTGCTATGGCAATGAAAAAAAAGACACGGCAATGAAAAAAATTTCATTGCCATGCCTTGAAAAACAATTTAGTCTCATTGCCGTGGCCAGGAATTTCATTTCCGTGACTTGTGTTTTCATCGCCATGGTATGATTAGGCAAGGAAAACATCTTATCACCTGTAATACAGGTAATACCGATTACTGACAGTACAAAACTCGTCAAGTTAACTCTAGACTCTCTCTGTCTCTGGTCTCTCTTTAGACTTGATGAGTTTTTTACTGTACAGTCAACTACAAAAAGATGTTTTCATGTTACCCTTACAAAATGATGTAACATTTGGTACTCTACCACACGTATATACACTCACACACACGCAAGCACCCTCACATACTACAGTCTGATTTTAATAATGGATTGTTTATTTTTAGGATGCCAAGATGCCTAAATCAAAATTATCTGAAGATGAGAGAAAGGAGAGGAAAAGATTGGCTGAACAAAAGCGACGTCAAAAATTAAGAAGCGACCCTGTATTAAAAGAGGAGTATCTAAGAAAAGAAAGACAACGATATCTTAAAAAAAGAAGGCTGCAGGAGTAGTTGTTCCTCGAATTAAAGTCTCTAAGTAGTGTTGCGAGTGTAATTCAACAGTCTTTGTTTACTTATTGTACTCTCATTCTTTTTTTGTAAATTTATCTCCTTACCCAAATTTTACTCCCATACAAGTGTTGGAATCAAGACCTCTTATGAACAGTCATTTTTATTCTATCTGTTTGTCTATCTCAATAGATAAAATATTTTTTAATTTCCGTGGATTGATTCTTTCATTGCCATGGCACAGTTCTTTCATTGCCGTGGACGCTTGCTTCATTGCCGTGCACGCATGTTTCATCGCCGTGTCACGAAATTTTTAATCCTGATATCTCGTTAGTTTTTTAAGTTATCTGCTAGACATTAAGCAAGAATATATACATTATCAAAAACTTTAATAAAAGCGTTTTTTTTTTTTAAAAAACCTTCAGATGAAAAAAAACACGGAAATGAAGATTTTATAGGACCTGTTGAAATTCACCCTAATGAGACATTGACATTTTAAAAGAGTAACCATGGAGTTTCTTGCCGGTTCTTCTCCATAGGAAACGACCAACCCGAACCGTGCACCTTTTTGCGGACGTTTCATAAGTGCCCATGTAGGCCTATGTGAAATAATAATATTTTGATTTTGATTTTGGTACACGCAAAAACAACGTATTCACCTATCGTACAAAATGTATTCATCTATCATACTATATTGTGGGTGATCCTCCATAACGAGAATCGATGATCTGATAAGATTTAACAGAATGCGGGAAGCTAATGACTGGTTTAGCAATCCATGGGTACTGCAACCGTACCGTATTACCCAGTACTAACTGGGTTTTGGAGGTTAAATAGGCAGTCACTGCATTTTGCAAATTGGGATAGGTACAGGAATATAAAAATACATCAGAAAACTAACCCTGGGTGGCAGCGGCGAGTGCAGCGACTGCAGCGTTGAGCTGCGCCAGCCGGCGGGACAGCTGGTGCTGTAGCGTTGCGCTGTCAGCTTGCTTCAGGTTCTGAATTACTACCGGCTGCCGGAGAAGATTCACAAATCAGCCAAAGGATTATATTGGGGTTATAGAAAAAGTTTACAGTATTTATTAATTCTAAGTTACCTTCTTCATCTGCTGTTCCGCGGTATCCAAATGTTTCTTAGCTCCGGACACGCTGCTGACGAACTTGATGCGTAGCTTCTCTTGTTGTGGTGATAATTCTACCTCTCCACCTGTAGTGAACATTTATGTTATTGTTTAAACAATCTAAATTTAAACAATCCATGAAATAAGAATATTTTACTCTGTGAGTAAGTGCGAGTATTCGGATGAGGTATCATTTAAAAGTCTTGCTGTTAATAGATTGCATGGGCGGCATTAAAACAAAAAAATATATATAACGTACTAAACTACTAACTTCTTTCCGATGCAATAAAAATATATTGAAAACTTGGCGCGTAATAAACCATGTAATAAATTGTATGATTACGTTGAATGATTCACTGTGTGTGAATGTTTATTATACATATAATTCAATTACTCTGTATAATTCAATTACCCTGTATAATTCAATCACTTCATTTAATTCAGTCACTCTATATTATAACTCAACCCCCTCTAAAATTAAATCCTTAAGTATAACAATATTAAGGTGATTACTCTGTGTAGGTAATCAGGTCGGTACCTAATACGGTCATTCTGTGTAATGAATACAGCTTACCCTGTCGAGCTGTCTTGCATGCTGTAACAAGTTTATCAAGACTATCATCAAGCTGTTTCTGTGAGCTCAACACTTGCTGCTTCATCTCCGGCTTGTCCGTCAAGTGCGGCGCACACGATGACGTCAGCTCGCCAGCTGTGGTGCGCAGCTTTTCAGCTGCTGAGATCAGTTGGTCAGCGCAGTCTGGCTCAGATATGCTCGAAGCTGTGATCTATTGTATCAATAAAACAAAACTTAAATACAGTCCCTAAATCCCATTGTTTTAAGTCTTATTTTGTTCGAACTAAAAAAAAAATATATTCAATTCTGTTCTTTCAGAACTCATATTTTTATGTTTGTAATAAGATATATCTTGTGTGTGATATGACATTGACAGGAGGGCGTTGCGCGTTGTTGGTAAACATTTGTGACATTGTCTGTAAAATTATATAAAAAATAAGATGGTGGCGACACTAAGACCTAATTATTGTCACGACAGCAACGAAGACCACGCACCAAATGAACCAACGAGCACTTTAGTACTGCTCCTTATGAATATTATCACAAATCAATTTAGAAGGAACCTCTTGGACTAACCTGTACCACATTCAGCAGTCCTTGAGCAGAATCGGCAGCGCGTGCACCACGGTAATCCAGCTCAGCGGCAGCGGCAGAATCCGGGACTAACTCAGTCAAACGTTGCACCTGACTGAGCAGCTCGGAAGCTTTGCCGCACGACGCTGCTGACAGATCTATCAGCTAGACAAAAAGTTCTTATTTAGTTTCATGGCTTGAAATCGTGTGAAACACCAGGCATATAGAACATGAATTGAGTAAGATGAAAATAATTGAAAGAAGAAATTGGTAGTTCGTTAGGAAACTTCTGAAATCTATTAGAACTTATTTTTCAAAACTTGCAAAAAATTTCAAAAAGTCGAATTCATCTCATCGACAATGTTTTCGACATTGATGTAGGTAAGTTAGGAACCATTTTTGCACATTGTGACTGGAGATTAGAATGTGAACGTTCTTAAATATAAGAAAACTGCCCTACTTTGCAACAGTTTTCTCAAAGGTCCTCCCACTATAGATTCAGAAAAATCCCTGAAAAAGATCGCTGGAATAACTGGATGGAGGCTGTACAAAATTTTTCACTATGGCATTGTTTGGGGGAAATCTGAAGGTCTATCTCTAGACAAATAATTATGGGAAGGTAGACAAGTCTTGATGATGACATGCATGTTGTGGTTTGTGGTATGTGTAAGTGGTAGAGGAAGATAGAAGTCGTTTACGCTGAAAATAAATGTTGAAATAGAGGTATCAGAAACAAGGTGGAAAGCTTCTCATCCTCTATCTATCTTGATAAGGGATCTTCCGACCAGACTGGTGTTGTATCTGGTGGGCTACAGCCGGTTGTGGTTGTCCAGTTGTATGTAGATCTCACACAATCATTTTGTTCGTTTAGGAATAGTGTGCAGATGCCTAGTTCGTATGTGGTGGACAAATGGAGCCACAGTGAAAATATACAGAACAAGTACAAGTCAAGACTAACCTGCTTCTCCTGTGCACTATGAGTCTTAGGTCCGGCTGCGACAATCATTTTACCAGATGCAGCAGAAAACTTGGCAGCAGCATCTCCCAGACCCTGTAAGACACTTGTGTTTAATATTACCTACTTCAAAATATTCCAGCTTCCTATGCTGGTAAGTTCAAGAGTCAATCTTATTGGAAGTATATCTACTATATACATCTACTTTCACTCACCTGAGGTTGTGCAGCGTTCTCACATATCTCCCGACTAGCTTCACACAGAGCTTTCAAGTCTTCTGTCATGGCGGCCGCGCCGGGACTGTCCTTAGTGGCTGAGAGCGCACGAGATTCTGAAAGAATACTGGTTTTAGCAGGATCTAAAGTAATCGAAACGAAGCAGTAGTTTCTTCAAACTCCAAACGCTGTATCGCGTTATATATATGGTTACATATACCATGAAGCCACATGGTTACATGGTTTACAGGTGGAAGGAACACCGACGCGAAAACAGTTAACACATATTCAATACATCATTCTCAGTGCCTCCACATAGAAATTTTTCATCGGTAATTAATAAATAATCAGTATGTATTAATATAACCGTCTGGCGGTTTTGAGTACTTTTTAAGTAATTTTAGCAAAGGCCTTGCAGGTCTGGTAGCATCGAGTGACGGGCCGTTTTAACCTCCTCCTTTTTGGAAGTTGGTTAAAAACTAGATGAAATCGGTCGATGCGTACTACTCTGGGAAGAAACACCAAAACAAACAGACCGTCGATCTTGATCAAGTCAATACAAATACCATGTAGATTTGTGTCTGAGATGCAATAGAACCATTACTTACCGTGTATAACTTCTCGCAGTAGCTTAGGAATAGATTCAACAGCTCGGTGTGCGGTTGCGAAGTCAGGACGCTCACGATCTGATTCAGACAAAAAGCATAAGTAGTAAATTAATGAGTGGAGAAGCTGCATAACGTGTTTCTTTGGCGATGCCGCGATGTGCTGCGTATGTCAGTCCTTTTGGCATGCTGTCATATTAGTGACATCATCTGCCTATGTTGGGGTCTGCTTCCAGTCTTTACGGAAGCAGCTGGAGCGATTGCGTATCTGACCTCCACAACCCAGCTAGTAATGGGTAACACCCTTTTTTTCGGATGGGAAATCATCAAATGACTCCTCCCGCTCTGGGCGGAGCGGAAGGGAGTGTCAGACTTTACTGACTAAAAACCATCCATGTTCCTTCTTTTGCCCTTTATGTTCCAGGGCTGCAGTATCTCTTTCGAACAGTCCCGCAGCCCTGGCAGAGCATGGGTACTACCCCTTGATTCTTCCCAAGGGGTTGACAGACTTTCGGGCCACTAACTACTGTAACGAATGTCAAAGATCTACAAATGACAGCCGGGACCACGGCTTTCCGAGGCACGGGGGAAACTCAGTATGTAATGGGTGGTCACCCATCCACGGACCAACATATCCCGCGGCTGTTATTATTTATCCACCAGCTCCTCCATATTAGTGACAGCCCGTCATAAAAGGTGTGTAAGGACGAAGGTGTTCGTATACGCTATAACGTTAATCACAAGTAACACAAACCTGCGGTGGCAGCAGCGAGTGCAGCGACTGCCGCGTTGAGCTGCGCCAGGCGGTCTGTCAGTCTGTGCTGTAATGTTGCTGGGTCTGCTTGCTTCGTCTGAGTCTGTAAGGGCTGTAGACAAAAGACATTTGTGTTAATTAATCATAATGACTAGCCTAGTTAAAAAAAAGACTATTAGTTTTTATTTTGCAAACCCAAAATTAAAATAAATGTGTGTGTCAGTTTGAACTAACCTCTTTCAACTGTTTCTCAGCGGCATCGAAATGGTTCTTAACTCCAGATACGCTGCTGATAAACTTGAGACGGTGCTTCTCTTGCTGGGCTGATGGTGTATTTTCTAAATGAATATTTTTATAAGAAATTAATGCGTCATACAGGTTGTGGATTAGTGGCAATGTTGTTTGTAAGGAAACAGAATTAAGTATGTTATCACTCTAAATTATGAAACTGGTCCAGGTACAATTCATTTTCATTTTCAAATATCTTTATTTATCATAAACAATAACAAAATGCACTTAACCTAAGCTACATTAACACACTACAACTTAGACACTTTATTAGGCTGGCAATTCGCCTTTCAAAGCTTTAATTAGGACAAGTAGTTTAAGCTGGTAAAAACATAAACTTAACACACATTATATGGGTATATAAAACAAAAAATGTAAATTATTTAGTAATTATAATTTACTGCTTGCATGTAGGTAAGTCGAAAATATTTTAATAGTTAACCAGGTACAATTAAGTCAAACTTTATAACCCAATTAAACTGTTTAATCGTAAAATATAAAAATTGATTAAGAAGGATAATCCATTTTTATATTTTGAAATTATCCAGTTTATCTGAAATACCCTGTATAAATTACCAAGGATAATAAACTACCCTTTATAATAAAATTACCCTGTATTATAAAATTACCCTATATAATAAAATTACCCTATATAATAAAAATACCCTGTATGATAAAATTACCCTGTATAATAAAAATACCCTGTATAATAAAATTACCCAGTTTAACAAAATACCCACAATCCTTCTGTATAATAAAATGGTTTTTTTTATATACTGGGCGACTGCATCTACCATCCTGTGTGAAAATAGCTTACCCTCTTGAGCTATTTTGCAGGCCTGTACGAGCTTGTCGAGACTGTCATCAAGCTGTTTCTGTGAGCTCGACACTTGCTGCTTAATCTCCGGCTTGTGGGTCAGGTGCGGTGCACACGATGACGTCAGATCCGACGCTGTGCTGCGCAGCATCTCAGCCGCTGATATGACTTGCTCATCGCAGTCTGGCTCTGATATGCTCGAAGCTGTGATCTATTTTAGACAAAATCTCAATACTGTTCAAAAATTCCATCATCATTTTTCCTGAAAAACTCCCTCGTCAGTTGAAGTGTCAACTTTATCGCATCTGTCAGAAGCTTGTATTTTAAAAACTAGCTCTTATGTTTGTTACAGCGAACAACGCGAACTCAATTGTTTTTTTTTCCTTTGGAACATAATGGTGCAAAATCTTTATAGGTGAGCACAGAATTTTAATAAAATTCAAATATAAGAAATAAACACAAGTTACTATAATCAAACAAAGGTTCTATCAAAAGGAGTTACGATATGTAAGACCTATAATAATCGATATAGTATGATAATTTTTTAAAGGGACCGCTTTGACTAACCTGTGCGACATTCAGCAGCCCCTGCGCGGCGTCGGCAGCGCGTGCGCCGCGGCAGTTGAGCTCAGCGGCTTGCGCGGCGTCCGGCACTAGCTCTGTTACACGCTTGACTTGGGACAACAGCTCGCCCGCCTTGCCGGAAGATGCTGCTGCTAGATTTATCACCTACACAAAATGTTCTTCGTTAGTGGACTGTGGTTGGATATTTTTAAGATGGTGGTAGGTGGATTGGCTGAAGATTGCACCTACCAGGATCCAAGAATATAATAACGCTGAAAGTATTTACTAACTTATTGGATTTTATGATCTTGTAAAATAAAATGATTTGTACTGTATAAAGGGTGGAATTTTTCAACATAATGATAGCAAATTTTACTCAAAAGAAACATTCCTTTATTTTTAAAAAGTAACAAATCTGCATTCAAAGATTTTCGCTCACTCGGGAATTAAACAGACTAAAATTCAAAAAAAAAATATTCTGTACTTTTATCACATCAATCGATACGGTCAATCATATGGATCAAATGTCTATAACAAACATAATAAATTAAATCAAAGGAAATCTATGAAAACTAAACTTATAAATTCAATGGTGTAAAATAAGGCACGCTTACTCAAAGGTCCGTCCGATTATTTATGTTAGTACCTAATTAACAATTGAAAAAAGAAGATTGCAACTTGCACGTGTTTGTTTGTGCAAATTGCAATCTTCTTATCTAAATAGTTCTTCGTCATTTTATAAATAAATGACTTCAAAGATAGTTGTTACAAGCCAAGCCAAGTTTATAAAAGGTGTAAACGGACCCTTCACCAAGCCATCAGCCAAGCATTCTGTACATCAAATTAAGTAAACCTACGCAAAAAATATTGCTGGGAAACGACTTTTTTTGGGTGTCAAATCACGTTTTACGGTAAAACTCAATGTCCAAACATTGTGCTGGTGGATGCATTGAGTAGTAAATGGGTCATGGAAGTATTTAAAGTAAAGATATAACCTTAAAAACAAGATTTTTTTTAATGTGAAAAAGTAGTTCCTTTGAATAGTGCATTTATTTATTCATCAACAAATTTACATTTGTGTCGAACAGTGGTTTTAATAATAAATGTAACACAAAAATTAAATTATCATAAAGCCAGAAAAAACAAACACTACATTCCACATTGGTTCCAACATTATTAGTCTTAATTTATCGTATGTATTCGGGCTAGTAGGTCTAGGTTGCTAAGCGCAAAATAAACACATATTTTGAAACACGAATCCTTACCTGCTTCCCATGTGCACTATGAGTGTCCGGTCCCGCTACGACCATCATCTTGGCAGATGCAGCGGAGTACTTGGCTGCAGCATCTCCCAGACCCTGTAACATACTCGTTTTTACTTTTACCCCGATAATAACGATGTCTTTGAGACCAGGGCTATGCCTTTTAGTTCTCTTAACAAATATTCAAATTGTGACAGTCAGTTTGTTTATTTGTGACTTTGTCACGCCTTTACGTATTTACAGTTTAACGGATTTAATACAAATTGATAAACAGGTAGACGTCGAGTAGGCTATGTCTGTGTTAGTACGTAGAACTTTATATCCCGATAGTCCGCTCCGATGGGATACTTTCCAACCTCCATGAGGGCAAATCTTATCCAAAACTAGCATTTCGCCCGCAACTTCGTCCGCAAAAATTGTGATAGCTCAGCCAATATGCATCATACTCGTATACATATAATTTATATAGCCGATAGCACTCACAGATAATGTATCTTTCCCTCAGTGAAAAAATTTTAGAATTGGATCATTAGTTCCGGAGATTACCCCCTTTAAACAAACTTACAAACAAATTTTATATCTTTAAAATATTAGTATAGAAGTATAGATAAATGTAAAATAATCTAACCTTAACTTATTAAAAGCTTGGTTTATGAGGAAAAAAGTTGACTACATACGTTACTGTTATCTCCATCACATCAAACCGGTCCAGAAAGTTTAAATAAGTATCTATTTACTACGGCGAAGCACAAGAGGAGAGTAATGCTTGTTATTGACTACTCTTCGGCTTTCACTCACCTGAGGGTGTCCAGCGTTCTCACATATCTCCCGACTAGCTTCACACAGCGCTCTCAAGTCTTCTGTCATGGCGGCCGCGCCGGGACCGTACTTGGTGGCTGAGAGCGCACGAGATTCTGAAACGACAAAGGTTTTAAAAGCATCAAAACAAACGAACACACCCCGTCCGACTTTTTCGTAAGACTACAACAGAAAGAACTTTCTTTATGGATCTCTCTACTGAAATAAAAAAGGGTTTGATTTAACTTACGAGTTCTCGAAAGGTTCTCATTTCTCATTTATTTTCATGTAATAGCTGATATTGGTTATTCTTTATTACAACAAAACCTTCACTTACCGTGTATAACTTCTCGTAGTACTTTAGGGATAGTTTCCATAGCCTGGTGTGCCGCGGCGTAGTCAGGCTGTTCGCGATCTGATGGAACAAACGAGAATTTAAAAAAAATCTCTATTTCAATACAGTGACAACATTGTTACAGACATCTTAAACTACAACATACAGGCATTATGTCCCACAGATAAGTCCCAAACTAGGTTTTCACCTGTGCCTTGAGAGACAGTGTTTCTCTATTAAAAACGTTATTACGCATGTCATAGCCACTTATGTGACCAAAAATGTAGCGAAAAAAGAAGAAGAAAAATGAATAATTTCTTGAATAGATTAATCAGTACCAAATCACAATCAATGGAAACATGAAGTACATGAAAGAGTGTTGTGAGAGGATGTGTCAGTGTGGGTGCGTGTGTATCTGTGTGAGTGTGTGTTGATGGAGTGTAAAGTGCATATGAAATGTTTCTGTTGGCTATCGAGTAGGGGAGAATAGTAAATCTTCTATTTCGATAATACGTAGTCAATTATGTTAAGATTCCTGTTTATGGCTACCAAATGGCGTTGAAAAAGTACCACTGATAGTAAACATTTGTGGAACTGTTGCAAGCACATGTTTTGTCATTTAAGAATGGTAAAACAAAAAATTACAATCACAAGTAACACAAACCTGCGGTGGCAGCAGCGAGTGCAGCGACTGCCGCGTTGAGCTGCGCCAGGCGGTCTGTCAGTCTGTGCTGTAATGTTGCTGGGTCTGCTTGCTTCGTCTGAGTCTGTAACGGCTGTAGACAAAAGACATTTGTGTTAATTAATCATAATGATTAGCCTAGTTAAAAGAAGACTATTAGTATTTATTTTGCAAAACCAAAATTAAAATAAATGTGTGTGTCAGTTTGAACTAACCTCTTTCAATTGTTTCTCAGCGGTAACGAAATGGTTCTTAACTCCAGATACACTGCTGATAAACTTGAGACGGTGTTTCTCTTGATGGGCTAATAGAGAACGTTCAAAATTAATTATTTTTATAAGAAATTAATGCGAAAAATACCATCACATAATACAGGTTGTGGCGATGCTGTTTGTAAGGAAACAGAATAAATTATGTTACCACGCAATTTCAAAAATGGGCTGTACATGTCAAACTTTACAACCCAAAACAAAACTATTATACAGTATGACTTACTGTATTATCGTTTTGTTTAAATTGATAAATAATATTTTTATAATACAATCATAGTATAACCACTTCGTATAAAAAGCAACCTTTTTAGCAAAATTACCCTATACATCAGAATATAATTACCATGTAAACAAAATGACCCTGTATAACTGAATAACCTTGTGTAATAAAATTTCTTGTAAAGTAAAATTACACTGTAAACAAATTACCCAGTATTACAAAATATCTCTGTGAAGCAAAATTACTCTGCATTACAAAAATACCCTGTATTAACAAAATTACCCTGTATAACAAATTGGATGTTTTATATACAAGGTGACTGTATTGTTTAGCTTGTGTAAAAATATATCACCATGTTGAGCTGCCTTGGAGGCTTGTACAAGCTTGTCGAGACTATCACCAAGTTGTTTCTGTGAGTTCAACACTTGCTGCTTCATCTCCGGCTTGTCCGTCAGGTGCGGCGCACAAGATGACGTCAGATCTGATGCTGTGCTGCGCAGTTTCTCTGCTGCCGAGATGAGCTCTTTCTGGCAGTGAGAATCTCCAATGGTTGAGGCAGTTGCCTGTGTGGGAAGATTTAACATGTAAATTGAGACCCTAAGAATTTTATCTTCAAATTGAACAAAAGGCTGTTTAATTTCAAGACAAAAATTGCTTCACAAAAGTCATCCATATAGCCCGCAAAATAAGCAAGCTGACATCAAAATGTGCCGGCCATATTAGCATAGAACCAATGTCGTCTGGGCTTGGTATGTTCTTTAGATGAGATTTCGCATCGGCAAATAGGTATATGGCGAACGCCGACAGGCTAGGTGAAGCGATAAGGTTCGGGGGGCTAATAGTAACTGGGAGAGAGTTGAGGATAGAGTTAAAATGCGGTGCAATTAGTTCGGCGAAGTCTAGTTACGCGTTTATTACGACGATGGGTGAACTCAGTTGCAAAGAACAAGACAAACAATCTAAAATTAATATATTTTTCAAATGTAGTGGTTACCAGTGCCACAGTAAGCAGCGCTTGCGCAGCATCGGCAGCGCGTGCGCCGCGGCTGTCGAGCTCGGCGGCTTGCGCTGCGTCCGGCACTAGCTCCGTCAAGCGCTGGACTTGTGTCAGCAGCTCGCTCGCCTTGCCGCAAGATGCCGCTGATAAAGCTGTCACCTGTGAAAAGTCCTTTGGGTAGTACCGTGCTTAAAACAAGAGTCTAGCGGGGTTACCATGACGTTTTAAAGAAGTATTGTTTTAATGACTTTCCATTGTGGGAAAGAGACAGAGCTATACATGACGTCTAGCACCATCTCTTATCCACACTAGAAAAAGATTTAAATGGCACAATCAATATGCTTTAAAACGTCAATTTGTGCCAGAACTCCCTTTCAATGTAAGTGTTTTACAAAAAAAAAATACAAGTAAAACGTTAATATTTCCCATAGAATGGGTTTCTCACCTGTTTTTCGTGTGCATCTTGAGCTCCAGGACTAACAACATATAGCAGTTTCCCGGAAGCCGCTGAGAACTTAGCAGCGGCATCGCTAAGACCCTGCGGTACAAAAGATGAAGTTATCATGATAAAACTAGATTCAACAGCTTCTTCATAAAAGGTAAGAGTGGATTACTTAGTACTTTAAACATTGAAAACCAAACAAAAGAGAATGATATTAAATTTTTATTATCTCATAAATCACGACAAATCTATAAGGGTTCCGTTTTTTGCCAAAGGGCAACGGAATCCTAAATATGATCACCCGTTAAAGGACATGGACAAAAAAGTACATTCCATATACACTTACATAGTCAATATATTATATTAAGAAAAATAGAGAAGTGAATTGTTGCGTAGTTTTTGACCTCTCTGCACTTGTCAGTATTGATTACAATATAATAAGTAATGCAAGTTGAATTCAAAGTCTCATTTGTCAACTTTAGCCATTATGGACCATAGAGAAAGATAAACAGAATAATAGACGTTCTACACCACGCATACTACTTGTAGATATGTATGTGAAATGAACGACAAATGCTCTTACCTGGAACATTTGATTTAAACAAAACTGTTTTCATTGGTATTTCTTACATGTAATTAAATTACATTTTGAAGTGTTGATACGTAAGATATTTATTTCACATAATTATAGTAATAACGTAACCGTACCATAAAACGGAACGCGTTTTACAATGTGTCATTGACTTTGTCAAAATGGCGGTAATGAACGTTAAAAACATCACGTAAATGTGACAATAATAGCAGCGTTTTACCTGAAATAAAACGCATATTAAAATACTTACCTCACTGGAAGCTTTATTATGAGATGGCATTTCCGTTTCCCGCCGATTTCTTACCAGTTTTCGTACTTTTATCCCCTCTATACTTCCGGCTCAGTGGCGCCACCTGGTGGTTGCGGGCAGTTTTTAGGTTTCGTAAAAAGTGGCACGCTATTTTTGTTCATTGTCTCATAAAACCAGGCAGAAATAAAGTGAAAGCTTCCAGTGAGGTAAGTATTTTAATATGCGTTTTATTTCAGGTAAAACGCTGCTATTAAACCACTTGACCGTCACTGGAAGCTTTATTATGAGATCTGTTTGTTATCGCCTGGTGTCGCCACTTTGATGTATGTATACATATTATACTTGGAAGTATGTAATATTATATAATAGGCCAATGTGATAAGGCATGAAATTAAACAGAAGTGTAATTAATAACTATGCATTTATTTAAATAAATGTTTCTAATGATTCAATGAGAGTACCTAGGTGTACGTTAGCTCATAGATATAATTAGCATACGATTTTTAAAAATCAAATATGACAAATCATAAATTCTAATCACAAACAATCAATTTAAGAATATCCGTTCTAGATAAACAAAATATTCGAAATATTTATTCAGCAACTTTAATCAATTGGATTGAACAATTGTGTGACGTTTTGTGAATCGGTACTCCTCATTATTTCTCGTCTATAAAACTGCTGGAATGTATTAGCTGATCGCCAATTTCCACGAGCCAAGATTTCGTCGAGGGGATGATTTTGAAACCAGCTTTTGGAGGCTACAGCAGACCGGGTGCTACCTGGAGTGGCTGCAATGCCAGCTTCCCCAAACAGGGTCTTTACCCACCCTGCAATGACTGTACGTGAAGCAGGTTTAGCCACACCTCTTACCGTAATAAACAAATTAGTTGATTTTGCCTCATTACGTCTGTCGTTTAATAATGCTATAGTTCTTTTTATCCAGAATATAGGGTCAAGGCTAGAACTATTGGTATTTAAAAGCAATTTCCAGCCGGACTGCCTGTAATTACTGCCGTCAGTTTTGGAGCCAAACCGTGGCCAAAATATTATACTGTTATCAGATCTTATGCAATGATTAGGATCAATATTAAGTAGAGTTAGATCGTGTATTCGCCTGCCAGAGCAAAGCAACAATAAAATTGCAGTATGACGTGACGTTTGAAATAGATTATTTGAATCAATATTGTAATTAGTCAAAAAGGAAATTAAATTACCAACATCCCAAACTGGAGGTTTAGTGACCTTTGGATTCTTTAGGGCAATTGATTTTAAAACATGTCTAACTAGAACGTGTGAACTTAACTGACTTGAAGTTTCAGCGTTACATAATGTAGATATTACAGATTTATGCAAAAGTATTGAATTATACGACAACTTATCAATTAAGTATAAGTCACATAAAAACTGCGCTAATTGTGAACCAGAGGGATTCATTAAGTCCAGGTTTTTATTGCGACACCACGACGTCCAGCGCTTCCAGGCTACCTCATAGGTTTTTAGAGTCGATTTTCGCCAAGAATTTTTAAGCAGTGATAGTTGTTGAGGGTTCCACGTCTTTATCGCATCGGACCACCCCCACATTTCCAAACCTCGAGAACAATGTTCTCGACCTTCGGTGGTGGGAGTCCCGTCGACGTGTCTATTAGGTATCTGTGCAGGTTTCTCAGAGTTAATGGGGCCGCGAGCGCTCGGGCTTTGAGATCCGGACGCCAGAATACCCTCTCCCATCGAGGTACTACTATTAGGAATATTCCTGTCGACTGGTTTAAGTGAGACAAGACTTTGGGGACTAGGAATGGTGGTGGAAATATCCATGCGAGCTGGTAATTCCATGGGACACTGAAGGCATCGTGGAACAGAGCTTGAGGATCTCTTTGATCTAGAGACACATAATTGTATACTACGTGAGCAGTTGCCGAGGCAAATAAATCTATTACTGGGGTTCCCCATTTTGCAAACACTATTTCTACACAAGTCGGTAGTAAGTGCCATTCTGGAGGTTGGCGAAGGCGCGATAAGTGGTCCGCATGATTGTTGTATTTGCCCGGAATGTAGTGTATGCTGAAATGTATCTGATGTTGGTCTAACAAATTCAGAATTCGATATGTTATTTCCAACAGGGATAATGTCCTCGTACCTCCTTCCTTTCGCAGGTAGGTGACCGCTGTTCTGTTGTCGCTTTGAATGAGGAGCGAACTTTGATGGAGCCAATGAACTTGGTTCTGAAGAGCGTATAATATTGCTAGCATTTCTTTTTGATTGCAATGCAGCGTTTTCTCTTCTTGCGACCAAGTTCCTGACAGAGCCAAATTGTTCAGTTGCGCCCCCCACGCTTGATCCGACGCATCTGTAGTCAGAAAGTTTATTGGTGGAGGGTACTGAAGAGGTGTTGACTTTTGACAATTTTGGGCCCACCAGTTTAGTTCCTCTAAGACACCTTGTGGTAGTGGGTAGGACTTTGGTGGCAGGACTGGCAGCGAATTCATTAACATTAATAACTGTCGATGATTCAGCCGACCCCGTGGGACAACAAAACTGGCAAAATTTAGAAGACCTACTATTTTCTGAAACTCCTTCAAGGTTAACTGCTCTTGTTCGAGAGCCTGATTTATCTTTGTGATGATGCCCTGAGCCTTTTCTTTTGGAAGGGATTTTTGATTTTCCCATGGCTTCCACAGTATCCCTAAATAAATTATACTCTTTTGAGGAGAAAGAATTGATTTTTCGAAATTTATTTGCCACCCCAGTTTCTGTAATGTATGTACAGTTATCTTGACATGCTCGCGAAGCGTGTGAACATTTTGGTGTACTAGCAAATAATCGTCCAGGTATACCAGGATCCTCATGTTCCATTTTTCCCGTAATGTTTGGGCTACCCAGTTCGTGAGCATGGAAAAGGTTTTTGGAGCAGTGCTCAGACCGAATGGAAGACAAGTCATTTCTAGCAACTCCTGGTTGTATATTAGGCGCAGAAAGCGTCTGTGTGATTTGTTTACGCTTACATGAAAATATGCTTGGGACAAATCTATTTTGCACATCCAGTCCTGAGATTGTAGGAAGTCCGGAATGCGATACATATTTACTAAATGAAACGGTTCGGTCCTCACATATTTGTTCAGTGATTTTAGATTGAATATGGGACGGGCAGATCCGTCGGATTTTGGAACCAGAAATAGAGGGGAAATAAAGCTTGGCGAGGGTAGCGCTTTCCTTAGAATTCCCTGCCGTTTCATTTTGTCTACAATTAAAGACATTTGTTTTGAAACAGGAGTTTGAAAAGGTCCCTTCGTTACATCTGGATAGATAAGTGGGGGCTTTTGAAAGAAAGGAATGCGATACCCTTGAATTAATCTTAGAACTATTTCTGTTGCTCCCATTTTCACCCATTGTGATTGGTAGTCTATCAACTGACCTGCCCGAAACGGTGTCTTGTCATTGTTTATACCTTTTTCCCCTGGAACTTTTTGAGGAGTTTGCACGTCCTCGTGTACTTCCACGTTCGGGCCGCGAGCCTCGGTTTTGAAATGAACTTCTGGTATTGAAGTGATCATAATGACTGGAGGAGTTACCTCTGGAAGAGGTATGTGTATGTTGGCACTGACCATGGTAATCACCCCGCGAGGGTGGGTTATGACAGGTATGCCTATGCGATCCTGGTTCGTGAAATGGAGTTCCACGCGATGGAACTGTTGATTTTCGTGCGCCTTGCCCCCGCGAGGGGCGGCTACTAGGTTGGTAAGCCTTTTGCGAAGACCTTTCAGTTTTTGGAGGCCAAAAAGCCTTACGGACCCCGCCAGCCTTCTCTAGAGTAGAGGTAAAGGGCTCGGCATTAAATATGTAAGTACTTGAAGGAGGTATTTTATTCAGGAATGCTTTCACTAATGGATCTCTAACTTGACTCGTTATAGTTTCCCTACGCATTTCAATACTTTCGGCTCTATGGCCGCAGGCTAATTGCAAAAGGTCTGAGGATATTTTATGAAATTCGCTCTTCTGAAATAATTCGTCAATCTTCCCATTTAAATTATCAAAACTGATACATTCAGTATTTTTTGCCCATGAAAGAAGATCACGAATACCTTCCTGCAATGATTGTCTTTGTTTTAATATGCAGTAGGTTAAGGCTGCGTACGATTTGTCAGCATGTGCCAGATGGCGTAAGGTGTCATATGCTTTTACCTCCTCATTTGTTTCCAGGTCTATAAAGCCAGGAGTATGGTTATATAATTTTTGCGTATCGGCGTATCTCACTTCTGACCAAGAAGTACTACCAAAACGCTGGATATCTACCAACTTCTTCAAAAAACTCTCAGGGGTTTTTGGAACTAATGGTTCTTTAAGCTTAGTATCAATGTCAAAAGTGAAATCTAAACTTGTATTTTGATGTTCTTGATTTGAACAATCCTCGTCACTAATTTGTTCATAAAGTTGACCACTAATTCCGGAATAAACAGAAGCGTTATCATAACAAGCTGTATCAATGTTACTTGTAGTATTAATTTGTTTGCGAAGCTCACTGATTTCCTTAAAAAGCTTGTCCATCTGACTGGAACGTCGAGCACGCTTACTTTTCTTATGGCGGCGGCGCCGGTTTTTGGATCGCGCTTGTTTGCTACCCGAAGTAGACGTACTTGAAGAACTAACACTTGTAGCACTACTGCTGCTGCTACTTCGATCTCGCTTGCGATTCAGTCCACTCGGACCAGCCACAGCCTGGGGCTGGGTATTGGAGTTGTGGTTACTACCCTCCATTACTGCAAACGAATTACGTTTGCAGTGGATTTATAACACTTTACACAGCACAGTTATAATTTAAATATTGATTACGAAAATTTACTGGTAAATTCAAAAGTAAAAAATGACAGTAGTGATCCGAACGGAAAAACCGTTAAAAACTTTGATCACGTACGAATTATTCATAAAAGTGTTACCTCTAAAAGAGGGTACTTACCGACGGTACAAGACTAATCCTCTTTGAAGAACACTTTACACTTAATTTATAAATTATGTATTCACTTAATATTCACTTCAACGTATTATGCAACTGTCGTGGATGCTACCACTGCGCACAAGTTGCTTCGACGGAGAATAAAAAGCCAATGAACAAAAATAGCGTGCCACTTTTTACGAAACCTAAAAACTGCCCGCAACCACCAGGTGGCGCCACTGAGCCGGAAGTATAGAGGGGATAAAAGTACGAAAACTGGTAAGAAATCGGCGGGAAACGGAAATGCCATCTCATAATAAAGCTTCCAGTGACGGTCAAGTGGTTTAATAACATATACTTTGTCTCAGTTTTCTGTCAGACTTTCTCAGTTCAGTAAATGTTAATCAATATAATTATGGTTAAAAATCCTTAGTTCAGGTAAAATTACCACTTGAAATAAGGATTTTGGATCTTGTTGCAATGCCTAATAATTCTACAACCATAAGTAATCATTCACAGCAATTCGCTATTTTAAAACGCCTTGAGGTTTTTAATAGCAAAATCATTATTCATACACTTATTGCCAGCAATCTGATAAGGTAACATGAAACTGTTTACGTCTAGTTATTTGTAATGACAAGTTCTCTGAGATTTTTGTTTTTTGCAATTTAATATGGCAATATTCACGAATATGCAACACCAACAATTATCGTTGTACACTAAATTTGATAACTATGCAAACGCCCATACAGAAATTGGCCATGTCCTTTATAATAAGACTCGAGTGGTAATATAGGCAGTCGTAAAATAACAAATTATAGCTTACCTGGGGTTGTCCGGCACTGTCGCATATTTCACGACTAGCTTCGCACAGCGCTTGTATGTCTTGTAACATGGCGGCTTGCTCCTGTCCCGTTTTAGTGCCGCAGAGCGTACGAGATTCTGTAAATAAGGGATAATGATATTGCAAGTAACGTAATGGTATCTGTGGCGACATCTATACCGCCGCATATTAACTAAGAACAACATCTTAGATCACAAAGATTATATATTATATGGCAAAAGCTAAGTTTACCGTGAGACCTGCATCACACAACAGCTGTCGAGTAGTAGCCCACCAGTCACAACGACCCGTTATGTCCTTTTTTAAAGACGATAAGAAACTTATATCCAGTTCATTTTACCCCAATAAAAACGTGCTTAACTCTCAAAAATGAGACTAGCGCCTTATTCGTTGGAAAACTAAGTTGCTGAAACATTGTTTTCAGAAGACATGAGACGTTGCAAAAATACTGGCAAAATGTGCCCCCCTCCCCCTAGCCCAGGACCCTTCTTACCTCTACCTGCAGGAAAGTGATTTCTTAATGTTTATATTATGGTGCTGTTCCACAAATGATGAGGCATTTAATATCATGTCCGGGGTGTCCAGTTGGTTGTTCATTACAGGAACTGACAGACGCTACTGGGGGCCCAAACTCGTGGCTCAGTTCTTTCCTGGGCCGACATAATTAAGATTGTCATCGACATAAACACTTCTTTGTAGTGGCACAAAGGAGTGTTTATATTGTTTACAAATTTAAATAAATAAATAACTGACTGACCTTGCACAACCTTCGGCATCAGCTCAGTGATAGTTTTGACCGCACGGTCTGCGGCAGCGTAGTCGGGGCGCTCGCGATCTGTGACAACATTAAAAGTAACTCTATATAATACAGGATCAAATAAAATTATTTGGCGAAAGTTCACAGGCGTGGTGGTTATCGATACCTAATTAGAACACTTACACACTTGTACTGGTTAACTTGGATGAATTGTACATTTTTTGATTCTATTAGAAAAAAAGGCTCAGCGCAAATATTTTTCAATATTTCAGGCTATGATCTAAAGAGCGAACTTTGATTTAATTACACTAAGTAAAGTAACTTCAAATTGGCCTGTAATGTAAAATAAAAGATTTTTTAAAATTCAAAATCCTTAGCTTATCATAAATTGGGTTCAAACCTGCAGTGGCAGCGGCGAGTGCAGCGACTGCTGCATTGAGCTGCGCCAGACGATTTGACAGTTTGTGTTCAATCGCAGCTTCATCCAAAAGATGAGGCACGAGGCTAGATGTTTCGCATTTCATCGGCTGCCAAACAAAAATCAACGTTATTTGAACGTTATAGCGGAACAAGGATCATTTGGAGCGTGGCCAAATTGGAACTAATACCGTCAACGTGTTTTTTTTTTTAAATTAATTTCGTAAATGCGCCCCTCTGAATATGTCATTCGAGCACTAAACCTATCCTTGTAGTGGCATACAAAAACAACCTGTTTCTGAGTTTCAGGAGAACAAATGTTGCAAAGACAACACCAAAAACCGGCCAAGTACGAGTCGGACTCGCGCATGAAAGGTTCCGTACCATCATAGTAGGGGAGCCCCCTTCAATTTTTTTTATTATTTTTTGTTATTGCGGCAACAGAAATACACATTCTGTGAAAATTTCAACTGTCTACCTATTACAGATCATGAGATACAGCCCGCTGACAGACGGACGGATGGACAGCGGAGGCTTAGTAATAGGGTCCCGTTGGTTACCCATCGGGTACGGAACCCTACAAAACAACTAAAGTATTTGTCGCGCGTTTATGATCTACTAACATCTGCCTACGACTTCGTCCGCTTCGAAGAAACATATTCTATGACACTCGGTAATAGTGTAGATATCCATCCGTGAAATAATTTATGAAATCGAATGCCATGTGTAAAGTGTCGTCATTTCGTGATTATCTCCTTCGTACAATCTTTACTTCTTTATAATAATAGAAGACTATAGATCTAAGAACTCAAGATAGTCAGAAAAGTTGTTGTTCTTACCTTTTGTAGCTGTAGTTCGGCTAAATCAAGTCTGTTCTTAGCTTCAGAGAGACTGCTGATGAACTTCAGACGTTGCTTCTCTTGTTGTTGAGCTGATGGCACGTCTACCAAGTTACCTGTGAAATGTTACTCTGTATGAGAATCATATCACATATTATGAACTTTATGTTCAATATCTTGTTTAAAGTTTTTTATTAAGTGTTTTTGTCGTAGTTGGGTTTGAACATCGATCAAAGTTCTTAAACTTGTTTCTTAAACCTCTGTACTGATGATATTTTGCTTTTCTCCATATCATCTTCAGAACTTGAAGAAATGCTCCAAGATCTGAGCACGGCAAGTCTTGAGGTTGAACTGTAAACGAATAGATTCAAAACCCAGATCATGACCAACAGCACAAAACGTAGGATCGCGGTACAAAGGCATGCTTTGCAATATGTCGATGAGTGTAGTTTGGCCAGATAATGCCTTTTAAAAATAAACAAGACAAGAAAGTCCAGAAAAAATGCTTGGAAGACCTTCTGGGCCTTAATGGAGCCCATGAAGGGAAGTCTTTCAATGATATTGAGAAGAAAACTCATTGACGATGCATCTTGCCGTCCTAACCTACGGTGCACAAAGTTGGTTACTTGCTGAACAGCAGAAGACCAAACTCAAGATTTGCCAACGGGCAACGCAGCGTAGCATAATAGGTGTTAATCCTACGGATGGCGTCACAAACACCACCCTGCGCTCCATAACTCAGGTTGCCGATGTTGGAAAATGCACAGCCAAACTAAATTGGGAGTGGGATGGCCACGTAGCGCGAATGCACCCGGAGAGGTGGGCAAACATCATCACCCACTGGACGCCTGACAGAATAAAAATCCGCAGAAGTAGACCGCGGCGAAGGTGTTGTGATGATCTGATGTTGTTTGCCGGGCCAGATATCGCCTAAGATAAAGAGGTCTTGAAGGAGAAAGTGGAGGCGTTTGCGCAGCTATGGGACACTTGACAGGCTAAGAAGAAAAAAACAGATTATACTTAACACAAGATTACCTTGCATAGGAAAATTACTCTGTCATGACAAAATTACTCTACATTAAATTACCCCCTATAACTAAATTACCCTGTATAACTGAATTACCCTGTATAATTGAATTACCCTGTATAACAAAATTACACAATGAGTAAGTAAAAGAAATACTTTTTTGTGGTACTGAGTGACCGTATTATCCAAAGACTATCCACTACCACTATCTATCCACTAAGACTATCCACTTGACTGCGCATACAGTGCCCCCGCGCTCGAAAACTATTTGTGCATTTGCACCTATGTATCGGCTACGGTATTAGTAACCATTTTAGTTGTGTCCAATTGTTAGACCTGTGTACACGCAAAATTTTTAAAAATAGGTATAAGTTTTTACGCAATTTTAACGCATCAAAATGTCTTCATGCGCGGTGAAGTGGTGTGGGAAAACTTCAAGGACATCGAATTACAAAAAGGATGGTATAACTTTTCATCGGTAAGTAAACAGTAAAGAAAATTATGTTTGATTTAATCAGATTATGAGCCACCGCAGGGGTCTAGTTAAAATGGTGGCTGGGTGAAAGAGCACAAAATTTGAGTATCTCGTTGATGTCTTTTGTAACTGTCTTCTTCTTTCATCAGGCAATTCTAATACGTCTATCCCTTTCTTTCCCTTTGTATGTTTATCGTAAAAATTAGTGCTGTTACCTTTAATAGCTGAAGTCGATATCGAAAATAGTAAAATTAAAATAATATTTATTTAATTCAAATACTGCAATAAAATACCTATCAACTTGTAACAGACTTGAATTTGATAATGTTCTATTTCTTGTTTTGTGTACCTAGCTATTTTTCACTTTATAGTTTTGAGGGCGATGGTCTTTGATGTAAAACAGTTCTTTTTCATCTGTGTGCTTGACATAGGTACATGTTGTTTCATTTTAGATTTCCGAAGATTCCGGAACTAAAAGAAAAGTGGATAAATAAGGTTAATAGGGAAAATTGGTTTCCAACAGAAAACAGCGCTGTTTGTTCAAGGCACTTCACCCCCGATTGTTTTAAATATTTGAAACAACGCCGCCGTTTATTTAGTTCAGCGATTCCAACGATGTTTTTGCCTATTTTGGTAGGTATGATTGGTTTGTGAATACTATGTACCTACTGTAAAGCTACCATTTATATTTTGTTATCTTTCATTGACTTGAATGTGTTCTGGTGGCTGAGAGAATGTCATGCTCACTCAAATGTCTCACTGATGGTGGCGGGTGTGTCGGGTCATTTAGTTCCCTTCAATATGGTTGAGTTGAATGGCGCTGATCCATGCGTCATGTTCGTGAACGTGCGCTATCAGTTGGGACTGGTCATCTCTTAGTTGCCACTGTTTATTTTAATTACTTTATTTTAAATTGTTGGACCTTTTTATTGATTATTTTTTTGTTATTTTGTGTGCAATAAAGAATATGTATTGATTGATTTTGATTAAATATTACAATTTTAATTTGAGTAGTTTTCATTATGTTAAAATCCATTTTATCGATATCGACTATTTTCTCCATATCAAGTAGAGCAGCCCTAACGATATGCATACCTACGCAAATTGACCAATTGCAGCCGCGCATTCTTCCCCGTCCCCCGGCCCGCGATGGTGAGTCGTGTTCTTAGAAGAAATCGGCCTATAAGCTCTCTAGTGGTTATATTCTCTATGGTATTATCTATCGTCCTGTGTGAAAATAACTCACCTTGTTGGGCTTTCTTGCAGGCCTGTACAAGCTTGTCTAGACTATCATCAAGCTGTTTCTGTGAGCCCAACACATGCTGCTTCATCTCCGGCTTCTTGTCAAGGTGTGGCTGGCACGACGACGTCAGATCTGACGCTGTGCTGCGCAGCTTCTCAGCCGCTGAGATGAGCTCCTTCTGGCAGAGAGGATCTCCAATGGTTGGGGTGGTCGCCTGTGTGACAAGTGGGTGGGAAATCAGGTTGGTGTATCAAATGCATCACAAATCGCGACGATATAAAGACATAGTAGTCCTGTTAATTCAAGGTATCAGGCCATTTCAATTTATGTACCGAATTTCGCTTTTTCTTAGCAAGGTACCCCAGTAAGCCGGAGCAAAGACAATCTTCACAGATGGGGGTTCGTGGACGGTTCTAATTTCATGTCCGTATGCGGCGTCTCCCCTCGTACAATGCTCCACCTACCATCTTGCACCGCATGCGCCTGTCACCTTCGCCCTTCACTTGATAACTGAATCAGTGAACAGAGTTCGCGAAGCTAAATTTGTAACCAAATATTTGAACTTTTTCTATCGAAAGACAGAAAATTAGTAAAGATAAGCTATGATTAAAATGAAATGCTTCAGGATGGATCGCGCGTCTGTAAAGTAGCCAAGATCCATGGAACGGTTTTCGCCGGGTTCAAAAGGCAAGACAAAATATGAAGCTAAAGTATCAATCTTAAATGTAGTGGTTACCAGTGCCACAGTAAGCAGCGCTTGCGCAGCATCGGCAGCGCGTGCGCCGCGGCTGTCGAGCTCGGCGGCTTGCGCTGCGTCCGGCACTAGCTCCGTCAAGCGCTGGACTTGTGTCAGCAGCTCGCTCGCCTTGCCGCAAGATGCCGCTGATAAAGCCATTACCTAGGTGGAGGATTTTATTAATTTAATATTGTTTAGTAGTCTGTTATAAAGTATTAGTGCCAAAAACAATCAACCTTAGCATTTTTAGCTAAATCAGCATCAATCATTGAGAGTGAGCTGTAATCCAAGAAGCAGGTTCAGTGCAGGTAGATAAATGCCACAATTTTTCTAACCGTTTCAGCATGGTTTCCTCAAGCTGTTTTACTTCACCGGTTTAAGAGGAGAAGTGATGAAGTAAATTACAAGAAGTCATGTGCCTGCTTGATTTCGAACCACTGAAATAAGGATTCGTAACCCAGCGCCGACCACCACTGCCCAAAACATTGTACGTTTGCAGGGCTTATTACAAATGTTTTGTTAACTTAATCAATTTGAATGTTTAATTTCGACACATCACCATCAAATGACCATTTTATCTTACCAATAATATAAATGTGAAAAATTATAAATACAAGACATCGTTTTTTTTAGTTACACTATAAATGTTTTCGTTATATTGCCAATATTTTTGGCACAGAAACGTTTGATCAAAACATGAAAGGTTTATTTTACTTATTTCGTTACTTTATTTAATACTTACTTTCTTTAATTTTATATACAACTACAAACAAGATCGAAAAATCTAAATTTTTGAGATAGTTCATTCTTGTCTCAAACGAGTGATGTATGAAATATTATATTTATAAATTTGTCACACAGATAGTTTATAACCTATATTAACTTAAATGATATTTTGTCCTGGTATTCGATCCCGTGGGACAATTAGAAAACTAACAAGCGGGTGAATCCCCGGACTTAAACTAGTTATAAATATGAAGACTTCTAACTTTTGGCATAATAGTAATAGCGTTGTCTTGGGATGGTCTTCATGACCAATCATTAAAAATAGTGTTCTATGGTTTTTACGTTTTTTTCGCATGTTTCTTTTACCAGGAGCTGCAGGCAAACATTTGCCAAATTTTAATAGAAAAACAATATAGCAGCGTTAATTCCGACTATGGCTATCGCCATAGTCGGAATCAAAAAAATCCCAAAGGAACCAAGAAGAACTATAGTAGACTCGGCCCGTCAGACTTGGCAGTTGGGTTTAAAAAATTCACAGTTTCATTTCCTCACCTGTTTTTCATGAGCATCTTGAGTTTTAGGACTGACGATATACACCAGCTTGCCGGAAGCAGCAGAGAACTTGGCAGCGGCATCGGTGAGACCCTGCGATATGAACGATAATGCTTGCAAAACTATACAAAATTTAACTGTTTATTATCTTACATCTAAAGAACACATTAGTGTTACATTCTTCGATAAATAAGTAGATTGTTGTATTGTAGACTTCGTAACTGGTTTATCACCCTCAGGGTTAATCTACGAAATAAAACTATAAGGTCTATTTGTCTACGTGACTGTTAGGCAGTGTCAACCTAAACGAAGTTTTATAGTGGGATTTTTTGTCAAAAAGGGTAAAGCACTTACGTAGTCGACCATACTTAACTGTTAATTCAATGGCAGACGGACAACCAAGTGATCCCATGAGGGTTCCGTTTTTGCCGACTGAGCTACAGAACTCCAAAAATTAGTTCTTTAGATCGCTAGCTAGCTATCAAGTTATCAAGTTGTAGCTCACCTGTGGTTGTCCGGCACTGTCGCATATCTCGCGACTAGCCGCACAAAGCGCTTGTAAGTCTTGCAACATCGCGGCTTGTTCTTCTCCCGTCTTAGTGCCGCACAGCGTATGGGATTCTGCAAACAACGGATATGTTAAAAAAAAAATGAGAACGCTGTTGCGTCAACACAGGAGGAAACAATGTTGAGCAACACGTAAACATGTTTCTGAAACAATGTTGCGCAGTTTTTTTATATGCAACTGAAACTCAGCGTCAGGTGGTAAATCTTGTGTTGCCATCTAGCATTATGCTAAACGTAGCTCCTTTTGGCATTTAAGCTTTTTTTATAATAGGTGAACACAATCTCAAAACAAATTACTGAATTTAAATTAAAAGCTCACGGCTTTCGAATAAAATTTATTCGAATTTCGAATTGTGCGCCAATCCACAGATAATTAAATCTGAAAATGCTGGTTATAAAATGTCCAATTTCATAATTTCATAGGTAAAGATATAATAGTTTAGCAACAACAACACATTTTTCTTTTTTTCTTAAAAAGGCTGGACAATAAGCTACAAAATGTAACATTTAAATCAAATAAAATAATAGTTTGTGTATATCTTTCGCAATAAAACGACAAAGAATGTGTGGCAGTTCTCAGGCCTTTTAAATAAACGATTAAACAAATAACTGACCTTTTACAACTTGCGGCATCAGCTCAGTGATAGTTCTGACCGCGCGGTCTGCAGCAGCGTAGTCCGGATGCTCGCGATCTGTGTCAAAGTACAAAAAAAAAATATTAATTAGTTATGAAATCAGGCATTACTTTGCGGAAATCCATGTCATGCAGAATATTTAGTTTAGGGCCCTTCGCATCCATCTGCATCCTGTATTAAAGCTGGATCTTTTTTTGCGGAATTAATACTAAATATTTTGCATGACATTTGCAAACTATTGAAACCAAATCCCACCTTAACTTCTCGAAGGGAAGTAAGTTCTACAAGTAAATGCACATTACGCGCACATATTAACACACTTGCTCGACCCGGAAATCGAACCAATCCGAAGCGTGCATCTACCTGCTGTCGTTTCATAAGTGCCCATGTAGGTAATGGTAGGTATATCAAATTGTCAAATAATATATTTTTAATTTTGACTTCGGCACCAGTATAAACCAAAAATACCGAAATAAATATAATAAAAGTTATAAGTCAGCCTGAGTTAAACAATATGTCAAGATCAAAATTATGAATGGGTTCAAACCTGCAGTGGCAGCGGCGAGTGCAGCGATTGCCGCGTTGAGCTCCGCCAGACGATTTGACAGTTTCCGTTCCATTGCAGCTCCATCCTCTTGCCTCATCATTTGGCATATCATCGGCTGCCAAAACAAATATTTATTTATTTACTAGCTGCCCAGCGCTACTTCGTTCGCGTGGTGTCCTACCCCTTACCCTATCCTATTCCTACACTACTCTTATCCTACTCCTACCCTACTCCTACACTACTCCTACTCTACTCCTACCCTACTCCTACACTACTCCTACCCTACTCCTACACTACTCCTACCCTACTCCTACACTACTCCTACCCTACTCCTACACTACTCCTACCCTACTCCTACACTACTCCTACCCTACTCCTACACTACTCCTACCCTACTCCTACACTACTCCTACCCTACTCCTACACTACTCCTACCCTACTCCTACACTACTCCTACCCTACTCCTACACTACTCCTACTCTACTCCTACCCTACTCCTACACTACTCCTACCCTACTCCTACACTACTCCTACCCTACTCCTACACTACTCCTACCCTACTCCTACACTACTCCTACCCTACTCCTACACTACTCCTACCCTACTCCTAACCTACTCCTGCACTACTCCTACCCTACTCCTAACCTACTCCTACACTACTCCTACTCTACTCCTACACTACTCCTACTCTACTCCTACCCTACTCCTACCCTACTCCTACCCTACTCCTACCCTACTCCTACCCTACTCCTACCCTACTCCTACCCTACTCCTACCCTACTCCTACCCTACTCCTACCCTACTCCTACCCTACTCCTACCCTACTCCTACCCTACTCCTACCCTACTCCTACCCTACTCCTACCCTACTCCTACCCTACTCCTACCCTACTCCTACCCTACTCCTACCCTACTCCTACCCTACTCCTACCCTACTCCTACCCTACTCCTACCCTACTCCTACCCTACTCCTACCCTACTCCTACCCTACTCCTACCCTACTCCTACCCTACTCCTACCCTACTCCTATACTACTCCTACCCTACTCCTATACTACTCCTACCCTACTCTTAACCTACTCCTACACTACTCCTACCCTAATCCTACCAAAAAAAATGTATCCTAGTGTTGTTTTTAGACTTACGAGTATCCAGGCAATTTTTTAATTTTTTCTCGCCGTAAAAACCATCCTTGAACTTCAACGAACATTTAAAAAAAAGAATTGGCCAAATTGGTCCAGGCGTTGTTGAGTTATGCGCTTACCAACACATTTGCGATTCATTTTTATATTATAGACTAGCTGCCCAGCGCTACTTCGTTCGCGTGGTGTCCTGCCTCTTACCCTACCCTACTCCTACACTACTCTTATCCTACTCCTACCCTACTCCTACCCTACTCCTACACTACTCCTACACTACTCCTACCCTACTCCTACACTACTCCTACCCTACTCCTACACTACGCCTACACTTCTCCTAACCTACTCCTGCACTACTCCTACCCTACTCCTAACCTACTCCTACACTACTCCTACCCTACTCCTACCCTACTCCTACCCTACTCCTACCCTACTCCTACCCTACTCCTACCCTACTCCTACACTACTCCTACACTACTCCTACCCTACTCCTACACTACTCCTAACCTACTCCTGCACTACTCCTACCCTACTCCTAACCTACTCCTACACTACTCCTACCCTACTCCTACCCCACTCCTACCCTACTCCTACACTACTCCTACCCTACTCTCTACCTACTCCTACCCTAATCCTACCAAAAAAAAAGTATCCTAGTGTTGTTTTTAGACTTATCCAGGCATTTTTTAAATTTTTCTCGCCGTAAAAACCATCCTTGAACTTCAACGAACATTTTAAAAAAAGAATTGGCCAAATTGGTCCAGGCGTTGTTGAGTTATGCGCTTACCAACACATTTTGCGATTCATTTTTATATTATAGATTTAACATTGTATGTACACACTAACTACTTCACTATGAAGAAGAAAAGAGATATTGCTGGCTTAAGAATACGAATTATAAGGTTCATAACAGAAGAAAAGTATAATTATTACATGGCTAAATGCTCACACGGATTAAATCTTGGAATGATTAATATTACCAACGAGCGCACCTTAATCATTACTCATCACATAATTTAAACATTATCCCAAAGATTATTTATTAATTATTATATAAGTATTATTTGAATACGGCTACCAACCTGTTGCAGCTGTTTTTCGGCTGCATCGAGTCGGTCCTTAGCTCCAGACACGCTGCTGATGAAGTTAAGACGCTGCTTCTCTTGTTGCTGAGCTGATGGCACGTCGACCAAGTTACCTGTGCAGTGTAAATAGTAAAAGCATGTCATCAAAAATAAGTCTGTATAAGAATAGTAGTGTATGTGGTCGTTGAGTAAGCCATCTAAAACATATTATAAAACGCGATAATCATCGTTATAAGTTAAAGATTAACAACTCTATGAATTAAGCAAAATCTTTCCAGTGACAAATGAAGTAGGTAACCCGACAAAGAAAACTTCATCAAATAAAAAAAAAAAAGTTGCCACCGCACATAATTAAATTATTCTGTATAACTTGAATTACCCTGTATAACAAAATTATGCTGTATAACAAAATTATCCTGTATAACAAAAATACCCTGTATAAAAAAATTATCCTGTATAACAAAATTACACAAATTATTATGTAAAAAAAATATTTTTTTTGTCGTACTGAGTGAGCGTATTATCTATCGTCCTGTGTGAAAATAACTCACCTTGTTGAGCTTTCTTGCAGGCCTGTACAAGCTTGTCAAGACTATCATCAAGCTGTTTCTGTGAGCCCAATACTTGCTGCTTCATCTCCGGCTTCTTGTCAAGGTGTGGCTGGCACGACGACGTCAGATCTGACGCTGTGCTGCGCAGCTTCTCAGCCGCTGAGATGAGCTCCTTCTGGCAGAGAGGATCTCCAATGGTTGGGGTGGTCGCCTGTGTGACAAGTGGGTGGGAAATCAGCTTGGTGTATCAAATGCATCACAAATCGCGACGATATAAAGACATAGTAGCCCTGTTAATTCAAGGTATCATGCCATTTCAATTTATGTACCGAATACCGAATTTCGCTTTTTCTTAACAAGGCACCCCAGTAAGCCGGAGCAAAGACAATCTTCACAGATGGGGGTTCGTGGACGGTTCTAATTTCATGTGCGTATGCGGCGCCTCCCCTCAGACAATGCTCCACCTACCGTCTTGCACCGCATGCCCCTGTCTCTCGCAGTTGATGACGTGATAACTGCATCAGTGAATAGAGTTTGCGAAGCTGAATTTTGAGCCAAACATTTGCACTTTTTTCTATCGAAAGACAGAAAATTAGCAAAGATAAACTATGATTAAAATGAAATTCTTCAGGATGAATCATGCGTCTGTAAAGTTGCCAAGATCCATGAAACGGTTTTCGCCAGCTGTTTCGCCCTTAGATGTTATGAATTAGGTTCACAAAAAGCAAGACAAAATATGAAGCTAAAGTATCAATCTTAAATGTAGTGGTTACCAGTGCCACAGTAAGCAGCGCTTGCGCAGCATCGGCAGCGCGTGCGCCGCGGCTGTCGAGCTCGGCGGCTTGCGCTGCGTCCGGCACTAGCTCCGTCAAGCGCTGGACTTGTGTCAGCAGCTCGCTCGCCTTGCCGCAAGATGCCGCTGATAAAGCCATTACCTAGGTGGAGGATTTTATTAGTTTAATATTGTTTAAAGCCATGTTTTATAGTATTAGTGCCAAAAAAATTCGAATTCAAAAAGTGAAGGTAATAAATGGCACAATTTTTGGTAACCGTTTCAGCATGGTTTCCTCAAGCCGTTCTCCTTCGCCAGTTTAGGAGGACTAGTGATAAAGTAAATTACGCGAAGTCATGTGCCTACTTGATTTCGACCCACTGACCTAAGATTCGTAACTCAGTGCCGACTGCCACTGCCCACAACATTGTGCATTTTTAGGCCTTAAGGTGATAGCGTCAGGGTAGCTCGCGAAATTCAAATTCTCTTATGTTTTTTGCAATTTGCAGGTCAGTGTCGGGTTGTATGTTGATTAAAATATGATTTGTGACCGTAACAAATATGGCTTTACTGAGTTGTAATCATTAAAATCATCAATGAGTTCATTATTTTAATGATAATAATTCTGCAAATACATATGTAACAGAATATGCCTGGAACTGACCGGCAAATTGCAGAATACGTAAGAAAATTTGAATTTCGCGGGCTACCCTGGCGCTTACAACTAAATACAAACTTATTGCGGCGACCCCAAGTAGAATGGGACAAGGGCAGGAAGATGATGATGACAAGATGCTGTGTGATGTTTTTGTTAACTTACTCTATTCATATGTACCTATACTTCTAACACTTCACTATCAAGTGACCATCTTATCTTATTACATTTTTTTTTTCTTATCCTCCATATTATTACTATTATAAATTCGAAATTTTGTGAGGATGGATGTATGACATGTATGTATGTATGGATTTCTGTTACTCATTCACGCAAAAACTACCGAAAGGATCTGAATGAAATTTGGCACACAACATTTGGCAGATAGTGTATAATCTGGATTATCACATAGGATACTTTTTATTCCGGTAGTACGATCCCGTGGGACAATTACCGAACTCCAAGCGGGCGAAGCCGCGTGCATAAGCTATTGAGAAGTAAGAAGACTTTAAACCTTTTAGCATAATATTCATGGCGTTATCTTGGGATGGTCTTCATGGCCAATCATTAAAAATAGTGCTCTATGGTTTTTTTGCAGAATAGTTCTATTACCAGGAGGGCTGTGCAAGCAAAAATTTGCAAAATTGTAACGGAAAAACAATATGGCAGCGTTAATTCCGACTTTGGCGACGTCCCAAAGGAACCAAGAAGAACTATACAGACTTGGCCCGTGAGACTTGGCCCGTGAGACTTGGCCCGTCAGACTTGGCCCGTCAGACTTGGCCCGTGAGACTTGGCCCGTGAGACTTGGCCCGTCAGACTTGGCCCGTCAGACTTGGCCCGTCAGACTTGGCCCGTCAGACTTGGCCCGTCAGACTTGACAGTCGGGTAAAAAAATCAGTTCCATTTCCTCACCTGTTTTTCATGAGCGTCTTGAGCTTTAGGACTGACGATATACACCAGCTTGCCGGAAGCTGCAGAGAACTTGGCAGCGGCATCGGTGAGACCCTGCGATAGGAACGATAATGCTTGCAAAACTTTACAAAATTCAACTGTTTTATTATCTTACGTCTAAAGAACACATTGGGGTTATATTCTTCGTTGTATAGTCGACCTCGTAAACGTGTCCCACACTATGAATTTCTCCTGTATCATGGGTGCGTTTTACATACGTTTAAACTCATATACTCAAAGAGCCAGAACAACTACCTGTAGGCTGTAGGCCATACCAATAAATGTTCCGCGCGGGAAACAAACCCGCGACGCGAAGCGTAGCAGCCAATCGCTCAGCTACTGCGTCAACCGTGCCGTGCTGTCCTTCAGCGCCAATTGATTTATCACCCTAAGGTTGTCACATGTATGCCATACAACGACAAGGTATATTTTGTCCATGTATCAGTTAGATAGTTGACCTTAGTGAAGGTACAATTTAATGGGAATGGTTCTCAAAAAGGGTTAAACAATGAGGGCTATCGTTTTTGAGCTCACCAGATGGCGCCACTGTCGAGTAAGGTCCTGTCAATAATTATATCTTATACTTTAAAGTACCAATAGCTTCATAAAAAGTTTATTTTATTACGTAGTGTAAACTTCAGATACATATTTATAATATTCTTCTTAAAATTAGCAAGCATGAAACATTTAACAATCATTCTACCTCCAAATACTAACAAATAAGATCCTAAGTTGCTACATACAATCTTCAAGTCATAATTAATCAGGAATGGCTCAATTTAGACCACAATCGTAAATATTAGTCAAAATACGTGATAAAAAGGCACGCAACGCGCGAACTCTCTATGACAGTTGACATTAGGGTGACCTCACGCTACACTAGCGCCTTTAGCGGTGAATTCATACGCCCCCATTAAGTTGACGACCATACTTAACTGCTAATTAAAAAACAAGTTCTACTGATTGTTAGCTAGCAAGTCATCAAGTTGTAGCTCACCTGTGGTCGTCCGGCACTGTCACATATCTCGCGACTAGCCGCACAAAGCGCTTGTAAGTCTTGCAACATCGCGGCTTGTTCTTCTCCCGTCTTAGTGCCGCACAGCGTGTGGGATTCTGCAAACAACGGAAATATTTAAATAAAAACGAGAACGCTGTTGCGTCAACACAGGAGGAAACAATGTTGAGCAACACGTAAACATGTTTCTGAAACAATGTTGCGCAACACGTAAACATGTTACTGACACAATGTCGCGCAGTTTTTTTATCTGCAACTAAAACTCAGCGTCAGGTGGTAAATCTTGCACGATCTCCCGCGAGGCGGCGAGCCTCCTTGCCGGATTGCCGCCATGGGATCTGGAGGCCATAGTCCTCGCGCGCCTGCACGAGTGGCGCGCGGAGGTACAGAGCCGGGGGGTAACTCCGCTGCCGCGGCATATTGTCGCGCGGCGGACAGACCTCCGCCGTGATCTCATGGTGACATGGAGAGAGCGACTATCGCAACCCCGTTCAGGGCACGCCACGATAGTGGCGGTAAGTCCCCTCTTTGAGGAGTGGCTAGGGAGGCGCCACGGCGCCCTCACCTTCCGCCTGACGCAGGTCCTCACCGGACACGGGTGCTTCGGGAGGTACCTGCACCGAATCGGGCGGGAGGAAACGTCCGGGTGCTACAACTGCGAGGATCGACCGGAGGACACGGTGGAGCACACCGTCGAGGTCTGCTCCGCTTGGGAGGAGCACCGCCGTGTCCTCGTAGCGGCGATTGGCGGTGGCGACCTCTCGCGCCCGGCCCTGGTTCAAGCCATGGTCCGGGGCGATGGAATGGGAAGCCGTCACCTCCTTCTGCGAAGCAGTCGTGCTAGCGAAGGAGGCGGCGGAACGTGAGAGGGAGAGAACCTCCTCACGTCCCAGCCGCCGCGGGAGAAGCACCGGGCGTCGGGGGCCACGCCGTGATGGCTCTCGGCCACCGTAGGCGCGGGCCTGTGGACGGCGAGTAATGGGCTAGCTCGCCGTCCGTCCGTCGTATGACGACGGGCAGGCCGTGTCTACGGCGCGTTCGTGTTCCACGCGCGCCTCAAAGAGATGTCAGCAAACGGGAGGGGCCCGCAAGGGTCGGTGCCTGCCAGGGCTGCGGGACTGTTCGAAAGAGATACCGCGGCCCTGGAACATAAAGGGCCAATGAAGGAACATGGGTGTTTTTTAGTCAGTAAGAGTTTGACACTCCCTTCCGCTCCGCCCAGAGCGGGAGGAGTCATTTGAAGATTTCTCACCCTCCAAAAAAAAAAAAAAAAAAAAAAGGTGGTAAATCTTGTGTTGCCATCTAGCATTATGCTAAACGTAGCCCCTTTTGGTATTTTTACAGTTGTTCAACAACAACACATTTTTCTTTCTTTCTTAAAAAGGCTGGGCTTAAGAAAGAGGAAAACTCTCCAATAAGATATTAAATATAACATTTAAATAAAATAAAATAATAGTTTGCGTATATTTTTCGCAATAAAACGACAAAGAATGTGAGACAGTTCTCAGGCCTTTTAAATAAACGAGAAAACAAATAACTGACCTTTTACAACTTGCGGCATCAGCTCAGTGATAGTTCTGACCGCGCGGTCTGCAGCAGCGTAGTCCGGATGCTCGCGATCTGTGTCAAAGTACAAAAAAAAACCATTATTTAGTTATGAAATCAGGAATTACTTTGCGGAAATCCATGACATGCAGAATATTTAGTTTAGGGCCCTTCGCATCGAAGCGATCGTCGAGTGAACATCTCCTGAGCCTGCCCCGGGGAGGGCGACACACATGTCAAGTACATGCTTGCGGGCGGGACGGGTTCTGCATTCTGCATTCAAGCCTGGATCTTTTTTGCGGAATTAAAACTAAATATTTTGCATGACATTTACAAACTATTGAAACCAAATCCCACCGTGTAATGTGGATCTACAAGTAAATCCACATTACACCCACACCTTAACACTTTGCTCGACCCGGGAATCGCAACAAGGACCGAAGAAGAGTTCTTCTTCATAGGAAATGACCAATCCGAACCGTGCCTCTACCTGCTGTCGCATTTGCCCATGTAGGTAATGAAACACAGGTATGTGAAATTGTGAAATAATATATTTTTAATTTAGACTTCTGCACCAGTATACACCAAAAATACCAAAATAAATATAATAAAAGTTATAACTCAGCCTGAGTTAAACAATATGTCAAGATCAAAATTATGAATGGATTTAAACCTGCAGTGGCAGCGGCGAGTGCAGCGATTGCCGCGTTGAGCTCCGCCAGACGATTCGACAGTTTCCGTTCCATTGCAGCTCCATCCTCTTGCCTCATCATTTGGCATATCATCGGCTGCCAAAACAAATATTTATTTATTTATTTAACAATGTATGTACACACTAAACTGTACTTCACTATGAAGAAGAAAAGAGAAGTTACTGGCTTAAGAATACGAATTATAAGGTTCATAACAGAAGAAAAGTATAATTATAATATGGCTAAATGCTCACACGGATAAAATCTTGGAATGATTAATATTACTTACGAGCGCACCTCAATCATTACTCATCACATAATTTAAACATTATCTCGAAGATTATTTATTAATTATTATATAAGTATTATTTGAATACGACTACCGACCTGTTGCAGTTGTTTTTCGGCTGCATCGAGTCGGTCCTTAGCTCCAGACACGCTGCTGATGAACTTGAGACGCTGCTTCTCTTGTTGCAGATCTGATGGCACGTCGATCAAGTTACCTGTGCAATGTAAGTCGGTATGATAATCGTAGTGTATGTGGTGGTTGAGCACGCCCTCTAAAACTGTGTTCAAAGTCCCATTAGACAGTTAAAAATTAACCACTGTATGCAGTACCAAATTTTTTAGTGACAGTTGAAGAGATGCGACTGAAGTATGTTACCCGGTAAAGAAGACTTCATTTAAACGCGTACGGATAGGTGCATTACTACAAAACGCGGCAGTACAAAACTGAGGAACTTTCTCTGTGGAAGCTGCTCAATGGCGTTCGTGCTAATACGAAAAAACGAATATTCCCGAAGAAGAAACTTTTCCTGGTTCAACTGTAAGTGCCATTGATTCCACCAATATATTTCCACACTCACCACTAAGTCCCGGCTGGCACGCACTCACAAGCTTGTCGAGACTGTCAGCAAGCTGTCGCTGAGAGCTCAACACTTTCTGCTTCATCTCCGGCGTCTGCTGCATGTGCGGACCGCAGCTCGCTGTGAGGTCTGACGCTGTGCTGCGCAGGGTCTCAGCAGCTGACACGACTGCCGCTGAGCAAGATGGCTCTGATATGCTTGGACTTGCTGCCTGTGCGGAAGAATGAAAAGATAAACTTAGGACAACAACAGTTATGCATATCATTCGAACTATACAAAATTATCCCTCAGTAAAAACTTCAGATTTTTTCCTCCCTCTGCAAAGATCAACAGCATCCTGTATTCAGTCCAGATTCAGTGCATTTTCTTCAAGAAGCCAAGCAACCATGCTAGTTATCGCAAGACGGTTTAACAATTTAATAACTAAATTACAAAAAAATACGGTTTAAATTAAATCAACGACATTATAGACATAAAACAGACAAGATCTTACGAGTGCAACCGCATGTAAATTATCCGCTGCATCGTGCACCCTGGCTCCAGCTGGACTGATCTGGGCAGCCACGACGGGGCCCAGCTGTTCTGATGTAGATTGCACTGCAGATAGGTAGTCTGATGCCTGCTTGCAAGCAGCTTCGGACAGGTCCAGCACCTATAAGATAAAATATCTGTGTCAGAATCTTAGATAAGTAACAAACAAAAAAACAGAAAACAACAAACAAAAACAACTGAAACAACTACGGAACCAAACCAATGGAAACTGTTAAATAAATAAATAGGTGAGGTGGTTACTGAGTATTTACTATTATTAGATATAGTCATATTCCGAAAACCTTCGTTTGTTTTCAAATTATTACGAGTTTCTTGCCCATTCTTCTCCATAGAGATCTACGCTTTGGAATGTGCAACTGCAGTACTTTCTCAAGTTATTATGCCTTGTGACTGGGACTGTAGCTTCGCTTCTTTTAGTGTTTTTTTTTTTGACATTCAAAAGTGCCGTAATGATCTAATTGAAATAAATGCTTTGAGTTTGAGTTTGAGTTTACCTTACACTGAGTATGATTTTTAAATATGTTTGGAGCTCAAACAAGTATTTATTGCAATTAAAACATTTCTACAACTTCCTCTACGCGTATCGATGGCAAAAAATATCAAATGTGTTTAGCCAAAAATGTAGTTAGTCAGTTTGAAATATGAAGGTAGTTGCTCATTCCAAAGCGTTGCAGTGTAGATTCCTATTATTCTTCGTCATGTCTCTGGAATGCCAATTTTTATATTTTGTAAGCCCAAAACTTCGCCAGTAGCACCGCGTCGTCGGTGGCAACGCAAAGGTCAATCGGCTGCATGTTTTTGGGCTAAGAGGGCAGAATGGGAGGTGAGCATCTTCCTTCAGGGTCTAACCTTCCGTGGTCCGTGGAAGTCCTTGAACCGTCTCCGGAATCAAGTGGGAAGATGTAACTTCAACCTCGTTATGAGAGGCTCCCGCCATTAATCATCAGCAGGGTGTGGTTGTGGAGATGTGTCACAAACTTTGCTCCACATCCTATCCTGCCCTCTTAAGTTCCTATGAAGAAGAACTTGCGAATGGTCTGGGTCATGTCTTCACCTGTTTCCCCTTCTTCTTATCAGCTGCAGGACTCACGAGATACACCAACTTGCTGGCAGCCTTGTTGAAATCTGTAGTGTTGACTTTGGGACTCTGCAGCAATATGGAAAGAGTTTACAACATGCAGAAACTTGGAGATTTTCCACGAATTGAATTATTAAACATATTTTATAATGGGTGTAAAAATACCTTTAAGCCTTAATACACGAAAGGCATTTTTTCCCCCATTTCATTGCTAGCAATTTTTTTGTTCTAGACCCTACCTGAGAACCTTCTAGTTACGGAGATATTGGGGGTCAAAGTTCCAACTTTTTCACATGTTTTTTTTTAAATACATTTTATAATGTCATAATAACTTTACATTAAATACCTCCACGACCCCCGTACTATAAAATGCATCCATCAGCACAATGTTTTGAGTGCGTTACATTGAGTCCTACCGTAAAACGTAAAATTTCACTCCAAAAAAAATCGTTTCCCAGCAATAAATTTTGCATACAATTATTTAGTTTGATGAACAGAATGCTTGGTTGACGGCTTTGTATGTTTGACCAACTTCTGCAGTACCGATATTTTACTCACCAAAACATAGAAAAATAGGAATTAAAAAAATATTAGTATGACGGCGCGTTTTATTATTTAAGAGTGAATGTCAACCGGATATGCCGAACGCCATCTGTCGAAGTAATCGGTTGTCATTCACTCTGACGCAACACCAAGAGCTAGTGTGGGGAGAACGAACGGTGCGACGAGTCAGTTCGAATCCGAGAGGCGACTCGTGCGCATCACGAATACACGCTACGTTTTTGGTGGTGTCTAGTGATTTAGTGTTCCTAATAATTTTCTAATAAGATCCTGATTATATTGTGTGTGAAATACGTCGTTTAATTCTCCTCGCCCGATCACCCACGTCCTAGTAAAATCGACCATGGATCCAAATGATATTGTGGACCTTCCTGACGTCCCTTTATCAGAAGTGGGATGCGAAGGGCATTCACAAGGAGAAGATAGCAATGCGCACGTGGCATCGTCGCACAATCTACTGCGCAACATGGAAGCCTTATTATCTCGCCTCTTGAAGACTCCGCCGCCCACCGAAGATTCAAGCCGCATGACAATACAACTAGTGCGGTTTGATCCAGATGAAAAAGATGCGGACATAGAAGGCTGGTGTAGAATAACGGAAATAGTAGTGAATAGTAGGAAACTAGATGGTGCGGAACTTTTTGCTAGCGCTTACACACGCTCTGAGAGGACGGGCAGCCACGTGTTTGACCAGATTGCAAACTTCACAGCTAACATGGGTGCAAATAAAGGAATTACTCCTAGCAAAATTTGGTAAACCGATGCTACCGCAAGATCACTTCGACGAGATATTAAGATTCCAACTAGGTACGAAAGAAACCGCAAGTGAAGCTGCAACACGTGTCTGGAGCATGATAGAGCGCATCCCTCGCACCGAAATGCCAGAAGATGTTATCACGGGGTTTGTAACTTCTGTGCTATGCCAAAAAGATGGCATTATACGACGAGAGCTGCAATCCTGTAATGTATCTACCAGAGCTCAGTTGCTAAGGGTTCTCAACGGTGTTCCATCGAAACGAAAGTACGAAGGACAAGAAAGTAACGAGACCGAAGTCAAAAGAAGCCGCTACAACGAACCACGCTTTGCTGGATCGTGTCATCGGTGTGGTATATCAGGTCACCGAGCCGTGGACTGTCGTAAACGCCGTGAAGAGCCTGTTACTAAAGCAACTACGAAGACGGCTGAACAGCCTATAAAGACGCAAGTCCATCCGCGTCCTGTTACTTGTTACGTTTGTGGTCAACAAGGGCACGTCGCATCAGCGTGTCCAGACCGCAAAGGGAGCAACGAGAAACCGGCTGTCAGGGAGGTTCACCTGTGCGAGCGGAGGCCGGCAACCGGCACCTTTACTACGTCCGCGGGTGAGCTCGTTTCTTTTCTTTTTGATAGTGGTTCCGCCTGTTCATTGTTGATTTCCGACGTGGCTAACAGGCTACCGGGTACAATATGTAACGAACTTGTTTATCTCACGGGTATTGGAGATAATAATGTAGTGAAGTGTGACTCGCAGATACTTAGCCCCATCAATGTTGAAGGCATTCAATTAGACGTATTATTTCATGTAGTTCCAAACGGTGCTATTAGCGAACCAGTTATTTTAGGCAGGGATATTTTAGACAAGTGTGTTAATGTCGAAATTAATAATGAGCGCATTCATTTCTCGTTACGTAGGGAGGTTAGCATTGTAGAAAAATCGACTCAGTATGATTTTACTGACATTGATACAGATTTACGAGGTGAGCATAGGGTAGCCCTCATCAGATTATTACAAAAATACCGTGCGTTCTTCATAGAAGGCATACCGACACGTCGTGTTTCTACAGGTTTCATGCGAATAGACTTAATTGACCCAAATAAAACTGTTCAGCGGCGTCCTTATAGGTTGTCACCGGCAGAAAAAGAGATAGTTAGGGATAAAGTAAGACATCTTTTAGAAGCGGGAGTTATTCGCGAAAGCACGTCACCCTTTGCCAGTCCGATACTACTCGTTAAAAAGAAAGACAACTCTGATAGAATGTGTGTAGACTATCGCGAACTGAACGCTAATACCCGGCCAGAACATTACCCGTTACCGATAATTGATGAGCAGATAGATCGTCTTCATGGTGCTTGTTATTTTTCGTTATTGGACATGGCATCAGGCTACCACCAAATTTTGATAGATCCCGAGGGCGACAGCATAGCTCGTACATCTTTCGTGACCCCGGAGGGGCAATATGAGTTCCTTGCCATGCCCTTTGGCTTACGAAATGCAGCGTCGTTCTATCAAAGGTGTATTAACAAGGCTCTAGGTACGCTTAAGGATACGGTGGCATTGGCTTATATGGATGACGTCCTCTGCTATTCTGATGACGTCACGCGCGGCCTTGAGCGTTTAGACCTTACACTTAAAGCTCTATCTGAAGCGGGTTTTTCTCTAAATGTTCATAAATGTAAATTCATGAAAAATGAAGTAGATTTCCTCGGTTATGTCGTTAAATCGGGTCAAGTAACTCCCAATCCTAGGAAGGTACAAGCACTAACAGATGCGCCTGCTCCGCGAACAGCCAGTCAAGTTCGTCAATTTTTAGGTCTTGCATCTTATTTTCGGCGTTTTATTCCAAATTATACCCGCTTAGTAGGTCCTTTATACCCCCTAACAAAACTAAAAGGTCCGATAACCTGGACGAGCCAACATTGTGAGATCCACAAAACCATAGTTAGCATACTGACATCAGAGCCGGTCTTGACGATCTTTGACCCCAAATCCCCAGTAGAGCTTCATACAGACGCAAGCTCAGAAGGGTATGGTGCAATTCTTATTCAGCGACGCAATAATCTACCACATGTGATATCCTACTTTAGCCGTCGGACAGCCGAGACCGAATCTCGTTACCATTCCTACGAACTTGAAACCTTGGCGGTGGTCCGAGCGGTCGAGCATTTCAGACATTATCTGTATGGACAGCACTTCACAGTTTTCACAGACTGTAATTCTCTTAAGGCGTCAAAGTCTAAAACCGATCTTACACCACGAGTCCACCGGTGGTGGGCCTTCCTTCAGGCTTATGACTTCGACATTGTCCACAAGCAAGGGAGTAGCATGGAACATGCCGATTTCCTCTCCAGAAATCCACTCGACGTACCTACTGCACACCATCCCGATACCAATCTGTCCAAGAGAAACAAGTCTGTCCAATTCGTTGAACTTCATCAGGGTTGGCTGACAGTTGAATAAAAGAGAGATAGTGAAGTACTGGATCTAATTATCAAGCACAACAACAAAGAACTCCCTGAAGCCGTTGCCCATACCTACGATGTTCGAAAAGGGATACTTTATAGGAAAATTGAGCGTAACAAAAGTAGCTATTGGCTCCCCGTTGTACCGCGCTCCCTCACTTGGACTTTAATCAACCACGTCCATACAGAGATTAAGCACCTCGGCGCTGAAAAGACGCTAGATAAACTTTACGAGCTGTATTGGTTCCCACAAATGTCAAAGCTAGTGCGCAAATTCGTTGATTCTTGTATAGTGTGCAAAGCTTCGAAGGGTCCGTCGGGTGCTACCCAAATAAGACTCCATCCTATTCCTAAAGTTTCTACTCCTTAGCATACCATACACATTGATATCACGGGTAAACTCAGTGGAAAAAGCGATCGCAAAGAATATTCATCGGTAATTATCGATTCCTTCACCAAATATGTTCTCCTTGAATATACCCCCTCGTTAGATTCAGCAAGTGCTATTAAAGCTCTAAAAAAAGCGGTTTGCCTTTTTGGAGCACCTAAACGTGTTATAGCTGACCAAGGGAGATGCTATATAAGCGCCGAGTTTAGAGAATTTTGTAAGGACCATTCCATAGACCTTCATCTCATCGCAACAGGATCTAGTAGAGCAAACGGGCAGGTAGAACGCGTAATGCGCACCCTGAAAAGCATGCTCACTATAATTGAGAACGACCCGAACAAAACTTGGCGAGATGAACTTCTAGACGTGCAGTTAGCTATAAATAGTACGCGATCTAGGGTAACTGGATATTCACCCACAGAACTAATGTTTGGAATAAAAGCTCAATCGTTAGGTATGTCAAAAATTGTATTTGGTTCCGAACCCCAACCCCGATCAGACTTAGACACCATCAGACGTCACGCCTCTGATAACATTGCGAAAGCAGCTTCAGCAGAAGTAGAACGGTTCAATTGAGGCAAGGCAGTTGTGAAGCCATTCTCTATAGGCAATTATGTTTTTATAAGAAACAACGAGCGCAATCAGACGAAACTTCACAAAAAATTCAAAGGTCCATTTTTAATTACCAAGGTGTTACAAAATGATAGGTATGAGCTGAAAAACATTGATGGGTCTAATCGGACTTACAAATATGCGCACGAAAATCTGCGTTTAGTACCCGGGGGCCATGACGGTCTGGTAGAGGTAGCTACCTCATTGATTAATAATGGTGAGGAGGAGGCCGAGACGGCGGAGCAGAGCCAGATCGATTGGACACTAACATTAGATGATGATAGTGACACACTATCGGTGTCCAGCGGTCATACAGAAACCGCAAGCTCGGTAACCCTCTCAGCATCAGAACGTGAGGAACTTCAAGGTTAGTAATGTCAGTTTTATGAGAATTAATTACTGCTACTAGAATGTCTTAGATACCGTCATATGAGATGACAGGTAGAGAGCCAGTTGTCCGGTCCATGTTGTCGTATGAGATGACGACTGGTCGAAGGGACGCTGTCACTCTCTGGGCTAGGTGTGGTCATATGAGATGACAGGTAGAGAGCCAGTTGTCCGGTCCATGTTGTCGTATGAGATGACGACTGGTCGAAGGGACGCTGTCACTCTCTGGGCTAGGTGTGGTCATATGAGATGACAGGTAGAGAGCCAGTTGTCCGGTCCACGTTGTCATATGAGATGATGACTGGTCGAAGGGACGCTGTCACTCTGAGCTAGGTGTCGTCATATGAGATGATGACTAGTCGATGGCTAGGTTGTCCGGTCCACGTCATCATAGGAGATGATGGCTGGTCGAAGGGACGCCTTGGCCAGTGTTGGTTTGCATGAGGTCAAACGTAATCGCCTTCCGTATATGTATGCTTGTGTGTGGGTCCCTAAATGTTCAAAAATAGATACAGTGTACCTATCATGTCAGGATAGGACGAGCAAAATGAAAGTGGTAATCCCAGTGGGTTTTATTTTCCTATTGTTACAGAGTAACTCAACACTGAAAGAAGGGAGCAGCACGAGGACGTGCTAATGTCAGTCTGGCCGTGACGGCGCGTTTTATTATTTAAGAGTGAATGTCAACCGGATATGCCGAACGCCATCTGTCGAAGTAATCGGTTGTCATTCACTCTGACGCAACACCAAGAGCTAGTGTGGGGAGAACGAACGGTGCGACGAGTCAGTTCGAATCCGAGAGGCGACTCGTGCGCATCACGAATACACGCTACGTTTTTGGTGGAGTGTCTAGTGATTTAGTGTTCCTAATAATTTTCTAATAAGATCCTGATTATATTGTGTGTGAAATACGTCGTTTAATTCTCCTCGCCCGATCACCCACGTCCTAGTAAAATCGACCATGGATCCAAATGATATTGTGGACCTTCCTGACGTCCCTTTAAGTAAAATTTACTCATTTCTATGGACATTTAGACAACTCACAAATGACCAAAAATTAAGTATCTAGAACTGTCTTCATAAAAAATTACCAAATGGTTCCCAAGGATTCCCGGTATCTCCAATTTATTAAAATTTCCCCATACAGCCCCGGTTAAAATAAACTCTTAATACAAAAAACTTGTGATATTTTCAATATAAATCTTGCCAACAACTCACATTTTCAGTGTTTTCACATATAGTACGGCTGGCTTGACACAACGCCTTCAAGTCTTCCAACATGGCGGTCTGAGCAGCTGGCTCCTTTATGCTTGACAACTTGCGCGAATCTGAAAGAAATAAATACATATCAAACTCGAATTTTCCTGATCAAGGGATCAGAAACATAAATAATTGTTTTTATGCAAGCAATGTTTACTAACCTTGAACAATGAGCGGCATCAGTTCAGATATTTCTTTGACAGCTTTCTCCGCGGCCGCGTAGTCTGGGTTCGCAGGATCTGAGGAGACATTATCAGTATTATAATTCATCATCTGCCTGCCTTTTCCCAACTATGTCGGGATCGGCTTCCAGTCTAAACGGATGCAGCTGAATACCAGTATTTTACATGGTGGCACGACTGCCTGTTTAAACTCCACAGTTTGGCTGGGTAATACGATGCCCCTTGATAAGACTGGTTGTCAGACATTGGGCCACTGACTACCTGTAACGACTGTCAAAGATCTACAAATGACAGCCGGGACCAACGGCTTAACGTGCTTTCCGAGGCACGGAGGACACTTGGTATGTAATGGATGGTCATCAATCCACAGGCCGACCTGGGCAAACGCGTATTAACTTTGAAGATAAACCCTTCCAGCTGCTATTATTTAGCCACGGTCTCCTGTTTAATAGTATTTATTCTAAGATATCAAAGGCCAGGGAAGTTTCCATGCCAGGAACTGTACTAACCAGCCTTAGCAGCGGCGAGTGCAGCGACCGCCGCGTTGAGCTGCGCCAGTCGATCCGAAAGTCTGTGTTCCAACGCTGCTGCGTCTTCTGGTATCAGAGACTGCCTCGTCAGCGGCTGGAGATAAATAAAGTAATGGTAAATATTTCATAAATAGTTCACTAGCCATTGTCCACGAGTTACACACCTGGATAAGGGAAGGGACGCACAGAACCGGGAAGTGTGGCTGAAGAAAGGGGAGGCCTATACCTAGCAGTAGGTGATTCCGGGCTGATATGATGATGATGATGATGTCCACGAATTTGTTCGTATTCAATCTTCATGTCCTATTTAACTAACCCGCGAAATTCAAATTTTCTGACGTATATTGCAATTAGCAGGTCCGAGTCAGGTTGTATGTTGATTAAAATATTATTTGCGACCGTAACAAATGTGAGTTACAGAGTTGTAAACATTAAAATCATCAATACAACCCTCCAAGTTCATTTAATCCCATTAAAAGACTACAATTACGTAAAAACATACGTTTTACGGCCGCGAATTTCAAATAACATAAGAAAAATTTGTCTAAATCTTTGAATGTCGCGGGCTACCCAAGCACATCCACCTTAAAGTTACGTATCTAACTTTACAGAAACATAACTTGGTATTTCTGTTTTGCTATGTCATGAACTTTTCATATGTTTAATTATGTGAGTATGTTTATTTTGCCAGACCAAAGCCGTCAATTGAAAACGATAAAACGATACACCTTATCATTGTTCTAGTAATAACTTCCAACAGACCTGTTTGAGCTGTTGTTCGGACTCGTACAGGCGGTTCTTAGCGCCAGTCAAGCTGTTGATGAACTTGAGACGACGCTTCTCTTTCTCAGCCGGTGATATAGTGCTTTGAGTACCTGTTTTAACATTTATAATTAGTCATATTATATGATAATTAAAATCATTTTTAACACCCTTGCTCGTAAAGCTCATGTAATTCCACCGGTTTTAAATATGTAAAGCGGGTCATAAAAAACGCGTGTGTTATTAAAGCAAATAGTTAAGTTATAGTCCATATAAATTCCATAACAGCATTATTTGCCATTTCAAATATCGTAATATGTCCTGCGGCGGCGCGCCGCCGCACGACTCCAGCTAGTGAGCAGCGCGCTGTTGCTATTCCGAACTAATCGCCGCGCGGCGCCAGTCAGTAGTAAAATGGCGGGAAAGCAACAGTGTGCATTCACAGATTGAGTTTATTTAAAAAAAAAACAGTTCATTCGGTAATTTAATAACTTGGCTGCATGCTCTAGCGTCTTTGCCAACATTTTCACGCAGCCACGGCAGAAAATAATCCTCGCGCCATTTTTCTCAAATTTTCTTTTCTTTGTACTTGTATTGTGAATATCTTTTTTTCTGTTTCCTCGCAAATGTGTTAAAAAACGTCGTACGATATACGTGCGTATTGGTTATAACATGCTCGGCTCAATTACGCCCTCGCCTTCGGCTCGGGCTGAAATTCCGCCTCGCATGTTATAACCATCATAACGCACTAATATCGTAATGTACTATTAAATGATTGTTTAAAAACTGTTATTATGTAAACAACCAGCCAACATTTATTTATACAGCCAACTTTATACAGTGTCTATTTAAAGAGTTGCTGCTATTAAGAGCTGTTTAAACAGGGTAGTAATATGTTTTTTTTAAATCGCCTTTACCTTGCCCCATGTTTTAAGTAATTTCTGGCCATGATTCGATCGTCACATCACCTGCGCCCACTAGACCTCGACGGCGAATTATAATTTATAGGCCGTGATAATAATGAACACGGGCTGATGACAATTTATAGAAACATATCATAACTTATACAAATAATAACAGCGATAATGATAAATGATGACGATAAAACGACGACGAGTTATTTTTTAGATATTTATTGTACCTAACACAATGTTTTCTTATTTAACCCAAAGGTTGACTGGTAGAAAGTGCCTTGTGGCATTAAGTCCGCCTATGTACCACTATTGCACATGAAGTTTAAATAAATAAATAAAAACGCTGATGATGATGATAATTATTTCTACAAGTTAAAAATGGACCGTACATTTTTATTCGTAGATTGTCTTTTATACAATTAGTCGTACTTACCACCAGCAGACTTGCAGAACTCTATAAGCTTGTCAAGACTATCATCAAGCTGTTTCTGCGAGCCCAACACTTGCTGCTTCATCTCCGGCTTCTTGTCAAGGTGTGGCTGGCACGATGACGTCAGATCTGACGCTGTGCTGCGCAGCTTCTCAGCCGCTGAGATGAGCTCTCTCTGGCAGTTAGCGTTGGCGATGGTTGGGGCTGTCGCCTGTGTAGGAGTATGGGTGTTAAGTTCTGCTTATAAAAGTCCCGATTTAGTATTAATTCACTGTAGGTACGCAAGTTTAAGAACACTGAAGCACTGTGCTAGCTACACCGGAGTACACGTTGTGTTAGGCGGTAGCACAGGATGAGCTGAGCTACGTCGCTACGTCGTAGGCAGACACGTAGCGTAAGTAAGGCCCGGTTTCCACCAAAGTGGACATGAGCGGAGCTATCCGGAGACGTGCAAGATTGAGTCAATCAAGGCGACAGTTAAAAAAGACGACAGACGCGATGCCGACTTTGAATCTGATTAGACTATTCCCATATGCTTCCTCTCCGCTCCGCTTATGTCCACTTCTTCGACTTCATCTTTTACGAGTAGTGCTTCAATAATAATACAAAATTATGTATTTTTTGTACTTGTTATTATAATACGGGGTGGAAGGGGCACCGACGCGAAAACGGTTAGGTACCACTTACTCTGTACATCATTCTAAACGGAGAAATTGTTCGTGGGTAATAAAAAAACAAATCCGTTCAATACATTTAAAAAAAAATCTGTTCCTTACATTTTGACCGTGTAGGGATTGCACTTTTATACGAAACCGCAATATTTTTTTTAATTACTGATGGAAAATGATTATACATATTATGTATAAACACTTTACATATTATGTGATTTTCTGACAACACCAAAACCAACCTGCGCAATAGTAAGCAGCGCCTGAGCGGCATCAGCAGCGCGGGAGCCGCGGCTGTCGAGCTCGGCGGCCGCGTCCGCGTCCGGCACTAGCTTTGTGAGCTGCTGCACTTGGGACAGCAGTTGGGAAGCCTTGCCGCAAGCGTCCGCTGATAGACCGATCACCTGGAATAAACAGTATAACGCTAAACAAACCTGCACGAAACGTAACATAATCATCTTCCATCAATCTACACGGAAGCAGCTGAATACCAGTATTTTACACGGAGCGTCTGCTTATCTGACCTCCACAACCCAGTTAGTACTGGGTAATACGGTTCTGCCCAGTACCCACACACATAATAATTTAACTGCTAACATATGATAACAAGCGCGGCAATGCTCTCTGCCCCGTTTTGTCAGTAATGACCGCTAAACTCGAGTAAATTCTAAAAAGGCACTTAAACACTTCGTTTAGTCTTCTATCTGACTGTTCCAGCTCCAGTTGTTAAACCAGCAAAAGTATAGCATCGCCATCAACCTTACAATTGAGTAAAAACTGGGAATTTTAGTGCAACTTAGAACAGGCCTACAAGTTGCTAAATTGATGAAAACAGCTCACCTCATTTTCCTTATCATTGTCGGCTCCGGGTGAGGCAAAGAACATCAGATTCCTGGATGCCGCAGTGAACCTGGCAGCAGCATCGGCCAGACCCTGCAACAAACATATTTGTTACTCTTCGCCAGAGAGGAGCCCTACCAAGATCCCATGAACGTCAGACTAACGTCATTTTATAAAAGCTGAAACCTTTTCTGTGGAAGTAACTTACTGCAAGAACAATTTGCATATTATGAAAAGTCGGTCGTTGTGGCTTCGCCAGGTATTAGGTAGATAAGATTAGGTAACAAAGTTGTGCTAAATTCAAATTCATGTATTTCAGGTACTTACACCCACATAGGAAACATTATTCAATTAAATACAAAATCACATGAAAAAAATACAATATAAATAGATACAAATCAACACGAATTAATTATTAATATCAATATTAATAATATATCACATTCAATCATAATCATAATCAATTCTTAATAGTCTCTTACGAGTGACACTAGGGAGCTGCTAAGCAGCTAAGTAGCTACTTCATACTATAAAGCGTGATTTTCTGATATTACATAAGGGTTAGTATGATGATTCGCCTCCTCCACTGCCAGACACTTTGTGTGGCGGAAAAAAAAACGCCAGACACCTTTAAATTATGTTAAATTGTAAGTGAACTTATATCATTATTAAATTTGAATTTTATACATGTTACTTGGGTAACTATTTGAAGCCTCTTCCCAAGTCACCAGATAGTTTTGCCGTGGTCAAAGTAAAATGAGCATATAATGTATATTGTAAAAAACTAATAAGAACGTGCAACTGATGGCGGACTTACCGAAGGAGCGTGTAACTCCAGCAAGACCGTTTGCGAACACGGGTGTTGACTACACTGGACATGTTGATGTGAAAATCAACAAAGGGAGAGGAGTAAAAACTTGTAAGGCTTACATAGCAATTTTCATTTGTATGGTTACAAAAGCTGTGCATTGGTTTCGGATCTGACCACACAAACCTTTCTTGCCGCCTTCAAAAGGATGTGCGCACGCAGGGGTACGCCCAAACACGTATTTTCGGACAACGGAACGAATTTTGTGGGCGCTGCAAAACTAACTTTGAAAACTAAGAGAGGCCTACTCAAACGACCTATTACTAAACTTTCGCCATTACCGCTGAAACTTGAAGAACCTAATGTTAACGAGGAACAGAAACAATCACCTAGTCCAGAAACTAAAAAACGGGGAGGTGCTAGAACTATTACGAACAATTTCCTGCCACTCGTCCTTTTATCTATGTTAGCAATGACGGGGTTTGCACAATCAGCGCCAATAAATAATAACTTGAAGGTTACACCTATACCGAGTGATCATCCGATTTACTTCGACGAAGCTGGCAAAGTGCAACTGATACACGATGAATGGACCTTATTGATCTACTTCAACTAAAAAATCAGTAAAATTAACAGCATTTTAGATGAATGTGTCCCCATGAAAAATCGTAGTGTGAAGTCACGATACACTTATCCTAATTGGTACACGAGCGAAATAATACGAGATCTAAAAACCAAAGCTAGACTTCACAAAACGTTCAAGGAAACAAAGAATTTAATTGTTTACAGTGAGTATTCTAAATACCGAGCACTTATTAAAAACAATATTCACATTGCACACAAACGACATCTAGCTAAAATACAATGTCAGTTTGCGAAAGATCCAAAGTCATTCTGGCAATATATACGATCTAAGACAAGCACAGCGAACAGACAAACTATTATTAAGGATGGTCAACACCTAACGGATCTTGAATGTGCCAAGCAATTTGCCATGTTTTTTGAGTCGGTATACGCTAGGGAACCACCACAGCTAGACCCACAAGCGGCCGCGGCGAAGGCGGCAGGGGCCATGAGTGAGTCGCACGTGCAATTAAGCTCGCTGAGTCTTAAGGACGTTAGAGAGGCACTCGAGCGCCTAAAACCGAAGCGTTCAGCAGGCCCGGATGGAATACCAGCCTTCCTATTCAGGGATTGTAGTAGGGTATTAGCGGAACCTCTTCACTATTTATTTAATAAGTGTCTCCAGTCAGCAACGTTTCCAACTCGATGGAAGATAACGCGTGTCATTCCAGTCCCCAAAGGTAAAGCAGGATCGGACATCAGTGGATATAGACCGGTGGCTGTGTTGTCGACGCCGGCCAAGGTTTTCGAGTCCGCCATCCAGCGCAGAATGCAGGAGCAGGTCCGCGCTCAGCTATCGGATGCGCAGCACGGGTTCCGGCCGGGGCGCAGCACTGCCACCAATCTCCTTAACTTCATGTCACAGGTGGTGCCAGCGGTGGATGCTGGTGTGCAGGTTGACGTTGCTTATTTTGACTTCAAAAAAGCGTTCGACACCGTCGATAATGACATATTATTACGTAAGTTAGCAGAAATCGGTTGCGCACCACATCTATTACAGTTCTTAGCCAGCTATATGCATGACAGACAGCAATACGTTGACTACAACGGCTGCGAATCCGATCCGTATTACACCTGGTCCGGGGTGAGTCAAGGCAGCAACGTGGGGCCATTGGAATTTATAATAATGATAAACAACTTACCAGAAGTCGTCAAACATGGATCTTGTTTGTTATTCGCAGATGACCTCAAGTTGCTGTTTGAGGTCAGAACGGAGTCTGATTGCAGACGTTTGCAGGAGGACATTGATAGGATCGTGGAATGGAGTCATGAGAACAGGCTCTACTTCAACGTATCCAAGTGCTCGGTGATAAGTTTCACCCGCGCGCGAGCACCTCTACTCTACGAGTACGTAGTGGATGCAGTACCGATGCAACGAGTCACGCAGGTACGTGATTTAGGGGTTGTTCTTACTCCTGAACTGACGTTTCGCGGTCATATAACTAAGATCTGCAAAAAGGCATTCAGGAACTTGGGGTTTGTTCTGAGGCAGACGCGAGACTTTACTAGCATCACGGCCATCAGAGTTCTGTATGACGCATTAGTCAGGAGTCATCTGGAACATAGTGCTGTCATATGGGCTCCACATGAGGCTAAGTACTCAGTGATGTTGGAACGAGTCCAGAACAAATTCACGCGCCACCTGTACAAAAAACTTTATGGGGTATACCCATTTTACCCTTTGATGTACCCCACACTATTTGTACTGGGTATGGTGGGGTATAATCAACTCTGGGTGCGACGGGAATATGCACTGGTGGCGTACATGGTGAGACTGCTCAGAGGCATAGAGCACAACCCGAGAGTGTTGCAGCGGTTGCAATTGTGTGTTCCCGACCGTTATGTGTGGAGGCGACGGCCCCCGCCGCTGCTGGTCGTACCTTCAGCTAGGACCAACTTGCTGGCTAAAACCCCTCTGACTCGAGCAATTCGCACCATCAATTGCATTCAAGTTGAAATTGATATTTTTACATGTCACTGGAGTGAATTCGCAAAAGTACTTTTGTATACATTGTGTTACAAACCAGGACCTTGAGAGGTTTTTTGGTGCTTTAATTTTAATTTTGTGTGTGTGACTTAGCTATTGCATTAGGTTGTAGACCTGTAATGATAGTTTTAAGGCATTTAAATAAATAAATAAATAAATAAATAATAAATAACTTAACTTCATACTGGCAAGCAACGGAGCAGAGAAACGTCTACGTAAATCAAATTGACAAACTATGTCAAAGAATATCGCATGAGTACAAGCCTTGCGAAGCGAAGCAATCGTCAGTCACCTACGTCACGAATTGAGCCACCTGGCTGAATACAACTCTATGTTACTTTCTCAACATTCAAGACCAAAACGAGGTTACGAGTACTTTGATGGAGTTGGGAAATTATCAAGAACTCTTTTTGGAGTTTTAGATGCAGACTTTGCTGAGAAATACGAAAAGGACATACAGTATCTACAATCAAGCGACAACTACTTACCACAACTTATGAAAAACCAAACATTGATTGTAGAAGCGGAAAACAACATTATAAAAAGAAACACAGCATTTATGGATAAACAATTCAAAACATTGCGCACCTACATGGATGAAACTAGCAGCGTAATCACTAAAATAGAGAACCGTGCGCAAATGTTATACACCATAAATGATATAAATTCCGCTGCTGTGACGTCAACGCTAATTGTAAGTGATTTACATCGAATTTTAGATATGCTGATGAATGCTCTCGCCAACATATACCGAGGACATTTAGACACTCACCTGTTCCCAGCATATCAACTGATTGAACAGCTTAATATAATATCCGGAAGGTTGCCACAAGGGCTATCCTTACCAGTAAAGGACATGCAAAGGGATTTGCAAAACATCTACGACCTCATCCATGTGAAGGCTCGAATAACAAACAACTATTTGCTGTTCGAAATACATATCCCATTGTTGAGTGATGATGACTACAAGATATACCGAGTTATACCAACACCGTTCCTAAGACAAGGACATTTGAAACTAGTAAAACCTAGTTCAGACTTCATTGCAATCAACTTTGCAAAAAATTCATACATAACTATGGAAGAACAGGACATGCGCCAGTGTACTTCATACGGAGAAGACGAATTCGTCTGCACTTCGCGTCAACCGGTCTACAATTTGCACGATACAGGCGCCCCATGCGTGGCTCAAGTCTTCAATCAACAAACGACATTATCATGTATCCTCAATGACGTAGGATGCAAAGAAACCTGGACTAAGTTACATAAACCAAACATGTGGCTATTTACACTTTGCGGAAAACAGCTGATGCGCGTCATATGTAACGATCAAGTTACGCCAGCGGTCATTGACGGGACTGGAGTGATTTCCTTGAAATCAAAGTGCTTACTGCAGAAAAAGGACGCCACAATATTTACACACAATCAGCTGGGAAGTAGTTTTAACATGGAACCAGAGATAGAAATACCGACCTTAAATTCAACAATAAACAACATCTTCGACCTCGGCTGGAAGAATGCAAAATTAAATATAACAGAACAAGAAACGCCAACTGCAGAAGGAATAAGAAAAATAGACCAGCAGTTGGAATTCCAGAAAAACAGAGAAATATTACCGAAGGCGTCTGACATGTCAAGTCACGACATCTATCTCTACTCGGTTACTTCTTTGTTGTTGGGAGGAATCGCTGTGCTTGCCCTCTATATTATTATGAAACGATGGTGCAAAACAAAGAAAGGCGTCAAAACACTCTCTGCCAAAACAGGAGTAGAAGAGGAAGGGATAACTTTGGAGGGGACATCGAGCTACAAGAAATACATTCAACAGCAGCGGAGCCCGTCTACAGCGAAGCAAGACAGCCGAAGAAAGCATTTCATTTTGACGAATTAAATTGAGTGTTATACTTATACTTTTACACATTTACTATTGTTTAATGTTTAACTTTAATTATTTACTTTATACTTTACTTTTACACTTATTTTTTAACTACTGTTTGTAATGGATGCTCATCCCACTTTTCCCTCGGGAGCATGTACGGTTTACGTACAGGCTAATAATTTGCCGACGCCGCGCCCTACTTTCGTAAATACATTTTATATACTTTTATTATACTGAGAGTTAGTTGACCATTAGCTACCTTAGCGCCACCACGGATTAGCATCCAACATAACGTTGTAACTGTACAATAAACTACTTGGGATCGTGAAGTCTGTGGTTTTCGTCAACTCACCTCACTGCAACTTGACCACTCTGACCATACATATATAATGAGTTGTGATCTCACCTGCGGTTGTCCGGCACTGTCGCATAACTCCTTGCTGGCGTCGCACAACGCCCTTATATCTTGCAAAATGGCGGCTTGGCCCTCCGAGTTCTTAGTACCGCACAGTTTACGAGAATCTGCAACATTAGATGAGCTTTTAACAAAAGATCTTATCTAAATTAATGTAGTATGTTTCAAGTTTTTAAACTCGTAGCATTCGCGGTCTTATTATTTCACAACTCGATTGTATGATTTTCGAATGGCAATGTGAATTATCCGGCTCGAAGGACCACACAAATATGAATACATTACAGGCTGTATCAAATTATAAATTCGTTATTTTTACTTTAGTATAGCTCCTAGCTATTTCTTTAATCTACCTACATTTATTTTTGTTTGGTTCTTCAAGCTGCCGGCTAATCCAATCCAAAGGTAAAGTATTTGCACAAAATGTAATAAATTGTTGATATTATTGTTACAGACCTTGTACCACGTGCGGCATCAATGAAGTGATGTCCTTGACAGCTTGCTCGGCTGCTATATAGTTAGGGTTCTCGCGATCTGATTAAACACAGCAAACGTATTAATATCAATCCACGTTATTTATAGTTTTTATATCTTTGAGAAACTAGATGGAGCATATTAACAGTATGTAGGTAGAGACATGAATGATTGTTATAGTGAGGCGCAATCAAACAGTAAACAATTATTCAGGGTAAAATTTACCTAATTAGCGAAACTCCGCAAATGTATCGGATATGGATACGTAAACAAACAAGATTAAACAAAAAGCTACTAGACTACCAGCGGGCTCAAAGCGGACCCCAAAGATAAAATCAAGATGTTTTTTTTTATTGTATCGCGTTAAGATATCGTTACACGTCTGCAGAGTTTCACTAACTAAAATTGACCTTGAGAAGATGACACTTGGACACATATTCCAGCAACTCGCAAGCATATTCACAATCTTTGATTACTGCAAGGAAATGAATCTGGCTTATATTCGGAGCTACGCAGTGAACAGTCCCAGCAGTGGGCCGGCCGCACTTACCGGCAGTGGCAGCAGCGAGTGCGGCGACGGCCGCGTTGAGCTGCGCCAGGCGGCTCGCCAGCTGCTGCTCCAGCACTGCGGCGTGCTCCTCCGTCATCACGTGACACGCCATCGGCTGGGAGAGAACAAACTGTTACTATCAATAACTAGTTATTTTGTGAGCACAGAAAATGTGTGAAAAGATCATGGCATTTGTTGACCCATCTCACATATTTATCATAAAATTGTACTCAGAGTGATAGTTTCACTCCAAATTTCGTTCAAAGTTAAAGCAACACCACAATGAATGTGTGCATAAGCGACACGTTATTTTGTTCGGCAGCACGCACGCAAGCCCACGAGTAATACGTACGCATGAGTCGTACGTACAAACGTCGTAAGAAATGACTTCACTTTACGTGCAACTGCTGTGATTCTAAGCCTGTGAATTGTGCCGGTTTGTAACGGACAACCAATTTTCTAACTAAATAACTGACGCCAAGTAAATCAGCTGTCTACACATTGGTCTCTTAACTTGTTTTTTAACACCCTTGCTCGTAAAGCTGATGTAATTCCACCGGTTTTAAATATGTAAAGCGGGTCTTAAAAAACGCGTGTGTTACCAAAGCAAATAGTTAAGTTATAGTCCCTACAAATTCTATAACAGTATTATTTGTCATTTCAAATATGGAACTGATCGCCGCCGCACGACTCCAGCTAGTGAGCAGCGCGCTGTTGCTATTCAAATTTCGAACTAATCGCCGCGAGGCGCCAGTCAGTAGGCAGTAGTCAGTAGGCGCTAGCGCGCTGTTAAAATGGCGGGAAAGCAACAGTGTGCATTCACAGATTGAGTTTATTTAAAATAAAATAAAACAGTTTATTCGGTAATTTAATAACTTGGCTGCATGCTCTAGCGTCTTTGCCAACATTTTCACGCAGCCACGGCAGAAAATAATCCACGCGCCATTTTTCTCAAATTTTTTTTACCTTGTACTTGTATTGTGAATATCTTTTTTTCTGTTTCCTCGCAAATGTGTTAAAAAACGTCGTACGATATACGTGCGTATTGGTTATAACATGCGAAGCTCAATTACGCCCTCGCCTTCAGCTCGGGCTAAAATTCCGCCTCGCATGTTATAACCATCTTAACGCACTAATATCGTAATGTACCTACTATTAACACACATTTAAATTAATTGACAACGATTTTTTAAAGTAGGTAACTTGTAAGATTTAACACTAATCGTTGAGACAATGCTGTTGCCTTGTCTTGCCTAAGATGATAATGGCAATCAAATGAACGCAGCAGTCTACACATAAATATCGTACCTTAGTGAGCTGTTGTGCAGCGGCGTCCAGGCGACGTTTCGCTCCCGACATGCTCTGCACGAACTGGAGACGTTGCTTCTCCTGCTGAGCCGGCGAATTGTCCACTGCATCTGTTCATATGAGTTGTTATTTAGCTATTAACATTTTAAACCGAATGTAAAGGTGAGGATGTAAACTAACTTCACAATTAAAAACAAATACACTGAATAACGTTATTTTTTATTTACTGCATCATCATCTGCCTAGCCTTTTCCCATCTATGTCGGGATCGGCTTCCAGTCTTACCGGATGCAGCTGAATACCAGTATTTTACAAGGAGCAACTACCTGTCTGGCCATGTCTATACTGCATATTCCAACTATTTTTTTTTTTGTAAAACCATCAGATGGCGACCCGCCATATACTCGCTGATAACCCACGTTAGACTAATGAACACCGAACAGGTTACCACATGGGCCCAGTGTGGGTTGTTGGATGTCGCTTATCTTCGATTTTTATTCCCTTGGACATGCCGATTTCCTCTCAATATTTTCCTTCACCATTTTGAAAGTAGTGCCAATGATAAATTTACACAATTTAACAGGTTCCCACGGCTACTACTCTTAGTCTCTTACAACTCGAAAGTCATGTTTCATTTAAACGAGAAAATCACGACCATGTCTTCCTACCCATATCACAAACATCAGCCAGTTTCCCCAGACTATCACTAAGCTTGCTGTGCGCATTGTTCACGGCCGCACAGTGTTGCGTCAGCTGCGGCGACTGCTGAGCTTGGCAGGAAGAGTTCAGCATGTCTGCGGAGCCCTGCAGCTTGGAGACAGCGGAGCTGAGCGCGTCTCGGCAGCGGTCCTCGGCTATGCTTGCCGCTGTCACCTGTACACGATAAGTATTTTGTTAATTTGCCCATACCTGATAACTTTCTGACTGCTACAGTCATAATTCGATGATTATGATTACTAAAGTAGGTGTAGCCGCTTTTAGAATGTATCACTATTGAATGTGATTATTTTGATGTCACCATCTGCGTTGTATATTATGATAAGGTTCTAAGTGCATGTTGAAGAGGACTTACAACTTAACCGGATGCAGCTAAAAATCAGTATGTTACATAAAGTCTAAATCAAATCAGTGTGTCACACAATTACTAGATTCCACGATACCCCTCGGCTCTTACAAAGTTCATTGTTTTCGAAAGCCGACTGTACCAAGACTGTGCTGTTCTGAACATGAATTGCGTTGACATCAGGGGGGTTACGATGACGTCTTAAAGCAAGAGTAATTCCAGTGTGGGAAAGAGACAGAGTTATACAGGTCGTCTAGCGCCATCTCTTTCCCACACTGGAATTACTCCTGCTCTAAGACGTCATGGTAGGCTACCTGTTCGTCACTGTAACAACCACATGGGGTGTCTTTTAGTAATTCCAAGACTGAATGTTGGTTTAATATTTTAAAACTTCCTTACTTACTTTACTTTTAGTCAAATTTCACGGGAAAACCAAAGACACAATGGATGTGTGAAAAATGATAATCACCTGTGCTACAGAGCGCAAGGCCTGCGCGTCGTCGTGCGTCTGGCAGGCGCGCTCGCCGAGCTCGCCAGCCGCGCCCGGCGCCGCCTGCGCCACGTCCTGCGCCCGCGACACCAGCTCGGAGGCCTGCTGGTGCGCCGCGGCGGACAGATCTATGATCTGTCAATATACCCGAAACTTAGATTGATGGGGAATCTTCAATCAACATATCATAATATGGCGGTTGTAATCCTCAAAAAGTGAGGCAGAGGTACACTTAAGGCACACATACATTTTAGACAGTTATAATTACATCCCATGTAGTAGGGGCAAGTGGGCATTCACTTTCAATAAATTTAGTCAAATAATAGATTCAGGAAGGTGTAGAGCAAAAAAAAATTAAATAGTTAATTCACACAGGGAAAAATATTCTGGAACACGGGTCTTCATAGACAATGCATCATCTTGCATAGCGGTATTTTTTGTCATTTTCGAAGTCGTTAGACTCGAACTGTCGATTAAATTATGAATAATTTTAAAATAACCAAACCAAATAGCTGCTATAATAATTCTATAATTCACAAAATAAAATATAAAGACCATAGTTTACTCACATATTTCTGTTTCCCTCTATCAGCGCTAGGACTGACGAGGAACACCAGCTTACTCGACGCGTCAGCGAATTTGGTAAGCGGCTCTCCCTGGGCCTACAACGCAATCTTTGTTAGAACAGTTTGCTCTGTCACCAATACAAAGGATTTCACTCGAAAAGCTACTACGTTTATACGTAGTAGCTTGTCGAGTGAAATCCTTGAAATCTTGTGAATCCTTGTGAATCCTTGAAATCATCAAATGACCCCTCCCGCTCGGCGGAGCGGAGCGGAAGGGAGTGTTAGACTCTTACTGACTAAAAACCACCCATGTTCCTTCATTGGCCCTTTATGTTCCAGGGCCGCATCTCTTTCGAACAGTCCCGCAGCCGCAGATGTCTCCCTAGGATTAACATTTTGACCACCACTGTCACATGTACGTGACAAGCAAGCGCATGCCTTGTACGCCAAACGACACAAGCATGTGACAAATGGTAGGTGAGATTTTGGCTTGGCGTGGAAGGCACGCGCGTGCGTTTATGATCTGGTATTCAAAAGGTTAAAGAGTTTTTATTGTTTAATACTAACTTGTTGATACCCGTCTCCCTCGCAGATCTCTTGGGCAGCATCACACATGGCACAGAGGTTGGTCTGCATCGCGTTGCGTGTCGCTTCGTCCTTGTCTTTGCTTGCTATCTCCATGTCTGAAATATTACATATTTCATAACATCACGCCTGTAATTTAAGAAAGGGTTAGGCAGAGATGTCCCTAATAGTAAACCCACACCCCACCCAGTTATGTTTAAGTCCCATGTTATAGCGGGCGAGCCTATTGCCATCAACCGGGCATAAGCCAAACTCCGTAAAAACTTAATAACATTTTGCCCAACCTGGGCATCGAACCCAGAACCTCATGACTAACGAGGTAGTTATATTACATGTTTCATAACTGTATAACATAACATCACGACTGTAATCCCCTACAGGTTAGGCTTGTTTGAATATTACAAGTAATGACAACGTTAAATAGACTTCTCACCTTTAGCTATCTTCGGCATCAGCTCAGTGATGGTAGACAACGCCAGCTCAGCAGTGTCGTAGTCGGGGTTGTTACGATCTAGAAAAAAGAATAAGAGGTATAGTCCAGTGTAGGTTTAATCAAATCACTTTGTATCTCAATACGTGTACCGTATAAGCAAAATGCCCAAATGGTAAGAGGCACAGTGACTCTATTGCCTTTTTGATCAAAGGAGATCTTCTTCTTCAACAGCACACTATGAAAATGGCATGTACAGACGCCAGCGCATCAAGCTACCCGAAACTGTAAAATTTTCCCAATCAAACTTGAACCTAATGCTTTAGCGATAAAGTTGAAAATTTATTAAATAAATTTGACAGATTGTAGTAGCTTAATGTGCTGGCGTCTGTACATATATGTAAAAAAACACTTAAACAAACAAATAATATCCAGAGGCATGGTGCCATAAAGTTACTGAGGTAATATCTCCGCAGGAAATGGTTCAAGTACAAATAATCCAGCCGGCTTGCTATCAACATCGAAGTGGTCGGGGCTACCTCGCGGTGTAGGCAGCAGGGTCGCGTATCACTGACATGAAACGGTATAAAACATTCTACTCTCCACTCTGCGTCTATGTAACTTCGGTTCCATGTCCTTTGACACGTTTAATTTGTAAGGTAAGCTCACCGGCAGTAGCAGCGGCGAGTGCAGCGACGGCCGCGTTGAGCTGCGCCATCTTCTGCTCCAAGCGACGCTGAGCAGCTGCCTTCTCCTGCTCAGATGGGGCGTCGGCGCCTGAAGGCGGCAGCTGGACATACACAGATAGAGAAATTCAGATGCATCCGGTAGACTGGAAGCCAATCCCAACTTGTTGGTAAAATACTGAGTAGATGGTGATGATGAGAATATAAAACTTATTATGCTGAGGATACCAAAAAGGCCAATCGACCACGTTTGATGATAGATAAACGGCTACGTGTATATATTTGAATATTTATGATTTTATTCCATAACTTGCTTTTGCTCGCGGCTTCGCTCTCGTTAAGTGTATGGAAATTAACCCACATGAGCACATGGCACTCGGGCATAATGTAGCTTCCCGTTGGTGAAAGAATTTACGGAATCGGATCAGAAGTTCTGAAGATTTCACATTTCATACAAACTTATAAACAAATAAATATAAATAAATAATATCTTGGGACAACCAACACACCGCCATCTGATCCCAAACTAGGCAGAGCCTGTACTATGGCAACCAGACAACTGATAAACATACTTATATATTTCTAAATACATACATATTATAGATAAATTACACACCCAGATACAGAACAAATAATCGTACTCATCGCACAAAGATTATTTGTCCTGTGTGGGAATCGAACCTACGACCTCCTCATGTTATTTCGATATTAGTATCGACGAGAGTGCTCTGAAGGTCGAGTATGCAATTGCGTACTTAAGTATATAATATCTACGTACATATAAACAGATACACTCACAGTTAAATAATGTACATTCTGAAAGCATGTAGATACATAGGTTTATTCCAATTATCAATCGTTCGCAATACGAACGTCATATTTGACTAGCTGTTGCCCGCAACGTACGTCCGCATGAAGTTGTTATAAAATGTTGCTTACCTATTTGAAGCGGTTTTTGTTAACAATCAATAATCTATATTTTTTTATAAAAGAAAAGTAGCCTTATTTACAACTTATAACACCAATTTTATTATCTGCTAGTAAAAGTCCCGTCAAAATAGTACCAGCTGTTTCGGAGATTAGCCGGAACAATTAGACAGATAGATAAAAATTAAAATCAATGTTTTTGTTGTTGTAAGTACCGTATGTATGTATGTATTTGCATTCAATAAAAGCTGTTATTTTGAAATTACAAACAGACACTTCAACTAAAGTGTGTGTAACAATGTTATCTACAGATCTGAAAGTGTATCAAAAACGAAATCAGTGTCTTATACCCACGTCTTATCTGCTAATTTAACATAACATGTCCATACATAAGTATGTTTTATGTAGGTACATAATAATATATGTATTACAAAGAGTCGATAATTTCTAACAGAGAGCTCATCGGCGCCGTGGCTTAGTTGGTTAAAGCGCCTGTCTAGTAAACAGGAGATCGTGAGTTCGAATCTCGCCGGGGCCTTGTGGTTGAAATAGTTTTTTTTTGCCTCAACAGATATTTTGAAATAAATAAAATCGAATAAACATATTTTCAATTTGCGCATAATTTGAACCAAACAGCTGTCGAATAAAACTAGGGGACATACCTACCTTCCAACACTATTAAATAAGTTTTTGTGTTAGCGGAATATTGCCCTTATTAAGGTCTTCTAACGAATATTAATAAATCAAAATAAGTAATCTAGCCATTAGCTAGCAGCTAGCTAGCTTGACTAGGTCCAGCATAGTTAGGAAAAGGCTAGGCAGATCATGATGAAGTAATCTAGCAATTTTTCGAATGTTAATTTTGTATACAGTATGTTTGTATTATTAAAGTAGCCATTTTTTTTTCAGACAAACAATCACCAGTTTTTTTTATCAATACGTCATTCACATTGGTTCTGTGCCAAGATTTAATATTTATATATTGTTGTTATTAAAAAAAAACATATTTCAACTTACTTTATTCCACTCGTCAAACTTGACTCCTTGCAGCCTGTTCTTGGCTCCAGACAGCGTAGTTATGAACTTGAGACGTCTCTTCTCCTTCTGCGGTAACATGGCATCATCTTCATCACCTGTATAACACATAATGTAACATAATACAGGACATCATGCCTGTAAACCCTAATAGTTAGGCAGAGATGTACCTTTTGTACATCCACATTTTGTCATTCACCAAATCAAGCCTATTGCCATTAATCGGGCATCCAGGCTGCTACTGAAATTCCTGAATGAGAAACCCAATGACATTTTTCCCGACTTGGGAATAGTAGGACCTCCTGCTTGGCAGACGCTATTACGACCAGTAAACCAATGAGGCAGTTTCAGTATAACTAAACTAATAATAATAATAATATCCTTTCCAATTTCGGCCACGGCGGCCAATCTCAGCAGAGATTAGCCAAGTACGCATGAGACATTATAGTGCACATCTGTGTGCGCAGGCGCAGGTGCACTCTCTGTTCCTTTACTCTCATAGTCCGATGGGACAGCAATCCAACACGACCGGCAAGAGATCAGGCGCAGAACCAACGGCTTAACTTCGTCCTAAAGCAAGAGGGTATCATACCGACAACCACCAAATTCCGGGCTGCTGAGAAGTCCCTCATGGAAAAACACAACACAATGACACGTTGCCCCACGATCTTCCTAACTCCTCACCTTCCAAGTTGCCATAGGCATCCCGCAGCCTGTCCAACGCCTTGGCAACGTCATTTGCCCGGGTGTGCAGCAGGTCCGCCATATGCTGGCGCGTCGGGTCTTCTACCACAGGCCTCCAGGTGCTCTCCAGCTGGTGGACGGCAGACGACAGGTTGGCGGCCGCGGCTGTTAGCGCGCTCTGGCAGTGAGGCTCGTGGATTGCTGGGGCTGTTAGCTGATGGATAAAGATGAGGGTTAGGTTATGACTCATTCAATGTCGCTCATTCAAATCTGCTAAAGTTCTCGACTAAAGTTGGTTAGAGACTGGCTGGTAGGTCTAGACAGTCTGCATTAAAAATGTAATCCGACTGGTCGTGAATCGTGTCCTGCTGTCTGCTCATTACAGGAACGAATGGACGCTTCTGACTTGGCATAACTACTTCGAAACTGTCAACCGACTCTGCATAAGAACTGCAAGTCAACTGTACCAGCGCAGGAAGTTAGGGTAGTCCCCACAATTGTCGACATGGTGAATGTCACCGGAATCTGCTGGATGCATCGCATAAATCGGGTATTGAGGTGGTGTTCGGGAAAGAGCAATTAAATACGAGTATTGATGTTTTTTTTTTTTGTTAAAGGATTAAACGTCCCAACCTGGACCTACTAGGTACTTACCTGTGCACTATGCAGTAGGTCCCTGGCTGCGCCTGCAGTACGAACTCCCGCGGCGTCGACTTCCGAGGAGGCAGGTAGACCCTTCGCTTGGCAGGTCAGCTCGTTGGTAGTCACAAGGAGACTAGACACTTTTGCTCCGACGTCCTTGGCTAGCTGGACGATCTGGATTTCAAAGAAATACGGGTTTTGTCACGCCTTACTAAGCTGTGGGCTACCTACCAGTACAAAGAAGGCGAATTTAGCAAGTAAACCATCTCAGTTTAATCATACTAAGAGCTAAGTTGGTACCCTATCCTGCACTCGAAATTTAGTTTGCAAACGTAAAAACCAATATTATTTGTGTTTAAAAATTAGAAAATATTTTACTATTTCAAAGGAATTTTACAATCAACTTAATTTACAATGACATAAAGACGATAAATATCTGTTTCAGTGGCAATCAATAAATTGGAAATAAGGATTTGACTAAACTTTACGCATATACCTAATCCCATATACTTCCCCATATTTACACACCTCGTTTTCCTTGTCGGCATTATTTCCATTCGAGAACTTGTACAGCAACCTGCCGGCGACATCCGCGTACTGGTTCGAAGCTTCTTGCATTTTCTGGAAATATAATTTTATGCATTCAAATAATATAGGATGGAAGAGACACCGACGCTAAAACGATATGAGGGTTCAAAATGATGTACTGAATACGTGGTAACCGTTTTAGTGTCGATGATGATACCTTCCTTCCTTGTATAGTCTGCCTCGCTGTTCTAGTGGTCGAAAGCATTACTGCTGAGCATGAGGTCCGAAGCTAGACTCCCAGATTGGGCAATTTTTTGGGAGTTTTTCATAAGGAATTTCTCCAACTCAACCTAGGGTCTGGATTTATGCGTGAAGTTGCTTTCTATTCAGCAACATATTATATGTAAAGCTATAACAAAATCCACAAACGCTATAGACAGTTACTTTATGTGAAGGTTGCAAATGTTGCTCTAGAAAAAGCAACTTTGGTGCAGATGTGCAAGTGCAACTGTGCAGGTGGAGCATAAGAGTTTGTTTTCATTAGGTACTGACCTCATGATCCTGGTTGCCAGTCATGCCGCAGACTGTCTTGGTAGCGTCGAACAGGGTTCGCATCTCGTCCTGTAACTTCTTGCGGGCTGCCGGGTCTTTGGTGCTCGCTAGGACCTGGGCATCTGCAAATTTCAGAAAATCAGTTCAGAAGCCCCTATCATCATCTGCCTAGTCTTTTCCCAACTATGTTGGGGTCGGTTTCCAGCCTAATCGCATGCAGCTGCATATCAATATTTTACATGGAGGCATGGATGGCATTTATTTTACTTCACACCCTAGTTATTACTAGGTAATATGATATCCTTTGGTAAGACTGGTTGTCAGACTATCGGGCCAGTGTAACGACTGTCAAAGATTAACAATTGACAGCCGGGACCAACGGCTTAGCGTGCTTTTTGAGGTACGGAAGGAATTCGGTATGCAATGGGTGAGCGCAGTTTAACCTGAAGATCGACCGGAGCGGCTGTTATTATTAGGACACGACCTCGTATATAAAGTGAAATTCTAACGTAATAACGTTGATGTCAATGTCAAAAATGCACTGGGCTGATAAAAGCAACCGGAAAGCTAATGTAAGGTCTGTTGAATATCGTTTTAGAAATACGACACGCTATGAAAGCGATAACAACTTATCGAGGCCTCAAAGTCATAGTTACAAAGGTCTACCAATAAAAAAAAATATTCTGTGAAAGCAGAAAGACTATACATATTATTTTAAACTGTTATAAATGAAGTACTTACCTCTAGCTAACTTGGGCATTAGCTCATTGATAGCATTCATCGAGTTGATAGCAGCCGGATAGTCGATGTTGTCTGGATCTGAAACAAGTAAGAATAGCAATAATCATCATTTTTACCCAGTAACACCTCGTCCACAACCTTGCAACGTTAAACATTAGATTTACGGAGTGTACAGTGATAAAAGTTCGAAATGAACGATGATCACAGAATAGTTCAGACTTTTACCATTAAGAGTTAGTAAATCTTAGGTTTTACCGGAAAATCTTGGGAGTTACCGTCTCTCGGGCTATTTCAGGAACAAACAGCAGTTATAACAGATAGGTGTGGTCATAAAACCAGTCGAGTTGGCATTGACATTTGGCATGGGATGGCCGAATATTTTTTTGTGAGTACTCATGGAGAAAGTTCTTCAGTTGGAAGGTCAATATCACATTCTTAAGTATGACCACAACTTTCAGATATATGCTGTAAACATAATTAATATAAACATATACAGGGTTATTTGTAAAACACCAGTAACCTCTTAAGAGGTCATTGTACTCATCATTATGAACAACTTTTACTATGGGACCAAACCTGAAATCGCGAAAAAAAAATCAGCTGTTCCCTACATTTTGACGAGTTAATCGATCATAAATGTAGGGAACAGCTGATTTTTTTTTCGCGATTTCAGGTTTGGTCCCATAGTAAAAGTTGTTCATAATGATGAGTACAATGACCTCTTAAGAGGTTACTGGTGTTTTACAAATAACCCTGTATACCTAGGTTTTTAACAAGAAAATTATTAACTAATCTTACCAGAATGCGCCATAAGGTACAGCGCTATGGCTGCATTAAGCTTGCCCAACCGATCCTCCAGGGCTTTCTCCAGCTTCTTCTGTTCTTCCTCACTCAGCTTAGGTCCAGTGTAGTCCTGGATAATCCATACAAAGGATTTTGAACAATGACGAATAATAGGTGGCAAAACAATCCGTACAAAACGATGGGGCCCAGAAGATAAACAGACTAAATTATTAAAAACGAATAAAAGTTGGTGGCGATTTTAAGAAAGTGTGCTCTCAAAAGCTGAAGTTAAACATCGTGAGGCAATGCGTCATGTTCTAGAACCAAAAATTTGAAAATTAGTGACATCTAGGAACTCGCACTGGGCCAGCGTGGTGGATTATATCCCAGGCTCACTCGTAGAGAGGAGCCCTGAGTCCCAGCAGTGGGAACATTTAATGCTTATTACTAGATACGGACAATTTGTTTTAATAAAAGGCGACATTTTACAAAATTCTATTTGGCGATACTTTGTTGTTTTATTCGATTTGACACAAAGTAATGTTTTTTAAACTAACACTTCAACAAAAAATAACGTTGTCCCACGCTATGAAATTTAAACTACCTTGAGTTTAGTTAGTGTTACCTCATGTAGAGCCTGTGCAGCCGTGTCGACGGAGTGCAGCGCGGTGGTGGCGGCCGCTATGAACGACGCGCGTCTGATGGTCTGCTCCGTCTTCTCGCCGTCCCTGAAGCTCTTGCGGGAACGCTGTAACATGTCACAAAATCAAATCAAATCACTTATTTTGCTGAATATGGATATATACAAGGATGAAACACAACAATATAGCTCAGGACCATATCCTATCCTAAAAGGTGTGTAAAAATAGTTCATTTATATAATTAAAATTAAATTAAATCAAAATTAAACAAAATCATAATTAAACAAAATCATAATTAAATAAAAATCAAAATTAAATAAAGTCAAAATTAAATAGAATCAAAATCACACACACACACACAACTTAACACACAACACACACACAACTTAACGCCTCGTTTGACCATTGCTCAAATGGGTACCTATATTTGCAAGTAATAGGAGCGAGCCTATTGTAAAAAGCCTGTGTGTCACCTGTGTCGGGAACAGGGTCCAAGCTATCAGTGGTGAGGGCTCCTATCAATTAAAATTAAATTCACTGAACTAAATTGCTGGGTCAAGAAGCATGAACAACTTGCAACGACACCTGCGTCAAGGGTATGCATGAATAAAAGTTGGCAACCCTAGGGCGAAATTATTGCCACCAAACCGGCAAAAACAAGTGGTTAGTGTTAATAAAAACATAATTAAGTGCAGTAAAAGTTTCTGGTACCCTACCCTGAGGAGTTCACTGCGTCTTTTGGTCTTGGGGTCGATTGAGAAGTACATCTGCGTGGTGAGGTCCGCTATGCTCTCTGCAGCATCCTTCGCGTCATTGGGATTCTAATAAAAAAAGAAATATGGTGAGTTTAGTGTTTTTTCTCTTGAATTTTCTAGTCCATAAATAGAGCAGTTCGGAGCAAAGAAGTACGGTCGAATAAAGAGTTTGGTATATGACAAGTGCATGTGACAAGTGCAATGTTTAGTGTAGTGTGTGCCCTCCGGCTCGGTGGACCGACGATCTTCGCAGGGTGGCTGGTGGCAACTGGATGAGAGTTGCCGAAAATCGAGTTGAGTGGCGTGCGATTGAAGAGGCATATGTCCAGCAGTGGACTGCTGTAGGCTGATGATGACATGTAACAATATTATCGCCTCTGCACTGCCAGTATTGCCCTTTTAAATTAACGTCATTTAGAAAAAAGTTCGGTTTTGTGGAGCTTCGTTTCTGTCAACCATACATGTCAGACAGTCTCTTTCTTACAATTCTGAGGGCAACCTTTAGCCTTTAAGCTTTTTTACATAGAAACGAGTAGCTTCGCTACGGTCTGTCATAGCGCTTGCAAGCTTCACCGCGGTTGTGGTCGGCTTCGTAATTGCGCCTTAACCTTTGGTATGCTTAAACGAATGAACGTAGATCCAAAAACGCGTGATGTCGTTTTGTCGTGGGGATCCATCGTTCTGGCAGTAGGTATGACCAGATTGCGAGGATCCACATTCATCCGACACGGCATACCAAAGGTTAAAGTTGTAAGATTTACGTGATGGTTGACAGGGGAAAATGGCAGAAGTCTCTAAGCTGTCATCCCTAAGGGGCCGTCTCCACGAGCGAGAGAATCGCGGCGATATTACGTATTTGTATGGGATAATATCGCCGCGATTCTCTCGCTCGTGGAGACGGCCTCTAAGAGAGTGTATAGAAATACGTGGCGACGACGATAATATCGTCACGATTCTCTCGCTCGTGGAGACAGCCCCTAAATAACTTTAGCCCAAAACTTGGGCAAACTCAAAATCGAAAATCAAACGTAAATCTATAAAAGGAGTAAATGATAGCGTGACGGTTGATAAACGAGAACGGAAGAAGAAAACGTGTTGCTCCGACCCCAAGTAGGTAATATGGGACAAGGGCAGGAAGAAGATGTACTGCTTACAATTTTGCCCGGCTCGAGGGAACCAGTCAACTTGTTCAGGAAGTTGTTCAGATCTTGCAGCTCGTCCAGAAGCATCTTTTTTGCGTCGTCGATGGTTTGCTTGTCTGCTGTCTCCTTCACACCTGTTAACCACCATTCATGGTTATTTTCATAAAAATGTAAAAAAATCGAACAGATTTTTGGGTATTTCAGCTAAAATACTAGTAAGTGATGAATGGTGGAAGTATTAGTGAGACCGTCTAATACAATTTTGAAGTAAATTAAAAAGAGCGGACTTACAGCAAAAAAAAAAGCAAAATTTATAATTTGACAAAAACCTACATGGGCAAAATGTAGGTACACGGTACACAGTTCGGATTGGTGTTTCCTATTGATATGTATGCGAGTGTAGGGACTAGTGAAATGACGGTTAGCTAGTAGCACACTGGACTTTATTTGGCAAGCGACATGAGTTCTATAGGACAGTTTACAGCCACCCTCATATTCCCAAACAACTACATAACACCTATAAAGAAGAACCGAAGAAACTCCATGTCTTCCCAAAAATATTTGGTTTCAACAAACAGCCCAAAAATAACTGGCAAACTGCATTACTGATTGTACATTTCGACAATTTGCTTGGTTAACGATGGTAAGAAGAGAACTGTTTTTTTTTTTTAAATTAAGACTAAAGCGCTTCCGTAGACGACTTTGCCACCTGTTGCCGTTTGCCATTCCGCTAGGAATTAGAATTATTTTGATAGGTACATAATTTATATTATCTTATTCCAAATGGCTTACCTTGCTCAACCACTGGGAAGTCTTCCTTCATGGTCCAGACGATCTGTTGTGCGTCCTTTATGTGGGTTTCGGTTGGATCTGCCAAAACAAAACATGATAATGATGATGATCATGGTTTTAGACGCCCCGGTTAAAGCGTTTCGTTCTGGATCAAAGAAAAATTGCTGTTCCATACATTAATTAAAAACAGTTGATTTAGAAACTATATACTAGGTGTTAAATCAACGAATCGTGTTAGAAAGACAATAGGCGCTCCAAAACAAATATAGCTGACGTGGGTCAAAAGGCTGCCCAACTCAAATGGGACTGGGCAGGACATGTCTGCCGAACAAACTGTAGGCCAAAATAGTGGCAAACTGGTGTCTTGATAGTGAGGCCGGGTCACGAAGGAGGTCAGGTTCCGTCGGAACTGGAGGGAACACGCGCGGGTTCGCGAGAAATAGAAGGAGTGGAGGGAGGTCTTTACCCAGGAGTGGAACATAGCAGGCTAGGGAAAACAAATGACAATGTTTTTTAATAACCGATTAAACATTTCTCATTTGGGGATGTGAATTTCAGCGACAGCTTACGATAAAGTTCGTGCATCGATTTCTCTTAAACCGTGTATAGCCCGCATTGATGCAAACAGAGAAAAAGGAGTATCACTTACTCGTGAGCAGTCCAACTATCTTGACCGAGTTGGAGTTCAGCCTGTTCAGCTTCCTTATGCAGTCCTTAGACATGTCCCCGCGGAGAGGCATCTCACCTTTCTGCAAATAAAGAAGTAATTTTGATTAAGCTAAGAATGTGGGGATGCATTGATATTTTAGGAAGATAAGTGTTGACTGAACTGGTCAGTTTCAAATTCAGTAATAAGATTTATGGAATATTGACACTGACAGGTCTTGAACGCAGTTTAAATGCCGCAATAAGTCTCATTGAGCCCTGGAGAGCCCTATATGAACTAGTAGCTCAGTCATGAACTCTCTAAGTACGAAGCTCTTAATTTCGGGTTAAGTTACGGGCGTTTCCTACTCCGTATCTCTAACGGACATACATTAGTAAGGGCCCGAACTGAAATTGAATGACAGCCCAATTAGACAATCGTCTATACTCCCAATATCTTTTTAAAACCCATGAATCTGAAAATAATAAGAGTTCATTTCGAAGTTTCGAGCTACTTCCGGATGGGCCCGTATCTTTTTTGACGGACTTAGAGAATAGACCCCTTGGGCCGATACAATTTAGATTGCCATCGACACGATATTGATGTGAGCAATGCTGCTATGGAAACATAATTCGGTAATATCAACTTACCAATGCTTGTTGCTGGTTCTGAAGATGGTCAGTGACCACAATCTGTTGCACCGTGGTTATCATAGTGCCGGACTGAGCATGGGAACCTGAAAAAGGATTAGGAATTTAATTAATATTAATAAATAAAATCTCTCGCAGAAATATAAACTTTTTTTATTATTTCTTTTATTTTATTTAAAAAAATACATGCATTACAGCCCATTTCCTCACATAGAGAGGAAGCTTGTGTCCCAGCGATGGGGACATTATAGGATTATGCAATAAAAACAATGTATCAAACAACATCAACTTAAGGGATAAGCCTAAACCATACATCTTAATGGTCCTTCGAGCCGGATACGGATTGCATTGAAGAAGAAAGAAATATTTATTCGTCGCAGGGACATGCGCATATAAAAAAAATAACAATAATCATAAAACGCAGAACACAATACATAATATTATAAATACAACAGGACAGAAACAAAAAAGTTAACAGCTTGCACGTCGCGTCATGACTGCGATAAGCAGGTTACCACTCAGCATGATGCTGTACTATGGGGGGCCCACAGCACAGCGCTGGTTTTCAGTGGTCACCCGTGAGAAAAAAGGTACGGAAGTCAAGACAGCATACATATTTGATTGAGAAGCTTACCTTGATCGTAAGGCTCGAGCTTGGTGGGGCCAACGAATGACTCTGTCACTATCTTAGACGGGTTGTTGGAGATGTGCTGGATCAGATGACTCCTGCAACAGAACATAATTAATAAAATGCCTGAAGGCTGGAAAAAACTAATTTATCAAAGTATTATTACGAAAGTGCGACACCAGTCTTCCCAAGGAGTATTACCCCGTTACTGGGCTGTGGCATACTGCCATCTCCGGCCACTCCATGTCAGTCCATATAAGACACTGGTTTCGCATCGGCAACCGGTGAAACTGGAAGCCAACCCCAGCATAGTTCGGGAAGAGGCTAGATTGAAGATGATGCTTATTTTGTTTTCGCCACGTTAGTACCAATATTCTTTCTTTTATCTGTTTTCCTACTTACTTGCCCTGCTGCACATTGTCGTGGCAGATGGCCATGGACTCCCCGGGATCCGCGCAAGGCTTGGCCAGCATCCGGCGGCGGATGATGTCGATGTAGCCCTCCAAGATGTCCCGGATGCGGTGGCAGTCTTGGGTCTTAACGCTGTATTCTTTGTCACTGGGGAATAAAGATGAGATATTTAACAGTCCGGTTTTCCGTAATCGTTGACATTATGTGATTTTATCAAGTTGATTTCAGAATGATTGGTAGTAGATATTGAAATTGAAAAGTCATCAAAATATGAAGTTAAGCGCAAACTGAACTTTATGTGTGAGTGTTTAATTTATTTTTGTAAAGACAATATTTGTTTACATGTTTGGATGCTTTTTTTTTGTAGATGCAAGATAGATGTAACTGCTATGCAAGTCCATGACATGAAGATTCGTGTATATATCTAACTATTGATCAACCTCGAAAGAATCTTAAGGCTTATTTTCAACACCTGATAATACGTCCCGAGTAACGTAGATATCTAGTAGGTTAGTTATACAAGTTCTTTTTCAATGTTTAGTCCATCTAGAGAAAATAACTGTAAAACAAACCTATAATCTCCGAAGTTGAGCGTGAAAGTCTGCGACTTGCCCGCGTGGTAGGTCTTGACGTGCGTCAGCGGCCATTGCTGTAGGATCTCCTTCGTCACCTCGTCGAGACGCAGGATCGCCTCCGCGTTGATGCCGAGCAAGCGAGGGACTAGCTTCTTCTTGTCTTTTTGTTTCTCCTGTAATTGAAACAAATGATCAAAGGCCTCCCCTGCATGACTTGGACTTCATTAGGGCAAGTTGAAGAAACGTATGGTTGACTCTCTCGTTGGTAAATTGGTGGCTAGTCCGACCGCTGCACGGAGGTCTTGTTTTATTACCAGGGCAGCCTGTGCTACTGGATTTCCTATTACGAATTTCTCAGCCCGGAGTCTGTACCTACTCGGGTTCTCTCTATCATAAATGGCAATAACGGGTACACTGTACGCCTCTGCATAGGAAGGTACCCCTCTGAGGTATGTACACGTATGAAAATACATTTATGGTGTCGAAATATTCTCAGGATTTACACAAAATACAGAATCAGGGACCTCGCGCACTACGCGGCCACGACCACGATTTTTGGTCGAATCCAGGAAGAAAGTTTGGTCGCACGACCAGGCGTCCTCCAGTTTTGTTGAAGATAGTGGCCGGTCATGCGAAAAGTCGTGGCCGCATAGTGCGCGAGTTTCCTTTTTTTTTTCTTAGTCTGTTTTGCTCTTCTACTTCTCGCGAACCCGCGCGTTCTTGTTCCAGTTCGGACGGAAATTGTCCAATTCGTCCCGCCATCTCCTTCGTGGCCTACCGCGACCCCGTCTCACTGTGTCAGGGCACCAGTTTCCTGCTATTTTGGCCCACAGTTTGTCCGTCATGCGGCAGACATGACCTGCCTAGTCCCATTTGAGTTTGGCAGCCTTTTGAGCCACGTCAGCTATATTTGTTTTGGAGCGCAGTATTGTGTTTCGAACACTATCCGTTAATTTAACACCTAGTATACTGCGCTCCATTGCTCGTTGGCAAACCTTGAGTTTGGACTTCTGGATGTTAGTCAAAGCCCAAGTCTGTACACCATAGGTTAAGACGGAGAGAATACACATGTTCATAGTAGTCGAGTTTCCTTATATGATGAAAAATCGTCGCGATAATCGTATTTAAGACCCTACTGATAGCACAACCAGTCAAACTAAAACCAAACTAAAACAAACCAAGAATCATACCTTAACCAAGAAGAAGGTGACTCCATACGTAGGCATAGCCCTCGCCGTCTTGATGTACAGGAACTTGGCTTCAAGCTCGGTTTTGCCCTGGTGCGTCGCGTACTCCTTCATTATTTTCTTCTCTACGCTCCAGGCGTTTAAGTACTGTGCGGGCAGGTATTCTTCTAGTCTGGAGTAAGGAAAATGGTTCAGTGATGGAGAGAATATATGTATATGGCGTAATTTTTAAACTTCTTCTTCATTTTAGGAGTTAGAACAGAGTGTAAAGTTCTTCATCCCCGGGTGTTCTGTCTGTTGGGCTACTGCCTGACAATTGTTGTCGGGTTTTCCTATATCGTCTTAAGGCACGGATAACCTTTAATAGCGCGATTCAGAATTTTCATGTTCGTTTTTAATTTAGGTCATAGATGGCGCTGTAGTGCCGCTACAGGTACCAGTGGTGGCCGAGACCAGCGGTGGCCCAGTGCTGGCGACCCTGACTTACGAGAAGTAAGTCGAGGGTTCGAACCCAGGCAGGTTCATTACTTTGTGTAATTTATTTCATCACCACTGCTCTCAAAACGGTGAAGGAAAACATCGTGACGAAACCGTCATGTCCTAGAAACTAAAAATTGAAGATGTGCCAGGCCCAGTGGTGGATTTATAGCCCATTCCCTCTAATAGAGGGGAGGCCGTGTGTCCCAGCAGTGGGAACATTATAGGCTGATTATGCTACAGATAAGTTCTCGTCTCTGTCTTGCACTTGTAGTTTGAGAGTTGTGCGACTACGTGTTGTCTACAGCTATGCTTTGTTCTCCACTCGCTCCTTCTAGAAGTATACTTACTTCTCGATAAATCCAGGCTTGTGCTTCTTTTCGTCATAGTCTCCTAATTGGATCTGGCACTGAAGTCCCGCAAAGTTCACCGCTATGAATAAACGAAAATAACATTTTAAGCAACGGTTATATTGTAGGTCGTTAGATACAAAGAGATCATCTTTTAAAGATCGTTTGCTCACACGCTTACACCTTAGTTTTAAGTGCTGTGGTAGGTCAGTGAAAAGATAAAGATCTTAGTCTAGTGCTTCGGAGGTGCATTCGATCGAGTGCACTTCTACTCTGCATTGGCAGGGTCTTGCCACTATACTCATCAACTTTGTAATCAATTTTTAGCGACTGCCATAACTACGGTGGCCTCTACAGCCCTGCACAATCTAGGGGAGCAATCAGAGAAGCGATTCCCCGACATCGGCAAACGACCGGGAAACCTGCCTTTATATTAACGTGCATATTACTAAGCACATTACTGTAACAGATGATTTTTTTTTTTTATTACACTGGACAAGCTACTGTAGCTTTGTATCAGGCAAAAACGCCCTTAAGAATAATTTCAGAATGTTGGGCAGTGCCTGCGTGTTTGCTAAGAGCAAAATACTGCACTTACCATTGTGACCAAGCGTGGTGACTAGGCCAATTATTGTGACTCTATACATTGTGTTGGTAATCCCTTCTCAGTGGTGTACGACCGAATCTCCGACTTGGGCTACCTTCGGCTTCGGCTAAAAAGAGCCGAAGTTTTCTAGCAAGCGCTAAAATTGGACGAACTGTTACAAATGCGCGAGAGCGCGATGGAATAGGCGACGCGTTAGAGGCAGGCGCCATCCATTTAGAAGTGTTACAATTTTTTACAAGTTTCAAGGTAATATTCTCGTTAAGTTGTTAATATACAGTCAAATGAAACGTTTAATTTATATCTTGAAAAAAATCATTGTAATTAACCTTTAGCTAATCTGTAACTGAATTTCTTAGGGTTATTAAACCTTCTGCTTCGGTCGAAGGATGTGGCGATCGATAGCCGATTAATCGGCTTCGCCTAGAACTCGACCTTCGGTCGGACACTACAGTAGTTAGCGTATATTATTTTAGATTTTCAAATGAAAATCTTATACTTACAATAAAATAAAATTAAGTAGGTAAGTATAAGAATATGAATAAGAAACTTTTATTTGTGTCAGATGTTACAATATTGTTAGGTAGGTACTTAGATTCTCTATGTTTTACCGTGAAGCGTCGAAATATGAACATATTTTATCAGTAAGTGTTCCATGCAATCATTATGTTATGGAGTATAAGAGTAATAAATTGGAATAAGGCCAGGAGACTGATGATATAGTAGGTAGGCTTATATGAGGCATTTAATTTCGCATCATTCAGGTTTAGGTATACAGGGCAGTATTATAAATAATCATCATAGGTCAGGACAATGATTTTTCTTAACACAAAAAAGACACTCCCATTTAAAAATAATAACATGTCACGTAACAAAACGAAATAAAACTCCCAAAAACCATTACAAAAATTACTTTATTGTCTTAAAATAAACCTAACACTCTACAGCACTATCTATTACTATCACTGCTACCAGCCTGCCCATCCTTATTGACAATCTGCTGCAGCTCATAATCCTGCACCACCTGGAAAATCTTACTCTTCGCCTGATTCAAGTAATACGGGCTAAACTTCCGTAACGTAGAACCTATTGTCAACAAGAACACGTCCAAAGGATCTGTAGGACTTAATTCCTGGAACATCGGTTCTGAGTATTCTCTTGAAGAATTTCCATCGTCTTGTTGTCTCTTTCTAAAGACTGGTTTTGTCTCTCTCGGCTCTTCGAAGTCTAGAGCCTCGTCCACGAACACTTCCGAAGGCATTTCGACTTCGCAAGCGTCGTCTTCGAGAAAGCCTGCGTACTCTTCAGCTGTAGATCCAGAGGAGATCGGCTCCTTGAAGTAAGGAGTCATGAAAGATAGTTCTTCTTCATATTTATATTTGTAACTGTGTGCGTTCGGGTTTTTGAGTCTTTCGCGGAATTTTCGACGCATCATATCTCTTATGTTAATCCATCTTGATTTGCAGACTAGAGCTGAAAAATAAAAGGTTTAAATTAAATATAAGATGTGATAAAGTTACAACTGACTGCCAGGTACGGTGTTCTCTTGAAAATGTACAACTTTTACATGGGACCAAACCAGAAATCACAACAAATTAGGTACCTATATGTTTTAGTTGTTTTATGTACTTTTGTTAGCATAACTCTACTATATTTCAATAATTTTTGTCCCATAGAAAAAGTTGATAATTTTCATATTATTACCACCTAGTACCTATGTCCTCATTGAACCTACTTAATATGAGTCACACTATCTAGGTATATTTCCCACATTATACCTACACCATTATTTTTAGGTCGTTCTGGAACCGAATACCATTAACTCGATCATCGAACTCGAAACGATTGGGACTATTTTTTTCAAAAAGTATCAATAAAAAAAACACGAAAAAATAAATTTAATGGTTTTTTTTTGTGAAATAATGAGAATCGATCGATGAATGAATTTTTCAATGGGTATCGTTCGCATGTGTTGCCGATCGTGGATACGTTTTACACACACATATGCATTGGAGTTCTCATTATTTCACAAAAAAAAAACATTAAATTTATTCTTTCGTGTTTTTTTTTATTGTTACTTTTTGAAAAAAATTGTCCCATTCGTTTCGAGTTCGATTATCGAGTTAATGGTATTCGGTTCCAGAACGACCTAAAAATAATGGTGTATAGGGATAGTGTAAAATAAAATAAATGAAATGTGAAATGTAGAAAATATTCATACATATCGTAATTCTCGACTATTAATACCTAAATGCCCTATCATGTCAAGTGCGCCAAATAACAAAGAGAAGTCTAAAATTGGATGTATTTAATTAACATGTTCCTATCAGTAAAACATTGACACTTTCCTTATTAGATGAACAAAATAATAACAAATGGTAGCATAGCTGTGGAATTATACAATAAATGGACAGCGAAGTAGTCACGTAGACCTATGACTCAAAAGGGTCAAAGGTTGCAATGTATGACACTGACAGCATGATAGTCCGACAGGTGAGTAAACAATCGAGTTGGCAAGTAATATAATCCAGAGCTTGTTCATTTAAATTGCCGCCAAATTATCACTTTTACTCTAAAGTCAACCAAAATTAATTATGTGGCCTATAATAGGACCAAGAACAGAATCTATACTAATATTATAAAGCTGAAGAGTTTGTTTGTTTGTTTGTTTGTTTGTTTGTTTGAACGCGCTAATCTCAGGAACTGCTGTCCCGATTTGAACAATTCTTTCAGTGTTAGATAGCCCATTTATCGAGGAAGGCTATAGGCTATATATCATCACGCTACGACCAATAGGAGCGGAGCACTAATGAAGAATGTTTCAAAATCGGGAGATATTTTTTCCTATTGAGAGCTTCCGCTGTGTGCGCTGCGTAAACGGTTAAAGTTTCGCAAAAATCATGTATTACAAAATTATTCCTCTTTAAAAGTTCTAAAAAAAAGTCCGCGACAGCATATGTCTATCTTTTAAGGTTAGCTCACTATAACCTTTTTTATGCTAACCAAATTTGTTCTAAAATAATGCATTATTTACGGAGGTGTTTTTATAAACATGATATTAATCCTTATCCAAATAAATACGTTACTCATCACAAGTATTTCATTTAAAACAAAATTGCCCTTTACATCTTTCGATTTAAGTGAATATCTTAGGAACTGTCGCAGTTTTAAAATAAAATCACAGCAAAATATTGATCGGGTACTGCGCGCACAATGTGCAAAGCCGGGCAGTCATGTTAGCCCAAAGTAACTATTCCACGCGGACGAAGTCGCGGGCGGAAGGTAGTTGTTAATAAAATCCGATTCAAATAGGGAAGCAATATGTTTTTTCAATAATTCCACGCGGACGAACGTCGCGGGGCACAGCTAGTACATAATAAAGAAGAACCAAACACTACGTAGCGTTTACTAATTGTGCTTACTTCTCATCAAGAACTACCAATCATTACTTTAGCTATTTAAAGGCAACTCTACTGCCCATCCCCCCCAACCAAACAGCGCGCAATAATACCTGACCACAATCAAGCTATTACAAAACAAACACAGATAACCCTATCAACTAACCTACTTTATAATTCTACATACAAAATCGACGCCAACTTCACTTTCAATTCACTGCTCATTAATAACCCTTATGTGCGAGAGCATAAGGTGTAGAAGGAATATTAAATAATATAAGAAAGACTTACCTGGCCTGCTCAGCGAATCTCCAATCTTTTGCCAAATAACTTCTCTTGAATCAAAGTCTAGATATTTAGCGTGCCTCGTGTTGTACAAAATAGGGTTTTCTTTGACTAATTTCAGTAGTTTTAAGTCTAAGTTCTTGTTGAACGGCAGAGGCATCGTGTCGGGCGCGGGCCGGCGTCGTGTCGCGAGTGTAGCGACTGCGCGGCGGCGCGGCGCACTGAGCGGCAACGTCGCGTCGCGGCGACGTCACGTGTCGGCGTCGTTGATAGCCAACCGGTTGCGGTTGGTAAGAAAGGGCGCGCGTTCTCGATTTGTGGTTATGGTTGGTTGGTGTTTCCATTGTTGTTACCTAAGTAGGTACTTAATTATTTTTTTGTTGATTTCTTCATTAGATTAAGGGAATTAGGCCAGTATGGTGTTTACGTGGAGTTTCTTGCCCGTTCTTCTCCATAGAGATCTACGCTTTGGAATGGCCAACTGCAGTACCTACCTACTTTTACAGTTTTTAGGCATTGCGACTGGACCTGACCTATATTTCATTTTTTTCTTTGTTTCGACAATTCAAAAGTGCCTTATTTGAAATAAATGCTTTGATTTTGATTATGATTATTTAAGAAAAAATAATTAACTCAATGAATCAGATCGTTTCTGATATTATTGACGGATTATATTAATTTAAGGGCCTTTCTTTTGGATTCCTTTACCAAATACAAAACATACCGATATCTGAAAAATAAAAATCTATATTGCCACATAATAGCCGTTATATTAGAAAATACAGGTTATACAGGTGAGATTTATTTAAATATAGAAAAATCGGCAAATATTATAAATAAAATAAAAAGTAAATACGGCAATTCCAATTTGTACAACTTTAATATATGATTGAATCGTGTATTTAACCGTTTTATAAAACAACACGCAAGTAACAATAAAGTGCGAAAAAAAAGTCGACCATTTTGTCTTCTCATGTCGCATAGTGTGCGGCCGCTCCGACCGGGCGACGCGACGTAGTGTGTGTGAGTTATCGATCGACAAGTTGCCCCGCAACCAATACTGACGGAACTCGATCGGAACTCGCGTGTTTTGAGTTGTATTAATGAATGGGGTATGAAAAAGAGAGAAAGATAGAGTCATTTTAGTTGCGTTAAATAGATGTTTATTCATGTTTAAAGATCAGAATCATACAGTCATAGTCTTTCACAACAGTAAGGCTAGTCAGAGGCCCATGGGCGGGATAAAAACTCTGACTTTTGGTTAGGTACTAACCACACGAAAAAGAAAGAAAGCTTAAAAAATAATACAACTTTCTTTCAAGTAAATAGACAATCCTCATTTCCAAATATACGACACTACTAAGAAGAAGAGTAGCTAATAATAGCTAAAACTTTACCTATCTTATTTTTAGAAAGAATGTTTAAAATCTCTCATTCTTATTGCTTATAATACTTCAAAATTACTTGCTCTAATTATTGTAAAAGATTTGAATTCTAGCATTATAATCTATACATCTATACATACATGCATACATACTAGGTACATATATAAATACATAAATATAATTGAAGTGTCTGTTTGTTATACCAAAATAACAGCTTTTTACTGAATGTATTTACGGTACATAAGTACCGTAAATACCAACGTAACGAAAACACATTTTTTTTTAAATTTTTGTCTGTCTGTCTGTTTGTTCTGGCAAATCTCCAAAACAGCTGGACCGATTTTCACGGGACTTCTACTGTCAGGCAGCTGCTGCCATAAGGAGTAACTAAAGTTACATTTATTTTTTAATAAGAATTAGGGTTCCGTGCAAAAAAATGAAAGCCCTTGAAATTGGTAACAAAATTAGATTCAAAAAGGGAAGTAATTTTTTTTATAATATTTTTTTCGCGGACGGAAGTCGCGGGCAACAGCTAGTTATAAATTAAAATAATAAGTACAATCAGTGTTCCAGTTTAATTATTACTCATAAACGTAAAAATTAAAAACACTGAAAACAATCAATCTTAGAGATCAGTAAATAATCAAAACATCACTCAAAAACACTAATAAAACCAAACTTATCCTAAATACAGAGTCTCAGTAGTAGAAACTTTTACATCAGAAGAATGTCCATGTTTCTCCTTCTCAACAATTTGCTGCAAATCGTGATCTTGGACGACCGCAAAAATTTTACTTTTCGCTACATTCAAATGATAAGGCGAAAACGTTTTTAGGGTAGATCCGATGCTTAACAAAAACGCATCTACGGGGTCCGTAGGATCCAACTCAGAACTTTGAATTACAGGCTCGCTGAAACTAGGCAAGTTAATAGTTTGGTTAACCTCCTCAAAACAAGGTTCTTTTCGCTTCTTAGATTTTCTCTTCTTTGTCTTAGCTTTCTTTATTATTGGTGCGTCGGAATCGTTGTCGCTGCCAGCGTTTAAGTCAACTTCTTCGGTAGGAGAATCGGTGACTAAGTCATGCCAGTTTTTGCCTTGAGGTTCTTCTTCGTCTTCTAACGTGAGGACCACTACGTCTCTGTAGAATGGCTTCATAAAAGACAGTTCGCTCTCATATTTGTACTGCCTTGGTGGATGTACTGGGTCCGTAACATTCTTTTTCAAAATCCGTCTGTGGACGTCTCTTATGTTGATCCAACGGACTTTACAATCGGCGCCTGAAATAAATAAAAGTTTTATAGTCAAAATCGTACTTTTTAATTATTTATTTTCTACTTTTCCAATTAGGCGGAAACTACAGAACGCCACCTGCTATCTTAAACAGTTTTTGCTTCATTCGCATTCATAGATGTTATCTTATCCACATTCATACATGCACGCTGGTTGTGAGAAATAATGATAGTATGAGTAATATCTATATATTGTTACGTATGTATATTCTCAACATAGAAAAGATTTACTTTCACTATCTAGAAACACTTTCGACGAAGGGTAGCTGGCTTACTAATTGTTAGCAAATGATATGATTTTTTTAACATTAATGAATTTTAATTTTAATAATACATAGATTTTTGAATTACCCAAAAAATATTCAATAAAAAAAGAATCGAACACAACAAACTCACATTCTCCTCACTCAAAAACTCATCCATTCTCGAACGCAAACGCAAACAAATAGTAGCGTCGAATCGTGACAACTAAATATTACTTACCCGGCCTTTTTAATTCGTCTCCGATCTTCTGCCAGGCCACTTCCCTTGTATTAAAGTCCATGTATTTCGCATGGTTGATGTCGTACAACACGGAGTTTTGCTTCACAAGGCGGATTAGCTTCACGTCTTGTTTGTCGGAATTCTCGTGGAACATTTTGTGACGTGCACTGATCGGCAACGGGTGTCGGAGACTCGCGATCGCGCGGTCGATTCGTCGGGACTCGGTCGTAGTCGGGCTCTCTCGCTCGCACGGTTTTAGTGTCGGTTTTTATGAGGTCGATTGGAGATTCGATAAACGTAGTATTTTTTTCATAGAAGATAAGTAATATAAAAGTTAAGTTGCCGCGCCACCACCGTAAATAAAAGCTGGCTTTGAAGTTTTCGACATTAATTATGTCAGTTTTAACTTCAGATAGAAAATATAATAAATAATCAAAGTTTTTGCGTGTTTTATATCTCATGATATTAAGCTACAATGAATAAAGTTATAATATTGCCGCTTGTATTTCCTACTAAATAATTTGAACTTGTTTTCCTGAATACACATTACACTATTATTGTAGCTATCATCCATATATTCGTTAAATTAGGTGTTAAATTAAATAACACTGAATGAGTTCTCCATAACAATTAACAATTTTAACGTAAACATTCTAGATTTATTTTAGTAAGTAAACATAACTGCGGTTGGTATATCGCAGTTTATAATAATTACTTAAGTACCAATTAAATAGACGAGTTGGTATTTGTGCATCATTTATGTCGAGGTTACCTAACCTTGACATAAAACACACGCACACACATACAAATACGTGCACTCCTCAGACAGCGAGAGCTGCTTAATTTTTTTTTCCTGTTCATTAGCTTTATGATACACATTAACATTGCTAAGATACCACCTAATGGAAGAGTGAGACAGCCCCGACACAAGTACTAAGTACTGGGGCTGCCTCAGTTTATGTATGACACAAAGTATTGAGTTTTTTCTTTAAATATCATGGTATTAATACTACATAGAAATGACACAAGTTAAAACATAAAACACAACTTTATATGGTAATGTCGCAATACCACTACCTACTGCATAACAATAAATTCTATTCAGGCATTATTAAAATATTTTGCGTCACATAAGTATTTTCATTATTATTGACATGTATCCGGAAACCACGGCACCAACTGTATATAACATTTTACTTAACCGAAAGAATTATTTAAAAATATTTTAAGTTGATTTGTGAAATTGCCTACCGGAAAACTAAATGGAAATTATGATTACTAAACAAGTTACTAAGTTTTAAAAGAAACCCCCAACGATGCCCGATCCTTGAAACGTTGGGCAAAGGTGTACCTATAATAGTACACCCAGATGTCGCTAGTTAAAACATTGATTTTGTATACAATTGTATTACAACTTTACAAGCCACCGCCATGTAAGCCCGCTTTTAACAGATCCATCTGGCTGGCTCGCGTTCTTCGACGCGTCGTGTCGGGCTCGGCCGCTTGCTAAACACTAAGATTTTTTATATAGAATCGTTACGGCCAACGAGAACGGTAACACTACTATTTACTCTGTTTTGGTGATATTTACAACTGTTTAACATAATGAGACGTTAGGTCTAAAGTAGTAAGTAAAAAAATAAATTCTACATGATGAAAACCCATTTGCAAAAAAAAACAATCTAACAAAAAATACACTAAATATTTGCGGGAATAAAAATTTCCACTGATATTATATGGGTTCAATGACTATAGACGGCAGTGATTGTTTTTTTATTAAATCTCGGCAAAGAGATATGCGTCTTTACGGTGTAAATATTTTTTGAATATTTAGTTGTGTTTATAAATAGAATATCATAGATAAACATAATTATTTAAGTTTTTAAACTGTCATGTTCACTAACATTATAATTAACACTAGAAACGGGATATAGGTACGGGAAATATCGGGAACTCAAAACAAACAGTGGACATGGTAAATATCCCGTTTCTAGTGTTAATTATAATTATTTAAAACGAATATTTACTTTTATGAACAAATTAACAATTATTTGTGTTCTAAATTAAAAAATATTTGTTTTACTTTTTATTTTTTTATAGTAGGCTGTTTAGCGGCATCATACCTTTGCTTCTTCTTCAACCTGGCGAAAGCAAAGCGCAGAAAAAAAAGCAAATTAAATCATAGTTTCCTAATCATTCCTGACAAAAATAGGAAGTCGGTGATTTTGTTTTCGTCATTCACTTTTTTATTTTAAGTACCCTTTTTAGTTGTTCGAAGATAGTAATACCTGTCTTGGCTTTTATACGGAAACGTGACGCATTTATACATAGATTTTGTCTCATACAAAACTTGTTTGTGTTGATACCAGCTATTGATTAAGGCGCGGTGTTACCTCAATATTCCAAAAATTGGTTTCTTAGATAGTCGAGTATGACGTATGCAGTGAAAATATCTAACGCAAAAATACAGTGGTCCGAGAAGGGTTTAAAGAAAAAAATTTAACCGAATAGAATAACAAGTAATAGTTTGATTTTCCCAATAAAGAATTGGGAAGCCGCGGCACAAAACTAAACTTTGGCGTCGAAGATCTCTATATTTCCAGTGAAAACAACAGTTTTGTTTTTAAAGAATTTAATAGAATTAGCACTTTTTTAAACCTTAACCAAACAATTATTTAATTTAATGTCTTTATTTGAATAATCTAAAGAAAACCTATAAAATAAATGCCCTTGCGCAGATTAGTCTAGTAGCGAAAAACGTAGTCAGTCAGGTTTTATGCGTGGCAAATACTTTGAAAATTAGTAAAATGGCGGAAGTTACGGAGACCATACTTCATACAAAAATCCTCCAACACCTTTATATTGGATGACCGCGCAGGTGTGCTCGAGCAAATTAAAAAGGAATCGCGTAAATCGGCCCAGTAATCACGGAGTAATCGAGGTACATACATAAAAAAAACATGATAGGTAGGTACCTACTGGCCGAATACATAATCTCCTTCTTTACTTGAAGTCGATTATAAAAGTAAGTTCGTGAATTAGTAGATTATTATGTTATGTGAATGTTATTAGTTAAGTCTTAGGTATTTTATGTTATCGAGGCAACAGGTAAAGCTAGCAGGAACATGGAAACAAAAACGCATAATACCAATTTTTAATAGTCTGAGTGAATTGTTTCTACGTCCTGTTAGTTACACAAAATAAAATCGGTGTCCGTTAGGTACTTACAGGTAAAAAGTAGGCATACGTAAAGGTAAATTAAAAAAAATAGATTGATTTTAAGTCATAAAGACATACCTACTACAAAAAGTATTACTATATTTAAGGCACACCTTAGATTATAAAAAAAAAAAAACAAAATGGTTTTTGGTCTAAATGAACATAGGTACGTCCAAGAGAATTAAAATATGTCTTATTATAACAAGTTCTCCAATTCATAGTATTGGTTCAAAAGTCGCCGGAGACCAGAGCTACGGCCAATTGAATATGTTCTTATTTTCTGTATTTCGTCGAAGATTTGACTAAAACAGTCACTTGTTTTAAACATTTAAAAAAGCAGATAATGTCGAAAACATTTGCAAAAGCACACAATCATTAATTTAAAGTAAGCTAGCTAAGTCGACTAAGGTATGTTAAGGCTGTGGAACAGAACCCCTCATTCAACTAGATTTGTTATTACTTTGAATATTTTGTCAAATCTTTGGCAAAATACAGAAAACGCCAACATATTTGGCTCTATTTCTGTTTTCCGGCGACTTAGGTACTTGCTGTAATAGAACGAAGTCAAGTCCTGATTATAAGCTACTTTCTGATTGGCTTACTCCAAGATTTCTTAAAATATTGCCCATGGTCCCCTGTGTGCAATCAAATCCTGGGTTAAAACCCAGGATTTGATTGCACACAGGGGTTTAAACTTCTTCAATGGAAACGATACAATAAAACTCTTCGTTAAGGTTCAACGGTTATCCTGAGGGTAACTTAAGGTGATGCCGAGGTCTTCTAACGGAGGAGAACAAGTGTTAGCATCTGGTCACTCACCTTGCTGCTCGGTGACAGGATGCCGTCCCTTCAGTATCGCGTCCCTGGTCTGCACATAGAGAAGGTGTAACTGCACAGGATCCCGCGAGTCCACGTTACGGTCGGAGTAGAAGAGTCTTCGCTTGAGGAGGAGGGTTTCTTTGAAGTCAATGCCTTGCTCGCGGATGGTGCGGTGCTGGTCTAGCCACTCAACTGCGGGGAAGATGGTGGGGTGAGAATTGAGATGATTATGGGCATTAACTGTCCGCAGACTAGACTAGACTACTGCTAGACTCAAACATAACTATTTGAACCTGTCAAACAAACGTTCACCAAGCATTATGAGGGGTCATTACTTGGCGAAACTTTACACACTTAGGAAATAAAGAAAAGTGATTCATATAACTCCTGACTCAGGTGCACAATCCACGCGGGTCGATCACTTAGCTCGGGTAAGGTCAACCTACGTGCGCCTCGGGAAGCACGTTAAGCCGTTGGTCCTGACTGGCATCCCAACATCTTTTGGGAAATTCTTTAAAAAATAAGACCTTTGGCAAATTGGCAACCCTGCTAATGATGATAATAATAAGGAGGCTTTCGTTAGGCAGCTGGATCAAGGGCTTGATTCAGAAAGCGGTACTTCTGGACACGGCTCGTAGGTTCCTCTGTCTGGAGCCCTGAACGCCTGTAGCTTGGGCCCTATTTCCGATACCGGTGGATTACAATTTTTTATATATATTTTTTTATACTTATTGCTTTTAAAGGAATATTTAAAAATGTATGAAATTTGTTTAAAAAGAAAAAAAGGAAATAATAGTAAAATGCACATACCATTATCATCAGTCTTCAGCCTCTTGCTCATCTGCTCCAAGATCACATCTCTCTCCTTGGCAGGCTTGGGTCTTTTCAGCGTGAACCCGCCGCCACTTGGCTCTTTGACTTCTTTGCCATCTTCTGTTTCTTCCACTTCTTCTTTGCACTATAGATGGAGAAGAAGATTAGGATAGAACCCACATTTATTCCCGACGGGTAAGGCAGAGTATATGCCCACAGCCCACATTTGATAAGTCCCATGAAAGACATACTAAAATTAAGAATGCAAAAAGTTGTCTGTCTGTCCGTCGCCTTTATACGTTTTAGCATCTGACTGAACGGACTCGGATGGAATTTCGTACGCTCATGACTTGGCTAATAGGGGATACTTTTCATTTTCGTAGTACATTACGTTCCCGTGGAATACTTTCTGACCTCTGTAGTGGGAGTGTAATGTAAAAATTTGGAGGATATGCGCAAATGAGGCACTGTATTTTATAATCTGCGTATCGTAATACCTGCACTTTGGAGCAAGGTAAGCAAAACATAAAACAAAATCTTGTAACTAAGTCCAGAGCTGACACAATTTAGATTGTCACTAGAAAATGAACAATATCCAGACATTGGGATGGTACCCCGAATTTGAACACTGAAATATTGAACACTGTGCCGATCAGAGGATCGAATTCAAGACATCTGCCCGGTAGTTGCGTTTGACACAAGACTAACGATGCAGTGAATCATAAGACTGTAAGATTCAAAACAACATCATTTGTGTGCCTCTGTTGAATAAACGTATTTTCTTTCTTGATAAGCCGAGGCCGTGGGACGAGTGCCGCTGAGATTTCCCAGTAGCGAAAACGATAAACTCCAATACAAACTATTATTTTCTGTTTATCCCATTTAGGGGATAAATAAGGAAGTCTTTAAACCAACTGCGGGCTCAAGTTGGGCGCTGTAGATCCAATCTGGCAAAATCTGGCTAGATGGGGTATTATCGATCCAACTACTTTTATACCCTACCTACTTTGACACGCGAACTTAGACCCCGTGTGATATTATTCCGAGAAACGGTTAAAATGTCCAAATTCAATGTGGAAACGGCGTTCAACGATCTTATGAAGAGAATTGCAGCGTTGACAGCAAAAATTGTGGCTCAATCAGCAGTGATTGAGTCGCAAAATAAGAAAATTGAAGATCAACAGCAGGTGATCACAGAACAGACGAGGGTACTTGCAGATTTGTCCTCGAAAATTGGAAAGATCGAAGTTCATATCGCATCAATGAATACTGCAAAGAGCGAGATGGAGAAACCAGTCGGGATACCTTCTGCGCAGAGTGCAAGTGAGACGAACGTCGTAATTGATGTTAGTGAACCTC